>PUFA01000162.1:0-2400000 GCA_003508835.1 Eonycteris spelaea
CACTGCACCTATTCTAGTAATCATCTATCACTATGTAATAATATTATAACTTACAATATTACTGACTATATTCCCCTTCCCTTTTTCATCTATCCCCTCGCCCCCACCCTTCTAGAAACCATCCATTTGGTCTGTTTCTATGAGTCTGTTTTGGTTTTATTTTTTAGATTCCACATATAAATGAAACCATACAGTGTTTGTCTTTCTCTGTTTGACTTATTTCACTGAGCATAATACCTCTAGATCCACTTAAGTTGTCGCAAACGTCAAGATTTCACTCTTTTTCATTGCTGTTTAATATTCCATTGTAGGTATGGACCACATCTTCTTTATCCATTCATCTAACAAATGGGCACCTAGGTTACTTCCATATTTTGGCTATTGTAAATAATGCTGCAATGAACATACGGGTGCATATATCTTTCAAATTACTGTTTTCATTTTCTTTGGATAAATAACTAGAAGTGAAATTTGCTGGGTTGCATGGTGTATCTACTTTTAGGTTTTTGAGGCATCTCCATACTGTTTTCCAGAGGCTGCACCAATTTGCAGTCCTCCCAACAGTTCACAGGGCTCTTTTCTTCATATCCTTGCCAACATGTTATTTGTTGACTTTTCGATAATAGCCATTCTGACTGGTAAGAGGTGATATCTCATGGTGGTTTTAATCTGCATTTGCCTGATGTTGAACAACTTTTCTCAAAGTGTCCAGAGCTTCAGGAAAGTTTTTTTTTTTTTTTTTTTGTTTTTTGACATGTTATGCAGCACTGCCATCTGCTGGGAATAGTGAGAATACTTCCCAAAAGCTGGTGCTGCCTCCAGTTATGTTCAACTGGACAAGGCCAGCCTTAAGAACCATTTAAAGTTTGTTATTGTTTCCTACTCTTCTTGACCTGATCCTGCTCTTTACCCATCCCACATGTATCCCCTTCCTCTCGCAAATACAAATACAGAGATAAAGATGCTGTGTGGTGTTTTTCAGCATTTCGATTGCCCAGGTTATTCTTTTCTTTATGTGGAGTATCAAACTTGATATGATGCTTTTGGTTAACTTGGCTCTAGATAACCACTGGTAAAATTTAATGTAAAAAATGTTTGAGCCCTCTGTCATTCTTGAGAATCCAGATTGCCATCCTGGATCCCATTCATGCCCCCCTTAGTAATGTGTTAATTGATTTGATATGAGTTGATAAAGGGTTAAGTTAAAGTATAGCATGCAGAATTTCAAACACATCAGAAATCAAATTGTGAGAAATGTTGAAGACAAATGATATAGGGGAGTGCATCTGAAACCATAAAACATCATGTATTTGTGTCAATTTGGAAGCATAAAACATCATGCTTATTTATACTGTATACAAATTATGACATATTTAGTGATTGAATTTACTTTAAAATGTGTAATTCCTGTGCAACTGTGAGGGGATGCTATTTATGACAATTCCTTTCAAAGGAGACTATATCATGTTAAAATGAAAACACCTTTTGTTGATTAAAGAAACTTGAAGAATTTGATTATGCATAGGTGGGTCTGGGGCTGAGATAAGAGAGAGAACTGAATTTCTGTTTAAGGAAAATAGAGGAATTTGTTCTTATTTCAGGGGGAGAAGGGTACAGATAGCAAAAGAAGTAAGAGCTAGAATCATGGAAAGAGGAAGGAATATCAAGAAACATTTGAGGGTCTTTCTTCTCTCTCCATCTCTTTCTTTTCTTCCTTTCCTTCTTCCTAGTTCCTCTCCTTCCTTTTATGCATCCCCCCCTCCCCAATTATTTAATATTAAGTTTGAGGTTGTACATTTTTCTTTCCTGAAATCTTCTCAATAAAAAGTTTTTATACACAAATTAACTGTAAGTGATTTTTATTTGGGGGATTGTTTTGTTTGTTGTTTGGTTTGGTGAGATTGAAGCATAAGGTTGCTGGAGTTAATGTGGTATGGAAAAGGGCAAGCTTGTGAAGAGGGCTGAAATACTCTTAAATTCATATTTAATGGAATCAGAGGCACTTTCCAAAGTACCTGACTTTGAGGCGCAAGGTAAACCCAAGTGATTTTAAGGGGCAGATGATCTCAGCCTACCCCTAGTTGTTACATGTGTTACATCACTCTCCTTCCTCACCTTCTATGTCCACGGTAGGTGAAGGTTCTTATTCTGGTTGGTGTGTGTGTGTGTGGGAGATAGATCCTTCCTCTCAAAAACAAAGAACTGGGTGTCCTGGCTTCTAATTGATTACTAGCTCTTCAGTCTTCCAAAGTAGGTTCGAGGAATATCTTTCAAATCTCTGATTTCCAACATCCAAGTCTTGAGACAAGCCCCTCGCTGAGACTGAGTCCCTTGAATTCTTAGGCCATTCTCTCCACGTATTTCAGAGCAGCTTTAATCCCAATATCAAGGGACAGTGGATGTGGACAACTAGTTCCCTTTCAAATTCCTTCCAGAGAGTATTGAGACTCTATATACAACAGTGTTGGTGGCCTATGATTGTAGGATGTCTGAGCTCAGTGTGATCCTTTGTAGCATTCCCCTACAGTGTCTATAAATATTGGTCCTATCTTTCCACATCCTTCATTTCAAATTTTAAGACTATTTAGAAAGTATTGTGTAGCGGTCAAGTGCTAAATTTTAGCACCAGACTCCTGAGTTTAAATCTTCTTCCCACCACCTATTAGCTATATGTCTTAATCTAAATTTCAGTTTACTCACTTGCAAAAAAGAAATAATAAAAATGCTTATCTATAGTGATTTTGTGAGGATTTTATAAGTCCAATATATGTAATGCACTTAGTACAGCACCTGGTACATATTACATGTACTATGTGAGTTAGCAACAATTATGAGTCACTAGAGTCTATAGGTGTGGCTTAAGTAGCTATCCATCTTAGGATTTTGCTTCATTCTGGTGGTGAGTTAGGGACATATATAAAGGTAACTGGGTTATAAGATCACTTCTGAACTCTTGGGTGTTCATCTCTTTCCTTCTTTCCCCTCACTCCATTTTACCCTCTGATGCAGGAATGGAAACTTAGACAGAAATGAATTTTTCTGAAGAATAGGAAAGACCAGTGTGTTCAGTGTCTTCGATGTTCAATCCAAGTAACATCAACCCATGCTTGTCCTTCAGAGTTTACCTATGAGGCCCCTGTGTGCTCCCATGAGGTACAGCTTTTCTAAAGCTTACATATCCCGCCTTCACTATTTTGTTGCTTACTCTGCCCACATGCTATCATGAAAGGAGATATCGAGAATACTTGTTCATCACTTACAGAAGATCCCTGCATTTCTGTGATGTTTCTAGTAATTAGAGGCTTTTTTTTAAATTCACTTAAAGGGAAGTACAACAAAATGCTTAATGAACAAATTTATCTCTGAAACTGCCAGAGAAGGTGGGAGTTTTGTGTTAGGGGGAGGGTGAGGTGCATGTGAGTGACTTGATCACAGGAAAAGAGGACGCTAAGTAGAAGAAATCACATCTCAATGATTAAGGGAAACTTGGCTGAGAATGGGAGAGGAAGGAGAGGCTGTGGTCCTCGGAGAGAAGTAGGAAAGAAAAGAAGTTACAGCACAAAGTTAAGTGCAGACAGGTTGTGGCCATTAAGTATAAACTGTTCTGTAGGGAGGGAGAGGAAGAAAGGTCAGGTTTGCGGGAGCAAGCTATCCCAATCTGCAGTGAGTGCCTATGGTATGCTTATAATGCTATACCTTCATCTATTTAATGTAGACTTTATGCATTGATTTCCTGCTATGTTAAGTGAATTGTTAAATTATTGAATTTAAAGAACTGTTATTCCAGTTTTTTTTTTACTCTTATGACTCAATTTTAACTTTTTTACAATAACACACTTATTTCAGGTTTTAACTATCTCTTGACTTCCCTTTTTGTAAGACAAGGGTTTTTTGTCTTTTGGTTTCTATCCTGCCCTTAACCTCCTTCCCCATTCTCTTTTCCAACTCAAATGTTATTAAGGTTGGGAAGACTCATGTTGCTCTTTAACCATATTACTGATTGAAAAAGTTGAAAAACAATAAATGGGCATTTATAGTATGTAAAGATGACTTATCCTACTGTCAATTAAAGTCATCTAATTACATTTCTTTCACCAGGTGAGTAGATTTGACTTCCAAAAGCAGACACCAAGATAGGATTAAATACAAAAATTTATTAGGGGAACATCTATGAAAAAAAAATGAATGGGAGCAGGGAAAGGCTAGGGGAGCCACTGGACTGTGATGCATATCTGCAGGAGAGAAAAGGAAGAAAAGTTGGGTGGAAGCATCTAAGATTTTAGTGTAGTTTTAAGGAAAAATTGGCAAGGCTGGTGGGAAATCCTTGAGCCTAAGCCACCTGTGGAGGACTTCTCTCCCGGGTCAGGGCCTGAGCTAGTATCCCAGGAAAGCGTGGCCTGGTGCAAATGCAATGACAGATGTCAGTGCTGTGAAATCTTAAGTCACATCACCAGTCTGGGTCCCAGCTTTCGTATCGGTAGAGTTAGTTGGAGCTGGCATTTTCTCAGGGGACCCCTGGTTCTAAAGTTCTGTGAGTTGATGCAGTTTTTCTTGAACTGAAATAATTTGCATGGACTCAATCTAGAAAGGATTAGTGACTGCTTATATTGTCCTTAAAACTCTGGCAGTAGCACATGATAAACTGCTAAGACTAGTTCTGCACCCAGAGAGGGCAGAACTAGAGCTCCATTACCCTGAAGCCAGTTTTCCGGGCAGCAGATTCACCTGTTGAAAGGCTGGAAACGTAGCTTCACCGAACCAAATAACTTCCAAGAGCACCTTGGGGATTTGGGAAAGAGGCACTTTTCTTTTCTTTGAAAGGTCAAATTACCCTAAAGGGCAATTACAACCGTTTCCCTGGGGATATTTTTGGTGTCTAAGAAAGAGTAGATCTTTGAGGTCCCTAAAGACAAACCAAAATGCATAAACTTCAGGCTGTAAGTCTTCAGCTAAATGGAAAGAATAAACTAAGAATAAGGACTATCTGAAGATGAAATAATCATTTAGGAAGATAATTCAAGCCATCAAAACTTCAAGTTTTGATGGTTAACTGATAAAGGTGAACTCTGAGGTTTTTTTGTAAACCCAGGAGTCTATGAAATTATTTCTAAAGTTATACATTTTAGAAAGGCAACTATAATTACTGACAAAATTTAAAGTTATCATAAACATTAATTTTAAATATTTTAGTTGTACTTTTCATATGCTGACTTTATGCTTTCTTAACATGTTACTTCTTATATATTTCGATGTTTTAATATTTAGTGAATTTTAAAGTCATTTGATAGACCTTAAAGTCTAACATTTAAATATAGAGGCGTACAGTTATATCTTTGTTTTGATACCATAACTGTATTTTACTGCATGTTAAGTGCCTACTTGGGAACATGACTTGATTACATGTTATTTCCAATGAGGGAAAATGAATTGCTGCAAAATATGACAAATGCTTCTACTAACAGGTCAGACCTTCCAGTCCTAAATTCCTAAAATATTTGAGTAAAGATAATTTCTTTCCCTATTCTTTCTTCTTGAATAACAAATAAAATGAGCAAAGTAAACAAAAACATGAACTTAACATTTTAAAAAATTTAATTCATGAGATACATTGCAGTATATATGTATGTTTGAATATGTATAGAAAAAATATCTGGAGGGCTACATATCAAATCGTTAACAGTTTACCTTAGGGGTGTAGAATTGGGGTAGGGTGAGGGGAGTGCTCTTACTTTTAAGTTATATACTTCTGCATTATTTGAAATTATACAATGAGAATTCACTACTTTTATAATAATCAAAACCGTAATAGAAATTTAAAAAATAAAAATAGTAACAAAATGTAAAAAACACACACATTAGTTTTAAGAGCTACACTGGAGGTATAAAAAAATCAAATCACATGGCACACTTTCCCACTAATAATACTGTGGTGGTAAATATAATTGTACAGTCTACAACCAAAGAAACATTAGAGAAGCTACTTTTAGCAACTCTCAATTTAAAGAGTCTCCTGGGATAAGAGCCCTTAAGCAGTGACCCTTCAAGGTATTAAACTGAAAGCAGGGCCTAACTTTTCCTAGATCTATAGGAAAATATGTCAATCTGAAAACTTCAGACAAAAGAAAAAGCTTCACAGAAGTAACTTGGAATACTGAAACATTTAACCGAAGGTCAGAAATTGGGGAGTATGAGAACTCTACCCTTTCCAGACCCAAAACTAAAGCACTAAAATCTTGGTAATCTAAATGCAAGTTAGAGACATCTACTTTACCCATTTGCTTACCATTTCCCCCAATTTCTCTACTGGTCTGCTTTCTATCTCAATGATTTTAACCTAAAAGTACTGCAATTCTAATTGGAAAAAATTCCATCTAGGTTCAGTTTAGGTTTATTCTTCTAGTTAAAAGAACCAGAGAAGCTTGAGACTTAAATGCTTTTCCATTCATTTTTTTTCTCATAACTATTTCTAGCTACTTAATGAACATTTTGGGAGGTAATACTTCTCATTTCTCATGGGTCCCTAAAGTTCTGTGACGAAATCTTTTTTCTCATGTTCTAGTTTTTTCTTTTATTGAAGTCATCAGAGATGACAAACTTTATTATTATGAACTGTTTTCTTCCAACAAAGGATTCTTTAGGTGACTATCAGCTGATAATTAAATATCCTCATCAAAGTCAGAACATCTATAAATGGAAGGCTCCTCTACCTTTTGCAAACTACTTATTTAAGCGCTTAACTCATTTAATTTTCAACTCCTGAGTGTTCCTGACCCAGGTGTCAAAGGCTTATGTAGGATTATATTCACTGCGTATAAGAAATCTGACAAAACTTAATCAGAAAATTATTATAAATAGCAGAGATAAAGGGTATAAAGTCATCATGGCCATGCCATTTTTAAAAGTCACAACAGTTGGAATGTTGCTGTTTCTTAATGGAGTATAGTATTTCGATTAAAAAAATAGAAAACAGTAAATGGTCCATTGTAATGCATATAAAGTATTTAACAGGATGCCTAGTACACAATAACCATTCAATAAAAATTGGCTCTGTAATAGACAATGGATTAAAACAATAAACTAAAATGTAAGAACCCAAAATAGAGAGAAGAGCTTTAGAACTGATTATCTGGGGTAGTAGTTAAATGGAAAGTCGAAGCTCACAGAGAGCAGTAAGGAATTCTGCATTTTCTGGATCTATCTTTTGGGCCCTCTCATAGTATTCAGCAGCTTGCCTCTTTTCGCCCTCCAGCTTATAAACAAACCCTAGGGCACTTAAACTCTGCACATCTAAAGCATTGTGACCAAGTCTCTTGGTAGCCAATTTCTTCAGAGCACTTGTCAGTTTGCTACGCAGGGAAGACCTGTCTTTGACCTTTAAGGCTTCTAAGTAATGGTGGATGGCAGTATTTTCTGATTTACGGTGAAATTCCTGAAAGCGGCCATAGTGGTAGTGGATCTGATGTTTGTGATCATCAGTTATGTTCTCCAGACGAAGGGCTTTCTGGAAAATGTCTTCAGCATTGCTATACTGGCCTCCCTCAGCATACATGTTGGCCAGGTCCGTGTAGGCAAATGCGAACATAGAGTCTCGTTCTACAGCTGCCTTGAAATGAAATATAGCGGATGTAATCAGCCCATCAACTTTCAGCTTATCTTTTCCTTTAGGTCTGTTGCGTGTGGCCTTCTTGATTTGGATCATTTGTGCCCTATAGCAAAGTCCCATTTGGTGATGCAGGAAAGAAGAGGTTGGTGTCACCTCTAAGGCCTTTTTCAAAAGTTCAAGGGCTCTGTCCCAGGAATTTTTTCTCCTGTAGAATTTAGCTGCATAACGAAGGACATAAGGTTGGGATGATATCTGGTCCAGGATTTCTTCAATGTACTTTTCTCCTTCAGCTTCTGCATGTACATCTTGAAGCTTCAGTGCCAGAAAAACCTTAATGTAGGTGTTATCTGGGTTCAGGGTAACAGCCTTCCTCAGAGGGCCCAGAGAAAAGCTCTTTATAGACCCTTCTCTGTCAGAATCATCCAGCCGATACACAGTAATGGCATAGCCGATGTTAAATTCTGGATTGTCAGGTTCCACTTCCAGAGCCTTCTCAAAAGCCGCTTTAGCCTTTTGGTAATACTTTCCCCAAATTTCAAGAGTGCCCATCCTTTCTCACAGTCAATCTCAGGACATTCTAACTTGTAGTTAAAAGGACTGGACAACTTCTTGCAGACACTCCCTACCTTATCTATATACTTCTGAGCTTCTTTAAGGTGGTCCATGTGATAATACACCCAAGCGTAGTTGCCCCAAGTGACCAGACTTCGTACTTCTTCTTTGTCTGAGTGTTCACGCTGGATTATTTCTTCTGCTTGTTCCAAGCAATCTAGGGCATCTTTATTTTGGCCTTTTAGGTGTTTCACAAAGGCCAATAAATTATAAAGAGTGAGTCTTGATTTCGTAGTAAGAAATTCAAGCTGTTGCCCAATTGTATCTTCCACATCGAAGAGATCAATGTCTTCCTTAAGTAAATTCCATGTAAAGTGGCATTCTAACTCCAACAGAACAGCCTTCAAGGAGTCCTTAGGAATCTCGCTGTCAAAGATAAAATCCTTTTTAATTTTTGAAGAAATAAAGAAAACAATTTTGAAACCTTAAATACTCTTCTTTGCTTAACAACCAATTTTTATCTTTCATTTGATCTTACAGTAAATCATAGGCTCCTGTTACTTTATACTAGTTTCCTCTGTGTATAGTTATAGAAATATCTCATTAAATTCTTATTAGTTATTGCAAAACCAATTCTGGAGATGACAGTATTTACTATGTTTTAGGGTATCTATTTCCTTTGGGCAGTCACTAAACCATAAGGACCACCTATTTTTAGAGAGGGGAATTTAAATGTTTTATTTACTAGCCTTGAAAATCATTGGAAACACTGTCCCTGATACTGAGAAGGCAAAGGGGGAAGGAAGGGATAGAAAATATTTATTTATTACTAGAGCCTTTCATGTGCAAGATCTTCTGAATAACCCTGGGGACGTAACCATGAACAAGACACAGCCCTGCTTATACAGAGCGTATATTATAATAGTCAATTATAACTCAGCAGTCCAATAAAGTTCCATGGAAGTGACCCGGGAAGGGTACATAGTCCAGTGTTGTGAACAACTGTGATTTTTACTTGGTGGGGATCCTTCTGGTTTTCCTTTGTGGAACAACCTCTCCCTCTACTCTCAGTCTATGTGATTTGAGATGGGTGAGTGTCCACCCTCCATTAGTCTGTGGGAAGATTTTCCAGCTATTTCCTGGTCCCACTGATTTATTGGGAGAATGTCCAATTAAAACATATTTTTGCTGAAATAGGACTTTGCTTAAACTATTTCTCTTTCTTTGAAAAAATTTAAAATGGAACGCTAGGAGTGGCCATCTTTCCAAACTCCTGGCGACAGCCTACCTGAGAAAAAATCTAACATAGAGGAAAGTAGAGCTTACACAGAAAGAAAGACAGATAACTCAATCACGATACTGACTAAATCCACCTGACGTCCAGTTTTGCGCTGGGATCACCTTGTCTACCCACAGACTTTTATTTACTTAAGTGAAATAACCCCACCCTCTTCTTGTTTTAAGCCAATTTGAACTGGGTTTCTACTGTACATAACCGACAAAGTCCTAATATGCTAGTTTTGTTTGTTTGTTTGTTTGGCTGATGGTGGTGGTTAGGCAGTCAGGAAAGACTTTCTAAATCTACTATTGGCTATAATTAAAGGTCATAAGAAATGTGCAAAAAAATTACTTAGGCTTTCTCTTAAAGAGGGGAAATGCTCTAATGATGGATGAACAGTATACAGTGTAGCAGTGGTCTCCAACCCTTTTTGGCACCAGGGTCTTGTGCTCCTATGAGAATCTAATGCCTGATAATCTGAGGTGGAGCTGAGGCAGTGATCCCAGCATTGGGGAGCAGTTGCAAATACAGATGAAGTTCTACTCACTGGCCTGCAAGCAGCTCACTCTCTGTGCATCCCGATTACTTACAGGCCATGGACCAGTACTGCTCCGCAGCCTGGGTGTTGGGGATCCCTGCAGTATAGTGTGCATGTGTGTATTTCCTTTTCTGCTGCACACAGGAACCCCTCCCCTTGTACATACAATGTAAACACATATTATATAAATGTTTACGGGAACTACAGTAATATTTCTATCAATGAACATCTATTGATCACCTCATATCATATGTCAGGCAATATTCTAATTGTAGTGGACAAGGTAGCGAACAAAATAGAGAAAGGCCCTCTCTTCATAATACTTCCATTCTGGGAGAGAGAGGACCAAAAGGTGTTGACAGAAAATAAACTTTTATACAAATGAATGAACGACATAATTCCAGAACAGTAACAAGTGTTAAGAAGGAAAAAAATCAGAGTAATGGGTTTAAGTGGTGGTGGTGCTTTGTTAAAGTACTTAGGACTGCCAAGAAACTGCCCTTGTAGAAAAGGGCAACTGAAGTAAGGATCTCAACAATGAAAAAGGAGACAGTCATAAATGATCTGAGGCAGAATGGTCTAAGCTAGTGCTTTTCAACTAGGATGACTTTGCCCCTCGCCCCTGGGCACATCTGGTCATATGTAGAGACAACTTTGATTGTCACCACGGAGGAATGGCTACTGGCATTTTTGAGATCAATGCTAGGGATACTGCTAAATATCTTATAATGCACACAGGTCAGCCCCAGCAACCAAAACTGATCCAATCCAAAATGTCAATAATGTTGAGATGAAAAACCCTGGTTTGGGCTAAGGTACCAGCAAGAGCCCTGGCATGGGAACAAATTTGGAGTGTTCAGGGAACAGAAGGAAGTGTGGCTGCAGTATAAACAAAAAGGAGAGTAGCAGGAGATGAGGAGGAGGAATAGGCAGGGATAGATGATGTAGGGCTTGGTAGGCCATAAAAGGGATATAAATTTTATTTTAATTGCAATGGGAAACCACTGGAGAAAATTTTTTAAGTAGGGAAATGAAAAATAGTTTGTCTAGATGAAAAAAAAATCCGCCTGGCTGCTCTGTGGAGAATGGACAACACAGGGTCAAGAAAGTTGGGAAACTGGTGGGGAAGCTACTTATTTTACTGCGAACCTACTGCCTGCAGGACACTGTTCTCAGTATCGGGGATATAGCAATGAACAGAAAAAAAAATCCTAACTTCATGTAACTTATATTCTAATGGGGGTAAAGTGTACCATAAAAAGACCAAAAATAATTTAAAATACAGACTATGAGAGATGATAGTAAGTGCTAAGGAATAAAATAAAGCAGGAGAGGGAAATGGGTGGCCGGGATGTTGCCTGGGAAGTAACATTTACATAGCACGGCCAGAGCAAATCTCCCTGAAAGTGACATGAAGAAACATGAAAGCTGCTGTTGAAGGAATCCAAGCAAAGATGATGCAAGCTTACACTCAGGTTAGAGTAGAAGATTAGTGAGGACTAGATGATGGGTGGTTATATTTTGGAGGCAGAGCTGACAGGTCTTTCTGACAGACGAGGTGTGGGGAGGGCCATGGGAGAAAGAAGGACTCAAGGATGATTCCTAGGTTTTGACTTCAGGAACTGAGTGAATAAATCAAGAGAACTATTTGGGAAGTTAATTCTGAGGTGTCTCTTAGTCAAATTAAGATGTCAAGTATGTAGCTGGATACTAAAGATGAGAAGGAGTGAAGTCAGAACAAAGGACATAAAATTGAGAGTCACTGGCATGCAGGTGAACTTTAAAACCACAAGGTCTGGAATGAAATTACCTAAGGAGTGAGCATAGACAGAGGTCAAAAACTAAGCTGTGATTCACTCTAGGTCAGCAGAGTAGAAGGACCAGGAAATGAGGCCAAGAAAGAATAATCAGTGAAGCAGCAGGAAAACCAAGAAACTTGGTACCATGAAAGGCTAAGGAAGAAAATGTTTAAGAAAGAGAGATGAATATTCAATGTGTAAAATGATTCTCAGAGGTTGAGAAAATGAGGACAGAGAAGAGATCACTGTTTTTGCAGGAGTAAAGTTGTGGGGGACCTTGATGAGTGTTTAAATAGAATGCTAGGGCGAAAACATTATTCGAGTAGGTTGAGGGGATAATGGGAGGCAATGAAGGAGATATAGGGAAAACAGGCCACCCTTGAAAGGAATCTAACTATGAAGGGAGTAGAGAAGTAGAGCTACAGCTGGAGTGAGGCTGGGAGACTTGTTAAAAATATCTAATCATGGTATTTTTAATGACTTAATGATATGCCAAAGGGAATGATCCAGTATTAAGGGAGAAAATGATGCTTGTGGAAGAGGGGGATAATTGCAAGAAAGATGGAACATAGAGCAGAAGTGAAGCTATTCATTGTTAATACTCAAACCTTTATCTTTCAACACCAAACTCTTAACCATGGTTGCTATGCCCCTCATCATCCCATTCATGTCTACTTCTCTAGCCTCATTTTGTACCAGTTTCCTCTCATGAACTGCACTCCAGCCATAATGACCTTTAAAAAACTTATTTCTTATGCAAGAATGTACCTACCTCAGGGCATTTGCACCTGCTTTCTATTCCCTTACTCTGTGCACTCTAGAGTTCTAGGTCTTACTTACTCTCATAATTCTGGTCATGATTCGAATCTCACCTCTGTGAAGAGGCCTACCCCTGACCACCTTAGCTAAAGCTGCACCCCCACCTTGCCAGTCATCCTAAAGTCTAACCATTTTCCTGTTCTTTACAGCATTTTTTGAGGTTGGGAAGGAGAAGAGTGCTTTGAATCAAACATGAAAATGAGGTTTTAAATTGAATTGGACTGTCTTTAGGAACTGAAAAGGGGCTATCCTAATACTCATCTGTCAATCAGATGAGTGACTGAAAAGTTAGAGAACAGGATTAATTGCACAATTAGTAGTAGTGATTATAAAAATAATTTCATATTTATAATCTATTACTCTATGAAATGTTTTCCAATATTTATAAATGCTAAATATAAACATTAATAGATTTAATATATTTAATAGGCATTTAAATAAGCTTATTATTAATTTCAACTTGATAATTTTTTACATTTATTCTTTCTGTTTATATAAATGCACACATATATACAGGTCTAACATTTTAGTGATGTAGATTCTAGACTAGAGCTGTCCAATATAACTTCCTGCTATGATGGAAATGTTCTTATTTGTGCTATACAACATGGTAGACACTAGCCACATATGGCCACTGGTCTCTTGAAATGTAGCTAGTACAACGGAGGTACTGAATATTTAGTTTAATCTACTTTAACTTAAATAGACACATAGGACTGGTTGCTACTCTGTGGGGCAGAGACACTGGGCCTTACAGAGCTTGAAAGATAAAAAGGCCTCAAGCCCAACAGGTCAGAGGTATCTCTTAACTTGAATTTTTTTCTATTTTATTCGAGGTGAAGAGCTAAATTAAATGGCAGACTAGGACATATTTGAAAAGACAACTTTACACATATGACCTGGGTTCACTGCAGATTCAACTCAATAGTATAACTGTACTGTTTATAATATACTATTTAGAATCAGATGAGTACTCAAAAAACATAAACAACTAAAACTACCATTTCATTGATAGTTTACTACATGCCAGGCAGTGTGCCAAGCACTTTATATAAAGTACATTTAATTTTGATAACAACCTCTTATTTTCATTATGAGGACTGGAAGACAGAGTTTCAATTACATGTCTAAGTTACAACTATACAGCTATAAAGTGGCTGAGCCAAGATCCAAAACCTTTTGAGTTCTGTCTTTTAACCACAATTCTATACTATCTCTAATATAAAAATTGAAGGTTGTTCCTTAGAACAGTTTGCTTTAAAACACAGAATATATCTAATGTATGTAAAGTTCACTTTGCCTTAGGAGGACCTAAAAAGAAAACAGGAAGGTATTTTAGAACAGCTTAAAGAGCAGGTAAGAGGTTCATGAGACCAACTACTGAAAAGTCGTGCCAGATATTTAAAGATCTCAGGTTAAGAAAACCATGGTTTCAAATATAAGCCCTCAATCTAAAGTCACAAACATCATACTTAACTGGAGTTGTTTTGAGATGGAGCCTACTTCTCACCAGGAATGCTGCACAGAGTGCTTCAGATAGGGAGTGGCAGAGAGATATCTTAATTTAAGGATGATTAATGATTCTCTCAAACAACAAAAGTTTTTGCCCAGTCAAGCTAGGTAAAAATATGTTAAAAATGATCTGAAGGAAATGCAAGAAATCTTGGTTTTCAAAGATATAATTATCATTATTAAGAATAGTGAATTAAAATACTTTTTCCCATAACTCAATTAAAACTTTCTATTGTAGATGCTGATGACCTTCAGAAGTATATCCTCTATCTCTGATCTCTCTCCTGAATTTCAGGCTGATTTAATTTTTAGGTCTTCAATTAGAAGTTCAATTGGCATCTCAAAAAACATATCTAATACAGAAATCTGGGTCCCTTGAGTCTGTTTCCCACTCAGTCTTTCCAACCTTGCAAGGCATCGCTTAGTTCCACAGGTTAAGTAACCAAGAAATAATCTTTTCTCAACCCTTCATCCAAATCCAATAGGAAGTCCTGTTAATTCAACCACCCAGACACATCTCAAATCCACTTTTCTCCATTTCCATTGCTCCTAGTATAAACCACAATTACCTTTCCTTTGAGCTGAGGCAAAAATCTGCTCTCTCTGCTTCCACTCTTGGTCCCCATATTGTACTAGTAAATTTTTGAAAATATAAACCAGATTATGTCTGTCTCCTGGCTTAAAATTTCCCAACTTAGATATTAATCCAGCCTGCCATGTCTGACAAGACCCTAAAGGAGCTGACCTTGTCTACCTATATTCAACCTCTCCTACTGCTCCCTCATTCACTGATTTAGACATACTAACCTTCTTCCCATCACAAACATATCAAGTTCAAAGATTTTTACACCTGTTGTTTTTACTGTACTTGGAATGCTCTGGTCCTAAATCTTTGAATGCTAGCTCTTTACAGCTCAAGTATTCCTTATTTAAGAGGCTGCCTGTGGCATATCTACCTAAAATATCCCTCTCCATTCTAGGTCACTCTCTTAGGTCATTACACTATTTTATTTTCCTTATGGATCTTATCACTTCCTGAATTATGTTGATTATTTACTCATTTACTATTGTTTGTCTGTTTCCCCCATTTAAATGTAATCTCCATGAAAACAGAGACCTTGTTTTGATTTTAATTTTTTGCCTCTGTGTCCCTAGGATCTATTATTCAAGGGATATAATAGAAGCTCAAGAAATAAATTTTGTTGAATGAATGAATGAATGCAGTTATATATGGTAGCTTCTGGCATGTCCAGTCCAGAGGTATACACCTGCATAAAAAAGCATATGAATTTCAGATGAGGGAATTCCTGCTGGTTCATCCCTTCCTGCTAAAAGGCTCCAAACTTTTTCCCCCTTTGGTCTTTCCTATCTCACTTGTCTTTATAGCTTGCCATGCTGTCTGGCCCCATGCTTGGATTTTGAAAATAGGTTTTGAACTGTTTCCTATAGTCTTCCTACCAGGGAAACCTGGTACGATTATCTCTTGGTAGTTGTTCTTTCTCTGGTGTAACTACATCAAAACCATGGGCACAATTTGCCATGCCCTTAACAGCTTGCCCAGATCCACCACCATACCAGCTTACCAGCCCCCTCCCTGTCCATGCATAGACTAAAATGAACATTGGCTTCCGTCCTGAAGGTTTCTACCAGCTAAACGCCCAAAGACATGAGGAGGGCTGCCTTGGGTATGAATGGGTTGTGAGATCTCAAAGGGACCTTCAGTCAGCCACTGAAATTCACACACAACTGGAAGACCATGAGAAGTTTTAGTTTTTAAACTTTGTCTACTTAATGTTTTAACTTTGTCTCTGGGAAGCTGGCAGAGAGAGGTTATTATGTTTGAAAAGGCAACATTTATCTTTAAGTAATTTTTTTTTCTAGGAAGAATCAGTCTTTCAATGTCCTTGAAAGAAAATTCCAATGGGGTCCACCCCATCCTGCACATACACATACAACACACCCTTCTTTCTTCCTTGTTTTTCCAGGCCCCCCTGAATACCTTCCTCCTTTCTCACAAATGTTAGGACTTTTTTTTTTTACTTCTCATAATAGCCAACATTTGCAATATGTGCTGCCAATTAACCCGTTCCACAGTCCTAAGAGATGGAATAGCATTAATTTTTACAGATGAGAAACACTCAGAGTTTAAGAAACTTTTCCTTGAGTCACTCAACTAGGAGAACAAAGGGTTATATGCTTCAGGAGTCCAAGATCTTAATCTCTCATTCCTCAACTTATTGAATGCAAATGATTCACTAACTACATACAGGGCAGTGTGCTAGCCCCTGGGGATACAAAAAAAAGGTGAGAAAAAGGCACCGTCACCATAAAACTAGTAAAGAAGACAGATAAAGAAATCCTGATAAAATAGTGAATTGGGTGGAACAATAAAAATCTGTACGTGGTCAAAGGTAGCTCCCAGAAAAGGAAGGATTCAGACCCAGAAATCGGAGAGGCAAAATGGCAGGAGGAGACAAATGTGCTGCCTGGAGCTGCGACCAAATCGCATCTGCCCAAATGAGAATGGCAGCTGAAAGGCTTGGGGAGCAGAGGAAAGCGATGGACCTAAGGAAACCCGTGCCACGTAGAGGCTGCGCAGAACGGCCCTGGGGGCGGCCGCCGACCAAGCACAGTCACCACTGCGGCGGCCGAGAAGCCGCAGGGAGAGGTCAAGCTTCCCAGGGCGCGTCGCCTGGCCACACGGCCTGACAGGCCCCAGCGCAGATGTCCGGGGAGAGGGTCGGCACTCCCGGGAAGGGTGAGCTCGAACATGCTGCTCCACAGGCCCGATTTCAGGCGCCCAGGACCTGAAAGGGATCTCGGGGAGCGTCCCAAGCCAGATGCCTGGGCGCAGGACGAGGGGGGCTCGGCCTCTTAAAGGGCCGTGACGCCGCGTTAGAAACGGAATAAAAGAAAAAGACCAGTTTGAAACAAAGGCCTACTCAGAATTTGGATGGAGAAGCGGGGAAAGCCCTTACCTCATGGTGGCTGGGCTCTGCGACTCTTCCAGGGAGGCGGCAAGTCCCCTCGGGCTTTCTCAGGACCGGGATCCCGTGCTGCTGAGCGGCGGGGCGCACGCGGCATGTGCGTGCGCGTCCGTGTGCGCGTGCGCGTGGGCAGGGGGTCGGGCGGGCGCGCGCTTCCCGCGAGGCGTCTGTCCCGCTAGGTGGTGCGAGGGCGCTTGTCTTTGTTAAAGGCCGGACAGGAGCGGGAAAAGGAAACTGAGAAGTGAATCTGATCCTGGACTAGGTGAAGTCCAGCTCCAGGAAACGGAAACTTATAGAAGGGATGAGTGGGGACCCTCTCCCTCCCCTGCGCCGCATTTAGAGGCCGCGGCGAGACGTTTGCGGAACACAGGGTCGTTTAGAGTTGCATTTGCAGCTGGGCCTTTGGATGTTGGTCTCTCTGAGTCCGCATGCAGCTCGATTAGCCTTTGCTTTCTTTTCTTTTTTTAAATAGATGACAGGAGCGTTATTTTTCAGCGTTATTTTTGTCGCAAGGGTGACAGTGATATTCTTTCCAGCTTTGCACCCTAAGCTAAAACTGAAGTACCTGCTTCCAGTCTTAATTCAATTAACCAGACTACTATGATGTGGACCTGTACCATTATTTACGTTGGGTAAATTTAGATACATTTTGGGGTCAAAATGCATATACATTTTAAATTTTAGTGGATACCACCGAATAACTTTGTAAAGAGGTTTATACTCGCTGCTTGAGTTCAAACACTCAAAATTGTTACGGAATGTGTGCTTTCTTTGCCCTTGCCAACTGCTTTCTGTAATAAGGTTCAGATAAAGATGAGGGTGGTATTGGGAATCTAAGCAGAAAATGCCAATATTGATGCACTAAAATTTTCATCTCATTCGACTTCATTCATTCAACAAATTTCATTAAACAATTGCTAAGAGCCACACATTGTTCAGGCGCTGTTAATAATAACAATAAGTTAAACAGACAAGGAATCTACCTTGTGGAGTTTATTTCTAGTGCGTAAGATAATAAAGAAATAAAACCTATGTCAGATAGTGCTATGGAGAAAAAGCACAGAGAGGGTTGGAGTACAGAGTGTTTCACTATTACAAATGTTAGTGAAGGAAAGTGTCACTGAGAAAGTGTCAATTGAGCAAAGGTCTGAAGAGGGTGAAAGTGGGTATGATGCTGAGGAAGTGTGTGTTAGGCAGAGGAAACAGTAAGCATAAAGGCCTAGAGGTAGGAGCACACTTGATCTGACTGTGGTTGGAGTGGAGAGAGCAGGGAAATTTTAAGACATGAGAGCAGAGAGACAATTTGTGTGTGGTCGCCTGTAGGCAATTGTAATATTTATCTTAAGTAGGAAACCACTTTTTGGAAAAGGTCTGAATAGTTTGAGTAGAAAAATAAGCCCCGAATTTCCTTCTTACCAAGGAAAATTTTAATAGAGCTCCAGTGTTTGAAATAAATTTCCAATGCCTTGATCAAGTTTTTTCTTCCTAGTTCCCACTTCTTTCCCTTCCTTTCTCTTAGCCATATCTGGGCCAAAAGATAGTGTCTGCTTAGTAAGGATTAAATGGATGACAAGCAATTCATAGTAAAAATCAAAGGGAAAAAAAACCCTCTGGTTATCTACTTATATTGTTCAGAAATTCAAATTCAGAAAGACAAAGCAAGCTATAAAAATTTTAAAGGAAAAGACGTTTTCAGGATTGAGAGGAAACAAAGACTCACTGTCAAGTGGGTATTGAACATGCTGAAATTACCAAATGGAATTTGAATATCAGTCTTTTTCATAGACTATTGGATTGGGTGGATTCTTGAGAAATTCAATAATGTATATTGTCTTTTTAATTTCTTCTTATCAACATGTAAAAACACAGCAACTAGAAGAAAAAGAAAGTGAAACAGGGCAGCAGAACTGCTTGGCAAACTGAAATTTATGTAATAGGCTGGTACTCCTTGAAGCAGTTTTCAAATAAACACTCATTTTTTTCAATAACTTCCAGGAGATGAGTGTAAGTCAGAGTTTCTTAGCCTTGGAACCACTGACACTTGAGCTGAGTAATTTTTTGTTGTGGAAAGCCGTCCTGTGCATTGCGGATGTTTATGCAGCATCCTTGCTTACCCACTAGATGTCAGTAGCACCCTGCCGTTGTGAAGCAAAATTGTCTCTGGATTTTGCCAAAGGCAACTTCTTTTTGCCCTGAGGGGCTAAACCTCCTCTTTCCTCTTACTGTTCCCCACCTCAGTTGAAAATTACTGCTACAATAATACCTAATACATATTATATATTTATACTTACACACACACACACACACACACACACACACACACACACACATTAAATTAGTCCTCACAGCTCAGCCTGCAAGAGGTAGGAGGTGGTCTTAAGTGAGAGGAAAGTTGATATGGGTAAGAGAAGTTAGAGATGGTACTGGGAATTTAGGAGGAGTCCTGGGTGAAAGATGGGTGCAATGAGAATGTTAGAGAGGCATACTCCTTTTTGGCGGGGACTCTACAGTGGAGGTGTCTGTATCACATTTCGATTGGCTAGGGATAAGATACAGAGCTGTGGACACTGAGGGTGGGTAATCCAAGGTGGGCAGGGATGTAAATGGAGGCCATGAGTCTCAACGCAGTTTCACCTCTAGCATCATTGTGAGAATGGAGACATTGGTGGCTATGGTGATCCCAAGGAGCTGGAGCCTACGGTCATGTGCAGACAGCAATTTTCAAAGACCTGGACTGGGACACTATCATAGTAGAGAATAGCAGGAACTATGGCTCAGCTGATGCCTGGGCCTTAGAGAAATTCTTGAGTGGCAGTAACTCTAAATAGACACTGAGGTTCTGTCAGTAATTTACATGGGAGTAACAAGTCCTGAAATTCAGCTGTCAATTTAAAGAGACCTCTTGATATGCCTAGAGATATTCATGTGCAGTTTGGCAATAGTTTTTTCCATACCAAAGAGCATCTATTTTTCTGGATTTGCTGCTTGTTGTTTTTCTCTGCAAATATCGAGGCTATCCCACACTTTAATTTTACTGGGCTCTGGCAAGTGTAGAGATCTCAGATCTCTTTCAATAGTGGGGAAGAATGGACAGAGAGATGGTATTTGGTCATAAGAAATACTAAGTGACCGCGATCTCTGTAGATTGTCAACACATATCACACACACATTTAATCCAGAGACTTTGTTTGCATTAATGAACTCTGCTTTCTTGGGGCAAATGATATACAGCAATACCTGGGAAGAGTTACCTGATAGAGAATTGACCAATCCAACAATTATTTACTTTTAATATTTCTGACTCCAGGAGAGTGGCAGTGGTTTGACTTAGTTAGCACCACACAGCCTCCTCTCCCAAAGAAATTTTTCAGGTATTGTTTTTGTGAAATCAAATCTCTTGTTCTAGTGATAAGAAAGTTAAGATGATTGCTTATATGTCAGGCGTCCCAATCCCTGGTACGTGGACCAGTACCAGTGGACCTGTTAGGAACTGAGCTGCACAGCAGAAGGTGAGCGTTAGTGAGTGAATCTTCATCTTTTGCCGCCACTCAGCAGCACTAGCATCACTGCCTCAGCTCCAGCTCAAATCATCAGGCATTAGATTCTCACAGGAGCACTGGTCCATGGTGCAAAAAGGTTGGGGACTGCTGTTCTATGTAACTCTCATGCTTGCGCCTCAATGATACAAATTTTGCTTGTTTCAATTCCTAAAAATGTAGTAGCGATTCAAAGCCCAGCCAAATATTTCTGATAATTCCTTGGAGATTTGTATTCTGTGGATTAGAGGTCCCCACCAAGAATGGAGGGATCTTAGAAGCTGGTTAAGGTACAAAAAGATTATGCCCTAAAGTTTTCGGAGGAATTATGGCTGTGCCAACATCTTAATTTCTGTCCAATTGAAAACTATTTCAGACTTTGACTATAAATGTTGGGTAATAAGTCTGTGTTTTTCAGGCACCAGTTTGTGGTAATTTGTTCCAAAAGAAAATTAATATATCCTCCCCCAAAATATACAATAATTAAAAAACAAAAGGTAACATTGCTTTTTTTCTCTTTAAAATACTATTTATTGTTCATTGCCTTTTAATGAAATGTCATAATCAAAGGTGATTGCCACAGATGGTCTCTCATTTCATTTAGTATCCTGTTTCATAGTTCTTGATTTAATTAGATCAATACTAGCAAATGACTGATAATAGTGCTTCAAACAAACTGGCCAAAAAAGAGATGTTTAGAACAATGACTGAAGAATTTCACTTCAAACGAAGACTCAGGAGAAAGAGACTTTTAATGAGTATTTGTTTTACTGTGTCGCTTCATGGGACTGTTAAACTGCATGAGGTTCAGAGAATGTCCATTTTTCACTGAAAGGAAGGAATATGCCCCAGTACGCTACATTGGCAAGAATTACTTTGAGCTGAAGGCAGTCGAAAAGAAGCAGATATAAGAAAAGGCTGTCATGATCCTCCTATCTACCTAATACAGACATAAATGTGTGAAGGTGTCCCCTCTCCTTTCTCTTCCAGAAAAGATAATCGTCTGAGATAACTCCAGGCCTTTATCACACAGAGTCACTGCCAGAGGAATCTATGTAATAAATTTTGGTAAACACGGTTATCTTCCATTAGCTTTCCCCATAATTTACCTTTCTACAATTTACCATCTTAGAAACTCAAGGTTCTTTTCCTTTTTATCACTTCTCTAAAAAAAGTATCATTCATTTGTTAAGATGCTATTTATATAAGCCCAAGTTCTAACCACCTTTGAGGTACTCATCACTGGGTATTCCCATGTCTATGTGAGATGCACACGTTAATGAACTTTTGTCTGTTTTTCTCTGGTTAATCTGTCCTTTGTTAGTTTAATTTATGGGGCCCCAGTCAATAAACCTAAGATGGGTAGAGGAAAAGAAGTTTCTTATATCACCTGCTATTTTTGATATCTAGCACTGAAAACTATTTGTTGACTAAATGAATGTATTAGACGTTTTATTTTATGTAAGCATAATATTTTATTTGCTACAAACCTACTTAACAAACTGTTCTTTCTACTATATAACATTCACAGAGAAATGGTTTCTCTCTCTCTTCTTCCTCACACACAGAGACATATCTATTCTACTTCACTGTTTTCCGAATACGACTAATATATTATCAGGTTTGAGTAATTGTTCAAAATTACATCATCACAATAGATTACATAATATGTTTCTGAAAATAAGCAAAAAGATCATTTGTACATGTTAATCTAAAATCAAATGAACTGTGAAAGTGGTCCCTTTCACTCCCACAAGCTCTCAAAGTCAGCAGCCAGCTTTAGGGCCCGCTCGTAATACTCCAAAGCTTCATTTATTTCTCCTTTCAATTTGTAGATGAACCGAGGATGCTCAAGCTTTCTATGTCTGATGCATTTCTCTGAAGTTTCCTTAAACCAATTTCTCCAAAGAACGGAAACTTTTATCTCTTAAAT
Source organism: Eonycteris spelaea (assembly GCA_003508835.1). Lineage (NCBI taxonomy): Eukaryota > Metazoa > Chordata > Mammalia > Chiroptera > Pteropodidae > Eonycteris > Eonycteris spelaea. The sequence continues at coordinate 22,559 of PUFA01000162.1, forward strand.
ATGACTGGTTTTCTATTGTTATTGCTTTTAAATAATAGATAATTGCATCGATTTCAGATTTCCTTTGAAATTCCTGAAATTGGCCGTAGTAGAAATATATATCTTGCAGAACATCTTTTTCAAGTGTTTTCATGCATAACACTTTTTGATAAGTGTCTTCAGCTTTTTCATAGTTGCCTGCTTCTATGTACATATCTGCCAGGTGTTTGTAAGCTATATCAAATGTGGGCTTTAGTTTCAGTGTGAATTCTAAATGAGATATGGCTAAGTTTGCTATTCTATTGACATTTTCTCTACTCTGTCCTCTAGGCTGCCATTTTGCAGTTTTCTTCATTTGTAAAACTTGTGATCTGTAGCAAAGCCCTATCTGGTGATGCAGCACGGCAGAAGAGGGTGTTGCTTTCAAAGCAGTTTTTAAGAGCTCAAGTGCTTTATCCACAGAGCCTTTTCTTCGGTAAAACATGGCTGCATAACGAAAGACATAGGTCTGCGAGGACATTTTGGTCAGTGCTTCTTCAATGTACTTTTCTCCCTCAGCTGTTTTTCCTACATCCTGAAGCTTCAGGCCAAGGAGAGCCTTAATATATGCATTTTCCGGATTTAGCCTGATGGCCTGTTTTAGAGGGCATAGAGAAAATGCCTCTTTTTCCTGGGGTAGTTTGTGAAGCTATCCAGACGAAACATGATGATCGCATACCCAGTGTTGAATTCAGGGTTTTCAGGGTCTACTTCCAGAGCCTTTTCAAAGCAGGCCTTGGCTCGTTGGTAATTCTTTCCTCCACATTTCAGCAAAGCCCATCCTTCCTCACAGTCCATCTCAGGACCCTCCAGTCTATAGCAGGAGGGACTGGCAACTTTCTTGCAAGTGTTTTCCACCTTGTCCAGGTAAAGCTGGACTTCTCCCAGGCTGCCCATGTGGTAATACAGCCAGGCATAGTTGCCCCAGGTAACCAGCCTTTTTGTGTCTGACTTGTTGGTATGTTCTTGCTGGATTAAGGCTTCAGCTTCTTTCAAGCTCTCCAGGGCTTCCTTATTTTGGCCCTTCAGGTGTTTTACGTAGGCCAGTAGGTTGTGCATTCCCACATTGTGTTTGATGTCTAGGAATTCAATCTCATCGAAGATCCTGTTTTCTAAATCAGGCATTTCAGTGTCTTTGATTAGCAACTTCCATGTAAAGTGACAACTCAGCTGCTCCAGCCTGTCCTTGACCTGATCTTCATCAGCATTCTTACTGTGAAAACAAAAGCAGATTTTCTAGGTCAGATGAGGAACAACCAATGAAAAGAGACCAGGTAAAACACTTTGTATTTATAGCTTAGCTTGGACAAGGACACACCTGCTTGATTTTCCTTAGAGTCCCTTTACAGTTGACCCTTGAGCAACACTGGTTTGAACTGGGTGTGTCCGCTTATTCGTGAACTTTTTTCAGTAAATACACTCTGCTCTTCAGAGGTTTTACATCCAGGGATTCAACCAACCATGGATGGAAAACAGTGTTTCCCATTCCCAGCCATGGATGGAAAATACTACTGTTTTTGATCTGTGGTTGGTTGAATCTGCAGATGCCAAGGGCCAACTGTGGAATTTAAAGTTATAGTGGGTTTTCATCTGTGGGGACAGGAAGTGGAGGTGAGGTGGATTGGCATCCCTACCCTCCATGTTGTTCAAGTGTCCTGTATTTCTAAGATCTGCTTGGAGTTCAAATGCACTTCACTTGGCTCCATATGCTGGCTCCAGCACTTTCTATACAAGTAGCCTCTTTGTGCTCCAGTCCTATTTGTAAAATAGGGATAATAATAGTACTTATCAGACAGGTTGGTGAGGATTAGTAAGCCATATATGTAAAGCACCTATATATATTATGTGCTATATAAGAGTTTCCTATTTTCACATTAATATAATTTGGATAGAGCCCAGTTAGAACCTCAGGACCTTAGTCTGCAGGTTATGCAACAAGACCACCTAAAATAAGACCACTTAAAAGGGATCATTTTAACAGATTATTTTTTTCACTTATTATTTGGAAATAATTTTATATTCACAGAAAGTTGCAAAAGTAGTACATAGTTTCAGTGCACCCTTCACCCAGTTTCTCCCAATGCTTATATCTATTATATAACTATAGTACAATATCAAAATTAGGAAATTGAAATTGGTATTATATGTGTAGAGTTCTATGCCATTTTATCATGTGAGTAAATCCATGGAACCACCACCTTGATCAAGATATAGAACTACTCCATCATCACAAATATCTCCCTCACATTATCTCTTTATAGTCACATGTGTCTTCTTCCCCAAACATCCCTCGCCTCTAATAACACTAATTTGTTCTTTATAATTTTTTTATTTCAAGAATGTCATATAAATGGAATCATACGGTATGTGACCTTTTGAGATTGGCTTTTTTTCACTCATCGCTGACATTTCAGTTGTTTCTGGTTTGGGCCTATTACAAATAAGAGTGCTATGAATAGTTGTGTACAGGATTTTGCCTGTACAAACAGGTGCAATTGCAACCAGAGGCACAATTGCTAGGCCATATGGTGTGTGCTTATGTTTTTAAGAAACTGCCACTATTTTCCAGTGTTATATCATTTTACATTCCTACTAGCAATGTATGAATGTCCAGTCTCTCTATCCTTACCAGTATTTGATATTTTCACTTTTTTTTTTTTTTTTAAGACTCTAGTCCTTCTAATAGGTATGTAGTGATCTCTCATTATGGTCTTACTTTGCGTTTCCCTAATGGCTAGTGGTGGTGAACATCTTTCCACATGTTTATTTGCCATTTGCATACCCTCTTTGGTGAAATATTTCTTCATATCTTTTGCCTAATTTCTAATTGGATTGTTTCTATCATTCAGTTTTGATAATTCTTTAGAAATTCTAGATATAAGTTCTTTATGAGGTATGTGATTTTCAAACATTTTCTCTCAGTGTGTAGCTTTTTGTTCTTTGATAAAATCTTTTGAAAAGCAAATGTTTTTACTTTTGATGAAGTATAATTTATTAATTTTTAAAAATCGTATGGATCATGCTTATAGTATCGTGTCCAGGAAGTCTTCACCAAGCCCTAGGTCCTGAATTTTCTCCTATGATTTCTTCTACAATTTTATAGTTGTGCATTGTACATTTAAATCTATGGTCCACTTAGAGTTAATTTTCCTGTAACATATCAATATTAGATCGATAAATTTTTTTTGGGCCTATGGACATCCAATTGCTCGAGCACCATTTGCTAAAAGACTATTATTCCTCCACTGAATTGCTTTTGCGCCTTTATTAAAAATCTGTTGGAAGAAAAAAAATGGCTTAGATGATAGAGGTTCTGTTCATCCCTCTGGCGACCAAATCAAAGTAGAGACAGAAACAAGGAGCAACAGCAAGGAAAAATTGCCTGGGACCTAGATGAACAAGCCATACAACTAGGGAGAAATCCAAGAAATCACCCTGCAACGGCAGAAGGTAGGATGAGGACTCGGGGCTACCCGGCCTGGAGAGGCTGAGTGAGATAGAGGCTATGGCAGCATCAGACTTCTCTTAAAGGGGCCGCATCCACGAGCAGATTTTCATGGTGACGGACCTGCTTGCTCTGAGCACCAGTGCTAATTCGGCTGCATGCAGGGGGCAGCAGAGTCTTACAGGGACTCATTGTAGAATTGAGGGCCCAGGTGAGACTCTCTCTGTACAGAAGTGCTGGCAGGATCCATTGTTCCCTGTTGAGCCCTCCCCCTTGCCAGTGCTCTGGACTCAGAGCCGCCATAGCCTTGACGTCATCAAACTGTATAACAGAGGTCCCTCCGCCCAGAGGATTCCCTGAAACTGCGCCTCCCAACTTGTGTCCCCCACCCAAGCCACATCCAAAGATACCCTCAGTGAGTCAGGTGCTCCTTGCTGAGCAGCGGCCTAGACTCACACTGGAACCAGCTGGCCTCGGTTTCTGGTGTGGCCTTCTGAGGCAACTATAAGCGCAGCATCTGTGGATTGCTTGCTGAATCTTAACAGGTGGCCCCAGAGGGGCAGAGGCTTGGGCTAAACTTGGCCTGCAGCTGAACCTCTCTCAAGACTGTGCCACTGGACACCTACTTCACAAATACACACTAATAAGACTGCAAGACTTAGGAGCTTTGCTTAGTCTATAGAAACAGACACAGAAAGACAAACAAAGAAGCAGAAACAATATGAGAGAACAGAACAGAGATCCAGATATAATGGAGTCAAGTAATCTAACAGATGCAGAGTTCAAAACACTGGTTATAAAGAACTCAATGAACTTTTAGGAAATGGAGATAAATTCTGTGAGAATTTCAACAAAGGGATAAAAAACATAAAAATGGAAATGGAAATTATAAAGGGAACCATTTTGAAATGAAGAACACATTATCTGAGATGAGAGGTATATTATATGGAATAAACAAATAAACAAAGTGAACAAAGAAAAGGATTAAATGACTTATTTAGAGGACGAGAAAGCCAAGGACACTCAATCACAATGGCAAGAAATAAGATGCCAAGACTAAAAATTAATTTAAGAAGCATAATGGGACACATTAAGGGTTCAAATATCTGTCTGATCGGTGTAACTGAAGAAAATCAACATGTTGGACAGCTGTTTGAAGAAATAATGATGGAAACTACCCTAGCCTGGTGAAGGAAATGGACATACAACCCCAGAAAGCTTAGAGAATTCCAAAAATCAGGGATCCAAAGAGGCCCACACCAAGACACACATCATAATTAAAATGCCAAAGGTTAAATACAAAGAATATTAAAAGCAGCAAGAGAAAAATAGATAGTTACCTACAAAGAAATACCCATAAGACTGGCAGCTGATTTCTCAAAAAGAAATTGTGCAGGACAGAAGGGCTTGGCAAAAAAATATTCGACAGGATGGAAACCCAGGATCTACAATCCAGAATAATTTATTCAACAAAGCTATCATTTAGAGTTGAAGGACAAATAAAGAGCTTCCCAGACAAAAATAAGCTAAAGGAATTTATCACGACCAAATCAGTATTACAAGAAATGTTGGAAGAACTTCTTTAAGAAGAAAAAACATGTATCAAAACAGGAATAAAGAATGATAAATAATAACTACATGCCTATCAATAAGTACCTTAAATGGAAAAGAATTAAGTGTTCCAACCCAAAGATAGAGTGACTGAAAGGATAAGAAAACAAGACCCTTACATATGCTGCCTACAAGAGACTCACTTCAGATTAAAAGACACACACAGACTAAAAGGAAAAGGATGGAAAAAGATATTGCTTGGGTGGACCTAGAAGATATTTAATTCAGACAGAGAAAGATAATGAAATCACTATATGATTTCACTCATGTGGAATCTAAGGAATAAAAAGAACAAACAAATCAAAAACAGTCTCACCAATATAGTAGACAATTTGGTGATGGACAGAGGGGAGGGGGGTTTTGGTGGGCTGGGAAAATAGGGAGAAGGATTAAAGAAGTACACATTAGTAGCTGATAGATGGTCACGGAGATAGGGAGCACAGGATAGGGAATGCAGTTAGCATTAATATGTTGGCTAGGTGGAGGGTCAGTGGAGAGAGGGAGCAATTGGGGGGATTGTTTTATGAACTATGTAGATGTCTAACCAATGTACTGTACTGTATACTTGAAACTAATTAAAATAAATAAACTTTTAAAAATCTGTTGATCATCGATAAATCAATAGTGAGGATGTGGAGAAACAGGAGCCCTTGCAAATTGGTGTAGCCACTATGGAAAACAGTCTGGAGGTTAATATCTAAAATATATAAAGAACTCATACAACTCAACAACAACAAAAAATTGTTGTTGGATTCATTTAAAAAATGGGCAGAAGACCTGAACAGATATTTCTCTAAGGAGGAAATACAATTGGCCAATAGATATGAAAAGATGCTCAAGGTCACTAATCATCAGAGAAATGCAAATTAAAACCACAATGAGATATCACTTGACACCTATCAGAATGGCTATCATCTATACATCAAAGAATAACAAGTGTTGGTGAGGATGTGGAGGAAAGGGAACCCTCATACATTCTTGGTAGGATTGCAAATTGATACAGCCTCTATGGAAAACAGTCTGGAGGTTTCTCAAAAAATTAAAACAATATACCTTTTGACCTAAGAATTGGATTTCTGGGTTTCTATCCAAAGAAAACCAAAACAATAATTTGTAAAGGTCTATGCACCCCTATGTTCATGGCAGCAGAATTTACGATAGCCGAGATATAGAAGCAACCTAAATGCGCATTGACAGATGATTGGATTAAAAGTTATGGTTCGTATATACAATGGAGTATTACTCAGCCATTAAAAAACTGAAATCCTACCATTCGCAATGACATGGATGGACCTAGAAGTTATTATGCTATGTGAAATAAGTCAGACAGAGAAAAATAAATACCATATGATTTCACTCTTATGCAGAATTTAAGGAACAAAAAGAACCAACCAACCAAAAACACTGAGTGGTCCCTACTTTTCCTCCATGCTTAGGAGGCAGCTAAAAGCAATGTCTCTCTCCACACAAACTGTCTACTTCCTCCCTATGTCAGTGAGTTTGGTAGAAAATATATTCAGAGATGGATCATTGCTGGAGCCAGCCAGCTAAAGTCAAACAGCACCTGAAGGGGGGTGGGGGGGTGGTGAAGCCTAAGGGGGGGGGGAGTGGAAACCAGGAAAGAACTTTCGGGAGGGCATACAGTCAATGCTGCAGCCTCAAATTTATTTAGCATAACCTTTATATATCTTTTTGAACACAATAGCAAAGCACAGAGTACATTACCATAGGAATGCTGGCATTTACTTAAGTTCCTATACATCCTTCCCTCAGGGTACAAACATCCTTGCTTTCTGGGCTGTAAAACATTCCACTATCTTAAAAAGAATTACTTTAGGAGGCAAACCTCCCCTCCAGGGCCAGTAATGTTTAACTCAACACCCTGCTTCCTAGAACCATTGTTTAAGCAGTCTCAGCAGCTGCTTTATGGCTATCAGCTACATGGCTTCTTCAGTGTCTCATAATGGCTCCGGACAGATCATCTCCCTTCCTGCAAAATTCTTTTCCCATTTTCCTCCTCTTCTTTGGGCTTTAACATGAGGAAAGCTTCCTTTAAGTGATGCTAACAAAAATAAAAATGCTAACAAAAATAAAAATAACAAAAACAGTTAATGTGTGTGTGCATGTACATGCACACACATGCACACATACACACATGCACACAACGCCAGTTCATAAGCAAATGCTCAAATAGAAGAGTAAGGAAACTTGATATCACTGAAACTAAGTCTATTGAGATAGTGTTGATTAAAACTTTTCAAAAACTTTAGGCATAAAGGCAGAGAAGTAGAAAAATCCTTACCTCATGGTTGCAATAAATTAAGCAGCAGTTCTGCAGTAATTTGGTTTGCTGGATGGGCTCCTCTGAGATCTGGCCAGCCTGTCTTGTGGGTTTTCAGGTAATGCTAAGCACAGGACAAGGCTATATATAAGGGGGATAAACATCTCCTTATAAGGTAACGTGTGGGTGTGCAAGAACAAATTGGAAACCCAGATGAAAACTAAAGTAGAAACTGAAACTGAAGTTTCCAGAGTCCCTGCTGAAGGAAAATGAAACTTAAACAAGTTTCCTTTGTTTTGTTTCAAAAACTGATCAAGGAGAAGCTTGTGAAAAGCAGTTTTAGTGATGGGCTAATTCCTCTCTCAGAGTTTATCTGGCTTTGTACAAACCGGAGAGCTGGCTAAATGTCACTTATGTAGAGTCCACTGAACCTGGAGCCAGGGACACCTGTGAAAATTGACTGTGTGCACTTACCAAGGTCACGCCCTAGAACTGTGCTTCTGTTTGCTTATCTGGAAACCGAAATTGTTTTGTAGTATAAAAGCCTGCAAATCTCTAAACTGGAATCTTAATCTAACTTTGTTCCTGCTTTCTGAGAGCGTGTATCTTATTAATTATTCTGTGCCTTTCTAGACCTTCTGGAGAATGGTCAATGACAATAAGAGGCCTAGAACTTCTTTATATACAGGAGCAGAGAAAATATATGTGCTACCCTCTTGAGACTTCAAACAAAACATGTTAGGCCTAAATGACAATATATTCTTATTTTTAATACTCTCATTATAGTTATCTAAAGTGTTCTTATTCACCAGACATGATTGTCATACCTATGTAAGAGCTCTGTCCAGTCTTCTCAGTGTCCATGGCACCCAGGCTTGGCCTATCCCAACCTGGCCTGTGTCATCTTTTGTACATGGTGTTTGTGGGAGAGAGGTGCTGAGGGTAGGGTCTTGGGTTGAGGTTAGTCTCCTATTACCAGTGCCTGCCAAGCTCCTGTTACTCCCTATTTTTCATTGGAAATTGCCCCACTCTCCTGATACCTGTAGTAAAGTGGTAATTCCCTGGCAGCTTTTGCAAAGCAAATTTATCCCAATCATAGTTAATTTAATCACAGGGAAGTGCTTATTAAGAGTAGACAATTAGACTTGCTTCATTAGAAAGCTGATTCTGGGAAGTGTAGGACCCTAACATAAATATTTGGATACCATTGTCAGCCATGTTTTTCCATGTGGCCTGAAAATAATGCAAACAAAGGAAGCTTAGTCACAGAGAAGAATATCAAGTAGTTGAGCTGACAGAAAAAGAGAATTTGAGATAAAAGATAGAAAGTTCCGATGGTATCTTTTGTCCACAGTTTCATCAAGAGTCACAGGGCAAAGACTATGTGCTATGTCTTAGGAAGTTTCCAGGTGAGTTCTGAATTGTATGAAACCAGATTGCCAATGAATGGACCTGTGATGGGTGTTCCTAGTGCTGTAGAAACATAGCAACTGGCCAGGGCTGGGAACCAGATCTGTCTCCCGCCCTGAAGGGGAACCTCAGTGCATCGTTGTCTGTCATGGAGGCTGGTGACTGGATTCCAGATGACTGTGCAGAAAAGAAAGAATTCGGGGAGGTAGCCCCATTTTCAGTTAGTCTCCTATACATGGAGGGAATCTACTAATATAAATATATCATATAAAATAAAATTATTCCTAATTAAGTTACCAGGATACTGGTTGTTACTTTAGGTTTCAGCTTGAAAGAAATACATGACCCACCTGATTCAGGAAAGAAAGAAATAAACCAAATATCGAGAGAGCCTCTTAATACCTGATTCCTTGGGCAGGAGGTCAAAGCAAGGTGCCATGGTTTGGCATAGAGCGCTTTCTTTTCTCCATCATGGATACCCACATCCTGAGTCAAATTCTAACTCAATCTTAACTATACTTCATGGAACTTGAGTTTAAATAATTAGCAACTACCTGGTACATAGGAGCATGGAAATAAGAGGTTGTTGTTATTATTATATATCATCTTATTATTAATATTATTATTATAAGTCATTAAGTTAAAGTAATGTTTTCTTTTTAAAAAGCCACCTATACTTTGTCTTTAAAAATAAACAGAAGAGGAGCAGTTGCAAGAATATTTTCTTGTTACAAACACTCAATCAGACACACCTCTAGATCTAAAAATTTTCCTTTCAATCCCTCCTACACAGATCATCTCCTATTTCAGCCCTCATCGATTCTATAAGCTTCCACTGAGACATTGTTACTAAATGCAAGGGGTTCGTCTCTTGGTGAGCGTTGCCCAGTGAATCTCAACCAAGAGAGTATATGAGCAAAGAAAGTTTATTACTTGCAGCAAATAAAGAGGGATATTACTGGGGATATCTCCCAAAGTGATGTTTCCCCAAACAGACAAAAGGAGTCACCATTACTGGGACTAGTTAGACATATTCATCAAAAAGGGACAGGTCATTATATGTAGGGGCTAGGTCATTCTAGCACAGGCACAGTAGGGAATCATGCTTTATTACACATCCCTCATGTAGAAAATGGATAAACTCTGCCTGGGGAGGAGAATTTGGCTATTTTAATGAAGAAGGGTCAGCCTTTGGTTTTTGTAGGCATCCTTATCTGGCTTCAACAGGAACAAGGTGTGGTCATTCAGGGAACTCCTTGTTCTATAATACAGATCAAAAAAAGACTATTAAGTTTCACAATTCAGCAACTCTTTTAATCCTATTCTGTTTACAAAATCCTGAACTAGTCAGGAAGTTCTGCACCATAAAAATTTCTGAATAAATAAGCCAGGTTTATCCATGTAGTCTAATAAATGATCAGGCTATAAGGAAGTGCTTAAATAAATGAACTAGAAAACCTCTCTTTTTGGGGATCAAGGTGTCTTTGGAATTCTTGGGGGGAAAATTTGGAAATGTAATTTTCCAACACATTAGATAGAATGCAGAGAGAGGCAGACAAATGTTTGTTTTATAATTGCTGTGAATTGGTCAGTGGTCTCGGTTCTACAGGGCTCTGACTTTGGCTGAGTAGGTATTCAGAATTTCGTCCAGTGCTTCTTTGGGGGTAAGCAGGCCCATGAGTGACACAAGACAGAGCATCATTAAGGAGAGAAGAAAAAGGCAACAAAATACACGTGTGTGTGTGTGTGTGTGTGTGTGTGTGTGTGTGTGTGTGTGTGTATTTACATTTAGGAAAGAAAACAAGAACCGAGACAATGAAACTTTTAGAAAATGAAATTTCAGCACTGAGCTATGGGTCCATTCCCAGAAGTCTAAGACCAGCTCCCTGAATGACTGACAAGCAATAATAAGCCATTTAACCTCTGTGAGCCTCACTTTCCTCAGCTGATAAACAAGTGATTCGGAATAGGTTATCAGATCTCAACCCCTACTGCATACTAGAATCATCTAGGGAGGTTTTAAGAATAATGGTAACTAGGTTCCATCCCAGACCAACTGAAATCATCTCTAGGAATGGGCCCCCAACCTCAATAGTAAAAAGAAATCCTCAGGTGATTTTGATAAACACGTGGGCTGGAAACAGAGCCTTGGTGATCCCTAATTCTATCGTGTGACTGAAATTCCCTGAATGAATGATTTGGGACTCGGTCTCAACATACTCCTTTTGAGTAAGGCTCAGATTCGTATCTTCATACTCTGCCTTATTTCCCCATCTGCACAGTAGGCAATTAACTCCTCAGTCTCTTCCTGATCCACAGAATGGGATGGAAAAAGAATAGAGTTTTGACCACCATGTAAAAAGTATGCACTTAGCTTTTGAGATTATTCCTAAATACTTCCAATCACAGAACTCAAAGACACCAGAAGTCCTTTGTTATGAATGGTCTGATGATTTTCAAATCTCCTCATGAGTTTTCAAGGATCCACTCAGCCCACCTTGACCCACAGTGCAGCTTACTATAACATATTCAAGTACTAACTGAATTTTTATCATTTCCTCTTCTACATTTCAGGCTTATTTTGAAGTAGTTATAGACTTGTTGGAAGTTGCAGGAAGAGTCTTTCAGCTACCTACTTAAGAGCAACATATTATAGAACTATTGCACAATATCAAAACCAGGAAAATGACATTGATATTGTGTATGTATTTTAAAGATTAAATATATCATGAGTTAATTTTACATATTTAAGTTTACAAGATTTTTACTTACCCTAGTTGATCTCACATCTTTGTATCTTTTCTCCCAAACTGAATATCTCTTTTCTAAGCGATACCAACGTTCATATGATCTATTCCACAACACACTGTCTCAGAATAACAAAATCAACAAAAGAGCCTCAAAATGGTTGTTGAATAGTTTAAGATTTTTTCTGTTTGCTGTTCTTTTTGTCCATAAGATATATCTTTCTAGAGATATAGTCAATTTATAGTGTATTAAAAATCACTGGGAATACTTCATATCTATGTGGTTTTATCTACTACCCATATATATTTCGGTTTATTTGCCTCAGTTTGATTTAATTTTTAGATATTGTTTTTGACTTTTATATCCTAACATTTTATTATGAACATGGTCAAACAGAGAAAAATTGAGAGAATTTTACAATTAATACTAATATACTCACCACCTAGATTCTACAGTAACATTTTCCTAATTTGCTTTATTATACATCTATTCATCCACAATTTTTTTATTTGTCCTTCAATTTATATTTCTGTTGCATAAGAAGGTAATCAGTATAACTAATTGATAAAACATTTCAGCATGCCTATTGTTATGACTTTAATTACACCTTGTTTACAAGGAAAAAACAATATTCCTGCTCTAGTTGTTTTCTACTGAATAAATCCAATAAATCTGAGCATTGGAGTCAGGGTATTTTGCTATCATAAATATGTGGGTGAGGGAAGGTTTCACTGAGAAAGTGGCAATTCAGCAAAGATGTGAACAAGGTGGAGGAATGAGCTCTGTGAATATGGGGCTAGAAAAGAGCATTAGGCAGGGGAAACAGCGAAATCAAATGCCTGGAGGTGAAGGCATAGTTGAGATGTGTGGATGGTGTAGCTGGAATGAGGAAAGCAGGGGAAGTTATGAAACCTGAGGTCAGAGAGGTAACGTGGAGGTGGTGGGCCTGTAGGCTATTGTAGTCACAATACAATGTTTTGTATATTATAGTCATAGTCACAATGTTTATCTTAAGTAGGAAGCCACATTTTAGAAAAGGTACTGAATGATTTATTTTGATTAGGAAGATAAACCCAGAATTTCCTCCTTACCAATGATGTAGAAAAGTTTAACAGAGCTCCAATGTTTGAAAAAATTTCCAGAGCCTTGATCATGTTTTTCCTTCTTTGTTATACTTCTTTCCCTTCTTTTCTTTCAGCTGTATCTGGGCCAAGAGATAGTCTCTTATTAAGGTTTAATGGATAACAAGAAATCAATTGTAAAAATCAAACAAAAACAAACAAAAACACCCTCCTGGTTATTTACATATACTGTTTAGAAATTCACATTCAGACAGACAAAAGCCATCTATAAAAATTTTAAAGTAGACATTTTCAGGATTGAGAAAAACAAAGACCTGACTTTGAGTGTTGAATGCGCTGAAATTACTAGATAGACTTCAAATATCAGTCTTTTTTTCACAGACTCTTGTATTGAGTGGATTCATGGGCAAATCAGTAGTGTATATTGTTTTGAATTTGACTTTCTTTCTCTACCAACATGTAAAACACAGCAACTAGAGAAAAAGGGAAATAGAAAGTGAAACATGGCAACTGATCTAAAACCTGCTTGGGATACTGCAAGTACTAACCTAATGACTCATCCAATAGATGGATGTAAGAGTTTCTCAACCTTGGCACCATTGACATTTAGGCTGGGTAATTCTTTGTTGTGGGAATTGTCCTGTGCGTTGTAAGATATACTCAGCATCTTTGCATATACCCACTAGCTGTCAGCAGCACTTGTAATTGTGACAACCAACACTGTCTTCAGATGTGCCAAATGCAACTTCTTTTTGCCCAGGGGTCAAAATCCTCCTCTTCCCTCTTACTCTCCACCCACTTCAGTTGAAAATCATGGTTACAATCATGTATTACATGGTTACAATCATGGTTACTCTCATGTATATGCCTAATTTTTCAGGAAGGAGAGCAAAAGTTGAATACAGATGTAGAGAAGTTGGGGATGTCAAGACAATGCTAAGTCGATGCCAGCTTTCAAGGTTTTTAAAGATAGGATAACAGTCTTTCTTGGGGGCAATATCACCTATTGAAACACTCTGTAATCTGACACAGTGAGGCCTTCTACCACAGCAATTAGCACACAGGGGCAATAAGAAGTAATGGACAACCAAGCTCCTTTTCTAAGATAGCCTCCTGAAGTGCTTTGCCAGTGAAATGGAGAAGTGCTGTTTGAAGAATAACATAGTCTTCAAGATTTCACTTATTTTTGATAATGCTCCCAGACATCTTCCTTTTATGGGTGATCTGCATCCCAATATCACAGTGGTGTTTCTCTCCAAACATCACCTTTTTGAGTCAATGAATCAAGGAGTTATAGCCGCTTTTAAGGCCTCTTACTGCTCAGGCTATTGCTGCAACTGAAGAAGACACTGATATAATTCTGAGAGAATTACATGTGTGGATACGTCAAGAGCTTTGCTTGGGCTTGGGATAATGTCACCAAGGAGTATATGAATGGCATCTAGAAGAAGATACTTAAGACGTTTATCCACGACTTCAAAGGATTTACTAAGGATGAGGAACCTGCAGAAAATCAACAAGGCTGTGGCTCAGATGGCAAACAACTTGAACCTGGACATGAATAAAGAAGACCTTGAGGTGTTCCTAGAGGTGGTTCCTGAGCAAGCGACTAAAGAGAAGTTGTTGGAACTGGACAAGAACGTGTAGCAGAAGATGAGGCAAGAGAAAGGAAACTGCAGAAGAAAAAGAACCCGCAAGAAAATTCACAGTGAAAAGTTTTTTAAAAATTTATTTATTTTAATTAGTTTCAAGTATACAGTACATTTGTTGGACATCTATATTGTTCATAAAATGATCCCCCCAATTGCTCCCTCCCTCCGCTGACCTAGTCAACATATTACTGCTAACTGCTCCCTATGCCGTGCTCCCCAGCCCCGTGACCATCCATCAGCTACTAATTTGTGCTTCTTTAACCTTTCACCCCATTCTCCCAGCCCTCCAAACTCCTCTCCCCTCTGTCCATCACCCAATTATCCACTATATTGGTGAGCCTGTTTTTGATTAGTTCTTTTTATTCCTTGGATTTCACAAATAAGTGAAATCATATAGTGTTTATCTCTTTGTCTGAATTAAATACCTTCTACGTCCATCAAAGCAATAACGTTTTTCATCGCCTTCCTTTTCATATGTAGGTCTTGTTTTCTTATTCTTTCAGCCACTCCATCTTTTGGTTGGAGCACTTAATTCTTTTCCATTTAATGTACTTACTGATAGGAATGTAGTTGTTACCATTCTTTATTCCTGTTTTGGTATATGTTTTTTTTCTTAAAGAAGTCCCTCCAAATTTTCTGTAATACTGGCTTGTTGGTGATAAATTCCTTTAGCTTATTTTTGTCTCGGAAGCTCTTTATCTATCCTTCAACTCTAAATGATAGCTTTGCTGGATAAATTATTCTGGATTGTAGATCCTGGGTCTTCATCCTGTTGAATATTTTTTGCCAAGCCCTTCTGTCCTGCATAGTTTCTTTTTGAGAAATCAGCTGTCAGTCTTATGGGTGTTCCCTTATAAGTAACTGTTTTTCTCTTTTCTCTTTTAATATTTAACCTTTGGCATTTTAATTATGATGTGTGTCTTGTGTGGGCCCCTTTGGATCCCTGATTTTTGGAATTCTCTGAGCTTCCTGGGGTTTTATGTCCATTTCCTTCACCAGATAAGGTAGTTTTCCATCATTTTTCTTCAAACAGCTGTTCAACATCTTGATTTTATTCAGGTATATTGATCAGACAGATATTTGGACCCTTAATAGTGTCCTATGTTCTCTTTAAATTATTTTTAATGTCTTGGTATCATAATCTCTTGCTGTTCTGATTGCATGTCCTTGGCTTTCTCGTCCTCTAAATAAGGCATTTGATTCTCTTCTTTATCTATTTTGTTTATTCCATTTAATATAATGTTCATCTCAGATAATGTGTTCTTCATTTCAGACTGGTTCTCTTTTATAATTTCCATTTCCATTTTTATGCTTTTTATCTCTTTGTTGAAATTCTCTACACTTCCCAAAAGTTCATTGAGCATCTTTATAATCAGTGTTTTGAACTCTGCATCTATTACATGACTCCATTATTCCTGGATCTCTTCTATTCTCTCATATGGCTTTTTTCTTTGTCTTCCCATCTTGGCTGCCTTTCTGTGTCTGTTTCTATGTGCTAAGCAAAGCTCCTAAGTCTTCTGGTCTTATTAGTGTGAATTTGTGAGGTAGGTGTTCAGTGACACAGTCCTGAGAGGATTTCAGCTGCAGGCCAAATTTAGTCCCAGCCTGTGCCCCTCAAGGGCCACCTGTTATGATTCAGCAAGCAATTCACAGATGCTGTGCTTATAGTTGCCTCAAGGGGCCACACCAGAAACCGAGGCCAGCTGGCTCCAGTGTGAGTCTAGGCCGCTGCTCAGCAAGGAGCACCTGACTGGCTGAAGATATACCTGAATATGGCTTGGATGGGGCCGTGAGTTGGGGGAGGCAGGGTTTCAGGGAATCCTCTGGGCGGAGGGACCTCTGTTATCCAGTTTGATGACATATTGGCTATGGTGGCCCCGTGTCTGGTGCACTGGTTGGGGAGGTCTCAACAGGGAATGATGGATACTACCGGCACTTTTGTACTGAGCGAGCTTTGCCTCAGCCTACACTCCAACAGTGCCTCCCTGTAAGTCTCTGGTGTCCCCTGTGTGCAGCCGAATCGGCACTGGTACTCAGAGCAAGCAGGACCGTCTCTGAAAATCTGCTCGTGGACATGGCCCCTTTAAGAGCCTCTGCCACTGCCCCAGAGTCTGTCTCACTCAGTTGCTTGAGACCAGCAGCCCCGCGTCCTCGCCCTATCCTACCTTCTGCTGTTGTAGGGTGATTTCCTGGACTTCTTCCTAGTTGTGTGGCTTGTTACTCCCAGGCGATTTTTCCTTGCTGCTGCTCTTTGTTTCTGTCACAACTTTGATTTGGTCACCAGAGGAATGAACAGAGCCTCTATCATCTATGCCATTTTTTCCCCTCCCTTCACAGTGAAAGGTTTAGCAGAAGATTTTGCAGACCTCAACGAGCTCCTAAAAGAGTTTGAAAACATGGACCCAAACACTGGTAGGTTTCATTAATAGAGAGTAATGTTCATGCTGCAATATCAGCTTGCAAGCAAATCTGTGATGAAAAGGAGAAACAAACCAAGCAAACCATCATGAAATATTTCTGAAAAGAGTGACACCGCCTCAAGAAGAACCTCAAGCAGGTCCTTTCGAAGGTACTCCAGTAGAAGTCATCGTTATCATAGATCACAGCCGCATGCATGCTATTGCCCCTGAAGACCTTGCAGTGGGGCAAGATGCGGAGGTGGAAGACAGTGATACTGATGATCATGACCTTGTATAGACCTAAGCCAACATGCGTGTTTATGTCCTAGTTTTTAAGAAAAAGTTTAAAAAGTAAAAAAATAATAAATAAATAAATAAATAAATAAATAAATAAATGAAGTTCTTTTAAATTTAAAAGCAGAAGCTTATAGAATAAGGATGTAAAGAAAGAAAATATTTTTGTATAGCTATGTAATGTTTGTGTTTTAAGCAAAGTGTTCTTATAAGAGTCAAAAGGTTTTAAAAAATTAAGTTTACACAGTGAATAAAAAAGTTGGAATAAACTAAGGTTAAGTTATTGTTGAAAAAATATTTTTAAATAGTGTAGCCAAAGTGTACAGGGTTTGTAAAGTCTACAGTAGTGCACAGTAATGTCCTAGACCTTCACTTTCACTCACCACTCACATTCACTGACTCACCCGGGCAACCTCTAGTCCTGCAAGCTTCATTCACACTGAGTGCCCTATGTAGGCATATCATTTTTTCTTTTTTTTTCTGTATTTTTACTATATAACTTTTCTATATTTAGATGTGTTTAGACTCACAAATACTTACCATTATGTTATAATTGCTACAGTCCTCAGTATAGTAACACACTGTATAGTTTTGTAGCCTAGGAGCAATAGGCAATATCACATAGCCAGGTGTGTAGTACACTACCCATCTAGGTTTGTGTAAGTGCACTATGATGTTTGCACAATGATGAAATCACCCAGCAATGCATTTCTCAGAATGTACCTTGTTGTTAAGCAATGCATGACTATACTTAGTTTATTAATCTGTCTCTCTCACTAGATTATAAATTATGTGAGCTTTGGAGAAAATGTCTGCTTTGTTCATCGAAGGATAGCATAATATGCCACTCCAAAGTATGCCATGTTGGAATAAGGTTTACTTTGAGCTGAAGGCAATTGAGAAGAAGCAGATATAGGCATCCCTGCTTTTCGAAAGTTAAATTTATACCCCTTGGTTTTTATGAAAAATTTACATTAGTACCTGTTTTTGCTAATCAAAAGTTCTGAAGAGGGTTTTTGCTTTTATGAAAAAAGGCAAAAGGAATAAATAGAGCATCATTTATTTGTAAGGAGCCTTTATAGAAGCTGTGAACTATCTCAGCAGCGAGAGCGGCACTGCCAAGCTCCTTCCCTGTGAAGTACACTCAGCATCTCGGCGTGAACTGCCATGGCTTGGTTTGAGCTGTGTCTGTGAGCACCTGTGTTCTATCTCTAGTCCACAAAAACGTCCCTAAGGTAACTGTTTCTTCACTTTAGGCCATTTTGGCTTATGAAAGATTTCATAGGGATGCTTTACTTTTAGATAGTGAGGGAAACTATAGAAGGAAAGCTCCCTGCGATCCCCCCATCTGCTAAAAGCAGGACAAAATTTCCTAAAGGTGTTCTTCTTCTTCTATACAGGACAGAAGGTAATCCCCTGAGAGAACGCCAGTCCCTTATCAGCCCAGAGCCACTGCCAGAGGAATCTATGTAATAAATTTTGGTAACGCAGTTATCTTCCATTAGCTTTCCCCATAATTTACCTTTATACAATTTACCATCTTAGAAACTCAAAGTTTCTTTCCCTTTGTCTTATCACTTCTCTAAAATATAACATTCATTTGTTAGGATGTATATAAGCCCAAGTTCTAACCACCCCTTCGAGGTACTCATCACTGGGTATTCCATGTCTATGTGAGATGCACACGTTAATGAACTTTTGTCTGTTTTTCTCTGGTTAATCTGACTTTTGTTAGTTTAATTTATGGGGCCCCAGTCAATAAACCTAAGATGGGTAGAGGAAAAGAAGTTTCCTTATATCACCGTACTATTTTTGATATCTAGCACTGAAAACTATTTGTTGACTAAATGAATGTATTAGGTGTTTTATTTTATGTAAGCATAATATTTTATTTGCTACAAATCTACTTAACAAACTGTTCTTTCTACTATATGACATTCACAGAGAAATGGTTTCTCTCTCTCTTCTTCCTCACACACAGAGACATATCTATTCTACTTCACTGTTTTCCGAATACGACTAATATATTATCAGGTTTGAGTAATTGTTCAAAAATTACATCATCACAATAGATTACATAATATGTTTCTGAAAGCAGTAAGCAAAAAGATCATTTGTACATGTTAACCTAAAATCAAATGAACCGTGAGAGTGGTCCTTGTTTAAGCACTGGGCAATCATGTCCCGCAAAGCTCTCAAAGTCAGCAGCCAGCTTTAGGGCCCGCTCGTAATACTCCAAGGCTTCATTTATTTCTCCTTTCAATTTGTAGATGAACCCGAAGATGCTTAAGCTTTCTATGTGTGATGTGTTTCTCCAAAGTTTTCTTAAAACCAATTTCTCTAAAGCACCAAAAATTTATCTCTTGCAAATGAAGACTGTTCTATTGTTATTGCTTTCAAATAATGGATAATTGCATTGACTTCAGAATTTCTTTGAAATTCTTGAAATTGGCCAGAGTGGTAATAAATTGCTTGCTTTAGATGATCATCAATGACCTCCATGGACAACACTTTCTGAAAAGTGTCGTCAGCCTCTCTGTGGTGGCCCATTTCTGCATACACGTAGCCAGTTCAACATAAGCCATTCAACATAAGCCTTAGCTTCAAAGTCTTTTCAAAGTCACATAGAGCCAACTGAACCAATCTTGCGCCTTCTCAACATCGTAATGTACCACTAATGCTGTTTGAAGAAATATAGAGAGAGGGGTCACAGAAAAGTAGAGTCCTTAATCATCTTTTCTATATTCCCAACAAATAACCATGATTGATTTTCTTACTTTCCAGGAAGGGTTCTGAGCAAAATATGAGAGCCAAATATGGTTCTAAATGATGGGTTTCATGAATGCTTGAGATGCAGTGGAGAATCTGGTACCATCCTGCCTTATATGCCTGTATGAACTTACTCAACTAATTCCAGAGAGATTGAAAAATGGGTGAAATCATCTCACAATGACAGATTTCCTGCACAGAAACAAAAGTAGGAGGATGAATGAACATTGCATGAGGTCAGATGTACACATGCAGGAAGTAATAGGTTCAGTTTTTTGTAATTCAGTGACCCCGATATGAGGCAACCCTGTAGCCTAGTGGGTAGGTACACAAAATCTCAACAATTACAGTAATCTCTTAGCTACCCATGGAAAAGAGAGAGTAATAATGGGTCAGTGGGACCAGAAGTTTTCTTTTCAGTATTTTTATCCTCTTATCAAGTAGAACTGAAGTCCTATTCTCCCTCTAAGTACATAAGAGAAGAAAAAGAAATGTCTCTAGTACTTAAAAAAGCCATCCACATCTTATGTAGGTATATTTGCCTCTGTGTCTTAACTATCTTATGTTCCGTACTTGACATTTCTTCTACCTGTTATGCCTGAGGAAAGATCCCAGTGGGGATCCTTATGAATTTTTTTTATCCCAATGGTATAATTTTTACATTAATCTTCCTGTTCTGACTCACAATATCTAACTATAATCTAATCACAGAAAACAGACAATAAATCATTCCCTTTCAAAACAAAGAGATAGAGAAAATTCACGAATCCAGATGAGCAGAGGATTCTCAGGCTTACTATTGCCTCTGTAAATACAGCTGGCAGCTCAATACAGCCTTTCTGTTTCCCTGCAAGTCTTTACCTCAAAAACTCCCCACACTCCCAAGTCATCTTCTCCTGAATCTATTCTTGCTTCAAGGCATGACTGCGTGGACCACTTAAGTGAGGAGATTCAGTGACTTTTTTCACCACTTAACTGTGGCCAAGAAATACTATCCAATGAAGCTTGTGTGTGTGTGTTGTGTTGGAAGGGGCAAGATCAGGAGAGAGTAAAATTGATTTTGTTTCTAAGAATGCTCACTGAAAAAAGTCACCACCTCCACAGGAAATAGAATTAAAAAGAGTCTTTAACACAAATGCTCTACTTATGCCCACTGCAGTCTATGGTATGCTGAAGACAGACATTGCCCCAAGAAGGTCACGCACACAGGGTAACATGGCTTGAGGAAGCTGCTAGAATATTTGGGGCTAAGCTATTTCAGGTTTTCTTTTTTTAATTAATTAATTTTAAATTATTATGGACATACAGTATTATATTGGTTTCAAGTGTATAACATAGTGATTCAACATTTTTATAGCTTACAAAGTAGTTGCCACAAGCTTAGTAACCATTTGTCACTGTACATATTTATTACAGTGTTAGTGACTCTATTCCTATGATATACATTATATCCCCACAACTTAAACATGTACCTCAATATCTGCACCCCTGCCCAGCCAGAGCATTTGTGAGAAGTTGAAAGAGGCCCTCCTTCTGGGTGATCTAATCAGGCTAGGGTGCCATGCGCTGATGGGTAAAAATTATACGAGATTTCAGCCCTCACTAGGACTGCAGAACTTCAACTGCACAACTTGAACAACCTAATAAGGCTGCCCTGCCAACTTGCCAGAAGAGAATTATTGTTCTTTCTTATCGGCAGCTGTTCATCAACATGTGTCATCTTATACTTTTTTCTTGGCTTGGGCCTGGGACGACTGGTGAGTAAAATGCCATCACAGAGGTATCCTTGCTCTCTAGAATAGGAGTGCTGAGAACCTAAAGTCCTCCTGTCATCTTGTGGGCACACAGAGTGTACTGTTAGTAGTACTGTAAATATTATAAAATTACAGGTATGTGCACACGGGTGGTGGCCTAACCCCCCATGTATGTGACAGATGCACATTAGCTGTCAGGCATTATTCTGGTTCCGTTTCCCTTAAGCTATTTGGATCAATGAGTGTGAGTAAAAGGAAAAGCTCAATCTGCCTCTCTGTCTCTGTGCCACAGGGATCAGGGGTATTGTAATATGATTTTTATTCAGTCTAGGATAATCCAGAGCCCCACTTAGGCTGCCTTAGGTCAAGAGGTTCTACAAGCATAACTATAGGCCACTGAAAAATCTCTTGGGCAGTCTTGCTCCTAGGGCGAGAGGGAGGGCTTGCTTTCTGTCAGCCTGACATCATTTTATGACCAGCAGTCTTGTTATATTAAAGATAACTTGGAGACTCCTCTGGTAAACTCCACTGCAATCCCTCATTTACAGTCTCTTCACGGGACAGGTATAGATGTGTACTGAAAAAGGAACCCTGACGGAGGGTTTCCTTTTACTGCAAGCTCTTCCTCTCCCACTGACTGCCGCAGCAGATGGGACGACTCTAGGAGGTAATGGCACTTTGCAACATAGAATATGCTTCGTGCTTTGCCAGGTCTAACCAACCCAGGAAGGAAAGGAACATACACTCTTTGGAACAAACATAGCACAAGCCTGATGAGATTTCTTATTTCCTAATATTTAGTAGAGTGGCTGAGTGGCTTCTCAAATGTGAGCACGCAAATTTGCTTCTAGGTCACCTAGAAGACATGTAACTAACAGATTGATGTCCCCACGTCCCACCCCGAGTCAGCAGGTCTGGGGTGGCGCCTGAGAATTGGCATTTCTGGTAAGTCCCAAGGTGATGCAGATGATTCTCATCATGGCACCACACTTTGAGAATAGTGGCTTTAGTGAAAAACGAGTTTCATAGTAATCGCAAGACTGCAACAATAAGAACAGAAAAATAGCCACCTGGATTTAATCAATGTTGCCCGAAAGGCTCTAAACGTTGGCTGGACCCCATGCCTGTCTCCCTCCAGGCCCAGGCTTCTGTTCTCTGGTGAACAGTCTGTCAGTGTCCCCTGGGAAATTGTCACTGCGTTACAGAGTGCTACACAAATGACTACTTCTTTGGACTTAAGGTCACTTTCTCATTGATTCTATTAACACTGCTGCTCTGACTGAGCACGCTCTATAACAGGACAGTTAGGAAGTGTGCTTCTGTGCATGTATTCTATCTCGCCTCTCTGGATCTACTTTCCTGAAATCTTCCCCATGCTGTACACTCATAGAAATTGACCATATGGATTTTGTTAATGGGACCTCTTTGATTTTTGACTTCCTTTTGGGTTTGGTCCACTGGGAGGCAACAGCCAAAAGTTAGAGCACAGAAGGAGGTGAAGGTCATGGTTTTAATTCCTTAGCTCCCACTGAGCCAGGCTTTGGGTTGTCAGTGACTGAATTTTTCACCAAAGGCTTCTTAAGAAGCTCTTACCCTATTGTTACAGCTAAGGGTCTCACCACATCTGGTAACTGCTCTCTCCTCTTACCCCTGCAGGCCTGGGGAGACCATGTTACCACTATTAGGAGGTCTTGGGTCCAGCACCATCTTCTGCTGATTTTTCTTAATTCCGCCCACACTATCCTAAACAGCCCTCTTATTAAACTCTCCTCGGTTACCAGGCTATGGTACCTGTCAGAGTTGGAGGCATAAGCAAGTCAGTTTTCTTGGGTGGAGGCCTGTATGAGAACTGGCCCTTAAGGAGAGTTTTGAAATTTCAAAAGGCACAGAAACAAAATCAACAAAGCAGAGAAAGTCTTTACTTCATGGTGCCACACGACAGCAGGCACTGGGTTCAGTAGGGGAGGCCTCTCTGAGATTCGGTCCACAGAGCTCTGGGTCTTCTCATATAAGCGTTCTGCATACCCTGGAAGTCCAATAAAATCGGCAGGGCTCTATCTTGGTGAAAATGAAACTTAAGAGAGAGAGGGCTGTATTTGTTTTGATTATCAGCACATGCTCAGTTTTGGCAGTTGAGGGATGTTTGTGAGAAGTAGTTTTGATATGCAAATTCCCTACAGGGTCAATGTAGCCTAGGAGATAGAGGATGCTTAAACTTTATGATGACTTCAGTGTTAGGAGATCAATGGGGGACAGAGATGTGAATTTTTGTGCAAAACACAACAAATTCTTGTTTCATCTGTAACTCTCAAAAATGGCCTGAGCGATGTGAATCCAGGGACATCTGCAATGGAAGCTCCTTGGGCCAGCATCAGTGGCTTATGCCTAAAGGAATACTCAAGAGAGCCATTGTCAGTTTACGGGCATTGAGAGGTGCCCCATGTCATGACTCTGACTGTGCAGCTGCTGAGGTGGGGTGCTCTGCTGGGAACTTCAGTTAGGGCAATCTAGATAGTCCCACCTTAGGGCCCAAGTCAGAGAGCCGTGGACATGACCACACCGAGAGCCTGGCAGCAGGCCTCCAGCCTTTCCCAAAGAGGGACTGACTTTGCAGGCTACATGTAAAGTGACACCACACTCACCCAGCATGTGCATTTGGTCAAACACATTGAAAGGTCCAGAAATTCCCTTGAGTTGCAATAGTTCCTTTGGTCATGGAAACTGGAGAAGGAAATTTATTGTCACTTAACAGGGTTCCTACTTGAACCAGACTTTGAGTACAGACATCAAGATTCCAGGACAAGTTCTGTATCTAACAGATAAGCTGGGTGCTCTTGGCAAGACCCTTAGTCTCCATGAGCCTCAGATCTTAAAGGGTTAAATAAGAAGGTTTGCCTGGATTTTTCATTCTCAATAGAATAATTCTCAGTTTATTTTTTCATATCAAACTTTAATTCACATGGAATCATCTACACACATTTTAGACTTTCTGCTTTTGAACTAGGTGTAAGACCTCACATAGCCTGTTCCCTTAATGCATATGGGTATTGTGAGGTCACTCCTCTTAAATTCCTCTAAAATACTTGAGGCTTAAGGAGGACTTGTCCACCAAAGGCAGCTAAAAGGAACAAAGACATTTTGCAGTTGCAACTGAAATTTACAATCCTAAATTAGATAGATTGAAAAGGACATGGCTCAGCACATGTTATTTTCACAACTCTGATAATTCCACAGACGTTTAAGTTTTCATTGGTAAGAATAATTGGACAGATGGTAGGAAATCTCCATAAGTAGTACCCCTAAGCTTTTAAGGTAGTATTCAGGAGCTCTTTATCAGTTCAAATGTTCAGCCAACCAGTAACGAACACCTGCGGAATGCCTGACACCACACTTTCATCTGGAGGTAAAATGATGGAGGAGATGTTCCCTTCTCTCAAGCGGCTTGCTATCTAGTGGGAGACAAACACATAACTACATATTTGATTTTGTTCTGAGGTTCATAGGAGACTTCTTGGGTCATGCTAATCTGTAAGCAGGCCATAAGCTCAGGCTATGTCGAGATTCTGAAGTGGCAATGAAATAAAGTGTAGCAGTGCTTGGTCTTTCATTAACACCTTAGCCTCTAGCTCAGCTGGGCTCTCTGTATTGGGGTCTAGGGTTATCTCCTTCTTGGGGCGGCGGGAGAGTGGGAAGGTTTGGACAATCTCTTTTGGGGCTGGTCATTGCTTTAGAGCAAGCAGTAATTCCCAACAAGGGTGATTTTTGTTCCCCAGGGGGCATTTGGCAATGTCTAGAGGCATTTTTGATGGTCACAACAGGAGTTGGAGGTGCTACTGATATCTAGTGGGTAGAGGCCAGGGCTGCCGCTAAGCATTCTTGAATGCACAGAACGGCCCCTCACAACAAAGAATTATCTGGCCCAAAATGGCAACAGTGGCAAGACTGAGAAACACTACATTTGTTTCGAAAGAACTTTTCACAGTGATGCAAATATTCTAAATCCCTGCTGTTTAATGTGGTGGCCACCTGCCACTGGTTACTATTGATACTTGAAATGGAACTAACTAGTGTGTCTGAGGAACTCAATTTTAGCTTTTACTTTAATTAATTGAAATCGCTACACAATGGCTATGGGATTGGACAGCACAGCTTTAAATAAAGGCCTGCACTGTGAGATGTTTGGCTTGCCCCAGCCACCTTGATGGAAGTTGCAGATAACTTGGGAGATACCGATTTCTTGAGCGAGCAGCTTTCACATCCTACAGAGTTCAATAAGAAACTGTTCATATCATCTGGTAACAGTGATCTTTGGCTGTATATGGGGAATAGATGTATGTATCCCTCCTCAGTAGGAGACTAGTAATGCCATTCTCTCTGCCATTCCATATATACATCACAATAAGTATCTCCTTAAAATAAAAGCTAAAAGATTTGAGTGTTTGTGTTTAAGAACGACTTCATATTTAAGGTAGAACTTGCTTGAGAGGAACAGAGTACGGCGGTAGAGTGCGGGCAGCTTGCTTTACTTAGTAAACTCTTGGCAAAACCTCATTTACAAGCTTTATCTGTTGTCCATAGGTTTCTTTACAGCTCCTTCTTTAATCTCCCTCCTTCAGCTTTTTCATTAACTTTTTGAAGTTTCTTGTCAAAGGTAACTTTGACATACCAGTTTTCAGGACTCAGCTCCTGGCCCAGCTCCTAGGGTGGGAAGGAGGCACTTCTTGGGTGACTCAGCCAGATAGTTCTTGGCACTGCCAAAAACCTGGGTTGTTGGGCTTCTCTTGAAGAACTGTTTGTAACACATCTTAACCTTTTCATTATACTTCCCTCCACATTCTTATTCTGCCAGTTTTTTTTCTTATAAATAATCTCTAGATACTGGATGTTTTGAATTGAGAAAATTGCAAAACTGTTTACCTTGGCTATGTGAATGTGCGCTTCTGAGAGGGTGGGGAGCAAAACTGAACACCCGTTCAAGACAAGAACTCTCAGAAAACGAGGAACGAAGGGGGAACTTTCTCAACTTAAAAAAGAATCCCTGCAAAAAGCTATAGCTCTCATCATATTAGTCACAACTATACTTAATAATGATGTTGCAGGAAGCGACACCCAATGGAGGAAATTGGATGCTCGGACAACTTTGTTAGAGGAAGGAGAATTTATTGGCTGGCGGAGTGCGTGGCGTTAACAACACCATACACAAGCTCACTTTGGTTAGATTTATTACAGTTTATATACCTCTGCTGCGTTCATGCAAGGGGCATGTGATTCCTTTGTCTGAGGTTTCATGTATGCCCCATGCCTTAGGATGGGGAGGGGGAGCTTTGGGCGGGGGCTGTAAGTGGGGAAGAATTTCCAGGCCACTAGTCTTACAAGTCATTTGTCTTGTAGAACCCGCAACCTTGGCGTTATCAGCACTGTAATAGGATTCTCGAACAGAGAGATGGGACACCGAGGCTATAAGCAGGAAGCAGCACTTATTAATGCCAGTACCTGCTCAGCAGATTCCTATCCAAAGGCTGAGCGCCAATTGTAACATAACAGGCAGTTTTATATCGTCTTGTTATTCCTACACAGCTACAGAGATAAGGAAGGACATTGGTGGTTGGCAAACCATGAATCAACAGATGTGAGCTGGAGTGTCCTTGAGGTGGGGGAGGTAGGTATGGGAAAACGTTAGCGGGAGAATCCTGGAAAGGGGGAGAGAGGGCAGTCAGGAATGGACTTTAACCGGCTGAGTGGGTCATTTCTGCAAGCCCTTTCCTTTGCATATGTCAGATGCCTCCTCTCTTCTCTTAATGAGAAGCTGGATGCTTTTCCTCTAAGATCAGAAACAAAGCAAGGATGTTCCCTTTCACCACTCTCCTATCAATATCGTGCTAGAATTCCTAGCTAATGCAGTAAGATTAAAAAGGGAAATAAAATTGGGAAGGAAGAAATAAAACTGTCTTTGTTTGCAGGTGGCATGAAATCTGTGTAGAAATTCCCAAGGTATCAATAAAAGAAACTCCTGGATCTAATATGCAATTATAACAAAATTATAGAATACAAGGTTAATATACAAAACCAATGATTGGCCTATATACCAGCAATGAACAATTAGAATTTGAAATTCAAAACACAAACCATTTTTATTAGTACCAAAAAAAAAAAAAACCCAAACAGGTACAACTATAAATCTAACAACATATGTATAAGGTTTGCACGAGAAAAACTACAAAACTCTGATGAAAGAAATCAAAGATCTATTTTCATATTCACTGACAGAAAGAGTCAATGTGGTTAAGATATCAAGTTTTGCCCAACTTGATTTATAGATTCAAGGCAATCCCAATCAAAATCCCAACAAATTATCCTGTTGATATTAACAAATCTATTTTTAAAGTTTTATAGAAGGCAAAGTGCCTAGAATATCCAACACAAAATTAAAAGAGAACAAAGTCAGAGTTCTGACACTACCCAACTTCGAGACTTAACTATGGAGCTACCATAATCAAGACAATGTGGTGCTGGCAAAAGAAGAAACAAATCGATCAAGGGAATGGAATAGAGAGCCCAGAAATAGATCCACTAAAATATAGCCAGTTGCTCTTTGACAAAGGGGCAAAGGTAATTCAATAGAGAAAGGATAATCTTTAACAAATGGTGCTAAACGACTGAACATCCATATGCAAAACCAAACAAAACAAGAATCTAAATACAGTCCTTACATCATTAACAAAAATTAACTCAAAATGGATCATAGACCTAAATATAAATGCAAACAAAACTATAAGACTTCTAGGAGATATAGGACAGAATCAAAATGACCTTGGGTTTTGTTATAAGTTTTTAGATACAATATCCAAAAGCATCATCCATGAAAGATGGTGATAAGTTAGATTTCTTTACTGATGGGTTGGACATTATTAATATTAAAAACTTTTGCTTTGTGAAAGACAATACTAAAAGAATACAATGACAAGCCATAGGCTAGGAGAAAATATATGCAAAACAAGGAGGTGAGGGGATTAACAAACAGTGGTGCATTCAGACAATGGAATATTATTCAGGAGCAAAAAAAAAGGGGGAGTATCAAGCCACGAGAAGAAGTAAAGGAATTTGAATGCATATTATTAGGTGAAAGAAGCATCTAAAAAAGCTACATACTCTTTGATTTTAACTATATGATATTCTGGAAAGGGCTTAACTATGGAAATAGAAAAAAGATTAATTGCCAGGAGGTTAAAGGGGTAGAGAATGGATGACTAGGTGGAGCACAGGGCATTTTTAGGGCAGTGAAACTCTTCTATGAGAGTCTACTGGTAGGGACATGATATTACATACAAAAAGTGAACTCTAATGTAAGCTATGGATTTTAGTTAGTAATCGTGCATTAGTGTTGGCTCATCAATAGAAACCACTATACTGTAGAATCCAAGATGTTAATCATAGGGATACTGTAGAAGGGGTGCGGACGTGGAGGGGCTGGTATATTAGAACTCTGTACTTTCTGTGCATTTTTTCTATAATCCTAAAAGTGCTCCAAAATCAAGTTTATTAAGCGAAAAAAGAGACTAATGCAATAAGGTTGGGTGACTACTGCAGTAGGATAGGGAGATGGCTCTGACCATAAGATCTGCAAATGTCTCAAGGATTAGTCAGAAAAAGGCCTTTCTTTTCTATGGAGAAATAAAAAAGGCTGAAAAGAACTGGCATGGGGGAGGAGGGGAGTAGTTTGGGAGATCCAACAGCTGAGCAGGAAATAACTTTCCTGTCCTCAGACAAATTTTAAGAGACACTGTTTGGCATCCAGCGCTTGTTTAATGCGAAGGGTAAGCCAGATTTCAGGGCCTGTGCGGGAGGAAAGAAATTTGATCAGTTAAATTTTGTTTTGACTGGTGGAGACAAATTGTTCGCTAATTGTTTATGAGACATAGAAGGAAAGTTTGGAGTGTCTGTGTCTGGCTTTGTCATAGATACACAATAAGGGCATGATGAGCCTTATCTAACAGGGGAAAGGATGACCGCAAAAGAAATTGAAATAGACAGGTTCATGACTCATAGGTCCCCGGAGCCACACAGGCAGGGCCACTGGCTGCAGGAAGAGAAGGAAAAAGGACCTGGGGCACAGCCTTAATTATCACCCACTGGGAAATGCTTTGGTGTTCCCAGCCTAAAGCTGGATTAGTCAATTCAAACCGAAAAGAATAGGGTTTTGGTAAGCTCACAGGGTCTCATCTAAGGGGACACAAGGAGAAAGAAGGCCCTGGGAGTTTGGGGAGACTGTTGATCGCAAAGGCTGTTGGCAGAGTCATATCAGGAACTTAAATTTGCTTGCGCTCTACAGGCTGTTATATAAGGGTTATATAAGGCATGTGCTTGCTTCTGGGGGCCAATGTTGCTTTAAGGCCCTTCTCAGACTGCTTGGTTCAACAAAACGGATAACGAGGCAGCAATACCATGGAGCGGCTTAGGAAAACTCAACGTTTCCAACTTGGGTGGATGGGTTTGGGGAGTGACCATAGATAGTGTCCCGACCCGCGGGACCTAGTTATTTGTGGGGACGAGGAGGATCCGACCTGAAAGAAAATGGGGGCGAGAGAAGAGCGAAGGCAAGACAATACTCTGATCAAGCCTTCGAATTTTATTGTGAGACAGGGGTATATATACACTGGTGTTCAGGGGCGGAGTGGGCTATAGGATACATGTAGGCAGGGGATTGGCCGCGTAGCAGGGGTGGCAATAAGCTACATTCTGATTGGTATAAGATAATGGGGAAGGAGGAGGAGAGAAAAGTATCTTTTGGCGCGCGCGGGCTTTCTTTGGGCGCGCGCGGCTTGCAGCTAATCTCCAGGAAGTGAAGCAGGAACCTCATGAACCGTGGCCATCTTTTTTTCTTTGTGTGGCTCCCGACATCTCCCCCTTTTTTATTTATTAAAATGCCAAAGCTTTCCCAGCTATGGCGCAGATAGACTGTGCCTGTCTTAGGCGACCCTCCGCAGGTCTGGGCCTTACCCGTCATTGGCACATGAAAGTCTTGCAATCATGCCCTGTCTTAGGTTGGTCCCAGCCCTGAAGGATTCTTACCCGTCTCTGACTACCAGCCTCTGCAAATGGGAGATGTATATTAGTTGAAACCTGAGCCTGGAGCCTGAGACCATGCATTTGTGGAATAGAACGTAAGCCTTCAATACTATTGATCATGCTTTGTAGCACTGCGATCCCCTGTAATTCAGGAAGCTGTTTTTGAAAAGTGTCAGCAATATGTGTTTCCAAATCTGCAATTAAACCTGAAGCATTACCATACCCCAAAATATGCTGTCTTACTTTATCCCATTCAAACATACTTTCATGATACAATACAGGAGTTATACAAAAAGAAGTAGCAGTCCAATTACATTTAAGTTGCACACATTCCTGCAAACTAACAATTTGATCTCCTAACAATATAACCGTTTGCTGTAAATCTGCTACTTGACTTTGCAATACAGAGTCAATTTGTCTTTGAGAAGTCCATAACTGTTCAGCATCCCGATGCCAGGTTCTAACATGATCAGCGGTCCGTACAGATTGATGCAGAGCCACTCCAGCCGTGGTAGCAGCAGCAGTAACATCGATGATACCCACAACAGCAGCCATCAGCATGCCAAGGAATCTTTTAGCTCTTCTTTTAACATGGCCCATCAGTTGCTGCAAAATCATAGTGGCAGGAGAGTCCTGCCAGGGTCGAGACAATCTAACCGGCATCCACACTTCAGTTCTAGCTCTAAGGATATATAAGCTTTCATATGACTTGTTAAAAGGAATAGAAGAGTTAATAAAAGTGTAAAAAGCACAGTATTTACATGAAACATAACCTAGAGCTTCATTCCACCCCACCTTGCCCTTCATAACGATATAGGAGAGCCGAACACAGACTAGAGCAAAGTGAGTAACATTTTTAAATCCTTCCATACTTAACAAAAACAAGTGACCTACCCCAACAATTTGTTCAGAAGTCTGCAAAATTGTCAACCATGCTTGAGCACCTAGCTGTAAACAGTGTTCTCCAGCTCCCATGCAAATTGGCATCCCTTCCGTTCCCACGGTATAGTTCTTAATCACTCTCCCTGTTAGATCCTTGTAGTATACTGACTGCTGCAAAAGCTCACTGGTCTGTTTCACCCAATGCCGATGAGCTGCTGTGCTACCTTGTTCATCTAGATTTAAAAAATTTAATAAGTATATAAATGCTCTATTAAGCCTTTGTCTCAGGGTATACCATATTCCCCCTTTTTTATTTTATAAGCTTATCCTTCTTAGAAAATGTTGCAGGAGACACCCCAAGGATGTCTTCTGTGAACTCTGGTTTTTTCCCCTCTAACGCTTGCGCAGAAAACACAAAACAGAAAGCACAAAACAGACACTCAGACAAGGACAATTACTGAGGTGTAGGTGGGCCTAGAGAAATTTGCCACCTACCACTTAGACAAGACTAAAGACAATAAACAGACTTTGACAACAGGGCACAGGAGGCGGCGTCCCGCTGCCTGGCCATGGTCTGGGAGATATATGACTGCGTCCAGTCTCTCCACGGACCCCTGGTGACCGGTCAACAGAAACAGGAACATAAAGGTACCTTTAAAAGCACTGAAACTTGTAATTTAGTCATTACTTTTCTCATTTCCAATACAAAATCAAGTTATCTTCACTGTTGATTCCACGCTAAAATGTCCTAAGTTTTAGACTAATTTTAAAGTTTTTAAATTTCAAGTTAGAGAAAGGCCCTTTACCACACAATAATGAAACCTGAGCAATGCAAGTTTGTGACTACAAGAATATCTTTCAACAATACAGTATTTAAAATTCTTTTTCACCAGCGGTGTTAGTTTCCAAGGACTATCCAATGCAGTGGGCCCTTCTAAAATAGAGAACAAATTAGTTAAAGCACATGTGAGGATAAAGGGAAGGACAGAGCCAATTATATCTCTCAATAATTTTTGAAAATTATTAACAGTATTGAGAGCTTCTCGCCTAATTTCTATTTTTTGAGGAGTAATTTTGTTGCAAAATTTTATATCCTAAATATTGAACAGAATCTTGTATATTCTCAGGAGCTATCTCGAGCCTATATTTTTCCAGAGCAGTTTTTTAGGTTTTGCGGTTATAAGCGGTTTTTTAGAGGGACCCTTTTGCGAAGGTTGGGAAACAACCAATTTTTGGAGATGGCGGGTTATTCTTTGTTCTACTATCTGCGCTATGAGGTCTTCAGTACCGGTAGGGGGGCTAACAGGACCGGGAGCCGGAGGGGCAGTGGGGGGGCCGACGGGGCAAAAAGGCCGGGGCGCAAACATTGGGAGGCCGAATAGGGGGAGTGTAAGAAGGGAGATTAAGCGACGGGGCGGCAAGGGGCCAATCTGGGTTGTGATACCTGGCCGCTTCGCCTTCTAGTTCGGCCGCGTCTCCCGGATCCAAAGGCTCGCCATTTTGGCCCTTGGACAGGACCGGAAAAACCTTTTGTGTATCAACAAAGTCCGAATCTCGAGGGAGAGGCGGATAAATGCAACATTTGGGAGGGGCATCAGGGAGGGCATTGAGCAAAGATGGCGTCGGGCTAGGGGGAGGGGGACTTAGCTGATTTTGGAGCAGGGGGATCGCCCGAAAGAGACGACCTTGAGGCTGCCCGAGATAGAGGGCGAAGGCAATATTCTGCTACAGACAAGAGTTGGCGTTTATCAGGGTCAGTAGTTTCAACAATATCTCTGATAAGACCCCAGTAAGAAAATACCGAAACAGGAACAGAATCGGGACCGTTTTTGATAAGATAATCATTTAAATCTCTACCTACTTTCTGCCATTTTTTAGGGTGAATTTCGGGGCCATTAACAATAAACCACGGACAGACTTCATCAACAAAAATAAAAAACTTTACCAAGTCTTTCTTTTTAACTCGAACTCCTCTCTCCCTAAGTGAACTTTTTAGGTCTCTTATGAAGACCGCTTCTTTACTTAATCTAGTTCCCATTTTCTTGTAAGGCGGCCGATACTCACC
The DNA here is from genome assembly GCA_003508835.1 of Eonycteris spelaea. Lineage (NCBI taxonomy): Eukaryota > Metazoa > Chordata > Mammalia > Chiroptera > Pteropodidae > Eonycteris > Eonycteris spelaea. Next base: position 56,035 of record PUFA01000162.1, read on the forward strand.
AGGGACGACGACCTCCGTGAGCGGCGAAAGGCGTCTCCTATTGCATCATCAAAAAAGGGGTCTGGCCAGACGATATCTTACTCGGGGGTCCGCCTGTGAAGGATCCGAGCCTCGAGCCCCACGTTGGGCGCCACTTGTCCCGACCCGCGGGACCTAGTTATTTGTGGGGACGAGGAGGATCCGACCTGAAAGAAAATGGGGGCGAGAGAAGAGCGAAGGCAAGACAATACTCTGATCAAGCCTTCGAATTTTATTGTGAGACAGGGGTATATATACACTGGTGTTCAGGGGCGGAGTGGGCTATAGGATACATGTAGGCAGGGGATTGGCCGCGTAGCAGGGGTGGCAATAAGCTACATTCTGATTGGTATAAGATAATGGGGAAGGAGGAGGAGAGAAAGTATCTTTTGGCGCGCGCGGGCTTTCTTTGTTGGCGCGCGCGGGCTTGCAGCTAATCTCCAGGAAGTGAAGCAGGAACCTCATGAACCGTGGCCATCTTTTTCTTTGTGTGGCTCCCGACAAGATAGCTCTTCTCCAGGAGCACAGAGCTCAGGGAAAGTTCAACATTGTCACCATTCTTTCAAATTGCCAGGTGTTTGTGCTGCCACTACGGCATCTCGCTTTGATGACCTCTGACCAATCTGGGCTTCAAGTATTCATGGAGACTGGAATACCACACTGGGCTATGAAGCCTTGGAAAGGATTATCAACATCATGATGTGAGCACATCTACTCTGTCAGGTTTGAACACCAGCCGAAAAGAATTAGATCTGCAAAAGATTTATCAACACTGCAGGATGATGTATAAACCTCAGTCATCCGGCTGCCTCTGGGAGCCACATTTTTCTTTGTGAACTCCTATGCCTATGTGTACAATTAAAACTATTTTTTCTTTTGTTAATCTGTCTCTTATTAGTTTGATTCATGGGTCCAGCCATTGACTCTACGAGGGTAGAGGAAAATTTTTCCTCTTCTACATAATCTAAGTCCATGTTCTCTCTACTCCTATGAATTACAAATCTCTCAGTTTTCTAGTGTCTTTAGTGATGCACATGTTAATAAACTGCTTGTTTTTCTCTTGTTAATCTTTCTTTATCAATCTACTTTACAAGGCCCCAGCCCAAGAACCTGTGATGGTAGAGGAAAATGATTTGTCTCTCTCCCTTATACTATAAATAATCTTACCAATATTATTACTACATGCTGAGTCTGTCAGTTCTTTTAACCAATGAGCAAACCTAAGAGTGGTCTTGGGTCCCCTCACCCTCATGTTTGAAGGACCTTGACTCATGAAATATGTTGCAAGCACTGTTTGAGAAAGGGAAGGATGAAAAAACTGGTGCTGTTGGCTGGAGTGATTCACGTGTGCAATAGCAACTGAGCTACTGTCTGTAAGTAAGAGGTTTGTTTACTTGTGCAGTTTAAAACCAAGAGATTCAACCCCATGAGAACAGGCTTGGGGATTCTCTCTCTGGCAGCTTTTGGCCCAGCAGGCTAGAGTAAGGGTAGAAACCTTGCAGCCAGGGAAAGCCTTTGGTTTTTATTCTTTTCTCCCCGTGAGAGGAGAAAGAGCTGAAACATTCCTAAAGGTGAGCTTTGGATGGACCAAAAATAGTGAAAGTTTGTATTGCTCTTTCTTCCAGGTAGGAAGAAAAAAAGAGTTAATCAGTTCCCAGAGGAAAAGAAAAAACAAACAAACGTGATCTAGTGTTTCTTTCACCCTGGTTGCTGCCAGGGTTGGAACAGCCTTTCCCTCCCCCAACCCTTGCATTTTAACTCAGAACTTCCTAGGCAGCTATTATTAACCCTGTAAGTGCTGAATTTACCAAGAAGAGTTTCAGTAAATTTGCGATGAGGGAAAAAAGGCTTTGTGTTTTGTGGCTATTACATTGGGATCTATGGTGAAGACTAATATAAATCATTACATGCTTATAATTTCATAAATTCTAGTGAGATCATCTCAATCAGGAAAAGCTTCCAAAATAAAAGAAGAAAAGCGTTACTGGGACACAACTTCCTTGCTTTTTGCAGCTTGTGCAGGGGTTGGAATTTAAAATTTTTGAGTATTGGAAACAGAACAAGTCTCCATCACTCACAATGTTTGCTATGATGTTCACCTTTCGGAGCCTCTGGAAAAAGGGAGATAGAATAAAAAGAGAGGCAATCTCCACATGGAGACACACTTTTGGAGTCTGAAGAAGCTTAAAGAGCCCTTGTGAAGTCAGATAGATGTCTGACGCTCAGAGGCTGATGATTGTTCAGGCCAATGTGCCTATTTTTAAGTGGGTCAATTAGAATTCTAAAACTGACAAGACAAAAAGGGCTTAGGAAAGCCTTGCTTGTCCCAACGGCTGGCTGGCCCTGCGGTGTCTAGACTTTGCTGTTACTGTAAGCAAAGCAGCTGACTCTTTTGAAATCTAGAATGTACAGATCCTAACTGCCTGGACCTGCCTGGACCAGCTGAAGCCTGGGGCTGTCTGCTGCTGGGCTGTTTCAGTCCTAGCTTGCACTGTGCTGAATTTAATGATGGTGTAGGCTGTGTGAACAGAATCCAGACTCTGGGGCCTTTGCACATGCAGGACACCCTTGTGTAAGGCCCTACAGTATGAAAACATTATGAGTGCCGACGCGACTCTGGGTCACGAACAAAGGCCGACAGGAAAGGGCATTTCTCTACCTGATCATCTGAAATATAGCAGGCGATAAGCCCTATATTTGTTATTGTAGAGGAGGGAAGAAAAATCTTTTCCTCTCTCCATCTTAGGTTCTTTGACTGGAGCCCTGCCTATTAGATTTACAAAAAATTAACAAGAGAAAAACAAACAGAAGTTTATCAACATGTGCAGTATGCATATTTATGAAGGTACCCACTGATGAGTCACTCAAAGGGACGGTTAGAACTTGGGCTTATGTAGCATCCTAACAAAAGGACAATACATTTGTAGACAAGTGAGGAGACAAAGGGGAGAGACTTGGAGCTTCTAGGGATGCAAACTGTGGGAAGGTAAGTACATGGAAAAACTAATGGAAGGTAAGAGCTAGGTGGTAAGACTTTTTGTATGGACTCTTTTTCCAGTGCCATCTCCTCTCCGGTTCTTATCTCCTTCCTGGTATAGCAATGGGGTGGGGAGGGGCATGTACCTGCATGGGGAATTTATCTTCTGCTTTCAGGCAGTCAGGAAGGGCAGATAGCTCATCTTGTGTCTGCTTTTATCAATTGCTTTCAGCTCAAAATAGGCCTTATTCCAAAGGGACATATTTTTAGGGTGGCATACTCTGAACTCTTTCATGTAGAGAATATAGTTTCATTTCTGACTAGTGATTCCTGTTGAAAGCTGCAAGTCGGGGTAGGCACATCACAGGGAGTGTGACCCCTCCTCCCCCTCTTGACAGATGGAACCTTTGACCCTGCTCCTGGCTCTCTCACTGCCTTGGACTTGCTGTTTTCAACTTTAGGACAACTGCAGTCTGTGAAAATGGACTGATATCCTGACTCCATGTTCCTCACCTTTGTCCTAATGTGCCCACCCTAGTAAGGTGCATAGTCTGATTATGAAACACAGTGACACCAGAAAATGGCCAATTTTTCTGGGCTCACCATATAAACAATCAGGACGGATGAGTAGGAAGTGATGTAAACCCATTTAAAATTTTTTAAAGATTCGGACTTTGTTTTGGCCCATCCCTGAAAACAGTGTCTCTTTCTAGATGAGTTGTATAAAGTGAAAACACTTTTGTCCCTCTGTCATATAGTCTTCCTATTGGAAAGGTCTGGCTGAGAGAGTAGGGGATAATTAGAAATAATGAAAAGTTACGATTCCTAAATGGAATACTTAGATTTGTAACAATGAAGAAAAGTAAAAACTCAACACCTAGGAGCTTCAAGAGGAGGGAGAGGCATTAACCATCTTTGTTCTTCAGAATTGTTCTTGGAAGCTTTCCTTCCTTTCTCCCCAGCCACCTTTCCAAATCTCTGCTAGTGCTTTGAATTCAGACTGCTGAGCCTGTGAGCACAAGGCACAGCAATAGGGCCTGGGCGGGCGGGGGGGGCGGGGGGAGTTTGGAGATGGGGAGGGGATGGGAGGTGGCGAGGGTGGGAGACAGCTCCTGAACTTTTGCCCAGAAAACCTCTGATGTCATATTTACTCACGAGGCAGATGAACTGGTGGTATCAGGGATGAGCAAATGTTTGGAGCGGCCAGGCAGTACCTCTGAAACCAAGTAGGAGGTCCCACAGTGGAACGCCACATGGAGGAGCCTCTTAACCTGTACTTCCTAAGATATATCCTTCTTGGGCTACTTGAATAATTGTAAACTCTGTTTCTAGGAGGTGCTGTGTGTGTCTTCTGGGATTATACTTCTGTGTGTGGCCTGATGACCATGACAGTGCCTCAGCCCAGGAAGGCAGCCAGGTCAGCTTCAACTTACTGGCTAGAGCTGTGCTGAGCCACCAGGTAAAAAGAATAAATAAAAACTTAAAGAGGAAGTGACCTGAACTTCCAAAATAGGCCTTTATAATTAGTAGGAGGCTAAATTTCAGGATCCCTAAAGGTATAACTGAGGTTAATACTGCAAAATCTCACCCTACTGTGTAAGATCCTACTGATAATACATTGGCTGTAAAGACACCTTGGCTAAGGACCATGGGGATGGACTGTGCAGAAGAGTGTTAGTACAAATTAGTTGTTAGAAAACAGTCATGGGAATTTAGAATACAGCATAGGGAACATAGTCAATATTATTGTAACAGCTGTGTGTAGTGCCAGATGGGTGCTAACGGGGAGGAATCACCTTATAAATTATATAAACGTCTAACCATTGTACTGTATACCTGAAACTAATACAATTTTTAAAATGTAAAAAAAAAAATAGAATTGTTTTGAAATAGAGGGAAAAAAGTGTTAGGTTGGAGACTGTGATCCTTAAAAAGGCCTGCTTACTAGCTTGACCCTTAGTTGACATCTGAGAACTTGGATTTTCGGGGTGTTCCCACCATTCTCTAAAAGATAAGCATGGCTTGTTGTGCCTAAACTGCTTGAGCAAATGATGTGGTTAATGATGACACCTGCTTTCCTTCCGGGAATCTGGAATTTTGGTATGTGCTAAGCAGAGGGTCCCTATGTGACTAATTCCCAAGAAACCATTAAAGTATCTAAATAGCTTTACAAGGTTTGTGACAATTTGATGCTGGAGGAATTAAGCAGATCCTGTATGATCCTACTGGGAGAGAACTCAAGTAAACTTGTGCCTTGTTTTCTTTATTCTTGGACCATGTGTCTTACCTGTGCCGATTTTGCTGTGTATCTTTTTGTTGTCATAAAATCTTAGCTATGAGTATGACTCCATGTGGAGGCCTATGAGTCCTTCTAGTGAAAATCACCAGACCCAGGGGTTGTCTTGGGAACTCCTGATGCCAACTTCCTGAAATTGTCATTGGAAAAAAACAGTGCAGCCCTATTAGGAAATAACCCATCTGGTGGAGCAAAGGAGAGGAAAGACAGGCCATGACTGTGGATCTCACTTCAACCTACACAATGTCCTGTGAGGATTCCCCTTTGTAAGACTCTTCTTCCACAAATGGCTGCCCTCAGAGTCCCAAACCATGAGAATACTGGCTAGGAACATAGATAGCATCATTCTCGGAGAAACCTCAGATTCCAGGTTTGATCCCCTTGTAGATCCCTGTTGCTGGTATATTTCCATATAATTTAGGAGAGAGAAAGGAGCAGGGACATCAAACTCTTCTGTTTATTATCTCAAAGTGGAGCCAGTGCTTCTCCATAATCATGGGTGAGCATGTGTGTGTGTGGAGGGGGCACTGTGAAATAATATTTGGCAAGGAGGCAGTTGCCAAGGTATTCCTGGGTGCACAGCAATCCTGGTCTAGAGCAGCAGCTTCTAACTGGGCACGGGACTCAGCTGAGGCTCCTGAGCTGGAATGAGAGTCATAGTTCCATAGTCCTGGGATGGGCTGGCTACAGGGTGAGTCTTAGTTTCAAGGGGATGCTAAAATGGGCATGTTGGGAATAGCATGACATGGCAGTAGCAATCACCCACCATCCCTAGCAAAAGCAACTTTGGGAATTAATATCACTCTTAGTCACACATGCAAGCCACACAATTACCTCTATGCCAAGTGGAAATTTTAAAATTTATTATAGAATTACTATCAAGAACACGTTTATTGCAATGCCACTATCAAGAATACACACACACACACACATGAGTTGAAGTTAAGAGCAACATATAAGGAATACTGCAGGATTAGTCTAAAACTACTTTTCCAGGAGGCTCAGGAGTTTAAATAGCAATGGATGACAGATGTGAGATTCTGCGGGTAGGTAGAATGATGAACCTTGGCAGGAAGGGCAGAAGGGGGGACTTCTGGTGAACTGAGTGCAAACTGAGAACTAATGACATCACACAGGTCGGAAGTGCTGTTTCTAGTAGTAATTCATTATAAGACCTGCAGACTAGAGAACTACGTGTGGCTGGTATGGGCAGGGGAGACAGACATGAGAAAACAATTCTCTAACAGTGCACCTTAATGTAACAAGCAAGACTACCTTGTTCAGTAAGCTCATATTGGGGAACTCTTCTCTTCCTACCCTTTTCCCCATCATGACCACCATTCCAGGCTTCCTCCTCTCTGTTCCTTTCCCTCCTTTTTGTTTCAGCTCAGGGGTCAGGGAGCTCTCTGAGTGAGAGTGGAGCTATCTGTGGCCTGGCCCACTTCCTCACTGCCTTCTTCGAGATCTGACGCTGGCAGGAAAAAGCTGCTTATGCCTGAAGGGCTGTCCCTTAGCAGGCGGCCCAGTTCCTTCTCAAAACATTCGGCTGCTTCCAGCAGATAGCCATTCTGCTTGAGAGCTAATCCTTGGAGATACCAAGAATTTGGTGCATTTTGTGGAAGCTGATTTTCAGCTACGTTCTGTGGTTGGTATTTCACCTTTTCTTGCTCAGTTGATTTTACGCTTATGGACAAACCCTTGAAATAATGTTCAACAGGAGTGGCTCCAGACTTCCCCTGATACTCCTGAAAGTTGCAAGAGAGCTGATGGAGTTGTTTCGTCTCAGCATCGGGCAGCTCCTTGTTGAAAGCTGTCTGATAACATTCTGTTTCTAGCTCAAGGAGATCAGAATACGCATTCAGAGGATTTAGTCCCTTCTCAATAGCTTTTTGTGAATAGTCTCTAGCATATTTGCTTAGTTCTTCTATCTTCTCTCTATTCCAGCTGGCGTTAGAATCCTCTGTGTTCTTAATTTGTTTGATTTTCGCAGTATAGCAGCCTGCAATCAGGTGACAGAAGTAGCTATTGTTTGGCATGGATTCCAATGCCTTTTTAAGCAGTTCAATAGCTTTGTCTAGATCACCTTTCTTTCGGTAAAATTTGGCTGACCAGCAAAGGATGTCTGTTTGGCAAGGAGCTTTCTCCAGGGCCTCTCTAACTAATGGTTCCCCTTCAGCTTCTTTATTGATATTTTGCAATTTCAGGGCCAGGAGAACTTTGATATACTGGTTGTCAGGACTGAGCTCCATGGCCTGCTTCAGAACATTGAGAGAGGACTGCTTCTGTGGTTTATCATCCAGACAGTACATCGCAATTGCCAGTCCAGAGGAGAATTCCGGGTTGTTGGGTTTCTCTTCCAGAGCCTTCTCAAAACAAACCTTCGCCCTCTCATTCCACTTTCCTCCACATTGTAGCAGTGTCCACCCCTCTTCAGAGTCAAGCTCAGGACACTCAATACTGTAAGGGTTTGAAAACTTCTCACATATGTGTTTTACTTTGTCTACATATGCCTGAGCTTCTGAGAACCTGCCTAGGTGGTAGTAGACCCAGGCATAGTTTCCCCAGGTGACCAGACTTCGGATTTCTGCTTGGTCAGTGTGCTGTCGCTGGATTAATTTTTCAGCTTGCTGTAAGCATTCCAGGGCTGCCTCGTTTTGACCATGTAGGTGTTTTACATAGGCCAACAAGTTGTACATGGTAGCTTTGAACTCAGTGTTTAAAAATTCAATCTGTTTACACACTCTGTCTTCTAGATCATGTGAGGGACTGTCTTCCTGAAATAAATTCCACGTGAAATGGCATTTCAGCTGTGGAAGAATTTTCTCCAGAGAGTTCTTGCTGACCTCACTGTGGAGAAAACAAAATGGTCACTGTGATGTATACCTGCCAAGCAGTGCACCCTACCTGACAGCCATGAGATGCTCAGATATTTAGGTAAACATTAGTTCTGGGCTTGCCTGTGAGGGTATTCCTGGAAGAGATTTGCATTTGAATTAGCAAACTGAGTAATGCAAATTACCCTCCCCAACATCCAAACCTTCTAGGGACTAGGCAGAGGAAAGGTGAATTTGCTCTCTCTCTCTGCCTAGTTTCTTGAGCTGGGGCATTGCTCTTCTCCTTCCTTCAGACTGAGACTTCTACCATCATACTTCTGGTTCTCAAGCCTTCAGACTTGGACTGAAACTTACATCATTAAGCCTTCCAGTTCTTAGGCTTTTGGACTCAGAATGGAACTACATCATCAGCTTTCCTGGGTCTGCAGCTAGCAGACAGTGGATCATGGTATGTCTCAGTTTCCATAATCATGTAAGCCAATTTCTCACAATAAATCTCTCTCTCTCTCTAACACACACACACACACACACACACACACACACACACACAGAGAGAGAGAGAGAGAGAGAGAGAGAGAGAGAGAGAGCTATTTGAGATATTTAACAAATTAAGGGCAGTACAAAAAAATTTGATGTGAAGTAAAAAAAAAGCAGGTAAAAGTAAATTACAAATTAGGTAGAAATAATACAAAAGAGGTTAAAAATCTCAATGAGGAAAACCAAATGTGTCCAACTTGTATAAAGATTCTCCCTTGCAAAAAAATAGGCATAAGCTGAAATCTTATTTGGTTTCTCTCCTGAAAACGCGTACAAAATAACTTAGAAAAGCCAGCCAAGGTCACGTGTGAGCCCATTACTCGTACCTGCCTACTTTCTGATCTGAGAAAAGTTGATGACTACAGTGCAAGGAAAAGCAGATGGTAGGGCAGCCAAAAGTTCTATCCTACATCAACCTTTAAGTAAAAGCTGAAGAAAAACAAGCTCATAGTGAAGTCTGAGTTCTGCAGTTGCCTGACTGAATTTCCTCTCTTGTAGTCCTCAAATAGTTTACTTCTTGGCCAGCAAAGACACAGAAAAGCCTGAAATAACTGTCTTTTGCAAATGCCTGCTCCCTCTTTCCAGGTTTGTGTGTTGACCTGACATCAATGAGCAGAATATCTAAATATCTTCTACTGATTTCTTTTTTTCTGGAGAACCTGACAACCCTAAGTTTTCTAGACAGAAGAGCAGATGCTTTCTTTACTTGCTGGACTCTCCTTTTCTATAGCGATGGGTCTGTGTAAGGAACCACAAAGCACAAACCCTTCCACTGTGTGAGCAATACACGCCAGGTGAGGTAAGGCAAATGAGAGAATATCACTGCCGTGAAAGGAACTGAGATCTCTCTTGTCCTGCTCAGGACTAAGTCAGGGCTCAGTCCTTAAACATTCTGGGTAAGATTTTTTTAGTCATACAATGGAAGTTTACAGGGCTACCTTTCTGTGTCAGTTTTGTGTCAGTTTTTGGAGCATAAGTAAAACTTAAGGTCATCCTGGCCTTGTCTGCCCCTAGAGCTCAAAGGTCTGGTAGAAGGAGTCATGTAAATAAACAAAACCCCACGGATGTTTGCCACCATGCTATGTGATTGAGTCCTTTTCCCTTCATCTTTTCATCACCTCCATATGGTCACACACAGACCCATTGAAGTCTGACTGAAGCAGTCTCCCTGACATCAGCCAGAGTCCCAGAAGAGAATAAACAGAAACAAACAAAACTGGCAAGTTTGTGTTTTGCTGTTGGAAGAAATCAAGAGAAATCACTGCCTTATTTATTGATAAATAGGTTATTACGAGTTCACAAAGTACATTCTCACATCTATATTTGTCTAGGTCTGAGGTGTATTTTACTAAGTTTGTACTGCTTCTTACCAGTAGAAGCTTGGCACCATAGGGTGGAAAAGAACCAACCAAAATCATTAAAAACCAGTATTGTCCTTTTTTTTTTTTTTATTTCACAGACCAGTATAATTTCAGAAAAAATTATAAACCAAATAGGGCTGCCATCTTATCTGGTAAGACAATGCATTGAAAGGACTTTCATCCCCAAAGACACCAACCATCTATTCTTACCAATTTTTATTAGAGAGAGAGAGAGAGAGAGAGAGAGAGAGAGAGAGAGAGAGAGAGAAAGAGAGAGAGGGAGAAAGGAAACATTTTTATTATTATGGCAATAGTCCATAACTGTCAATAATTACTTTAAATGTAAATGCACTAAAATTCTCCAATCAAAAAGACATATAGTGGCTAAATGGATAAAAAACAAGACCAAACTCTATGCTGCCTTCAGCTTTAAGGATACACGCAGATTGAAAGTGAAGCAATGGGAAAAGATATTCCATGCACACCACAATAAGTTCAGAGGCAGCTATACTTATACTGGACAAAACAGACTTTAAGCCAAAGACTTTACGAAGAGATGAAGGTCACTGTATTAATAATGGAGGGTCAATAAAAAGAATAGCATATAACATTTAGACATAGTTATGAACCCAACATACAAGCACCTTAAATATGTAAAGCAAACACTAATAGATCTGAAAGGAGAAATAGTAATATAACAATTGTAGGGGACTTCAATACCCCTTTTTCAACAATGGTTAGATCATCGATAGAAAAATTAATAACAAAACGTTGACATGCTGAACCAGATAAAATTAGGCACTTACAGAACATTTCATCCCAACAGCAGTAGAACAACGAACACACACTCTTCTCAAGCGCACATGGAACATTCCTCTAGACCACATTAGGCCACAAAACAAGTTCTTAATAAAATTTAAGAAGAGTAACATTATATCAAGCATTTTTTTTTTCCATGCAGTAAACACACTTTTAAAGAACCACAACCACCGGAACAGAACTCACAACCTCTGATTTAGTCTTATAAACTATGAAAAAAACGAAAGAGGGCCCAGGGCCTTCAGTAACGGGTCTTCCAGGCCCCAGCCCTCATTGCCCAGATTCTGCTTGAAAGGAGCAGGTTTTCCCTCTAGGCTCTCCCAACAAGCCCCACCCAGCTCGGTCCCAGTGCCAGTTGCCAGCGCTGCTGGAGCACTTTCCTCAGTGTCCTTAGGCTGCCAGACTCTCTAAATAGAAAGAGCCCAGAAATAAAAAATGCATGAATTAGCAAGACAGATTTATGATCAAGTTAGATAAATCATATTTAACTATAAAACCAACACTGAAACAGCATAATTCCAGCAGTTGCATGCAATAATAAGATTTGTGAGAAATTCTCTATTTCTTCATCAGAGAATCAGGGTATATTTACCTCATTGATGGCTATTCCCTTCAATTCTGAGTAGCTGAGGTCCAGGCCGATCTTCTGTTCTGCTTGTAGATTGGAAGCAAGGGCAGAAGAGGTCCTGGCCACCTGGGCTTTAATGGAGTAGAAAAGGAAAATGAAATGATGCAACGCTATTAGACTTCCTGTTGAGAGAAAACAACAGTGTAAGAGCTGAGCGCACTCTCCGGCAGGTTCTCAAAATGTGTTTGGGTTTGTAAAAAAGGCACTACAGATGCTTTCCAGATCCTAGGGCCCTACTCCCAGGATTATAATGCAATCTGGGGGTGGGGCTTGTGCTCAGACACCTGCATTTTCACAAGCATCCTGGAATTTTTAGTTGCAAGCATCCAGGTCCCCCATTTTGAGAAGCTCTGTTCTAGGCGTGTTGAAAAAATTGCTTCCCATTTACTTGTGGGAGTTAATGTATGTACCAAACAGTGAGGTCTGACGATCTAGAAGGAAAGTAACATAAGGGCACCTGAATTGGGGTATCTCTTTGACCAGCTCTGGGACATTTCTTGAATCACATCATTTTGCCTCATTTCCTTACTTTTTAAAATGTGCCTAGAATGACTTGCCTTTTCCCTTTCATCCAAATAATAGAAAACTATGCTGTGAGTATGCTGCGAGGAGATCCACTTTTACCCTCATCTAAGGTGTGGCCCTCAGGAGTGGGTTGCCATCAAAGGGTCCTCACTCTCCAAAGAGGGACCCTGAGGGCCTAGTCCTTCCAGTCCCTGCCCTTTCTCTCTAAACATGAGCATAATTAAAAGCATTAAGACATTTCACCCTTTTGGTCACTGTTGCATGGAGCCAGAAGATGCTTTGAAACTAGATCTCAGCACCTCGTTAATGGATCCTGCTCTGATACCTACTTTCTATGAGACCTCATTGGGCAAGTAATTTGCCCTCTGAGCCCCATTTTACGCACCTAGAAAATGAGGCAAAAAAAAAAAAAAAGTTCTTCCTTCCTAGGGTATTGGAGGATGATATGAGATAATGCATGTTAAAAGCGTTTAAACAAAGTACACCACCAACTACTGATCACATAGAAACTTGTACCACCATGATTACTGGTATATTAGTGTTACAATTTTAAGTGAATCTTGACTGCATGAAGGGAGCAACAGATATCCTCAGTGGGTAGCAGAGAGGAGGGCACCCATCAGCAGCAGCAGGGGCCTGGTGCTATTCTCGGGGGTTTCCCACTTTGACAATTTGTTAGCACTGCTGGGAGAAACAGCCAAACCTGTCAGAGCCCTACAGCCTCTGGGAACAGGGCACATTGATGTGGGCTTCAGTCCAGCATAGTCCGGGAGCCACCCTCAGACTTCCTCAGGTCAGGACTTCGGACATACCAAGCACAGGTCACTGCAAAACCTCTGGCAGACTGGCTACTAAGGCTCTGGGCTGGGCCAGATTTCCTGGTCGACCCTACTGAGCAGGCACGACTAATAATTACTCATGACGAAAAGCCATTTTATAGAAAAAGGTAACCCGAGGCACTTGGCAGTGATTTACTCTTACCCTTCCTTCTACCCCCAACCCCTAATTTGAGCTTGCAGAGCATTTGAGAAGCCTTGGGTTTTCCTTTCCTTGAGTGATCACTACCATCCTTCTACCAGGCAGATCAACTCCTCAATCCCTTCCCATAGTTTGATGGAAAAATCTCTTTTTCTCTCAGTTCTCTCTCTCCTGAGCTCTATGTGAGGCAGAACTCCAGTGGGTCAACATGCATTTTTTGAAAATCAAGTTTACTAAGATTCTACTTTGCATACAATAAAATGCACCAATTTTAAGTGTACAGTTTGATGACTTTTTGACAAATTATGTACCCGTGGGAACCACCACCACTATCTTCCTTATAACTATTTGTTCATCTGCAGGGACCTCCCTGTATCCTCTCCTGGTCAAATTCCAACCACCCTCCACCATTCCAGCAACCTTTGCTCTGCTTTCCATCACTAGAGATTAGATCGGTATTAGAAAAGAGGTTATGCCTTGAAGAGAAATTATTTCTGCTGCTCACCAGCTCTTCATCACAGGAATAAAAATCAACTTTAAGCTTTCAGTTTGTTTTCATAAAGAAACGAAAAAAAAAATGTTCATCCATAAGAATCATTTCATCCACTTGCCACCTTGAAGTGATGAAAACTTTCAGAACAAAATTCCCCTCAATGTGAATTGGATTTGCACATACCAATTCTATCTTTAATAATAACTGCTGAAAAGAAGTGCCTTCCTTTGAAATGACAAGAAGAAAGCCTTTTAGTCTTTCAAATAAAACAACAAAACCAGGAAAGAGTAATTCCCTTAGGTCTAAATTGGATTAGCAAGCTTTGTGCTTGAGTGGATCTAAACACTCCTGCCAAGCCTTCCTCTAATCCCAGCTCCCAGTGAATCAGCTGTTTCAGTGAACAGTTCTAGAAGTTCCAGAGAAAGCACAGAAATAAAAAGTGCCTTAATGATAAAAGGCACTTTTAGTCTGTAAAAACAGGACAAAACACAGCAACTTGTCTGAACTAGAAAAAGAGCCTACAATTTGCATTCAAGATCAAGATGTTTACGCATTCTTGTCTCACTGACCTCCAGAGGCAATCTGTTCCTCTGCTGGTCTGAACAGCTGGGCTCGAAGCTGAACTTTGCTCTTCAGAAATCTTCCCTAGTCTACCTCAAATAAATGCCACAGGAGCTATATAAAGGAGAAAATGGGCGTGGGGGAAAGGCATCAGCTGATGCTGTTTCTCTGTTTCTGAGTGATTGCCTTCCGTGAAAGGAAAATGAAACTGGAAACTGAAACTATTTTAAATCAAGAGGAGGAAAAGAAAACTCAGGGTTGAGCAGGCACAACTAACAATAATCATGACGAAAGATCCCAATTTTATAGAAAAGGGTAACCCGAGGCATTTGGCAGCAAAATTCCTCCTTACTCTTTCTTCCTCCCTAAACCCCTAATTTGAGCCTGCAGAGCATTTGAGAGCCCTTGGGTTTTCCTTTCTGTTATGACTGTTATGACTCAGTCAAAGTACATTCTTTAAATTATAACTGAAAGTACAGCCAGTTCTTCCTCTGACCATAAATCTAAGGTAAGCCCAGGAAACTACCATTTTTAATAAAGTCTATGGGAGATTCAGACAAAGGTTTCTGGGAGCACATGATGTGAAAAATTGTTCAGAAATATTTGTAAAAAAGTAGTTTTGTCCAGTAAATTTAACTGGGCGTGGGTCCCAGGTCTGGCTGTGATCCAGGCTCACGGCTAGGCATAGGACCCCGGACTTAGAATGTTATATTAGTGTAGTAGGGCACCTGCGCCTAAATAAAGTAAAGATAATTCAGCTTATTGTATCACACATGTGTGGCCGAATGCCACTATTAACTCTCATATTTGTGGAGCCATGAGGTCCCTCTGGCAGCAGATGGGGAGCACTAGAAAGGGGAGCACAAGAGCAGAAACAGAAGCACACTCCCTGCAGTAGAACTGCACCCCCACAATAGAGTCATTTCTTTCTTTCTCGAGGTCAGCCTCTTGTGCATCCTTACAACTGGGCGTCTCACCACTGAAACCTTCTCTTCTAGATCAGCTCAGTGCTGACAATGGGAGACAATTTAGAACCTAGAAACTGGATGTAGTTCTGTGTGTTCAAGTTTACTTAGCTCTGAGGTTATCCATGAGTCAAATCACTGTGACTCTGAATTTTCCTTTTTTCCCCATATTAAGTATAGGAAGCCCAGCCCGAAGTGAACTTGAACAGTTTAAAATCTTTGAGGTAAAAGGTAATCATTTAGTTTTCTCAGCTGTAAAATGAGAAATAATAACATAATATTGCTTAATGGGCTGGCTAGCTAGCTGACAAATTTACAGATTTATGCTGAGCTCTAAGGTCAGTAATATTACCCTGACTTTTTTTTTTATTTTTCATTTTTCAAAATATGTTACCCTGGGGGAACATTGGTTAATACAATTATGTAATTTTCAGGTGTACATGTATAATTTGACATCTGTATATTCTATTGTGTGTTTACCACCCAAAGTCCAATTTCCTTCAGCTACCATATATTTGACCCCCTTTACCCATCTACCTCTCCCCCTTCACTCACCCCCTTCCTTCTGGTAACCACTAGTCCATGTCCATATCCATGAGTCTCTGTTTGTTTGTCCTGTTCATTTGTTGCTTTACATTTATATACCACATATAAGTGATATCATGTGATTTTCAACTTTTTCTGTCTGGCTTTTTCACTTAGCATGATTATCTCGAGGTCCATCCATGTGTCGCAAATGGCAGTATTTCATCTCTTCTTATGGCTGAGTAATATTCCATTGTATATATGTACCACAGCTTCTTTAGCCAATCATCTATTGTTAGGACACTTTGGTTGCTTCCTTGTCCTGGTCACTGTGAATAATGCTGCTATGAATACCGTGTGCAAATATCTTTTTGGATATGGGTTTTCAAGTCTTTGGGTAAAACCAGTAGAGGGATTGCTGGATCATATGGTAGATCAATTCTTAGTTTTTTGAGAACCTCTATACTGTTTCCATAGTGGCTGTACCAATTTGCAGTTCCACAGCAGTGTATGAGGGTTCTTTTTCCTCTGCATCCTCTCCAACATTTGTTATTACTTGTCCTGTTGATTATAGATATTCTAAAGGTGTGAGATGGTATCTCATTGTAGTTTTGATTTTGTTTCCCTAATAGCAAGTGATGCTGAGCATCTTTTCATAATATTTGTTGGCCATTTGTATGTCTCTAGGGAGAAGTGTCTGTTCAGGTCCTGCCCATTTCTTTGCCCATTTTTTGATTGGATCATTTGTTTTTGTTGTTGTTGTTGAGTCATGTATGAGTTCTTTGCATATTTTGGATATTAGGCCCTTATCGGAGGTGCCGCTTGGCAAATACATTTTCCCATTCGGATGGTTGTCTCTTTACCTTGTTGACGGTTTCTTTTGCTGAGCAGAAGCTTTTTAGTTTGATGTAGTCCCATTTATTTATTTTTGCTTTTACTTCCCTTGCCTGAGGTCAAATTCATAAAATCTTCTTTAGTCCAAGGTCCTTGAGTTTAGTTCCTATGTTTTCTTCTATGCATTTTATTGTTTCAGGTCTTATATTCAGGTCCTTAATCCATTTTGAGTTAATTTTGGTGTGTGTTGATAGACAACAATCTAGTTTTCATTCTTTTGCAGGTGGCCTTCCAGTTTTCCCAGCAATTTATTGAAGAGGCTTTCCTTTCTCCACTGTATGTTTTGGCTTTTTTTTCAAAAATTATTTGCCCATATAAACATGGGTTTACTTCTGGACTCTTCGATTCTATTCCGTGTATCTGTTTTTCTGCCAATACCATACCGTTTTGATTACTGTCGCTTTGTAGTATAATTTGAAGTCGGGCAGAGTGATGCCTCCAGCCTTGTTCTTTTTTCTCAGGATGGCTTTGCAATTTGGGGTCTTTGTGCTTCCATACAAGATCTGATTTTTGTTCTATTCTTTAAAAATGCCGATGAGATTTGTATAATGCTTTAGGTAATATGGTCATTTTAACTATGTTGATTCTTCCAATCCAAGAACACAGAATATCTTTCCATTTCTTTGTATCTTCTTCGATTTCTTTTAATAGGGTCTTGTATTTCATTTTATAGGTCCTTCACATGTTTTTAAATTTATTCCTAGGTTTTATTCTTTTTGTTGCAATTGCAAAAGGAATTATTTTTCTACTTCTTTTTCTGACACTTCATTATAGAGTATAGGAACACTATGGATTTTGAAATTGATTTTGTATCCAGAAATTTACTGTATTTGCTTATTGTTTCTAGTAGTGTTCTTGTGGAGTCTTTAGGGTTTTTTCTATAAAGAATCATGTCATCCACAAATAGTGACAGTTTGACTTCTTTGTTTCCTATTTGGATGCTTTTATATCTTTCTCTTGCCTGATTGCACTCACTAGGACCTCCAATGTTATATTGAATAACAGTGGCGATAGTGGACAGCCTTGCCTTGTTCCTGATCTTAGAGGGAAGGTTTTTAGTTTTTCACCATTAAGTATAATGTTGGCTGTGGGTTTGTCAAATGGCCTTTTGTTAAGGTATTCCTTTTATACCAATTTGTAAGTGTTTTGATCATAAATGGATGCTGTATCTTGTTGAAGGCTTTTTCTGCATCTATTGATATGATCATATGATTCTTATTTTTAATTTGTTTATGTGGTGTATCACATTAATTAATTTGCATATGTTGAACCATCCCTGTGCCCTGGGATGAAGCCCACTTGATGGGTGTATAATCTTTTTAATATGTTGCTGTATTCGGTTCGCTAATCTTATTTAGGATTTTTGCATCTGTGTTCATGAGAGATATTGGTCTGTAGTTTTTTTTTTTTGTGTTATCTTTACCAGGTTTTGGTATCAGAGTAATATTGGCCTCATAAAATGAGTTGGGAAGTATTGCCTCCTCTTCAATTTTTGGAAGAGTTTGAGGAGAATAGGTATTAAACTTCTTTGAATGTTTGGTAGAATTCACTGGTGAAGCCATCTGGTCCTGGACTTTTACTTTTGGTAGGTTTTTGATGATTTTTCAATTTCCATACTGCTGATCGGTCTATTTAGATTTTCCAGTTCTTCTTGATTCAGTCTAGGAAGGTTGTATTTTTCTAAGTACTGGTCCATTTCTTCTAGTTATTAAATTTGGTGTTATATACTTTTTCATAGTATTCTTGTATGATCCTTTGTATTTCTGCGATGTCAGTCATAATTTCCCTTTTTCCCTGATTTTGTTTATTTGTGTCCTTTCCTTTTTTCTTTAGTGAGTCTAGCCAGGGGTTTGTCAATTTTATTAACCTTCTCAAAGAACCAGCTCTTTGTTGCATTTATTTTTTCTATTTTTTTTGTTTGTTTTCAATTTCATTTATTTCTGCTCTAATTTTGATTATTTCTTTCCTTCTGCTGACTTTAGGCTTCATTTGTTCTTCCTTTTCTAGTTTTTTTAAGATGAAGCATTAGGTTGTTTATTTGGGCTCATTCTTGTTTTTGGAGATAGCCTGTAATGATATGAACTTTCCTCTTATGACTGCTTTTGCCATGTCCCAAAAGTTTTGATATGTTGTACTATCATTATCATTCATTTCTATGTATCTCTTGATCTCTCTTTTTATTTCTTCTCTGACCCAGTTATTCTTCAGTAGCATGTTGTTTAATCTCCATGTATTTGTGGTTCTTCCTGATTTCTTTTTGCAGTTGATCTCTAGTTTCAGAGAATATGGTTGGTATGATTTCAACCCTCTTATATTTGTTGAGGCTATCTCTGTGTCCCAGTATGTGGATTCTTGAGAATGTTCCATGTGCACTAGAGAAGAATGTATAAGCAGCTGTTTTGGGATGAAGGCTCTGTATGTCAATTATGTCCAGTTGGTCTAATGTGTCATTTAAGGATGTTATTTCCTTATTGATTTTCTGTTTGGATGATCTGTCCATATCTGACAGTGGGGTATTTAGGTCCCCTACTATATAGTTTTGGTCTGTTTCTCCCTTTAGTTCTGTTAGTAATTGCTTTACATATTTCAGGGCTCCCTGATTGGGAGCATAGATATTAATAAGTGTTATGTCTTCTTGGTGCATGATTCCTTTATCATTATGAAGTGTCCCTCAGTATCTTTCTTTACCTTTTTTATTTTGAAGTCTATTTCCTGATATTAGTACTGCTATTCCTGCTTTTCTCTGAATGCCATTTGCTTGAAATATCATTTTCCACCCTTTCACTTTGAGTCTGTATTTGTCTTTGGAGCTGAGATGTGTCTTCCAGGCAGCATATGGTTGGTTTTGTTTTTTGATCCATTCTGCAACTCTGTGCCTTTTTATTGGTGAGTTCAGTCCATTTACATTTAGGGTGATTATTGAAATATGAGGTCTTCTTATAGCCATTTTATCTTTTGCTTTCTGGTAGCTGGTGTTTCCATTGCTTTCCTTGTCCTTGTGTTCTGTTTTCTTTATTTGGTTGGCTTTTGTGAGTTTTCCTCTGGTTCTTCTTGTTTTATGTTATATACTTCAGTTCTGAATCTTCTGTGTGTGGTTACCATGAATATGAAAAGGATAGTTACACACACACACACACACACACACACACACACAGCTGTCCATTTTTCTTCTGTATACTTATCTCCATTCCCCTTTGCAAAATTTGGATCTTTGAATCCTCCTTTTCAGTCATTGTTATCTCAATTTGTCCCTATGTATGCTAAATGTTCATTACTATCATGCTATAGCAATTCTCTTCTTATTATTTAAGCTTACAATGCCCTGTTCTTAGTAAGGATTGCACTCCTCTGCTTCTATTTTGCCTGAAAGTCACTTTACTCTAATTGTGTATTTTTTTTTGTCATTTTGTTTTAGGTGAGCTGACCCTTTCAGTATTTCCTGTAGTGCAGGCCTCTTAGTGGAGAATTCCCTCAATTTTTGTATGTCTGGAAAGGTCTTAATTTCTCCTTCATATCTAAAGGAGAGCTTAGCTGGATACATTATTCTAAGCTGGTAGTTCCTTTCACTTAATAGTTTAAATATTTGATTCCATTTTCTGGTTGTAAGGTTTGCGCTGAGAAGTCCAATAATAATCTAATGGGTTTTCTTTATAAGTTACTTTTTTTTCTCCTGGCTGCCTTGAGAATTCTGTCTTTGTCATTGATTTTTGATATTTTAATACAATGTGTCTTGGTGAAGGCCTTTTTGGGTTGAGATAATTGGGTGTTCTGTTGACTTCTTGAATTCCAAGCTCCAGCTCATTCCTTAGATTTGGGAAATTCTTGTCACTATTCTGAAAATGCTTTCTAGTCCCTGCTCCTTTTCCTCCTTTGATAATGCCATTATTCTTATGTTTCCTCTCCTGATGGTATCAGCTAGTTCTTGTATTTCTCTTTCATATTTTTCATTCTTCAGTTTCTCTCTTCTTCCTTCTGATTTATTTCTAGATTTCTGTCTTCATATCACTGATCCTTTCCTCCATTTGGTCGACTCTATTTCCCAAGCTTGCTATTTTCATTTTTCAACTCTTGCAGTGTTTTTTATCTCCAGAAGTTCTATTCTGTTCTTTTGAGGGTTTCAATCTCCTTGCTCTGCTCATCTAGTTGTTTTTTCAATTCCTGAATTGTTGATATGACTGTTTTGGAACTCACTGAGTTTTTTCAGAAGTACCATCCTGAATTCTCTGTCATTTAAGTTGCATATTTCTATATTCTGTAAGCTTATTTTCTGGAGATTTTTCTCTTCTTTCTGAGATGCCTTGTCACTTGGTTGTTAATGGTGTTTAATGGACTTTCTCTGCCTGGGCATTAATGGAAGTGTATTCTGCTTTTTTTCCAGAAGAAATTTATTATATAAAGGTCTCTCTTTAGCCTGTGCAAAGAAGTGCCTTTCTTTTGGTTTCCAGTAGGTGGCATCTAAACCTCTTGGATCCCTGCTTTATATAAAGCCTTAAAAATGTCTTTTTTAATTTTTCTTGTAGATATTAATCACGCTCACTATCCTCAATTTTAGTCCCTGTCAGTGTCAGTGACAGTCCAGCAGCGTTAACTCAGATTCCCCTGGGGTCCACATTTGGTCTCAGAGGACCCTGATGGGGGGGAGGGGCCCTCTGGTTGGGAAATAGGAGCTGTGGCTCAGCCTTGGTTTTGCAACGGGGGCGGTAAAAGTCAACTGTTGTTTCTCTGCGGTCCCGCCTGCTTTCTCTGCTTTGAGCCCAGATGACTGGCCTGCTGCAGGTCGCGGAACTCAGCACTTCCAGGCAGGGTTGTTCAGGGGAGTGCCACACCTCCCCCACCTACACCTGCAGGGAGTTCGGAGACTGTGAGAGGCAGCATCTTTATTTCTCCCAGTCTACTGCCAGACACCTGGGGTTCTGTCCTGTGGTAGTTCTGAGCAAATCTCACGCTCAGATGCGCTAGTGTGCAGTTTGGGTGTTTTTAGTTAGTTTTAAATGCTCAGCTTATTGTTATTTCAAGGAGAGAGATCTGAGGACAGCTCTCACTCCACCATGTTTCCCAGAATCCTCTTTTTTTTATTTTTAAAACTTTTCTAAAAAGGTTCAGAATGAAGCTCCCTAAAATGTGTCACTTGACATATAGATTATTTTAAGCTGAAGGCATTTGAGACCCACGAACTCAAGAAAAACTTTACCTCTCTCTTAACTACCTGAAAGAACTTAGGCACACAACAGTGCAAACAAACTTAGAGGTTAAAAATAAGAGATGATGAAAGAAAAGCTTGCTTTCTTTATATGTACTTTTAATAAGAGAACTCATTTTTTTGTTATATTAAAATGTAACTTACACATGATAAAATTCACCCATTTAAATGATATATTTCAATAGTTTTGATGTAGGACAAGGCAAATTTCCCCGAGTTGACGGGAGCTCAAGCCCTGCACCAAGAAAGAAAGGGCTCTTGATTGAGCGCAGGAAAGAATTAAAACACAGGCCAGAGGTAGGGTCAAAAAGAAAGTTTATTAGCGAAAAGGTAATGCTCCATAGACAGAGAGTGGTCTCCTCTCAGAAACAAAGAATGAGACAGCTGACAGGGACAGAGATAGAATAATGAGAAGGACAGAGGAAAGACCATGAGAGGAACCCCAGTGCTTGGGGAACTCAATTTACATATCATTCTTAGTCTCAATGAGTTACAGTTTAAAAACTTTATTGATATATTTTCCTTCGATAGTATAGATATACAGTATGAAAGATAAGAGTATGTAATGTGAAAGGCCTTTTGGCAATTCCCAATCTTTGATCTATAGGTTGCTTGTGGTTTTAGCCATAGGGAATTAATTATTGTAATTGTAGGCTTTATAAGCTGCCTCCTCTGGAAGCTCAGGGCTGATTCTCTAGTGGGGAGAGTCAGTCGCCAGCCCCCAAAAGACACAGGGACCACCAGAACTCAGTGAGTTATAGGAAATACACCCTTTATTCAGCCAGCTGGGTCTGCCAGGGGTACGTAGATCCCAAATTAAGCAGCCCCGAAATGTAGAGGTACAGGGTTTTTAAGCCCCAAATCCCATTCTTCATTCTGTCTAAATACAAAGGTCTATCTTTCTTCTATTCACTACTTGTCAACCCACAGGTTGGGTGTGCAAGCAGGGGTACAGAAGCAGAAAGCTTATTGTAAGGATGTTACATTCCTATGGGTGACAGCCTATGTTCCCATGGACATAGCCATGTTCCCATGGGCATAGCCAAGCAGTAATTTTCCTGCAAGCAATACATTTCTAGCAGTCATTTTTCAGCCATTACACTCTCCAGAGGCTTGACCCAGAGTTTGGAATGTCCTTTGCCATAGAAAGTTGCCCTGAAATTTAAGATTAATGCCTTTATGCTTTCTGATTATAATCCTTCTGGTCTAGCATTCTTTCCAGACTACTCCCATCTTTGTTCCTGGGTTGCTAATGCCACCGGAGGACTACGTTGCCAGAGGAACGTCTCTGTGAAGTAAGAACAGACCCCGTGGGGCCATCAAGTAGCTCCTAGAATAATGTCCAGATTTTTGCTTAAATACCCTAAGCCAGACTGAGAGGGCAAAGCAGTTTTGAAGGTGTTAACCTGCTGCCTTCTCAGATCACAGGTGCTCTGACAATAAATGTTTATTCTAAGTATCCCAACTCTTCTGTCGGTCTATTAGCTGAGCAATGCAGGCAGCATGAGCCCTGAACTCGGTTGCCCGACGGTTTAGATGTGGGTGCTGGAATGATATAAATAGCTGATATGATTAGATAATTTTAACAGACTAGTTCATCAACACCTAGGAGACACCTATTGGGGGCATGTTATTTACCTGGGTGAGCATGTTAAGGGGAGTCAAATGTCCTGCACTGGGAGATATGGTTGAGAATCAGGGAATAACAAGTCATTCCAATTAATGTGGCCCCATTTGTTCCCTGGATAGTGACATTTAGGAAATGTGAGCTGTATCATAATTTTGTTTATTGTCTTTCAATCATCTTAGTTCTCTATAGTAGATTGCTGTTTATATGTAAGAATTTTATTGCTTACATGGCATAATATTTATAACTATATACTTTATAGAAGTATGGTATTAAATTCAGTGGAATACAAATATTCTGTACATATCCTATGAAATGTGTTGTCATATGAAATAAATATACCTGTCTTTACCAAAAAAAAAATTATCTTTGTTAGCTTTAAGTCCTCAAATAATTATAATGTTATTATAATTAGCCAAAGTCCATGTCCTAGCCAAAATGGCTTCTAAGCTGGAAGAGACCAGTTTTGGCTCATCTCCCCTTGTCAGGGCTAAAACAGGCAGGTCTGAAGAAAAAAAAATTACTGTAGACATATCCTGGAGGGGGAGGGGTTGTTCCTGGGCTATCTATCTTGCCTCCCATACACCTGGTGTACTTTCTTTAGCACACTACAGGTGTCAATGGTCCTCGCTCAAGGTCAGCGTCCATGCTCATCTTACATCCATACAGAACACACCTAGCTTTCTTCCCTAGACACCAGATCCAATAATGTTACTCAGGTAAAGTGAGCTAAACCTTCACCTGACATGTACACTTTTCCAATTCAGTCCAATAAAATGAGTTTACCTTTGTAGTTGTTGTGAATCATGTTTTCCACCAGAGGCCTCTTGAAAAACGAGAAACTTTAGGGCTTCACGTCTCTTTTTATTCTGTACTTGATATGGAAATCTCCAACATGCCTTTAGACTGCCTCCAGGATGGGGCATAAACTAGAATTGGGCATTTCCTTATTTCTCATATTGAAGGTCAGAAGAGGACAGAATGTGAATGGAAGCAAAAATGTGAACAAGATTTAACAGAAAGAAGGGCAGCAGCTCACCCACCGTCAGTGTGGGGGCAGAGTATAAACTGAAATCTTGGTCCCTCTTTAAAGTAGGCAGGATTAAAATGTTAATCAAGCTATGTTTAGAGACTGCAATACGCTGGTCAGCTCTATAGCCAGACCACGAGGACACCTTCAGAGCAAAGGAAGATTTCTGCTGGGATTGCTAACAACCCATTCCCCACACTTTGAAGGGAAAAAAGGAAAAACAGAGTCTTCAAGTGGCTGCCCTACACAAAAAAATCATTTATTCCCTATCGCTAAAACCCTGGGGAACCTATGGAGTAAAGGCTGGGAACTGTCAGCAGTCCTATCCTGCTACGTATTCTTACCTTTTCATGCTACATACTCTTTTCCTTCCCCCTTCCTCACTGTATGCCCATATCGAAGGGAATTGGTAAACAAAGTCTTTAAACTATAATTCACAGGAACTAAAGAATGATACATAAACTGAATTCCATAACACTTGGAGTCCCTCTTACTCTCTGACGCTGAGAGGAGACCAAGCTCTGTCTGTGGAGAGTTACACCTTTTCTAATAAACTTTCCTTTTGACTCTAACTTTGGCGTGTGTGTTAAAATTTTTTTATACTCTCTGCCAAAGGACACTCTTCTCTCAGTGCAGGGCTCAGTCTTCCCCAGTCGGGGAAATTTGCGCTGTCCTGCATCATCTTAGGAAGGCTGTAGAAAAAAAAAGGTTTGTTCTATTCAGTAGCTACAATGTTAGACTAGTCTGGGTTATTGGAATCAGTTTATAACCAGGATAATTGTAACGGGGTGGACTGCTTCTGCTTCTCTCCATCTGACTCTGCCACAAACTGTAGCCTGCATTTCTCCAGGGCCTTCAGGTGAAGAGTTCCTATTGCAGATATGCTAACCGATTTAGAGGAATTCTGAAAAAACAGCCTCCTGAATAGATGAGAAAAGATATGTGAAACCATGACTGTTTATCAGATGAGTTGCAGGAATCTCCGGGACTCAGACTCGATCAGCAGAGGTCAAGAGCCAACTGAGAAAAAAGAGATTTGGAGATTTTCCCGCTTTGCCTTGGATCCCACCTTTTGCTCCTCCTCTTTCCCTTCCCTTGATACAAAAGAAACTTGAATTCTGGGCTCTCTTAAGACAGAGTTGAGAAGTCTAAAAATCTGCCATCTTCTTGCCATGGCACCATTTAGATAAATAAAACCTTTCTCATTCCAAACTAATCCATTGAATATTGAATATTCGATGCACTGAGCGCATGAGCCTTGTGACTGCAACATAACATTTTATTTATCTATAGCTGAGTCTGGAAAACTTAAGGGACAGCAAAATTTCAGAAAAACCTGAACACTCCTTTATGTTACATCACATCTGTTATTAAGTAATTAAATCTGTGACTTTTTTTCAGGAATCCATACCATGCACACTGATGATTTCAAGGGCTCACAACACTATTTTTGATTAAAAAAAAAAAAAAACGCAAAAACCATTGTTACAGTAGTTGGAATTTTTAATTTTAAAAGCCTTTAATTTTATATAATTTTTAATTGCTTAATAAAAATGTTAATGTACACTTAATCTAAACATTTTATATATAACATTGTGTCAATTTAAGATATACAACACATTGATTTGACAGTTATATATTATAATATGATTGCTATTGTTTGACAGCATCTCTCTCAAACCAGATAATTATTTCTTGTTTGTGGTGGAAATAATTAAAATCTAGTGTGTTAGCGAGATTGATGATTATAATACAATATTGTTGTCTATATTCACTATACTGTGCATTAAATCTCCAGGGCTTTTTTATCTATTAGTTGCAAGTTTGTACCCACCCCACCAGCCCTGGGTAACACCATTTAAATTTAAACTAATTCCAACAGGCAAACATTTTGCAGCTGAGGCTACTGATGGCCTTGGTGTTCGGTCTGCGACTCTGTTTTAGGTCACACCAACCTTCACAGTCTATTCAGTATCTACCTAGAAAATCCCAATTGCCCGAAACATATCATTAATTTGGGGGCTCCATAAAATTTTTCAGGGTTAAAAGAAGTTTTGTATAATCTAATATACAACATTTCTAATGGGGGGAAAACCCTCCGTTACTGATATCATTTCCTAAGACCTTTCACTAGATTCTCAGCCACCAAATGATTCCCTGTTCTGCTGCTTTTCTATCATTTTGAACCTGAGCTCATCAAAACTTTTTTTTTTTTGAACAAAGCAAGTCTTCATCCTACAAAGAAATTTTCCTAATAGTGGCTAAGAAGATAAAAATGTCTCCATATGATTACGATCTCCAATTGGCAAACCAGAATTCCTCTCTCTCTCTTTTTTGTCTAGTCTGTCCCTATCCCTATGGGTAAGACCTTTATCTTTTGCACAAGTTTTAAAGAAATGTGTTATTTTGGTTTCTAGCATATTGTACAGGATCCCCTTTTAAATTTTTCACAAGTTGTATACGATTATAGGGAGAGCAGAGTGGAGGCGAATTCTCCTGATGTGCCTCCTGAAATTCTTGAACTGTGACTGACCCCATTGCTTCTCGAGATATGTCCTTTCTGGATTTGACCTATTCTTGGCTCTTTTTCAAACTATGTTTCTATTTCACTCAATGGGACAATCGAACTCCTGTTGTGTAGGACATTTGAGATTGAGAATTATCTGGAGTGGAAGAGGAAAGAGGCAGACTGAGAGAGAGGGGTGGGGAACAAGGACACCAGCCTCATCTAAGCTTTGGTCTTCCGGCCTTTGGATGGGCAAAGCACTTTCCTGTGCGGGATCTCAAATGACTCCAAGGATAGAAAAACTTAGCAAAAATGGACTACAGTGTTACAGATGTGAGGCGTCTGGTTGCTTTGTGTAAACACAGAAACAAACCCATGGCATTGCCCCATAGAGGATGACTAAGAGAATGTCACAAAGTAAATTGCTCCCAAGAAGTCTCTTGGGAAACAGCCCCTTTATCAAGCCACAGGACCTACCTCTCAATCTAGTCCCTCTCCTAGAACCCCTGAGCCATTCACTTGGCTTAATGGAGTTCTTTCGTAATCCTGATCCAGTACTGACTGTAGCCAGTCTTAGTCTGTGCTTATGCCATATCAGTGGTTAAATATTTTGAACACCAAATTGGTGGAGAGGTTTCAGTTCCCTTTTAGCAGTAGCCATCTGGGCAACTATCCTGATTACTCAATCCTCAGCTAAAGATGCCGAAGGGACAAGATGTCCAGAGTCCAAACCCCTCTCAGAGTTTTCATCTGCTGGTTGCCTTTTTTTATTCAGCTCCTGAAGAAATGCCAAGACATGCAAAGCCTCAGGATCTGCTCTATTTTTAGAAAGCCTGTTTTGGGCAATTCTTTGCAGTTTGTTCTTCAACTTTTCTTTCTCCTTTGACTCCTTGTTTATTTTCACACCCTCCATAAAATGGTGGATGGCCTTGCCTTCACACTTCATTTGATACAGCTGAAAGTTGCCATACCGCAGATGGAGCACTTGTCTGTCCGTTGACGTGAGCTCTTTGCTGAATTCTTTTTGGAAGTAATACTCCGCTTCTTCATACTGACCTGCCTGTGAGTAGAGGCAGGCAAGAAAGGAGCAGACATGGACAAGATTTCCATTGAGCTCATCAGCTCTCTTTAAATAATACACAGCTTGTTCTATTAGTTCCTGTAACTCTTCTCTTTTCTCGTACATTTCATGCTCTCCCATTTTTTGACACTGGAACTGGAGGACTTTTGCCCTATAGCATACTCCTATATAGGAATGCAGGTAGGCATTGTTTGGCAAGTATTCTAGAGCCTTTTTAAGCAGTTTTATAGCTTTGTCTGGGTCATCTTTTTTTCGATACAGCATCGCTGCACCACGAAGCACGTCTGTTGCACACGGGGCTTTCTCTATAGCTTCTTCAACTAACCTCTCTCCTTCACTCTCCTCATTCATCTTTTGAAGCTGCAGAGCCAGGAGGACTTTAACATACTGGTTGTCAGGATTCAGCTGAATGGCTTGCCTCAGAGCCTTAATGGGATTCTGAGATGGTGGCCATTTCTCCAGACGGTAGCTCGAGATTGCCAGTCCAGTAGCAAATTCTGGGTCTTTCGGGTTCTTTTTTAGACACTTCTCAAAACACACCTTTGCCTTTTCAGTGTACTTTTTCCCACACTTTAACCGTGACCACCCTTCCTCACAATCCATCTCGGGACTCTCAATTCTATAGGGGCTGGAAAACTTTTTGCATACATGTTTCACCTTGTCTATATAAACCTGAGCTTCTGAGAGTCTGCCCATGTGATAGTAGACCCAGGCGTAGTTTCCCCAGGTGACCAGACTTCGGATTTCTGCTTGGTCAGCATGCTCTCTCTGGATTAACTCTTCAGCTTGCTGTAAGCTTTCCAGTGCTGCCTCACTTTGGCCTCTGTGGTGTTTTATGT
The DNA here is from genome assembly GCA_003508835.1 of Eonycteris spelaea. Classification (NCBI taxonomy): domain Eukaryota; kingdom Metazoa; phylum Chordata; class Mammalia; order Chiroptera; family Pteropodidae; genus Eonycteris; species Eonycteris spelaea. The sequence goes on from PUFA01000162.1 coordinate 84,729, forward strand.
AGGCCAGCAAGTTGTACATTGTAGCTTTGAATCCACTGTTCTGAAACTCAGTCCGGTTACACACTCTGTCTTCAAAATCATCCAAAGACTTTTCTCCCTCTAACAAGTTCCAGGTGAAATGGCATTTTAGTTGCTGTAGGCTGCTCTCCAAGGAGTTCTTTGCAGTCTCACTTTAGGGAAAAGCAGAAAGATGGACATTTTGAGACATCACACAGATTCACCGGGTAAAAAAACAGGAGCATGGCGAATACAATTCTCCTCTGGAAGGGTGTGAAACCCAGTGAAAAAGATCATACAGTTTGTTCCTTTTTTGTTCTTTCTACACTTTGGCGAAAAATGTTAAATGGGTAGGGAATTAGGGACAGGGTGACTGTGGGCAGCAGAGTTAGGGAGAGGGCAGTGGGCAGGTCTTTGAAAATGAGACGGTTTTTCCCTAAATTAAGGCAGTTTTGTTGCAGGAAGCGACACTCAACGGAGGAAATTTGGACGCTCAGACAACTTTGTTAGGAAGGAGAATTTATTAAGCCAGCGGAGTGAACAAAAGCACAAGATCCTTCCGGTTAGCTTTCCTACAGATTACATAACCTGGATAGTGTTCCATGCAAAGGGGACCATGATTCCTTTGTCTGAGGGTCTATGTGCACTTCCTGACTCAGGATGGGAGGGGGAATTTCAGGTTGGGGCTGCAAGGGAGACGGAAGTCCCAGACCACCAGTCCTATCTATTTATAGATTGTTAGGTGTGGCAAGAGTTTCCAGAAGGTCATTTAAAGGTCTAACTGGTATGGTTAATCTACAACGGACTGAGTAGGTCATTTCTGCAAGTCCTTCCCCTTGCATTTTTCAGATGCCTCTTCTCTCATTTTGTTCTAGGCAGTGTTAGCCCTCTGCTTTCTTCTTGTCAGGGCCTCTGCAGAGGCAGCCAGATCTGTGGGAACTGATTTTAGTGGAGGTTTTCCTTACTTTGAAAGTAAGGCTAACATAGCATAGGGAATGCAGTCAGCAGTAATGTAATGGTGACGTGTAGAGCCAGAGGGAAGAGAGAGTAATCGTGGGATCATTTCATAAACTGTATACTTGAAACTAATCATAAAAATTTTTAAAAAATGCTAAAATAAAATAAGTTTACTTAATTATTTTCTATTTCTGTTCTTCCTCCTACCTGATATTTACTTCTGTATTTTGAAAATTTTACTTTATAATTTTTTCTTCTTTTAATGTTTTGGCATCCTGATTTTAATCTTTTTTTATCCCTTTGATAAAAAAATGAATTCCTTAGTTGTCCTTAACTTTTAATCTTTGCTACTTTCTATGTCCTCTTTAATTATTTGAGCTTTTTATATATCCTTAATGGATTTTTTTGTTTGTTTGTTTATCCAAGCCTCTTTATCAAATTGGTTTTGCTTTTCCTTTTCATTCACTTTTTAACTTGATTATTTATATGTTAGCAATGTCTTAAACTTTTATTTTGGAATAAATACAATCACCCTCCCCCTTAGATTGGTGACTTCTGTTCTTAACATGTCTCATTGAGTTGATTTATTAATAATTTTGCATTTGTTGCTTTAATTTTCTTTTGAAATTTTATTTTTGCTCTCCTGTAGTTTGCTTTCATAACAAGTTTAGAAGTACATCTCCAGGAGGAGGCTCATAAGACAGCTACCATCTTCTCTTATGGGAAATGCTCTTTTTCATTGGCGTCCTTGCAACTCTTCTGGAAGGATTTTCCACTCCCCTTAATCTTGGACCTCAAAACAAACAAACAAACAAACAAAACCAACCAGAAACAGTAAGTAGACAAACAAAAACCCTATCTTGAATAACTTTGGAGGCGAATTGATTAATAATCTTTAATAGCCCAAAACTGTTTTTCTCCAGTGCCTGTATAGGAGTCTCTAACATGTTGCCTTTTCTCACTTAAAAAAATGTTTATGGTGTATATTAACTAGCCTTTTATCAGGAGCTGATATTCTAAATATTATGGATTCTGACATTGACAACCAACAGACAGATATCTGGGAAGTCATGTAATAGGCAAGGATTACTTTTGAAATACTCATCCAGATGCAAGATTATTTCCCCTGTCCCCTACCTTTCACTTTTCATACCTTCCAACCCCCACTTTAATTGGACCATGGCTGGGTTCCTAAACTCAAGTGGAAGCTGGCAAGGAAACAGAGGGAATAAAAGAGCCAGAGGCAGTTTTCACATTTCACGCTAGGGGGCTGATGGTGACTATATTCTGTATTATATGCTGCAGAGGGAGTGACCCAGATGCACTTGGAGAAGACAGAGTCTGGGTCCCCCAAGCTCCCCAGGGTCCTGTTCTAGTCCTCTTGAGGTTGCTATAGTCCTCTGTGTGGGTCCTGTGATTATAGGAACTTTAAATCAGTTCATGCTCATTTCTGTTACTTGAAACTTAACTATCCCAAGTAGAATAAAAAAAAAATATGAAGGAAAATGAATAGGAGTTTCCTCTCAGGGAAGGATCCCTGTCCTTTCAAAGCCCCAGGCAGGTCTAAGTAAAGAACCAGGTTGTCTGAGCCTTTTGATGTAACATGAGGGAACGGAGCAGCAAAGCCAGGGAGAATGCCCTGCTGGTATCTGCATTGTAATAACAGCAGTCTTTTTGAAAATTCATGTCCAATCTGATCTCTCATCCTTCTCAGTGAGATTATAGGACTATTTCCTTAAGCGCAAGAGTTCTTTAGATCCTTTCTCAGTTCACAAAAGAAACAGAGAGGGTGAACATAGTTGAAATGATCTTCAATGTATAAAACATATAGTCAATTCTGCATTTGCAGGAGAGACATTTAATATATACACTTAAGTAAAATTCCTTTGATTAACCATTCAAAAGGCATTTATTTTCACTGCATAACTGGGGGTTTTTATTTCCACAGGTAAATCAGAATCCGGTCCCAAATACTTGCTTCCTGGATTCAGACTTGTAAGACTTATGGTCCCGATGCCTCTAAAAGTTCTGTTTACATAACAATAACTTTTTTTTTTTTTTTTTTTTTTTTTGCCCTGCTTCTGGTTTGGATCAATGCCACGATGACACTCCACCAGGCTCAGAGCAAGTTGCTGCCCTCACAGTGTCTGAGAACAGTAGTGGCACCACCGAGGAGACTTTTGGAAATGCACATTCTCCGCCCTCCACCCAGAACTACCAAAGCAGAATCCGGGGGTGGGTGTCAGGGGTTAAGCCCAGGAATGTTATAGCAGCTCAACTTGGATAACCATTATCTTAGAACACAGGGGCAACGCCTAATGACAGGGCCTATAGCTAATCAACGAAAATTAGAAGAGAGACTAATGGGTCTGTATTATGGGGAAGATACTTGGAGAAGACCACGCTAAAATTCTAAGAAGTAGAAACAAAGATTCTCAAGATTCTGAATTACTATAGAAACAGACATCCGGACATATCTCTAATCTTTTTCCTCTTTCGGTCAGGAAACATAAAAAATACCTTTCAAGAGGAGAGATCAGGAGACTGAGGGAAGGCGGGTAATGTTTTCTCTAGGAGGAGTATGCTGGGGCTGCTGTCCCTGGGTTCTGGAGATCCCAGGGCCGAGGCTTAGGAATCCTCTCTGGCCACCCCATCCTCAGACTGAAGAAAACAGAGAGTTCCCTTCCTACCCAATGAGCGAACACTTCCTCCCCAGAGCAGTCTTGCCCATCTGGGGTGTGAGAGCGTTTTAGAAGTGGGGACTATTTTCTCCAAGCACCCCTCTCCAAACACTTCCTAGTCAGATAGCCGATCAACTATATTTCTGTTGAATAAATGAATACATTTTACCAGCCCTAGTACAAAGTCGATACGAATTATGAGCACACTAAAAGTAAAGTCCACCTTAACATGAAATAGGGTTGCTACTCTAAGTACATTTTAAACAGTGTCTGCTCAAAAGAGATCTCTTATTAAATAAGAACCTATTAAAAGCACCTCACTTAGTTTTTTCAAATCAGAAGCAGAAGAGAGACAGTCTCCAGGAGCAATTTTTTCCAGATTCACCTTTAAATGAAGCTCCCGCCTGATTAACTCTCTCTTCTCTGCCCTCTTTCTGCCTCACTCCTCTCTGAACTCAGCTCTCAGCTTCCCCAGTGAAAACACCCTTAGGAAGCTTGACTGTATGAAGGAGAAAATAACTTTGGAGTAAAAAAGCCAGCATTGATATGACAAATATGCAACCTACAAAGGTTATACACAAAGCAAAAACACGTTGGAAACTTGCCTTTTAGGAGCATGGTTTGCTCAGGGTTTGTATTTCAGAAGATTGATTAATCATTTTCAACAGGATCAGAGATGTCTTACCTCATGGTTGCCAAGCACGTCTCGGGTCTCCTGAAAAGGCTGTAGTTCAGGTTACTGTGCTCTTCAGAAATCTTCCCTCTGCCCCAAATAAATGTGAGAGAGACTTATATAGAGAAGCATCGCTTGGCTCCTTTGTCTTGCTTTCTGGCAACTGACTTAGGAAAAAGAAATGAAACTGGAAAATGAGATAGGGAAGCATTTTAGGGAAAATGGATCTTGAATAAGAGCCAAGCCTTCAGGCCCTACCCTGCTTCTGTGCAGTGAGTCAGAAAATTCCTCTTGCTGAATTGTATCAATTGTCCTCCATCAGCTGACATCAAGGGAGCCCACCCTAGGGAAGGATACATTACCAAGCACCCTGCCTCATTAGTGCAATGGTAACCCATCCTCAACCTGCCCACTCTTATCACCAATATGACTCACAGGCCACTGTAAGGAGCAGTTATGTGACCTGCACAGGGCAGGGATTTTTCATCTGTTTTCATTCACTGCTGTATTTCTAGTTCCTACAATAATACCTTGCACATAGCAGGTATTCGAAAAGTAGCTGTTGGATGAATGAATACATGATTAGAACCATGAATTCTGATGATGTCTGTCTCTGGATTGGAAACCAGGCTGCATTTACATGCTGTGACACTGTGGAAATTATTGAATGTCTTCATGCTTTAGTTTCTTCTTCTGTGAAAAGGGGGTAACACTCTACCAAGGGAAACTTTCAGTGTTTGCCTTTTCCAGAGCTTTAGCTCTTCTGACATTCCATGATCCATCATGATCACTAACCTAAACCAAATAATTTCTAACATCTCCACTCATTCTTGGTTTCCCTGAGCTCCACGACATTTTAAATTTGTGTGGATCACCTTGGCATTCAGCACTGGCTCATCATAATTGACAGCTGTAGTGGTTTGTTAGGATAGAGCAGGTGTACTTTCTTCGCTTTTTCCTTATTCATACCCTTAATCACAGAGGCATTACAATATACGTAGGCCCAAGGGGAAAAAAGGTACTATTGCCAGGTATCTACACAGAGCATAAGTTAAACATATGTTCCAGTAAAACAGAGATTGCTGAGATAGGTTATCCAGTTTTGGAAAAAGCTTTATTTATCATGGAAGCTATGCCTCATAACAATCCTCTACCCTTTTATTAGGATATACAGCTAAGCCTATCCCAGTTGGAAATCCTTACTTTTAGGTCTCCATCAAGAGTTACAAGTGCTAATTCTATTTACAAGTTCTATTACATTTTTATAGAAATGTATGCTAAATGCGCAAGAAATGCTGAAATAGGAAACTAGGAAACACAGTGGGTTTTGTTTTTGGAATTTGCATTCAAGAAAACTATTGGCTAGAAATGTTTCCGTCTTAATAAAGGTACTGTTTGGGGAGAGTACAGAGAAAACACATAGGCATTGTGTTTTGAAATGCCTAGAGGTATTGAATAGCTCTTCAGAGATTTATATGGCAAGTCCCTATATATAATGCCATAACCTCAGGGACGCCTCAGATTATCTGGCAGCTGGGGTAGAGTGAGTGAGGTAAGAACACAGGATGTGGTTGCAAAATAGAAACTGAAAAGAAAAACCAACTCTCCCCTGGCTGTATTTCTATTTTGAGAAAAATGAAACAGTGAGAGTCCTGATTACTCTGGTTATGTATATTTACGTGCCTGTGTTCTAGTATAGGCCTAAGGCTGCCCTATCTCAGCCTAGACTGAGTTCTTATTTGCTGTTCCCAGAATGAGGAAAGCCACCCTTGAGGAGCTGCATCATCTGCAAAGTGGTATATATAATGCATTAATTCTTACATGTCATAAACAAGCAGTATCAACATCACCTAGGAAACTGCTAGAAATGATTCTCAGGCTCTATCTAGACTGAAGTGGAATTTGGCAGTCCCTAGTGGTTGTGGTGCATTTAATAATGAGACAACCACAGAACCAATTGAGATTAATTATGAGCCTTTATTAGCCAGCTGGCGACTGACTCTCCCCACTAGAGAATCAGCCCCGCTCCAGAGGAGACAGTTTATAAAGCCCAAAACTACAATTAAACAAGCAAGCAGGTTTACAGAAGCAGAAGTTAGTCATTAGATATTTTGCACAGAAATATCTCCTAGAACTACACCCTGGCTAAACATTAAACAAACAAGCAGAAAGTGGCCCTTTGAAAAATTTCCCCCCTTACATTCCCACTGTTTTCAATTCATTGATATTCCCAACCTGGAGTGGTTAGCATAAAAACAGCAAGTTTTACTAAAGCTATACAATTAAAGCAAGATCTATGCTTTGAAGACATTAGTCTTATTATGAATTAATATACAAATTTTATTTCATTTTACAGATTCTGAAACTAAATTGTTTAAAAGATAAATTCTGAAACAGTTGATGGTAAATGAATACATCAAAACAAACAAAAACTTTATCTAATATTTACAGTTAAAAAAGACATTTAAAACCTTCGGGGAGCTTCTTCAGGAGAGCTCAGCGAGGCAGGTTGTGGGGGTGAGACTGAGTTGGGACTCTGGTTGTGGAACTAGTTGGTGAGTTTTTTGCGCACTAGGTGGAGAGTCTGTAAGGACTTAAGAAGGAGAAGTTGGATTTCTGGAGCTTATTTCTCCAGTTTGGGGAGAAGTGGGGGAGGTCTTTCAAACATGATTTCATAAGGTGTGATCCCTTTACAGTAGGGGTGCATCGAGCCCGTGACAGAGGGGAGGGAGGAGGCTTACCAGTTTTCGCCAGTTTCTAATTTGAACTTGGTTAAAGTTTCTTTCAGGGTCTTATTTATCCTCTTTACCTGTCCTGAGCTCTGAGGCCTGTAAATGCGATGCTTCTAATTAATTCTTAGAACCCTGGCTAAAGATTGACTGGTCTGGGTGATGAACGCCGGGTCATTGTGGGACCCCAATGTTGGGCAGGCCAAATCGAGGCACTATTTCTGAGACTAACTTCTTTGCTACTACCTGAGCTGTTTCCTGCTGGGAAGGTTTCAGTCCATCCTGAAAGGTGTCAATGAACACAATCAAGTACTGAATCTGAAGGTACCCGGGCTGGCCTCAGTGAAATCTAACTCGTAATGTTCCCCTGGTGCCTATCCACAGTTTCGTCCCTTGTTGCAATCCCTTGGAGGGCCTGGATCTTGTGTGCAGATGTGGCACTGGGCCAATACTGCTTGGCCATTTGCAGCCCCGAAGTAATAGTCTCTTTCAACAGTTCAATCAAATCGGTCTCTCCAAGTGAGTGCTCTGGGACCCCGGTTATGACGTCGGCTCAAGTCAGGTGCTACAATGCGGCGTCTGGGACCTAACCTCCCCAGCAGATTCCTCTTTTCTCTCAGCTTGTTGCATAGTTAACTTTTCCTGGAGTGTAAATAGGGGTGTCTGCTAGCACCCTGGCGGTAGGGTCAGCAGAATGTCAAGTGGCCCCAATGGTTTTGGGCAGCTTCCTTGTAGTCCAATCAGCAAAGGAGTTGCCCCAGGCTATCTCAGACTCAGTTTTCTGGTGACCCGGGCAGTGTATGTTGGCTACTTTCTTAGGCAGTAAGATGGCTTCAAGGAGAGCTAGGATCTCTTCTCTGTTCTAATTTTCCTCCCGCTGAGGTGAGTAATTTTCTCTCTTTATATGTGTGCAGTAGCAAAGGCTTACCTGCTATGTATAGATGTTGACTGTCTCTCTTACCCATCGGAGCACTTGGTCACAGTGATGAGTTTGGCTTGCTGAGCTGATGTTCTATGGCTCAGGGCCTGAGCCCAGATGACAGTTCTTCTGGTAACTACTGCTGCCCCAGAACCTGACTCTCTCTGAGACAAAGCTGCTCCCATCGGTGTATAGTGTGGCATCTGGTTGTGACCATGGGATGTCAGTCAGGTCTAGTCTGAGGCTGGTGATGCTATCTAAGAACTCGAGACAATCATGTAATGGCTGTTGAGGGTCATCATCAGGCAAAAGGGTGGCTGGGTTAAGAGCAGAAGTTTTCAAGAATTGTACCTGTGGGGAGTTAAGGAGAAGAACTTGGTATTGAGTGATCCGTGCATTTGAAATCTAATGATCCAGGGGGCTGCGGAGCATGGTTTTCACTGCATGGGTAGCTATAATCTGGATGGTCTGTCCTAAAGTCAGTTTCAGTGCTTCTTTGGTGAGGATGGCCATGGCCACGATGTCCCACAAGCAATCAGGCCACCCTGCTGCAACATAGTCCAGTCTTTTGGAGGTCCATGCAACAGGTCTCTTCTATGGTTCTAGAGTCTGGGTGATATTAACTTTATCCTGGTTGTTGAAGATGCACAGGGCTACCTCGACTAGCTCAGTCAAATTCTTGTCTTTAAACCTTCCTATCTTTTGTTACTTTTTTCTTAATATCTGGAGCCAACTGACTGATGAAAGCAAGGTTTATTATTTGGGTCCTCCGAGTCAATAGGGGTGTATAGCCGGGAAGACTCTAAGAGTCGTTCTAGAAACGCCGCTGGTGATTCATCCTTGGCCTGGATGACCTTGCTTACCTTAGAAAGGTTAGTAGGCTTTCTGGTGGCAGACCGGAGGCCCTGAGCCTTCTTACCTTGTTTGGTGTTGGGGTCTCAAGGCGGACGGGTGTACAGGATAACATGGTGGACACAGGTGGAATTAGTGGTGGGCTGCCCATTTGGGTCATGCAGTCTTGGCAGCCTCTTGGAGAATCCATTCTGATTCCTCTGAGGAAAAAAGGACCTGGAGAAGCTGTTGACAGTCATCCCAGGTGGGCTGATGGGTAAAGAAAATAGTCTCTAAAGGAGACATTAGTCTGTGGTTTCTCTGAGAAAGAAGGGTTTTGATGTTTCCAGTTATACAGATCTTCCTGTTATCGAAATTCCAATTTCAATATCAAAACCACGTATTTACTTAATCATAGCTATCTAATTATTGTAATAGTTTTACTGTCATGGCCCAAATCAGAGCCATGCCCTTTGCTTCTTTATAAGTCCTTTGTTTCTGAATAGTCAGGTCTCTTTTTGATATTTATGACATAAACAATTTATAATAACTGAAATTATGACTGATACCATTATACAAGGACATATGAATAGTAAAGATATTGACAAATTTTAGGAACTTTATACAATTTCTAAAACACTTGTATTAGTAACATGCATTCATAAAAATGTAACTTAAAGAAGGTTAAGCATCATTTATTATTTGACAATGCTTCTTATATAATTTAATATATTAAATAGACTGAATTAGCTTAACATTTTCTTTTACAAAGTGACAAAACCAAACCTTTGAGATTTTCAGGTGCCCTCTGGGAAGTCTCAAAGTTATTTTGAGATAAAAAAAAGATCCCATTTAGATTTTATGTTGGGAAATTTGTCATATGTCAAAGGTTTGATCACCTGATTAAATAGGATCACAGGTCACTATGAAACAATACTTAGTTATCTATTTAACCAAAGTGATAATAAAAGATTTCAAAGGTAATATGACTATATAAAAAATCTTAGCACTCTTAATGTTAAAAGACTCAGTTTTTTAAATAATCAAAGACATAATAAAGACTATAAAGCACAATAATTATTTTGATAAGATATAGAATCTTTTTTCTTAAGTGTATTGCTCACAGGTAAAGAAAAATCTTTTACAATCTCTTATTAGGAACAGACCAAGAATATAAACTCTAGTTTTGTGTCAGTACACTGTTGATATTCAAGTTCATTTTAAAACCTTATGATAAATACATTTAATTTAGCCAACTTGACTGTATAAAACAAGATTTTCTCTTTCTCTTTTCCTTTACAACTTCATATGTTCACTATGTTCTTGTCCTTTATTTTCCTCTCAGGATTTCTCTTCACAAACCTTCTACCACTTTCTCATTCCTTCAGTTTGCCTCTTCTCACTCACTCAGAAATAACCAACTTTAAGACAAACACCTTTCCTTCAATTCCCTTCAAAATAAATCTCCATACTTTATACCTTCTGTTACCAAAAACATATTTTCCTTTCCATCATAATTAGAATCCTTAACTAAACTACCATATTACATATAACACAGACAAATATAGATCAGAGGCCATGCACGTACTCATATTTCCCGTCATCGGTATTTGTAACCTCACTGAGTGTGCATATTTCAGGGAGTGATGAAATAGGTTGGGTCCCGAGAGAACTCATTCCCCCTCAGAGTCAAGTGTGAAGCGGAAGAAAATTCCTGATTACGGAGATCTCTGGGAAGGTGCTCTTATCTGTGGATCAGCTGTTAAGTCTGGGTCTTGGTGAAGGAGCATAGAAGCTGAACTTTTCCTAGTACAGCAGTCCTGGCTTGCCCGGGCTTGCCATTGTACCAAGCCACTGGATTAACTTTTGGTCAATGTTTTTTTTTATTTGGAAATGCTCTAGAGAGTCAATGAATATCTATCATTAAACTTAACTAAGTATTTTGCCAAAAAGATTTTGGAAGGTATTTTAAACATCAAGACTCATTTGTAAGCTTTTAGGTTGAATTTATAATTTTATAATCTTAAACAACTAGTAGAAATAACATAAACTTATTTGACCAATAAACACAGGTAGAATAAAATTGTTGTCTGACAACTTGAAGACATACCTATTTTACTTAACCTACAATATTAAACTATCTTATTACCAAAGATTATCTCAGATCATGTAGACTTGATACAACAAACAAAACAAAACATTTGGATTAGTTTTTATTTTTCTGACAATTTTAGGAAGACTTAATTTATCTATAAGTGCTTACCTCTCTCCAAACCAACCAAAGCAGAGCTCTTCTACACATCCCCTTTCCATAAAAATAAACTCCAACCCAAACCAAAGAACCAGTTAGAAAGGAGACTCTACCATCTAGAATTCTGCCCCACAGACACCTGTGAATCTTTAATCAAATTCACGTTCAGTCACTCTCCAGACTCAAACCTCCAACACAAATGCACATTCATCCTCCACCATCCTCAACGACATCCCCACTTCCAATCCCCACTTACACAACCATTTTCTTACTGCTCTTCCCCACTCTAATCTAAAATATAAAGAAGGATTAGTCTAACAGGCCCCTATTAGCTTCTTTAACTCTTGTATTTTCAATATCAAAAATAAACTCACTTTCATCACCAGCTAAATTATTTAAACTTTCTGTACCTCAGTTTCTTCATCTGAAAGGCTATTTTCAGGTCAAGTGACCCCTCTGATGGCCACCCTGTTCTAAATGTGGGCCAATCTAACTGGCAGAACGTCTGGAGATCAAAGGGAGTGACAGTGAGACCCATAACCTTGGGCCCGCCGCCTGAAGTCTTTGAAATTATTGAGGCGACACTGTGGAGGAGTAGGTCTGGACCATGGCGGTCGAAACGGCAGAGAAAGAAAATATGATACCTGTAAATGTTTTAAAAAGTTAAAGCAAGAGCCACGCATTCCCCTGGTGACCAGTCCGGTGGGGCAGCGGCAGCTAAACCGAGGGAGAAAAGAAGAATCAATAGACCTATAAGAAAAAGAAGAAGGATAAAAATGCATGACACTCAGAGAGATCGCAAGTTCAAAAACAGACACCAAAGAGACAGAGATGACGGACCAACACGAGACAGGCGCCAGCGCAAACAGGACAGAACCCACCAACCAGGGTCAGGATCCGACGTCTCAGTCCTGACCAGACTAGGGAAGTTGTGCTGCGCCAGCCTTCCACTAGTTCCTGGGGCCCACAGACAGACAGGTCGAAGCGAGACTTAGACGTACCCTGGGGCTTACAGGCAGTCTGACTCACTGGTGAAGCTGCTCCAGATGGCGCGTGCCCAATTGTTACAGAATTGAACCTTTTGTCCACCTGCCCTCCTGGGCGAGTCCGCCTGGCATCTGGGGCTGAGGAACGTCTCTCAGCAGCCGTCGCCTAGACAGGGCAGGTCCTCGCCCAAGATGGCCAGGGTCGTGGGTCTTAGGAGATCTCTCCTGGAGAGATCTTGCTGGGGCCTCCAAATGTTGTGGTGTGTTTAAATTTGAGACCCATGGAGCCAATTGAGATTAACTATGAGCCTTTATTAGCCGGCTGGGGACTGACTCTCCCCACTAGAGAATCAGCCCCGGAACTTCCAGAGGAGGCAGCTTTTAAAGCCCCAAACTACACTAAACAAGCAAGCAGGTTTACGGAAGCAGAAGTTAGCCATTAGCATATCTTTGCACAGGATAATTACACACTTAACATTAGCATATCTTTGCACAGAATATCTTCTAGAACTACACCCTGGTTAAACATTAAACAAGCAAGCAGGAGTTGGCCATTTGAAAATTTCCCCCCTTAACACTAGGAGTGGTCAGTGGTAAAGGGGGAGAAAAAAAAGAAAAGAAAAAGAGAAAACTAAAAGACTAGATAAGATTAGATAGCTCATGTGTACCACATGCAATGATGGCTATGGTGATCATAATAAACACTCCCAATTGGAAAAAAGGAACATGGACACATCTCAGAGGTCATGCATCTGTGGATATGATGAAATTCACTGGATAGACATTTTGGAGACCTTCTATCCTGGCAATGGTGGAAGTTTCTTAGGTCCTGATTCGGCTCTCTGAGGGGAATGACCTTGCCACTGTTTTCCATACACCAGCTCCATCCTCTGGGAGATATTTTTCTACATTCACTTACTTAATCTCACCTTCTCTGACATGAGGTAGTACCAGAGACTCTCATATTCATATAGAACCTTTGTTGATAGTATTTTTTAGGAGAGTATTTATTCAAAACATTAATGTCCTCAAAGAATATCTCAAATATTTATCAATGTTTCATTTTGAGAAGCAAAAGAGTTTTAAAAATAAATTATCACAGAAGCATTGGTAGGTAGAAGAGAGGTAAAAAAAAAGGCAACATAAAGGTACAAGGGAAGCAAGGGTAGTCAGAAGTTATGTGTGGATTAAGTGTTCTCTGCATGTGTATGAATTCCTGATTTTTTTTTTTTAAATTAGCCGTAGGACTATATCCACCTCTCTCAACAGCTGCCTCACCAGGTCTATAGAAGCAAAGCTTCTAGGGTACTTCATGGTTTCCAAGTAGACTCTGCACATTCATTTAGACTCCTTTTGTACTTACCAAAGGGCTGCAGGCTGAGACCCCCAAACTCTTGCAAGGCCAAGGAATACAGGATAAAATTACCCCTCAACGTCAGAGAAGGTAAAATATCATTGTGAAATAAAAACCCTTGTGCCGACTTCCTAGAGTTTCTAACCTGATTGCAAGATTAAACTTTTACACATCTAATAACAGAGATGAAAGCCTTTCAAAACTGCAAAGCACATAAAATGGAAGAAGCTGTTATTGGGAAATGTGAAAACTGAGGAGTGTGTGTGTTGTCAACAGAAGCACAATATTGTAGTGTGAACTGGTAAAAGATGTGTGCCTTTCATTTTGGTACACTCTCATATATCACATTACTTGACATCTAGTGGGTTCCCAAGAAGTTTGTTGCACAGAAAGTAAATTCCCTAACAGATGGAGGAGAATGGTTAGAGCAAACTTCCAGGAGGCAGTGAAATTTTGAAAAATCGGTTTTTATAGTTACAATTACAGATCAGCAAAGAGTTGGAGAATATTGTGAATGTTTAGGGGGTGAGTGAGTGGTGGTGGTGGTAGTAGAGATTAAGGCATGGGAAAGACCTGGAAATAGAGACTAGTAGATTATGTGCAATTCCTGGTTTAGAGGCTCCTCTAGGGGAGTATGTCCTCCCCAAATATTCTGTGCATACTTGTGACATGCTTTTTCTTTTTCTTTCTCTCTCTTGCTTTTCCTTGCTTCCTTTGGAAAGTGTTAGCATTCCATACACACTCTTCTGCACTTTTATTTTTTATTTTTAAGTATATCTCAGAGATTGGGTCCTATATTTTAGCACTTTAAACCGCCTTCTTTTCTTATGATAGCTGCATTTTATATGGAATATAAAAATTGAATTAATAAGTCACCTAACGGACATTTGTTTGCAGTCCTTTGTTATTATAAACAAAGCTTCGTGAATATCCATGTGTGTGTCTTTGCACATATATGCAAACACAGCATACATTAATAACAGTGGAATTTCTAGGGCAGAGATTCATGTATACCTAATAGTAATCAACGCCTTCCCTCCATTTGTGCAATGTATAATCTCAACAGCAATGCACGGTAGAGGCCGTTTCCCCAAATTCTTCTTCCTGCTCAGAAAAGGTGTTTTCTTTGTGGACCTGAGACAGTCTTCCTTATAGTGTTGGTTTGGTTTGTCTGCTCTTAATGGGAGTGACATTGGCCCTCATTTCATATGTTTAAAAGCCATTTTCATTTCTTGTCTGTTCCTGATATTTGTCCATTTTTCCATCGAGTTTATTTTTCATTATTAATGAACAGGAACTATTTTATTGTTAAAGAAAATTAATCTTTACTCAGTAATATGTTGAAATAGTACTTTTAAGTTTGTCATTCATCTTTGGACTTTCTAAACGTGTCTCTTCTATACAATATGTTTTTAATGTAGTTGAATTTATTAATATTTTATGTTTTTGTGTCTTGTTTCATAAGGACAACTTCTAGACCTCGCATTCAAAAAAGGTCTCTCAAGAATTATTGTAGTACTTCTATGATTTCCATTTTTTAAACATTTAAAGCTTTGATTTACATGGGATTCATTTTGTAGTTTACGGAGCATGAAAAGAGGACCAGTGGTCAGTGGCATTCTATTCACTCAGCAAATACTGAGTGTCTATTGTATGCCAGGCCATGGGAAAGGCACTGGGGAGAGCTGGGAAACCTGGATGATGCAAACTGAGAAACCAGAATCACATAGTCCCAAAGCAAGTGCTTTCTCACAAAGGAGCTTTTGCTCAAAATATCTGTATGACAGAGCAAAAGTGATTCTGAATTTCCAGATCTGGATGAGAGAATTTTAAGATTCTGGGATAAAAAGAGCAAAATGAAAAGCCCAGCCATTAGGCTCAGCTCCTCTGGGAGAGTTGTGGCTCTGAGTCCCCATTTCTCTCCCCTTTGTGACCACCAAACCGGCCCTCCTACCGCTCTCTCCCGCTCTCTCCCTCTCCTCTCTCTGACACTCAGAAACCTGGTTAGAGATTCTGTCTAGGGCCGTCTGCTCTTCTGGGTGGCAGGTCCCTCCTGCACCCTCTACCATTTCCTTATTGCCCTTCTTAGCCAGGAAGGCAGAGGGGACACATCTGCCAGCGTCTGTGACTGGATTGTCCAACGACATTCCAGTCTTTTCTCAGAGTTGTCAGCGGTTGGCTGCCCTTTTCTATGCAGTTCACGAATGAATCTGGAGCGTTGCCAACCCACAGCGTCTGCGGTGTTTTCAGAGTGTCGTTTATTGGCAATTCTTAGGTTTATGATCAGTTTTTTTTTCTCAGTCAATGTCCCATTGATGTTCAGGCCCTCCAGGCAATGGTGGATGGCAGTGTTGATGCACGGTCTTTGGTACCGCAGATGGAGTGCTTGTCTCTCTGCAGGGGTGAGATCATTTCTGAATCATTTCTGAAGAAATACTCTGCCTCATCTTACTGACCTGTTATAGCATGGAGCAGGCAAGGTTGGAGCAGGAATGAGGGAGGTTAATTTTCATCTGGATAACTTTCTTAAAATGATTCCAGCATTTTTATCATTTCTTATAGTTCCTCTTCACCTTCATTAGTTGAACACTTTCTTGACCTGTGTATTTGTCTGACTCTTGCTCTGTAGTGGCATCCATTCCGGAGATGTTGGTAGACATTGTTTCGGTACTGATCTAAAGCCTTTTTAAGTAATTCTATAACTCTGTCCAGAGTACCTTTATTTCGGAAATATTTGGCTACACTGCAGAGTAACTCTCTTGGACAAGGTGTTTTCTTCAAGGCTTCTTCCATGAGCTTGTCTCCTTCTGCTTCTTTTTGAAGAGTCAGAGCCAGGAGAACATTAATATACTGGTTGTCAGGGTTCAGCTGAATGGCCCGCATCAGAAGGCGAATGGTGGTCTCTGTTGTTGCTTTGTCACCCAGACGATATGGTGCGATCACCAATCCAAGGGAGAATTCTGGGTTGGTGGCTTTCTTTTCCATAGCCTTCTCAAAACACTCCTTCGCCTGCTCATAATACTTTTCTTCCCATTTTAAAAGTGCTCATCCTTCTTTACAGTCAATCTCAGGGCATTCGATTCTGTAAGAACTTGCAAACCTCTGCACAGATTTCCCACCTTGTCAATGTAAGCCTGTGCTTCCGGAAGCCTGCCCATGTGGTAGTAGCCTCAGGCATAGTTTCCCCAGGTGACCAGACTTCTGCTTTTCCTTGGCGGGTCTTTCTGTGCAGGATAAACTCCTTGCTTGCTGCAAGTATTTCAGAGCTGCCTCGTTCTGGCCTCTGAGGTGCTTAACATAGGCAAACAGATGGTACATAATTGCTTTGAATTCTGTGTTTAGAAACTCCATCTGATCATGCACTCTGTCTTCTAAATTCTCTGAGGAACTTTCTTCATCATATAAATTCCAGGTGAAGTGACATTTCAGTTGTGCTAAGACTGTTTGGTGATTTCACTGTAGGGGAAGAAAAGTGAACATCTGGGGATGTGAGCAAGCAGATATATGGAGTAACAGGTTTGGAACATAGCCATTTGACCATTTCTGAATAGTGGTTAAACACACAGATGTAAAGGTGAGCAACTTTACAGTCCTTCAGCCATCCTCAAAGACTACTAATGTAAGCCACGAGACTTGTCACCTCTTTTGTATGCTGTTTCAAGTTGCCTAGGAAGAGTGGTGTGAGGATATTACCCGATGGTTCAGACATGGGGGAAGGATAAGTCCTTGTTGTACTAATAGGGAAAACTGTCACTCGTGCTAAACGATTCTGGCTAAGAATGAGTTCAGCAGTCCTGGTCAGGCCAACCTATGTACAAGAGACCATTTCTTTCTATCCAGATTAGGATTAATTCCTAGATTTGACTGAACATTTAGTTCTTCCCACCAATCTTTCTAAATGCATGCATATCAGTTAGGGGACGAAAGGGGGAGAGAGTATGAGAATGGTGAACAAACACATGTCCACACAGAGTCAGGCAGAAGGGAAGGAAAGGGAAAGAGGGAGAGAGAGAAGCATTTGCTTTGGCAAGTGACCGTCCCCTAAGGGAGCTGACATCCCTAAAGGAGTAAAGAGGAACAGCTCACAAATTCACTCTCCATCCAAATAATGATTTTGCTTTTTAATATTATATTTGAGGTAACATCTACTGAGCACTTATCACATGCCAGGCACTGTTCTAGGGGCTTTACATGTATTAACTCACATAATCCTCAAAACAACCCTATGTGGCAGGAGCTATTATTATCATCCCCAATTTGCAGATGGAGCATTAAGTAACTTGTTCAAGGTCATATAAATTGTCAGAGGTAGAATTTGAACCCAGATAGTGTAGCTTAAAAAGTTACACTCTTAACTACAGTCTAAATCTATAGATAGTAGCTATGTAAATATAATTCACTTGTTAAACAAATACTTAAAATACACACACCTATGAACGTGTGTATATGTACATAAACATATCTGCAAATATTTGTTGAACAAATAAATACATTTATGAATCTATCTATATCTCTATCATTCCCTTGTTCAGCAGATATTGGGTCAGGTGCCATTTTATATACTAGAGATATAGCAATGAAGAACACAGACAGGCTCTTACTATCTCTCAGCTCACATTCCAGTGGGAAAAGACAGCAATAAACTACAAATCTAGGACCATACAAGAAAATATCCTTGTATGACACTGTCCAGGCATGATTACTGCTATCCTGATAAAATTGAAGTTGAAAGTATTAGTCAGAGGCTGCCTGAGTGTGTGATTGGGGGTGGAAGGTGGGCTAGAGTTACTTCAGGTAGAGTAGTTTGAAAAAGACTCTCTGATGAGGAAACATTTAGCTGCACCCTAAAGGACAATAAGAACTAGTTATTCAGTGATCTGGGTGTTGGGGGAAAACGTTTCCAGGCATACAAAAGGCAACAGCAAAGGCCCTAGGCAGAAACAAACTTGGCATATTTAAGAAAAAGAATGTTGATGTGGCTAATGCAAGAGGCAAAGTTATATGAGATAAGTTAGAGGTATAGATAGGGATCAGATCACATAGGGATCTGTCATGTGGGCTAAGGGGCATGAATATTGTTCTAAGTGATATATAAAGCCAATAGGCAGGATGTGTGCTGGGGGAGAGTTTAAGCAGAGGAGTGACTTGATTTTGGTATGTTTAAACAAGATGATTTTGGTTGTCATATGGACAATTCTAGGATTTTAAGAAGTCAAATGTGGAGATCGTTAGACTAGTTAAGAAGCTATTGCTGTGGTCCAAGTAAGGGGTGATGATGGCTAGGGCTAGTATGAGAGCAGAAGAGATAGAGATAAGTGAACATATTTGGGATATATTTTTGAAAGTATGGTCAACAGAATTTGCTGATGATTGGATATGGGGTATAAGGTAAAAAAAGAAATTAGAATTGTGGTCAATTTTTGGCTTGAGCAACTTGCTGAGCTGTGGTTACACAGAGATAAAGAAGACAACAGGAGAAGTAGATTTGTGGAAGCAACCAAGAGTTCTGTTTTTAAACTGCTTAAATGAGATGCCTAGTAGAGATCCAAGAGGAGCTGTTAAGACAATAGTTCGATATGAGAGTCTATAATTCAGAGATTATGCTGGAGTGATAAATCTGAAAGCCTTGAGCATATAGATAGTTCTGAAAGCTTGGGTCTGAATGTCATTACCTATAGAAAGAGTGCGGTTGTAAGAGAGGGTATGCCCAGGCAGAGCCTGGGGGTACAGTGACATTCAGAGATTGGATAGAGGATGAGGAGGGGCATTGGAGGCTGAGAAGGAATGGCTGGTGAAGAAGAAAGAAAACCGGAAAGTGGTGCTGCTCTAGGAAACATTAAAAAAAAAAAAAAAAACAAACAAAAAAACAAAAGACGTTTCAAGGAGGAAGTGGTGAAGTTAGTTCTTTGGTAACTTTGGTAAGACATATCTATCAAGAGTGATGGAGGCAAATGCTCAGGTAGAACGAGTTGAACAGAAAAGGGAAGGAGACAATTCTAGGAAGTTTTACTGTAATGGCAGAAACTTGGAGTGGGTACAGCTATAGGTAGCTGATGGATCATTTATGATACCGGATTATATTGATAAATATTTTTGTAGATAGGAGTGATTCAGCAGGGAGGGAAAAATTGATACAAAAGAGCTGGTAATTAATTGCTGAAGTCGTTGAGTAGGTGAAATGGGATGTAAACCAGGACCACACTGTGATGATTGGCTTGATTTGTGTTTTGTTTTGTTTTGTTTTGTATTGTTGTTAATGGTAGGGACAATTCTTCCAAAATTATGAAAGAGAATGCAGGCTAAGGGCACAGATTTATGCAGGCTGAAGATTTGGTAGTGACTAATGAGGGTGGTTCTATAAGTTTGCTTCTTAGGGAAAATAAACACCAAAATGTTAGCAATACTTTCCATTTTTATTTACTTCTTTGTGTTTCTCTCTCCTCCACCCCTAAGTTTTTGCTTTTGAGCTGAGAGTTAGGCAATGTATGTGTCATAAGTTTACGGAATCAGCACTAGGTGGTTTCCATATGTCTCTTCAGATTAATCCTCCCATCCTTCCCATCAGCCTTTATAGACATTAGTGAAATCCACTGTCTTTGGCTTCCCAGTCAGTTTGTCAAAGGCAGACATGACAAGAGATCAGAGAAAGAGAGCAGTATCCTCAAGTATTTACTTCTGAGGCTTCTACCCTGCAGAACTTCTCTCTACTGAAGTCCACAGTTGCTGTCAGTTGGCTCTCTGTTTACAACTCTCCTTTTAGTTCCTATAACTTCCTTTTCTTGCCTGTTTGGGCTTAGTGTTATAAACCTCAGAATATTATGGCATCTCTTATCTCTAACCCAACCCACTTTTTTATTCAATTTTCTTCAATTACTCAGCTTAAGTTTGACTTCAGTTTCCTAATGGGAACATGACATACAGAAAAAGAGAGGAAACCTTAAAAATCAGAACCCAGGGCCTCAGGACTAATTGGCAGGTGAAATCAGGGCATTCTTTTTGTGACACTGTGTAAGTTATTTAACCTTTCCAAGCTTAGATTTCTCATATCTCTTGTGAAGGTTAAACGTGATAACATAGAAATTGCCGTAACTTTGCCTGGCACAGAGGAAGCATCTAAAAATGTTATTTATTAGTATTCTTATCATTATGTGTAACAGACTTCCAGTAATCAAGTGAAGCTATTCACAGGGATCATCTTATGTAATGTTCACAGAGTCCTAGGAGGTAGATGGTAAATATCCCCATTTATAGATGAGATACTGAGAGAAATGGTTTCTTACACAATATCCCACAGCAAGGACAGTGCCATATCAATTAACCAAGTGTGTGTGTGTGTATGTGTGTGTGAGTGTGTGTGTGTGTGTGTGATGAGAGAGAGAGAGAGAGAGAGAGAGAGAATGCATTTCCTGATCCCTTAACTATTGAGACCATACATGGTATTTTGTGGTTAGTCAGAATGTAAAGGAGGTGCCATGGTTTTAATGTTTATCTTCTCCCCAAACTCATATGTTGAAAACATAATACTCAAAGTGATGTGATTAGGAGGGGGGACCTTTGGGAGGTGCTTAGGTCATGTGCCCTTGTAAGAAAGGCCCAAGAGAGCTAGCTTGACCCTTCCAAAACATGAAGATACAGGGAAAAGCCAGTGACCTGGAAAAAGGCCCTCTGCCAACCAATGCTGGCACCCTGATCTTGACTTCCAGCCTCCAGAATTGTGAGAAACGACTTTCTGTTGTTTATAAGACTCCCACTCTGTGGTATTTTGTCTTGGTAGTCCAAATGGACTAAGACAGAAGGGATGGCTGGTAAGTAAGGGGACGTAGAGAAAATTTATTACTGAGGGCTACCCTGCTTCCCACTTATTTTAGAGAAGGATGTACACAAAGGTCTTGAAGCTCTGTTGCAAAGGGTGAGATACGTCTCTCTACAGAAATGCTGTTGGAGAATGGTGCGGTGGTTGAGTAAAAATGTTTAGTGAGGTCATTTTTTGTTTCTTCTCTGAAGCATGGAAATCAGTGTTTTCATGGACTTCTGGCCGCCTAAACTAGTCAGAGGAGAAAAAGGAAACGCTGGGGTCAAGATGACAAGAGAAGATGAGCAGGAGATACTTTGTAGCCGATAGGAATAGATGTCCCTTGGGAGACCTTTCACTGGGATGGGGTCTGCACCGGGCATTAGTTCATTCAGGTTAGCCCATGGTGAGCTTTTTATCCACCTGAAGTTGGGCCAATAAGGGTAGTACAATCTGTGTGACTATCTCAGCTGATTTTTTTTTTGCTGACCTGGTTCTTAGGATAGAGTCAAGAGTTGGAACAATAACTCAAATGCTCCCCATTCCTTATCTTGTTGGCTACTTACTACCTGAGGCCATGGCCTACCACCCTTTTGCTTTGGTTAGTGGTCAAGTTCCCTACAGCCACAAAGACAATAGTCAAGTTCTCTACAGAGGTGGAGAGAACTTTCTTAGGAGCACATGAGAAACATGACAAAAAGAGGCCACATTTAATTTTATTCACAAAAATCAAAGGTCAAACTAGAAAAGAGAAAATAAATAATTGCAAGTATGACAAGAAATATCATTTTAATATGTAAACAGTTCTAACAAATCAGTCAGAAAATACTAATATGAAAAGCTAGTTTAAAATTACCAATATACATGTGAAAAATGGTCATTAATAATAAAAATGCAAATTAAATCAATAATATTTCAATACTATTTAAAGCTGTTTAATTATGAGAAAACAACTTTTAAAAATCAAAACTGGCAAGGATATGGCAAGTTGGGCACTCTTATTGATACGTGAGTGTTTGGAACATATTCTGATACAAAACTTGAGGGGCATTGTGGCAAAACAAATTAGGGAATTTTGACATAAACATGTGAATTTTAGGAATTTACAGAAAATCAGATATTCAAAAGTTGTGATGGTTTTTTGGATATCTTGACTAGGCTGCATACAGTGCCCAGTTACTCAGTCCAACATTAATCTAGATGTTGCTGTGAAGGTATTTTGCAAATGTGATTAAATGCCATAGTCAGTTAATTTTAAGGAAGAGATTATCCTAGACAACCTGGGTAGGCCTGGTCCAACCAGCTGAGAGGCTTTACGACAGAGATGAGGCTTCCCTGATAAAGACATTCTGCCTGTGGACAGCAACTGCAGCCCACGCCACAGAATTGCAGCCTTCTTTTTTTTGATGGTTTGCTGTATGGCTTTGGACTTGCCTAGCCAGCCCTCACCGTCACTAGGCCAATTCCTTGCATTAGATTTCTTAATATATATCTCCTACTGCTTCTGCTTCGCTGGTTGGTACAAAGGTCTGTGAACAAAAGATGTTCATTGCAGGATTAGTTACAACTGCTTAAAATTTTAAACAAACTAGATGATGGTTCATAGACAACTTTAAAGGTATTATGAGAATATCAATTGAGCACATGAGTCTGTTTCAGTTTTTTTCCTGAAATTCTACTAAAATGCCAGAGTTTGTGAAGGCGTAAATCCATTAGGAAAAGGAAATAGAGAACACAAAAGCGACAAAGTCTTGATAACTCTGAAAGAGCTAGAGAAATGATAATTCCTTAGGCTGTACTAAACCCAGAAAACTACATCTGTCAGCAGTGAAGGAAATCTAAGAATCCATCCAATTTATAAGGCAGAACTTCTCAAGTGCTTTCCAAGAGGAAGGAAAGAAGGAATGAATAGAGGAAGGCAGGAAGAGGAAAGAGAACAAAAGGAAAGAAGGCAGATAAAAAAATCATGATCTATCCTTACTTCTCAACTTCAGTATAAAACCTCAGTACTCACTATATTGGAAAATTTTAATAACATGGGGAATTTCTCACAATATAATGTTAAGTGAAAAGAAGATGAAACTATATGTAATTTAGACCCTCAACTTAAAAATTTTTTTCCTCCAAAATCTGTTTTTATAAAGTACATATAAATCAAATGTTGATGTTTCTGGTTGGTTATATGATAGTATGAATTTTCCCCTTATATTAGCCAATCTTTTCCCAAGGTTTTTAAGTGTTCTTATAGTATTTTTATCCTGAAAAAAGTCCTTCATGATTTTAATTTAGTTACTGTTGTTTGTTCATTTTTTTTTTCTTTTAAAGATCATTGAGGATTAAAAACATAACAGAAAAGGCAGGATTGTCACTGGGCCAATGAAGCTCAGCTTCTCTGGAGGCTTTGGGGGACCTCAAAGATGTGAGTTATGAGTTAGTGCCTGACTGTTCTTTGGGGAGAAATTAGCTACACCAATTCATCCTTTACTAGGACAGCCAGTGCTTAGCTTTGATAAAGACATATGCTTCCTTTAAAAACTATAATTAAATAATACCAAAGTTCCTGACTTTTTCTTTCACATAAAAAAGAGAAAAAAAAAGCCTGTAAGAATGTTTCTACCTGGTTGCATCTCCTTAACTGATGAAAATTTGCCTGCCATGGAATGAAATAAACCTGCCCCTCCCCCAGCCCCAAAGCACGGCTTCCTTCTTGGGCCAGGTTCTGGCCACTTCCTGGTTAGGATTTCTAAAAGTTTCCATTAGGGAGAGGCTGTGTGAGTCTGGAAATGCCACAGAATTTAAAATGCTGGAAACAATCATTCTCTAGATTAAGGTTTGTTAAATATTATAGCAGATGTTGAAATCTAACACTTAAGGAATATCTGCCTTGAGATTTTCAGACACTAGACACAATTTCAAGGGATCAATACCAGAAATAAAAGGCTTTTTACCTCATGGCATTGGCCAAGTGCTGCCCAGCTGTCCTGCAGTGTCTGGCAAAAGCTGATTTGCTGCTCAGAATCTGCCTGAGTTGACTGCAGATTCTGAGAACAAGAAGCACAGAGCTGTTGATGAAGGGTACCTTTATGTGTACTTGCAAACATGCCATGGAAATTTATCCTGGCAAGCACAACTAACTTACAGCTACCATAGTTTCCTGCTGTGGGGAGAGGAGACTTAAGCGAGACGAGCTTTTATCTTTCTGGCTGGGATCTTGACTGGGATGAAATGTTTTGGAGGAAGACTGTGTAAGGAAGTTCAAGGTAGAGGAAAATTTACTAGAGGGAGGACAAGGAATGTAGCAGGTTGAGAACTAGAAATCTAAATGACCGCTGGACTTGTGCGGCTTCAGGAGAGCTGCTGTCACTGGTAACAAGTTAATATTGATTGAGAATCTTTGCTTAGGGCTTTCTAGGACTCACCTAATTTATTCCATTTGACACCCGGGTGAAAGAGGACCATTTACCATAGGAATAAAGGAAGACTCAGAGAATTTAAGCAACATGCCCAAGGAGGTAAATCCAGGTCTGACTGACTCTAGCACCTCACTTGTTTAGTTATGGGGCTTAAGAGCAAGGAGTGTCTGGATCTAAACTGTAAGGTAAACATGTGACACTCCGAGAGAAGTTTTAAAAGCAAGCCTTTATTGGGAGGGCGCTCCCAGGCGGGCGAGGTTCACTGGTCCTGAGAGGAGAGGGGCCAGAGAAGTCGTTCCCTGGGGCAGGAGGGCGTAGTTTTTATGGGGTTATGTGGGAGTAGGGTATAGAATGGGGGAGTGTTAATTGAATGTTAGTTGAGCATTCGATGGTGGGGCAGGGCTTTAGGGTGGGCCCTTATCAGTTGGACTCTGGATGGTCTTTGATGTTTGGCTGGAGGGTGTGGATTCCAATATCAAGCTGGGAAGTCTCCAGGCAGGCATCTGGCTGGCCCTTCCCCCCACTCCCTGCCCCCCACCCAACCTAACAAACTACATGGGTCCACTTATACACTGTCAGGAGGAATGTAAATTGGTACAGCCATTATAGAAAATAGCATGTGGGTTCCTCAAAAACTTAAAAATTGAACTACCAGAAGATCCAGCCATTCTACTTCTGAGTATACATCCAAAGGAAGGAGTCACTTTGTTGAAGAGATATTGCTGCAGCGGTATTTACAATAGCCAAGACTATCCATCAATGAATGAATAAATGTAAGAAAATGTGGCCTACATATGAATCAAATATTCAGCTACAAAAAAAGGAAATGCTGTCATTCATGACAACATGAATGGAACTTAAGGTCATTCAATGAAATATCAGACAGAAATACACAAATACTGTATGGCTGTATGGTATATTTGAAAGTTGCTATGATAGCAGGTCCTAAAAGTTCTCATTACAAGGGAAAATTAGTTTTTTTATAATGATATAAGTTGATGGATATCAACTAAACTTATTGTGGTAATCATTCATAGTACATGTATGTCAATTATTATGCTGTACACCTTAAACAGTGTTATCTGTTAATTATATCTCAATAAAATTGGAAGAAAAAATAAAAAGAAAGACATTCATTAAAAAAAGAATTTATAGCACACTTCAGAGTCTGTATGATTTGTTCTTTCCCACTTGATTCATATGCTTTTGCATTTTGAATTTGGCTTTTTTTCCTAGAGTAGTTTCAGATCTGGTGAAGCAGGTAGTTATTTTTGGTAAGAATTCATAAACTTTATAAATAATTCAGAGCTGTATCCAGATTTCCTGTTCTATGTTAAAAATTCTCTGCTCTATAAAGTATATCTTGTAGTTGTGGAGTTTGCTTGAAGTCTTCCATTAATGACATCTCTACTCTGTGTTTTCATGCTTCTGAAGTTTCAAAGCCAAAATGTTTTAAGTATTGTTTGTCAAGGTTCAGCTCAGAGCCCTTTCTCAGGAAATGGATGGATTTCTGTTGCTTGTCTCTCTCATTTCTTGTGCTTTGGTTGGAAGCCCTGGTCATGGCAGGACCTTGGCTTCTACCAATGTATTTGGAAATCTAAAATCTTTCTTGAAGATGGGATCCTTCTCCACTTCCATCTTGTTCTGTTTTCCACCACCTGCCACTCAGATAGAAAAGCAACCCCCAGATACTGCTCCAAAACTCTCGCTCAACCTCATGGCTGCTCGGGCCTCACTGCACTCTTTATCTATCCTCTTATAGAGAATAGTCTCTTTTAACTAAACTTTTTGGAGGTTAAACTCTCAATAAGCTAAGAGGAGGGAAGAAGGTGGAATATATCAT
This sequence comes from Eonycteris spelaea, assembly GCA_003508835.1. Lineage (NCBI taxonomy): Eukaryota > Metazoa > Chordata > Mammalia > Chiroptera > Pteropodidae > Eonycteris > Eonycteris spelaea. The sequence goes on from PUFA01000162.1 coordinate 111,155, forward strand.
AGGAAAGGGCGCAGACGATGGTGGAAGAGCCAGGTTTCTGTTCATCCTTAAAGCACTTGAGTTTCAATTGGACATACACAGTAGACAGAATCTCATGACCAGTGAGCTTAGAACACTTACCACTTCTCTTTTTTGGTCTACTCTATTTCTTTTAATGTAGACAAAGGGCAGCTATTTTTCTGGGGGCATATCATCTTACTGATAACAACTGATCTTTCACAGAAGCCACCGTTCTCTCGAGTGTATTTTATACGAGATGCAGTAAAACAGTTGCTGACAAAAATTTCTCCCATTCTATGTGTTCCCATTATATATGTGTATATGTATATTATATAATTTATTTTATTTATTATAAGTTATTTATTTAAACAATTTATATATTCTTTTAAATTATATTCTATATAATATATAAAATTAATGTTATTTCATATTTATATTACATAGTACAAATATCTATATGTAAATATAATAGCACTTAAATATTAAATATAAATATAATAAAATATTCACATAAATATTAATTTTATATATTGTAAGTATATTTTTTCTAAATAATATATAAAAGTGATATATTTTTATGATACATTACATAATATTCTCTTTTATATTATATATAGTTTGTCTGAGTGTATATATCAGTATTATATGTTGTGTGCTTCTATTATTACTTTTTTTAACCTAAACTTAAGACTTTATATTTTTTACAATTCAATTATATTTTATGAGATTTCTTCCTTTTTCCAAAGCATAAAGAACTATTTGGAGCTGTCTTTATACTTCTATTTTTCTGCCTAGTATTCTAAGCTAACAATTTTAATTATTGAAACCTCTACCTTTGAAGTCAAATAAGGTAAATTTCTAGCCGTGTGGCTTTGAAAAGTTACTTAACCTCTCTGCCTCTGCTTTCTTTCAAATTTGTTTGTTGTAAGGTTTAAATAAGTTAAATCAAGATAGGCCCCAAGGATGGTGCTTGGCAGATTATAAGCTGCTAATAAATGTTAATTACATTTTATTATTGCATAGTCATTATTTGGGCTCTTCGCCATACCTCCCTGACACGCTGAAGCAGAGAGATTTATCTCACAAGTCTTGCTTGTAGATCTTCTAGGCACAGTGACTCAAACCCCAGCTGATCTCGTTTGATACTTGAGCATTTGGATTCTGTCCAGCTATTGCCTCTCTTGTTTGTCAAAAGTCTTATGTAAGAAGAGCACTAACCTTGTGACCTATTCGACCTATTCTTTTCCTTTCAGCATAGATATGAAGTCATTAGAACTGGGAAAATGAAACTGCCCTTGTTGTACTTCCCAAGAAAGAAACTTATTTGAGTAAAAATTTTTCCTTCTCCTGTTCTCATTCTCTTGTTGATAATTCTGACTCTTGGCCCTGGGCGAGATTCACACAAAGAAGTTATTTTAATCAAAGAGAGAGAGGGGCAGTGCGGGTGGGGGTGTGGGGAGGAAAAGAGCCAATGTTATGTAACAGGTTCAAAAAATGTTGGCATGTCACCTCTTGTTCCTCACATTTATGTAGCACTCTGTATTTTCAAGTTACCTTTTTATTACAGCTTAGTTAGATTGGAACACTTAAAAAAAACAAACAAACAAGAACAATTCAACAACCACAAAAACGCATGCTCCCGTAAGGAGAGTGGGAAGGGGGTTGTTATTTGTGTAAAGATAACCACAGAGTGGAAGCACTGGGGAAATTCAACTGTGAGTTGTGCCCTTTTCACTTGGAAAATGAGTAAATGAACGAAAGAGCACCCTACTGCTGCTGACACAGCTGTATCCCTAGACACAATCATGAGCAGCAGAGGTTCTTTTAAATAGTTTCTCCCACTTAAAAATAACACATTTGTCAGTGATTGTTCCCTCTGTTTTGTGTGTCTTTTTCTGAACAGCTGCGGGGAAATTCAGGGACGCTGAACTCAGAATAAACATTTTGCTCATCCATCCATCCATCCATCCATCCATCTCCATTCATTAATTTACTCAATCGGATTTATTGAATTTCAACCATGTGTCAGACATTGTTCTACGCCTGTCATGTTTGAATGTAATATAAATAAAAATAAAGACAGCTAACATTAATTGATCCTCTTAACTATGTGTCAGAACCGTTCTGTATATATTATTGTGTTTAATCTCTGAAACAGCATTTTGATATAAACACACACCTGGCCCAGGACTCAGTGACACTGAAGGAAGATCCAAGGGGAGGTGGAGCAGTTGTGGGCCTGGCACACCAAGAAGTTGAGCCAGGAGATAAGCAACTGTGTTCCATGATCTACAAAAACACCTGTCTGCCATTTCAAGGATCAAAAGCGAAACATTTGCTTCTTTAAAACCCTCCAAATCACATGCAAAAATGTCTCCTGACTCACCCTGACTCATACAGAGAAAAAAATTGGGAAACACAGTTTAGTCTAGCCAAGCTGACACATTACAAAGCTCTCACAGTTTACAACTCATACATCATTTTTGTCTAATGGAGTGTATGTTGTGTGATCCTTTGGGCAGTGCCTCCCAGGACTGGATGCCTTTTCATCTTAAAAAGATGTTGAACAATAAATGCATTCTTGATTTCTGGGATGATGGCAGAAGTCATAGCACCAGAAACCTCTTCTAATAATAGCAGCAGAAAGAACAAGTTAAGTCATTCTGCATCTGTGTGTGTTCTAAGAAAACGTGAAGAAAGTTGTCCCCAGGGAAGTCACCCACCTCTCATTAAACATGGAAATGCCAGTTCCTGCTGGGAGCTCCAGTCCCCATCCTTATCCATCCTCTTTATCTTGGTCCACAGATTATGAATGTCTTTCATCTTGCCAGATTTCAATAGCAATAAAGAATATTGTTTTATAAGTCAATGAATACAATATCTAGGATGCTAAGGGACAGATATCAGCCAAAAGTGTTTTTCCTTAAATCCCTTTATTTCCTAATCTATAAAGACATGATCTGCCCTAGATTTTCAGCTCTCTAAAGCAGAGATCTCTCTTTTTAACTTGTGCTCTGCTTTCAGGACTAAGTAGAGCAGAGAGTTTATCATCCTCCCTGTCAGGAGGGTTGACCGGAAAGGCTGCCTAGAATCTGGCACCATCAACATATCTTATCACTGGTCCTCTTTCTCAAGGTCATCTGTCTCTTTCTCTAATTACTCCAAATGACTGACAGTGATGACATCTATATATTTTTTTCTATTCTCATTTGGGTACTAAAAGGAGGGTTTCTTTCTTCTCTAACAGAAACAATTGAAAGTAACAAGTGTGCAAACATTCTTATAGCAGAATGTAAAACCAGAGACAATCCTTTGCTTTATTCTAGATGTTTGCTATTGTTTAATAAAATTATATCTCACAGGTAACGTTGAAACATTTCAAATAACCAAAAAAATCCCCCAGTGGTCATCTGTACTTGAGTCCAGGGGTCCCTGGCTCATCGTCTTTAGCAGTTCCTACTGCCTGGTGAGTTTCAAGGATTCTGGGAATATGAATCTTGGCTATAACACTGTTCTCTAGCAAGGAGCAAACTTTTTTTAAAGGGCCAGATAGAAAATATTTTCAGCATTGTAGGCAACTTGGTCTCTGTCTTAAGACTCAACTCTGCTGTTCTGGTGCAAAAGCAGTCATAGACAATACATATTCCAATAATACTTCTCTACAAAAGCATCTGTAATACAGGTGGCAGACTGTATTAAGCCCATGAGCTATAGGTTTCCTTTTCTATAATTTTTTTTCGTTTTTGAATTACAGTTGACATTCAATATTATATTAATTTCAGGTGTACAACATAGAGATTAGACATTTACATAACTTACAAGTTGATAATTCCAGTAAGTCTCTAGAACCCATTTGGCATCATACATAATTGTTAGAATATTATTGGCTACATTTCCTATGCTGTATTTTACATCCCTGTGACTGTTTTTATAATATCCTTGCTCTGTGGCCCAATAAATTCTTCACGTTCACAGAGCATCTTGAGAAAATGGCCCCTGTTATTCTCTACCTCCTTTTACTTCATATACTTACTACAAAAGACCTATGGCTCAGGAATATCTCAATTAATACCCCAAATGTGCCATTTTTCTTTACATTGGTTAAATCTTTTGACAAATTTATTAAGACAGATCTGCCAATTATGGCTCCTTCCTTTCCTTAGCATACTCCCCACTTTACAATGATCTTCTTAATTGACCTCTTTCCTGGGTTTCAAACATGTTAGTCAGCAGCTCTGTTTTCTTAAAGTCTTTATCGACACTTTAAAGAAGCATGGGTAAATTGGGGCAGTCATGGTTTCCTAAACAGAAAACAAAAAGCACTAATCATATACGAAGGCTTGGCAAAACACCTGCTAGGGATGATTATATAGTGTGGAGTGCTGCGAAGATTTAAATAAAAAAAGCAATCAGAGAGAGAGGAAAAAAAAAATGGTGTAGATGATAGAATCTCTGTTTATCTGTTTGGTGACCAAATCAAAGTTGTGATGGAAACAAGAGCAGCAGCAAGGAAAAATCGCCTGGGATCTAGAGAACAAGCCATACAACTAGGGAGAAATCCAAGAAATTACCCTTCGATGGCAGAAGGTAGGCGGGATGAGGATGCGGGGCTGCCGGGTCTCGAGTGATGAGTGAGACGGAGGCTGTGGCAGTGGGAGAAGTCTCTTAAAGGGGCCGAGTCTGAGAGTGATTTTTTGGTGATGGACCTACTGGCTCTGAGCACCAGTGCTGATTCGGTGCACAGGGGGCACCAGGGACTTACAGGGAGACATTGTCGGAGTGAGGGCTGAGTCGAGACTTGCTTGATATAAAGTGCTGGCGGGGTCCATGTTCCCTGTTGAGCCCCACCCCTTCCCAGTGCTCCTGACACAGGGCCGCCATAGCCTTGAAGTCATCAAACTAGATAATAGAGGTCCCTCTGCCCAGAGGATTCCCTGAAACCCCGCCTCCCCAACTCACGTCCCCACCCAAGCCACATCCAGGTGTATCCTCTGTGAGTCAGGGGCTCCTTGCTGAGCAGCATCTAGACTCACACTGGAGGCATCTGGCCTCGGTTTCTGGGGTGGCCTTTTGAGGCAACTATAAGCACAGCATCTGTGTATTGCAGATTTAATTGTCAGCTTAGAATTCTGCTTCACTCTAATGGCAGAAGCCTGGCAGGGATGGGGTGTGAGAGCCCCAATATTAATTACTTGTGTATGTCCACTCAGTGTCTCAAAATGGCATATTTATTAAAACATGTACTGAACCTGTACAGCATGCTTGACACTGCGCTGAAGATGGAACATGCAGTCTCTGAATCTCTTTTGTCAGAAGAACTGGCCCCCACACTCCATCTCTCCTTCCTATACCAAGGGACAAGATGTTCTCCCACACTGAACCCAGAAAATGTGTCAGTTTATAGTTCTTAGAGAGAGAGAGAGAGAGAAGAGAGAGAGAAGAGAAACGAATATGAAAAAGAATTCTCCCCCAAAGAGGAATCATAATGCCAGCTGTTACTTCAATTAACAAAAAAAAGTTCTGCTCTAAATTGCTAAAGGAACCCCAGGGTTCTGAGACTGCAGATAATTTTTGTTTTTTTTTCTTTTTGGTTTTCAATGTTTTCTCAATCTTCTGTGCATTCTTTTTCACATAAAAAACACAAATTATAAATGGTTTTTTTTTTTTAAGTACTCACTTCCAGAGAGGATTTAGAAGGCCTCTGGTTGTAGAAGGTAGAGCTGCCGCCACAGATCAGCTCAGGAGGGGCGGTAAATAGACCAAGCACGCCCCCTGGTGGAAAAGCCTGTCAGCTCCTTCCCCTCTACAGTCTTAAAATTGCCCTTTCGAAAAAGCTCCTTGACATCCTTCTTAACAATGACTTTTAGATTTGACACCAAAAGCACAAACAAAGCAAGAGAAAATCAACAAGTATACTACACTGAACTAAAAAGCTTCTTCACGGCCAAAGAAACAATCAACATGTAAAACGTGAACTTACGGAATGGGAGAAAATATTTGGAAACTGTATATCTGAAAAGGAGTTAATACCCAAAAGATAAAAGAAATTCATACAACTCAATAGCAAAAAAAAAAAAACAAAAAACAAACAAAGAAGACCGATGGCCAACAAATACACAAAAAGGTGCTCAACATCAGTAATCATCAGGGAAACATGAATCAAAAATTACAGATCACCTCGCACCTGTTAAAATAGATGTTGTAAAAAAGACAAGAGATGATGCCAGCGTTGATGTGAAGAAAAGGAAACCATGGTGCATTTTTAGTGGGAATGTAAATTGGTATCTGATGCAGCAATCTCACTCCTGGGTATATAGCCGAAAAAGATGAAATCACTATCTTGAAGAGGGACCTGCACCCCATGTTCATGGCGGCACTATTCATTATAGCCAACACATGGAGACGACCTAAGTGTCTATTGATGGATGAATGGATAAAGAAAATGTGAGGCGTGTATATGTGTACACACACGCACATACATAGTGAAATCTAGTCTAACCTGGAAAGTCTACCGATTGTGACAACACGGATGACCTCTAAGGCATTATGCTGAGTGAAATTAGTCAGACAGAGGAAGGCAAACACTATACAATCTCATTTATCAGTGGAATCTAAAAACATCAAACTCGTAGAAACAGAAAGTAGAATGGTGGTTGCCAGGGGCTGAGGGATGGAGGAGATGGTGAGATGTTGGTGAAAGTGTACACACTTTCAGTTGTAAGATGAATACATTCCGAGGATTCAATGTACAGCATGGTGACTAGTTACCAACACTGAAAGTTGCTATGGGAAAACGGCTTTCACGTTCTCGCCATAACACGACAACAAAACGGTAATTATGTTAGAAGAAGGATGTTGTTCTACTCGTAGACCCAAATAAAGGCCCTGAGGTGGAAAATCAACCTCTGTAAGTGGAGGGCAGAGAAAGACTAAAGCAAGAGGCTGGCCATTCCAGTTGTTAACCAATTCAGTTTATTAAGGAAAACTTACCTATGAGGCACACCTTAGGGCTACAGGACAGAATGGATCCCCATGCTGCTTGTCAGGGGCAAAATTACCTAGGGCCAAAAGGGAATAGTCATGGGTACTAGGAAGGCTACTAGATAAAGGTACTGGAGGTTACATGCTAGACCAGATCAAGGCAGCCACCTGTTCCAGGAATCGGCACACAGCAGGAGGCAGGGGAAAGGTGCTGATTTATACGTGAATGAATATCAGTTTCAGTCAGATGCTCTCCAAGAGAGGTTTGCATAAGTAATCTTTTTCTGGCCAGGGTCTAGCTTGTGGGTCTGGCAGTGGTCATGTCATGGGACAGTTCCACAGATGTGTTAGCTAACCAGATTGTAGTAAATAATTCCCAATGTATATGTGTATCGAGTCATCGTGTTGTACAGTTTAAACTTACGATATTATATGTCAATTATATATTAGTAAAGCTGGAAAAAATAAGTTACCCTTGCTAAGCACCAAACCTCCCTTTTCAAAAGGCAACAAAAGCCTTATTCTCAGCCTTACCCTCAGCTTGCCCTTGCTGACAAGACAGAGGGGAGACCCGCCCAATCTGGTGTAAAAGTCGCTACCCGGAGGGGTGCCCTGGCGACTACGAGCCGCAGTGTGGACGGAGCCCGCTTCCGCCGCAGCCCGTCCTAACCTGGTGCGTTCGTGACCTGAGCTGTGATGAGTGCCGCTCCAGCGTTTGGCTGCTGCTGATCATCACAGCTGCTAATTGCTCAACAGGGCTGTTTGCCTATTTGGAGCTACAGATTAGAAGGTCTCGTTGCAGTGCGTGTGTTTCCTAAATTTTAATTTAATTTGCATAGTAATCCTTTTCGGGATTCACTGGCACAAACACATGGCTGTTTGGTGGCTGTTTGCTAGGGCAAGCGGCACCTCCTCAGGCCTCCCCATCTCTGCCTCGACAGCCCAGGGCAGCCTCGGCTTAGTTGGGGGGGGAGAAATACTCCTCCTGGTGAGTCCTGCTTCAGGAAAATATTCCCTCCCCACACCCTCACCTCCCCCAACCACCCCCACGCCCCCACACACACCTGACCACCACCCTCCACATGGCTCTTGGCCTCCAGGGGGCTCTTCTCCCTTTATCATAGTCTCATAAGACAGCCCTCTGCTATTTTACAGTTTGCATCAAACCTCTGCTCTAGCTGGGGGAGGGGGCATTTACCCACTCTTCCCTGTGCAACCCCCCAACTTTCCAGCCTTTGGGCCTTGGCTCTCCCCAGGCTCTGCCCTGTCCTTGCAACCAGCCCCTGCAAACCCTCCTGCTCTCCTGGGTCTGCAGGACTCAAGTCCACTTCTTAATAAAGATTGCCTCCCATTGTTCCAAGGCCGTCACTTGGTGATGTCCTGATGACACTGAAGGCCATCACATAGCTCATCTGTGGGATGGCACCTTCTCTCAGCAACCCCACCTGGTGGCCTCTTGATCTCTAAATCTTTTCCCTCTAGTTAATTCCTCCAGGAATTACTGCCTTATTGCTATTGGTAATAATAATAGCTACCATTCAGCATGTGCTAGTAGCCACGCTAATTGTCTAGATGTTTTTCATAAATTACTTCTTTTCATTTTCACAACAACTTAGGAGCAGATATAGAAAGGTGAAGGGCCCACACCTAGTCTCACACCTCAGAGAACCTGTGCTTTTCTGAAGCTCCTTCCTCACCCTTTTCTAGGCCTCTCATCAGTGTCTGGTCCTTCAACACTGCTGTGCTGGCAGTTCCTTTATGCAGAATAGGGTTGACCAGGTGCCAAGGAGCTCCGAGACTCGCACTTATGGGGTTAGCCCGGGGCCACTGGACTGACTCTGGCTCTGGAAGGGTGCCTAGTGAGCAAACCTTTCCCACTGCCCAGAGTGGTGTTTCTTTGGTAGGATGACATGAGATTGAATTGCTAGAATGGTCCTGGCTCATTTGTATGGGAAGAGCCGAATTGTCTGTAGAGACAGGGGACCCACAATTTGTTTGCTTGAGGCCTGCACAGCCTAGGAATGACCCTGCCTCTGAGGCAAGTAAGGTTATGATTATCATTTTATAGATGATAAAACTGAGGCTTAAGAAAGTTAAGAAACCGTTTACCGAAGTCCCCTAGAGGAGCTGAAATTTGAGTGTAATCTTCGACTTTAGAGCTCAAGCTCTAAGCCCTTATGTGACACTGGCTAACTGATTTTTTCTCTTTCTCTGCTAATTTCATTGTATGTTCTCTGTCCCCAAATATGCCTAGGGCAGAGGCGGTGTGCTGAGCCCCGCAGGTCTCCCGGCTCTGCCCAGAACAGCACTTTGCACGTGGCAGTGCAGTCACCACAGTACTCGATTGAAAAGGCAGAACATTTCCCCAATTAAAGGTGACCCAGTGAGAATCCCTGATCGCTGAGATTCCCAGCTGCTCCGGGAAGAGAAGCTGCTGGGTCAATGGGGGCCTGAGTGGAGATGCTGAAATGTTCCCAGACGCTGGGTCTGAGATGGATGAGAGAGACCGAGGGCAGTGAGGAAGGCCATACAACCATAGTTTATGATGGAAATAGAAGAAAGGATGTGATACCCTTGATGGATTCTGATCCCGAAGATCTGTTTTGTAATTCAAGTATATTACCCACATCAAATTCACTAAATTGTAATGTCTTACAATTTTTTTACTGAATTTTTAATTTAATTTAATTCCTTGAACAGTTTCTATGTTTGCATTTTGTTTCCCTTTTTAAAAATAATTTTTAATTTTTCAATTACAGTTGACATGCAATATTATACTAGTTTGGGTGTACAACATAATAATTAGACATTTATATAATTTATGAAGTGATCACTCCAATAAATCTAGTACCCATCTGATACCATACATATTTTTTTTAGGGTACATAGTCAATATTATTTTTTGATTTAATACATGCATAGTTATTAAAATATCATTGACTATATTTCTTATGCTATACTTTACATCCTCATGACTATTTAGTAACCACCAATTTGTACTTCTTAACCTTGTCCCTCTTTTCACCCATCCTCCCAACCCCCCTGCCATCTGGCGACCATTGAAATATTCTCTGGAGCAGCAGCATTGGAAAGATGGCAGGAGAGCAAAGAAAAAAGATCCTGTTGGTTCCAGAGAATCTCCTGAAAAAGAGGAAGGCATATCAGGTCCTCAAAGCCCCCAGGCAAAGCAGGCACTTTTGGAAAAGAAGGAGCAGGGAAGGAAAAGCAGTTGGAATGGTTCCAACACGATGCCTGGTGGCAACAACGTGACAAAGTGAAACCAGGTGGTTTGGAGGCGCTAGATGAAGGTCCGTTGGACTTCGTTGTATGCATCCAAAGGATTAATACCGTGAGTTTCATGGTGAAGAAGACCATTGCAAGCTTAACCTGAAGATTTTCAGTAGTGTTTTTGTCAAAGTGACACCTCACACCATAAAAATGCTACGTGTAGTGGAGATTTCCAAATCTGAAGCCTGTCCAGGAACTCATCTTAAAACGTGGACAAGAAGAGTACCTGGGGAAGTTTGGTGTCATTTGCTTGGAAGACCTCATTCATGAAATTGCCTTCCCAGGGAAGAATTTCCAAGTGATCTCAGAGTTCTTGTGCCCTTTCTATATCTCAGGGGCCCGTCATGCTACCAAGAATAGAGTGGGCTTCCTGAACAGGTGGCCTTACCCGACTATTGAGGCGAATGCATCAATCAGCTCATACGGCAGCTGAACTACACCCAGGATATCTGAATGCGCAATGCATTGGAAGCATGTGTTTTTGTTTTTTGGAACTATTATCTAGTGTCTTTAGAAAAGATTATTTTCTGCTCTATCTTCAGAAACCGGAGGGGAAAGTTCAGGGAAAAGATAGTGATGTTCCTTGTAGGCATTTCTCATCGCAGCCCAGTTCCAAAGGAAAAGTCTCAAATTTTTCCACTTTGGCTGCTGCTGCCACCTCTGAAATCAGCAAAGGACTCATGCCACAGAGGAAGGGTCCTGCTTCATCACTTCTATCCAGGGGTTTAATGTTGACGAATGGATACCCAAGCATGAACACAAGTGGCAGTGGGCCAGGCCTAGGGCATACTTGAGTCAAGGAGTTCCTAAGGCCTTCTTTTGGAAAGAACTTTAAATACAGTTTGAAGAGCACAAAAACTGTGCTCAGTTTTCTCTGCTCTGAAAAAAAAAAATGTTATGTGTATTTATGAGTTTGTTTCTATTTGATTTGCTTGTTTATTTTGTTCTTTAGATTCCACATATAAGCAAAATCATATGGCATTTGTCTTTCTCTGTCTGACTTACTCCACTCGGCACAATACCTGCCAAGTTCATGTATGTTGTTGCTAATGGCAAGATTTCATTCTCTTTTATGGTTGAGTAATATTCCATTGTACATATGTGGCACCTCTTCTTTAATTATTCATCCCTTAATGGACACTCACGTTGCCTCAATGTCTTGGCTATTGTAAATAATGCTGTAATAAACATATGGATGCACATATCCCTTCGAGGCAGTGTTTGAGATTTCTTTGGATAAATGCCCAGAAGGGGGATTACTGGGTCCTTCTTAGTCTCTTGTTATAGCCAAAGTTTATTTTGTCTGGTACAAATATTGCTCCTTCAGTTTTTTTGTTTCCTTTTTCATAGAATACCTTTTCTCATCTCTTTACTTTCAGTCTGTGTCTGTCTTTCAATGTGAAATGAGTCTTGTAGGCAGCACATATAAAGGTCTTGTTTTCTTATCCATTCAGCTACCCTATGTCTTTTGAGTAGAGCATTTAATTTATTTATGTTTAGATGAACTATTGATAGATATGTAGTTATAGCTGTTTTATCATTCATATTTTTGATGTTTTTTTCTTCTTCTTAAAGAAATCTCTTTAACATTTCTTGTAATATTGGTTTGGTGGTGATGAACTCCAGCTTTTTCTTGTCTGGGAAGATCTTTATCAGTCCTTTGATTCTAAATGATAGCTTTGCTGGGTAGAGTAATCTTGGTTGTAGGTCCTAACTTTTCATCACTTTTAATATTTCATGCCAATCCTTTCTGGCCTATATACTTTCTGATGAGAAATCAGCTGACAGTCTTATGGGGGCTTCCTCGTAGGCAGCAAACTGCTTTTTTCTTGCTGCTTTTAAGATGGTCTCTTTATCTTTAACCTTTGCATGTTAATTATGATGTGTCTTGGTGTGGATTCCTTTGGGTTCATCTTGGTTTTGGGTTCATCTTCTTTGGGACCCTCTGTGTTTCCAGGTCATGTTGAGGACAGACGCTGCTTCTTTGGGGTTTGTGAAAGTTTGAGAGATTTTAGGAAAGTCCTCAGCCAAATTATGGAAGTTTTCCATCATTATTTCTTCAAATAGCCTTTCAATTTCTTACTTTCTCTCTCTTCTTCTTCTGGTACCCCTATGATGCGAATGTTGGTACACTTGATGTTGTCCCAGAGACCCCTTAAAGTATCCTCATATTTGGGGATTCTTTGTTCTTTTTACTGTTCTGATTGGGTATTTTCTGCTATCTTAGTGCCCAAATTGCTGACTCAGTTCTCTGCTTTATCTAATCTACTATTGATTTCCTCTAATGTATTCTTATTTTAATTATTATAGTTTTAATTTCTGACTGGCTCTTTTCTGTGTTTTCTATATCTATTTTGTTTTCTATCTCTTCATTGAGGGTCTCACTGAGATCATTGAGCATCCTTATAACCCGTGAACTCTGTGTCTGGTAAATTGCCTGTCTCCATTTTGTTTGATTCTTTTTCTGAAGCATTATTCTGTTCTTTCATTTGAGATATTTTTCTTTGTTTTTCCATTTTAGCTGCCTCCCTGTATTTGTTTCTGTGTATTAGGTGAAACTGTTATGTCTCCTGGTCTTAGTAGCGTAGCTTTATGTGGTACGTGTCCTGTGGGGCCCAGCAGTAAAATCTCCCTGGTCACCTGAGCCAGTTGTCCAGGTATGTCTTTTGTGTGGGTTGTTTATACTTTCCTGTTGTAATTGAGCCTTGCTTATTGTTGGCACGTCAATGAGAGGGCCTAATCCTCAGGCTGATCTGGCTGTGACTATAGTGGAGGAGCTATTGTGCAGGGACTGACCTTAAAAGCAGAATTCACTTTATCAGGGGTCTGGTGTCTGCCCTTTGGGCATGTCATTTGTGGAGGTGGTTACATGGTATATAGTGTGGTCTGAAGCTAGCCACCAGGTCTGTTAATTCTGGGGCCTCTTGGGAGGGGCTCTGGTGCAGGTGAAGTTCAGATGTTGCCAGTGCCCTGCCCAGAGACACTTGATATAAGCTACAAAGTGATCTGCAGGTGGTTATAACTTGTCCTGGGCTTGGAAGTGCCTGGAAGAGGCTGAGCTGAAAACTGAGACTGGGTTCCTCTAGTGCCAGGCTCAGGGCTGCTTAGCAAGAGGTACAGGTCATGTTGAGGACAGACGCTGCTTCTTTGGGGTTTGTGAACCTTTGAGAGATTTTAGGAAAGTGCTCAGCATGAGCCAAGACAGGTTATTTGTATAGAAAAGTCATCGGAAGTGGCTTGGATGAGCCTGCAAGTTGGGTGGGGCAGGGTCTCAGAGAATCACCAGAGTGTGGCAGTGTTAACTAGATTGATGGAGACTCATATAGGGTGCCCACCTGTGTGTGTAAACTAGGTGATGGGCAGGCTCAACAAAGGAACAATAGATTCTACCAGCACTTCTGTCTGGGAAAAAGCTGTCCCTCCAGCCCTCACCCAGAAGCCAGACAATTCAGTTCTTCTCCATGTGTCCCTGATGCCATTTGAGCTGCTGCCTCAGTACTAGAGCTCAGAGCAAGTGAGTTTGTCAGTGAGTAAATCCATGCATGGGCCCTCTAAGAGGATTGCCTGGGACTCTGGCCACCCTCCGTCTCACTTAGTCACTATCTCTACTGGTTTTCACAGCCAGAATTCGGGGGGAATTCTCCTCCCAGCACTGGAATCCTGGGCTGGGTAACTTGTGTGTGGCAGGGACCCCTTGCTCCTCAGGGATGATCTCCTCAACCAAGCTAGCCCCCCTGAGGCATTCACAGAGTTTCGTGTCTCCACTCCACCCACCAGTCTCTAGGTGTTTTCTTCTGTATTTCCTTAGTTATAAGTCTTCTGTTCAGCTGGACTTCAGGCAATTCTCACTGATGATAATTATGAAGTTTAGTTGTAATTTTGATGTAATTGTGACATGATGCAAGCCAAGCATTTACTTACTCCACCATCTTGCCTGGAACCATTGACTTTTTACAACCAGCTTGTTTTTAGGGAGCTCCAGAAATAACAGCTTTTGATAAATGTAACTAGTTTTATACCTTTATCATCACCAGTATTTTCCAGATCATTCCAGTCTGGAGTCAAAACCAGGGTCTCCGTATTAGAAACAGAACAGAAGAGAGAAATAGAACCCTGTTTCTTCAGCTCCACCCACAATAGTAGAATCCAGCCTTATCCTAGCCTGCCCCCTACTTCCAAATAAGTCAGATTGCTCCAGGGAGTGTTTGAGGGTTTTTCCTTCCTGTTCCATGTACCATGGACACTCTTCTGCCACTGTTCCCTCTAAAGCCCGAGCTAAGCCTGGTGTAGGCTGCTCTGGTCCTTGGCCAGGCTAACAGCACCCCAGGGAATCAGAACAAAGGTTTAGGCTGACTCTCTGCTTGTAACCAAGTTATCACCTAATAAAACTGCGGTGACAGAGGAGCTTTAGTGAACCTGTATTTCAGTCTTCACTCCTTAAGGCTCTAATACCAGTGCCTGGGACAAGGAGGGCAGTGGGGAAGGCATCTAGAATGCAAAATACTCCCAAAGCCTTGGATCGAGCTATGTTCTTTGAAGCAAATCTGTGTTCTCTCACCCTCTTCAATCACCTGAAATTCTTTTCCAAGAAACTCCTAGTCATCTTCAAAAATGGCCCCCAGGAGGACACTACCTCATTCAGTAACACACCAGTAACAATTGGTTCCACAACACCCAGATGCATGATGGAGTCAGAAAGACTCAGCACAGCTTGTTTTAAAGTCAAGATCTTGTTTCTTTTGCCTAGACAAACACTATTTATACACATAAGTGCACACACATACAGACTCAGGCACACACACACACACACACACACACAAGCCTGTGTACATGACATACTCTGATTTGTCTATTTGAAATGTTTCTATCTCCAGTTACTTTTGACATTCCATTGGTCATCCACCTGTCCCACCCTTCTGATCCTTCACAAGATGATGGAAAAATATGTCTGTACAGTATCAAATGAGAAAAATATAGCTTCTCTAATTTTTGTCTCATTGACACAACCCTCTGAATAATCCAAGAAGAAATAATTAGATCTTTTGGTGCCTCCAACTCTACCATGAATGTAGGAGAGTGAAGTGGGAGGTGGGGAAAGGTAGATTGAAAAGACAGAAAGAGAGAGAGAGAGAAAGAGAGAGAGAGAGAAGAGAGAGAGAGAGAGAGAGACAGAGATGAAGATTGAGAATCAATTTGGGTTGGACTTTGGATAAGTTGAGAATATGGTAAAGCTGCTTCAAATGTACATCAGTCACTCAAACCATCAGACCGGCTGAGCCCTGGCATGGTGATCTGTGTTATATCAGTGTGGAGGGATGTGTACTAGATTCCAATGGCCACTATAACAAATCATCCCAAATTTGGTAGCTCAAAACAACAGAAGTTTATTCTCTCCCATTCTGGAGGCTTCAAGTCTAAAATGAAGGTGTTTGTAGGGCCATAATCCCTCTGAAGCCTCTAGGGGAGAATCCATTCTTGCCTCTTCTAGCTTCTGGTGACTCCTGGTGTTACTGGTTTGTGCCTGCATTACTCCAATCTCTGCCTCTATCTTCACATGGTATTCTTCCCTGTGTCCCTGTGTATTCTCCTTTTCTGTCATATGGACATTGTCAAGAATTCAGGACTTATCCTGAATCCAAGATGATTTCATCTCAAGATCTCTAACTTAATGGAAAATAAAAATAGGAGCTACGTTGAGAGCCTACTACCTGTCAGGCACTCTACACATATTTTGTCTAACTCTCACAACAACTTTGCAAAGTTGGAGTTATTAGTCCCATTTCATAGATGAGAAAATTGAGGCTCAAAAAAGTTCCCAATGTTTTAAAGCAAGAAAATAACACATTTGACCAGGTTTATACAGCATACCCTTGACTGTTATATCCTTGTTGCTAACTTCATTCATTCATTCATTCATTCATTCCACAAACATTTATTGAATATTTAATGCATTGAAGAACCATCCTACATGCTCAAGATACAACAAAAACAAAAACCAAAAAATCTCTCTATACACAAAGTTGATATTCTAATGAGAGAGATAGTAAACAAATACATAAAATATACAATATTTTAAATGGTGATATAGCTATGGAAAATTATGAAACAATGTGTGTACCCTGTCAACTGTAACAAGACATCTTTGAGACAGCTGGGAAATCTGAATATATACTTGTATATAATACAATTAAATTTTAAACCTGATAATGGCATGGTGATTGTCTTTCTAAAACACAAGTATTAATTTAAAGATGCAGACTGAACTATTTATGGATAAACTAAGATGTAAAATGTTGCTAATTACTTGGATGATAGATACATGAAGAAGCGCCTTTATACTTTTTGAATTTTGTTTGAAAATTTCCGTATTATAAGGTTTAGATAGGAGTGGCTGATATAACGTACAAGGGGTTTTGTAAGATTAAATAGGTAGATCAGGGAAGAAAATCACTAACAAGGTGACATTGGAGCAAAGACTTGAATGAGCGAAGGGAAGGGAGCTATGTGGCTCTCTGAGAACATTTCATGCAGAAGTAGGTACTAGTGCAAAGCCCTGAGGGGAGTATGGGATGTACTCCAAACATTCCAAGCAAGGAATGTACTCCAAAGAAAGTGGGGCGAAGCTGTAAATAAATGCAAATATGACTGCTAGCCTCCCCTTATCTTTATAGATATTAGTTATGTACTTTATTGTCTTGTATGCGGTAAAACATTTTGACACAATATCGTAATGCCAATGAAATTGTGACATCCTTTTGAAACCAGTCATTCAGACTTTAAAGAGACAGGGATTGAATATTTTAAGTGTAGCTATCATGAGCTTTTTTTACCAGCCAAAAATTATTGCAGCTTTTCAAACTGCAATAAGGTCTTAAATCATCCTACAGGTTTTAATTTTTAATAAAGTAAATATCAATTGCCATTACCCAAATAAACAAAAGAAAACTCTTTGGGGTCCTTCTTTATGGTGTATATCCCCAGCCTTGTTGATAGGTCTATGTCTTCCTATGATCTCTTTCAGAACCACTGCTTTGGAATTTCAAGCACGTAAGCCCCTGGTTGAGCACAGGTTATCTAATTCAGGAAGCTGCTTTCCAGTGACTGGAGGGACTTTTATTGAAGTTAGTTTGTTTCTCTCTGTCAATTTTGTCTGTTTTGCTACTTTATTATTTTCTTTACTTTTCCTTTCTCATTTTTTCTTTATTCTTTATTTTTCTCATTTTCTTCATTCTTTTTACTCATTTCTTATTTATTTATTTTTATTAAATTTATTGGGGATGACATTGGGTAATAAAATTATACAGGTTTCAAGTGTAAAATTCAATATACATCATATTGCATTGTGTGTTCACCACCAAGTTAAATTTCCTTCTGTCACCATGTATTTGACCACCCACCCATTTATTTTTCAGTTTATTAGTTTTTATTTAGTTCATTTTTATTTTTTTGTCTGGCATGGTGTTTGAATTCCATTATATAGACCAGTTCATCATGTGAACGTTGAACTGATTTTCTTTCGAGGTGATTTGGACGAGCTCCTCACCGGCTTTTCCTAGTGTAAGCTGACCTTAGGACACTTTGACTCCCAGCGGGGCACTAAGTCCAACGCGCTGCAGGGCCTCTCGGCCACCTCTACTGGGGATAGGCTACCGCTGGCAATGGTCTCCTCAAGGGCATCAGTAGGGGTGATTCAGCTGCAGTGAAGTTGGCCCAGCACATCTTGATTGGGAAAGCGATAGATGTGCAGATCACTGGTGAGACTCCACAGAACTCCTCCAGCCTGCAGAGACTATCCAGAAAGCAGGAATCATGAAGGTTTGGATTATCCCAACACGGTGTAAAATTTGAAGTAACAGAGGCTGAGGAAACTCTGCCTCTTTAGGAAGGACACTAGTGAAGGACAGGTGTTTGCATATCTAGTGGCTTCTGGCAGTAGGAAAGACAAGAGGCAAAGGCAAATTCCACCAGTTAGTGTCTGCTATGCAACGGTCACCAGAAGTGTATAGTCTATAGAGACTTAAAGGCAGAAAACTTGTTCTTGGATGCTGATATGAATGTCAGACTTTGGCTTCAGCAACAGATTAATCTTTTACAACAGTCTGGACACCTTCTGTGGCAATCCTTCTTATGCTGCCCTAAAACTCTTACAGGGTCAAAGTATAACCCAGTGAATATATGGAGTCATGGAAGTTATTCTGTATATGCTGATCTACAGATTCCTGCCTTTTTATGGACAGAACTTTAAGGAGCTATGTGAGCAGCTTGCTAGATTTACCCAGACTCACAGGCACCATCCTCTATGAGCTTCCAATCTTTTGTAATGTCTAACACCAGCCTTTGTCCATAATGAGTGCTCCACAGATATTCATTGACTCAATGAACACATTTAAAAATGTAAAAGAAAAAGAAAGTAATTCAAATTCTCGAGAACAAAAGCACTCTTTTTGTAGCCCTTGGTTCGTGCAGTTTAAGGCTATTTACACCTTATTTAAAAATGGTTTTCTGTTTAAGAATATGTTTATTGATTTTATATGCCCTTAGTACTTCTTTAAACTAAACGTATGCTTCTCCAGCAACTTCTGGTTAATCATAGTTATTTCTGTGTATTGTTTGTTTATTGCATGATATGTGGGCAGGGTTAAAGGACAGGAATAGTTCTGCCATGATAGAAAGAATCTCAGAAGTCAAGTTGTTTTCCTGAACATAAAGCCAATCAAAGATCCAAGCATATTGAATTTATTATCTGTAGTTATTTGGTAACAATCCACCAAAGACCTTCAGCACAGTTTTCCACAAAATGAAACATTTGTAGGTAATAACAACCAAAACCAATAACAACCAATAACAAAGTTGTGAGAATATTTTGGTACATCTCAAATTTAAACAATGATCCTGGATATAAAAAACTTGACAATTTTTTGTCATAGTTTGAGAGTTTAGAAGTGGCCAGACCCATGATGAATGAATCAACGTAGGGGAACAGGTTGGAAAATGGAGAGATTGGATTAGGAAACTAAAGTCTCAGACAGAAGCACCATTCATAAGCCAGTGCTTCTCAGTCAGATTATTGATGCAAGTGACCAGGCCCGTGGGTTTACAAAAGAAAAGCTACAATCAGACTCAGTTTCAGTAGCCACAGCACAACCAAGATAACAAACATTCATTTCCTTCAAAAGTTTCCTCATGTTCCTTTGTAATCCAACCTCATCTCCCCACCAAGAACAGGTTTCCTCCTCAAGGAAAACTTTCTGTTAATGTGGGCTAATTTACATTTTCTAGAATTTTCTATAAGTGAAATTATGCAGTATGTATTGTTTTTGACTGTATTCTTTGAACATAATTATTTTAAGAGTCATATATGTTGTGTGCATCAATAGTTTATTTATTTTTTATTGCTGAGTAAATATTCCATTGTATGGACATACCACCATTTGTTTATCCATTTACCTGTTGATGGACATATGTATTGCTTCCAGTTTTTGTGTGTTACAAATAAAACTGCTATGATTATTTGTGTACAAATACTTTTTGTTTCTCTTGAGCAAACACTTAGGAGTAGAATGGCTGAGTTATATGGTAGGCATATGCATAACCATTTAAGAACATTTTAAACCGTTTTCTAATATGCATATACAATTTTACATTTCCACTTAGCAAGGCGGAGATTTCTAGCTACTATGTATCCTTGTCAGCACTTTTTACTTTTATTCATTCTTGAATAAAAGTGGGTAAAATAGTATCTCATTGTGACTTTAATTTGCATTTCTCTGATGACTAATGATGGCAAGCATATTTTCTTGCGTTTATTTGCTATCTGTATGTCTGCTATGGTGATGATGTATTCACATCTTTTGCCCATTTTTATTGGGTTCTTAATCATCTTATTAAATTATAAAGAGAATACCTTATCATTTAAATAAAAGCAGCTCTGTTGAGATATATTCATATACCATACAATTCGCCCATTTAAAGTGCATAATTAAATGGCTTTCTGTTGTGTAATCATCACCACAATTCATTTTAGAACACTTTCATCATGGAAAAAAGAAACCTCCCTCCTTTAGCCATCAACACACATTCTCCTCATCCCCTGCCACTATCCATAGGCAACCATTAATCTACTTTCTATCTCTATAGATCGCCTCTTCTGGACATTTCTTGTAAGTGAAATGTGTGTGTGTGTATGTGTATGTGTGTGTTTGCCTGTGTTTTTTTTTTCACTTAGCATGTTTTCAAGGTTTACCCATGTTGTAGTATGTATCAATACTTAATGTTTTTTTTACTATGCAATAATATTCCATTGTATAGATATATTCCACTTTATTCATCGGTTGATGTATATTTGGTTGTATCCACTTTTTGGCTATTATGAGTAATGCTCTTATGAACATCAATGGACAAATTTTTATGTGGACATAAGTTTTCATTATTCTTGGATTGATACATAAGAGTGAAATTGGTGTTTCATATGGTAACTGTACATTCAGCTTTTTGAAGAACTGTGGACTGTTTTCCAAAGCAGCTGCACCATTTTACATTCCCAGTAACAGTATATGAGAGTCCTGATTTCTCCATATCCTTACCAACACTCGTCATTATCTGTCTTTTTCACTATAGTCATCCCAGTGGGTGTGCAGTGGTGTCTCATTGTGGTTATAAAATGTTTTTGAAGAATAAACTTTTCAATTTGAAAAAGTCCAATTTGTTGGGTCTTTTTTTTCCTCCCATGGGTTGTGATAATTTTTTGTTGTTGTTGTATTTAAGAAATCTCTGACAAACCCATGATTTTCTCTGAAATTCTATAGTTTTAACTCTCAAATTTATGTCTATGATCCATTTTGAGTTAATTTTTATGTAAGATGTGAGGGTTGAAGTTCACCATTTTGCACACAGCTAGCTAATTGTTCCAGCACCATTTGTTAAAAAGATTATTCTTTCTGCAGAATTGTTTTGGCACCTTAGTGAAGACCATGTGAGCAGGCCTTATTTTTAAGGAGCCTTACTCTAGGGTTAATTTTGCACCAATGCTGAGACAATATCCTTTTGAATCTTCTATCCAGTTCTTTGTATATTATAAGGTCTTTCCATTCTGGCTGGGTGGAACCTCAACTATTCCCGGTCCTGTGTGAACTTGGGAGGTTTTCCCATTTGTTTCTTTCATATGTTTCTTTTCCTGGTGTAATGTAGTTTTTTTCCACATGTAAGTGCCAATTAGTACTCAGCCCAAGACTTGAGGGGAACACTTCGCAGACCTCCAGGGCACGTGCACTCACAATGGAGTTTCTCTCCCTCTCTCCTCCTCTCTCTCTCTCCTGGCACCCCACAGCCTTCTCTCCTACCTTCTCCCTCTCCCTCTCCCTCTCCCCGCTGCCGCACAAAACTGCCAGTGTTCCTGTCTTCTGTGAAGCTTTCTCTTTATTGTGAAAAGTATGGGTCATCCACCAGTCATTATGGATTACAATGGCCCAAAGCAGGAAGTGGGGGGAAATCCTCTCTTAACTGAGTAAAGAATCTCCTTGGTTGAATTTTCACTTATTCATTCATTCATAGATGACAACCTGGATTTAATTTGGCTGGTTTGCATTTTGAGTCGAATCACTTTCTACCTTTGTGATTTGGGGCAATATATTTAAGCTTTCTAAGCCTCCATTTCCTCACCTGTAAAATGGAGATGTGGAGGTAGTTTTGAGGACTGAATGAGACATTTATGTAAAGGGCTCAGCACAATGTCTGACACACAGACTTGCTGCTAATCTGATGCTCATTTCTCAGTGCTCACTTCGCTCAAGCTATCAGTGGTACTTGCCCAGGCTAATCATTTCCTCTCTTGAAATTTCTTTTCTTCACTTGGCATCAAGTACAACACCCTCAGTTCTCCTCCAACCTCAGCTTTTATATCTTCTCCGTTTTTATATCTTCTGAATTTCTGTACCTTTTTTTGTTACTTTTGCTTAGTCTCTAGGGGTTCTCATCCAGTCTCATGGCTTTATATACTGTCTGTAACCTGATTGATTATTCCCAGATTATATCTCTAGCCTGGAATTTGACTTTGAACACTAGGCTTATATATCCTAGTGGTGATCTTTGCCATTTTGTCTCCAGATCCATTCCTCCCCTTCCTCTGCTCTATTTTACATTACAGAAGGTAGTGGGGTCTGACCCCTGCAAGGTGCATTTCATAGGCTCCTGTGTCAACTTAGCTTCAGGCTGCATTTGACCCACTGAAGGGACTGGTGGGAGTTTGAATAGCTGGAGGAAGGAAAAGCCACAGTATTTTTAGCTTTTCTCTTTTGTTCTTGGGTAGTGTCTCTGGCAGTGGCTGCCGCTCAACACAATGACCTCTGGTTTCTGGTGACACTATTTTTCCCAATAATGCCTCTTCCTTCTTGCTGCTTGTGATCTCGTGGGACCTGCCTAAATCCTGTCGGGCTTCCCAGCAATTCCACTACTTGTGTAACCATTCCTCTGTTTGGAATCCCTAGAGTGGGTTCTGTTTCCTGATAGGGCCTCAGCTGATAGAGTTCTCTAATGGGTGTCTCAAAATCAACACATCTAGAACAAACTCTTGATTTCCTTCCTACGTCGCTCCTCTTGGCACTTTCCCCACATGCAGTCATGGAGACCCTATTTTACTAAACTCATTAGCACCATCCTTGACATCACTTTCTCTCTCATACCTTATCCAACCACCAGCAAATCTTGTTGACTTGATTTCATGAACATACTTAGAGTCAAGTGTTTTTCTCCAGCTCCACTACTCTTACCATCCTGGCCCAAACCATCATTAACTCTCACTTGGATTATTGAAATTACTTTCTAACTAGTCTCCCTGCTTTCATAATTGACCCTAATAGTCAGAGTGAGCTCTCTAAACTGTAAATTGAAAACTTTCTATTGAAAACTTTCCACTGACTTCTCATCTCATCAAGTCAGAGGAAAAATCAAAGTCTTTACAAGTGGCTCCCAACGACCTCCAGGAAACGATTCTCCACCTGAGCACATTTTCTCCCAGCGACACTGACCTCACTACTTTTGCTAGAACCCACCAGTAGAATTCCTGCCTCAGGGCCTTTGCACATACTATTCTTGCACCCCAGAATGCTCTTTTGCCAGTATCTACGTGGCTCTTAATTACCTTTCTGTTTGTGTTTAGATGTCACTTCATTAGAGCCCTTACATATGACAACTTTTTCCTTCATTATCTCTTTACTGTTTTCTTGTTGTTGTTCGACACTTACTACTACTTTATATTATGTAGTTATTTATGAATGGTGTGTCTCTTCTCATTAGAATGTAAGCAGCAGAACAGGGACCTCGTTTGCTTGGCCGCTATACTCCAAATATCTTAATATTTGGTATTAAAACGTACAGCAAATTGTTTTGCATCAGGCACAATGCTAACTGTTTTATATGGAGCGCATAATTTGGAACTAGAGATGCCGGTCCTGCAGGAGTTCCTGGGGCAAAGCTAAGCGACCAGGTGTTTGCAGCGTGCACATGGAACCGAGAATCTGCCCTGCGATGGGACGCGAAGGCCAAGCCGCGGCGGTCAGCCGCGGCTCCTCTAGGGTCTGTCCACGGCGCATGCTCTGCGGGGGCCGCGGGCGGCTGGGCGGCGGCGGCAGTCAGCCGCGCGGGAGGCTAGGCGGTACTTCCCGGCGGCCGGCTGCTCGGATTGGTGGCGCTAATAGCCTGTGAGGTGCAGATGCCTGCCTACAGGTGGGCGGGGTCTGTCCCTCCAGGTCTCTTCACTGTTCACGCTCCCCTGCAGACAGGCACTGCGACTCTGAATAGCGGCTCAGGAATTTGGCCCCAGGTGAGCTCCCGCCCCGATTGCGCCCTTAGGCGCTGGCGCGGCAGTTCGGGTTCTGCCTCCACCGACCGGAGGGCGGGCAGCGCACCGCCCCCGGGGGCTCAGTCCCAACGTCCCTGAGCCTCTGAAGGCCAGCAGCATCCTCTGCGCTTGGCTTCAGGCGCGTCTTGCCTGAAGCACCTGCAGGTGGCTGGAAGCTCCTCCCAGTGACCCAGGTGTCGGGGGTGCTCTCTGAAGTTGTTCTCCCTCCCCGGACAGGCGCGGTTTCCACTCTGAACGCTTGCCCAGAGGCCTTGGAGTGCGGTGACAGCCAAGGTTCTGGTTCCCAGCTCCTCTCCTTCCCCCTCTGTCCCTGTTAGCTCCTTCGAGCAGCCGGCCTGACCTCTAACTTGTTAACTCACGGCCTGGTCAAGAGTGGACTTTGGCATCTGGCCTTGTGAAAATCCCAGCGACACTATTTACCCAGCTGGCACTTGACTTTCAGTACTTAACCCGGGTGAATCTCAGTTTCTTGAGAAAGGGATTTAAGGTACAGCATAGAATGGGTGGAGGCGTAATTAACATGGTAGGTAGGTCAAAAGCGCTCCCTGCGAGGTCTGGCACATAGCAAGAACTTAAATGGGAGCCAAAATGTTTATCGTTGCTGTTGTAATTATTATTAATATTATTATTGCTGTTATTATTAAGTTAAATGACAAGCTGCTTTGGGGCTTTTCCTTAGTCACTGAGTTGCTGAACCGCCCTTATCCCACATTGCAGAATCTATATTGTGCATCTAGTAGGTGCTTGGCGCTTAGGTCGTTGGGGTTCAAAATTGAATCAGACACCCAAAGCTGAATAAAATGGCTGTGGTGTAGTAAGAGCAGACAAGTACTTAATTGGATTGTTAAAATATAGAAAGAGGTGAAATAAAGTTAAGAGAGCCCAGAAAAGCTCAGGTAACCCAAACTGGAAGGGCATTTTCTAGAGTTTTATATAAATCGAATTGTATGTATTTATTTTTTGGGGGGTGGGGGGAGATCTGGCTTCTTTCACCATAATTTTTTTGAGATGTATTCATTTTATTGTGTGTTCATTTCTCTGTATTGCTTAGTAGTATATATGTTCCACAATATGTTTATCCATTCACTTATTTGGGTTCTTGCAGCTTTGGGCTATTATACTCAGTCTGTTATAAACATTTTTGTACAAGTCTTTATATGGACATACATGCATACGTCTTTTTAAATGATAAATATTTATTTTAAAAAATGTAGATGGCCTGGGCTGTAATTCCAGCCTTGCCTCTATCCACCTGGGTGTCTTTGAGAGAACCACTCCGCTTTGCCTTTAATCCATCCCCAAGTCTTTGCTATGTTGTGATTTTGTGCCATCCCTCCAAACTAAATGGTCTTTGTTTATGGTTAGAGGGTTTCAGAGAGGAAGGAGGGGATGGTCTTCCTTCCCTGTTCCTTTTGCAGGCTCTCTCTTATTTCACTTTTTTCCCCTTGGATGACAAAATTGAATCCTGACATATAATTTTGAACAAGAACAGAAGTGAGTAGATAGTGAGGGGCAAGAGCTAATATTGGCTGAACTTAAGATGTTTAAATCACAATAAGAGGGCAAGAGGTGGGAGGTTAACAGGCTCTAGACTTTTGTGGACCTTCCTTCCTTTTTCACAGCCTAGTTTCTTCTAAGTCCTTCTGTTATTTCCCCCAAAATATATTTTTTTAACCTAGTGGTAAAGAGGTGAGTAGGTGTGCTGGGCTCCAAAAGTCATATATTAATAGAGGTGACCAGTGGGGAGGTTTCCAGGAAAAAGAATTTCTCCTTGTTTTGCTTCCAGATATGACTGGAGTCATTTGTTTCAGATTTGCCCTTCACCTAACTTTTGCCTTCAACCTGGTTCAGAACTTATAGGAACATTAATCTACCAACATAATTGTGTGTAGTGAAATTTGGACAAATAAGAATAGATTGTTTTATACAGAATGAAAATGCGGCTCTTGGATTTGGTGTTCTATCTGGTTATTGGGACCCTGCATTCCAAGACGTCCGGAGGAAAAGTGAAACCTGTGGATCCTGAAACAAATATGAATGTGGTAAGTTTCTCAAAGTCACCTGCTTTTAAAATGAATATGACGAATGTTAATTATTTCTTAAATTTAGTTTTATGGGCTACGTGGAACCACAAATTCTAATCTCTTTATATATCATTGTGTTTGTCATGTTCTCTGAATCTTGGATTCAGTTTGTTAGACTTTCCCACCAGGTAATATATATTTTATAGATTGTATCTTACTGTTAAGACTATATACTTCTTAAGTGATAAATAATATTTTAATAAATTTGTTTCATTTTTAAGTATCATTAAATTTGTTTAAAGAACAATAAAAATTATCAAAACTTTGCAAGAATGTTACTACTGAGCATTGCTTTTTACAATATATCAAACAAGGATTATGATTAGCAATGTCCAGAGAGCACAGTTTAATACAAAAATCAAAATATCTGAGTAAATGTCTTATTAGAACAAATAAGCAAACATAACCCCTTGAGTGATTAAAATATTTCAGAGTTATTAATCTTAAGGAAACAATAAAATCTGGAAATACCTCACTTAGACATAAAATATTGGGAAAATAGAGATTAATAAAGAAAACAGAAACTTTAAAACATACACTGTAGTGACCCAGTTGAAGAATCAGTCCATCTTAGAGACTGAAATCAATTCATAGTGAACCAAGAGAGTATGACCTGACATCAGGGTCTTAAAATTAAATTTTAATTCTCGACTGAAATCTTTTATCTCTCCTCCTCCTTTTACTTTTTTCCTTAAAAAATAATAAAATTAAATGCTTTCAAGTATTATGGCAGAGAGGATAATGAACACTTATTGACATTAAATCTTCTGGATAGTTGAGTTACCCATATCCTACTGAGCTCCTATTAGCAATTGCCCCATGGATCTTACAGAAAAGTGAATCTGATCCCAGTTCCAAATTTTTAACCTTTTCTCACTCTTCAGCTCCACCTTGCCATTCTATATTTTGTTGGTGTAATTTTATTAGTTCATCGATTAATGCTCTTTATGCTTTGTTTCCCAAGGTGGGACCTCTTAAAACAAGAAAATCAGACTGGTGTTAGATCATAGTATTATCTGGCATATTTAGAAAAAACAAGAGTGTTTATTTGTGCCTGGGAGCCAGGATGGAAGCAAAGAGGCCCAAAGCTATGGTAAAATTAGGCACAGTTGGTGTAGGACTTGATAGAATGATGAGACCAAGATTAACCAAAGCTTGCGAGTAGAACAGATGGATAAAACAAGTGGAAGATTTACTCTTGTCATGGATGTGCTACTAACATGTCAATCACAATTGGTTTCTTAAGTGAAGCCTGGAGAATATCATTGACATTTTGTCTTCTGCTTTGCCTGTAGATATGGGATATCTTGTCAGATTTTGTCTACAGAATTTCCATGATTATTATGCTTTTTCTCCACAGAGTGAAATTATCTCTTACTGGGGATTTCCTAGTGAGGAACACCTAGTTGAGACAGAAGATGGATATATTCTTTGCCTTCACCGAATCCCTCATGGGAGGAAGAACGATTCTGACAAAGGTATGGATGTTTTCTGCGTTGAGGTAGGAAAGCTCTGACAAGTAACTGCTTTCCTGGAATTTGGTCAGTTTTTATGTCAGTAATCAGATTAAGGAACTTCTAGAGAGACTACTTGAAATTGTTAAACAAATGTTAGAATAAGGATCTGACCCTCATTCAGTCATCTCTCCAGATGTAGCTTGCTCTTTAACGTTTTCTGATTCTAGAAATTTTCCCTGGTAAACTAAGGTTGATGTTAAGATAATTGGATAAAGATCTCTTCTTTAGTTAAATTTTTATATGAGCAGAAGGGCCTTTTTTGCTTCAATTCCTTCACAGTAAGAAGAAGCTTAGGGAAGGTGCCTCCTCTTCTTTTTCTATTGCCACCTCCAGGCTCCTCTCTCCATGTGACAGTTAAAGCTAATAGTACCACACGCCTTAGGTGTGTATGTGTCATGATATTGCAAAGGAAGGCGCTGTGCCCTGGAATGTCAGAAAAGCGAGCGTGATTCTTGACTTACTCTCAGGTGGTAGGAAGAAGAGTCAGGAGAACTCAGGGCTACATCTGTGTCAGCCCCCAAGTGCTCACGTGCTTTTCACATCTGTGTGCCTGGGGTTCTTCATCTGTAAAAACGGTTGATTGGCTGGGTGATCTCAAAGTTCCTCTTTAGTCTTTATCACTCTCTGGTTCTATGGATCTATTCTGTGTTGGCGGGGATTAAGGGAGTAGATACCCTTGGTCTTTAAAATGGGGAACTGTAGACTGAAAGTGCTCTAGATCTGGTCATAGCATTAGGTTCCCACCTTCTTCCTCTGTTCTACATTTTCATGGCCCAAGGGAGAGGCTTCTCCTCATCCTTCACTCATATTCAGGAGCAGTGTTGTTACTTTGGCTCATCTAAGCCAAACAGGTAAAAAGAATTCATGAGGTCCTTCACAACCAACTGTGACATTCTCTTCTTCTTATTCATGCCACTTCCTCTCCTGACTTCCTCCTTATTAATAACACCATCACCCTCCTAATGACCTTCATGGGAAAGTGCAGAATCGTTCTTGACTCCCATCCTCCAGGCAAGTCCTCTCTGGGCTGCCCATGTTACATGGCTTTAGTTCATCCTTTCCTTGCTCTGCCAGGCCACCACCCTACTTTATGTTCATGTTACCATTTAAGGGGATGCCTTGAAATGAGCTCAGAACCTGAGAGAGGTTTATGTCACCTCCATTTTTGAGGCTTCTCATATATTAAGAAATCTAAGACTTTCTTAAGAGGAATATGAAAATTCAGTCTACTTATTTGCAAGAAATCAATGCTTTTAATGCACACAAAGATAACACCATACATCTGTACTACTTATAAGCCATTACAAGATAACAGTACAACATTATTTATTGGGGATAAAGTGAAACCATTCCTCTTTCTTTTTTAAAGTGGTTTTTTGTTTTTGTTTTTTGCTTTTGTTTTTGTTTTGCTCTACTGTGATGCTGCCACAACACAAGTTTAAAGCTGTATGGTGAGGATCCTTCAGTCCTGTCACAGTGGTCCTCTCTGATTGTATGTAGAGCCTCACTTAAAGACTATTGGAGGTTTCATGATCACAAGGCTTAGCCACATGGCTCATCTACCCATGCCAACTGCTCTCATTTCTGTCTCCCTCCCTGTTCTCATCCATCTTATGTACTTTTGCAGGATTAAGCTCTTTAGAGCCCAGGCATCATTATGTGATATTGCCATTCAACAATCTTCAGGAGCCTATACATGAAGATACACATCCTTCCTTAATATTCTGTCCTAGCTGTTGTCTGTACTGTTCACTCCATTCTGTACAGCAGTAGGCCTTTGAAATTCACCATAGTGATCTTCACTGTGCAAAGAAGTTCATGATTCTCTGGATTAGTGGGTATAGTCATAGGCTATGTCTACGATGTCTTCCTTTGTCGAATGAGGTAGAATACATCTTTCACAAGGTTTGTGTGGAGTACTTGAGAACTATTGGTTGCCTATTCTCTAAGAAACACTTATTTATCAGTTGCACAAGTTTAAATTGGCACCATAGCCAAATTATGAATGATGATATAATTGGAAGTGTGTGTGTGTGTGTGTGTGTGTGTATGTGTGTGTGTGTGTGTGTGTGTGTGTGTGTGTGATATGTTGATAAGGAGCGAGGAACTGCTTTCTGACACTTGCAAATCCAACTGAGTTATTTCCTTTTTGCTAAAGTCTCTCTTGACTTCAGCTAGTGAATGCAGCCTCTGGAATGCTGCTCATCCTGCCCACCATCTTCATTTCTATACATATTTTAAAAATAATTTTTTCCATCCTTCCAAGCCCAGCATAATTGCCAACTCTCTGTGATTGCTTGAGCAGGAAAGAGACATACGCTTCTTCTGAACTCCCCAGTGCCTTGCTAACACCCTTCTTAAGGTGCTTTTCTTATTCTGCTTTGGGGTTGCCTTATTTTCATACTTCTCTCTCCCCACCATCCCTCCCTTAGCCACTCTTTGAAGGCAGAGAGGTTGTGTCTTCTTATCTTTGTATCCCTCATAGCAACCAGCAGCACCATGTCCTCTGCATGAACACTGAGTGAGTTATATCAGGACAGTCTTCAGAACTGGGGTACATAACTGAGTGAAGGCAATGGGCCTTCTCTCGAGTAAAATAATACAAACACTCATGCACACACAAATTTTATATGTATTTATAGAGTTTATGGACCCAGTAAAGAATCTCCTGATTTAAACCATCATTTACCTGCCCGGTCAAACCTCTGCTAACTAGGTAGCTTGGAACGCATATTTAGAAAGCCCTTGGTGGCCTGTAGAGTAGGTGTGTGCTGTTTTTCACTGGTAAGCAAACTTCTCGCTCAAGTGTTGAGCTACGCCTGCTTTGGACTAACTCTGTAAGGGAATTGAAATTCAGAAATTCATAATTTATAGGGAAGTGGTTCCCTTTTTGTCTGCTTTGCCTTATTTCAGAAAGTCATGGGATGTTAGCTCTAGAAGGATCTCAGTGTCCTGCCTGGGCCAAGGACTTGGAGCGCTTACATTTTTAACATACTCCCCTGTGGATTCCAAGGTAAAATCCTTGGTTTTGGGAACCTGCGTTATAGATACATACCACTTTTTACTGGGTGAGACAGCCAAGTTCAAAGAGGGAAAGGAATTTGTGTTAGGCCAAAAGGTAGTGGGCTGGCCCCTCTGATTCCAGAGTTAGTGTCCTTTAAACTAGAGAACATGGTCTCGTGTAATCAACATTGAGCAAGTTAATCCCATGACAGTCAAATGTTAATTTTATTTGGGTAAAAGGAAATACATCACATATGTAGGCGTGACTAAAGTACATAAAGCAGCAACAACAAGGCAGACTTACCTTCTGCCTAATTGGGAAATAACTTGTCCAGTAAACAATCATCAAATAAAGCACGATTAGTAGCTGAAATGTTCTGTATCTGATGGCCTGCTCTGATGGTGTTCTGGGATGTGAATAATTGCCATCAGTGTGCACCAACAGGCATTTTGAACTTTGCTTTTGCAAAGAGCCCTCAGGGGCTACCATGAATCTGTTTTGAACATACCTATGGATGGGCTGCATCAGAAGAGCCAAGGGAGCTTGTCGAAAATATTTCCAAGCTCTGTTCTTGGAGTTCCCAATTCCCTAAATCAGGACCAGGGCCAGAAATGTGTGTTTTCTATGTGTCCCAGGTGATTTTTATACATAGCCAGTTTTGGGACTAGTGCTTGGCTTGCTTTGAAATGGCTGGGTACAAATGGAATATATATGCTCACACTTCCTCTTCCCTTTCTTTCTTTCTTAGGAGTAGTAGTTAAAAGCAAGGGCTTTGGAATGAGGCTGACTTGAGTTTTAATTCTGGCTTCCTGCTAGGTGTTCTAGGACAGGTTACTTAATTTCTGTTTCTAGGCATCAATTACCTTATCTTTAACATGGAATGGATCTTAACAACTCTCTTGTATCAGTGTAATTTATGTAAAGGAAGCGTAGGGCACACGATCAGTAGCCATTATGACAAATACTAGTACTAATTACAGTGACTCAGCTAGGTGCCAGCATGCTTGCTAGGGTTTATCTTAAATATCTGGGTCAGGTTAAGGAAGCCTCCCAGGCCCCAGAGCTTTTAGTGATCTTAAGCCTGTCTTAAAATAGTCAAACTGGCCCTTGGATTTTGGATTTGTGCAGTGCTGAGGGCTGGCTTTACTGGGCCTTGAGCTTCCTTGAGTTATTCAGTCTTACAGGTGATTGCAGAGAGGCGCAAAGTGAGGGTGGTTCTGACTTTGCATTACTCACTATTGAGCGGTGGAGATGCATAGGTACCATAAGTCCTCGATGCTATTTTGCCTCGAACCTACCTTTGTAGAAGAAGGGGGGTTCCTTATGCAATTTGCAGCCTATCTTCTAAGCAATTCTGAAAGATTTTAGGTTATGCAAGCTCCTCCCAAACTAGCAAGGAGCCAGGTCTCTCTCTTCTTTAGGCCCAGGAGACATACTGCCTGCCTTTGAGTCCTGGTTTGGGATTGGTGGCTAAGCAACTGTGTGCAGATTTTTTAGCTACACTGTGCCTCAGAGTCCTTATCTAAAAAATTGGGGTAAAAACTTGCTCCACTGTATTAGTTTCCTATTGCTGCCATAACAAATTGCCACAAAATTTGTGGCTTAAAACAACACAGATTTATTATATAGTCTTGCCTTTTCCAATATCTAAGAGGTACCTATAGTTCTTGGCTTTGGCCCATCCTCCATCTTCAAAACCAGTAGTGTAGCAGCTTCCTGACTCTCACTCTGTCCTTCTTACCTGTGCTCGTGTTCTAATAATATTTTATTACAGTTATACGTTTATTGTTTTTTTTCTGAGTCACTCTTATTTATTGAACTTCACTGCCTATTAGTCACTGTATCATCCCCACTTTAGAAAAGGAGAGAGATTGAGTAAATCCTACAAGGTTTCATAATTGGTAAGAACCGAGGTCAGTTTGGCCAGCCTGCTCTTTGTGACTTCCTCTTTGTTCTTCTGTTGGTTCTTCCTTGGATGTCAGCTGATTTTAGAATGTACTGGGGGCCTCTCCAAACACTGCCATGGTAGAGAAGGCCAGTGCCTTGGAGGTAGGAGGAACTTCCCTGACTGCCCGGTTATCTTCCTCTTGTGAGACTGTGGGCTCAGCAGATTCATTTTCGGAGCCTGACTAATCCCCTTCTCACTTCCACCCACACTTGGGCCTAATTGGGCAGGCAGCACCACAGTGGGACATTATGGGGGTGCTTTTTGATGGCTCTTTGCTAACTATTTAGGTGACCATAATAATATCACTTGCCATCTCTGGGCCAAGGTGCTCTTAGGCCTTTCCCTCAGGCCCTCCTAGAGCCAGTTTGGAACAAACAAATCAATTCTAGGGCACAGCCAGGGGAGGTAGCCCTTGTCCCGTTGTAGTGGTTTGTTGCTCAGACAAACCAGGCCTCAGGTGCTGTAGTGCATAGACCAGGCTGCTCCTCGGAAGAATCGCCTGATCAGGCAAGGCTGAGTATCATGTCCCTGCCTCCCATTTTCCTCCATCTACTAGATATAACTTTCTTCCAAGGACTTGGTCCAACTCCCTCCAAAATAGCTTCCCCTCTTTGGGCTGTCATTCTCTGAGGGCTTTCTGTATGGTCTAGAGTGACTTCTCTCTGGCTAACCTTCTTTCCCATAGCAAATCAGTGATGAGCATGGATTCTGGCATTAGACATTCCTGGGTTTATACCCCAACTCCCTCACCTACTAGTTCTCATTCAGCCTTGGTCAAATTACATGACTTCTCTTAGACACGATTTCCTGTCTGTGAGATCGGAGTAGTACGAAGTTCATAGGATTTTCACCATAGGATCTTAGAGCTTATAAACACATAATAATAGCTAGCTATTATTTCAGTCAGCTTCCCTCAGCAAGTTGAAAAGAAATCCAATTAAAACCATTCACCGGAAATGTGAATGGCACGAGATTTAACCCCCCACCCCAGAGTGAAACTTCTTTTGCCAGTAAATGTTTAAAGCTTTGATAGTTGGTGGGGTGGGAAAGAAAGACATCATGTTTTCCTTTCTTCCCCCCGGTGGGAGCAGGTGAGAAGGTGGGTAGGTGGGCAGGCCTGTTTCCAGTGTCCCTGTGTATTTTGGTACCCTTTTTTATTCACCGAGTGCCAGAGGGAGAGGACAAACAGCTGAGCGCCCATTTTCCACCCCAGGCCAGGACCGTTAATATTTTCTTTGTCGAGGACCCAGCATGTCTAATGGAATCATGCAAGTCTGGGGGTTATGTCCTTTGCTGCTCCCTCCTCAGAAGAGCCCTTTTGTTCTGAGAGGAAAGGAAATGGGCCCAGCCTGGAAGGATGTGCACCCCATGAGGTCCTTCATATCCCTTCTATCCCCAGCCAGACAGGGCACTGAACTTTACCAGTGGTCCCCCAACCTGCCTGTGCATCAGACTCATGCAGGGGGATTTAACATGTACTCTGGGTCCCATCCAGCTGAGGCAGTGCTAGTTCTCGTCACATCCAGGCTCCCGCTCCCTCACCAGAGCCCTCTGTGGGGCAATCTGTCCTGATTTAAGATCCATCTCCAATATTCCTCCCCATGGCTGAATAACTTGCTTTTTCCTCTGAGCGTCCGGTGGTCGTCTGGCCTTTTTCTTGCTGAGCTGAAAGGTAATAGCGTCTGTCTCCTTGACTGTAATGGAGCTCTCTGGGGGAGGGAACATAGCTTACCCAGTTTGTGTCCCCTGCATGTAGCACGGTGGCTACTACATCCTAGCTACCAGAAAGGTTTACACAAAATGTTATGTGCGTTCTGAATCGCTGCTTAATTTTTTCAGTTCAGTGCTCTGCTTAGTGTACAGCGGGTTCTCTGAAAAAATTCTTCAGATGAATGAATGACACAGCTGATGCCTCCGTTTGCTCTCAAGCCATGACATTTGTCAGCCGTTTACCTCCCCATGTCATCCCTTGTCCTCACCTGCTGGCATTTCCCACACGAAAGCAACGGAGTCTGTGACACACTTTGCCATTCTTGCTCCAGGCCCTCTGTGTTTGAAAATATCCAGCTTTTAAAGAACAGATTCAGCATTTCCTCCCTATTTGGTGCCATCTTTTGTATCTGGTTGTAACTGAGCTTTTGTATTCAGCTTGGAGTGAGAGATGGGGGAACTCCAACAAACAAAAAGAATGAGAAAAACAGTGGCTTCTATCTGCTCCCTTTTCCTATTATAGTTGTCTTAACGAATCATCAAGTTTTGCCTACCATCCCCTCCCCCTCGTGCACACTGGACAGCTTTGCTGTCACTCTGGGGTCTGCACAGGAAGGTCTGTTTTTGAGTGTGAGCATGTGCCCATGTGTGCAGCTGTGTTCTCGTTATGTCTCCACACGGTCACTTTGATTTTGTAGCTACCCAACCGTGGCATAGAGTTGGAGGTCATGAGTACCCACAGATGATCCCTTAATGTAAATTTCCAAATTCCAAAGTAACTGAGCTGTTATTTTCTTTGTTTTTTTTCTGTTAAACACAGACTCTTTATAACCTGGATTGCACTAGTCGTCGTTTTACGCAAAGCCAAATCCACAGAAATTTAATGTAGGGAGCAAATATAGGAGCTTTGGGAAGTCCATCTATGGAGTGTAGAGTGTGGGGCTCGGGAATATTTTAAGAAGTCCTTTACAAGGATAGGTTCCCTCCCTGAAGTAACTCTTGTGCAGGGTGAATGGTAGGTATGGACTGAAATAGGGATATTTATGGATGTTGCGAGAAGCCTCTGAGCTGTCTTAAGTGGCACAAATGTATGATGAGCACATGCGAGAGTTGGTGGCCTGCATTTCCTCAGATTTTTACGAACCCCCAGGAACGTGTCAGTGGTTTCTAGATGCCCATGGGAATCTAGGAGTTACGTAAGGGTGGTGTTTCAAGGCTTTCCTGCTCTATCTTCAACTTGCCGACTCCCATATTTCTCCTTTGAAGCTCCTGGGGATGTAGGGAGGAAAGTACAGAAAGATTTCGAGGGAAGTTTGACATTCCCCATCAAGAAAAGGAGGAGCTGACTGATGCTTGGTCCCCACAAACTGGTACCTGCCTCTCCTTCCAGCCGCAGTCCTGGCTGCCCCACTCATTATTTTCCTCTCCTCTGCAGCTCGCTCTCTCTCACTCAAGGCATCGCTGCCTTTCCTCAGCGCTCTGCCTGAGATGTCCACTAAGCAGCCTCGGGTTTTCCGCTAAGGAGGCACAGGTTGGAACAAGCAACAAGGAATGTGGCCCCCTGCCATGTTTTCCTTGGCTTCACGCCAACTCCTCTTCCTCCAGGGGAGACCACTGCAGGGGCAGACGCATGGTTATATGGTACCAGTGACCAGTAAGAGTGCCTCTTGGAACAAGGCAGTCCTGCCCCAGTGGGCCCCATATGCTGTCACAATCTTTCCGTGGTCAGTCTGACTTTCTGATATTTTAAAGTCGTATCTTTCTTGTGTTCCAGCCCCAAAGCACATTCGATGGGTGAAAAGTGTTTTAACGTGCCGAAGGAAGATGTTAGCACCATCGCATAGCTCCTGGGCACCCTTTGCCTCGTGTGGCGTGGTGCGATGCGTCCTGATGTCCAATGAGGCAGCCCAGCTTAGGAGGAACCGTCATTTAAAACACATTTCATCAACTACAATTGGAAAATGAATTCATTTCAGTAATTATTATCATCACTTGCACTGAAGTTTATAATTCTGAACTTTTTATGATTATTATTTCTCTGACTGGATTAGCATCTCCTTCACAGAAAGCAGGGGGCCTGGTCATAGTAGGCCACATCTACCACAGTGCCTTGAATGTAGAACTTTCACGGTCAACATAGACTTGTAAAGGTAGCACTAAAACAAATATTTGATGGCAAAGACATGCACGTAAATCTGCTCCAATCTTGGCCTCTGCTTCCATTCTCTTCCCACTAGTAGAAGGTCACCTACGTGGCCCTGTCAGTACAGAGAACTGCCACTTTGTGATTAGAAAATCATAGCCATTTTGGACCTTTGCTTGAGAATCTCACTATTTTTACAAATGAGAGGAAGCACCCCACATTACATAGCTCCAGGGTTACCGTCCATGTTGTCAAGCACGTGATCGGTGCCTCCTGGAGCTGTCTGTAGGGGCTACCTTACATCAGAGGGACGGTCATTTAAAAAGCAATTTATTGATTACCAAATCCATGTTAAGACATTAACAGAAACAAAAGTTTGTCAGTTCACTTGGCATCTGACTATCCACAAATCATTCTTTCCATTTTTCCTGAAATTTTACACTCCTCATTTGTGTACATCATTGATACATAGCCATAGTCTAGATAGTCTATCATTTTATACTTTGTTCTTTCTTCTCCTTCAAGGCTACAGTGTAAGTTTGTCTGTGCTGATGTAATCCTTGTCATTGTTGATGGCTTAATTATTGCTTCAAGTGGATTACAATTAATTATTTGACCACTCAACAATTAGCTTATTTACAGTGTTTTTAAAGAATGGGCAAAAAGCAAATGAAACTCCAATTTATTTATTTCGACCTATGAGTCAGTTGCTATGCCAAATAATTATCTCATTTGTTCCTCTTAACAATTATTTAGGGAACTGAGACTCAGATTGCTTAAGTAACTCAATCAAATAAACTAATGTTTATTGACCATTCAGACACTTTGCTAAGAACTTTTCATATATTTTAATTTGTTTCTGTTTAATTATTTCCTTTGGGATCTTTCCTGTGTTATTTCTACAGCAAAGTATCAGGTTTGTTTTGAAGCTAGGTGCTGCTAACTCGTAAACACAAATGTTTTTTTTAGGTCCTAAACCCGTTGTGTTCCTGCAGCATGGCTTGCTGGCAGATTCCAGTAACTGGGTCACAAACCTTCCAGCAACAGCCTGGGCTTCATTCTGGCAGATGCTGGTTTTGATGTGTGGATGGGGAACAGCAGGGGAAACACCTGGTCTCGGAAACACAAGACCCTTTCAGTTTTTCAGGATGAATTCTGGGCCTTCAGGTATATATGAATTAAATTATGACAGGGGTGTATTTCCTTGGTTCTTAATGCAGACACACAGGGAGGCAGACAGATGGGTAACTCAAGATCATATGAGTTGGGAAATTGATGAATCATGAAAGGTTTTAAACATTTTTTAGGAATTTTAATAAATAGCAATAAGGTAAAGCATAAGTAAATGAGTACATTTAAGAATTAGATTCAATTAGGAATTTTTAGTTATTTTGGCATCCTCGGTGGTGTAGGAGCTGCTGGGTAAATTGTGTCCCATAACCTTCTTCCTTCCTCCATAAACATGTATTCCAAATGTTCATGATTCAATATCCAGAAGTTTTCTTTTTCTCTCTCTTACTTCTGGCTCTACCTCTTAATCACCATGTGAAATTGGGCACGTTGCATAAATCCTCTGTGTCTGTTTTCTTTATGTAAAATGGGGATAATGGATGCCTATCTTATAAGGTTATTGAGGGATTAAAGGAGAGGATGCAAGAAAAGAACCTGGTGCATCGTAAGTGTAATAATTGGCTCATCCATCTCCTGATGACAAACATGCACACACTCACATGGGTCTTGGTACCAGGTGTAGAGACCATGCTATGGATCCTCCAGACTTGCTTCCCATTTGTAATACCAGAGCCTACCTAAGGACATGAAATACAAGGATGAGAGCTTTTACCAATGACATATACAAGAATATATTTATTGTCACATTATTTGTAATGGTGACAAATTAAAAACTACCAAATGTCCATCAGCAATGAATGGACAAGTAGGTGTGGGATATTTACACAATGAATAACCTACAACTATGTGCAACACTTTGAATGTAGCCCAATATAGAAGAATACATAGTGCTTGATCCCATTTATAGAAAGTTCCAAAATTGGTAAAACTAGTTTATGGTGTAAAAAATGAGGAGAATAGTTACCCTTGGAAGGCAAGATTAAAAGGGGGCCCAGGGGTTTCTGCAGTCTGGTAATATTCTGGGGATTTTTTTTGTGCTCAGTCATGGTTTACCCAGCTGTGTTCAGTTTGTGGTAACTCGTCAAACTGCACACTTACTATTTGGGTGCTGTTGTATTTGTATGCAATGTCTCAGTAAAAGATTTCCATATTTGGGTTGCAGTTACGACGAGATGGCAAATTATGATTTACCAGCTTCAATTAACTTCATTCTGAATAAAACCGGCCAACAACAAGTATATTATGTGGGTCATTCTCAAGGTACTACAATAGGTATGTATCTAGTAAAGATTGGAAGTTTCTATAATGTATGATTACAAAGTTTGCATTTGTTCTGAAAAGTGAAATATAAAAAGTAATGTTGGCTCAAATATAGTTTTATTTATTATTTTTTTTTAATGCCAAGCAGAAATAACGGTTAGGGAGAGGACAAGGAATTTTGGTAAGATTTCATCTTCTCTGGAAATTCTGACTTTAATGTTGTATGGTTCTCTTGAATTTAAAGGACTTAATATAAGCCACAGCCTATCATGTATTTTTCTAGTTCAGCAATATGGAGATGCAAGAGGGTGGAAAACACGATTTATAAGTACGGGGACTTCCAAAAAGCAAACAAGAAAGTACACAAAGATGACATGTTATAACTTAAATAGTTGTTAAAAGTCATATGCATTTTTTGTTTATGCTGACTATAAAAGTAATGTGTGTTCATTGTAGACAAAAATGGAAAATTTATCAAAGTTTAAAGAAAATAAAAATTACCCATAATTCTAGCAAACAAGATTTCCTCTGATTGGGAACTAGGAACCTGTCACATAATTTATATAATTCCCCTTTTAGTGTTTACTATGACTAATACCTTTGTGTTCATATCACATGGTCTCCTTAGAATACATTCCTAGAAGGAGAATCACTATATGACATGTATAAACGCTTTTAAGCATCTTGATATATATGGTTTCATTGCCTTACCTGCCTTTGCAATTTTGAGAGGCCACAAACAAAAAGTAACATGGATACATTTGCCTTTCTTATTCATTGAGTTTAGCATTTTTCTTCATTGACATTCCTTCTTCCATAATTTGCCTATTTAATGTCCTTTGCCCCACCACTTTCTAAACTGACATCCTGGGGCCAAGTTTAAGGTGAGAAGAGACCTGAGAGGAAGATAAGAGATAGTTTGATGCTAGGGCTCTCTAAATGTGTAAGTCTCTGGAGTCCTTGGTGATTGATTTGAATACCTCTGTAAATTGTTCTTAGGGACGGGGGAGGGGCACTGGGGGAGTGGGGCTGGCGGGGCTGAGCTGTTAGGAATATAATCTTTCCTTAGCTTGGTTTACATTATTAAAGGAATAGGAAACATCTAGTTTTAGCAATCTAGATTTTTTCCAGTGCGTATCTAAGTTGAAAATAGAAACAAGCACTTAACAAATACTTGATTTACTATTTAGTCAAACGCAGGATTTCTGTGCACAGTTCAGAAGCCCCTATTTCCAGTGTTTGCTGCATGTTTCTCAGGTTGCCACTAGAGAGCGTCACGCACAACAGCCTTTGCCTTTTCAGAGAGAGTCCCAGAAGATGCAATTCCTGTTACCTTCCTTTGTTCCTACAGGTTTTATAGCATTTTCACAGATCCCAGAACTGGCCAAAAAGATTAAAATGTTTTTCGCCCTGGCTCCTGTGGTTTCAGTCCGCTTCTCTACTGGCCCTATATTTAAAATGGCACGAATACCGGATCATCTCCTTAAGGTACTTGAAACTGCCTCCCCCAACCCCGTTTTCTTTTTTCCGATTTGAAGACTTGGCCATTAGAGAGAGAACCTGTGCTTTCCTCCTCTTTGCTATCAGTGGGAAGTGGAATTTCTTCTCTCTATGGTTTTTGTTACCCTCTTCACCCCTATTTCCAGATCCTGGGGAATCAAGGAACATGTATTATTAATTTTGCACCTGAGCTCTGTGTTCTCATGGTTAACATATCAGTGCAGATCTCCACCCATCACACAAAGGAGCACGAGGACGTCTGGGAAAGGTAGCTTAAACCTTCTTGGAGTTGCCTTTTATTCTACCTGTGAGTTGGAGCATAGGAGCGGGCAAGAGATGGGGGACAGGAGATACACCATTCCCACATGCTTGACCCTGACCACACTGCCACTGATCTAAAGACACTGTTCCTGTATTTTACAATACCCAAGCCAGTAACTTCTTTGGGGTCAGCCCTAGAGCTACATGACCCCAGAAGAGCCATGTGACCACCAAGTTCTATTCAATGAGGAAGCCGTTTTTATGAGGAGTTGAGAGCCAGCTGAGGCCATGTGGTCCATTATGCATGCACTATACATGTTTCATGTATAATATGTTTACGCACACACATGTATACACAGGGAATTCCATACAGGAATATATACTTAAAATCAGGTATAGCGTATCTACTGGTCATTTAAGAGACTTTAACAGGAAATGTAAACTGTACTTCGATCTCAGAATCTGACTCACCTAAGATAGTATTCCCTGCATATGTGGCCAGATATGCAGATAAGATGTGATCTCCTTAAACCTAATTAATGTTTAATGCCTTGGGTAATAGAAGCATCTAATTTCATTATAAACAAACCAGAGATTACAAATAAAGTACCCTTTAACTACAAGGGCGTCTCTTAGTCCCTTCCTCAGAATTAAGCACAACACTCAGTTTGGGGTCTTTTCCTATAGACCGCATGTGTGAATTTACCTACATATGTAGCTCTAGAGAGACATGTACTGTCTTGGTTTAATGTAGATGGCATCTAGCTGTGTATATTGTTCTGCAGATTGCGTTTTTTACTCTTGGAGAGCTATCGCTGTAAATACCTGCAACTCTATCACATTTTTGAAAGCTGCTGCATAGCAAGTTTTCCATTACAAGGAACTCCTTCTTGAACCAGACACCTATGACAGACATTAAGGTTGTTGCTGATTTGCTGTTGCTGTGCCCTTGTGCTCTTTTTTTATGGAGAACTGAAATTGCTATGCCATAGGAATGCTTTCCATTTAATTTAATCCTTGGAGATTGTGATTTTAGTAACTTTGTAAAACTACAAACTCCTGCTCCCCACTTTGGAGATGGTGTTTTGTTACATCTGGAGTGGGGCCCAGGATCTGTGATTTTACCGAGCACCCTACGCTGATTCTAATGCAGGCCAAACAGATTGGTATTTGGGAATCACTGTTTCAGACAAGTGTTTTATAATATCCTGGGAGAGTGACAAAGCGAGAGTAAATATTCATAAAACCTTTGAATTAGCTGCTCCAGGAAGTATATGTTGCTTCCATGAAAGCGGAGTATCTTCTTTCTCAGAATGCAAAGGTATACACTATAAAACATCAAAGATGACACAAGCAGACCTGTAAGTGTGAAAGGTGAATGGTTCTATTTCTGTTATACTGTTCTGTTTTGACATAGTTTTCTGTGGAGTTTGCCACTGTAGTGTTTGGGTAACAGTTCTGAAGTACCCACATCCTTTGTCAGACTTATTATGATTTAAGTCAATGAGGCATCATCCTCATGAATTGTTTTTAGTATGGAACTTAAAAAATACCTACATTTATTACATGTAACCATAATGCAGATTCAAAGCCCAGAATTATAGAAATCGTTGCCTTCTCATGTCACGTGATCTTCTCGGTGTGGTATTTTCTTCCTGGTTTTCCCCAGTTAATCTTAGGGCAATTAGTCTATAGAAAAGCAACATTCAAGGAGACCTGGTATCTGTTTTTAGATATTGATTGATTGTCTTCAGAAGACAAATAACAGGCTATATGTGAGTGGACCAAGTTTGCCCAAAGAAGTGTTGAACATGGTCCACGCAACATTTTAAAGTGAAATTAGTTGCATCTTTTAAAAAGCAGGATATTTAACATTGAAATCTTGATAACTGATTATTTTGGGGGGGAACAAGGAAGCTGTGAACCACAGAACAGTTGCACACATTAGGCTGAGCATAAGCTTTCCGGTGCTCCAGTTCTCACCATTCCTTAACCGTCACTTTGGTTTGGACAGGGAGCTATTCTCCATTTCCTGTTTTAGTCATTTACATTTACAGCCTGTCTGTATTAGTTTGTTAGGGCTGTGAAGAAGGATCTGTTCCATGCCTCTCCATTGGCTTCTGGTGGTTTGCTTGGAGTTCCTTGACTTGTAGAAGCATCACCTCAATTTCTGCCTTCATCTTCACATGACGTTCTCCCTGTATGTCTGTCTCTGTGTTCAAATTTCCCCTTTCTATAAGATAGCCAGTCATATTGTGTTAGGGCCCACCCTAATAGCCTCATGTTAACTCGATTACCTCTGTAAAGACCCTATCTCTAAATAAGGTCACAGCTGAGATACTGGTGATTAGGACTTCAATGTATCTTTTTTGGTGGGGTGAGTGGGAGTGGGTGGGTAGACACAGTTCAACCCATAAAACTGCCTTTGTAGGTGTTCGAATTTTTCATTCCTGCTTGTCCTTTTAGAGGGTAGATATCAGAAGAAGTGTTGATTATAAGGGGGAAAATTTAGATTCAATATAAGGAAAATATTTTTCCTCTTTCCTGTTTCCCCAGTATGTGAAGATCTGCCTTGAGGGTATAATATACAATGAGTAAAGAAATGAGTGTGACTGTGTTTTAATAAACTTTATTTGTAAAACCAGGCAGTGGTGGCAGAGGAGGAAAAAGTTATTGTTTAAGGGGACAGAGTTAGGTGTTAAGAGAGTTCTGGAGGTGGATAGTGGTGATGGTTGCACAACAGGGTGAATGTACTTAATGCCACTGCACTGAACACTTAAAAATGGTGGCAGCAGTAAATTTCAATACACATTTCAGCAGTGTTATGTGTGTTCTACCACAATTTTAAAAAATATTTAAAAAAAAAACAGTAGAC
This sequence comes from Eonycteris spelaea, assembly GCA_003508835.1. Taxonomy (NCBI): domain Eukaryota; kingdom Metazoa; phylum Chordata; class Mammalia; order Chiroptera; family Pteropodidae; genus Eonycteris; species Eonycteris spelaea. The sequence goes on from PUFA01000162.1 coordinate 154,712, forward strand.
ATTGGGCAGGATTTGGCCCACTGGCCAATAGAATTGCATTAGATGTATATGTCCTAGGCAGACACATTGCAGACCAACCACAGTTTCAAATAGTTCTCAGAAGTCACTACCAATCCATCCAAGTCAGATGAAACTCTTTGGGGACGGCCCTGGACTGAGTGATCATGCAGGCCATTTCCCACTACTAAAGTCTGCTGTCAACTTATTTGATTTTCTGCCTCCTTTTTTTTCATTTGAGACTTTATACACCTGTAACATTTGCTTGTGCCTTAGCAAACATATTGTGTGAGTACCCTAGTGAGAACAGCCGCTGGTTGCCATTTGTTCCCTGAGGCCATCTGTGGAGACCCTTGGCGCATGTCTCAGCTTCTGAGATGGGTCATGGAGGCTTGCGTACCAGAATGAAATACTGAGATATTCTTGGGTTTCTTTTTGTTTGTAGGACTTATTTGGGAAACAAGAATTTCTTCCCCAGAGTGCAGTTTTAAAGTGGATGGCTTTGAATGTTTGCAATCACGTCCTCCTGAAGGAGCTTTGTGAAAATATGTTTTTTCTTCTGTGTGGATTTAATGAGAGAAATTTAAATATGGTATGTATGTTTTTAATAAGACTTGTTTTAAACTTTCCGTGATTTCATTTTATTTGTTTATTTGTGTTGGAGGATGTGGGAGAGGTAGGAGGACATCATCAGAGCTGTCATTTAAGAGGTGCCTGGGATACCTAATGTGCTATCCTCGGGTGAGGCATTGTCAGTTTGCTACATTGTACCTATATGGAAACTATTGAAGGAGGAGATGTGTCATAACTTAAGTCTCAATATTTATATTTGTTCTAGTGATTTGGTTCTTTAAAAAAAATATGAAGTATGTTTAAACTTGAAATGGCCATGTACAAACGCGCACACACACATGCACACATGCACACATTTATTTATTTAGTAAAATATAAACCCTTCGCCAGCAATATGCTGGTGTTTCTAGATATATTTGTAGTTGTAATGTTGCTTTTGAGAACAAGTTTAAAATTCTGGAATGGTGCTCTAGGGAATTTTTTAAAAGTGATATTAATTTTTCTTGTTTCTGATGATAAAAGTAAGTTATGATTGTTATATAAAATTTTGGAAATTCAAAAAAGTATAAAGAAGAAAATAAAAATGAGCTGTAACCTTAATCCAGACAATCCCACAGTTACTGTGTTGCTATATTTATTTCATCTGTTCTCTGTGTGTGTGTAGTTGTACATATTTTTATAGGACATATTTGTAGTCAGAGAATGTCTTGCCTGCTCTCGATCTCATATATATGGGATGTGGCTCTGTAGTTTTTAATGCTTCGAAGTGCAAAATTTGTTTATTATCAATGCCTTTTTAATGCTTTTCTTATTCTTTATATCAATGTATTTGCAGTCTAGAATATCCGTGTATATAACACACTCTCCTGCAGGAACGTCTGTGCAAAACATGATCCACTGGTGCCAGGTAGGCATTCCAGGAGTGCGGTTGGGGTTTGTGTCAAATCAGCGGTAGAAAGAGCTGTGCATCCCGTGAAGCACCTTTCTGTGAGCTCTTCCCAAATAGAGAGTACAATTTGAACTGGTGTTCTTTGCCAGAGTCCTGGGTTCCTCACATTGTGTGTGTGTTGTTTTTGTTACCCCCCCCGGGACAAATTATCCTGTGTGTGAGTTTACCAAACAGCTACTGGCGGTTGACTTTCCTTTCTTTCCTCATCTCAGCCTTCTGTCAGTTTTTCATTGAGTCCTACATTTATTTTATTTGTGTTGCTTCGTAAAACAAGGTTCTAGAGTAGCTTTGGAGAAAGTGCTCTTTCAACATTAACACGTGAGAATAATATGCCTGAGACATCAGTGGATAAACCAGAGCGCATCCAATCATGGATGTAAATGGGAGCCACAAACTTTTAAAATAGAGTTTGGTTGTTTTATCACATATCACAAAAGTCATGTGTGTTCATTCATTCTAGAACATTTAGAAATTACACATAGGCAAAAAAATAATTACAGTTCTCTTCAGATTAAAACATAATATTATTCTGTAATTCTGTGTCCCCAGAGACTGAAATGTCTCTGCGTTCTACTCTCTACCTCTTGCTGCATGTCATTTCAGAAAGAAGTCATTAAAGGTAGAGATAGAAATAATAGTTGTGGAAACAGATTAATTTATTTTACTTAGTCTTTTATAACTTGCTTTTTAAAAAACCTAATGATATGTCAGGGACTTATTTCCACCTCAGGACCTATTTTTGTATAATTTCCCCCTACCTTCTTTTTAAATGTGAAACAACTTACAATTTAAGCTCCAACCCAACATGTTAAAGGTGTCTTGGACAGCAGTTTCCAAACATTGGTCAGTCACTGCCTGTATTAGAATCACTTGAGTTGCTTTTAAAAGTACACCTTTTAATAAAATATTGTTTAAGAAAAGTGAGGGAGTTGGGTTGCTGGATTGGCTATAATTCAGGCTTTTAAAAACAAAGATTCCTGTGTCTCATCCCTAGAGATTCTAATTCATTTGTACTGTAAAATCTCTACTTTCATTTTTTTAAAAAACAACTTTATCAAGGTATAAGTGACATATGGTATTTAAAGTGTATAATTTAGTATGCTTTGACATAGGTTTGTGCCTGTGAAATGGTCACCACAATCAAGACAGTGAACATATCATCCCCCAAAGTTTTCTCGTACCCTCGTTTAACACCCTCTTCACCCCCCTCCCCTCCATCCCCAAGCAATCACTGATCTGCTTCCTGTCACTATAGGTTAGTTCACATTTTCTAGGGTTTTATATAAGTGTATAGTATATATTGCTTTTGCGTGGCTTCTCTCATTTAGCGTAATTATTTTGAGATTCAGCCACGTTGTCATGTGCATTAGTAGTTTATTCCTCCTTGTCGCTGAGTGGTGAGGATTTGTATTTTTAAAAAATTCTACCCCGTAGCTTCTTCTGCCCAACTGGTTTTAGGAACCACTGATCCAGGACATCACTGGCACGTTAGTACCCTTCCTCAGTTGTCCCAGGAACCCTGTCTGTTGGGAGTGCTGGGGTTCGCCTCTCCATGGGCTCATCCCTAGGGAACCAGACAGGATGGGGCCTGAGGTTTTTAACCCTTTGTAGTGGCTATAAGGCCCAGTGTTAAGTATCAGCAAGTCATTGCGAGAGTTTCCCATGGCTTAGGCGAGGGGCATCTGGAATACAGGTAGTTCAGGACATGCTGACGAGCACACCCTTACTCTGAAGGAGTGTCCTGAAACCTTCAACATCCTCCAATTCACAAATGTTCATTTAGGCCCCTGCTTTTCTCCTTAGCCACATTTCTGTTTATGGTCACTTGTTTTCTTTGTATGCCCTGTCACCAAAATACCCCTACCCTTTTGAGCATTTTTTACCCTTACCGAATGGATATTTTTCCAAAAGGCCCCAGTTTCTGTCGCCGCACTTTTGCGTGGAAGATGGCAGAGCTGAGTTGAAGGCAGATGCTGAGCTACCACCAGCTTAGTGACCATAGCAGCCCACGCGTCATATGCCACATGCCTCAGCAAAGTGCAAATGACCACTGGACCCCACCTTTCAGAGGCCTTTCGGAATGCGGAAGCCGAGGCCGTCACACTTCTCCGTTGTGTGTTACAGGACGGTGTTTGCTGACGCCCGGGTATGGCAGGCCTGCACGGGGCGTGGAGTCTGTAGTAGAGCTCTTGGATCCCTGCCATCCGGGCTTCTGCTCTTGTTCCAGCTCCTTTTATCCAGCAGCTGGCCGGGGTCAAAGGCCGCAGGCTGAGGTTCAGAGTACCACTCTTGGGCCCCTTCGTGGCTTTAGGTTCTAATCACATTGGCATGTGCCTCAGGCACATTTCTGAAGTCCAGACTCACTGCAGAAGGCGTTCTGTCCTTTTCCTCTCACTGTGTCACCCCCTTGTCAAGAAAATAGATACTTTGTGCAGCTGTTTCGTAGGATCTTCTTGATTCTCCCTCCTCTGGACTGTTGGCCAGGGGCTGCCATTCTCTGCCTGTCAGGGACGTGCTGGTGTGGGCTGCCGTGGTGCCTGCTGGGGTGGGCTTCTGCTGAAGGTGTTCGGGGCCTGGGCACTGGTAGGCTGAGGGCTGCCATTCAGGTGTGAAGTTTAGGGGTTCTTGTGGTGGAGGTTTGGAGGTACCCTTCAAGGCCATTTTATTTGTAGTACATTCACAAATTTATGTTTAACTAGCAGGATTTCTTTTTTTAAAATCAATTCTAAAACCTAGTTCTTTACTGGGCTTTTAAATTTAGTTTACAAATCCTATTCTCCTTATAAACCTGACAAGTTTCAAAGACAGCCTCCCCACCCCCACCCCAACGTCCCAGCATCCCCCAGGACTCTTATTACTATCTCTAGCACCCTTACTGGCCCTGCCCAGAGCCTAGGTACTCGCTCCTATTTGAAGAAGGCTGGTTCTAATATATCGTTGCAGTGTTGTTCAGAAATACGTAAGGCGCTATAAAAACTTCAGGTCCTCGGATCTACCCATGACCTATGGAGAATTCAAATTCCTGGTGGTGTGTCCTTGGAGTCTGCATTTTAATAAGTTCCTCATTTGATTCTGATGTTCTCTATTGCTTGAAAGCTACTGCTTAACAAAAATATACATTAGGCAGGCTCTTTAAAACATTGTAAAAAGACATTTAATATAATTTTTATTATACCTATAACATTCATTATGAAATTTAAAAAAATATGCGAGTACAAAGAAGAAACTAAAGCACTCATATGTCCACCACCAGGGGTAACGACTGTTAGTATTTTGGTATGGTAGGGGAGTTTAAAATTTTCCTTTACCCTCTTCAGGTTTCTCATTGGGACTGACATATGACAGAGTAGTAGAAAAAAGCATATGAATTTTATTTACATGTACATGGTAGCACTCACAGGAAAAATGGAGACCCAAAGAAGTGACTAGGACTAAGTGGTCATATACTAGGTTGAACAAAGAGTAACAATTTTGAAAAAGCAATTAAAATAAATATGAGCAACTAAAGTAAATGAGGATATACTGTTTTTTTAATGAGGTCTTTTTGTGCAGATTTTTCTTGGCCTCCCATTTCTAGTAACAAGAATTTTTCTTCCTCCTAGTATAGGAATGGCTTCTTTCACATGGGAATTTATCTGCTTTTACAAAGAAAAAGGAAGGTCAGAGTGCCTTCCTGTGTCTGCTGTTTTTCAGGCGTCTCTGACTCAAAATAATCAATATGGCCCAAGCTGCATATTTTGTGGTGGCATGTTCTAAACTCTCCTGGTGTAATCTTATAATTTTTTTTTTGCATAATTGTTTCCATTACCAAAGTAGGATCATACGACATGCATGTTTTGGTAACTTTCTTTTTTATTTCATTGAACAGCCCTAGGTTTATTAGATATAGGCTAAGTTGCTGTATCAGAGATATAATTAGAGGCCAAAACACAGGCTCTAAATAAATAGTTTGTTTTTTCTCATAACAAATACAGTCCAGATATCAGCGGCACGGTATTGTAGAGGAGGGGGTATGATGGTTGCTCCAGGAAGTCACTCAGGGTCACAATTCCCTCCGCACTACACTGTAGCTCTGCTGTCCCTGGTTTGCTGTCCTCTTCTGCCTGGTTGAAGCTGAGTTGCCTCTGTTTGAGTTCCAGCTAATAGGAAGGATGCACAGCTGGCAGCCATGTGCTTAGTGAAAGTTTTAGGGATTCTACTACTAAACGGAAGAAGGCAAGAATGAGCACCGAGGAGCAATTAGCAGTCTCTGCCACAATCAATAACACCATTCCAGGTCAATGACTAAATTTTAAAACATTTATAACCAAGGATAGTTTTCCTTTCCTTGAATTATTATTACTTACTTTATTTTTTACTGAGATAGCACTTTTTTTTTCCTTTTCTTTCTTTTTTCTTTCTTCCTTTCTTTCTATGCAACAGTAAAACATTGTGGGACAAATATTCTTAAATTAGACATCTATCCTTATGCCAATTATTTTCTTAGGGTACAGTGTAGAGGTAGACTTAGTGGTCAGAGGTAGGCATATCTGTATGACTTCTGATACCTATTATGGTGTAGAAAGGCTGAAACTTTACATTTTTATTACCATTCGGTACCTAAAAATAATTTTTAAAATGTCACTTTAAAAACCATCTCATTTAGTATCATAATATTATAAGCATTTCTTCCTGACTTTACCCACATATGATTAGTCATCTAAGTGTAACCATAGAGCTAACTCACTTTAATTTCCTGACTTTTTTCCACTTGATGTTATTTACAAACATTATTTATAAACAGTTTTTTCTTTCTGGTTTATTATGTTTAAAATTTATGAAAGTGGCATATTGTTGTGTACATTGATATAACATAATATATTTAAACAAATATCTATTATTGGACTTTAGCTTATTTCCATGTTTTCGTTACTGTAAATAATCATCTTCCCATTTTCCTACTTCTAAGATTCCCTTTCAAATAGGTAGTTTGAAATCCTATGACCCTGAGCACAAAAGTCAGGTTTAAAAGTTCAGTCTGAGTTCTAAGCAAGTTTCTCCTTTGTATTCCATACTCACGCTGGGCGCTTTATATAAATGCTGAAAGGCATATGTGAGAAAGTGATAAACTGTCAACAGTGGCAGAACAGCTTGCATTGATATGTTTTCACTGACAGCTAGAATACAAGCACAGATGCACTAACAGGTGCTGTAAATCCATGTTTTGTTCTGCTTGTTAAATATGCTTCAGATATTTAATATCTGTTCTTTGCAATGGCAAAAGCAGATGCTAAATATTTCTCCTGTAGCAATCTCCTTTTATTACATTGTACAGTAGAATTTTATGCAATTGCTAAGAAATGAAACCTCACAGATAAGCAGTTCTCATAAAGAATGTCTAGGTTTTCCCTCTCTACCAGACGCCACCCTCTAGCCAAAGCTTAAACGGTTTCCAATTCATTTTTAGCTTGCCAATTTTGAAGTTCATTCTTGACATGTTTTTAATTTAGGAATATAGGAGGTATAAATTTACATTATTTCAACTTTTAAAAAAAATGACTTCTTGTGCATACTTTGATACCATACTTTCTAAATATGCATCAATTTAAATTTTATATACAATGTTATTTCATGGTTCTAGTTAGAGTTGAGCTGGTGATTATATTGATGCTGGTACTGAGGAAAAAGCATTAAATCGATAAAATCATTAAAATATTAAATAATATAACTAGTCAAATAGAGTACATATATAGAAAATATGGAGATTATATTTAAGCATATATAAATATGTTAATCCCAATATAAATATATAATGTTTACATTAATAAATATATGAATATACAATGTTTGTCATAATATAAACCTGTTAATCCATATAAATATATATTAACCAATAGTATATATGATATATATATATTTCTTTCCCAGGTAAGAGAGTTAACTCTTTGAAAAAGCTTAAGATTTAAATTTCAGTAAAAAAAAGTCAGCATAAAGTTTATCCAACAGGCGTAACCATTGATCTAGTATAATTTGCAGCATGTGTGTGTGGCTGCTTTATTGTGTCATGGGGTAGCTACTTTCCAATCGTACAATGAGAAACGGAGTCATTTAGTAAAGAAGAACAAAATAATGCCATTTATTATCAATTCCACTGAGTATTGGTGTAAAATGGATATCTGAAGAGTGGCTAACTCTAGCAATCTGTGATGTTATCTCAAACATCTATGTCAGATAATTTTATCCTAATTATTTTCTTTTTAGAATTATCAATCAGAAAAGTTTCAAGCCTTTGACTGGAGAAGCAGTGCCAAGAATTACTTTCATTACAACCAGGTAAAGTCCTCAAAGTCTTTACAATTAAAATGGGCCTCGAAAACTCATCAAGAAAGCCAGCCTGAGTTACCGGAATCTGGGCAGGGCTCAGATGCCGTGGAAATGTTTGGGAGAGTTAACTAGATAGTGTCTCCATTCCAGAACAACCTAAGCTTTGCAGTTGGTGTTGTGGACTGAGGCTCCCCTCTTTGTCCTTTCCCAGGCTCCGTGTAACAGCTGTCACTGTCATACGCCATTCATAGTGATCAGGAACACAGACTTTAGAGTCAGACAAACTTACCTAGATCTGTGATCTGATAGCCGGAGGGCCTTGACCAAATCACATTGCCTAAGCCTTTTCTCCCACGTACCAATAAGTTTACCATTTTTTGAGTGCTAAGTGCTCTAAAGTATAAAGTACTTTGCTCATGTTTTTCTTATTTCCACAACATCCCTGTGACATGATTGTGATTATTTTTTATTATTAAGGATGAGGAAACCGAGGCTTAGAGAACTTCTGTGACTTGTGTTACTCCCCACAGTGAAGGAAAGTAGGAGGGTAGGGACCCCAAAGCCCCTTCCCAACCACTTGGCTCTGCTGCTTTGCACTGACTACCTGAGGGAAAGAACACTGTCCTCCCAGGGGAGTAAGGATTTGTCACAGTACCAGAGTGTTACTATATACAGTTAGTATTTTTCCTTTGTGGGTTTGGTGTCTTTTTGTTCCCATGATAATTTGAAAAGCCAACTGAGAGTGATTTTCAAAATTTAGTCTTGATTCTCAGATCCCATTAACTACTCAGCGTTTAATGGTCAATTGTGTTTTCGTAAATGAAAATAACCACAACAAAGCTTTATGTGGGTTTTTATTCTAGACTCACCCGCCCACTTACAATGTGAAAACATGCTTGTGCCAACTACCATCTGGAACGGGGGTCATGACTGGCTCCTGATGTCAAGGACATCAGTGTCTTTACTGACGCCAGATTACCGAACTTGGTGTACCACAATATTTCCAGAAGAGGAGCATCTGGACTTTATCTGGGGCTTGGATGCCCCTCGGCGGCTCTATGATGAACCTCATGAAGAATATCAGTGAAAGCCAGCCTGGAGAAATTTACCATCAAGTCGGGGATCGAATCATGTTAAAATTTGTTGGCTTAATTTCTCTAAAATGCTTGTTTTTCTTTCCCAGGCCTTCTGTATTTTTATATCCAAAAAAAAAAAAAAAATTATGGCATCGAAGATGTCCAAATCTCTCCAGTTAGGATTAGAAATGTACTCGCTTTTTTTTTTTTCTTTGTTTAATCATGGCCAAATATGAAGCTAGTGTCTCAACCATAGTGTAGTTTCTCTAAGTCTTTTAAAAATATCACTGACTGTGGAAGGTCATAACCATTCTGTTTAACCATACAATTTAAAATATACTATATTGCTTTTTTACCCCCGCACAGGACACACTGACGTATGTGGTGGAATTTTTAAACTGTCGTTCATTGGTTTACAGTTTGACACTGCCTGGAGAAAAGCTCAGTGTATAAGTACCGAGTTCTCATCTCTTTGCCTTAAAAGGCTCTCCAGTGGAATGGCCGTGTATTTAGGGGTCAGTTCTCATGTCGTAGGTGCAGAGTCAGTCAGTGACATCTCAGCTGTGCCACTTATGAAGATTCTATAATGAATTTTATCAAACCTGTCTGTGATAGCTGTTATTTAGCAAATGTTTAAATTGCTCAGATGAAGCAAAATGATTTGCTGGAGTCTTCAAAACCAAATTCCACTCACTGAAAAACAGCTGTATTTTAAATGGCTCTATGACTAATACATCCAACCATCTCTGTTCATGAACTCTGTGACAAGCCATAAATGTACTTGTCTGAGAAGAAAAGTCCTGTGGAGAGATGATACCACTATTTTTTCTGAAATTAATGTACTCTCTTAATCAGCTGCTGCAGCTCAGGTGAGGAGTGTCCTAATTCATTTTCGCACAAAAGAAATGTGAATGTGAACGTGTTAAGATTAAAGCTCAGGAAATCACTTTGATTTTGTTTTGTTTTGTATGTGTCATGTTTCTAATACTCTCAATTTGCATCCTTGTGTTAGGAAGTCCATATTCACTTGCTTTTCTCATGGCATTGTTTCCTTATAATACTGTCAGATGGACAGAATGACAGTTGATATGTTTTTCTGATAGAGTTACTTTAGCTGCAATAATAAACAATATTTTGTCTTGGCTAATACTCAAAGACAGCATAATACTTCTTTGTAACATTTAAAAAGTCTTATTTCAACTTTTCAATAAAACTCAGTGAGCCTCATAGGCTTGAAGGATTGTGTGTATGTGTGTGTTCTCCCTTATTTAACAGCCATTCTCTACTTCCTTTCTCTTTAAGCTTTTCTTTCTCACCTTTTTCCCTCTTCTTTATTCCTTGTAAACCCTATCGCTACTGCATTGAACTTTTGATCTTCTCCTAAGGGGAGCAGAGAATGGTTCAATCTGAAGGAAGGTTGGGGGATGTTTTCGAAACACTGGCCTTCAGCCTTATCCTGCGGGGTGCACTGAGTGAGGCTGTGAGTAGTGACTAAGCAGTGACTAACCCCATTTGCACATAGTGGCCGTTTGTAGGCAAGGCCATGAATTCAAGAACTGTCCATCCAACTCTCTTCTTGAACAAACGAAGCTGGAAAAGCTGGCAGTCAAGTCACACCATAGGATCCCCAAATCTAGGTTTGGGGGTCTCATGTGATCTCTCCCACCATTCTCTGAGCCTGAGGGCAGAAGATATATCTTACTCATTTTTGTACACTGAGCATCTAACACCAAAGCTTAGAATATGGTCAGCAAATATACATGGACTGACAAAATATGTGAAAAATGATAGCTTTTCTCATTTAAATGAAATTAGATACACAGGTAAAATCTATTTTTTGTTTGTTTTTTCATTGCAACCACAGAAATGAGTAAAATTGTACTGGGTGCAAAGGATATACATCCTGAGGAGGTCGCCACTTTCCTTGCTGGCTTTATGTAACCCCCGCCCCCGCAAAAAAAAAAAAAAAAAAAAAAAAAAAAAGAACACTTCTTTTTCCTTTGGCCAATGGAGAAAAGGGACAGCGAGTAGTGGTTTTGTTGTGTTCTACCAGAACTGAGAGAATGCTCCCTGGAGAATGGCTTCAGTGCCATAGGTGACTTGGTTTCTCTTGCTTTGGTTGCTGCCATGGAAGCTCCCATAGATGCTCTTGAGAACTCGTCATTAAAGGTCCCACACACCAGGCTGTAGGAATGATCAGGGGTTTCATTCTATAGAGCCCACCTTTTATCAGAGTGTGTTTCTTTCACCTCCTTTCCAAACTTTTCTATGGGGACATCTCTTCGGTACTTGGGCCAATCTAGAGGTGGAGATGTTGCATTGCTGTTCTTGCTGAATGAAGTTGGGTTACATTGTACACTTGCCTTTGTCGGTGACCTCTCCATCCTGACACAGCTGTGTAGGCTCTTTACATTATTATTTTTAAACTATCTTTATAACTTAAGCTGCTGTAATGTAGTTTTGTTTCACTGTTGGCTGAGAGTGTAGAACCAGTCAGAGTTTGTGCCTCAAGGAGTCCTATAACAAGTTAGTAGGAGTTTTCACTCTGCTCTTTTCAGCTGGGTTTGATATATGTTCTGTTGAGCAGATTGCAAGGATCTCCATAGATCTCTAGGGCAAGGAGAAGGCTAGTTAATATTCTGCCAATTTAGAAGTCTAAAATACTGTGCTTACATGATGTGGGCAAAGGCACCAAATGAAGTAACTGAGGACAAAGTTACTTTTTTCATTCGCCATAAGAGGGCACTCTTGGCTTTGCTTCCAAATATCATGAGGAAACTAGTACCTCTCGGACAGGCAGAGAACTTTGTTGATTTAAGAGCCAGTTTGTAATTTGAGAACTGGTAAGAGCAAGTGTCTGTGCTCATTTCTAGGATTCTGACTAATTCTGTTAAATGCATAACATCTGAAAAATTCTCAAAGAATAGCTGTTCTCCAGGTGTGACATGAACATAAACATTTATCTAATAGAGTGTCCAGAACCTCTGACATGGGGGAGGAAGTGGAGATGTCTTTATCCTAGGCCTCACACTTACTAAGGACCCACATTTAGACTACCGGTATTATCTCCAAATAATGAAGATCATTCTATTTTTGTGGGTAATAAAGGTCATAATTTGTTAAATGCAAACATTTAAAATACACTGTAATTTTAACTATTGTCATTTATTTTTTAATGTATGGAGAGATTTTCAAAATGTGACCCATGAAAGGCAACATCAGGTTGTAAAAATTCTGATTTTGAAAAATTTGTCAGGGATTCATTCAAGAGAATTTATTAAGTATTTATTGTATTGTACTAGGAGCAGATTTCACGTTCACTTCCAAACTAAGCAGAAAACTCTTTCTCTGCCCACCCTTTTAGTAGTACTAACAGGAATACTTTGCATTTTACATTGTGCCTTCTGGGTTTTTAAAGCCTTTGATCTTTGCAACAACCCCTTTGACAGGTGAGGCAAGTATCTTCTCTGCCTTAAGGCAATGCTATGCCTTCTAATGTGGATGATTTTATATGCTTTAGATATAAAGAGTTTGTTGAGAGTTTCAAAAACATCAGCAGAAGCACATGAGACCCAGATGGATCAAAAATATAAAGTAAAAAGTGTTTAAAACCAAATATGCACCAGCATCTGTATCAAAAAGGAGTCTCTTAGGGAATCTAATATCCCCCATACTCTTCATTAGCATCTCTCTTTTTGGCATGGATGATTATGCCGAGTCTTTCGTAAACTGGCCCACAAATGCACTTCAATGCCCAATCACAACACCAAACTCCTGCTCTAGAGGCACCTACTTTGAAACTGTCACCAGGTTCTGCTCTCAGTTTGGCTTTGCTATTTAACCTAGCTAGTCTTGACTTTTCTGAGGCAGAGTCTTCATCTTTACAATTAGAGTTTGATCTTTGAGGTTACTTCACACACTGTGACTATCACCTATTATAGTTGTAAGGTGTTACAATGTCTCATATCCAGTAATGATCTGATATCCAGTAATGATCAATTCATTTAGGTAGATGCTAAAATCGTCACCTACTACTGGAAAGAAACAATCATAAAGGTCACACAGAAAAAGAGATTATGTCATAGGTAATAGGCTCTGCCAACTAAATGTTCTATTTTTTTTTTTAAGGAGTGGAGCAGTATTCAAAGTCTTTTGGTGAATTGAAACCAAATAACTTTGAGATTGTGTTAAACATGCATAGACTTGTTTTTTTACTCTCAAGAAAGTGATCTGATCTCTGGGATGGCTAGAGAAGAAAGTATTCCTGTCCTCCTTCCTTGTCAGAAAGACCATGACAAGATAAAAATGATACACAAGAAGTCAAAATCACCTGGAGAAGCACAAGAAATAGTGTGGCCAAAGTCCGAACACCATGAGAAATCAGTAAATGCTCCTTTTTTTGAAAAACCATCCCAGTGGATAAGTAGACCTAAACTACATAACCAGTGCTTAAAAAAAAAAAAAGAAAAGGATTGAATTTTTTTTAAGCCTCGATTTAGAGCCAATATCTTTTAAAAGGTACACTGAGCCCACAAACATCTCTCGAACACTCATTACATGCCAGATACAATGCTTGGCACTGTGGGGGAAAATTTTTAAAAGATAGTCTCTGTGCCCTAAAATGGCCTATTCATCCTGCAAGCCGTTAAATAAATTTTGTGTAAATTAAAAGTGTTTAAAGGTGCACATTTGCCAATTCCAGAAATGATACCACTTTAGTCAAGACTACATAAGGTTCAATTATATCTGTGTCCATTTATTGATGCTATTTTTAGCCACCCAACAACTTGTGCCCACTTTTTCAGCATTTTCCATGACATGGAGTGAACAAGTGATAAGATTTTAAGCAACCTTCCCTTGAGATAGTTGCATTTGTATATTGAACACAAACTTTTGCCCTGGGTGGCTGCATGGGTTAGAAAGGCAGAGAAGCCGGTGGCTACAAGTAAGAGGCGAGAGCCTGGCCCAGGCAAGCTGAAGCCATGGCTTCCAGATCTTGCTGCACACGGCCTTATGTGGAATACTCTAACAGGCTTAGTAATAGAGGTGGAAGAACCATAGAAGAAAAAGAATGGGTTGGTTGGGGCTGGGGGCTTGAAGGACATAGCCCTGATAGCAGTCTAACAGCTAAGTCCAAATTAAGCAAACCTGCCAGTGCCACCCACTTAAAAGATCTGTGAAAGCACCCAAAGCAACCAAGCATGCTAGCTGAAATCGCCAGAAAAGGACAGCATGTGCTGAATGGAAATTTAAAGGTTGAATTAATTTCTGTTGAGGTCAAATCTGAGAGATATTTTACTTCTGAACAGAATTCATTTGTAAGTCTGAGAGAGTGAGCTTTGATGTTTCCTCTGGAGCACTGAGGAGCCCAAGAATGAAGGCTTAGTAAATGGTATGTGACATCTTTGATAGTGTGGTATAAATAATTCTCAAATAAACCTTTTTTTTTTTTTAAATTATAACATAAAAGAGCAATGGAGAAGAAGCCCTTCCTCTTCTCTCTGAGATGCTGCTTGAGCCATACAAAGTTCAAGGGCAGGGTAATGTCCGTCAGGAATGGGAAAGAAAAAAGTTCCTGGGTTGCACTAAAAGTGAATTGGAAAGAGCACTGGAGGAGGGGGAAGATTGAATAGGAGCCTTAGAAAAGACAGTTGTCTAACTGGAAGAAACTCACCAGCAGTGAGGTCAGGGGCCTGCATTGCACCTGTCTCTGCTACTGTCTAGATAACCAAGGCAGAAAATCCACCTTCTTGCTTTTTTTTTTTTTTTTTTTTTTTGCATTGGCTATCAAGAAGCTCAAAGTATTTCTGAACATTTATCTCATTGAGACACAAGCAGAACATCAAAATCTTGTGGCACACTGAGCTTTTCTTTTTTTCTTTTTTTCTTTTTTTCTTTTTTCAAGGTTTTGGTAGGACCAAAGGCTTGCAGCTCCAGAGAATGGGCATCCAAGGAATATCCATATTCCATCCGTGACAGTTCAGGGACACACACCAGTTGAGAAGTTCCGAATTATGAACTGGCCTATTATAGGTTTGTGTGTTTATGTATGACATGTATGTGTGTATGTGTGGGTATGTATGTATGTAAGTATATAATGCCCTATATATCCCATATATATTTTGTTATATATTAATGTATTATTATATAGTATGAATTGGCCTTTATACAT
Organism: Eonycteris spelaea; assembly: GCA_003508835.1. NCBI lineage: Eukaryota > Metazoa > Chordata > Mammalia > Chiroptera > Pteropodidae > Eonycteris > Eonycteris spelaea. The sequence goes on from PUFA01000162.1 coordinate 169,782, forward strand.
ATGCATGATATATAGATACATGTATTAGGATGTGTACATATTCTATATATTATTATATTTCTAGCCCCATATATTGGTCTATATTTTTGTCGTGATTATTCTTTCCTCATAATATATGGCTTTATATCTTTTATTTCTTTTTGCATAATTTTAATTACAAACTTCCTCAACTATTCTTTAGGTAAAATGTGGAATGTAAATTTAATATGTCTTCTTTTGTGCATTTACTGTGTGCTAGGCACTATGCTCTTACTTCTGTAAGACCACAGCAATAATAATAGCCCCTACTTCTTGGCAGCTGGGGAACACAGCTCTTCTAAGGATTGGGTGAAATCGCTTCAGGTAAAACATTTAGCTAACGCCTCGCAGGCATTACATGGTAGCCTTATCATTAATATTATTATTTTCCTATTTAATGCTCAAAATAGACTCGTGAGATAACTACTATTATTATTTCCCTTGGGGTAAAAGTGGATATGAAAATGCAAAGCTTGGAGGAGTGAAGCAGGACGCTCCAACCACATAGACACAAAAGGCCTTAAAGCTAGGATAAGGAGTGGTCTCTGGCTTCAAAGTTTTTGTCCGAAACTTCTGTCCTGTAAGAGTCTCTTGTGTTGCGCGTCAGCGACGCAGGTCAAACGCGGGGGTTGTTTATTTTGGTTTGTTTGATTGTTGCTGGTCCTGGGGTCTCCTCAGAGCTCTCCTAGTACCAACCTCCTCACGTTCAGTCCCTGGGCCAGTCAACCCGGCTCGATGGCAGGGACGCAGGCAGGGACGGGGCCGGCCTCGCAGTCCCGCTCTACACCTGGGATGGCTTGAGGGGATGGGCTACAAGGACCAGGAGCAAGCTGGTGCCGCGAAGCCAGGCCAGGGAAGGGCAAGGTAGGTGCGACATTATCTGCTTAAACAACAGCCCCGTGAGGCTTCAGGAACGCTCAAACTTTCCCTCGAAGAACTAAGCGGGTGCTTTACAGACTTCTCTGCTTCCACCCACATTGAGATGCAGCGTCTTTTCAGCTAGATCTGGGCAGGCGCTGAACGGAAACCCAGCACTTTATTTTTTTTTCTTTTCTTTTTTCTTTTTCTTTTCTTTTCTTTTTTTTTTTTCGTAAAGCGAAGCCTAACAGTCGCGGTCCCCTCTTGCCGCGGCGTCTCCCCTCTCCGTGGCCGATACGCGCATTCTGGACGCGCAGCCGGGAGAATCACCCGGCGTTCTGGGTTTGCGGGCTGCTGCGGAGGAGTCTGTGTGCGGCGAGATCTGGAGTCTTCCTGGAGCCAGCGGGTATAGATCCTTTCCCGAGACGAGAACTGAAGGAAGTGCCCGTGTGGCCACCCGGTCCGGTCTGATTTCCTGCGCGGATCTCCACCGCGCACAGCCAGGGGGCCCCGTGGTTCTCTCGGAGAAAGGTTAGTAAGCGCTCGGCGCTGGTTAGGTCGATACAGTGTGCAGACAGAATAAGATCCGAAAAACGGAAGGTGCGTCGCTTTAAAAAGTTTTTTAAGAATGCAATTATACTTGTGTCTTTATGAAAACACATAGACGCAATTATATATATATATATGCCTTTAAAAAGACAAGTAATTCTACAAAGGAGCTCGCTCTTTCTGGCGGTGATGGAAATGTTTCCTATCTTGTTTGAAGGTGGTGATGACAGATGAAATGAATTGTCAAAACTCGTAGAAACTACACTAAAGATGTATGCATTGTATGGTTTGTAAATTGTATGTCAGTTTTAAAAACCAACATAATTGTTCATGCATATTAAAAGTGACAAGTGCTATAGCATATCGCATATGCAAGAGCCGAGTAAATGCAACTGCAGACATGTATTTTAGCATCTAGGAGCTATTCTGTGGGGTTATTTATTCATTCAAGCTCGGCGCAGCCGGGAAAGGGAGCCAAAAACGCGGGCTGACGTCACTCGGGAGGAAGGGCCCAAGTCCTAAAAAAGGGCTGTGGGACCTGAGTGGCAGCAGCTGCCAGGCACAGCCTCACCATGAGCGGCCGCAACATCTCGGAGCTACCCATCCTTTGTAGTGCCAGCCAGCTGTTCCTGCAGCCCCTCTGGGACCACCTGAGGACCTGGGAAGCCCTCCTTCAGTCGCCCTTCTTCCCGGCCATCTTCTCCATCACCACATACATGGGCTTCTGCCTGCCCTTTGTGGTGCTGGACGTCCTGTGCCCCTGGGTGCCTGCGCTGCGACGCTACAAGATCCAACCGGACTTCTTGCCGACCGCGCGGCAGCTGTTGCCCTGCGTGGGGCAGACGCTCTACCAGCACCTGATATTTGTGTTCCCTGCGACGCTGCTGCACTGGTCCTGCTGCCCGGCCCGCCTGCCCCGCGAAGCCCCCGAGCTGTTCCAGCTGGTGTGCCACGTCGTGTTCTGCCTGCTGCTCTTCGACACCGAGTTCTTCGTGTGGCATGTGCTGCACCACAAGGTGCCCTGGCTGTACCGGTCGTTCCACAAGATGCACCACCAGAACTCGTCCTCCTTCGCGCTGGCCACGCAGTACATGAGCATCTGGGAGCTGTTTTCCTTGGGCTTCTTTGACATGCTGAACGTCATGCTGCTGAAGTGTCACCCGCTCACCGTCCTGGTCTTTCACGTGGTCAACATGTGGCTGTCGGTGGAGGACCACTCGGGCTATGACTTTCCCTGGTCCACGCACAGACTGGTACCTTTCGGGTGGTACGGGGGCGTGGCGCACCACGACTTGCATCACTCTCAGTTTAACTGCAACTTCGCTCCTTACTTCACACACTGGGACAAAATACTGGGAACTCTGCGGTCTGCCCCCAGCAAGTAGCACGCACTCCTCGGGCTTTGGTGGTGTGGCTGCAGCGATGATGGGTGTCCTCAGACCCAGGACTGCCGTGCGTTTCACACTTGAATCAGGAGAAACACACCTGAGCTTTTTAAATTTTTATTTTTTAGTAAGTAATTTATTACCAAAATGGAAATTTATAGATAAAATCTGATGTATTTTTGCAATCTGATAAAGTAATTTATATAATTTTTGTATATCAACAATTGTATTCCTGGTGTAGAATTCCAGCTCACTTCTATATCCTTGGTTCCTGGATGTAAAGTAGCACTCATCACTGGCATATTTAAATCGTCTCTTAAAGGATTTGTTCTAGGGACAAGAAACTTCCTAAAAGAACATATTTTTTTATGAAGATCTCTGACTATAAACAATGAAATGTGTTCCTGCTGGACAGTGACTAAGATTATTGTATTTTTTCTATTTTTTTTCATAAAACTGTATATTGATATTGAAAGAAATGTTATTTGTGCTTAAACAAACAAACAAACAAAGAGAACAGAACATAAACTAAACAAGTATTGGCTCCTGTTTCACTGACATTTTCACTGCCAAAAACTAAACCGGGAGGAGGGAGCTGGGAGGGCAGGTATCATTCAGAGCCTCCGTTAGCCCCATCTGGTGGTGGTGGGTTTTTTTGTGTGTGTGAGTTAGTAGAGAAGGGCGTGGAAGAAGGGGTCTATTTGACTGTTTTGTTCTGGAGATTTCACAGAGGTAAAAACTATTCTGTCAGGATTCAGCTGATTTTGCATAACAGGCAACTGAAAATGTTGCCCTGTCCTGTAAAGTTTTAGAGACATTAACAATGAGCAACCATTTGATTATTTGGGGTGGAGGAAAGGATGGTGTTGAGGGCTGAATAGAATTTCTAGAATGCCTTGCTTTGCAAAACTTGTGAATCAAGCGTGTGCAGGGGGCGGATAGAACGTGGTTCTGAGTATCCTCCCCTTTTTATGAAACCATTTAGTGTAAATGACCATTATACACGGCACCTCTGCAATTTCAGGTTTTTATATATTCGCTTTTCTTAAGACAAACATGCTGACTGTATACCCCTTTCTCAAAGAAAAAACAAAGTGAAATTTGACCCTAGACCCCTGGTTCCTCATCTGTAAAAGGAGATTGTGTCTCAGATGTTCTTGAAGATTACTTGTATAATAAATGTCGCTATTACTGACCACACACCTGTCGCCCATCGTGCACCCTATCCAGCTGCTGCCTAATTGTTTTAATTTTATCTTTGGAATGTAGTTAGATAGGATGAAGTTAAAAATCAAGACAATTTAGATGGTAAAATATAAAGAATAGCAACTTTGCATGTAGTTCTAGGCTTACTATATATGAACCAAACTATCTTGTTTAAAGGTGAAAAATCCATCTAAAGACCTGGTCACAACAGTCTGCCACATGAGACCCCTAAGAAATGTGTTCAGGCCCTCCAAATCTTTGGGAAAATACACTTGGAATACCTAGCTGCTCGCAGACATTTTCTCATCTTCCCTCCCAATATGTGTTCTCTCGGCTTCTTTGCTAAAGCTACTTCCTCTTCTGTCTGCAGCAAGACCACTCTGTGACTTAAAGATTATATTGATGTATAAAAGTGAAATCCACAAAAACAGGTTGTGAGATGTAAAGAGGACATGCTGCATTGTAGATAGTGTATTAATATGATTAATTTCCTGAGTGGAGAAGAGAAGGGTGAACAGGTAGGTGTGGAATTTGATACGACTATTGGAATTTGATGTAATAAGCAGTTTCAGGCACTCCAAATCTGCCTGCAAATCTTGGTTAATGACAAGTGATCACAGCTCGTTTCTGAGAATTTTTAAAATGTGTTATATTGCCTCCTTGTTTGAGGAAATTTTGCATTTGGAGCAAATTGTACACGTGGAAATTATTTGGATTTAGAAAGACTTTATCAAAATCCAATGCCTTATTAGTTTTTAATACCTTGGGAAGTGGAAGTGGGCCGTGGAGAGAATGAGCAATTTCTCAGATAGTTTGAAGGGCTGATAATCATAGTAATAATTAATAATAATAATGAAATAGTTCACATATGCATGTGCTTTCAACACACACTGTTTCGCCTGTTCCTTACAATACTCTAAGGGATGTAAGATAGTTACTATAATTTTTAAAAATTTTATTATTCTTATCATCTCGTGTTACAGATGGAGAATTGGTACCTTCACAGATTCAGTAACATGTGATGCATATTATAAAATACGGGAAGGTGGAGCCAGTTCTCAAACTTAGGTCTTGTGGTATATAGACACTACACCTCTCCTCTGATGATGCTTATGATTATCTTCACAACTGCTAGAAAGATGCGAACTCTGCAACACCAACAAATGGGCTCCCTCTGTTATTTCTCCTCAGCCACTGCTCCTGGGACACTACTCTGATGTGGCTGTCTTTGGGAGAGAAAACCAGGGGAAGTAAGCCAAGGCTGGTCTAAGCAGAACTTGGGAAAGCGTGAGGCCGGTCAGGCCCTGTGTTCCCTCACTGCACATCTGCTAAGAGCACACATTCTGAAGGCAGATTGCCTGAGGGAAACTTGCCTCTGGAACTTAAGAGCTAAATGACACTGGACAAGTTATTTAACCTCTCTGTGTCTGGGTTTCCTTACCTGTAAAATCATAGAACCCACCTTACAGAGTCGTCGTGAGAGATTTTGAGCTCTTACGTGTGAGGTGCTAGATGGGTTGGAGGTCTTGGCCATGTGGGCTGATGGATGCTTCATGACATGAATATCAGGACTATAGTTCAGGGCCATAGCCTCCTGTTCGTAAATGTGTTTTAACTTTCTGTCATATAGGGAACCAAAGAAGGCTGACGTTTTGATTCTGCTTCCATCAAAGCTGCTTCTCTTGTCATCCTTTCAAGGCCAAAGTGTTGGAAAGAGAGATGACTCACCTTGAGTCATCTAACCCTACTTTTTCCTGAAACTTCTCTCCCTGTTCACTGCCATCTTCCTAATTATCAGGTCATTTATATATGTATTTTCCCCTTGCTTTCCACCTCCTAGGCTTTTAAAAATGTATTCGTTTTAGGTACCCATCCTCTTAGAGTATAGTTTTTGCTTGGTTTTAGTGAGATTTCTCTAAATTGTTTTCCTTCCTAATTCTCCAGCGTGTGTGTGTGTGTGTGTGTGTGTGTGTGTGTGTGTGTGTGTGTTCCCCCTTTGGGGGCTCCTCTCTCTCCTGAGCAGGGAGGCAAGCCTCAAGGATCTTCTGTTTATATATATGTATACACACACTGTATAATGAATGTTTTTTGTATCATCTTCAAGTACACCTCTAAATCTCTGCTTGCATTGCATTCTAGTACACACACAAATTATATGCATATATGCCATGTATATGTGCATATATCCAGTATGTATGCATGTACTCTATATGCTATTTATGTACATACCACACACAAAATATATGTCCACACACTATATGTACACGGGCATGTGTGTGTACACTGTATATGTATACATGCACATAAGCTATACATGTATATACAGTACATATGTACAAACACATTTTATGCACACTAAACATGTATTATGTGTATGAATTATATATACACACACTATATGTATCAACGTTATATATAGAGAGGAACTATATACATATGCTCACTATGTATATACCCCTACGGTCTCTCTCCACAAACACACACACACGTGCACTCACACACACACATACATGCTCACACATACACACACAACCATTTATCTCTGCCCCTAGTACCATACCTCATTCTTAATAAGTATTAGTTCAGTTTTTCATGAATTCTAGAAGCAGTAGAAACACACCTATGCCATTAATCATGTCTTTTTTCATTTATTTCATCCCCCATCACTAGTTCATCCTAGCTTCCTAACTCAGGCCATGTTCACAACCCGTAATATCTGTTCTAGAGAAGGTCACAGTCTACTGTAAAAGTGAATCAAGCAAGCAAATGCATCTATCTAATGTAGTAAGTGCTATAATGCAGGGTAGTAAGAGGTCGTTAAGGGAGCCCAAAGAAAGATGGGCCAGTTGCGCCATAGAAATCAGGATTTGTATGTGTTCACCAGGCAGGGTGAAGGGCATACTCAGCAGAAGAAAGAGAGCTGCAGAATCAGAGAGGAATGAAGAAACTTGACATGCTTTAAACATAGTGGGAAGCTCAGAGTACTGAGAGAACAAGGAAGGAAAGTCAAGTTATGTTGTTTTGCCTCTTGATAAGTCATTCAAACTGTTTAGAATTGTTTGCTCACCTACTTATGTCACATGGTTATTGTAAGATTATATATATAAAACTGCTTTGAAACAATTGTTAGAGCTCGCCATTATTTGTTGATTTATAATGAGTACATAAATAAATGCATTGTAAACTGGACTTAGAAGTGACATGTTAAGAAGCATAGGTTATGTTCTCAGGCCAATGAAGGGGGTGGGGTGGGAGTGTTCCAGATTTTAAGCAAAGGAGTGATGAGATTCCATCTTATGTAAAGATAACTGGCAGCAGAGAATGGTGGTGGTGAATCCAGTTAGGAGACCATTGCGGGTTCTGCCTGGATTCTAATCCTGGCTCTGCGCCTGTGAACTTTGTGACCTTGAGCAATTTAATCTCTCTGAGGCTCAATTTCCTCATCTGTCAAAAGAGGGTGATGGTGCCTACCCCTAGAATTGTAGTGTGTAAAAGGAAGATATTTAGAGAGTCCGGCACTCTGCCTCACATACACTCTGTAATAGAAACTCTTTTGTTACGAGCTATTACAGAAAGGTTAACACAAGTGAGAGAAAATATACCTGTCCCAAAACAAGTGGAGGTGAGGTGGAGAAGAAGACACGCATTTCTCTTTTACTATAAAAGTAAGACATGCTCATTTTAATTTTAAATGCTAGAGAACAGCATAAAGTAAAAAGTAACTTTCATCCCCATTCAATGAATTTATTCCCATGTCAGATGTAATCAAAGTTAACCCTTCTTTGGATATCAAACCAGAGGACAGTCATTCAATATGTCTCTCTTTCTCCTTTTCAGCTGAGATGCATTAATTCGTTTTTAAAAGTTAAAAAAAAAAGAAGCGAGTTAGTTTGAACAGAAATTCTTTAGACAAAGGCCCAGGGGCATTCCTCCTCTCCCTCAAAAATCTTTTGTTTATTTCCTTTTTCTAATATCTTTTGATCACTACTCAAAAAAAAGAAGAGCAACATAAGTTATCTTTCTTCCATAGCTTGCTTGGGTGACTTGCTCGGGTGACTGTTCTGTACCTGAAACAGCAGGCTAAAGGCCAAGCAAGGTTTTCCTTGCTCCTTGCTCCTTGCAGCAGGGAGATTTCTTTGCTCTCCTCTTCTCATGCCTATTTCATTGACACCTCTTACACTAACTTCACTCTCTGCCTTCTCTACTAGAAAGAAAGGTCCCTGAAGGAAGGGGCCATGTCTTACAGATCTTTGACTTCTTCAAGGACCTTACACTTGGAGAGAGCTCAATAAATGTCTCTTGATGTAGGCTCTAGGGTTTAGAGTCTGTAATGGCTGGGTTTGAACTGCTCGATTTTTTGTTTTGGGTTAAATCATTGAATCACTCTGAGCATCAGTTTTCCTCTCTGTGAAATGGGTGGAGGTTAGGGTAATAATAACTTGCCTGCTTCCTCAAGCTGCTGTGACGATCAAATGAGATCAAATGAGCAGTAGGGCTCTGGGCGGAAGAGTGAACGCTGTCTGTGCCGAATGCGAGCACGTGGGCCTTAGGCATCTACGAAGACAGAAAGATGCTATGTCTCCTGTTTTCCCCCATCTCTGCCATGACAGTACGCCTTCACAGCTTCCTTCATCCAGCCACTGCCTCTCAGGCTCCAAACCAGCCTCCTTTCCTTCTATTGCTTTCCTCTGCACTTCCTAGTTCTTGCTTCCCTGCTGAATCTCGGGAGAATATAGGAGGGGGCAGGGTGACACCTCAGAGAGACCAGGGTTAGAGAAAGCTGACCCCAGGGCAATGCGGTTTGCAGAAGTAGCCAGAGCAGTAGTATTCGTGCCAGTCAGAAGCAGTGTCAATCTGAGACACGCCAGGAGGGGACTCATTCTGTTCCAAGAACCGACTCCAAGCCAAGAACTGCAGCCTGCTACATAAGTAGAATTTGGCAACAAAGGGCTTTTAAAAGAAGGAGGGTTTCGCAATTGGACATTAACTAGGAAAAAGTTACCCTCTGCTAGGCAGTCTGAGCCCTCCCAGTTAGGTGAATAAAAGAAAGAGTGGCTCATTCTTGTCAGTGGTTTTGATCTGCCTGAGATACAGCATTGTTGAGGGAATATTACTCATGTACTAATGTTGTCAGAGATTCTATGAATGTGAAGGCTGAGATGCCACTGTTGAGTTTCCCTATTTTATGAATAAGGAAACAGAGGCTCAGATGAGAAGTGACTTCCCTGAAACAAACAGCTGGGCCAGAACTCAAATACCCATCTATGCTCTTTCTGCTTCTCCCTGCTGCTTCCCTCCCCAGTCTGGGTCCTCAGACCCAAGCGGGGGGTGGGGGTGGGGGTGAGGGTCTCTTGCTGAAATTCAGAGATGTGGTTATGGGACACTGCTTAGAAAATTTTGCAGTCCATATTTTTTGTTAATCATTTGCATGAACACAACGTAAATAGCTCTGCTCGTTTTGTAGCAACTTGAGAGAAGTATTTATTTGAAATTTTGCTAAGATCTATCCTGCCACATAATTTGGAGGTAATTGGTGTGAACTTTTATTTTATCCCCATGAACTGTGAAAATATCTGCTTAGAAAATGGTTTAAAAACATCCATGTGATGGAATACAACTTAGCACTAAGAGCACTAAGTAGGTGTGAGCTACTGATATTTGCAACAACAAAGATGAACCTTAAAATAATTATGCTGAGTAAAGGACACCAGACCCAAAATGCGTGCACTATATGGTTTATTTATAGGGTGTGTGTATGATATGTTTCTAATAATATAAGATTTCAGAAAATGCAAATAAATCCATTGTGACAGAAAGTAGGTCAGTAGTTCTTTGGGAAAGGGCAAGCAGCTGCAAAGACGAATCACCAAGGGGCATGAGAAGACTTTTATGGATAACGGATATGTTCATATCTTGTTTGTAGTACTGACTTAATACATATGTACATATGTGAAAATTTATTGAATTGTAAACTTTAAATATGTGTAGTGTATTGTCTCCTAATTATACTAAATAATAATGGTGATGATAAGTTAATCTAGGACCTCATATTCTGAAATTTAGTTTTGGGCTGCTATAAAACAAACAAACAAACAAACCTTTAAACTGGGTGGCTTACATAACAGGCATTCATTTCTCACAGTTCTGGAATCTGAGCAGTCTAACATTGAGGGCCTGGCAGATTCAGTGAGGGTCCTCTTCCTGGTCTCTAGACAGCCACCTTCTTGTTATGTCCTCACAGATAGGGAGAGCAAACCCTGGTCTCTCTTCCTCTTCATATAAGGACACTAATCTCATCATAAGAGCCCCACCATTATGACCTTATTTAAACCTAATTACCTTCCAAAGGCCCTACCGCAACCTCCACTGTGGGTAAGCTTCAATGTATGGATTTGTGGGGGGACACAAACATTCAGTTCATAATAGTACTGGTGAAGAGTACGTATTCTGTTGGATGGAGTGTTCTGCAATTGTCTATTATATCAAGTTGACTAAAGTGTTATCAAAGTCTTCTACAACTTTATCTTCCTTTTACTTGGTCTATCAGTTAGACCAAGAGGGTATCTGAAATCTCTGACGATAGTTCTGGATGTGTCCATCTATTTCTTCTTTCAGTTTCATCAGTGTTTGCTTCATATACTTTGAACTCTGTGACATGAGATATAGAAACATTTAGGGTTATTGTGTACTGATTTATTGAGCACCTACTATGTGACAAGAATTATGCTACATGCTTTCCATATATAAACTCCTTCATTGTTAAAGGCTTATTCAATACTTTCTATCTTAGTTTTAGAAAGGAGAAAAACACTGGCACACAAAGTTGTGAAGAAACTTGCACGAGGTTTTACATAGCAGGATAAAACCTGAAGCAGTTAAATTTCAGAGTCCTCAATTTTGACTAGTCTGCTATTTTAGGTGTGGAAGCAGGGTCAGGGTAAGAAATGTGGTTAGATTGTAAGCTCCTTTAAAAATTTGGCCTTTTGTTGTAATTGTTGAATGGGTTCATATCTTCCATATCATACACATCTGTTATCAGAAGAGAAAATGAAACACATTTCCTGCCCACATGGAATTAATTTAGGTTAGAGCAACATTTTAAACTCCATATGTTTCATTTCCTTTCTCTTGGTGCTTTGCGTGTGGCCTGAGAGTTGATTGGTTTCTTTTTGTCCATAGGTTGTACAAAAGCCTTCTCAAGATGGCTGATGAGAAAGAAAAGAGCCTCTCAAGTATTAGCGAATCTACAAAATCCATTGCCAAAGGAGCTCAGTAGCCAACTCCACTATTCCAGTAGAGCTCCATTCAAGTGTCTCCTCCAGCCCCCTCTTTTTCTTGCTGACTTTCTCAGAGGTAGGGCATTAGACTTTTAATAAAAAGAAGCAATTTGAGGTGGGGGGGGGAATGGCATAGATAATAGAGGCTTTGTTCATCCCTCTTGTGCCCAAATCAAAGTTGTGACAGAAACACAGAACAAACAGCAAGGAAAGTCGCCTGGGATCTAGACGAACAGAAGCACTACAACTAGGGAGAGAAATAATTAATCAACCTGCAACGGTGGAAGGTAGGAGGGGGTGAAGACATGAGGCTGCCTGGTCCCGAGCAGCTGAGTGGTACAGAGGCTGTGGCAGCGGCAGATGCCTCTTAGAGAGGCCGTGTCTGCCAGCAGACTTTCCCAGTGACAGACCTGCTCACTCTGAGCACCAGTGCTGGGTTGGCTGTAAGGAGGGCACCAGGGACGTACGGGGGACACTGAATTGTCAGAGCGAGGGCCAGAGGCTAGGATTTCTCCTGGGCAGAAGTGCCGGTGGTATCCATTGTTCCCCTGTTGAGCCCTGTCCACTTCCAGTGTGTGGACACAGAGCCGCCATAGCGGAGACGTTATCAAACTGGGTAACAGAGGTCACTCTGCCTACTCCAACTCATGACCCCACCAAACCACATCCAGGTGTGTCCTTAGCAAGTCAGGTGCTCCTTGCTGAGCAGCACCAAGATTCACATTGGTGGCAGCTGGCCTTGGTTTTTGCCATGGCCTCTTGAGGCAAATATAAGCACAGCATCTGTGGTCGCCTGCTGAATCTTAACAGGTGGCCCCTGAGGGGCACAGGCTGGGGCTAAACTTGGCCTGCAGCTGAACTCCTGTCAGAACTGTGCCACTGGACACCTGCTTCACAAATCCTCACTAATAAGACTGGGAGACTTAGGAACTTTGCTTAGAACATAGAAAAACACAGAGAAGGGCAGCCAAAATGGGAAGACAAAGAATCAGGTCCCATGTGAGAAAACAGAACAGAGATCCAGGAATAATGGAGTCAAGCAATCTAACAGATGCAGAGTTCCAAACACTGGTTATAAAGAAGCTCAGAGAACTTAGGGGAATGTAGATAAACTCAGTGAGAATGTTAACAAAGAGATAAAAAACATTAAAATGAAAGTGGAAATTTTAAAAGGGAACCAGTCAGAAATGAAGAAATCATTATCTGAGATGGAGAGTATATTAGAGAGAATCAACAGAGTAGATAAAGAAGAGGATTGAACTACTGATATTGAGGATGGGGAAGCAAAGGACACTCATTTGGAATGGCAAAAAAAAAAAAAAGCCAAGGCTATAATAATAACTTAAGGAGTCTAAGGGACACTATTAAATGTCAAAATATCTGTGTCACAGGGAGACCTGAAGGAAAACTAGACATTAAAGAGCTATTTGAAGAAACAATGATGGAAAACTTTCCTAATCTGGTGAAGGAAATAGACATACAACCCCAGGAAGCTCAGAGAGTACCAAGGAAGAAGAACCAAAGAAGCCCACACCAAGACACATTATAATTAAAATGCCAAAGTTTAAATACACAGAGAGAATCTTAAAAGCAGCAAGAGAAAAGCAGTTACCTATAAGGGAGCACCCATAGGACTGGCAGCTGATTTCTCAAAAGAAACTATGCAAGACAGAAGGGCTTGACACATACTATTCGATGTGATGCAAACCCAGGATATACAACCAAGCATACTTTATCCGGCAAAGTTATCATTTAGAATTGAAGGACAGATAAAGAGCTTCCCAGATAAAAATAAGCTTAAGGAATTTATTAGCACCAAGCCAGTATTGCAGGAAATGTTGGAGGAACTTCTTCAAGAAGAAAAAACATGTATCAAAAACAGGAATAAAGAATGGCAATAAATACATTCCTAAAAACAAGGACCTCAAATGGAAAAGAATTAAGTGCTCCAACAAAAAGATAGAGTGGATAAATGGATAAGAAAACAAGACCTTTACATATGCTGCCTACAAGAGACTCACTTCAAATTAAAGGACCACACAGACTAAAAGGGAAGGGATGAAAAAAAATATTACCTTGATGAACCTAGAGGGTATTGCACTTCATGAAATGGGTCAGATAAAGACAAATATCGCATGATTTCACATACATGTGAAATCTAAAGAACAAAATAAACAACAACAACAACAATGAAAGTGGAAATAAATTCATAGATACAGAGAATATTTTGAGAACTACTAGACAGGAGGGAGAATGAAGAGATGGCAAAAAAAACCAGCTAAGAGAGTAAGAAGTACAAATCGATAATTGCAGAATAGATATGGAGATGTAGACTGTAGCATGGGGAAGTGGTTAATAACGTTGTAATAATTAGGTAAGGGGAGGAGGGGTACTAGATTTAGTGAGGTGATTGCTTTGCCAGATATATGTATTTCTGATCACTATGTTGTACAACTGAAACTGGTATATTGTTGTATGCCAACTTTAATTGGAAATAAAAACCCTAAATGAATCGCACAATGTAAATATGAGCAACTAATTGTCTATTATATTTCAATAAAGCTGAAAAAAATATTATTCTTCACTATAGAATGATTTTTTAATAGACCCTAAAAAAAAAAAAAAAGAAGGAATTTGGTTTTGGCTTTTCTACTTACTAACTGTGTGACTTTGAGAAAGTAACTTAACTAATCTATAAAATGGATCTACTAACAGTACTTACAAAAAAGGTTATTTTGATAGCAATACATAACACTACTTAAATGTGGGGTATTATTAGTATAATTAATATCTCTTCTTATGAATAAAAGAGGCCTCCTTCCTCCAGTATCTGCTTGGCAGACTAAATAGACGCTAATACTGGCATGCACTGCATGATGACATTTCTGTCAATGACAGACAACATATACAATGGTGGTCCCAAAGGTTATAATGAAGCTGAGAAATTCCTACTACCTGGTGGTGTCATAGCCGTCATAAAGTCATAGCTAAGGTTGTAGCTGTCATAACATTGTAGCCATTTTAACATCACAGCACAAAATGTTACATTTTTGTGGTGATGCTAACATAAACAAATCTATTGAGCTGCTAGTCCTGTAAAAGTGTAACGCATGCAATACAGTAGTAGGCTATACCATCTAGGTTTGTTTTAGTTTATGATTGCACAATGACAAAATCACCTAACAATGCATTTCTCAGAATGTATCTCTATTCCTAGCTGGCAAGTGATTATAATTGTCAGTTACTGAGTCATTTCCATGTATCAGGCACTTTTATCTACATAATTTCATTTACCTCTCATTTATCCCAGAAACCTTGTAGAATATTTTCATTATCACTTTTTTTCAAAGGAGGAAGTGAAGACTCAGAGAGGTTATGTGATTTGCCCATGATTATATCCAGAGTATATGTGGAAAGCAGGATATGAATTCGATCTAAGTAAAGCCTCTTTCTTCCACACACCTCTATTCTCTCCTTCTATTCCCTCCCTCAAACGATAGAGAGAGAAGCTCTCCTAGGCCTGCCATGTATAGCCATGCAGTTTGTACATTGAACAACTCCAGGGAGTGTCATTTTCATCGGTATCAACGTGAATGGTGCCCCCTAGAGGTATGCAAAGCATAAAGCATAACTTGCAGTTATATATGAGGAGGCCCTGGTACAGCTAATATGTTTTATTCAGAGAGGAGAGAAGATTTTGCTGACAGTCACATTGTTATCTCTGCATTCCTCCTTTCAATCATTCTCAGAGATGTTTTCTATGCTTTAATACTTCCGAGTAAATGACCTAAAGAGACCTGACCATGTAATTTCCTCAATAAGATGGTAACGAATATGTGTGCATTTGTACTATTCTTTAGGTATTTTCCTTTCTTATGCCCCTACATGCCTGCCACCTTCCAAAAAATGCTGTGAAAGAAGTTGCATAGCTGGATTTGTCAGTATGGTGCAATGATACAGGCAAAAATGAGCTATTTTATTTGAGTTCATCCTGGAAGATTTCCTGCACGTACCTGTGTGTGCTTAAGCCACTAAAAGTCCTAAAGGCATGAAATAAACCCTTTCATGTCTCATTTTCCAGAAAATGCAGCTTAGCATTGCTCTTGCCTTTGGTCATGCCTTTACCCACATATGAGAGGAAACGTGAATTTAGGAATAAATTAGAGCACATGAATAGTTTTCATCTGGGCTTGTTTCCTTCTTCTTTGGGCCAGCATCCTAAATGCTATGGTCCTTAGAAATCTTTCTCTAGCAGCTAAGACTTAACAATGGTATTTATACTCAGAGCTGGAGGCAGTAGAAACACTAATTTTTGGTAGATCTGAAAAGGGTCTATGATCTGGGCCAGGCCCGGTTAATAATTTCATTAAATTACCTCGGTAATAGTTACAGAAATTTATTGTATTTTTCTTACATTTATACAGGGTTTTATAGAAAGTTTTCAAAATCAACAACTTTGCTTTATATCATAACCTTTTAAGGTTGGTTGAGTAGATAATTTTATGTCTCGCAAAAGAGAAATATGTACTATGAAGCTAGAGATGTCAAAAGAGATATCCAAGTTCACAAAGCAAATAAAAGTCTGAAACCCTATTTGAGCTTTTCTTCCCAGAATTCGCATAGCCATCACTGCATACATTTGGAAGTCATAGAGACTTAGATATTTTGCTTTTCTCAAATCCTGAACCCAAAGATTCACTACAACGATGTGGGGAACATTTAAAACCAGTCCAAATTATTATAGTGATTTTAGACTAATTAGAGTTGAGTGTGTATTCCAGCAGAACAAATTCATGCCTTGTAAACTCCTTCTCCAGAAGTGCTTTTTCTGTAACCCTAATCAGCTACAAGTGCCACTATAAATAATAAGGGGCAGACCTCCAGTTGCTGTCTATTAAGAATAGCTTCAACAAGAATTACCCCCAGACCATGCAGTCATTTGTACCCCTATATAAACATGTAATCTATTTTGACCTACAGAGGTGTAGGGAGGTAGAGTGCAAACAGCTTATTGTCAATTGGCCAGATTATAATGCTGTATTCTTTTTCGGGAAATTGGAAATAACTTTATCCTCTCAGAAATCTGTGCTCACACCCCCAAGTGGTCCCTCTACTACTTCCTGTCTTAAAATGTGGTCTCTGGGGCAGAGGTGGCTCATGACACTTGTATATAAATTTGTATGCTGATTGAAGCTTATGCATTAATGTACATCATTAATTGATGACAAATAAAGAAGCCCTTCTTGTTCTCATTCAACATCTAGGTCCTTGTGAACAATCACATTACCTCAAAGCTAGGCTCTTCATGTGAAAGACAGATACTAGTTTAGAAAATGGAAATATCTTTTAATTAAGTGGAAGCAGGCACTAATTCACAGCTCAGTGGGGAGCTCAACAAACAGGTTAGCTTAGACCAAGTTGGAACAAGAATTCAGGAAATGGGAAAGTTAAGGTTTGTGGTTTAGAATTTCCTTGTGTGGCTTGATGTGGTTTTCAAAACTTCTTTTTCCAAGGAAAATACCAAAGCAATACTTTCACTGAAAGTTAATGTTTCTAATTGCCTCCAGCTCCCTCGAAGGCATAATATATCATAATAGATGGTGGGAAGTTTATAACATGTCAGCACCAATTTGAGATGCTTTCTCTGATTAATCAGAAACATCAAAAGAAGACAGAAAAAAGGGCACGGATCGAATACAGCACTGAAAATTCTTTGTTGGAGATAAATACTTGGAAATATATCTATTCTAGGGTGATACTTTACAAACTTTCTTGTTTTGAAATTTCATGTGGACATGTAATAATAAGTAGAGAAAACTGGACCTGTTATGGTTGAACGGGAGGTAGTTACATGGAGCCTACTTGATCTGCCACCCACACGTCCCCTGGGGAACATCAGAGACACTTCAGAGCTTGAAGGAACACAGTGAAAAATCAGTGGACTAGGAAATTTCTGGAATTTCTTTTGTGGTGATGAAATAGTTGGTTTGTAGCAGTTGCTAGAGGAGACTAAGTAGAAAAGATTAGACAGCGAGCTCTTTGATGGTCAGGATTCTAACACGTTCATTTCTCTGTTGTTGACAAGCATATGACCTGTCTCATGGCAACTGCTGATTAATTTAGCAATTTGTTAAATAAATGACTGTATTTTTTAAATCTACATTTGAATGATGAAAGTGCTTAAAACCAAGAGAGCACAAGAAAATAAGTATATTGAAGAGAATGAATGTGGCCTTGTGTATCTCGATGTCCTCATAATTGCCTATCTGGAGAGGTACCTCTTGCTATTTGGTCTAATGAGAAATAAAATATGTAACCCTAATGAATTCTTCCAGCTTAATGAAGCTTTACCTTGATATATTGTCAAGTCTTATTTATAGGCACCCTAGAGGTAAGCTTTAAGAACCATAAAACCACGGTTCTCAAATTTTAGAACACATAAGAATCACTCCAAAAACTGTAAAAAACCATAGATTTCTGGGCTTTACTCCAGATGTCCTGATTCAGCAGGTCTTGGATAGGGACTTGGAGTGCTTACACAAATGGTTCATGGACCATAAGTTTGAGAAATCCTGATGCCCTGGATGAAAGGGGCAGGAGAGGAAAAGTAACTGCTTGTTCTTGGAGGTCACAACTACACTTCCTGATTCTAGGCAAACTGAGACTCTCAGCACCAATTTTGAAGGCAATCTTAATCCACCCCCCCCCCTCATTCTTCAGAGGTTCCAGAGCAGTAACTTCTACCCACAGGGCTTGCAGAAATCAAGGCCTGGGAAGATGACCCCAACTGTAGCTAGCCTGAATTTGCTCTTCTGATATGTTTTTTAAAAATTCCCATCTCCTTATCCCCTTCCCTTTGGCAACAATCAGTTTGTTGTCTATATCTATGGGTCTGTTTCTGTTTTATTTTGCTTATACATTTCTTTTTATTTTGTTAGAGTCCACATATAAGTAGAGTCATATGGTACTTGTCTTTGACTATTTTACTTAGTATATACCCTCTAGGTCCATTCATGTTGTTGCAAATGGCAAGATTTCGTGCTTTTTATTTATTTATTTTTTTGCTGAATACTATTTTTATATATATCAATCTTTATCCATTCATCTATTGATGGGCATCTAGTTTGCTACCATATCTTGGCAATTACAAGTAACACTGAAATGAAAATAAAGTTGCATATATCTTTTTGAATTTGTGTTTTTGTTTTCTTCAGATAAATATCCAGAAGTGTAATAGCTGGACCATATGGCATCTCTGCTTTTCATTTTTTGAGGACTCTCCATACTGTTTTCCATAGGAGCTGCACTAATTTACAATCCTACCAACAACATACAAGGGTTCCCTGTTCTTAACATCCTTATCAACATTTGCTATTTGTTGATTTATAGATGATAGCTATTCGGATAGGTGTGAAGTGATATCTCATTGTGATTTTAATTCACATTTTTCTGATTAGTGATGTTGAGCATCTTTTTATATGTCTGTTATCATCTGTATATCATATTGGTCCTCTGCCCATTTTTAAATTGGATTGTTTGTTTTTTTGATATTAAATTGTATGAGTTCTTTATATTTTGAATATTTACCTTTTATCAGATATATCATAGGGGAATATCTTCTCCCATTCAGTAGGTTGTCTTTTTTGTTTTATTGATGGCTTCCTTTGCTTTGTAAAACCCTTTTAGTTTGATGTAGTCCCAGTTTTTATTTTTCCTTTTGTTTCCCTTGTCTGAGAAATATCCCAAAAGATATTGCTAAGAGTAATATCAAAGAGCTTACTGCCTATGTTTTCTTCTAGGAGTATTATGGTTTGGGGTCTTGCATTTAAGTTTCTAATCCATTTTGAATTTATTTTCATATATAATATAAAAAGTAATCTAATTTTATTTTTGCATGTATCTATCTAGTGATGTTTTCTCAACACCACTTATTGAAGAGATTGTCTTAACCCCACTGAGTATTCTTGCCTCCTTGGTCTTAGATTAATTGACCATATAACTAAAGATTCATTTCTATTCTCTCTATTCTATTCCATTGATCTATATATCAGTTTTTATGCCAGTACCATATTGTTTTGATTATTGTAGCTTTGTAATATAGTTGATATCAGAGAGCATGATACCTCCCACTTTGTTTTTTGTCTTTGGCTATTCAAAGTCTTTTGTGGTTTCATATGTATTTTTAGATTAGTCATTCTAATTCTGAGAAGAATGCCATTGGTATTTTAATAAGGATTGCATTGAATCTACATATTGCCCTAGATATTTTAACACACTTTTATTTAAAGTCTGGAACATCCCCAAAAGTATTGAGTAGTAGTCAAAATGTGTTCAAAATAATGTGGAAAGAATGACAGAACACAATGCAAATCTCTATAACCACATTTTTTCAAATAAAGCCATCTTATTAGCAAAGTCTATTGATGTTTATCATCAGGACAGAATGGAAAAAACAAATCCCTTTGTGATTATGATATTTTTCTAGTTGCTAAATATTATAACTATCTAAAGGCATGACCTTTAGATAGTAATAATAACTGAAATTTGTATACAATAAACATTTATAAATGGCTATTCTAAGCAACTAGTCCACAAAGAATCCTTGAGAAGTAGATATGGCAGATTTAAGTGAATATTAAGTGCTTTTTTAAAACAAAGAAGCATAATCTTAAATGATGTTGGTTCCATAATCAGTTCCAATGTCAAAAAAAGTTTATTGATACCTTAGAGCATGGTTGACATAATATGTAGCAGACAAAAGCCTATGAAGGCAGGTTGAACAGAGACCTCCCCCCTCATACTTCCAGAATGTTCTGAGCAACAGTGACATTTTTATGGGAGGTGAAAATTAGTCCCATCGTGTCTCATTGGAATAAATCAGTGATAGTATCCTTCTTTCAACAAAATACTGAACCATCTGCCCTTTACAGTCAAAATATCTCCAGATAATTGATGAGGTCTATTATCCCAGCTACCCTTCAGTTTTGTTAGCTCTCACTCAGCAATAGCTAAATGGGAAACACCACAACAAAACTTATAAAATCTATTAATATAATTTACACAGATTTCTAAGGAAACAAAGATGTCTATTAAGAAGCTCTTGATACTTAGAGTTCTCTTACTAAAATAATGTTTTTCAAACTTTTGAAAATATATGCCTGTCTCTGTATTAACATAACATTAAAATCTCAAATTACACCTTGCTCTAATTCAATGCCTCCTTCCTTCTTCCTTTGAGAATCACTCTTCTTGGACGAAATCTTGTGTTAATAGACATCCTTAAAATAATGTTCTGCAAGTAGGAAATAGAATAAAGCTGTGTGATAAATAATTCTGGAGTAGTTTAAAAAAGAATGACTTTTATTTATTTCCATGGCCTTACCCACATTAATAGCCTTGTATGATTCACTTTCTTCTTTGGTTTTTCTCAATTTTCATTTATGATTCTCACTCTTTAATTTCCTTCCCATCTCTGATAAGTTTTAATATAACCAGAAATACAACCAAGTTATAAATTGTGATCATGACTGATGGGATATATAAAGTAGCTGGCTTGTTTCCAAGTCAGATAATTTTCTCAGATGAAACTCTGGAGAGCAAAAACACTATATGTGAAGGAGCAGAGAAAAGTATCAAGAGTCAGAATCAGTGCTAGTCTCTTATCTAGATAAGGTCTAGTACAGAGAACACAGGTGCAAGCCTATCTAGATAACTACAAAGCCAAATCTGAGCTCTGCTCACCTAACTGCTGCTAATAAAATTCATCCATGATGAATGGGAAGGGTATAGAAATGTTTTCTTTCCCTGGAACACAGTTGTGGCAGTTTGCAGCACTAGTCTTGGAAGAAAATAAATGTGCATGTGTGTTATGACAGGGATGGAGTGGTTCTTGCCCTTTTGGGAATGCCAGCTAGAGTGTCATCCTGCAGCTGTGATGTGACAAATTGCAATTAAGCAAGGGGAGCATAGGCTGAGGGCTCTGTGGAAACAGGAAAGTGACAAGAGTCATAGGGCTAGAAGTTCACTCTAAATAATTGTGGACACATGTGTGAAATTTGGCCTTGGCTGCACCTGTCTTCCAATTCTTACAATCAATTCTCCACAGATAAACACTTCTTTTGAATATCTACTATAAGAAATCACTAGGAAACCCATTATTTTCCTCATCAAAGAATTTCATTATATGCTTTTTACCACTAAAAGTACATACAATGTCTACATTTGTAGAATTTATTTTAAAAGATAGAGTTTATAAGAATATATTTATTGAATCTAAAATATATATACACTAAAATTTTTCCAGAGGTAATCTCTGGGTAATAACATTCGGATTGGTTTTTTCCTATGTATTTTTAAATTTCCGATTTCTCAAAACATTATTTTATATTATATTTCATATTTTATAATTATTTTATGTTAAGAGAAATACAAATGTTACTCAAAAACGATGTAATGATCATTGCTAACAATGATGGAGACCTTTTTCTATGCTTAGTTCTGGGCTTGGTACTCTGCATGTGTCATCTGTTTTAACTCCCCTAAACACACATTAAGAGTGGAACTTGTCTACATGTAACCCATTCAGAAGCAGGCTTATCTCAGTCTAGTGACTTACCCAAGGTTGTTATGGCAAGTGTATGACATAGCTGGGATTTGAACTCAGGTGCTTTGTGACTCTAGGACCTTTGGTCTAAACTGCATTAGAATTGGCATACCCCTTCAACTTTCCATTGCTGCCAAATCCTAATATCTCAATGAAATCTAACCACTAAAAGAAATGGCAAATTCTGGATTCTTATCTCAATAATCAGATTTTTCCCTTTATTTCATTCCATAAAAAAATGTAGAACCCCAGGAACAAACAGCAAGAAACAGGATTTTGAAACTTAGTTTTAGTTGTCAGGGCTCTAGATGGCCTAGAACATCGGTTGAAAATTCATAGGTGTCATAAAACTAGTTATAGTCGCAGAATTTTCATTTTCTTATGGGTTGCCTCTTTTTAAAAGTAGAGAGCTCATACAATTTTGACTGACTAAAAGTTCTACTGGTGAATTTTACTAAATGGAGGGCTTATTATATTCCCCAGGGAAAGCATAGGCACCAACCAGTTAGAATGGTAGTCTTTCCTGTTATGGAGGGCCCTGCTGGGCCTTCGGTTAATAGATAATGGGGAAGTCTAGAAACATAAGGGGATGAAGAAGAGGACAGGTCAGCCAAGGCATTGGGAGGACACTCGGAGTGTAGGACCAGTGGCTATTTACTAGAGAATGTGAAAGCACAGTTGATTTCTCATTACTTGTGGTGGTTACATGCTATAAAGTTGCCATGAAGACTGAAATATCAAGCAATAAATCATTACTTCTACGAGAGAGTCTCTGGTCATAACATTTTAATCAACTGATCTATAGAAGCCTTGTTTTATGTGTATTTCTGTTTAAAGACATCTTACTTAATATACATTGCTGATTCATTAACATTAAACACTAGGACTCACACCTGCACTAAGTTTATTTTCTCCATTAGTCACACTACAGCCTTTTTGTGATTAGGATCAGTAGACAGCACTGATTTTGAAACAGTAAAATTGCCTACAAAGAGCACAAAAATGTGAGAAAATGTAGCACTACATGCACTACAAAAAGGATACTTGTTTATAGTATGAGAGCTAAAACAGGAAGACAGCGTGTCACCTTGTTCAGGCTTAGCTGGGAACGCATGTGTAGGTTTACTCAAATTTTTTGCTGCTTTGTCAATGTCCATGAATGACTATGAAAATGCCATGAGAATTGATTTGGGAGTTACAAATGAATTTTAGCAAGTAGGCAAATTCTCAAATACAGAATCTGTGAATAATGAAGATCAGCTATTTCAATATTTTAATGTCTGGTAAGACCATACTTGTACATGCAGCTTGGACGTCAGCAGTAGTATATAATTCTGTGGCTTTGGGCAATGTAGCCTTGCTCTGTGAGGTTGCCCTTCTCCATCACACCTTATTTCACCATCTGTGTCTCTGTTCTAGCTAGTCCTTCAGCTCTGGCAAATTACTCTCTCCTTTTTTCCATTTAAATATCCTGTAAGCCTGTCAAATATTCAGCTTCTTCCATAAGATCACCTCTGATAATCTTAGTCAATATTAGCTGCCTTCCACCCTTGCCCCATCATAAACGTCACTCCTCGATGATATTTTGCTTCTTGACACAAGGGCTCTTTCTACTACTACATTCAACTAAGGATTACTTAACAGAGTGGTTCCTTTGGGACTGCGGCCCATCCCTTCCATGTCTTCACACCTTCTCCCACTGTTAACTCTGCTTTCACAGAGTCATAGAACACAAAAGCTCTTACGGGCCACTGTAGTAAAAGTTATATACATAGATTAAACTTTCATTTACTTGATCTAAGCTTAATATTTTAATCCTCAAGTCATTTTCTTAACAGATCAAATTCAGTAGTACTGCAGACTGCATCATTCCTCAAGTTCTGAAGTTTGAAGTTGTTTAATGTATATTTTAGATGCTTACATTGATATCTCCAATCCAGGTTGAAACCTCTTCTGCTCTAACTAAATGGAGGACTAATTATATTCCCCAGGGAAAGCACAGTCACCAGCCAGTCAGAATGGTAGTCCTCCCTGTAATGGAGGGCCTCGCTGGCCCTTCAGTAAATAGATAACAAAAAAGTCTAGAAGGATAGGTGAGTGAGGAGAGGACAGAGCAGCCAAGGCACTGGGAGGATACTCAAGGTGTGGGATTAGTATTTACAAACTTCGTACCAGGAAGGACCCTGTCTGATGTATTCAGTACTGAATCTCTAGTGACTTGTATATAGAATTAATGAAATATAGTCACTTTAACTCCCATAGAGAGATTCTATTCTCAGATCAGTCCAATCCTCATTAATTAAATCTAAGCCTGACTTCCTTGGCACAAAGTGACTAGTTATTTCATCAAACATTCTCTTCTCAAGTCACCTTATAATGTCTCTTTTCCCCTCTTTGTTCTGCCTTGTGTCACAGTGATTTGTGTGCATTTAACATCTCTTCTTCAGGAATATTAACATCAAAGACAGGAATTGTGATTCAGTGGCCCTTTATTTCTACTAGCCCTCAATACCTAGCAAGTATGTATGTATGTTTTTTTCATTAATTAATTAATCAATCAAATGAGCACCTATCATGTGCCAGAGACTATCTAGGTGCTAGGATATAGTTATGAGTGAATAAATAGCCCAGCCTTCATGGAACTTACATCATAGTGGGGGAGACAGACAATAACTAGGATGAATAAGTAAGCTGTACAGTATGTTTGAGATTCCTGAGTGTTAAGGGGAGTAATGAAACTAGAGTAGAGGACATGTTGTCTGGGATGGTGGTGGGAGTTGTCACATAATTTTGTGTGGGGTAGCCAGGGAAAGCTTCACTAAGAAGGGGACTTTTGACTAATAGCCTAGAGGTAATGAGAAATCCGTGGGCCTAACTGGAGGAAATTCCAGTTAGAGAAAATACTAAGGGTAATGGCTTGAAATGGACACATGCTTAGAGCTTGTGAGGAACGGAAAGGCTAAAGTGGAGTGAGTGGCTGAGAGTATATAGGAGGAGAGGTCAGAGGCCAGATCACGGAGATCCTTGTGGGCTATTACGAGGATTCTGGGCTGCACCCTTCCATGGAGAGCCATGGGAGGGATTCACACAGAGGAGTAACATGTTCTGACTCTTTAACATGCTCACTCTGGCTGCTTTGTGGAGAATAGACCACAGAAGTTGGGGTTGAGTAGAGAGTTGGGAGATGGTTGTGGCTTGGAGCAGGGTGCAGCAGTAAAGACAGTGAGAAGTGCCTGGATTCTGGATAAACTGTGGAGGTATAACAAGACAGGATTTATAGACTGAATGTAAAATGTGAGGCAAATAGAGGAGTTTGGCTTGGGAAGCATGAAGAATGGGGTTTCGGTTTACTAAAATGGGAACGTTTATAGAAGCAGCAGGATCTGGGATAGGAAAAGAGAGCAGAAGCTTAGTTTTTGATATGTTAAGTTTAAAGTGTCTATAGAATCTAGAATAAGATGTCCCATAGCAGATGGATATGTGAGTTCAAGGGAGAAATGTGAGTCAGAAATATAAATTTGAGAGTGATCAACCTATAAAAACCTTAAAATCCATGAAACTTAATGAGATTCATAAAGAAAATACCATAGGTAGGGAAGAGAAGACATCATTCCAATATTTAGAGAGAGGAATAAACAAAAGAGACTGAGAAGGAATGGCTAGAGAGATAGGAAGAAGATCAGGCAAGTGTAGTGTCTTTGAAGCCCAGTGAAGGGAGAGTTCCTAGGAGGAAGGGAGCTACTGTGTCAAATCGACTGATAGTTCAGGCGAGAAGACAATTGAGCACTTACCATTAGATTTTGTAATGTAGTGACATTGATGATCTCAACAAAAGACATTTTGGTTAAATGCTCAGAGCAAAAGTCTGATTTGAGTGAGTCCAAAAGACAATGGGAGGAGTGAAATTGGAGACAACGAGTTTAGGCAATTTTCAGAGTTTTACTAGAAAAGAAAGGAGAGAAATGAGAAAAGTAGAGCCAAGAATTTTTTAAAGATAAGTGAAATAACAGCAGATTGTATGGTTATGGAAATTATTGCTGGAAGAAAGTGAATTGTAGAGCTGTATCCATGAGAAGGTAATATGAGGTGAGATCCAGAGTATTTGTGGAAGGTGCTGGCCTTCACTAGAAGCATGGGAAGGAAAGAAGTCAGCCTGGTGGGCATTCATGCAGATATATGGGTAGAGGTAGTGGTCAGAGTATTGGAAGTTTATGATTGCTTCTATTTTCTCAGGGAAGTAGAAATCAAAATCATCAGATGAGAGAGATGTCAGAAGAAATGTTAGAAATTTGAGGAAGAAGAGAGGCAATAAAATAACTAAATAAAATATCTAGGAGGGTGGAAAAGTAAACAGATTAGGGGGAAAATTGCCAAGCAACAGGAAGGTCCTGTTTGGGGTTAATTGTCATGAATTTAGAGTATGGCCAGTCAGCACGAATATGTGTTTTTCTCCATTCCAAGTGTTTGTGTGGGAACAGGTGCAAAGTAGGTGGAGAGTTGGGTTAAAAAAAGGTTGAGGTTTTGCCAAGCAAATATGCCAAACAATAGAGGGAAAGGGAGAAGGGGGAGAAAGCAAGGGAAGGGTTTTAACAACTGACCATTGCATTTCACCTAGAGAAAGGAAAGGGAGAATACAGCTGGGTGAGCCTACCGAAGAGTGGGAAAAATCTGTGGATTAAAGATCTTGTTGTGGTCAAAGGACCAATGGGGCTGGGCTGGGAGAGAGAGGAGCAAAGATAGGCAGTGGGTAGTCAATAAATGGGATGGCTAAAATTAGATTTGGGTGAAAAAACAGTTATTGGTAGTGACAATGTCTAGCTTATGACTGTGAAAGTGAGTGACTAAGGCAGTGTGGTGGACAAGACCATTGTATGACTGGAGGTCGTGAAATTCAGAGATCCAGGAATTGGAAAGATGATTTTTTTTTTTGGTTGAGATTTGGAGAGAATAGCAGTTATCTGAGAGTTAAAAATCTTCAAGGAATGCATGTCCCAGGAATCTTTAGATGACTGTAACAATATTGAATAGAAGGATGGCATAATCTAATAATATGAGAATCAAAGCTAGTTGATTTTAGAGAGGAGGGAGGGATACATTTGAAAGTAGCATTAAAGAGGAAGAAAGGCACCTACCCACTCATCTTTAGATCCAGTATACAGGGCTGGGAGGGCAGCATAAGTGGGCAGCAGGGCACACAGTATTTATTCTCAGGCAAGAGCCAGGCTTCAGTTAGGACATGGAGGTGAATAGAATCCTCACCAAAAACAGGTTGTGGAAAGGAGATTTTTCTGAATGAATGATGAGCCCACAGCTGATTTTATTTTGGTTTACAGGGGATGTGGGGATGGGTTAGGAGATGGGGTCAGAATAGGTGGTGAGGATTATGAGCATCATGAAGACATGAGAATCTTGCTTCTTTTTGGATTATCCCTAAATTCTTCTTTTTGCAACATGCCATTTGACCCTGTTTTGTTCTAAGTCTCCTGCTCCCTATTCAATATGCAAAGCTAGAACCTCAGTCTCCACATGGATAACGTAGCCATCAGAAGCAGCATGAGAGATTTGAGATCCAGAAGTGCTACAATGAGTGTGAGAAGGGAATTTATACATGTGCCAAATGCAAACCTCATTCACCACAATTTTCTCTGTAAAACATATGCACAAAATAATGACAAGACATTGATATTTCTGGAAAATGTTTCCCCTCCAAAAATACACAAGGATTGTGAATCTAGCTAAAGAAAATAGATTTCTGACAAACTGTGTAAGAGTAATAGAAATGTCAGATAAGCTTGGTGTACTTCCAAATCTTCCACAGTTTATTATGAAAGATAGCAAATGGCTTAAAACATTTTCCCAAGAGCATAAGCCAGATTGTGAGAATGGACTACAGATTGCACTGTCTGGAAAGGTTAAGCCAGTGTTGCCAGTGGCCAGTCTGGCACTGTCTTCTTAATTTCTCCATGCATGGTCAGGGGCCTGGAGCAGTGTTGGCAATTGGATCTCTCCATCTCCCTGTTCGAGTCCTCTCTGTTCAGCTTCCCACATACAGTCACTTTGTGTGGGCCTCCCCCTAGGGTCCATTGGTGAGCACTGGCTCCCAGAGCAACTTAGTTGAACCTGGGTTACCTGAGCCAGGTTCTCCACCCATCAAGAGTGCCCTCTCTAGAAGAATTTAGATGTGTCCTCACAGAGGCAAGTTTGGGAAGGAGTCAGGTAGCCCTGCATTGGATCACAATTCTCATTGCCCCGGCTCTGGTCTGAGGTTCCTTCTCTAAGATTTGAGGTTACCTCTCCTGACACTTTGTTCAGGGTGACTCTCTAGTTTCTTTGGCCACTGTGCCAACTTCCCTACACTGATCTTGGGATTGTGTGTGTATGTGTGTGTGTGTGTGCATGGTCTATCTGACCCAAGGGTTGAGGGTAAAGTGCTGGAAGCTTTGCCCACAGCCTCTTCATGTTCTTCCCCTCTGGGGAAACAAATGGAACAAATATGTAAACAATATCAGAACAAGGACCCTCCTGTACCAGACTTTGAACTGGCAGTCCCTTAGTCCCTTTGCGCTGTTGTAACCAATTCCACAGACTAGGTGGCTTGTAAACAACAAAAATTTCTCAGTTCTGGAGGCTGGAAAGTCTAAGATCAAGGCACCAGCATGGTCAGGTAAGAGCCCTCTTCCTGGTTCACATACAGTGCCTTCTTGCTGTCTCTTTATGTGGTAGAAAGTGTTAGGGATCTCTGTGGGCCTCTTTTATAAGAACACTAATCCCATTCATGAGAGCTCTACCCTCATGACTGAAGAACCTCTTAAAACCCCACATTCTAATACCATTATCTTTGGGGGTTAGGATTTCAACAGAGGAATTTTAGGAAGATACAAACATTCAGACCATAATAGGCAGCATTTGACCTTAAGTTTGCTGGAACAACATTCTGTTCATCCATGGAGTAGATCTGAGGTTTTGATCTCACACAAGTCCTCCGTATTTCTCCCACAAAGGATCAAGCCTTCCTAGGAATGAAAAAAAATGAAGTGTCATCGTGGTGCTGGTAATTCACTCACTTTGTGTGGTTTTTGGGAGATGATTACCATTCAAGGCAAGGAATTTATCTTGGCAATTCCAGCTGTTAATGTAAGAAATAATGAAGGTCATGTGAAGTTTACTAAAGAAAGGTAAACCATCCTGAGTTGAAAAGCAAGATTCTTCTTGTCCTAGTACTTCTTAGTGAATGGAATTGCAAGCCACACTTTCTGATGAAATAAAAAAGATTTAGAATGAATTTAGCAGAATTAGCAAAATTGATTTTGCTTTCTTTAGCTCTATGTTTGGGGGGAATAAAAAGATGTACAGAAAATAGTTTCAAATACACAGAAACATATGAAGATTTTTGCCTTAAAATCTCTGAATATTGTTGAATACATCTGACTGTTGTACACAGATTCCCCATGAGGTTTTATTCCCATGCCCCTTTTATTAATTGCATATCACTGCTCTGCAGTGCACAAGCCTAGAATATATTTTTCATGAGTAAGTCATAAGCCACAAACCACATTTGGCATTTCTCAGGCTAATGCATAATTTGCATTACTTGTTGAGTTATTGTGGCTTTTCTTCTTCCAGAAATTATTTCAGCTCATTTTCAAAATGAAGTTCAAAGGTCATACAGTTTGGTGTCTAAAGCTCCTGATATCTTTTAAGAACAAATAAAAATAGCTGACATTTATTGGGCATTCTGTGTACACTAGGGAGGGTACCAAGCACTTTAGTATAGCACATTATAATACTTAATCCTGACAACTGGGGAAGTTACTGTTAATATAGTCATTGTTTTGAAAGTGGATAAAAATGAAGCTTGAGGATATTATTCAGCTCACTCAAGGCCACATGATTAATAAGAGGCCAGAACTGTGATTGAAATCCACATATACTGCTTTCTAGCCTCTTATCTATATTCTCTACTGTTATGTGGTTTGTCATTTTTATCTGAGGTTATCTTTATATAACTCAAGATGAATGGATTTGGAAGGCAAAACATCTATAAACCAAAGAAAATATTACTTAACATTAGGTCACACATAGACAAAATATCTCACCTTTAACTTTCGGAGTGGCAGCTGCTAGATTTCAGCCTTTACTGAGGAAAAACTAAGCCCTCGCCAGCCATATGTAATTAGGTGCCAAGAGGTCATAAAGATCGAAGATGAGTCAGACAGAGTGCTTGTCTTCTTTGAGTTTATAATTGAAAGACACATAAACTATAAAAGGCAATTCTCTCTTGTGTATATGTATGGTGTGGTGTGTATGGATGTGGTGTGTGTGTTTGTGGTGTGTATGTGTGTTTGTGGTGTGTGTGTTTGTGGTGTGTGTGTGTTTGTGGTGTGGCGTGTTTGTGGTGTGTGTGTATGAGTGTGAAAGAGAGCAGTGTGTGTGTTGTGTGGGGGGTGGTGTTTGAGTGGTATGTGTGTTGTGTACATGTTCATGTCCCTCTGCACATGTTTCATGCCTGTGTGTGGTGTGTAGTCTGTTGCACTGCGTTTGTGTGAGACGTGTGTGTGGTGTGTGGGTGTACAAATGTGTGCTCGGGCACATGGGCGTACTCATGTGAAATTGTGCCCATATGGAGAGTTATGCTAATGGTGGCAGAGTGCAATTATCCCACTGAACGATGTTGGGCTTCATTTTCTTCTTAGCCTTCAGACTAGGCTTAAATTTTTAATGCAGCTTATGCTTTAAGACAGAAAACTGAATATATCTTTAAGGAAACAATCATCATAAAAAATTAAAGGAAACACATGTGATGAATACTCACCAGATTTTCAGGGAAAGCAATGGTAGAGTCACATAGTTTACAAGGAAAGCTTAGTTCACAAGGAATGTTCTGGAGCCAAAAAGAGGCTTTCGTTTGTGTGTATAATCAGATAGAAATCTGATGATTATTCTTTTATTGGGAAAGCACTAATGAAGTGACATCTACTCAATTTAGTTGGCTGTGCTTTCAATAACAGCTCTCCCTGAATTCTGAGGGTGGCAAACTGGATTACGCATAGGGCTGGCATGAAGTGCACAGTAAATGACTTCCCTAGTCTCCTCTTACAGACACTAATAATTCACCACAAAATGCCTTCCAGCCCAGTCAGGAGCTGGCTGCCGGTTTCTGAACACTTGGCTCCTTGACCTTGACTTTAGTTTAGCCTCTGGCCTTTCAGATTTGCTGTTCTTTGCTGTATATCCTGGCATGTGGACAATGGACATCTCTTATATGCTGTCTTTATCTACCCTTTTGTCTAAGCATCTTCCGTATTTCTCACATTAGAAGTTTGTACTCCAATCCAAGAACTTGATGGAGCATTACAGATTTTGGGGTTGGCATCACTTTGAGTCAATTCTGGCTTTCTGAATATTTGGAGACCTGGTCCGTCATGTATCTGTTTGGTTATGCTTTACCTGCCTATTTATATCAGGAAGCCTCTAAGGTAGTTGTAAAGCTTCATATTGTTTCAATTTTCTAAAGTGTTTATTCAGCCTGAATCCTGTCTTACAGGTATTTGTGCTCCTCATGGCCCTGGCAGAAATATTGGCACATCTGCACAGGTACAGATACTCAGTGGTTGACCAATAAATGTTAGTTCCCTTCTAGTTCTCTGGCTGTTCCTTAGACCTTCAGAGTATAGTGCTGTAATACTTTCCCGCTACTCTGCATTTAATTGTTCTGCATTTCCCTTCTGCAGGACCAGGATTCTGCCCTCTACAGTGACAAGATACTCATTTAATTCAAATATATGTTGGGCACAACTGAGTATTAGGCACTCAGCTAGGCAGCAAGAAGGATACACACATGCTAAAGATACTTTGTTTACCACTCAGAAACCTACAATCTACTGGGTCGGTGGTCAGTTGTCTACATAGAACTTGGCAAGAGACTGGAAACTGGGAATATTATGAAACTTGTGGTGGAAACAATAGCACAGCAAATTTGGGAATAAGACTCTACATCTTGTGTAAAAATGAAGGAAAATAAAAATATATACATATGTATGTGCATTCACACACACAGCACACACATATATATGGTCATATTTACCTACATATCTATAAAGAGACTGAAAAGATTCACAAGAAAAGAATAACAGTGGTTATCTGTATTGAAAGGACAGTGGGTGGGAAATGGTCAGATGGGGTAAGAGTGGTTGAGAAATTTTACTATATTCATTATTAAATATTTTTTCCAATTAATTACCAATTTTTTTCAATTTTATTTTTTTATTTAATTAGTTCAAGTATACAGTACATTGGTTAGACATCTATACAGTTCATAAAACGATCTTCCTAATTGCTTCCTCCCTCCCTGACCCTCCACCTAGCCAACTATTAATGCTAACTGCATTCCCTATGCTGTGGTCCTCAGCCCGTGACCATCCATCAGCTACTAATTTGTACTTCTTTAACCCTTCACCCCATTCTCCCAGCCCCCTCCCTCTGTCCATCACCTAATTGTAAATTGTCCACTGTATTTGTGAGTCTGTTTTTGATTAGTTTGTTCTTTTTATTCCTAGATTGCACATATAAGTGAAATCATACAGTGTTTATCTTTTCTGTCTGACTTAAATACCTTCTAGGTCCATCAAAGCAATATCTTTTTCCATCTCTTCCTTTTCATATAGGGGTCTTGTTTTCTTATACTTTCAACCACTCTATCTTTTTTGGAGCACTTAATTCTTTTCCATTTAAGGTACTTATTATAGGAATGTAGTTTTACCATTCTTTATTCCTGTTTTTGATACATGTTTTTTCTTCTTAAAGAAGTCCCTCCAACATTTCCTGTAATACTGGCTTGGTGGTGATAAATTCCTTTAGCTTATTTTTGTGTGGGAAGCTCTTTATCTGCCTTCAACTCTAAATGATAGCTTTGCTGGATAAATTATTCTTGGTTGTATATTGGGTCTTCATCATATCGAATATTTTTTGCAAGCCCTTCTGTCCTGCATAGTTTCTTTTGAGAAATCAGCTGCCAGTCTTATGGGTGTTCCCTTATAAGTAATTATCTGTTTTCTCTTGCTGCTTTTAATATTCTTTCTTTGTATTTAAACTTTGGCATTTTAATTATGATGTGTCTTGGTGTGGGTCTTTTGGATCTCTGATTTTTGGATTTCTCTGAGCTTCCTGGGGTTGCCTTCTCAGGTTAGGAAAGTTTTACATCATTATTTCTTCAAAGCTGTTTAACATCTTGATTTTCTTTAGTGTGCCAATCAGATGGATATTGGACCCCTGATAGTATCCCATATGCTCCTTAAATTATTTTTAATGTCTTGGCATCTTATCTCTTGCCATTCTGATTGTGTGTCCTTGGCTTTCCCATCCTCTAGATAGGGCATTTGCTTCTTTTCTTTATTCACTTTATTCCTTTGTTTGTTCCATCTAATATACTTCCCTCTCAGATAATGT
Source organism: Eonycteris spelaea (assembly GCA_003508835.1). NCBI lineage: Eukaryota > Metazoa > Chordata > Mammalia > Chiroptera > Pteropodidae > Eonycteris > Eonycteris spelaea. Next base: position 203,123 of record PUFA01000162.1, read on the forward strand.
GTTCTTCATTTCAGACTGGTTCCCTTTCATAATTTTTATTTTCATTTTTATGTTTTTTATCTCATTGTTAAGTTTCTGATGAATTCATCTGCACTTCCCATAAGTTCCTTGCACATCTTTATAACTAGTGTTTTGAAATCTGCCTCTGTTAGATTATTTGACTTCATTATGTCTGGATCTCTGTTCTGTTCTCTCATGTGGTTTCTGCTTCTTTGTTTTCCTATTTTGGCTGCCTTTCCATGTGTGTTTCTATGTACTAAGCAAAGCTCCTAAGTATACTGGACTTATTAGTGTGGATTTGTGAAGTAGGTGTCCAGTGGCACAGTCCTGAGAGGGGTTCAGCTGTAGGGCAAATTTAGCCCCAGCCTGTGCCTCTCCTGAGCCACCTGTTAAGATTCATCAAGCAGTCCACAGATACTGTGCTTATAGTTGCCTCAAAAAGCCTCACCAGAAACCGAGGCCAGCTGCTTCTCCAGTGTGAGTCTAGGCGCTGCTCAGCAAGAAGCGCCTGACTCACTGAGTCTGTACCTGGATGTGGCTTGGGTGGGGCCATGAGATGGCAGGAAGCCAAGTTTCAGGGAATCTTCTAGGCAGAGCGACCTCTGTTATCCAGTTTGATGACATCAAGGCTATGGTGGCTCTATGGCAGCTGTGTCCCGTGCACTGGTACGGGGGCGGCGGGGGGTGGGGGGCAGACTCAACAGGGAACAATGGATACCACTGGCACTTTTATATAGAGTGAGTCTCGCCTAAGCCCTCTCTCTGACAATGTCTCCCTGTAAGTTCCTGGTGCCCCCTGCAGGCAGCCAGCATGGCACTGGTGCTCAGAGCAAGTAGGTCCGTCACTGTGAAAATTTGTTTGTGGACGCGACCCCTTTAAGAGTCGTCTGCCACTGCCGCTGCCGCTGCCACAGCCGTCTGTCTCGTTCAGCCACTCCAGACCAGGTAGCCCTGCATCCTCACCCCATCCTGCCTTCTGCTATTGCAGGGTGATTTCTTAGATCTTTCCCTAGTCTTATGGCTTGTTCCCTAGATCCAAGGCGATTTTTCCTTGCTGCTGCTTCTTGGTTCCGTGACAACTTTGATTTTGGTCGCCAGAGGGATGAACAGAGCCTCAATCATCTATGCTAATTTTTTTCCTCCTTTGCACATTGTTTTTTAAAACATAATGCTATTATTGCACACTTAATAGACTACAGGATGGTGAACAAACATTACTTTTACATGCACTGAGAAACCAAAATATTTGTATTTTACTTTATTGCAATATTTGTTCTATTGTGGTGGTCTGGGACTGGGACTGCAGCATCTCTAAGGTATGCCTACGAGGGTTCGGTATCATCCTCAGTTTCAGGCATCCACTGGGAGTCTTGGACAATATCCCCTGTGGGTAAAGGGAAGCTACTGTATTTTGGTAAAACTACTTTGGAAAACTGGCCTATTTAGTAAAGGTGAACTTATGAAGGTCTTATGACTCAGCAATTCCACTTCTATGTATATGCCCCAGAGAAAAGTATACACATATGCATCTAAGGACAGTGTAATAGGATGTTTATAGCAGCATTTTTCATTAAAACCTTAAAATGGATGTAACTCAAATGCCCAATAACGATAAAATTAGTACAGAAGTTGTGGTATATTTATGCAATGCATATTATGAAGCAATAAAAATGAACAGACAATAGCTACATGTGACAACACATATGTATCTTACAAACTTAATGTTGAACAAAAGAATAAATATAAAACATTCCATTTATATGAATTTCAAAAATAGGCAAAACTGCACTATATTATATAAGGATGCATGCATAGAGAGAGAAATTAACAACAAAGAAATAATAATAATAATAATCAGAATAATGGTTACCTCTAGGGAAAGGTAAGTTATTCTGGACTGGAGTAACTATTAAAATAGCTCTCTGTATGTTCTTTACATATTTTTTCTGTCCTTATGCTTCCTGTTAAATTAAAATATTTTTAAAAAGAAAGCATGTATTCTCCTTCCTAGCCCTGTCCTTATCCCTGGTCCCCCTAAGAGACAATCTTTAGTCATATTTTCAGTATTCCTTCCCTTTCTCCTTTAGTTGTTTCTAATTCTCATTTTAAATGACCATTTCCCCCCTTTAGTTCTAATACTTTTGTTTTCACTAATACGTATTACCCAGTGTATTGTTTTCCTTTTCTGGTAGTGATCCTGCTCAGATCTCACTTGCCTGCGAGTTCAGGTTGGCCACTCGTAACTCTTACTGTGGTAGGGCCAGAGGACAGACTAGTTCAATGGTTCTCAACCAGAGGCAATTTTGTACCCTAGGAGACATTTGGCCATGTCTGAAGACATTCATGATTGTCATGACTCGGGGGAACTACTAGCATCTGTTGGGTAGAAGCCTGGCTTGTTGCTATACATCCTACAATGCACAGGACAGCCTGTTGCAGCAAAGAATTACCTGGCCCAAAATGTCAATATTGCTGAGCTTGAGAAACTCTGCTCTAGGCTGTGTCCACTCCGGTAAGGTCAAGGTGAGATATGAGCCCTGGAACTTTAAAAACCAGTTAATCAATCTCCTTTGGAATGACCCACCTAGCAATCATTCAGTAACTCTGGTTACCATCAGGGCTTCATTTTCAAAACCTCGGAGAGAATGGAGGTAGGGGCAGGGCAGAGAGGGGTTTTAGAACACTAGCACTGGGTTCTTACAGAAGGTATGGTGGTTTCTGAAATCATTCAATCTCACCGTTTTCTTCACTTCCTCACTCCAGCTGGCTTCTACTCTTTGTGATTTTATTTCCAAGGATTCCTGTATCTGGGCTCTGGCTGTACATTTCTGCAAAGAGGGAACAGGCAATGATTATCCCAAGAGAATGGAGGGAGCGAGGCAAGAGCAGAATTTATGCTGCTTTTCTCCAACTTACCCTCTCACAACGCCAGTCACCCTCCTTCCTAGGTGCAGCCACACTCACTGCACTTGCCAACACACACACACACACACACACACACACACACACACACACACACACACAGTTCAAAATAGATTTCTCTCCAAGGGGTATCTTGTCTCCTTCACCCTCTTGCTCTCTGCTCCTCCCCTTTCTTTTCCAACTCTGCTTCTTTTCCTCCTCTTCCATTTTCCTTCACTCTCTTTTTTCTCCTCCTTTTCTTTTTACTTCATTTTCTTCCTCTTTAACTTCTTTGATCTCTTTTCAATTCCTAAGGTCTATATATATTGCTCTATAGTTTCTTTGGGGCTGATTTTGCTAAGGGAGCCAGCATCCTGTGATAAGCACATTTTGCTGGCATCCTGGCTGTTATGATGACAGCACTAATTAGGCAGGTTATTTTGCAGTGTTGTTAATTTAGTGCATATCATACAATCAATCCTTGAACATCAGTAGTATTTTGGGCAGTGTCTATGGAAACAGTAAAAACACAATTTTGTTCTTTTTTTTCTTCTTCTTCTTCTGGCTGACTTTGCTTGCTTCATTTTCTGATAAGACCCTGAGGTACACTTGACTGCTTGAGAGGTTGTGAAAGTTAATTTTATATGTCAACTTGGCTAGGCTATGATACCCAGTGGTTCAGTCAATTATAACTGGTTTAGATGTTATTGTCAAAGTGTTATGTAGATATAATTATTACAGTTAGTTGACTTTAAATAAATATTACTCTCAATAATGTAGGTGGAATCATCCAATTAGTTGAATGTCTCAGGAGCAAAAAAATTTTTCAGAAAAAAGGAATTCTGCCTTAAGACTGTAACATTAAATCCTGTTGGAGTTTCCAGTGGCCAGGCTGCTTGCAGATATAAGACTTATCAGTGCCTACAATTACATGAGTCAGTTCCTTAAAATAAATCTCTCTGTAAATACATACATATTTCTATTGATTCTGTTTCTCTGGAGAATCTGATGAAGGTCATACCACATCTTTCTGGAAAGCAAAAAGGCTTGTAAATGAAAGTTGTTCAGATAAGGTTCTCAGATCTCAGTTTGCCAGGGGTTAGAGGAAGCAGGTGGTAGCTGATGTTTATTTTAATCCCTCTCATTAAACAGAAGTACCATAGAATAGCTTCCTTTGAAGCAGAACTCAAAACATATTTACCTGAGATAAATTGACACGTTGATAAGAAATAGTTAAATACACACACACACACACACACACACACATATTTTGCCAAAGCTAAGTGCATACCTCCTGAAGCATAGCCAGTAGCCCTTGAAACCCTGCATACTTTTGAATGTGTTCATTAATTCCTACATGCATCCATTCATGAAACATTTATTGAATAGGGCAGGGACTCTCTCTGTTCTGTTCACCACTGTATCACCAGCATATCAAACATGCCTGGGATGTGGCAAACATTCATTAAGTACTTGTTGAATAAATGAAATACATCTTAAATTGCTTTTTTATGTGTCAGTTGAATAAATAAGTAAACCAGAATATCTGCAGAAGGTTTTTAGTTTGCATCAGGTCAACTTCCATTGTTGGTATTTATAGTGAACTGCCTTGTTTCTTTGCTCCCACACTGGAAACCCTCCAAGTGGAAAGCACTTAGGTCCTATCTGTAGACTGCAGATTTGGGATCAGCGCTGTTCTTGAAAGGCAGGAGTTAAGAAGATTTAACTCAGCAGCTTGTTCCTGGGGATGCTATGATCCTAGACTTCTATGCCAGTGAGCAGACACTAGTATTTCACTTCATTAGGATATGCTTCCACTTTTTACCACTGATGATTATGGCCATGGTAGATTCCTCTGCTCCCCAAAGGCAGTGTGGTACAGTATAGTGGTCATGAGCTTTGGGCTCCCTTGAACCTGGGTTCAAATTTAAATCTTGCCTTTTATTAGCTCGAGCCCTGGTTTCCTCATCTGAAGAAAATACACATGATAAGGCCCTTTTGCAGAGCTGTTTTAAGTACTAAGTGATGATACAAGCTTTAAGCACTGAAGAATCACTCAATAAATGTTGATTTCTTCATCTTCTTTCTGGGATTTGGCTGTCTTGCTTTTTTTTGTGCTTACAGTGAATGCTATGACTTGGGCAAGCCGGTGTATGTCTGTGTGCAAATATTTTCCCACTTCTACAAGAAAAGGTTGAAACTAGGTATTATATTCCAAACTATATTAAATGAAACAGCAGATAACTATTTAATGATTTAGTCACAAACACTTACTGAATACTACATTTGCACCAGACATTTTTTCACTGGGGATTCAATGATGAAAAGCTTACTTAATGTACAGAAAATTAAAATAGCTGCCACTAATATCTAATAGAGTGGGCTTATGGTTGGCTTAAATTTGGTGGAAAGTTTCTCAGAAAAGGTATTTAACCTGAGATGCTAATAACAAGAAGAAGGCAGTCATGTGATAATTAGAAGGAAGAGGATGCTAGGCAAAGGAAATGGTTTATTCAAAATCCTGAAATATTTTGGTGTGGTTGAAGGCTCTTCCCTCATTTACTACTTTGATTCTGAAAAGAAGGCCATTCTGAATCAAAGCAGTAAATGAGGGAAGAGCCTTAATTTACTCTTGTGAAATATGAATCTTCAAGGGGATGATTTAGTTTGCAATGTTTCCCAAGTTTCATGGACAAATAATACTTCAACGTCAGTTTCTAATTTAGTTTTTTTTCTAGACCTCCCTGCCCTTGTTTCAGCTACAATTCCAGCTGAACATTGTCTGGAGAGAAGTCATGTGATGCCAGGCATTGAACAGATTTTCTGTCTCCACTGGTAGGTGCTAGCCCCAGTTCCCCTAGCTGAGTGTTCTGAGGTTCTGGTTCTAGTCCAGTCAGAGGTCACTTCAGGATCCTTCCACAAATGCAACGAGAAGGCATTCTTTTCTTCAGTGACAGCAGCTTGCTAAGGCTTTCTTTCTTAGTGTAGATTGCTGCACACGTTTGGACTCCTCTGCTTAATTTGATGGACTGGTGGAGAAGGTCTCTGAGTTGAGAGGTTTGCTTGAATCTCTGGCTGTGGTCATCTACCTCCCTCTCTATCGCAACCCCATACAATTGTCCAGTGAATTGCCCTGTCTAACAGAGAAGTAGGCTTATTGTTTTCTCGCGTAAGTTAAATGGTTACTCCAAGTTAGGTACAAGGTATTTCCAGATGAAGAAATCTTCAACAAAAGCTATATAGCACAGTGAGTAATAATGGAGCTGGGCCCTAAGCCAGGACTTTTCATTCTAAAGTTTATTTTCCTTCATTTTATACTCTGTTACCTTCCTAAAACTCAAGAATTTCTTACCAATCAGATTCATGTTTTGTCCCTAGTTTACTAACTCTTTTTTATACCTCTACATTCTTTGTGTGTCCAACATGTACCCAGCAGTAATCTTTTATCTTCATTTTACTATTAATCATTCCATAAAATAAAGGATGAAGGTATGCCTTCATGGTAGGATTGTATCAGAACCTCAGTGAGAACAAACCTCTATTGATAATCCCTGGTGAATGCTGTCCAGTATTTCATTCCTGACACCTGCATGTTTGAAGAGAGGGCATGCCGTCTTTCTTGAAATCTACCACCAGAGGAAGATACTGTTTCTCCCTCATCCTCCATTCCACCTGACTACAGAAGCCTCTTATAGCCTAATCATCCAGGATCATGTCTAATATATTTATTTCCTTATATCTCTTCTCAAACCAAGTTATTTTTTCTCTGTGCCGTTGCTTAAGGCTACAAAATATCATACATTTATTACCTGTCATATAAAAGAGCTCTCTTGTGAGGTAGAAAAAATATAATAATCTGGCTGGTTATCAGTGCCTCAGGAAATTTTAACCAGATTTGACATCTTTTTGGGTCTGAAAGAAGGTGCTTAGTATTTGTGAGGTTGTTGGGGAGGCAACTGGCTTCTATAAAGAAATCCCACAGGATAAAATTGGATCGCATGCTCCATGAGAACAGGATCTTGTTTTGTTCATCACTCTGTTCTCTGAAACTGGCATGATGCTATCTAGCTAGTTCCAAACCAAAGTGAATCACTATTGCACAGCATCAGGATTTCAAGTCTAGATTCTTATAATTATTCTTAATTATAGGAAAGCATTTCTAAAATTCAGGAATACAAGACTCACATATGAGGACAGCGTGTGTCGCATCATCTTGGCCATGTTGTGCTGTCAACAGGCTGAAGATATTTGGAGAAAGTGAAAAAGACAATTCTTCTATTTGAGTACAGACTTCATTCTACTTTTTCTATAAACTTAAACTCAAGTTAAGGTGCCAATTTCACATAGTTGTGTTTGGCTAAGAGCTCAGGTTGTATACAAATTAGTGTACACCATATCAAAAATACAATTTCAACTTGAATTCAGCATATATGAATGCATAGCTTTTTCTGGCTTCCAAATTATGCACGTAAATGGAGGACCAGAAAGGAACCTTAGAAGCCTGTTCTCCTTAAATGCAGAATAGAGCAACAGGATAAGGCTCTTCAGTCTAGGTATGACATTTCTCTTACATGCTTTAGTTGCTGGAGCCAGGTGTGGGAGCTGATACTTACTCTTTTATATTGCATCCCTGAAACCTGACCTTTTGTCCAACTCATTAAGATCTTTTCTATCCAACTTAGTTCTTTCCTCTCATACATTTTCATAGGCAGGTTCTTTAGGACTGCACTTAGGTCATTCAAGAAAAAGTATAAAACAGAATAGCATGAAGCAACCTCGCAAATACTAAGCACCAGTGGTAGGTCTCCCAGTTTTCCTGCCATCTGCAGACCAGCTGTTCCCTTCCCAGACTGTTATTCTCGAATCCCAAATGTCTGTAAGGAGAAATAAGAAAAACAAACCCTCTGTGTCACCAAGAGGAAGAAAGGGAACAAATATTTGTTGAGTGCCTGCTACATAGTAGAAACCTCCTGGGCTGGATATTTTATGTTACTTACATGTTGTCTTATTTAATCTTCATTACAACCTAAAGAGAAAGGTGATATTAAGGCTACTTTATAGGTAGGGAAACTGAGCCTACAGGAAATGCAGTAATTTCAAGGCCAGGTCATTAAGTGCCATGTTGATTCTCTTTATATCTCTTTAGCTCCTTCGGTTTCCTTTATTCAAGCTTTATTGTCCCTCAGACTCTTCTGATTATCTGATCAAAAGCAGAGGTCTAAGAATATGGTAGCTTATATGAACACACTCCAAGAAGCTATCCAAGTGGCCACATCCAGTCTCCATATAGTTGTCACTGTTCCCACAGCAGGACTCCACTGATCAGGACCTGGGAACACTTGTAATCCTCCTTACTGCTCGGCATTTTTTCTCCGTCTGAGGATGAGCCTCATAGCTGTGAGACAAAGTTGGCTCCTGCTTCTCTGAAGCAGTTTCTCCTTCTCCTTTTCTTCTCTTCTCCTCTCCCCCTTCCAACTCCTTCTCTTCTTCCTTTGAATCCTTGGCTTTGATGTTCTTTATATGCTGTCATCACTATTTTGTGTAGCATGGGGAACTGCTTCTTTTGTAAAATGAATGACAGTAAACAAGGTTTGAATCTGCCCTCGTGAATTTTTCACACATGTAGGGAGAGAGGCAAGAAAGCTGATGATCTCAATGTTGTACACTGAAGGTTATAATAGGAGTAAGAGAGGTGCTCCACCAGCATACACAGTGGCTCTCCGAGTTAGGTTTTAAGAAGAATTTTGGAGAGACTTCCCAGAGAAGCCAGCACTTAAACTAAACCTGGAAGACGTGTCCACTGTGTGTGAAGAGACTTGTACTCACCGTTATTCTAAAGATGTGGCTTTTCCTCTGCCTCTTCTCTCCTATACTCTTGTCCCACTTTGATTCCTTCAACCTTGTCAATCTCTTGCCACAAATCCAGCTAGGGTTTCTTCATCCTCTCTGAAGAAGTTTGGAGAAGCATCCCTGTCCACTCTGCCTTCTCCTTAAATATAACACACAGTTTGCATGGCTGCAAAGAGCAAATTTTGCCTTCTCTCATGCCCACTCACCACCTATTTTGTTTTAGCTGGTCAAAGTCTCTTAAAATTAGTCTTTTAAGTATTCATCATCTTTTCTAGTTCGTGCCAGCTTCAGATGTGGATAGCAAGCTCTCTGTGTTGTCATCCAATTCAATAGCTGAAAATATTGACCGGGAAGGGTTGAATATGATTATGCAGCCAGACACTGGAGCCCTCTTTCCCAATTCATACGCATCTATCATTCAGCACAAATCCACTCCTATGGACTATGGTTCAAAACGTAAGAACTCTTACCATCCCTAGTTATCATGAAAGTCATTATTAAAAAAGCATAGGATCCTTGAGCTGCAAAAATTTTTAGAGGTCTTTGAATTCAATTTCCACTCAGTTTTCTAGTCATCCAGCTTCTAATGATAGTGACTTTGGCCTATCATGAGCTCTCTATTCTAGTGCTAGGCGTCTCTAATGAAAAAGGTCTTCCTTCTTTTCTGTCTCTCAGTGTGGTACCAATTTTAGCTTCTGAAACTACATGGAAACATTTGGTCAGTCTGTCAAGCCTCTCAACAAGCGTTTTCTTAACATTTACTGTGTACTCAGACAATGTTTTAGGCTCTGTGATGAAAGGAGTAAATTAAAAAGACAAAAATCTCTGCCCTTACATTTATTTTGTAGTGGGAACATAGATAATAAACAAGAAAAAGAAGTGAAATATATAGTATGTTAAATCATATTAAATATTAAGAAAAGAAAAAATAAAGCAGGCAGAGGAGGAAGGGAAGAGTCAAGGAGTTTGTAACTGATCTAATCCTTTCTATTTGATAGCATTTCAAATACTTTAAGATAGCTGCCAAGTCCCCCAGTTCCTTTACCTAGACCGTGGCCTCTTCTGGATATATCCTACCTACTGTAAATTGAGGTAGACTATATCCCTGATCTGCTGTCTGGTAATGTATTGAATTACATGACTTGTTTTTGGTGAACTAAAACAGCTCTGGGGATTGTCACTTTCTCTTGTATTGTTCATTAAATACCTGCGAATAACTGACTTCTGACTGACCTATTTTCAAAGTCAACAGAGTTTTCAGAATTTATCTTGTCCATTGTCCACTCTCATAGCATTTCTTTCATTCCCCATGATTTCTCAATAATTAAATCTATACTTTCTCTTAGCTTCCTGGGACCTATTTCAACTTCAATAGAAGACCTACCTTATTTTGTATATTTATATGCTTTTTAATGGACTTTGACTTCCCTTTAACCATTTTTCTTCTCCTAAAAATCTTTCTCCTTGAAAGAGATAAACAAAATCAGTGTTAACAGCTTCATTGTCCCTTTATAATCTTTTCCTATTATACCATTGTCTCCCTGAGGGGCCCACCCTTCCCTGAGTATCCTCTTGTTCTAAGAACAACTTTAAGTCTCAATTGAGGACCCAAACTTTCTGGAATGTATTTTGGCACTTCAAGTATCTTTCAATCAAGCAATATCACTTAAAATGATCTTAATGAGACAACTGCACATGTGACAAGTTTTCACTTCAAGGATGTTCATTACAACATTGCTTACAATATGCCAATATTAAAAACATCTCAAAAGTTCAATAGTAGAAGATTTGTTAAATAAGATATGCTAAAGCCATAACACAATAATAATCAGTAATTAAAATTCACATTGATGCTTGATGACAAAAGATAAGATATACAACTCGTTACTTAATGAAAAAGAATTTGAAAAGCAATTTACACTGGGAGAGTGGGGAAATGGCGTAGATGATAGAGGCTCTGTTTATCCTTCTGGCGACTAAATCAAAGCTGTGATGGAAACAAGGAGCAAGCAGCAAGGAAAAATTGCCTTGGATCTAGAGGAACAGCCATACAACTAAGAAGAAATCCAAGAAATCACCCTGCAATGGCAGAAGCAGGATGGGGGAGGGCACGGGGCTGCCCGTTCTAGAGCCGCTAAGTGAGACGGAGACTGTGGCAGAGGCAGACTCCTCTTAAAGGGGCCGCGTCTGCAAATGGATTTTCGCGGTGATGGACCTGCTTGCTCTGAGCACCAGTGCTGATTAGGCTGTGTGCAGGGAGCACCCCGGACATACAGGGAGACATTGTCAGAATGAGGGCGGAGGCGAGACTCACGCAGTACAGAAATGCCAGCAGGATCCATTGTTCCCTGTTGAGCTCTCCCTACTCCCAGTGAGCCAGGCCCAGCCTCGCCATAGCCCTGACATCATCAGACTGGATAACAGAGGTCCCTCCACCCAGAGGATTCCCTGAAACCCACCTCCCCCAACTTGCAGCCCCACCCAAGCCACATCTAGGTACAGCCTCCACTAGTCAGGTGCTCCTTGCTGAGTAGCACCTAGGCTCACGCTGGAAGCAGCTGACCTCGGCTTCTGGGGATTGTCACTTTCTCTTGTATTGTGCATTAAATACCTGTGAATAACTGACTTCTGACTGACCTATTTTCAAAGTCAGCAGAGTTTTCAGAATTTATCTTGTGTTGCCTTTTGAGGCAACTATAAGCACAGCATCTGTGGACTGCTTGATGAATCTTAACAGGTGGCCTGAGAGGGACAGAGGCTTGTGCTAAGTTTGGCCTGTAGCTGAACCCCTCTCAGGACTGTGCCACTGGACACCTACTTCACAAATCCACACTAATAAGTCCAGTATACTTAGGAGCTTTGCTTAGTACATAGAAACAGACATGGAAAGGCAGACAAAATGGGAAGACAAAGAAACAGAAACCATATGAGAGAACAGAACAGAGATCCAGATATAATGGAGTCAAGCAATCTAACAGATGTAGAGTTCAAAACACTGGTTATAAAGATGCTCAATGAAACTTATGGGAAATGTAGATAAATTCAATGAGAAGTTCAACAGTGAGATAAAAACATAAAAATGGAAATGGAAGTTATGAAAAGGAACCAGTCTGAAATGAAGAACACATTATCTGAGATGAGAAGTATTAGATGGAATAAACAAAGTGAATAAAGAAAAGGATCAAATGCCCTATCTAGAGGATGGAAAGCCAAGGACACTCAGAATGGCAAGAGATAAGATGCCAAGATATTAAAAATAATTTAAAGAGAATATGGGACACTGTTATTTGTCTGATCACTGTACCTGAAGAAAATCAAGATGTCGAACAGCTGTTTGAAGAAATGATAACAGAAAACTTCCCTAACCTGGTGAAGGAAATGGACATACAACTCCAGGAAGCTCAGAAAATTCCAAAAATCAGAGATCCAAAGAGACCCACACCAAGACACATCACAATTAAAAAAGCCAAAGTTTAAATACAAAGAAAGATATTAAAAGCAGCAAGAGAAAACAGATCATCACTTATAAGGGAACACCCCATAGACCGACAGCTGATTTCTCAAAAGAAACTATTCAGAACAGAATGGCTTGGCAAAAAATATTTGACAGGATGAATATACAGGATCTATAATCAGGAATAATTTATCCAGCAAAGCTATCATTTAGAGTTGAAGGGCAGATAAAGAGCTTCCCAAACAAAAATAAGCTAAAAGAATTTATCACCACCAAGCCATTATTCAGGAAATGTTAAGGGATTTCTTTAAGAAGAAGAAACATGTACCAAAAAACAGGAATAAAGAATGGTAACACACACCTGGTCTCTTCTGTTCTCAGAAGCTAAGCAGGGTGTACCTGGTTTGTACTTGGATGGGAGACCACCTAGGAAGACTGGGGCTGTTAGCATAAAAAAGAAAAAAAGAATAATAACAACTACATTCCTACCAATAAGTACCTAAATGGAAAGAATTAAGTGCTCCAACTAAAAGATAGAGTGGATGAATGGAAAGGAAAACAAGACTGCTAATGTTGCCTATAATAGACTCGCTTCAGATTAAAAGACACACACTGACTAAAAGGAAGGGGATGAAAAAGATATTGCTTTGATGGACCTAGAAGGTATTTAAGTCAGACAGAGAAAAATTAAACACTATATGATTTCACTTATATGCAGAATCTAAGGAACAAAACAAAAAATCAAAAACAGACTCATAAATATAGTGGACAAATTTGGTGACAGACAGTGTTAAAGAAGTACAAATTAGTAGCTGATAGATGGTCACAGAATGGGGAGCATGGCAGAAGGAATGCAGTCAGCATGAATATGTTGGGTAAGTAGAGGTTAGGGAAGGAGGGAGCAATTGGGCTGATCATTTTATGAACTATATAGATGTCTAACCAATGTACTGTATACTTGAAACTAATTAAAATAAATAAATTTAATAAATTAAAAAGGCAATTTGCAGTAAATGTACATTATTTGTAAAAACATTCATAAAGAGAAGACTTGTAGGAGAGATGTCGAAATGTTAAATGTGATTACTGATGGGTGACAGGACTATGACTAGATTTTGTTTTCTATCTTGCTTATATGCATACCCGATTTTTTTTAAATGAACTTGTATTGCTTTAAAATTAATAAAGTTGTTTTTAAATTCCTTTTTTTATTCTAGATTTTTTCTGAGCTTTTTAGTCTTTTGAGACTGTTCTTAAGAAGTCTATTATGTACTTAGGCATACATTTTCCTTTTATATTATCTACCGTCCTCAAAAATCAGTACATATTAAAGAGCTTCTTATCTAGCCCTTTACTATGTCTCTCTTGTCTGTCTTCTCCTAAATTTCCCATGACCCTTTATTATCTGAATTCCTTTTGAAATGTTACATCTTGCTAGACCATCTTACATTTTAGATTTTTCAGGTCATGGGATCTCTCTCTCTCTCTCTCTCTCTCTCTATATATATATATATATATGTATGTATGTATGTGTATGTGGTGGTGTGTGTGTGTGTGTGTATATGGCTTTTTTAACAGACTTTAATTTTTAGAAACAGTTTTAGTTCACTGAAAATTTAGAGAAAAGTACAAAAGTTCCCCTGTAATCCCTATTTCTTTCTCCCATTTCCTCCTCTTTCGACATCCCATACCAAAATGGCACATTTGTTATAGCCAATGAATCTACAGTGACATATAATTATCACCCAAATTTCATAGTTTACATTATGATTCACTCTTGGTGTTGTTTACTCTATGCGTTTTGACAAATAGATAATGACATGTATCCACCATTATTGTATCATATAAAAATGTTTCACTGCTCTAAAAATTCTCTGTGCTTTGCCTATTTATCCCAATCCCCATCCCATAGTCCCTGGTAATCACTGATTCTTTTTACAGCCTCTATAGTCTCAACTTTTCTAGAATGTAATAGGGTTGAATCATACAGTATGTAGCCTTTTTCAGACTGTCTTCTTTCATTAGTAATATGAAATTAAGGTTCCTCTAGGTCTTTTCATAGCCTGATAGTTTATTCTTTTCATGCTGAATAATATTCTATTGTCTGGATGTGCCACAGTTTACCTAGTCACCTACCAAAGGATATCTATCTTGGTGCTTCCAAGTTTTGGCAAGTATGAATAAAGCTGCTATAAACATCCGTGTGCAGGTGTTGGTATGAACATAAATTCCCAACTCATTTGGGTTAATACCAAGGAGCATGATCGCTGGATCATACAATGACAGTATGTTAGTTTTGTAAGCAACAGACACATATCTTCCAAAGTGGCTGTACCATTTTGCATTCCCACCAGTAATAGTTTCTGTTACCCTACATCCTTCTCAGCTTTTAGTGTCTCAGTGTTTGGATTTTGATCATTCTAATAGGTGTGTAGTGGCATCTCAAATTTTATTTGCAATTCCCTAAAGACATATGATGCTGGGCATTCTTTTCATAAGCTTTTTTGTCATTTGTATAAATTCTTTGGTGAAGTGTCTGTTCAGTACTTTTTATTCTCTTTTTATTGAATTAAAAAAATATTTAGATAACAATACATTATCACACATGTCTTTGCAAATATTTCTTCCAGTGTCTTTTTGATAGTGTCTTTTGTAGAGCAGTTTTTAAAATTTTTTAATAAAGTCCAGTTTATCAATGATTTCTTTCATGGATTGTGCCTTGGTGTTATGTTCAAATGTCATTACTGTGCCAAGATTATCTAGATATTTTCCTCTGAAATCTAGGAGTTTTAAAGTTTTGCATTTTATGTTTAAGTCTATGATTCATTTGAATTTTTTGTGTGTGTGCAGGCATAATGTCTGTATATAGATTCATTATTTTTGCTATGTGAGTATTCAATTGTTCCAACACCAGTTATTGAAAAGATGATTTTTCTTCATTTTATTGTCTCTGCTTTTTGTCAAAGATTAGTTGACTATATTTATGTGGTCTATTTATGTGGAAAATAGCTTCATTTTTTTCGACTTTCACTATTTTTGAAGCCAAATTTTTAAAACTTAAGGTCAAAAATGTATTTAGTTCTCTACTTTTACCTAATTTAACCATAGGAGAGGTTTCTATTGCCACAATATTTGTTCTGTGCTGGTTTAGTGATTTTGATCAGGAATATATTCTTATTGAATTCTAGAATTTATTCACTTATCATAATTTCTATACTTTTCTCATTTTCTCTTGTTTTCCACCTCAAATTTTTGCAATTCTTCTTTTTATACAAACATTTATAAAAAAAAAAGCCTGTCTTCATATCAGTTCAATATCTTTCAGAGATTGAGAGATACCAAGCTATTTTTAAAAACCTGAAGTCAGTATTATTTAAAAAATATAAAAAAAGTTAAATACAGTGCAAAAAACTTACGATATCTTTTAACTGGCTGTTTTTTAAAATACAGTTTTTCATATACAGAAAAAAATATTTTGGTAAATAATTATGAGAGTTGTTTAAAATATTAATTTCTATTGTGGTCCTCATTGTCCTTTTTCTTCTTTAGTAACATAATAATTTTTTTTTTTTTTTTTTTTTTTTACAAAGTAGAAATGAGACCAGCTGAATAACTCGATTTCCCCAGCAGTAAGGGTGGTCTATGACAATACTCTGTTCAATGGAGATAGCAGATGCCCTTGGGGAAGGGAGACTCTTTTTGAATAAAATAAGCAACAACTTTGGCTTTCTGCCCATCATCACCTTTCTGTTTCTTTTTACCAAATGTAAACATGAAGGCTCCAGTGATTGTTTTGTCAATATAGTGAAATGGAAAAAGAGATAGATTCTAGGAGACAAATAATCCTCGAATGTTTAAAACACTGTTCAGTTTTATATTTGCAGTCAAACACATACCTAAATTGAACTGTGAATATACTGTGTGATAAGGATCTTTTGTTCCTGCCAAGTAATTTTCTGAGACTCTTCCTTTACACTCATCTCAGAACCCTGGCCAAATGGCCCTTTAACTCCTACTCCCAACAAACTTGATCAGATCTATGTTTTGAAAAAAAAGAATATCTTTCTATTACATCTTGATTGTGAATTTTGTTAATAATATAGTACTGATATTTATGATATTAGACTTGTTTCTTTGGGTTAAGAATGCTATTTATGTCCTTCATCCTGTGCCTTAGCAGATGACCATGTGCAGTTGGAAGCGTGGTGTCTAAACTCCATTTATATCCATCCATTAAATGCTTCCCAGTGATTTTTTTTTTCCTGTGCTGACTTCCTGGAATTTCTTCCATTAATAACCTCCTTCTCCATGACTAATTCTGAAGGGTCTCCATACCATCACCCTCATCTTGGATTGTACAGCTTCTTTTTTTCTGTAACACAGAAGGTACGATAACCAGAATCTGCTTTTCCTCCTGCGCCCCCTACCCCCCCTTTTTTTTGTGGCTCTTTTTCTTTTAAAATTATTCTCTTGCTTTGCCCTGTTGATTTTTTTCCCCATTTGTCTTCCACTTCTGATATCTGTTTATAGCAGTCCACTATATCCCTGGCATAAATTCAGAGAAAAATACCCTAGACTCAGTGTACTCAAATCAACCCTTAACTTCCACCCTCTATTTCTTGTACAATTCCTCTTAGTTCTTCTTTCTCATCTGTTCTACTTGACTGGTGCCCACACCTGTCTCTGTTCCTGTACTTCCCAAAATGTGTCCAGGAGTCGCTGGCAGCCATTTGCTCTTTTATCATCATGAGTAGCCATTCTGCCTTCTTTCCAGCAAGCACTGTTGTCTCACATAGACAACATTTATTTTCTTTAAAACTCTCAATAAGATCGGCTTTGTAGACTATATAATTCCCAGAGAAGTTAAAGGGCTTCTAATACCACAAAGTTACTGGAAAAACCTCACGTATAATTTCCAATTAAGAACTCCCTACTAGATTGTGAAAGCAAAAACTTAAATCTACCAATTTCAAATCCATATCCATTTTAGAAACAGGAGATTACGTAAATTGTGATCCCGAGAGAGCAAATGTTGAGACATTGCTGTATGGAAAGTAGCCTCTCCTGCTTGGTTGCAAGTTTTCAGTTTCCTAACAAATCTTGTTTTTCAACTCCTTCTGGTACAATGCACAGTAGGGAGCCAGGACAAGAAGAAAACCTGCAGATACAGGAAAAAATAGCTCATCTTGCAGTGATGTGTGTTTCTTTCAGACACCGACTCACTTTTTCCTTTCTGAAACTGGGTTATAACCTATTTGTCACTGGAAATTGACCACCAGCCAGATTGGAATTCCAATCCAATTTGTAGAGGGTAACTCTTGATCACAGGGAAGATGAGTGTCTATTTTAGATATGTATAAAGCTTTTTGTCTTGCTTGGTACAGACACAGTTTTACTTTATATAAAGGAAACTACTAAGATTGGATTTGCTAGAAAGTATAATGGTCAATGGTGCCTGAGAAGTGCCAAGCTGAGAACCACGCTTACTACACCCTGTCCAAGGCCAGTCATGCCTCTGCTACCAGCAGCAAGAGAACCAAGGCTATAATTTAGGTCACAATCTTCATTTGTGAAACCACATTCTTCATTTGTGAAATGGGAATACAGCCATATACCTTATAAGATTGTTCTAAAAAATTAATCATTTCAAGGCATATGTTAGATTTACAACAGATATTCCATTTATTATTCATGGAATATTTATTGAGCATCTACAGTGAGCCAGACACTGCTGGAGATTGTGTCTCTGGCCTTAAAATGTTTATAGTAGATCTAGTTGAGGAGACAAAAATTACTGGTAATCTTACAAATAATGCTATAATTGCAATAAAAATTAAGAATAAACATGGCATTGTGTTAGTTTCTGCCATCACTTAAAACTCCAAGTGTGGCACTATGTTGGAAATCAGCAGTTTTTAATGAGGCAAGTAACAAAATATTGTGGCATTCATTTCTTAGCAGAAAATTGGAGCCATTACATAATTAGTATTATGGTATATACCAGCAAAGTTGAAAGAATTGTCTAGTTGATGATAATTTGTTTTTCTTAATCTTTTCAAACAGAAAATGGAAATTAGTCCAATCTAAACCAAACAAAGCAAGCCAACTAACTCAACAGCACATCAACCAGCCAAGAACATAAAATGATTTAACAGTAAGAGTGACAGAAAATGACTGCAGTGACACTTATTTCAAAATCAAATAATAATAGTGAGAATAGCTGATATTTATTGTCTCCTTTGTGTACCAGTCCTATGCTAAGTGCTTCCATGAAAGTTCTCATTTATTCTTCGCAACTCTTCCAGACATGGGGTTTAATATCTGCATTTTACAGATGAAAGAACTAAGAAAGAATAACTTGTCAAGAGTCACACTTTACAAAAGAGTCAGAGTTAGGTCTCCAGTAAAGATCTTCGTGATGAAAAATACCTGTGCTATGAATCACCACCCGATAAAGAATTTCCCTGAAAATAAAATTTTTCATGAACCAATTTTGGAAAGAACTCGATTCTCAGACCTCCCAAGAATAAAATCCAGGAGGATAAATGTATTTGGTTGAACCAAATGAACTTGGTTCAACCTTGTTTAATATCAGTAACTGAGAGAAGCTCATATAAATGATGATAATGAAGCTTATGTAGGACATGAAACTGAGAAGTCCGTTGGTAGAAATAGCGTTAAACTGTCTCTTCACTGCCTGACACGGTGGGAAAGGGAACTGTGCTTGATGTAAGGTCTGCTCTGAAATAGCGAAAGGCGCAGGCACAAATTCAGAGTGGAGAAAAATGGGATTCAAAACCAGCATCTCCAACAAAGTATTATGATCAAACTTCTTCAAAAGCATGATGTGCCTACCAAAATCGCTAAGGATGTCTTGGACGACATTAAAACAAATATAGTTTCTAGATATGAATGTTTTAAATTGTGACAAACATTCGAATTACTTGAACGCTTTAATCGAAGTCTGATTTAATTGGTTGGGGTGGAGCTTGGGCATGGGAATTTTTAAGAACTTTCCAAGTCTGTGATTCTCATTAAAATTTTAATTGCCTTTACTAAAGGGGAAAATGTATTAATGATATTTGCCGATTGTTTTTCTTCACAAAAATGAAGTTAGCAGAACCATAGCATCTTTAATACTTTGAGTCTTAACTACTGTACATATAATATAGTAGAAGCAAGGCATCCAGGGTGAATGTAGACATTTTTTAGTATTAAATTATTAAAGTATTAACAGCATGCTGGGAAATACTGTATACACAGCATACAGTAGTTAGAGCATCCAAAAGCTGAAGGAAGTAGACTAGTAGTAGCTAATTGTCCCATTCTATAACATTAAGAAAGAAAACATTGGCATAGGCAGCTTAATTCAAACCTCGATTTTGTAATTTTCACATGACTTGAAAAAGTTATTTGCCTTCTCTTAGCTTTATCTTCAACATTGAGATGAAGTTAATTTTAAAGCTATCGTGGAGCTGTAATGATCAAATTATGTATATAGAAGTACCTACATTGTAATTTTTAGTTTTTAGTTTTTATTAATCTTGCTACTTATCTGATTGGTGGGTTATAGCCATGAAGACCGAAAGTTATTTATACCTATTTCTAAATCATCTTCTTCTGTCTTATTCTAGCTGACTATTCCTTCCTTCTTTCTCTTCCTTCCTTCCTTCCTCCTTCCTTCCTTCCTTCCTTCCTCCTTCTTTCATTCCTATGAACATGTCAAGTTGCATAAAACATCCAATTTTTGTGTATATATGGGAAAACTCCATAAGCATGTGATGACTTACTCAGAATCTATTCAGGTCAGTGTAGAAGCGATTGTAAGCTGACAAGGTCCTTACAGTCTGCAAGGGCAAAACTCTTTTGAAAACAAAAAGTACAAATTAACCACAGGCAGGAAAATAGCTGAAGGTCATGATAGATGTCCTTGTGAGGTAGAAGAAACAGTGTTGCTATGCTACCAGCATATGGTATGTTCTTATGAAAAAGCAGCTTGCAAAAATAAAACTGCTTCATTGCTCCACTATCAGAGGACGTGGACCCCTGATCTCAGCTTCCTGTCTTCTTTGTTTTCTTCATCTCCCACTGTTCCCACTCAGGTATATTTTCAGAGCCGGGCTGACGTGGCAGGATTAATCTCACTGATGCAGCAGGTCAGGGGAGCCATACTTTTTTTTTTTTTTTTGAAATCCTCTTCCATGTTTACCTAAAATCCACTTATTTCAATCATATAGAAATGTTGTCTAAATCCCTGTCCCCAATTCTTTTCTTTCTTCTCTCTTCAACTCACTCATCTCTACCCTTCTCCCAAAACAGTGCTTTTCAAGGTCACCACAACCCTCTACATTGCCACATTCAAGGATCAGTTCTCAGGCTTCGCTTTGCCTGCATACTGGAAGTAGCGAAGTATTTCCTTCTTCTAGAAACAAATTCATCCTCGGCTTCTGCAACTTGCTCTCTCAAAGATCTTTTCCCATCTCACTAATCTCTCCACCTCATTCTCCTCTGTTCTTTATTTCTTCAAACTCTAAACTTTGAAGTGCCTCAGAGCTCCATCCTTTAATTTCTTCACTTCTCTATCAGCACAGACTCTTAAGTGAGCACATCTAATCCCATAGCAGATAAGTTTGTATCTCCAACCTGGAATTTGTATCCAAATTTGTATCTCCAACCTGGAATTCCGCGACTATATTTATATATTCAATATTTAATCAATGTCTTTACATTTAAGGTCCAGTAGGCTTCTTCCACTGTAGTGTATCCCAAACTGAACTCTTCTTTGCCTTTTATTCCCCCACTCAAATTTATTCCTTTTCATGATCATAGCCATCTCGGTAAATGATACCTCCATTTTTCCACATGCTCGGTTTAGAAAAACAAACCCTGACTTTTCATTTATGCATATCTAACCCATCAGTAAATTCTATCAGCACTTCCTTCAAAATATATCCAGAATCTGACCACTTCTCCACTGCTACTACCTCAGTCTAGCTTACTAACCTTTCATGTGGGCTCTTAACAATTGTCTCCTAATTTGTCCCCTTCTTTCCCATTATGCCTATGTGAAAATATCTCAATAGCTTCTCATTTCATTCAGAGTAAAATCTAGTCTATTCCAGAGCATACAAGGCTCTACATTATCCTGCTCCTTGTTCCTCTCTAAACCATTGTTATAGCGCCTATACACCGTCCTCCAGTCACACTAGCCTCTTTGCTATTTCTGGAAAACATCAAACATACTCCTGCCTCAGAGTACTTCCTCCTTCTGTTTCTGAGAATCCCTTCCTCTGTATAATCCCATGACTCTTTCCCTCATTTATTTCATGTCTCTTAACACATAGCAGCTAATCAGAAAAGCCTTTCCTGTATACTAGTACCTCTGTCATTATCATTCCCCTTCCTTCTTTAATTTCTTCACTGCACTTATTATGTCTTAACATATTAGATATTTATTTGTTTCACTCTTTATTGCTCATCTTTTTTCATTATAATATAAATTCCTTGAATTCAGAAATTATATTTTGTTTCTGAGTACATCTTAAGTCCCATAATAGTTTCTCAATAAATAAATACTGAAGAAATGAAAAAGTGAATGATAGCTACAAATTTTTATGCAATTATGATAAATACTATACTATATTTACATTATGTCATTTAATTCTTTCCAGAAAGTCCTGGGGTATCCCATTTTGTAGTTGATGAGACTGAAGTTTAGGAAGATTCAGACAGTTGTCCAGGTTGCTGTGTAGTGAAAGGGATCTGTCAGCTGTAAAGCCCAGGCCTTAAATGGTGTTTTTTTTATTATCCATTTATTAGAACCATTCTCATGCACATTATCTTATCTTTATTTTGACTCTCAAAAGAGCACTATGAGAGAGGCAGGAAATATTTTATTAACCTGGTTTAAACAGTAAAAAAGTTGTGGCTATAAGAAGATATTTATCTAGAGTTACAGAACTAATAAATTTCACAGTCAGGATTTTAATGATTGTATTCAAGCACAACAGAGAAGTTATTTCAACTTTGTGAATTCATTTCATGAAAATATTGCAACATTTTAAAAATAGTTCACTGGAACCAATTACTTTTACAGATAACAATGCAATTTTATTACAAAAAAATACTATAGAGCCTTGTGTTAATAAATGCTTGTTAAATATAATTCTAATTTTTTTTTCATGTTGTATATGGTCCTAGCCCTCTGTAACAAATCTTCTGGCTTCCACTAATGAAGATTATTTTATACAGTGTTAACTCTCAAGAAAAATGATTGGGAAGAGGTGAGCTGGTTTGTCTCTTCTTCCTTCCTGTTCCTCCCTTATCTTTTAAAGAGTATTCTATCCCCTAAGTTCCCAGGATCTCCTCTTACTGTTCCTTGGCCGTTTCTAGGGCTTCCATTTTACTCTTATTCTAGTTTGTAGAACCAAGTCCAGTCAGGTTTCTCACCTCATCCCATATCCACCTTCCTCTCTTTCAGCCTTTCTTCCAATTCTTGTTCTCACATGATCACAAGAAAACTGAAAAGTAGGTGAAATAGTCTCTTCAGTCCCTCATTTCTCCTTCTGAAGTAACCTCTTGCCCCATTTTAATTACCCAGTGACATGATGGTCTTTTTCCTTAGAATGGAGAAAACAATAATGGTTTCACTGAACCACAGGTGTAGGGCCTGGGAATAATTTAAACTCTTTGTGCTTCAACTTTCTCACTTGTGAAATGGTGCTGTAAATCGCCTCTACTTCATAAAATGTCAGCACTTTGAATGAAAACTGTTGGAAAATTTTTGTACGTAATTGAATGAATCACCATCTGACAAGTGACTGCATCATTTATTAAATGTCAGATGAGAAACTAAAATACATGACAAGCATTATCAAGAATATATTATAATGATGAGTTAACATACCTGGAGCTCACTTTTTATTGCACAACCATATGCAACACTATGAGAAAAGCAAATAACCTCGAGGCCTTGTCTGGCATTTTTATTTGAGTGCCAGGAGATAGCACGTAGTATTGTACTCAACAAGTAATTTTAAATGTGCAGATATGCATCAGCCGAACTTTTTGAAAGAGCATAAAGCTGCTTTCTTGACAATGACATGTTTCAAGAAATATGAATACATTCATTAAGATAGTAGGAGGAATTTTATCTTAAGGCTTGCAAAAAATAAAAGAAATCAGTTTGGCTACATGATGCAAAAGGAAAAAAAGGCTAACATTTATTGAATACCTGACATATACCAGGGACTGATCTAAATGATTTTTACCCATTCTCTAAGTTCGTTCTCAAAGCCACCCTAAAAATAAATACTACTTTTTAAAATCTAAAAGATAACACATGGATCTCAATTTTTTGTTTAAAGTATTTTATCCTATAACTCAACAACATAAAACAAATAACCAGATTTTAAAATGGACAAAGGACTTGAATAAACATTTCTCCAAAGAAGATATATAAATGGCCACTAAGCCTACGGAAAGATGCTCAAAATCACGAATCACCAGGGAGATGCAAGTCAAAACTACAATGAAATATTACCTCACAACCATTAGGATGGCTACTATAAAAAACAAACAAGCAAACAGAAAATAACATGTTATTGAGGGTGTAGAGAAATTGTAACCTTTGCACACTGTTGGTGTGGGATCATAAAATGGTGCAGCTACTATGCAAAACAGTAATGGAGAGTCTTCAAAAAATTAAAATAGAGTTACTGTATGATCTAGCAATCCTACTTCTGGGTATATATTCAAAAGAATTAAAAACGGGATCTCAAAGAGACGTTTGCACACCTTTTTTATTGCAGTATTATTTGTAATAGCCATGAAGTGGAAACAGCCTTTCACAGATGAACGGATAAACAAAATGTGGTGAATACCTACAATGAAATATTATTTAGCCATATAAAGAAAGAAATCCTGTCACATACCACAACATGAATGAACCTTGAGGACATTATGCTAAGTAACATTCACTAATTCCCAAAGACAAATACTGCCTGATTCCATCTATATGAGCATCTAAAGTAATCACACTCATAGACACAGAAAGCCAAATTGTGGTTGCCAGAGGCTGAGAGAAGAGAGAAAATGTGAGTTGTTAAATAAGCGTAAGGTTTCAATCATGCAAGATGAAAAAGTTGTAGAGATCTGTGGTACAACAGTGTGCACAAAGTTAACACTGAGCTGGGTAAATACTGAGTGGGTAAATTTATGTTGTGTTTTTTATTGCCATAGAAAGTATCTTTAACGGGAATTAAAATTAAATAATT
Source organism: Eonycteris spelaea (assembly GCA_003508835.1). Lineage (NCBI taxonomy): Eukaryota > Metazoa > Chordata > Mammalia > Chiroptera > Pteropodidae > Eonycteris > Eonycteris spelaea. The sequence continues at coordinate 227,603 of PUFA01000162.1, forward strand.
TGAAAACCACTGATCCAGCCTAAATCCCTCATTTTATTTTTGAGTAAATGAGAGCCAAAGAGGAAAATGAATTGGTTCAATTCACATGCCAAAATAAAGACGAGATGAGGGAAAGAACTTTGTTTTCGACCTTATCAGCTACAATATCAAATCTAAGTTAAATCAGTAAGCATTCATCTAACCCAATAACATTAGATTTAACAGTGCTAACCGATTAATGCATCATCAACCCATAACTTCCTCTATTCAGGAATTCCTGAAATGCACAGGTACACAAAATAGTGTCATTGGTCTGACCTGGTACCATCCCCAAATGAGGATTCAGGACAGCATATAAAGTCATGGAGTTGGAGTTTGAAAGGTTAGTGTGTGTAAAGTAGACATGTTCACATGGCTGCACCTGTGTATGTGCATAAATATCTTTATTTTCTTTCACAGACATAAAGGCATTGCATGTAATAATAGCTCTTATTTATGTCTGAACACATCAGTATATGCTTATAAATGTATCTATTTATTACATTGTAATAAAGGACAGATACAGCATTGTAAATATATATCTTTAGACTATCTCTGTCTAAATTTTACTAGTTGGAAAGGTCCCTAAATTCTCTAGCACAGAAAAAGAGGCACAATGCATGGGCCAGGGGTGGATCCCTGAGTAGGACACAGTCAAAATTTACCTTGATGGTTCATGAACTGGAGATGGAGAAATAGTGATCTTGAACTTGATTTCCTTGTGAAGTAAAACCCATGCTTTAGATTGGACAGATCTGTATTCAATTCCCAACCATGCTTTTTATTTGCTGTGTACATTGAGCAGGTTACTTGATATCTCTAAGCCTCATGAAGAAATCATATGAGGAAATCATATAGGAACCACAATAAGTTCTGGTGAGATCATTGGGTGAGTTCAATGAAATAATACATGTAACGTGCCAATCTCTGTGTTTGGAGCCCACAGGGAACACTTAATAAAGCAATACAAAAAGTGACAATTTGACTTCTTCATTCCCAGTTTGGATGCCTTTTATTTCTTTTGCTTGCTTGATTGCTCTAGGTAAGACTTCCAACACTATATTGAATAAGAGTGGTGGGAATGGACAACTTTTTCTTATTCCTGAACTTAGAGGGAAGGCTTTTAGTTTTTCAACATTAAATGTAGTATCAGCTGAGGAGTTTATTATATTTCGGTACTTTCCTTCTATACCCATTTTATCAAGTGTTTTAATCATAAATGGCTACTCTAGCTTGTCAAATGCTTTTTCTGGATCTATTGATATGATCATATGATTTTTATCCTTTATTTTTTTTCGTGTATATGCATTAATCAGTTGCTATGTTGAATCATCCTTGTGCCCCGGGAATGAACCCCACTTGATCATGATGTATAACCTTTTTAATATGTAGTATTTGATTTGCTAGTATTTTGTTTAGGATTTTTGCATCTATATTCGTTGGAGATATTGGTCTATAGTTTTCTTTTTTTGTGTTATCTTTACCAGGTTTTGGTATCAAGGTAATGTTGGCCTCATAAAATGAATCAGGAAGCATTGTCTCTTCTTCAATATTTTGGAAAAGTTTGAGAAGAACAGGTATTAAATCATTTTTGAATGTTTGGTAGAATTCGCTAGTGAAGCCATCTGGCCCTGAACTTTTACTTTTGGGGAGGTTTTAAAGGATTGTTTCAATTTCCATATTGTTGATTGGTCTACTTAGATTTTTCAGTTTTAAGTGATTCAGTCTAGGAAGGTTGATTATTTCTTCTAGGTTATTGAATTTGATGGGATATAATCTTTGGTAATCTTGTATTATACTTTGTATTTTGGTAATATTTGTTCTAACTTCTCTTTCATTTCTGATTTTGTTTATTTGCATCCTTCCTCTTTTTTTCTTAGTGAAGATAGCCCAGGAGTTTGTCAATTGTCATTTTTTGCAGATGACGTGATTTTCTAATGAAGAACCCTAAAGACTCTACCAAATGACTATTAGAAACATTAAACAAATATAATAATGTTACAAGATACAAAATCAACATACAAAAATCCATAGCATTCTTGTACACTAACGATGTTTTCAGAAAAAGATGAAAAAAGCAATTTCTTTTGCAATTGCAACAAAAAGAATAAAATACCTAAGAATAATCTTAACAAATGATTTGAAGGACCTATGCACTGAAAACTATAAGACATTATTTTTAAAAATTTGAAGAAGACACACAAAAATGGAAAGATATTCCACGTTCATGGATTAGAAGAATCAACATAATTAAAATGGCAATATTACCCAAAGCAATATACAGATTTAATGCAATTCCCATCAAAGTCTTGATGGCATTTTTTTTAAAAGAAATAGAACAAAAAAATCATCAGATTTGTATAAAATCACAAAAGACCTCAAATAGCCAAAGCAATACTGAGAAAAAAGTAATAAGGCTGGGAGAATCACACGCCTGACTTCAAATTATACTACAGAGTGACAATAATCAAAATAGCATGGCATTGACAGAAAAGGAGACACACAGACCAATGAAACAGAATTGAGAGCCCAGAAATAAACCTCCATATATATGGGCAAATGCTTTTCAATAAAGGAACCCAAATCATACAATGGAGAAAAGAAATCCTCTGCAATAAATGGTACTGGTAAAATTGAAAAGATGCAAAAGAACGAAACTAGATTGCTGTCTGCCATCATACACCAAAATTAACTCAAAATGAATCAAAGACCTAAATATAAGACATGAAACAATAAATTGCAAAGGAGAAAACATAAGACTAAACTTATGAGCCTTGGATTTAGAAAGGATTTTATGAACTTGACCTCAAAGGCAAGGGAAGTAAAAGCAAAAATAAATAAATGGGACTATATCAAATTACAAAGATTCTGCATAGCAGAAGAAACCATCCACAAAACAACGAGGCAACCAACTGAATGGGAGAAGGTATTTGCAAACACCACCTCTGATAAGAGGCTAATATCCAAAATATACGAAGGACTCATACAACTCAATAAGAAAAAACAAACAATTTAATTAAAAAATGGACAGAGAACCTGAACAGACACTTCTCCCAAGAAGACATACAAATAGCCAATAGATATACGAAAAGATGCTTAACTTCGCTATTAGGAAAATGCAAATCAAAGTCACATGAAAAACCACGTCATACCTGTTTGAATGGCTATCATTAGCAAGACAAATAATAACAAGTGTTGGAGAGGTTGTGGGGAAAAAGGAACCTTCATACACTGCTGGTGGAAATGTAAATGGGTACAGCTACTATGGAAAACAGTATGGTGGTTTCTCAAAAAATAAGAATAAAGTTATCATATGATCCAGCAATTCCTCTTCTGAGTATTTACCCCCAAAACTTATCCATAAGATATATGTGCCTTGATATTCATTGCAGCATTATTCAAGGTGGCCAAGATATGGAAACAATAAAAGTGCCCTGCGATAGATGTTTAGATAATGAAGATGTGGTACACATATACAATGGAATTTTATTCAGCCATAAGAAAAGATGAAATACTGCCATTTGCGACAACATGGATGGATCTTAATGTTATCATGTTTACCAAAAGTCAGACAGAAAAGGTTTAGAACCAAATGATTTCACTCATACATTGGACATAAAACTGAAAGTAACAAATGAACAAGAGAAGCAAACAAAAACATATAGACACAGACAACAGTTTAGTAGTTACAAGAGGGAAAGGGAGGATGGGGGAGGTAGATAAGGTTAAAGGGGGTCAAATATATGATGATGAAGGAAACTTAACTTACATATGATGTATTATTGAATTGTACACTTGAAACCTATATAATTTTATTAACCAATGTCACCCCAATAAATTTAAGTTGAAAAAGCAATATAATTATTAGCTCTTGGTTACCTTTCAATACCTCAAAGTCATTTCACCCCAAAATAAACCACTAAACTTAAAAGCTAAGTGTGCATAAATAAAATCAATTTAATCATTATTTATTGTGCACTTTACATATATAACCTGCTATCATAAGCTCCTGAACATGACCTGGGAGAGAATGGCTGTGGTGTCCAATTGGTAACCAACTGCTGTCAGACACTAGGTCATGTGGAATTAACAGTATTGCCTAAGAGTTTTTCCCCACATTTTCTAGTTATTTATATAAAGTGTGTGTTGGTTCTTTTCTCTGTCTTGCCATCAGAACTAATCCTTCCCAGGAGACAATTAATAGTTTATATTACTCATGTAACAATCTGTTTGAAATTCACCCAAAGGCACTTATCTCACCACACTTCGTTTTTAACTCCAGCTTCCTCTTGCTTAATAAGATCAGCTGCATCTGCTCCTTTATAATTTTTTTTCTACCAGTTGAACCCAATTCAAATCCTTGCTTCCTCTTGCGAAAAAAATATCTGAAGTGTGTTTGGAATATACAAATCACAGCGATATTTCCTTAAAGCTTTCTTGGGTCATCCCTCTTTCCCTTGATGTTTCTATCTTCAAAATGATTCTTTTTCCTTCTTTCCCAATTTTTCTAGATCTCCAGTAAACACGATGTTTTCCTGCCTGCCTGCGTTCTTTCTTTCCTTCATTATTAAATGCAAATTTCACCTTAGTTTTAATTTTATAACTAAATAATATATATATATATATATATATATATATATATATATTATATAATTCACATCATATAAATTTAAATAATTCAGATAATCAAAATGTTCCCTGGAGCACCAATCCCTAATTCCACTCCTCCCCAGAGATAACCAGTATTATTAGTTGAGATATATTCTTCAATATCTTTCCCTCTACAATTATTAAGTTGGAGCATATAAAATTGTTTTTGTAGATCACACATGGCCAGATATAAGCAATTTTATATGATATAACCTACTCTCTCCATACATACACACACAGATAAACACACATTCACACAGAAGTATAGAGCGTTATCATATGACTTTTAAGAACATAAATAGAATCTTATCATACATATTTTATTGTAATTTTTTTCACATAGTTGTACATCCTGGAGATCTACTCTATTTAATTTTTTAATTTAATTTATTTTTAATTAAAAAAAATTTAAACTATTTCAATTACAGTTGATATACAATATTATTTATATTAGCATTAGGTGTACATGTAGAGATTAGACATTTCTATACTTTAGGAAGTGATCACCCGATAATTCTACTACCCATCTGACACCATATATAGTTATTACAATGTTATTGACTATATTTCCCATGCTGTACTTTACATCCCCAAGACCTTTTTTATAACTGGCAATTTGTACTTAATCCCTTCACCTTTGTACCCACTACACAACTTCTATCACATCTAGCAACCGTTATAATTTCTCTGTTATCTATGAGTTTGTTTATTTATTTTGCTTTTTAGGTTGCACATACAAGTGAAATCATATTTTACCCTATTTTTTAACTGCTGGTAAAATTTTTTAGTATGGATCATTTATTTAACGTTTCCATTACTCGATCTCTTTCTCTGTCTTCCTCTCTACCTCTTCCATATTTATTTGTTGCTATTACAAACCCTACAATACTGTATATACTTCCTTACTTATGTGAAAATATTAAACATTTATTTTCTAAAGCAAAGATTTATTTAAAGAAAGAAATTAGAAATAGGTTAGGTATTACTACCTATAAAATTAGTTCATAATATGGGGTAATCGTAATTAACATTGGGCCCACTTTTTTACTTTTCCAACTGGGTGTGAGATTTAAGCTTGAGATTGTAGTGGTCAAGTGAGTGATACTTTTCAATTATCTTTTCCTAACAGTGTCCTACCTGGGTTCAACATTTTTCTGGTCTTTGAAGGTCTTCCAATTCTGAGTCTGTCCCCTGGAGTTGCAGGTGAGTTACCCTTTTTGTAATAAACACAGAAACAGCATACCAACAGCCTGATTCTGTGTTTCTTAATTTACTAATCTGTTCCATTGGGCCATGGAGTTAAATGCTTAAGCCGCATATATCCCAACTTTTCTAATATCGTTCTCCCCCATTTGTATTTTTTTTAACTACGAATACCTCGAATTCAGTGGATTTTCTTTTGGCTACCAAATAACATTTATTAATCAATACATTTGATTTTATAAGTATTTATCACAGATAGAGAAATATATCAATCATTCTGACTGCATGAGTGTACAGGTGTTGTTTCACTGAGTTACCATAAGTCCAGTTCAAAGTCAGAAAATTTGAATCTATCTCAGACCCTTTCTAAAGGTTGATGTATCATTTCAACAAGCTATTCGAAAGAATGAAAAATGCTCTGGGCCTCTCTATTACTCACATAAAGTAAATAAAAGCTGGGACATCACATGGTTTAGCATAGAGTCTCATTCAAAGAAAAAGTCTCCCAAATGAAAGAAATTTGAAGCATTTCAAATGTTATTAGAATCTTCTATAAATCATCTATGAGAACCCAATTTATATTGCATGGTAAAATTCTCATTTCCCATTCCTTTATAAAATTCTTTTTTCCCCATTTCTTGCCCTCAAGATCTCTCTCAACCCATCACTACCATAAAGATTCTCTCTTCACCTCTCAGTTGCACTTCAATAAAAACTTCCTCGAAATCCAACCCTTTGTGGTTCTTGACTTCCTTGTCCTTCATCCCACTCTTGCACTTATATTTTCCCCCTAAAAGTTGCCCTTTCTCTCCTGTTATCTGATCATCTCATAATTCTAAGGCAAGAAAGCCCCTTATGTAGAGGATTATCAGGCAGGAATAGAGGAAGATTGGCTTGTCCTTAGCTTCAGAGAGAAAAGAGAAAGATGGCTCTTCTATCTCTTCAGGAAGTTACTGTTCTTTTAGCAGGAAAAGGAGCTGAGGCATTTGAGGCTATAGTGATTCCTTAATTTTTAGTACCTGAAAAAAACTGTTTGTAAAATAATTTTTGGTCATTTTCTAGGCACTTTGGAAAAAACAAACAATAGTATAGAACATGTGCATTCTCTGAAGGTATATAATTTTCTTCCTTCTTGATATCTCTTCTGCAAAGGCCTTTGGGTTTCCTATTAGGGGTAGGGGAGAAGAGAGTAAAAGGATTGGAGACTGTGGAAGCTTAAGTTTCTGGGCATGGATTGCCAAGAAACTGAATAATATTTGGGGTCACTACTGGTATATCTCTTACTTCTGCCTCTGCTCCCTGGAAATCCTAGGAGAAAACAGTTGGAACATGGGAAAACATTGTTAGAACTTTTATTCTTACTTATTTTTTTTCATCTCATTCTTTTTAGTTTCCATTTGGTTTATGTTTTCTAGGGTATATAATATATTATAAAATAGTATACAAATATTTTAATTAAATATATTAATGTACATATACTAGGGATGCTTACTCACAATTTTTTACTCATAATGACATGTTGTCAAAAAGTGCATTTGTCCATTCATTCATTTAATCATTATTGAATTCCTGCTAATTGTTAGTATTTCTTTCACGTGATGAAGTATGACAATGAAAAGTTTGAAAATTATTGCTTCATAGGATGGTTCAATCACCGTTCCATCAGTAAACTGATTAATACTGATAATAGTTCAATCAGTAATTAATGAGACTCTTGCTTCAACTGCTATTTTTTTCCTTGGTTGAAAACATATTGCATTTTTAGAGAAAAACTTAATTACACAAATGTTAAACCCTTCAAAGTGAGAGATATTGAATGTTTTCCTGGAGCAGTGGGACACTGACCCCTCTCATCATATCAACAGCTAGAAACAGAGGTACAATTAGAATGTTCTTCAAAGCCAATCAGCTGTGTGCAGGTGTCATTACTTTGTTCCCTTCATTTCACTAGAGCAGCTCCAAGTCATGACAACCAGTGGGGATAATTGACATAAAAATGCTCAGCCTGAAGTGCCCAAGCTTTCCCCAAACATTTGTGGGATTGTTCTAGGACCTGTTGGTGCAAAAAAACCTCATGCTGAGAAATTTGGCCTGTAATTAACAAGTAGCAGCCTGTCAAGCCATTCAAGTGGTTTTATGTGATGAAATGAATGAGACAAAGCAGTTTCTTTTTCTTCTCTGGCAGGGAAGACAGTTGGTTTCTGAGTGGAGCTGACACTTCTGTAAAGGGAACTAAGTGAATTCGGCTTCCATTTCACACTCATGCTTTCCAGATCGACATTGAATCTATGAGACTCATCTTTTGAGCCTGGTTTCCCCGTACTTGGCTGATGGGACGGCAAATTCTTGATGCAGCTCAGGGAAGGTAATAAAGGCTGTTGTAAGCCACATCTACTGTGTGACTGAATAACCCTTACTAACCTCTGGGGATTCTCAAAACAGAGAGTGCTTTATACTTTCTCAACACTGGAAGGAAGTTCAATATGTGATGATCTTAACCTTAACAATTTTTTATATTTGGGGAAATTTAAAATGATGTAGGATGAAACCAAAGTTTCTCAGTTCTAGAAAACGCCATTCGCTATATACCTGTGATTAAAGTCAGTGTGGATTTTATCTTTTATCTGCATTTAATAAAAACATACACCTGTAAAGAGACATTGTGGAATAGTGCAAAGAGCTCAGCTGAGAGAAATTGGGTAGAACTTGTTTAATTTCTTGGGGTCTCAGCTGCCTCACCTGTAAATTGGGACCATTTATTAAATAATCTTTAGAATTTTATCCAACTCCAAATATATATGGATTGATGAATAGTGTCCTTTACCATATATTGCAATGTATATAGTAATATTCTTAAGATGGTTTAAGAAAAATCTATGTCTTTATATGCTAGTATGTTTATATGTATGTTTACATGAGCCATGATAAAGCTTTATGGACACACTGATGCATCAAATATTTTTCCCATATACTCTACCAGTTAGAAATGCATATGAATTCAAAATATGACTGTTATGTTCCTGAATAAATGAGAAAGGAAAATTCATTTACTCATTATATATTGATATTCAAATAATCATTATTATTAATATCATTATACTATGATGATGACTATAATACAATTAATGAAATAAATAAAAAACAAAAATTTGAATTGTGTTAAAGAAACTATGATAAAAAATCTTTTTTAAAAGTTTAAAGTACATTGGTTAAACATTTATATAGTTTGTATATAGTTAATAAAATGAACCCCCTGATTTCTCTTTCTCTCCTCTGGCTCTCCACCTCGCCATTACATTAATGCTGACTGGATTACCTATGCCGTGCTCCCCATACCTATGACCATCTATCAACTACTAATTTGTACTTTCTAACCCTTCACCCCTTTCCCAGCCCCACTTGCTTCAACTACTTTTGATAGATGGACTAGAAACAATTGACCAAAACATCATGAAAATTGTTGAATATGTGAATAAAGTCTCCATGAAGCAAACATCTAAATCTAAACATCTATATTTGAATAGTGTAAATAGATGATCATTCTCTTTCTCAGAAGAGGAATCTAAGAGTAAATGGAATGGAATATTCAGAGACTTTCAAAAGGACATAAACTTTTGGGCTGAAAAGGAGGTTTAACACTTCTTTCTAAATCTCTTGTAACATCAAGATCAAAATATAGAGCAAATTTAGATAATATTTTTTCCAAATAAGCATTTGGTATAGGCATACTAGGTGAGAAGAACAGTATTAAGCTTGTTACATCTGTCATCTCCGTACCAGGCAGGTATTATTATTCCCATTTTCTAGATGAAAACACTAAGATTCAGTTAAATAAATTTCCAAAGGTCCCAGCAGCTAGTTAGGAGGCTGGACTTACACTCAAACCTGATGCCAATCCAAGCTCTTGCCCATTATGCCATATCGCCTGAGGGGCAGGGAAAAGCTGGAGGGATTAGAGCAGAGATCAAAATGGAAATTCAGAAGAGGAAAATTAGAGTATTGTGATTACTGATCCTTTTCCTTTTGAGATATCCTCTCATAAATCGTCTGTTGTCTTGTTGTGTTGTGTTGGTGGTGGTGATGGTTCTTACAAAGAAACACATAATAGAATTAAAAAAATGTCTGAGAATACTCAGAGTTAAGTTTGTAGTTAGCATGCCAATAATCCACAAGGAAGACTGATCCTGGGAGGATTTATTTTTGGGTCCGTAGGATGGAGATGCTGTTTTGGTACAAATGATGGGCTCTTTTGGAGTTAGACTTGAGTTGGAATCTTCAATCTGGTACTTACTGACCATATGAGCCAGAGCCAGTCTATACCATCTCTGAACTTGAGTTTCCTCATTTCCGAGGAGAAGCTAAATCTACTTATCTTACAGAATCACTGTGAAACTAGAGATAATATGTGCAAAGTGTTTACACAGTAACATGACTCAGGCCAGTCTCTGTAAAGCTCTTTTCTTTTTCCCCAAGGAAAGCAATCCATCTGCTTTACTGATGGATTGAATAATCAACAAAAATCCTACAAATCAGATCTTGTTTTACTATATTAGAAACAAGTAGACTTTCATAACGTGTAAGCCTTGCCCTAAGCTCTTGTGTACATTATCTTAATACTCACAGCAATCTTCCAAAGTAGTGCTATTATTTCCATTTTAGAAATAAGGAAAATGACACTCAGAGAAGTCTAGATTACACTGCTAGAAAATGGCAAAGCCGGGAGTAATACTTTTGCACAAGTCGTTCTCTCTTTTTACCAGTTCTCGTCCTGTGGTTGCAGTGGCAGAAAGAGGCAAGGACATTTAATTTTAACTGTTGAGTCAGAGAAATGAAGTAAGTGTGTTTCTTGATATTCTAAACCCAACTATTTTTAGGAGAGCCACAAAAAGTACAAATCTCTACTTTCTATGCTCTTTCTGTGAAGAATATCCTAACACAGTTTGTGGTGGCAGAGAAAGAGAGAGTCAAAAAAAAGCAAATTTACATATTTCCTTTTTTCTCTGAATCAAGTTCTGTAACAGAACATTTGAAAACAGCTTGCCTCAGGCAAGATAACATCCTGATACTTTCTTATTGTTGACCATGTTAACATGTCTTGGTAGAGAATGCAATATTTTCAAAGGATAGCACTGGATCTTCCCAAACATATCATTTACTCAAATGAAAGCTGAAGAATTAAAATGACCATATAAAAACTCTTTCCTACAGAAAAGTGCATGCAATTGATAAATACTGAGATTTTTGTCAGACAAAATAGCATTCAAATCAATTTTGTAATTTACTAGCTCGCAACCATGGAATGTCCATCCTGAACTAGTGTTCCTTAACTAACATGGGTTATACATTCATTTAGTGATTGTTGAGCAACAAGTATATGCCATGCACTATTCTAGGGATATGTAGAGAACTAGAAAGCAAAAACCCTTGCTTGCAAAACTGACATTAAAGCTGGGGGAAGAAATAATAAAGATGTAAAATAATTATTGTTTATACATATATATATATAATATATATATAATAATATATAACACACACATATTAGATAGTGGTAATACTAAGAAGAAAAAATAAAACAGAGAAAAGGAAATGTGAATTGTTTAGGGGAGAAGAGGAGTTGAAACTTTAGGGCAGGCCTCATTGAGAAAGTGACCTTTTGAGTAGGGGAATGAAGGGAGTTGAAGGAGCAAGCCATGCAGATTGCTGTGGATGACAATGGTCAGTTGTCTACATGGGTTTGTGGTTTAGAAGAAAATTTCCAGGCTAAAGATAAATTGAGAAGTCATCACTTAATAAATAATATTAAGTTAAAACCAGTAGTTGAAATGAGGTCACCAAGGAGTGATAATAAAGGGGTGATAATACAGTACACCAATATGTACAAATATAAAAGAGATAGTAACAGCCAAAGAGACTGAGAAAGAATAGGAAGAAATGTAAGCACATAACCAAGTGATCCATAACCTGGGATCAAAACGAAACGTATCTCAAGACAGAAAGAATGCTGCTGATACAGTAAGTAAACAAAATGAGGATAGAGAAATGACCCCTGGATTCAGCAGCACAGTAGTCGCTGGTGTCCTTGAGAAAAAAATGCCTTTGGTGGAGTATAGGGAATGAACACTGACTTGAAGTGGGTGTAAGAGAAAAAGGATGAAAAGAAACAAGGAGAGTGTGTCCGGATAACTCTTTCAAGATATTCTGCTGTAAAGGAAAGGAGAGAAAAGAAATGTGACTATGACAAAGTCAAAGTGGGATGAGGAGAAGGGTTTATTTATTTATTATCCTAATGAGGAAAAAAATCCCAAACATATTTATATGTTAGTCAAAAAGATCCTTAGAGCAGGAAATACATCCAAATAATGAAAACTGGGATTTTAATAATAGCAACCATAACATTGTAATTGATTTTTTCTATCAAATACCTACTGTGAGTCAGGTTATGTGACAGGCCCTTTGCATTTATTATCGTCCTCTAAAATGCTCTGCATATTATTTTCATTTTACAGACAAAGAAACTGGAGCCTGGAATGTTAATGATAATACTTTAGACCAAAAATTCTCAAACTTCAGTGTGTGTACAAATTACTGGGAACCTTGTTAAAACACAAATCTTGATTTAATAGGTCTGGGCTAGGTCTTGAGATTCTGTATTTCTAACATGCTCCTATGTGGTGTTGAGGCTGCTGGCATTGGACAACACAATGAGTAATGAGCCTAGACTAGATCATGTGGATAATAGTGAGTTCCTGACCTATCTAATAAAAAACTCAAGTTCCTTCCACTGTGCCATGTGTCCTCTCATGCTCTTGGTTGGGCTACAGATTAAAAAACCAAAGTGAAAGAGAAACCCAAGAAAGCAATGAGGGAAGAGAAAACACATCCCTTCTGCTCTCTTGCAAGAAGAAACAGTAGATGGTGAGGCAAAACAAGTTTGTAGCACAAAGCACGTGCAATCACAGTTCCATCTGAATGACCAAGATCCTTCCACTGAGCCACCTCAGAGTATCTGGGTCAGACACACTTTTCTAGCCTCAATGAAGTGTTGGCTCATCCCAATCCGTTCTGATTTAATCTCGCTATGGTCCACACCTCTGTATCAAAGATACAGACCCAGAACAGAGAAATAGACAGCTGACTTCATTATAGGTCAATCTGAAAACTTGCTCTTTGTATCAGTGAGGTATGGCCCAAGACACAACACCCAGATTTGGAGGTTATACACAGTTGGATTTAACCCCCAGTTTGGCTATTTATTAAATATGTGAGTGAGCACATTTTGAACCTACATTCTCATCTCTAAATTGGAGATAATGTTCCTGAAATTGCAAGGAGACAGTATCACATAATGGTTAAAATGTGGCCATTGGAAAGGTTAAGTTCAGGTCTTAATGCCATGACTTCTAGTTGAGCTCTTAACTACACTAAGCCTCAGTGTTTCTCATCTGTAAAATGGGGAAAATAGTATGCTTATTTCATATGGTTAATATGAAAATCAAATGACATAGTCCATGTGGAGATCAGTAAATGTTAGCTCTTATTAATATAAATGCTATTATTATGGGGATTTTGTAAGGACTGATTGAGCTACAGATGTGAAAATGCACAGAAACGCCTTATGTAGAAGAAGCACTCCGTATGTGTTTGTGCTCCTTTTCTCCCAACCAACAAACTCAGCAGGCAATTCTGGGGTTCCTTGCTGCAACATGTTAATGGAAAATTTTTTGAACAGGAAAAAAAAAGAGAAGAATCTTAAGTATCCAAGATTTAGCAATATCATTTGTTTAGAGTGAGGCATAACTAAAGGGTAAAGAGAATAACAAAAAATTTTTTATCTTGAGCAGTAAGAAATACCAGAAAGATGAAATGGTGATATTCTCAGAAATCCTGGGACACTGATGTAAAAAGACTCCACTGGTTTCCCAGCTTCTCACTGCTAGTGTAATTCCTGAGCTGTGAGGCAGCATTCACCTGGTACTGGAGTAACAAGCTACACTTCCGGTAGTTTCAGGATTGATGTGACACTATGGCCATCTTTGCAGAAGTGTCTACTAATGGATTTTATTTATGCTATCTTGAAAGCCACTACTTCAACTCTTAGGTCTTCAAATAGTATATGCAAAGGCACATTTTTAAAATTTTCTTTTTATTTATTCTGGAGGATACCAAAATCATTAAAAGTCATGTAAAAGCATGATCTAATTTTATCACTAATAAATGCAAGCAAAATATCATTTAAAAATGATCTTTGAAAGAATAATTTGCCGAAAGTATAGCAACTATTCCATCGTGTTAGTTCAAAGCATCCACCAATTATGTGCAAGGCAGTGGGTTTTGTGTCGTAACCTAAAAAAAAAAATGGACATGGGCTCTGTCTTTTAAGTAATTGCAGAAGTGTGAGGGAACAAATAGGAAAAGAGTGAGAAAGAAAACTGAAAATTTCTTAAGCCAAAAGTAAATATACCAACAGCTCAGAGGAAAAGTTTATTCAGAAAAATTTACGGAGGAGGAAACAGGTGAGTTCAATCTGAAGAGTTGGAAAAGATACAGAAATGAATCATCAAAATGCACTCAATTTGAAAATTTGAATTTACAAATTTATGTATACTAAGTAACCATATGAGCTACTTGAGGAACAGGAGTATTTGAAAATGAAGATCCTTATTTAACAATAACTGGTAACTTCCCATATGGATTGATTCCACTGAGTTAGGCAACGACCTCAAAATGATTCTCTTTTGGGATGCTGTACTGCTGAGATGGAGAATAAAATGGGTCCCTGAAATGCAGATGTGAAAGAATCGATCAGTCCATCATGTATAAAAACTCATATCCCCCTCTTATAACATGAAATTGTTTATCCCTAGAACAGCGTGCTGTTTCTTTCCTCCATGCTTTTGCTCAGGCCTATCAAGGATAACTGTTCCCTACTTCTGAACTCAGGTAACTCAACTCAGCAGTGACTTTCACCAAGACACATGATTCCACAGAGAAGATCATGCCTCTTTTGCTTATGCTCCCGGAACACCCCATGGTGACCTCTGCCCTCGAAATTGCTCATGGTAGTGATGATTGAGTAACCGTTTGCCTGACTTCCTGCTTCTCCATAAGCTCCTTATATTTCTATCCCTCCTGCCATGCACAACTCTCAGCACATGGTAGGCACTCCGATCTGACATTATCTGTCTTTAACTGGGCAAATGTAGTCCATTTACATATTTTGTAATTTATTGATGTATTGGTATTTATTTCTACTGTCTTTCTGTGCTTTACTTTTAAAAACTTTTTCTTGCATTCTGTTGAATAGATTAAAAAACAATTCCTTTTATCTCCCTTTGTGGTTTGAAGTCATACATTTATTTCTATGGCATTCTATCTTGGTAGTTAAACTTAACGTTTAAAAAATGTATACTTCAACTGGGATGAACACTTTGTAAGGTATATAAATGTCTAATACCTATGCTGTATACCTGAAACTAATATAATATTGTATGTCGATTGTAATTGAAAAATAAATTTTAACAAAAGTACACTTTAGAGAAGTCAAATAAATTAATATTTGTATTCTCTACCCTACCACTACTATGACCTTAGAATGCTTTAAAACTTATAACTCTAACTTTGTATGATTGTTCAATATTTAGTTTATCTTTATTATATTGTTTATTTTAAAATTAAATTTACTTTTGCTGAAGAGCAATTAACCATATATGAATGGGTCTAATTCTCAACTTTCTGTTCTGTTCCATTCATCTATTAAAGCACAATTTACCTACAATAAATTCACCAATTTTAAGTATAAAATTTAATGACTCTTTACAAATGTATGAGTCAAGAAACCACCACAACAGACATAATAGAATATAGTCATCACTCCACACAGTTTCCTGATGCATGTTTGCAGTCAATACTCACTGACTTTCTTAGTCTGCTTGGATTGCTTTGTTGGTAAGTACAACAATTTACTATAGATGAGGTGGCTTAAACAACAAAATTTATATCTCACACTTTAGGAGGCAAGGAAATCCAAGGCCAAGATGCTGGCAGATCCAGTGTCTGGCGAAGGCTTGCTTCTTGGATTATAAATGGCTGTTTTCACATTTTATCCTGGTGGAGAGCAGATAGAGAAAAAAGCTCTCTTATAAGGGTACTAATTATTCATGAGGGCTCTACCATCATGACCTAATTATCTCCCAAAGGCCCTACCTCTTAATATCATCATAATAGGATTTAATATTTCAACATATGAATTTAGGAGAAAGGACACAAACATCCAGACCATAACACCCACCATAGTCCCAGGAAACCATCAATTTGCTTCCTACCACAATTGATTAAAGTTGTGTTTCCTAAACCTAGAGTTTTATACAAATGGAAAATTCATTATAGATTGTTTTCTGCCTACCTTCTTTCACAAAATATAGTGTTGTTAAGATCCCATGTCATGTATATCAATAATTAGTTCTTTTTTATTGAAGAAAAGAATTCCATGGTATGGAAATATAGAACTATTTTCACTCCTTAATCAATTGATAAGTATTTGGGTTATTTCCAGTTTGGGGCTATTGTGGATAAAGCTGCTATGAACATTGATATACAGTTCTTTGTGTGGACAAATGTTTTCAGTTATCTTGGTAATTGCCTAGGAGCTAAATTGCTGAGTCATATTGTTAGTGTAAATTTCTCTAAATTTTATCACTATAATTCTAATCAGTAAGCATATTAATATCCCATAAACTTTTTAAAAAATATTCTTAAGAACTGTGATATCACTATGATATCAAAAATGTGGAGCTGTTGAGGGTAAGTGTATGTTTATTTTTATAAGAAATGTCTAATCTGGTTTCCAAAGCAGTTGTACATTTTGCATATCCATCTGCAATGTATGAGAGCTCCGTTGCTCCATATCCTCACTGACACTTGGAGTTATCATTCTTTTGGTTGCACCTCACTGTGGTTTCAAAATAAAATTTCCTCAAGACTAACCATGCTGAGAATCTTTTGTGTCTCATGGTCTTTCACATGTTTTCTTTTATGATGTGTCTAGTCAAATTTTTTGTATATTTAAAAAATTTTGGTCTTATCATTGAGTTGTGACAGTTCCTTGTATATTTGTATATTTTTATTATAAATATATTTTTCGCAATAACTTGCCTTTTAATTTTTTCAACAGTCTTTTATAAAGCAGAAAGTCTATATTTTGGTGAAGTTTATTTTATCAATGTTTTCTTTCATGGTTCATGGTGATTGGGTCTAATCAAAGAAAATTTAACACAAATTTACAAAGAGTTCCCACTATTTTTAATCTAGAAGATTTATACTGATAGAAGCTTGAATTAATTATTGTGTATGACATGAAATTAGAGTTGAAGTTCATTGTTTTCCATCCAATATTCCATGTTTCTGGCATTATTGTTGAAAAGACTATTCTTTCTCCATTTCTCCATTTCCTGGTTTGTCTATTGTTGATTCATAGTATATTTTGTGTGAGTCTATTCCAGGATTTTAAATTTATTTTTATTTTTTTATTTTTTATTTTTATTCTGTTTCATCAATCTATTTTTATTCCTGACATCCATACCATAGTGTCTTTTTTTTTTCTAAAATTCTCTTTTCAGGTCAGAAACATATTCATTTTATTCATTTAAGTTATTTCACTTTATTATTTTATTGATTGTTTATTTTAAAATTTAAAAAGTTAGACATTTATACAATCTATGAAGTGATCCCGCTAACTACTCTAGCACTCATCTGGCACTATACAGAACCATTACAATAATAGACTATATACCCTATGCTATACTTTAAACTCTTGTGATTGTTTGCCATACTGTCTCAATTATAGTAGCTTTATAGTAAAGCTTTTAATCAGGTAGTATAAGCTTGTCCACTTTGTCATTCTTTTTCTAAATTTTTTTGAAGCTCCTAGGTCTCTTAAATTGCCATATACATTTTACGATACGTTTATCAATTTTTACAAACTGACTACTAAAATTTCAGTGGATTTTTTTATTGAAGCAGGATCCAATTTTACTTTTTAAAAATACAGATAAAATTTTCAACACATTTAAAAACATCTATCTCCACTGATTTTCATGGCCACATGTATCAAATGCATGTATGTATGTGTGTGTGTATATATATATATACACACACACACACACACACACATACATGCATTTATTTCTAAACTTCTTTGTTTCATCTATACTGTTTTCTTGTATTAATAATATACAGTGTTAATCATACAACTTCATAATAATTCTGGGTGTCTAGAATAAGCCAGATAGGTAAGATTCATCATCCCTTCTTATTCTTTGATTTTAAGTATTTTGACCATCCTTAGCATTTTTATATTTCACATTACCTTGTCAATTTCTACCAAACAAATAAACAAATAAAAACAATCTGTTGGTATTCTGATCAGAATCAGTTTGAATTTAGGGAGAATGAGCACCTTTATGATATTAAATCTTTTAATCCACTGAACCTGCTATATTTCTTCATTCATGAAGTTCTTGTTAAATACTTTTGAGTAAAATTTTTAATTTTTCTCCATAAATATCTTACACATATTTTTTAGATTTATTATGTACTTCACATTTCTGGAAGTTATTGTAAATGGCAATATTTTTTCTTAAAATCACTGTGCATTGAATAGAAATAAAAAAGATATATTATTCTGATTTTATATCCAGATACATTCTTATAATTTAAAATAATTTTTAAAGATTCTTTTGGGTTTTCTAAGATTATAATTTTACCATCTAATTGAATGTATTTATATTTCATTCTTTCCAATCCATACACTTTTTTTCTTACTGCATTCCTAGGACTACTAACACAATGTTGAAAAGAAAAAGTAGTGATAGAAGTCACCAGTCTTAATGTTCCTTAAAAAGGAAAACTTTTCAGCATTTTACTAGTATATTTACTTTACATATCCTTAGTGATGAATTGACCTAAGTTTCTTTGGTCATGTACACAGCTTAGAACAGCTTATGTAAACTGTTTTAAATCTGCTTATAAATAAATATTTGTTTAATAAATGTCAATAATTGTGGTAAAATTGGTCTGAGAATTGCTTTTCTTTGGATGGATATTGATTTTTATAAAGAGTGTTCTACTGAGTTAATTATCTGATTTTTTTCTTTAATCTATTAATGTGTTAAATTACACTAATTGATATTTTAATAATAATCATTTTATGGTTCTGAGATAAACTGAATCAGTCACCACATATTACTTGTTACAAATTACTATATTCAGTTATAGGAGAGTTTGTTTAGTATTTTCGCATCTACTCTTATGAGTGAGATTGGCCTGTAAAAACTTCCTTTTAGCACTGTCTCTTAAATGTCAAAATCTGGCTCCTCAAACATTACCAACACAACCTGTTGGTGAGACAAAGCTGACAATGTAATGAGACAGTTGCTTGCGGTCATAACAGAACATCAGCTCTACAGAGCTTTGACTTCTTACAGGGTCTATGAGAAGGAGAAAGTAAGGTCAGAATTTATTGAATTGAAAGTTTATTTAAAGGTAGGATTTTTAAAGAAGGCAGGTCTGATTAAGACTGAACAAGTATTTGAGATACAAGAATTCAGGAGCGGTGGAAAGACAGTGAGGGATTCAAAAATATTCAAGTGTAAATTGTCTGTTGGTATTTACCACTGAAGAGTTGATGAATTTTCCAAGAAATTCCTATAATGAAGAATTAAATAACCATTTGCCTGAACAGGAGACTACTGGAACAATAAAGTCCTACTAATGAATACAAAGAAATAGCACAATTCATGTTAACACACACAGCAAAGTGTGATTTGATTCAATGTCCAGGCCGAGTGTGGAGATAAATGTTCTCAGAAGCTTAGTGTAGAGATTGTGCTAGATTCACAAAATGAGCTGTGGGGTGTTCCTTCATTTTCATGCTATGGCACATTTTGTATGAGATTAGGATTATTTATTTTACTATTTGGATGTACTTTCCTTTTAAAATGGTTTGAGATTGTTGTTCTCTTTGTGGGAAAATTATTTTATCATTGACTTAATTTCACTATTTTTTCCTTCTTCTTTTTTAATAATAGACTTTCTTTTTAGAGAAATTTTAGGTTCATAGAAAAACTGAGAGAAAAACACAGAAAGTCCCATATACCCCTTGCCTCCGCTGTCCTACATAGCATCCCCACCATCAACATCCCATATCAGAGTGGTACATTTGTTACAATCAATGAACCTACATTGACATTATTATCATCTAAAGTCTGTATTTTATATTAGGAGTTGCTCTTGGTGTTGTACATTCTATGTGTTTTGACAAGTGTATAATGACATGTATCCACTAGTATAGTATCATACAGAATACTTGGACTGCTTTAAAAATCCTCTGTGTTCCACATATTCATCCCTCCCTTCCCCCAACCTCTGGTAACCACTGATCTTTTTTACTGCCATCATAGTTTTGGCTTTTTCAGAATTTCATAGAGTTGGAATTATACAATCTGTAGCCTTTTCAGATTGACTTCTTCCACTTTGCAATATAGAATTGTTTCTGCCATGTTTTTTTTTTATGGTTTGATAGCGCATTTCTTTTCAGTGATGAACCGAATTACATTGTCTGGACAAGCTACAGTTTATTTATACATTTAACTACTAATGGACATCTTGGCAACTATGATAAAGCTGCTGTAAGCATCTGTGTGCAAGTTTTGGTGTGAACGTAAGTTTTCAACTCATTGAGTAAATACCAAGGAATACAATTGCTGGATTATATGTTAAGGGTATGTTTAGTTTTGTAAGAAACTGTCAAACTATTTTCCAAGGTGGTTGTATCATTTTACATTTCATCAACAATGAGTTCCTGTTGTCCCACAACCTCAGCAGCATTTGGTGTTGTCAGTATTTTAGATTTTGGCAATTATAATAGGTGTGTAATGGTATCTTAATGTTGCTTTAACTTGCAATTCCCTAATGATATATTATGTTGAACATCTTTTTTTTTATGTTTATTTGCCTTCTGCATATCTTCTTGGTGAGGGCTTTTGCTCATGTTTTAATTGGATTGTTTGTTTTCTTATTGTTGAGTTTTAAGTTTTCTGTACATTTTAGGTAACAGTCTTTTATCAGATAAGTCTTTTGCAAATGTTTTCTCTCAGTCTATGGTTCATGTTTTTGTTCTCTTGGTAGTGTCTTTTGCACAGCAGGAGCTTTTAATTTTAATAAAGTTTGGTTTATCAATGATTTCTTTCATGGGGTCTTTGCTGTTGTATCTAAAAAGTCAAACCATACCCAAGAACATCTAGATTTTCTTCCATGTTATCTTCTAGGAGTTTCATAGTTTTACATTTTACATTTATGTCTATTAACCATTTTGAGTTCATTTTTATGAGGTTTATGTCTAGATTCAGTTCATTTTTTTTTTGGTACATGGATATCTAATTGTTCTAGCACCATTTGTTTTATTTTCTTTTAAGTTTAACTATATATTTAAATGAATGTTTGTTTAATATTTCCTGTGATTGCTAAGTTTTATAATGGGATATTTTTCAGTGTATATTTTCTATCATGATGCCAGGAAAGAGTTTCCTATAAATGATTGTTGAAATGAGTAAGTCACATGACTAGGAAAGTACACTTAAAGTTGAGAGTCTATTAGGAAAAAAGAGATAAACTAGTAAATTCAGCAGTTTGCTAGTTTTCTATATCATTTGATTTCCCAGATTTCATCAGCATATATTCTGTTTTACATGAAACCACAGACATGCCATGATATTACTTAACCTTAGCCATGGGGTTGATTTTCCTGGGTCAGATCCAAGACTGACATCTGTGGTAAGTTTAGATCCTGTTTGCAGCTGGACTGACACAGGTTGCAAGGATGGCATAAGATTAGGAAGTGGTAGCCATTTGTCCCACAGAAAGGAGACAACAAAATAAAAATACCTGCCATGTTGTTCTAAAGAGAAATATATCACTGTTAAGTTGGTTTTTTAAGCATAAAATCATGACTCATAGTGATGGAAAAGTGCACATGTATAGCATATTTTATTTAACTTATAATGAAGGAACCACACTGATGTTATAATTGGTTCAAAGGAGAAATCACAAAAGCACAAATATATATGAAATAAAGGAATGTTGAAATGAACGTACATGGGGACACAACACTAGCCTCTTTCAAGATGGAGAGGGAAGTTAACTGAGAATCTCTTGGAAAGGACAGAATTTGCGTGCCAATAGACAAGCATTCACTTCTATTGTTAGGCATAATTTTCAGAGTTGTAAAATAGCTTCCACAGAATTATGATACGATATCCTGGAAGGGTATACTACAGGCAATTGATAGCTTTTTACTGACTCACAAATTATTTTCTTCTACCACCAAGTCTGAGACACATCCTTTGTCTTGGAGCAGTTTGTCCACGAAATGTGTCTAATTTTCTAATACATGACTAATCCACAAACCTGACCTTAAGTGAAATGGGAAAAAAAAATGAGAACACTGTCCCATCTACATATTTCTCCTGCTAAGACTCTTGACCACAGAGTTTTATCCACCCAAATCAGTATTTATCAAACATTTTGGACCATAACAAGTGTATTTTGCATTGCAACACAGTACAATTACAAGTGCACATACGCACAAAACTAAAAGTTTTACTAAAACAAATCTTACCTTTATTATGCAGAATACCCTTTTTTTATTTGATTTTTCATTCCATTCTTTATATAAAATGTTGGCTGTGACAAATGATTTTTAACTTTGGCTGTATATTACAGGCACCCAAAGAGATTTCAGAAATACTGATACCTGGATGACACTCCTAAAGATTCAGATATAAATGCTCTGGCTTGTGGCCTGGGCATCTGTATTGCTAAAAATCACTCAGGTGATTCTATGTACAGCCAAAATAGAGAACTATTTTCCTAGACAGAGCCACAGCTTTCGAGTCCTTTTGTCTGTGTGCCCAGCCTGCATTCCATGGCTAACCAGAGTGTTAGTAATGAATGGACTGTGGTCATCGAATAAATATATCCTTGTTAAAAGGATGAAATAATCAATTTGCCTTAAGCAAGGCAAAGGGGACATGTTTCTTAATATGGTACATATAGAAAAATATTAATTATTAGGATGTTTGGTATCTAACTGCCTGAGGCAACCAAAATAAAACTGCTCTTTATTATTTTCTTCAAAATTAAAAAATTGATTTTTTTAGCCAATCTTCTAACATGTTCAATTTCCATGATCCATAAGAACTGAAATTATGCTTTATTTGCCTTTCTAAATTTTCTGAGTCTATGTTATGATTAGGTTTCTCAATTTGCTTCAGTCTAAGGAATTTACTTTTGAATCTTCTACCTAACATTTTCCATGACTTTGGGCAAACACGTAACCTCCCCAAGTATCAGTTTTTACTTCAGAAAAATTATTTTAATTATTTCTGCCTTGTTTCTCTTATGGTATTGTTGGAAAAGATTTTAAAATTATAACAAGACATAAAACTGGTAACAGGATACCCAACCCTTTCGGAAGCTCTTTAATTTCATAGATCTAGGTGTGCAATGTTTATAGAACATTGACTCTGCCACAACCACTATTTTAGGAACTAGATTACAAAGGCAAATGGGTCACCACCTTTACTGTCAAGTTGTTCACAGAAAGAACAATGAACAGGAAAACCATAGGATACAAGATGGTATTTGCGAGACCAGAGTCTTGTTTCTTATGCAATGGAGCTAAGAGAATGTGACCTGGGTTTCCTTGGCAGTATCTCTGAAGTTTCCAGGG
Organism: Eonycteris spelaea; assembly: GCA_003508835.1. Taxonomy (NCBI): domain Eukaryota; kingdom Metazoa; phylum Chordata; class Mammalia; order Chiroptera; family Pteropodidae; genus Eonycteris; species Eonycteris spelaea. The sequence goes on from PUFA01000162.1 coordinate 251,259, forward strand.
AAGCCTATGCAGAGGCAGAAAAGACTGATTTGAGCTGCAGTTGGTATAGTTTTCTTTTTTTCTATTGTCTTTTTTCCTATTCTCTATATCTGGTGAGGATTTTTTTTTCTCCAACCACTGTGTTTTTATCAAAACCACATTTCAATTCCAAAGCATTATCTACTCTTTTAATCTTAGATACTTTAAATGAACTAGAAATGTCTTTCTTGGCAGGGATAATGACTTCTTAAACTAGAAGAATAAGGTGAGTGATCAAACTTTTAAGGCCATCTCATTCCAGGATGTTGTCTTTTGATTTTTAGCCCACTCTACGAATGGAGTTTAATCAAGTCAGCTGCGCTTCTACATAATGAAAGATGATTGGATTAAGTATGGCAGCTCAAATAGTAATAAAACTCACAGGGATTTTAAAGACATAAACTATTGCATAAACAGTTTTTATTTCTCCACAGAATTTAGTTTAGTTCTCCTCAGTATCTGTATTAGGCAGAAAGTAGTTTTCAGAAAACTTGCCTTTCAGATATTGACTTGAGATTGAGGTCCATGAGGTGTCATTTGACCAGAAAACTCAGATATAACTAAATCCTACCTTCTTGCCCATTGAGTTCACAAATAATGAAAGAGGTATTCATTCAATCAACAGTCAATAATTTCTTGCTCTCCTGCTGAGAGCCCCATGTCACAAATTTAATAGTCAATAAAATACCACAAAATTATGATGTAAAGTGTTAAACGCCACAATAGCACTATGTGTGTGTGATATATGTGTGTGTGTATGTGTATATATATATATATATATACACACACACACACACACATAGGTAAGGAAGGGATTAACTGTATCTAGGTACATTCCACATTTACATTAACACTTTTTCTTTCCAAACAATTGTGTCACTGCCTCCAAAAATCTTATGGGCTTCGTATCTTTCATGCCTCTTACTCTTTATTGAACCTGATTTTTCTTACCTCATCTGCCTATTCATTAAAACTCAGTTAAAATCTGACCTCCTTTTAGAAGCTTTCCCTGACCTCCTCCAGGCCATAGTTCTATCTTCCCCTGCTGAGCTCCTGTAGCATTTACTAACTGTAAAATTCTCTTGAGTATTTTTTAAATTGTTAATGATGCACATCAGCATGAGTTGGAATGAACACACCACAACCACAACTGACAGGTGAGTAAGTTAATTTCAGAATTATAGGGCCATGTTACTTGAGACTAATTGAATTAAAAAGCTTATATATTTTTGTAAAGTCATACACTCTTTGTTTTAGTGAATATTGTATTTGATAGAATATGAACCAAAAATGTCAAGATATTAAGTATTTTTTATAAAAGGGCTTGAGTCCTGAGGAAAGCCATATAGTATGGTAGAAAAAGATGGGCCTTAGCCTCAAGTGGACTTGCATTCAAATTTATGCCCAGTCATTTCTTAGCATATGACCTTGAATGAGTTATATAACCTTCTCGAGATATTTTCTTATACCTGAAGAATGGTACATCTATATCACATGACTAGTGTGAGCATTACCAGACCATGAAATCCTTGAGATTATAGACTGAATGCCATTTTTCTGTACTTAGTGTCTGGCACTAATTGATTTGTAATATATAGTTGTTAAAAGAAGAGAGGTCAAAATGGTGTAGATGATAAAGGCTTTATTCATCTGGTCTTACTACCGCATCAAAGTTGTGACAGAAACACGGAGCAAACAGCAGAATTGCTTGGGGTCTAGATGAACAAGGCCTACAACTAGGGAGAGAAATAAGAAATCATCCTGCAACAGGAAAGGACTACAGCCAAAGTGACCCTGTGCCTGTTCTGGAACAAAACCTTAACAAGGGTGTGCAGTTTCTGTTTGTGTGCCCTTGGATGTGCTGAACCACCATGTAAGAAGTCCAGCAACCCTGATGATGAGACTATGTGAAAAGGCCACATGAAGAAAAGGTGACCCAGCGTCCCATTATCCCAGCCAAGCCCAGCCACCTTCAGCCATTCCCATCAAGGGCCAGGCTATGTAAATGAAGGTATCTTATATGTTTAGCCACAAACATCATCTGACTACAGCCATATGAGACAGCCCAAGCAAGTCCAAAAAAAGAATAACCACGCTGAGCCTAATCAATCCACAGAAACATGAGAAAAAATAAAATGGTTGTTATGCTAAAAAAAAAAAAAAAAGAATGAGTCAACTCTCAGTTACTATTATGAAGTCATTTAGAAATATCACTACTTCTCATTGCAATGAAATAGATTCATGGACATTTTCTCAATCTATGTGACCAAAATAACAACTTACATTGATAAATTATGAAGGAAATAAAGTTTTAAAAAACCTAATGTAAATGGAGAAGTGAAATTAAGTACTCAGTGGATTGGTTAGCATGACCTAATTCCTTCCTGTGGTACTCACTTTAAATATGTCTGTACTGTTTTGTGAAGTCTCAGTGTCCTTGTTTTCCATTCATTGGGGATTTTGTCCTTCCCGTTATTTGTTCCTGCAGAGAATCCAAGTGCTGGTGCTTTCTGTAATTGATATGTACATCTGAAACACAGACATGTGCCAAGGGAAGTCATTATAAGGAATGAAGTTTTTTATAGTCCTGCTTAGCATCTTTGCATTGGAGTCATCTTTTAAAAGCTGACAACGATTTACTGATTCAGGGCTAGAATTAAGCTGCCATGCATACCATACGTGGTAGGTAAAATAATGGTTCCCCAAAATTGTTCACATCCAATCCCCAGAACCTACAAATATGTTACCTTTTATGGACAAAAGGACTTTGCAGATGTGATAAAGTTAAAGATCTTAATATAGAAAGTATCCTGGATTATCTATGTGAGCCCTGTGTAAATAATGTCTTTAAGAGATGGAAGAGAGAGGTAGGAGAGCTAGAGAAGATATAAAGATAAAGATAGAGGTTGGAGTGATGTGATTGCTAGTTTTGAAGATGAAAGGAGGGGCAAGAAGCCAAGAGATGTAGGTAGCCTAGAAGCAAAAAAAGGCTAAGAAACAGATTCTTTCCTAAAGCCTCCAGAAAGAATACTGCCTTGCCTAAACCTTGATTTTAACTCAGTAGGACACATTTTGGATTCCTAATTTCTAGAACAGAAAGGTAATAAATAAATATATGTTGTTTTTAAACCACTAAGTTTGTGGCAATTTGTTACAGCAGCCATAGGAAAGTACATACCATACCTTTCTCCTAGCCAGTGAATTATAATGATTCATTAATACCTGATCTATGAAGGCCCATTTTTATTCCTTGTCTTCCAGAGCCTGTGCCATCTGAACCTAACTCTAAGAGCCTAAGAACTATTTATTTTTCTAGTCAATTTAGTGCCATTACTATCCCTCTGAAACCCCCAGAACACATTATGTGAAGATACTGCACACACACACACACACACACACACACACACACACACACACACACACCATCCCAGAATAGTCAGTTTCCTTCTCTCCACATATCCAAATAACCAAATTCCACCATTCTTTCAGCCTCATATCTGTCCCAAAAAGAGTTCCTTGGCTATTTTACCCTCATTGACCTCTCCTATTACTGAACATTTATAACCAATTCTATGCAGTTTGATATTTGATAACTAGATGTATGTGAAAGGGATAAGACACATGCCTTAGCTTTCTCTTACAAAAACTCTTCTTGCTACAGAGCTAGATAAATAATCAAACTAAAAAAACGCTTGCTTCCTTAATCATTCCCCTAAATGTGCTGAGCCCTCAAACTTTGGTCTCGACAGTTCCTTGTCAAACCTCAGTTCCTATTAAACTGTTACAATTTCCAAGTGTCATTAAACTAAGTATTGTGGTTCTTAAATATATCAGGTCACAAAATTAGTATATTGCTTCTAAAGAACTTTGATTCTTGTATATGGTTCTGAATGGTTACCATACTGTGAGTTTCTGGCTATACCCAACATGGCTGAGGATTTGCCTGATACCATGGGAAGTCCAAAGTCATGTGCCAATTCTGTACAGACAGCTTCACCAAAAATATTTGTTCTCTGTTCTGTATAAATTGGTTGCATCAGTCTTGACATCTCCCTAAAATTGGTGGATAATTTTAGTTTGGTTTCATGTTGTTTTGCAAGAGAGCATCAAATAATTTTGCTTCTGTCAGTAGCACCTTCCTTATTTGGAATGATGTTCTGAATATGCTTACACAGCTGGTACATGCACTTGGGCGCTCTCTCTGTCTCTGTCTCTCTCTCTCTCTGTCTCTCTCTGTCTCTCTCTGTCTCTCTCTCTCTCTTTCTCTCTGTCTCTCTGTCTCTCTCTCTCTCTCTCTCTCTCTCTCTCTATCTATCTATCTCTCTCTCCCCCTCCCTTCTCTTTAAAACCAAATATCACATATTGTGTTCTTTACATCTCTTTAAAATCCAACATTTGCACAGGTGAGGCTTAACTTTTTTTTCTATTGTTAGATAAATCTTCATGTTAGCATTATTTTTCAACAAAGTAAAAGTAAATCAAGCGGAGGCAATGGCAACACTCTCTCGCTGCTGACTACCCTCAAATTATTATAGGAACTACTTCCTCAATGTGACTTACACAACCTCTTTCCTCAACTTTAGTTATCACAATTTAGGATCATACTGTCTCTAAAAAGAGAAATAACTGCAGAGTTTTGTCTATCATGGTGGGACAAAACTCTCTAGTTCTGGCCTGATTAGATCACTCATCTTCAAGGGAAGGCAGATCTTAATTAATTAAAATAATTCTGATCTCTTTGGAAGGCAACAGATGTTGCATTTTATTTAAAACAATCCCATATTTAAGAAAAGGGGGGAAAAGCAAGTGAGAAAGTGAGCAGTTTAGTCGTGCAGAGATGGGATGACTCAGAGACAGCTGATCTCACAGGGCTCATTGACTACTCTTATGGAGAACAAGAGAGTGTGTCCATGTCATTGAATTTGGTGATGGAAGTGAGGAATAGAATAAAGAAATAAAATGTAATTGCCATAGTTAAGCTGCTAAATTACTAAAATCAAGAAAGTAGTATGAGGAAACAATTCTATTTATGTTTTAACTATTTGGGGAACTTAAATGTTTGAACTTTCCAGTCCCGTGGCAAAAACTGATTACACTCTGAAGGATTAAGAACAAAATGTTCTCATATCCAGACCACCTGACATCCATTATCCGGACCAGATGTCATCTAGAGGATACCATATCAGACCAATCCAAAGGCTAACAATGCAGGACTTATTCTTCTCAAGAATGTACTTCTTACCAGAACTCTTAGCTATTCTTTCTTATTTTGGAATACTGCTCATATTGCCTATGTTGCGTTTAAAGTTTTGCAAACCCTCAGACCCTTGAATAAAATTTATTATTTATTTCTAGCCAAAGTCTCCTGATTGCATTTATGCTAAGTCAAAATTTATGATGTCAGTATCATAGGGACCAAAGAACACTTTGCTTCAATTTCAGAGCTGCCATTGAATTTGAGCAAGGTAACTGCTTGGCCCTCTGTAATCTGTTGTCTCCATGATGACTCTGGGATTCCCATGGTGAGTTCTCTCAGTTCTGAACATCCCCTTCTTTGGTTAAGGGTCAGAGCTTTTATTCTTTTTTCTTTCCACTTCTTCTTCCTTATTTTTTTTTAAATTAAGTCTATTGGGGTAACATTGGTTAATATAATTTTATAATTTTCAGGTGTACATTATAATTTGACATCTGTATGTTCTATTGTGTATTTACCACCCAAAGTCCAGTTTCCTTCAGCTACCATGTATTTGATTCCCTTTACCCCTCTATCTACCTCTACTCCCCCAACCCTTACCCTCTGGTAACCACTAATCTATAGTCCATGTGCATGACTCTCTGTTTGTTTGTCATGCTTATTTGTTGCTTTTAGGTTTCTATTCCACATATAAGTGATATTATGTGATTTTCTACCTTTTCTGTCTGGTTTATTTCACATAGCATGATTATCTTGAGGTCTATCTATGCTATTACAAATGGCAGTATTTCATCTCTTCTTATGGCTGAGTAATATTCCATTGTATATATGAACCACAGCTTCTTTAGCCAATCATCTATCTCAGGACACTTTGGCTTGCTCCAAGTCCTAGCCACTATGAATATGCTGCTAGGAACATCGGTGTGCAAATATCTCTTAGATATGAGTTTTCAAGTCTTTGGGGTAAATATCCAGTAGAGGGATTCTGGATCATATGGTAGATTCATTATTAGTTTTTTCAGGAACCTCCATACTGTTTTCCATAGTGGCTGTACCAATTTGCAGTCCCACCAGCAGTGTATGAGGGTTCCTATTTTCTCCACATCCTCTCCAACATTTGTTATTACTTGTCCTGTTGATTATAGCTATTCTAACAGGTGTGAGATGGTATCTCATTGTGGTTTTGATTTGCATTTCCCTAATAGCTAGTGATGTTGAGCATCTTTTCATATATTTGTTGGCCATTTGTATGTCCTCTAGGGAGAAGTGTCTGTTCAGGTCCCTGCATTTTTTGATTGGATTTTTGTTTTTTTGTTGTTATTGAGTCGTATGAGTTCTATGTTTTGGATATTAGGCCCTTATTTGCATTGCTTGCAAATATATTTTCCCATTCGGATGGTTGTCTCTTTACCTTGTGATTCTTTTGCTGAGCAGAAGCTTTTTAGTTTGATGTAGTCCCATTCATTTATTTTTAGCTTTTACTTCCCTTGCTTTGAGGTCAAATTCATAAAATCCTCTTTAAGTCCAAGGCCTTGAGTTTAGTTCCTATGTTTTCTTCTATGCATTTTATTGTTCGGTCTTATATTCAGTCCTTAATCCATTTTGAGTTAATTTTGGTGTGGGTGATAGACAACAGTCTAGTTTCATTCTTTTGCAGGTGGCTTTCCAGTTTTCCCAGCACCATTTATGGAAGAGGCTTTCTTTCTCCACTGCTATATTGTTTTGGCTTTTTTTTTTGTCAAAAATTATTTACCCATATAAACATGAGTTTACTTCTGGACTCTCAATTCTGTTCCACTGGTCTGTGTGTCTGTTTTGCTACCAATACCATGCTGTTTTGATTACTGTCGCTTTGTAGTATAATATGAAGTCAGGCAGCGTGATGCCTCCAGCTTCATTCTTTTTCTTAGGATGGCTTTGCAAATTAGAGGTCTTTTGTGCTTTCATACAAATATGATGATTTTCTGTCCTATTTCTTTAAAAAATTCCAATGGATTTTAATGGGGATTGCATTAAATCTGTATAATGCTTTAGGTAATGATAAGCAAATACAGTAAACTCTCTGGATACAAAATCAATGTTCAAAAATCCATAGCTTTCCTATACATTAATAATGAAGTGTCAGAAAAAGAAGTGAAAAAAAATAATTTCTTATGCAATTGCAACAAAAAGAATAAAATACCTAGGAATAAATTTAACAAAACAAGCAGAAGACCTATATAATGAAAACTACAAGACCTATTAAAAGAAGTTGAAGAAGATACAAAGAAATGGAAAGATATTCTGCGTTCTTGGATTGGAAGGATCAACATAGTTAAAATGACGATATTGTTTCCTTGGTTGTTCATGGTGTTTAATGGAGTGTTTCTCCACTGGGCATTAATGGAAATGTATTCTGTGTTTTTTTTTTTTCAGAAAGAAAATTTATTATATTTAGGTCACTCTTTAGCCTGCTGCAAAGAAAGCACTTTTCTTTTGGTTTCCAGTAGTTGGTGTCTACATCTCTTGGATCCCTGTTTTATATAAAGCCTTAAAAATGCTTTTTTATTTTCTTATGGATATTTAATCACACTCACTACCCCCAGTTTTAGTCCCTGTCAGTGTTAGCAATAGTTTCAGTAGCATTTGCTCAGATTTGCCTGGGGCTCTGCAGTAATCTGTTGCAGAGGGTATGAGGGTTGGTGGTTTGGGGCTGTGGCTCAGCCTTGGTTCTGCAATCATGGCCAGTAAAAATCAACTGTAGTTTTTCTGCCATCCCACTTCTCTGTCTTCTGCCCTGATGACTAGGCCCTGCCGCTAGCTGCGTGGAACTCACAACTCTCCCAGGCAGGACTGTTCAGGGAACTCACCACACCCTCTCCCCTACCCCTCCTCCTACAGTTAGTTCTGGCATCTGTGAGAGGCAGTTTCTTTTTATCTCCCAGTCCACCTCCCGACACATGAGGTTCTGACCTGTGCTAGCTCTTACGTGCAGATCTCATGCTCAGCCATGTTGGTGTGCAGCATGGGTGTTTTTTGTCGAGTTTAGATATTCAACTTATTAAAGTTCAAGGGGAGAGATTGGTGATGTCTCTCACTCTGCCATGTTTCTGAAATTTCCCAGAGCTTTTATTCTTGAATTCTCTGATAACAGTTTTTGTCATGAAGTATCCTCTGTCTAAATGTGCTACAAAAGTACAATCCCCATTATTGTATTCCAGCTGGATTTATGGTCCATCCACTGTTAAGTAATTTTAGCATGTCTGTAGTATATCAAATAGTCCTAGTTAGTTAAATTTCTTTTTTATTAAAAGAGAGAGAGATCTTTTTGAAATGTTTTAAAGATCAAAAGTTTTAAAACACTTAAATAGTATCTTAGGTCACTGTGAAACAATATTTAGTTTCCATTTAATCATCTTGATGAGAGACTTCTCAGGCAAATTCAGAAAGTTAATATTTCTAAGCAAAATTTAGCTTTAGTACATTAAGAAGACTTGGCTTACCTAAATAATTAAAGGTCTGAAGATACAAAGCATAATAAATAATTTTGATAAAACACAAAATCTTTGTTTTTTCTTTATAATCTCTCATTAAGAGCATATTGATAGTACAGGAAAACTTTCTTCTTTTAACAGAGAGAGAAAGATCAAAACTAATTTTGATTAGCTTACTTTTGATAATTTAAATTCATTTACTTAAATTTATTTTAATCTTATTTATCTGATTACACATTAAATTCTCAAGATTTCTTTTCCATAAACCTTCTGCAACTTTCTTTTTTCCTCTTGATTTGTTTCTTCTTAATCAGAAACAACCAACTTATTTTAGGACAAACCACTTTTTTTAGTTTTCTCAAAAATGTCCTCCATACCTATACTTTCTTTTGCTGAAAACATATATTATTTCCTTCCATATTAACTAGAATTCTTAACCAATAGAACCTTAATTTCAAATGATAACTAACAAGTAAGCAATTAGCATTCTCTTAGATTAGCAAATTTATGAATATTTTTCATAAACTTTTGAAATATAGGTTGTTTACTGACAAATATATTTCATAATGTTTGAAATGTAGAGATAAAAACATATTTATGTTTTTATACAAAGCATTTAATATCCTTATTAATAGATCTGAATTTATCTTTTAGTTTCTCTGTAATAAAAGTTAAAAGTAGATAGACTTATGTAACAATTAATGTTTCTATAATTTTATCTATTTGGACATGATCTAGATATTCAATGAATTTAATTTGCCTTATATTTTAACTTGGCAAAACTCTGAAGTTTCATGTTACTAAAAGATTTTGGGAAACTATTTAAGTAGACATATCATAACACATAAATATTACTGAAAAGTTCACTCAAAAACTTTTCAATCCCATGCTATACATCACATCCTTAAGATTTATTTACTTTACATCTGGAAATTTGAATATTTTGATCACCTTCACCCATTTTATCCACCCTATAACTCCTGCTCCCTGCCTCTAGCAACCACCAATCTGTTTCTCTGTATCTATGAGTTTGTGGGTTTTTGTTTGTTTAGATTGCACAGTAAGGAAGACCATATGGTGTTTGTCTTTCTCTGTCTAACTGATTTCTCTGAGCATAATGCTCTCAAGATCTATCCATGTGGGAAGATTTTCTTCTTTTTTATAGATGAATTATGGTTGAATTATATATATATAATTATACATATATATAATTTTCATATATATTACATTTTCTTTATCCATTCATACATTATTGGACACATATTCCTTCTATGTCTTGGCTGTTTTAAATACTGTTACAGTAAACAAGGGGGTGCATATATCTTTTTGAGCTGGTTTTGTGGGTTTTTTTCTTGGGTAAATATTAAGAAGTGGAATTTCTGGATCATATGGTAGTTCTATGTTCAATGTTTTGAGGAACTTCCACACTGGTTTTCATAGTAGCTGCACCAATTTACACTCCCACCAATGGTGCACTAAGATTATATTTTCTCCACATCCTTGTCAACCAACACTAGTTATTTCTAGTTTTTTCTGATAATAGCCATTCTAACAGAAGTGAAGTGATATCTCATTGTAGTTTCGATTCACATTTCCCTAATGATTACTTATGTTGAGCACCTTGTTATACACTTGTTGGACATCTGTATGTCTTCTTTGGAAAAATGTTTATTCAGATCCTAAGCCCTTTTTTAAAAAATCAGATTGCTTGTTTTCTGTTGTTGATTTGTATGAGTTCTCTATATATTTAACCCTTCATTGGATATATGATTTACAACTATTTTCTCCTATTCTATGTGTTACCTTTTTCATTTTGGGATTGTTTCCAATGCCGTGCAGTAAGTTTTTTAGTTTGATGTAGTTCTACTTGCTTATTTTTATTTTTGGTTGCCTTTGCTTTTGTGTCAAATCCAAAAAAAATTACTGCCAAGTTATGCAATGGAGCTTACTACCTAATGTTTTATTTTAGGAGTTTTAGAGTTTCAGTTCTTATTTTCAAGTCTTTAATTTATTCCGAGTTAATTTTTGTGTGTAGTGTAAATTAATGATCCAGTTTCATGTTTTCCATGTGGCTGTCCTGTTATTCCAACACCATTTATTGCAGGAGTTGTTCCTTCCCCATTGTAATATTCTTGGCTCTTGCATCATAAATTAACTGGCCACACAATGCTTGTGTTTAATTTCTGGGCTCTCTATTTTGTCCCATTGATCTGTGTGTCTGTTTATGCCAATAACCATACTATTTTAATTACTATAGCTTTTGTAATATAGTTTGAAATCAGGAAGCATACCACCAGCTTTTTTTCTTTCTCAAACTTGTCTTGGCTACTCAGGGTCTCTGTGGTTCTATACAAATTTTAGGATTATGTTCTATTTTTATAAAAAAACGACATTGGAATTCTGATAAGAATTGCATTGTATCTGTAATTTTTTTTAGTATGGACATTTGAACAATATTAATTCTTCCAATACATGAGGCACAGAATATCTTTCCATTTATTTGTGTCTTCTTCAGTTTCTTCCATCAGTGTCTTATAGTTTTCAGCGGGTTTGATTTTTAAATACTCTAGTAAAATAAAAAAATTGATGGAGAAATAGATAAAATAAGACATCAGAAAGTTGATAAATTTTTGATGATGGATGCATGACTAGTCTCTCTACTTTGGGGAATATCTGAACTTTTCTATGATTGAATGTTTTTTATAATGAAAATGTTTTAAAAAGTTCTTCCACCTTTAACTGCCCCTTTCTGAAGTTTCTTTTTTCTCAGAGTTTTGGCCTTTAAAAAAAAAAAAATCAGTCTACTTTTTTTGTGCCTTGCTGATTTCAATCATATTCACAGCTTCTACATCAGTTCAATTCAACACTGGATTTTATTTAAGTTTCCAAACTTCTCTCCCTGTTTTTAATCTATATAATTTCTTTTCTGTAGCCAGAATACTTTTTTCTAAGATGTAAATCATATCATACACTTATGTTATCAGAAGTACTTCTCTCCAAATACATAATTATAATTACATTATATAAATCTATATTATTTAGGTTTAATTTTCCACCCCCAAATCACAATGTAAGGGTGATACATGCATACCAGCTCCTGGAATACACAGTCCTTGCTAGTTAGTTTGTTTGATTGGACTCTTTCCAGCTTTCTGGACATTATAATCTTTTCCTCAGGTCAAACCTTTGTCTGGATCTTAGGAACTCTTTTTATTCCTAGGTGTTACTCTTCTCAAACCAAAACTCACCCTGATTCTTTTAATAGATTTTTTCTGACTCATTTTTCTTTTCTCTAATTCCAGACATTTGAGTTCTTTTGCTCTTTCACTCCCATTGTTCTCTATTCTAAACCAAAAATAAAAATTAAAAAGTTGAAGATTAATAGAAATTTTGGGGAGGTCATTAAAATTATTTCCTTTCAGAATTTGACATGGCTTTTTATTCCCAAGTCCAGAAGTGTTTAAATTATACTATTATGCTACTATATGTTTGATTAGCAATATATTTACTTATCTGTCTTTCCCACTAAATGAACCAATTTCCTTGAGGTCAGATGGGCTTTCATTTTCTATCTCTAGTGCTTAGCACAGTTCCTGACACAAAGTAGGAAGAGTTAACGGAATGAATAAATTCCATAAACATTCAGACACATTCAATAGATATCTACTTGTTAGATTTCAAAACCACCAACCAACCAAACAAAAAACAACAAAAAGGTGAAATAAATTAGTGAAGAAAAGTAGTAAATTTTAATATGGGCAAATTAGACTTTAGTTAAGTCCCAGTACTTATTTACCAGAATGCATTTCTTTTGCAATTAACTCCTTAATGCTTGGATTTTTATTCTGACAGTTTCTCTCCAAATATCCATTTCTTCAGTGGCTCAGCTCAAATGTGCCTTGATAATCCCTTGATCATCCAATTGTAGGTGATCTCTCTTTCTTCTAAACTCCTATTGCTCCTTATGCTACTTGTGTGATAATTATCAAAATATTAATGAATATAACATACTGCCCTGGATTCCTGCCATTGAACTCATTTTATCATAAACTCAAAATTGTCAATTTCTTGTATAGCATACAGATCTATTTAATTTAATTTTTTATCCTGTGTCTTCCCAAACATAGAGCTTTGACCTAGGTTGGTGATGAGTAGGTATTTGCTGAAAAGATATCTAGTTGTTTTTGTTTTCTTACCCAACTGCTCCTTAGGTGATACACCTATAATACTGCTTCCAAATGAAAAGTAGTGTTGAATTTTCTCTTACCTTTTCAATTTCTGGAGATAATAGTGTATGTTTACATAGGTTTCTATATCCCTTGAAAAGTCTATTTTTAATTTTCTCAGATATGACTGTCAGAGATGCATTGACCAGAGTTTTATACTCCAATTTGAAAATTTAGGCAATGTCTGTCTAAATGCTTAGCAGTATAGCAAAAGACTGAGTTTTTAACAGGTAGCTTAATGTCCTTCCAATATACCTTACTGGTTAAGTTTTCTAATATTCATATCAATATTTGGTGTAGCTGCAAGTTTGGTAAGACAGACCCAACTCATGTTCTTCCTTATCCCTGAAGCTTTTACCTAGCTATTGCAATCTAGAATGATAACTTTAGGGTATGAGAAATTAATATATAGATTAAGAGCACATATTTCTTGAACTAGACACACACTTGGGTTCAATTTCCTGTGCCACTTAGTGAAACCATGGGCAAATTACAAATATCTCCTCTAAAATCAAAATAACCTAGTATTATTCATGGAATTTTGGCAATAAATTAATTAGACAGTTTATGTAAAAGCATAGGATAGTACCTGACTATGTAATTAAACTACCTAGTAATTATTAACCATTATCTTCATCAATTTGAGGTAAAGGGTTAAAAATGAAAGTTTATTGAATGTCTACCACATTCCAGCTACTACACCAGACACATGCATAGGTGAGTTCATTTGAAGTTTCATTATCAAAGAAAAATTTTCAATTCTTGTAGATTTTCATAAAAGTTATCCTCTTTGGCAATTTAAAAATCCTATACCATTGAAATCACATTTTTTTTTTTTTTTGGACAAAAGCACTTTTCTCTGTTAAAGGTAGCATCCCTTTAGTATCCTCATTTTACTTCCTGTTTAAAAAAATATTATTTAAAATTAATGAATTAAATTTTAATTTGAACATGTTGGCATTGACATCAAAAGAATTGTTTTTCACTTTCTATAAACTGTAATACATGAAAAAGAATTCTCTTAAGACAAAGGCAACATGACTCTTGCCAAATTTCTTCTTACTGAATTTCTAGATTAAACTCTCATATGTATGATATTAATTTGTTTACATTTAACATATTTTTTTCTTAGAATTTTCAAAGTTTTACATCTTGGGGCTTAAAGACTTTGTCTAGGACCAGCAAGAAGACCTGTTATATTAGAAATGGGTTTATGACAGGAAAAAGAACTAAACAGAAACTAACCATGACTCTCTGACAGGAAAGAAAGGGCAGTTTGCTGTGAGACTGCTAATTGTTCCAAGCAAGTAGGTGTAGAAAGGCAGAAAAGGAAACAGGAGTGCAATATCCTAACATAATAACAACCCACCATATAAGTTAACAATGCAAGCCATGATATAGACTACTTTAATAATGATAATACCCTACCTCAATCAATTTGTGTAAATCTGTGGTGTGTGTGTGTGTGTGTGTGTGTGTGTGTGTGTGGGTGTTGGGAATAAAACAAAAATTTCTTCTAGGAAATCTAGAGAGACTATAATAAATTAAGACTATAGACTTAAATCTAATGATTTTGCCATTGATTTTATTTTTCTAATTACTTTCAATTGAATAAAAAAGCAAATAAACAACAACAAAGAAAACACAAAAATTGAGTATGATTTTATGGCAGAAATTACAGAAGGTTGAGAATACAAAGTTGAATAAGACATAGACATTCCTCTGTGAAGGCTTGCAATCCTGTGGTGTGAAGGTAACTCTCTCCCTAAGTTCAGAGGGATAATTACTTTCATAAGATATAAACAAAGATTTATATCTTAGAGCTATAAAAAAATTTTATATGTACAGGGAATATTTCTGGGAAAGAACTTCAAGTTCCTCAATGACAGAAATGGTGTGTTATTAATCTTTGTATCCTAAGACCAGACATAAAGAAGGCCTTTAAAAAATGATCATTGAACTGAAGCAAACATTGTCAGTGAGAATTGGATAATTTGAAATTTAGGTGTTAGAGATTAAGGTTAAAACTAAAATTCGGGTGAATCTTTCCACTTATCAACTGTCTCATGAAATACTTGATAGCTAAATTGAATAAAGGTGCTACTATATTTATTGCTTGTAAGCATATTCCCAGCAATTCTGTGCATACATCTTTTCTGTTTTATCTTACAGGAAAAGAAAATGAGGCCTAGAGAAGGAAATGACACACTTATTAGATCAAACTTTCTATCATCCCCAACTCCTACAAAATTTAATTTAATCTTCCTCCTGACTTCCAGCTACCACTGAAAACTTATATTAGAGTCAACCTTTTATTGCCCCAGATTGACTATATATACTGCCATGAACAGTTATACTTGTCTTGCTTTCTGCTTTCTGGTCATTAGGTTTGAATACCTGCAAGTCCATAGTCTATTAAAGCAGTCTAAAAGCCTGTATTGAAATCATGACTGTCATATCATTTTTCCATAATCAACTTGAGAATACAAGCCATGTTTAATTTATCTGTATCCTTAGTTTTAACATATGGAAATGTTTTCTAAATAAACAAAACGGGAAAATGTTACTGCTCCTCAACGGAAGATGCTAATTTACTCCCATTAGCTGTTCCATGCACTCACTTGATTCATCAGCATTTAAATTTTTTTTTACTTCAGGAGTCAAAATTCTCTAAACTCTATGTCTCACATGTCCCCAAGCAAAAATACTCATTGTGTTATTGGGTATATCAGAATTCAATTTAAGCTTTTTAAAAAAGATATAATTAGCATATATACCACTACATTAGATTCAGGTGTACAACATAATTATTTGGTATTTGTATATATTGTGAAATGATCACCACAATGTCTAGTTAACATCCATCATCATACATCGTTACAAATTTTTCTTCTTGTAATGAAAATTTTTAAGCTCCACTCTCTTAGCAACTTTCAAATATAGAATGCAGGATTATTGACTATAGTCACTCTGGTGTCCTTACGTGCCTAGGACTTATTTATTTTATAATTGGAGGTTTTTACCATTTGACCAAATGTTGAATAAAACAAACAAGCAAAAAGTGTGTGTGTGTGTGTGTGTGTGTGTGTGGTGTGGTGTGAAAGAAGAGAGAGAGAAAGAGAGAGAGAGAGAAGAAAGAGAGAGAGGAAAATGTGGCAAAATGTTAAACAATTGCTGATCTAGGTGAAGTGCATATAGAAGTTTTATTTGTATTTTTGAAGTTTAAAAAAAATTAAAAAGTTTGAAAAACATGCAAGGAATCTGGAAATTGATTTCCTTAAAACTACCCATGTCTACTTTATTCTTTGAGATGTTTTCAAAGTGTTCCCAGAATTTAATTTCTGCTTATATGGCTGTTTGTAGATCCAAGTTCTTAGGGAAGCATTTCAATTATCAAGGATCTCTAGACTAGAGAGGATGAAGAAATGATGCCCAGGAAGTAGGCAGTTTGGTCTTGGAAAACATGTTACCAAAAAGTTGGTGGAAAACACTGGCAAGTGGGTGTGAAACCTAGAGGACCAGCTTTGGCAAAGAGGTAGAGAAGGTAAATTCCTGGTTTATACTTTCTAGATACTTTCTCCTTCCATTTTTGGCATCCTCTAATCAAATATTATTTTATTAATTTTATTAACTGAAATTTTTACTGACCCCTAACCAGGGAAACATACTGGGTATGTGAAAATGAATGAGAGTTGGTTTCTGTCCTTAAGTCATAATTTCACCTATTCTGAGTTTTCCATCACATTACAATGAGAAAAACGAACTAAGACTTCTAGTGGACTCTCTGGACCAGGTGGAGACAGATGAAAATAACTGTAAGGAGTGCTTCCAGTGGTATCGTTTTAGGAATTGGTATGTAGGAGATGGAGGCTGCTCAGAGCAGGGTCAGAGAGATTTTCTCAACACATAGTTGCCGGCTGTCCTCTGTTTATGCATTGTAATCAGGAAAAGAACACAGGCAAAGATAACAGAATCCAGCAACCTCATATCAGGATAAGGAAGAGACTAAAAGCTCTGGGAGGAAAAAGTATCCCTTGGAGAATGAATGAAAATTTCATTTAAGGAAAAATATTCAAAGGAAAAAAACCAGGTGAATAGTTCCAGGGCCTCTTGCGAAATTTTCTTGAATGAAAATTTCATTTAAGGAAAAATATTCAAAGGAAAAACCAGGTGAATAGTTCCAGGGCTGTGTAGCTATGAGCTACACAGGCCAGCTCAAGGAAGCTTGCCTACAGAATTGGTGAGCTATATCTCTTCTTATATTTTTATATTTTAGTGATCCTGGCTACGAATTCATTTTCTTCACAGTGATGTAATACCTTAGACTGAAAAATCTTTCCTACATTTTTAACAATATGCCTTAAGGGACTTTGAGCACAACTTAACAAATGCTGATTTAACAATAAATCAATGATGCTTATGATGAAAAGATAGGACATCTTGGGGTGCAGCTTTTTTCACAGCATAAATTTATGACATTGAGAAAAATCTTTAGACTAAATTAGTCAGTCCAAACCTAAGTTGAAAACCTGTTGGATATTTCAGATCTTGCTTTGTTCTGGAATGATATATTTATTATCATGTTCCAATTTTGGACTTTGGTTGTCTAAATTCTTCTGGCCAGGCCTCGTTTCCTGACATATCTCTGTCATCACTAATCACACTCTACCACTGTGTTGTTTTGCAGGACTACAAAGACTGAGCAGTTTTAAGAGGTAAGTGGTAAATCCAATACTCATGTCAGAGATTGTTTTTGTTGTTATGTGGGGGGAAATACTCCAAACAATGAACGAGAGCATTTTATGTGTCGTCAGCATACAGGATAACTCTGTTTCTTTCTCTATATGTTGCAATATTACCATTCTTACAATACTTTTGGAAGTATATTACACTTACTTTTTTCGGAGATTATAGGATGTCTTGCAACTGTAAATTCACTAGGCCTATTTATCTAAAGGACCACTTCGCTCTCTTTTACTTGATCTTAGTCAAAAGGCAGAGAAACAATCTTGTTCTTCTGGAAATTCTCTTTTTCATTCTGTCAACATATGCAAACTAGAGCAATGAGTTGAGGCAATGATTTAGTAATGCTAAGAAGAAAATTAAAGTTCTGACCAAAACGTGAAAATTATAGCAAAAGTTGTTTGTAACTGAATTTTCCCTTTATTTTGCTCAGGTTGTGGCAACTGATAATAAAAACAATTAAACCCCACTCAAGAGGACAATTTATCTTATTATTCAATGGCAACAAATGGCCTTCAATCACAGTATCAAATAACAAGCCAGGTCCTATATCATATAATCAGTCTCTACTACAATTGTATTCTACTTTGGTTCAATCACAAAACCACATTCAAGAAAAGAGCTCAATAAAAAGCCGTAACCTACAGGAGAAAGGTTTTTAAAATCAGTGCAATTTTCATCTTTCACTATCTGCTCACATTCCACGGCTGACTCGCTTTTTCTTCAGTCTATGAGAGTCATTCCTGAGCTCACTTCCTGGCACTTCCTGCCTGTCTGACGCACAGGCTAAATATAAGGCGAATGAGTGCTCCTCTGTAAAGAGCTGAGGAAAGCCGTTTCCCTGAATAAAACTATTTTCACGTGTCCTTCATGGAAAGCAGCATACAAGTAGCATCCACTATACTGTCCCTGGCCTTGGAGATGGAGGAAAAAAAGGCTATTTATTACTCTAGGTTTTTAGGGTTCAGCCTTGAGAATTATGACTCATCATGAAAGTATAAATGGCTGTGCCTTTGGGGAGAAAATCTGGTAGCACTTCAAAAGTTGTTGGTGATATACACAGTTACTGGGATTTACTTGCCAGGCTACTGGCCACACATCCACAGGAAAGGAAAAGACTTTTATATAATTGTTAAGACTTCTGCCAAGAAACATAGCACAAAATGTTACAAAGTGCAGTTTGGAAAATCAGAGCCAACTGGGACTTGAAAGTATCAAATGACTACTCCACCTCCATGTTGGTATTGACTTCACTATGAATAAAAATAATCCAGCAGAAGAGAGGAAAGATGAAGCAATGATAGAGAACACGATACTTAAGGGAAGTCAAGTTTGGAGATGTCTGTTCATGTAAATATGACTCAGCTCCTCAAGGCAGTGTCTGACATTCAGGGTCCTAGGGAGGGGATATGAAGACCCCACTTTTTGTGACAGGCTCCCCCAAACAAGTTGGAGCTTAGGCCTTCTAATTTGTTTCCAAATTTAAAGGGACAAAAAGGAACAGTGCAATCTCCAGCACATAGCACAACCCAGTATTATGGTGTGGCCACAGGAGACCATTTTTTTAAAAAGTGAGAAAAGCACTCTATGAGGTAAAAACACTTATCCAACCGTTTTTGTTGTTAACATCTTGTGGCAGACTGTACATGTGAAGGAAACTATTTCGTCTCTTAAAAACAGATGACACATGGCAGAGGGCTGGAGGGACAGGCTGCTGCAGCCCCACGACAGAGAAAGCTTGGAGGGAGGATCTGAGATGGGAGGGCCAACACTAAATGTTGCTTATTCTCAGATGGGAGGGTCAGTGACCCAGGGCAGGGCTTTGGCTTTGAGGGAACAAATGTGGCAGAAGAAATTCAACCTATCTTTAGATCATCTACTCTGCTACAATTCAGGTAACAACTTCCCATTCCCGAGCCTTCCAGGGGCTCTCTTTACATGCACCAGTGCTGCCAGCTCCTTGCACGGCTAGGTTAGTATACTGGTGATCCACAATATGAAGCTGAGGGAATACCATCCTTATACACAAGCCACCAGGCTGAGTAAGAAAATAACCCCTACAAATGTGCTGTATGTAGGTCTAGAAGCCCCCAAATACTTCTGAGTTTTAAATTAACAATTGTTTTCAGAGATGAAAACCGAGTAGACTAAGGGCTGAGGTCCTCAGGATACTCCAAATTTATGCTTGGACAGTCTTTTCCTCAAGCATGTCTCAAGTTTGAGGAATCACCAAGCCTGCCTGAGCCGAAATAGCTAAATTACAAAAGAGGATGAATGGAGTAGACTCTCAGGCTGAATGGTAGTTTTCTGTCCACCTGATTCTTTCTTCTTAGATAATTCACAGAAATCACCTCCCACAGGTTTTATGTAAAAAAAGAGAATCAGGAGCTTCAGTATAAAAACCCAATTAGAATTGTTGTTTGGATCATTTTCTGCATGTTCTTTTCAGACAGTAAAGTTAGAGATTAGCCTACTGATTTACATGGGTGACAAAAAGTATCTCCGGATATGTTCAACTGCTTTTATAAATAACTCAAATTCCTCCTGTGAGAAGTATATCTAAAAGATCTGTATTTAGTTGAAACATCATTTGCTCCTTTCTTGATAATTGAGGTGAAAGGCTACATTATCTTGATTAAACAACAAAAAAATTTTCTTGGAACAGAGGAAGTGTTCAGGATGAAAAAATGTTTTGTTCTGCCTTGTCTAGACCAGTTTCCCTATAACTGGAGAACTGAAGTTCCTGTAATCAGAGAATTAAATATCAACCAATTGAACTAATATGTGAACCCAAATCTAGGCAATAGAATATTGTTGGATTCTTAGAAACATAATTATATCCTGATTGTGGTCTCTCTGTTTCATAACATTTTTAAATCCTTAATTGGTTCACCTGATCTGATAAAATTTAAACATTGTTTATCCTTTCTTTCCTAACAATACCAGACCAAGCAGCCCAAATACTTGCTGTTGAGAGAAATTGTGTATTCCAAAATACATCAAATCCTTGTACCAAACTAATTGCAATTTCCTGACTGATCTACATTTTTTCACACTTCCTTGCTGTTTCTTCTGCAAAGAATATCTTCTCATCTCTTCTGACTCTCTAGAAGCTCCAAATCATTCCTCAGGACTCAATTCAAGTGACACCATCTTTGTCATTCCTTGAGGAGGCCTGTTATAGCACCTACTACTGGATATTCACAATTAGAGCAGAACTGCTTCAGTGTGGTGATTGTTGGATCTTTTCTTCTAGGTGAGGGTTTCTCAAAGTATAATCCTTGCTCAATGACATCAGAATAGCTGGTGGCAGGCAGAAAGAATTATTAAAATGTATATTCCTGAGTCCCACTCCTCAAATTCTCAGTCAGAATCTCTGGGATCTCTGTGAAACAAACCTCCCAAATCTGCATTTTTAGTAAATTCCTTAGATGATTCACAGGCAAATGAAAATTTGAGAACCACTGCAGCATGCTATAAGAAAAATAAGACTACATATTTATTCATCATTGTGCCTTTAAGTTTCTAGCACGTCACCAGGTATTAAGTTGGTGTTAATAAATGTTAAACAATAAATAAATGCCTCATGGAGATTGCATTCTTCCTTCCTTCATTTTTTTCATTTAGTCATTTATTAAAAAATATTTATTAAGAACCTACTATAAAGCCACACATTCTTCTAGAAACTGGGACTATAATGATGAACAAATCCCACTCACTCAGAGTTTATTGTCATGTGATTTCTTCAAAACTCTGTTACTATTGCCAATTGCATGGACATCAAGCTCCTTATTCAGATGTTACTGCTTAGTACCCACCACTATAATTTTCCACATGTTTAATGATCACTTTACAGAATGCTTCCTCCCTCAAATCCTGCCACAACTTCAGATCCAGTTTAAGTTTCATTTCCTCCACAAAGCCATCTTCATTAACTTCTTAGTCTTATGTTTATCTTCCCCTTTCTTGATCAGTCAAAGATACCTCCCTTCAATTCCTTCAGCAATTGTCCTAGCTATTAAATTTTTTTTTGAGGTAGGATGTATCGTGTAATTTTTTAATTGTGTCATGGATATATATATACTACATGGCTCTCACACTAGATTATAAATTCCATGAAAGCAGGATCCTGATTGTATCTTTTTCTGAACATTCAAGGTACATAGCATTTCATTTACTTGCTCACTTGTGCATTCAGTCCACAGTCAGTGAGAACCAACTATGTGTGACTCTATTTGCCAGACCCTGAAGGCAAAAAGAAAGCCTGGACAGCCTGCATCAAAGATTCACAGTCATGGAAGGAGAAGGTATATTGGGAAAGAATTACAAGCAACTGAGTGGACAGCTATAATAAAGACATTTACAAAGAGTTATGGAGCATCATCACCAAGGGGTACAGTAAGATGCTGACTTAATAACTATTGATTTGAATGGATTATACACAAAAACAGTGATTTCATATGATTTAATCAAATGAATGTACTTTACTTTGTATTATAGCTAAATCTGTGCAGATTCTTGCATTCATGTATATTTGCCAATATTGTTTCCTCTTTTGACCCATCTCTGCCTGGCAGTGTATTACCTTTTTCTTCCAGCACTTATCTCAAGTTCCACATTAGAGTTACCTAAGGAGCTTAAAAGAAAAAGATGATGACAAAGAAGACAAAACACACATACCCTAAATTTGGACTCCACCCAAAACAATTGAATCAAAAATCTGTGTAAGTGGGGCCCTGGCATTGGCTATTGTGTTTTCTTTTAAGGCTTTTCAAATGATTCCCCTAAGTAGCCAGGTAGCCAGCTAATGCTAAAGGTAAATATTTAAAGTAATGAGTCCTTTTAGCTCCAAAGCCCATATAAAATTTCTTTCAATACTTTATTCTGTCACCACACCCAGTTAAATAAATAAGTCTGAAAGATGTGGGCTCATTCCATAATCCCTTGCATAATGAGTGCTCTTCCATTTCTACAAAGAGTAGGGGTTAGAAAGGGAGAAGTAGAAGGTGAGAGGGAATGGGATGAATAGCAGATGAGGACAATATAGAGAGGAGTACAGTATGAAGAGACTGAAAATTGTGTTATTGTGACTTTTATAAGTCGTAAGTAAGCCTGGTTGTCCCTGGACAAAAATACACACACACACACACACACACACACACACACACACACACACACACACACATACGCATGCCTATACTTGGCTTGCTTTTGTGCTTTCGTATGTGGCTAGAAGCAGAGTATCCTGAGAGAGGAAAACAAAGTAAAAGAGAAAGTGCTACAAGCTATTGTATTTTATAGTTTGTAAGGTTTATCTTCTACTGAAGAAAGCAGAAACTAAAACAGAAAACAAAAACGGTTCCATTTGACTAACAAATTCTATGCTTCGTCTTAAATTGAGGTGTTCTTTCTAATTATAAAAGAAACTACAGATGAATTAGCACTACTAAAAATTTATTTTAACAATATTGTAATCTTCCAATGTCTCATAAAGTATTTATTGAGTGAATCAGTGAACTCAAGCTGATTAACATTAAGATAAACACACATGTACAGATGTAAGCATCTATTCTATGATGGCTTTTGAGTAGATACTAGTCTCAAGTAGCTGTTGCCAAACTTTGCCATACATTAGGATTATCTGGGAAAATCCCAATGCCCAGGTGAAATTCTATGTCATCTAAACTGCAATGTCTGGGAATTGCAAAGAAAAACCTGTTTTTTAAAAGATTCCCAAGTAATTACAATGAGCAGCAAAATTTGAGCACTACTGTCCTAGCAGATGTTTTGATGCATTTTTGAAGGCTATCTGGGGATACTTAATCATAATAAGTAAATATCTTCAGGGAAAAAATGCTTGGATTTCTAAGGGCCAAGATTATATACATACTTTTAAGGAAATGGTCTTATCTATCTCCACTTATATTGCATTAATTTATATGTGTAAAGGGTAATTCCAAAAGAGTGAATCATTCAAAAATCATTGGGCGTGCAATGTATGAATTTGACTGTGATATAATGTGTAGCATTCTTATTATTCCAAAAGCTAATATTGCAAAGAGTTTAGCTTTCCATGGTAAACAGGATATTGAATTCAGAATGATGCAAGGAAGTAGAAGTGAACCTGGAAAGAAAAAACAAGGGAAAGAACATAAAAATCAATTCACAGAAGAAAAATTATGAGTTCATTGTAGTCTTAGGAATTTAATAGTAGAATGTAAAGTGATACATTATGTTCTGCACTGTCACAGATTCCATGACATGGCTCTTATTTAAACAAACAAAAAAAAAGTGATAGAATGAGGACAAGTGGACTTATTACCTGATCATTCACTGTTATTCATCAGGCATTTTGGTATTTTATACATGTTAGCATGATTAATCCTGCCATGGACTTTGTAAAGTGAATATTACTGTCTCCTTTTTTCCAGATGAAGAAATTGAGTCTCAAAAAAAGTTCATTTCCTAAGGTGATAAAGCTATAGATGGCAAAACCAGGATTCAAATTCAAATTGGTCTGTCTGTGGGATTCATATCCTTTCCATTGCACAGAGCCATACAACATGGTTTTCCCCCTCCATCCTCTCTCTCATATCTCATCTGGGTGTACCAGTCTATGTGCTCTTCAGTAACAGACAGAGAACAGAGTTACTAATTACTGATATTGACAATCAAGAACTGACAGCATCCGCCTCTGAGGGCTACTTAGAGCAGGGGGAGGGATTTGATCTCTTACGTTTGAGGAAACTAAAGAAGCTTAGTAAAAAGCTTGCACCGATTTAGAGAATATGAGTCTCTGACATCAGCATCTCCCAAGACTGAAAGTAGTTTAAACTAAGACCATTCTTCTGGAAGCCAGACAAGATATTTGTTCCCACATTTCCAGAAACACTTTGGAAGAAAGGATGCAGTCTACAAGTAGTGTTGCCTTTGGAGCTATGTCCTCTTTTTGGATATTTTTAGAGCTTCCTTTAGTCATGGCTGAGAATGAGTGGTGAAATACTGGTGGCCTGTTATGAAGAATTATCATGACTCACTGCTGTGACCTTAACTGTCTTCTAGCTATGCTGCTTGCATCCTTGATTTGCATCGTTAGCTTTCCCCATTCACAAGGTTTGGAGATACACCAGACTCTCAGCTCCCACTCCACTTTCTTTGGATTACATCATCTCGTCACCTCGTTAGTTTATGGGGAAGACAGTATCTATTTTAATGAGGCAAGTCCATTCTGCCATGGTGCAGCCATCGGCAGGTGACTTGCTCCCTAGCTGGTAGGCAGAGTGGAGACCCCTTTGTTGTGTGTAGATAAGATGACAGTGGAATTACTCAAGCAGCTCCACACCTCAAAATTCCTTGGTATTTGCTACTGCAATGCTCTTTATTTCCATTTTGGTATATATTAGCTGTGGCCATAGATGTTTTTTACACCAACTGGAAATGTTCCGTGGTAGAAATTTGTATGCCATTCTCTGATCATAGCCTTCTCTCCCTTCAATTCCTTGAGTCACACAACCTCACTTTAATTTAATCAAAATTTCTAGTCTCTCTGCAACTGCCTTTTCTCCCCACATACTACTCTTCTCCTGGCTTTACTTCTTTGTTTATACAGGACATACTTAATGCTGCATCATTTTGTCCACTTAATCCTCATGTCAGAATCTCTAACATGCCAGTGCTCTTTCCTTACCTATGCATCTGCAAATATCAATCCTTAGTATCATCCAACTACCTGCTTTCTCTACTTCTACGACCACTTCCTGCAACAACAACAACACACACACACACACACACACACACACAAACTCACATTATGCAAATTGGTACTATTATAATTGTTTGGATTCAATTTGAGCTGGATATTCACCATTTGACAATACTTTGTATTTGAGTAACTGCTATATTTTAGGTCTTATAGTATTACTTTAGCATCTGATGATATTTGTTTGAAAATCACTTCTCCTTTACCATTTTCTTCAGGTTCTCCACTAATCTAACCATTTCTTTGCATTCATCTTTGTTGATTCATCTTTCTCCTCCTGCATTTTAAATATTACCCAAATTTTGGTTTTTAGTTTTCTCAACTTTTATTTCATTCATTATCTTGTGCATCCACAGTATTTACAATGGTCTGTGGTAGACAGTTTCCAAATCTCTATTTTAAGCCTTCGTACCTCTCCCGAGTTAGAGTCTATGTCAGACAACCTACTTAATTTGTCCTCAGTTTTCTCACTTGTAAAATAGAGGAAACAATAATATTTCTCTCATAGGTTTTAAGATGTTAGGAGGATTGAAGGAGATAGCTTGTAAAGTATAAAATGAAGCTTCTAAAACAAGAAAGGGTGTAATAAATGGAAACTGTTGTTATTACTGTTGTTCTATAGTTTCACATATAACACATACGTTATATCCCCAGATTTCCCTAAACATAGACAGCAGAACCTTCAGGGTATGATGCCAAAGGGCCATACAAGTGGATGATTGGACACACCTCTGCTCTAGACATTAATTGGTCTCATTAGATTGTTTATAGACCCCAAGTCCAACCTCAAATGGGAAAATATGCAGCGCACTGTCCAGTGCAAGCTATTCAAACCTGCATATCAAAGCAGTAGAAGGGTCACAAGGTGAATCTAGTTTTCTTAATTTCTAGAGAAAGTTCAGCTCAAATTTTAACTATGAATAGACAAGGCACTAGGAAATGCTGGTGGTTGTACCTAGATAAAAACAAACAAACAACAACAACAACAACAAAACAAAAACATGCGATCCAAATGCTTCAAATGATTGTGAAGTCATGATGTGTAGCCACGGTTTTCATAACCAGGCACAGGATTACTAAAGCCAAAGTGGGCAATGCTCAGACCTTACTAGATGTTAGGCAAAGAGGTTTATAGAGAACCTTTTTTCACTACTTCTCACTAAGGATTTGCTGTTATAAATGTATAGGTAACACGTATGACCAAAAAAAGGACTTAAACATGAATGAAGTCTAAAGGAGCATCTGCTGTGACTCTCTTCTTTCTTCCCAGATAGAGGCCTGATGGGGCCACGGACTCTAGCTGGAATGTGATATTGCAGAAGTCTGATCTCGGAAGCTAAGCAGGGTCAGGCCTGGTTAGTACTTGAATAGGAGACAGTGCTGCAGGTGCAAAAAATAAATTTTAAAAAAAAGGTCCTTGCAATCTGTGAGGTCAACCAAGGGTTGCCTCACTTTAAAAAAAAAAAAAGGTATTATTGTTGCTATGAGAAAGAACTTATGATATCATCTTCAGAAGAGAGTGTTAAGACAGAAGGTAATGGCAGTTTTGTAAAAAAAAATTATGAATATGAATCACTAGGGTGGATATTGCAAAATATTAGTAATGGTAATCTCTAGAGGTATGATAGCTGGTCATATTAATATTATTTTTTTCTGTATTTAAAACATCATACCTTATCTTATTTATATTATTAATTATGTAATAAAGGAAAAAATTCCAGAATGTGTGTTTCTAGGCATTGAAGTCCATAGGATATAGAGAGAACAGACCTTAAAAAAGGAGAACAATCCAAAGCTAGAGCAATTTCAAGTTGAAGATAGGGTACTAGCAGCCTTGAGCATGGTCAGAGAGGAGGACATATGCTCATGTTATTACACCATGATTTACAGAAAATAGAAGGTCATAAAAGTTCCAACTAGAATTCCTAACAAAAAGTCTAATTGGAGAATTGGAACATGTACGTGTGAAAGCTAAACAGCAATAGTAGATAATAAGGTACAATAATACCAAAAGCATTTCATTTCTGGACAAAGAGGAGGAGTGAGGACAAGGAAGCACATTGATAGCACAACATAAATCTGCCCAGTGCAAGTCACCCCAAATGTTCTTTTTTTTTTTTTTTATTCTGAGGATATGCCAAAGTTGCCTTTTTATTTATTTTTTAGCTTTTTAAAAATTAAATTTATTGGGGAACATGGGTTAATACAACTATGTAATTTTCAGGTGTATATTATAATTTGACATCTGAATATTTTTTGTGTGTTTACCACCCAAAGTTGTTTCCCTCAGCAACCATATATTTTATCCCCTTTACCCACTTAACACTCTCACTATCCCCTATATTTGACCCCCTTTACCACATCTACCTCCCCTCCTCCCAAATGTTCTTTTAATTTCCAAAGTTAAAATTCATTTGTCCAATGCATTAAATGGGGAGGTGTGTTATGTGTGTTTGTGTGTGTGTACATGCACTTGATGAGGAGTTAGAGGGTTATTTCCAAAGCAGTTTCTTTCAAGGATGGGGATTGAGGGTACAATTTTAAGCTAGTGTAGCTGCCCAAAACAGCTGATATAGCCCTATTTGTATCAGATGAAATAGACTTCAAAACAAAAATATTATTAGCGATGAAGATCATAACTATATAAAAATAAAAGTTTTAATTCACTAATCATATAAAGCAATCTTAAACATGGATGCATCTAATAAAATGGTCTTGAAAATATAAAACAAAATGGATAAAATTAAAGAAACAAAATTATCAGCCCACCATTATAATGATTTGAACACATCTTTCTTGATTATTAATGCTATACAGTAATCAGCAAATATATAGAAGATATAAATAATACAAAAAACATTCTTAACCTAATGGGTACATATAGATTTTTCTCAAACATACATAGAACACATTTAAAAACTGGTCATAGACCAAGCTAAAAAGAAAGCCTCAACAAATTTCTAAGAATAGATATCATACAAGCCATAATCTTTGACCACAGTATAAATAAGTTGTTACAAATTCATCTAAAATATACTAATATAAAAAGCCCATATACTTAGAAAATAAAAGAAACTTCTATATAAATTATGGGCTAAAAAAGAAATCATAATAAAAATTTTAAAAGTCTTAGTCTAAATAATAATTTTAAAAGACTGACAAAATTTGTGGGGTATAGAAAAAGTAGTGTTTTGAGGCAAGTATGTAGCCATTAATAATTATATTAGAAAATCAAAAACTGAAAAATAATGGATTAAATGTACACATTAAGAAGAAAAGAAGTTAAAAAACAAAATGAACACCCCCGAAGTAAAAAGATACAATGAAAGAGGATTAGAAATTAATGAAATAGAAAATAAAGAAGCAATAGAGAAGAACAACACAGCAAAACTTGTTTATTTATTTTTTAAGTAACTAACAAAATAAATCAAACTCTGGAGAAACTACACATTAGTAATATTATGAAAAAAAGGAGTATATACTATAGGTAAAGCAGAGATTTAAGAAGATAAGGTAATATTAATATTTATAAGTGAATAACTTTGAAAACAAATAAAATAAAGAAATCACTAGAAATTAAACTATAAATAACTCATGACAAAACACAATATTCCCAATATATTCGAGTGCGAAGGGACTTATTTCCCATAATATGAACTTCAATCTAAGTGTCTAGGGGAGTGAAGGATAGATCATTTGTGTTACTGAATGAAGAGTGGTCCATATGAGGTCAAAAGGTTGGGAGGTAAGGTCCTAAGCAAAATTTGGAACATTGAAGGTCACTTACCCTTTAGGATGATCATCAGATGAGATGCTGGTTGCTATCTATGAATGTTTCTCAGAGGAATACAATGAGAAGGAAAATTCGTGAAGCTCCCAACACCACATATGTAGTGTCCTCAAATGCAGATCTTAAAGTTGATAGTTTTGAACTCAGTCCCCAAGGTTGCCTCTGGTGCTGTCAACCAATAATACTTACTCTCATGAGGGTAGATTGTCTCTTCATTTTGACTTTATTCTTCTCCATTTATTCCTTCCCTATTTCCTGGAATCTTCTCTCTTTTTACACCCTGTCTATGAAATCCGTTTTTTTTGGTCTTGGAGATGTTAGGGAAAGAGAAAACAGTCCCTTTATCTTTCAAATCTTTCCATTTTACCCCTTTCTCTAGATTTTTACATTCATATTCCAGAGATGCTTTTGTGGTTCTTCTCTGAGGCCTTATCCTAAGGCAGTGGGTGACATGGAAGTGATTTCCTGAACAAATACAGGGCTGGATCAACCTCAGATTTCTGAGGGAGTGAAGGCATAAGGGAGTGGGGAACGCATCTATTAGTACTTTGGAATATATTCCCGCCACATGTGTAAATAAATAGTTATGACACAAAGTGACATGTGCCATCACAGAGCCATGCAAGAGAACCAATTAATATTACTGAAGAAGCCAGAAAACACAACCTTGGTGTTTAACTTTTCTCTTAATGCCTAGCCTATGCTACATATTAGGTCAAGCTTCAACACTAACGGACCATTAGAGTATAAGATTAAGAGCCACCGATTCACTTAATGCAGCTTTATTTTCCCTTTTATTTATTTATTTATTTATTTATTTATTTATTTATTTATTTGTTTGTTTGTTGATTGGTTGGCTTGAGTCGTTGTCAGAGAGTGAAGATGCCTAGTCTATCTAAAACTTGTTCATCAAACTTTCTCACAAGCTTCTCTAAATAGATGAAATATTAAAAGATTTTTTTGGGGGGGAGGGAGGGAATTTATTTGGATGAGATTCTCCTTGGGAAGTTGGAAGTTAAAGTTAAATTAAGTTAGGCTTAGGGGTTAAACATCTTGAAAATCTTGATTTTTGGAAGAGGGTAAATATTTCCATTTCTTAAGAATTTGTTTAATGTGCTCAAATAATATTTATGCAATTACACACATGCAGAAGGAAAATGGAAAATACACTCAATCATCTTGAACTTTTCTTGTCATAGAGACAAAATTCTATGATTTATTGTTTAAGTATCTGGACAATTGAGAAAACTATTTATATCCATCCCATGGATAGTTACAATTATTTAGATTAGTCTGTTCTTTTACCACTATTTCAAATTATATTCAGGAGCTCAAATAAAGGGACAAAAATTGTTTATGACTTTCTCTTCTTCATTACAGTGGATATGACATGCCTTAGGAAGGGGAGAAGACAGGAATGGAGGTTCAGAAACTGAGAATGGGATACTAAATGCAGAATTTTTCCCTGAGCAAGTCATATGAATTAGCTCAGTTGTTTTCTAGCTTGTTTCCACTTTTTCTATTTGTTGCTATGGTCCGCCATTTTGTGTCAAGGCACAAGAATTTTAAAAAATGCTTGGTGTTCACAAACCCATTCTTGAGGCTTTGTACTTCTGGCTCTGCAAGGATGCACGCTGCTTCCCTTTCTGTGGCAGACTTCTGGATGGGTTCCTGGTTCTGGTATTGAATTATTAACTTTTTGTTGTCTCCTTCTTCCTCTGCTCCCTTTTTTTCTTTTTGGTTTCAGAGATGCCAGATTCTTGATCTTGGATGTTCTCTTTTGGTTCAGAACAACTTTATATTGTAACGAATCAGTTTTGTTTGTTTTGGTCAGGCCCGAAGCCATTCCTCTTTGTGTTTTGGGCACACAGGCAGTTCCATGGGCAAGGCCTGCCCTGCAGCTGTCTCAGGAACAGATTGCACAGAAGTTCCAGACTCACAAGTGGTTTCCAGCCCCTTGTGGGCAGCTATTTGATCATTTACCAGGCCATGAATCACACCCATGAGTCGACTTTCACATGTTAGCTACTGTCTACAGAGAAACTGATCTATGAGTGTGGTACAAACAATGCAAATTTATGTCCTGTTGGGAAAAATAAGTTTTATCCCACACTCTGCTAAATATGGGCCAGTTGTCTGAAATTTACAGTTCTCTTTAACTATTATTATAAAAAAATAGAGAAAATTAAAAGCTCTACATTGCTTTTTATAGGCTAAAAAGTTAAGATGCATATAAAAACTCCCCCCCCCAGTATAAGGAATGACATTGATTTTAGGAAGAAAAGAACATCTTCCTAGATGCTTTAAATGTTCTAACTGCTTAGATGTGCATGAAGTAGGACGTTAACATTTACTACCTTAACTTTATAGTTTTTAGCCAGAGACAGTGATTGTCCATGACATGTAGTAATTAAAGTTTTGAATAACATCCTGGAGAGAATCACTCAGCTCTGGAGAGTCTGACCCATTTGATAATCTGAGCAGCTTAAGTATCCAATAGAAGGTAAGTTCTTCCAGGGTTTGACATGACAAGTGTTTGCTGGAAAAAAATGAATAAATATTACTTTTCTGCTCAATGTTCATTGCTATGTACTCTTGCAGACTACTAAACAATCTGTTGTGAAGATGGCCCTGGAGTGAAAGAGAAAACTTGATAAAAGCAATTAACTTTTGTTGTAAAACAGCCCGGAAACTAAGGATTTTTTAAATGATTTTTTATTTTTCAATTATAGTTGACATACAATATTATATTAGTTTCATGTGTACAACATGGTGATTAGACATTTATATAACTTATGAAGTGATCACCTGATAAGTCTAGTGCCCATACCAATTTGTACCTTTTGATCCTTCTCCTCTCATTCACCCACCCCCTCCCTCCCCCCCCAGATAGCCACCATCAAAATGTTCTCTGTATCTATGAGTTTGTTTCTGTTTTGTTTGTTTTGTTTTTCAGATTCCACATATAAGGGAAATCATATGGTATTTGTCTTTCTCTGACTTACCTCACTCAGCATAACACCCTCTAGGTCCACTTACATTGTTGCGGATGGCACAATTTCATTCTTTTTTATAGTTGAATAATGTTCCATTGTACATTATCCATTTATCTTTTGATGGACACTCAGGTTGCTTCCATATCTTGGCCATTGTAAGTAATGCTGCAATGAACATATGAATGCATGTGTCCTTTTGAATTAGTGTTTTGGGTTTCTTCAGATAAATACCCAGAATTGGACTGGGTTCTTGTCTCTTGCTATAGCCTTTGTTTTAAGTCTATTTTGTCTGGTATAAGTATTGCTCCCACAAATGGTTGCCACTTTTGCTGGTCTTGGAGGTGCCTGGAAGAGGCTTAGCTGTGTGCCGGGGCTGGCTGCCAGTAGTGCCAGGCTTAGGGCTGCTTAGGAAGAGGTACAGGGCACACCAAGGTCAGATGCTACTTGTTTGGGGTTTGCAAACCTTTGAGAGATTTTAGAAAAGTCCACAGCATGAGCCAGGTCATTTGTATGGAAAAGCTACAAGTCGGGAAGGGAGAAGAGAGAGGGGTGGGGGGGGGCAACTAATTTATTTCAATAGGTCAAAATTCCCACTTTCTTCATTTTGTCACCATTATTAAAACCTTTCATTATGCTTAATATGTTAGTATTACAATGAACCATTCATTCATGCAAAGCCAGAAGTCCAAGTAAAACAAGCTCATCTTTCAGCTTTATTTTTCCTCAGAATAGTCTTTGTCTTGGTTTTTCTCAGTTGAGTGTTCATTGGACTTTTCCTCAAACTATTGAAGAGTACCACCCACCAGCCTGCATGTCTAAGGAGGTGACCTTATTGCCCTTGGCCCTTGTCTTTTCTTTAAGTTTCAGGAACAGCCATTTTAATCCTCTAGTCTCACCACATATTCCGCAACTCCTTAGAGCAAATTGAGCTTTCTCTCTGTGTTTTGAACTAAAGATAAACAGAATTATTCCCTGTTCTTCTTAATTCTTACTCCAAACAACCAGAAGTAATGAATATTATTTTTTTAATAAATAACAGTCTACATATATAAGCTTTAACTAACTGAAATGTCAGCTTCTTAGAACTCTCAGTATATGACTTGCCATTTTTGGAAATCTACATGACTGGGTCCATCTGTGCAATTAATACAAAAGTAGGCAAACGTTTAAACTCCTATTTCTAGGGAAATAGCAAATGGTCTATATAGAAGTTACCATGTTAAGGAAAAGCCAAGAGCTTGTCTACAAGTCCACACATAGCTACTTTGAAATGTCGGTTACAATGTTGGCCAGTTTCATTTTGTAGATTATATGGGAACAGAGTAAACATTTCTAAAACTTAGCATTGCTTGGAGCTCTACAGTAGCCAAAGGCTAACTATGTAGATGCTTTATTTGGCATCTGGCATGGCTGTGCCATTGTGGAAATGTTGAAATACTTGGATAGGTAGTTGCTGTCTTGAGCCTGAACCCTCCCATCGCCCTACTGCTGCAACTCTCTCCCCAGGACCTTTCTCAGAATCTCCTCATAGTTCAGAGATACAGAGATACAGGAAAGAGATATATCCAGAATTATCAAGGAACATCCAAGACTGGGCTTTGGCACCATGGCCTATGTCAGTTTGTTGCCTGAGCTATGATATAATATATTTGAATGTTATGCTTGAAAATAATTATTCCAATGCAGATTGCTTGGATGAAAAATATACAGGAGATGCAAAGAGGATTAGAAGAAAAGAAGTAAATTATAGATGAAATAAGATCCTGAAATTGTAGCCATCACCCTTTCCCATTCATGAGAGAAAATGATGAAGCAACTCCAGGGCCAGGCTACTTATTATTTGGAATCTTTTTAAAATAAATAATAATGCTCCAGATATTACCTACATTTCTGAAATAATTTCATAATTTGTCTCCCTCCAGAGTGAGTTCATGTCTGCTTACCACTTTATCTAGTGTACCCAGCACAGGGCCTGGCAAATAATAACTGCTTAAAAAGTATTTATTGAAAAATGAGTGATTTCACATGCATTATTCCAAAGAACGAAGATTCAAGCTCTTCATAGTCTAAGAGAATGAGAAGACATTTTGTAATGCAGAAACATTTGATGTTTATTTATTGTAGTGCTAAGACTACAGTAATGCAGGGCGATTTTCACAGATGACTTGCCCACATTGATGTGTCTAGCAAGTGAGAAAATAAGTCTGGAACCCTGGTCTTCAGTCTTAGAAACTTCTTTGAAAAGTGTCTGTATTTATTGTTTCAGCTGTTCTATGACTATTGATGTGTGTTATACTTCATTTGCAAAGATGAGACATGAGCTCCACATGGGTAGGTCATAGACTCTGAATGCTTTTTGTTTGTTTGTTTGTTTGTTTGACCATAGATGTACATAGCTGTAGGCAACAGATGTATTTCTGGCAAGTGAAATGTACACAGAAATTTTATAAATTAAACCATGTTTTTCTTTTAAAAAATGCCCTTTTGGGGAGGGTATTGTGTTTTGTTTATCTTTTGATTCTAAATACCTGGGGTAGTGCATAACATGAAGGTGCTCAATAAACAAATTAATTAATTGATGAATAGATGCTTTCATGAATTAGCCAGGACTCAAAAATAACCTTCCTTGGATGCTTCTGACTCTTGTATTAGTGTATGATTTGCTCAGGATGTAAGAAGTGGAGGGCGTAGGTATCAGGCTGTGGATGTACTGCTCTGAGGCTTCTCAGCTAACATACGAAAAAGTGTTATCAGTTACCTACCATTCAACTTTCATGGCAACTTGTTAAACATCTTGGGCAAAATGAAGAATGCAAAGATGACATAGATTGGACTCTACCCTCAAATAGTTTTTATTTAGATGTTTTATACTGACTCAGGTGGTGAAGTGTGAACTGGTGATATAATAGGACTCAAAGAAAATCATAGTACGCCACAGTTTTCAATGCCTCTGAGATCCCACCTCTTTACAAGGACTTTGACTTACTTTCTCTTTAAGTACATGAGCTTCATCAAAACTTCTTTGGGATGAGGGATATTCAATAATCACAACCTGAGGACTCCTGAAAAAGTATTTTGGTGTGTGTGAGTGTGTGCGTGCACACAAGCAAAACACAGCAAATTTCCCACCGTTAACAGATACTGTTATCATTCAGTGAACAGTATCACTTTCAACTTGGAAGCAAATTCCGTGGTACATCTAAAGTACTCCTTGTCCCAACCTTATTCTGCCCAGTCAGAAATATGATCAAGTAAAACTTGGTTTTACTCGTAGCAATTTGACCTCTTTCCCTTGTCTCTGTTTCCCAAACAACATTTCCCAGATGTACTCTGACCTCCTATGTTCTCTCCAGCTCCAAAAATATGCAGTACCATGATTCTAAGCAAACTTCTGAGGAAGTCTTAACAGAATCTCTCCCTAAGTTAAACATTTTTTATGTGGGTAGTACAGTCACCCTGAAAATAATTCATTTCTCAATTTAAGTAATTCACACTGCATTTCTTAAAGTAAGTTATACCTTTTGAAGAAAAGAGCATTATGCATGTTATTCCTACTCTTCTACTCCATATTTTGGCCCAGAGTTAGAGAGTGGTCAGGGATCAATTTTTTCTCTTTCCTTGAAAAATTCACTGATTCATGTCACTTCCTGTTAAGGCTTTGCTAGCATTATTGGCTGATTATCTTAACACCACCTGTGGCTTCCTTTGAAATTCTCTTTTGGATGTAACTAGCAAGCATGAGTCCAAATGAAATTACTTTTATCTGCTGTTTCCTGTCCTCTGACCAAATGTTTTGATCATATGTTTAGCTTAGAAGGGATAGGCTGCTATTTCACTCCTTAAAAACTCATTTATGCTAGACTCATAAAAAGTGTTCCCAAGGTCCTGAGTGGTGGGACAGTTTGCCAGGTGCCATGTGCAGAGCTGTTATTTCCTTTTCAGGGATGTGATGCAAACTTGGCTCTTAAGTCATGGATCTTTTTTTAAAACAATATTTTAAAATATAGAGGAACAGTTCCAATGGTACATGTTATTTTGGTAAATGCTCTTTTTTTTTCTCTCTAGACAAAAACGATAACTTAGTCTGTGAGTGCCAGGCCAACACTTTTACCCTGAAAGCCCCCATGTTAAAAAAAAAAGTCACAATATTGTGTCAAATGTTTAAGGCCCTAAAAATTTTGTCCAGGCATCTGTGCCTAGGATGCTGACCCATATCATAAGTCTATGATGCTGTCTTTAGCAAGGCTCTTTCCTTTCTAAGTCACACCCCAGATGTTTTCCTCGATGGCCCTAATCACTGAATTTAATTTACCAAAAATCCCTGTGTTTTCTCTTGGATGTGAAATTTCAGCTCTCTTTTTCAGTTTCTTGAGTCAAGCTACCCATCGCCTGGGTTCTTTTCCCCCACTCCGTTCTTTGAATATTCTGCAATACTTGTCCTCGCATTAAATGACAACAGCTACCATTTGTTGAACTCTGAGAGGAAGTTTGGCGTGGAGGTTAAGACAATGGTTCTGGGGTCATATCACATTTTGAAGCCTGAGGATGTTACATGCTAACTGTGGGACTTTCATAAAGTTGCTTGACCTATTTTTGCCTTAGTTTCCTCAACCATTACATGTAGCGGCTAATTGTATCTCACAGTACTGAATGAGAATTGAATAGGTAAGATATATAAAGTACTTTTTCTGGCAAATGGTAAACCGTGTTCAAAGTTAGCTATGCTATTATCACCATGCTCACATACTGTGGTAGGCAGCCTCTGAAATGGTCCCACTCATCCCTGTCTCCTCACATTTATGCCCTTATGTCATCTCCTCTTCCGAAATGTGAGGGGACCCAATAACTTACTTCCAACAAACAGAATCTGGCTAAAGTGATGAGATGTCACTTTTGAGATTCGTTTATAAAAAGACTGACTTGTCCTGAGTTTTCTCTCTCGCTAACACTTGGGTTGTTTACTCTGGGGGAAGACAGCTGCTATCTTATGAGACAGCCCTCAGAGAAGCTCATGCAAAAGCTTGGAAGCAGAAGGTCTGAGGCCTGCAAATGGCCACATAAGTGAGCTGGAAAGCAGATCCTCCCCAAGATCAGTCTGCAGACGACTACAGCCTCGACTGACAACTTTGTGAGAAACCCAGTTTAGCTGTTCCCAGATTCCTGACCCATGGAAGCAGTGATATAATAAATGTTCTTTGTTTCTCGTTGCCATATTTTGGGGTAATTTGTTACACAGCAATAGATAACTAATACAAGCGTTATGCTTAACGATATTCTAAAAAATATCTTTATATTCACAACTGCTTGAAAGGGTAGGAAATATCACCTATTTATACACGAGACAATGGAACTTTAAAGTTATGCAGAGTCACTTTACCACACATAACTAGTATGTGATGGAGCCCAAATTTGAATACAAATCTTCCTGTGTGCCAGTGCATCTACATTGCTTCTCCTGAGAAGCAAATCAGTCCTTTCAGTTTTTCATTCATTCAATCAACCAATCAACTCATCATTCAACAATAATGCGCTGGGCACCACTCTGAGGATTACAGCAGTGAACACGATCAACAAGAGTTTTGCCTTCACAGAGCTCCCAGACCAGTGAC
Organism: Eonycteris spelaea; assembly: GCA_003508835.1. Lineage (NCBI taxonomy): Eukaryota > Metazoa > Chordata > Mammalia > Chiroptera > Pteropodidae > Eonycteris > Eonycteris spelaea. Next base: position 289,067 of record PUFA01000162.1, read on the forward strand.
GGGACCTAAGTAAAAGTCAGGTAAGTAATGATTTCACATTATGGCAAGTGCCATGGCTGATATAAACAGTGTAGGAGGACAGATAGGGAGAAGGAGAGGGAGAGTCACTTAGATTGGAAGGTCAGTGAAAGCCTGATATCTGAAGACTGAGGTCGAACCAGCCGTGGGAAGCCTTCCAGAAAGAGCCATCTAGGAAAATGGGCATCTCTCTCCTTCATTTCTTACCCCCTGGTTTCCACTAAATCTTTATGGGTTCATTAAACTATGAGCCCTCCACACTCAGAACCTCTCCTACCTGACCTAGCTTGAAGCTGCCCAATGCTTGGGGTCATATTATGTTAATCTCTGATGAATGCAAATAGTTCATATTTGCATAGCCCTTCAATGCTTTTCCACATACCTTTTCATGAACTTAAAAATATTTATCCACTTTAAATAGGCCACAATATCCCTTCGAACTTTGATTTCTTCCTATATGTGCCAGCCCCTCACCAACCTTATATTGGGGTTTTTATTTCATTCATACAGAATTATAAACGTAATACCACAAATAAATGTGCATGACCTGGCATATAAAATGTTCTAGAATGACTTGTTAATGTTGACAAATGTAAAAATGTACAGTCGTTAAACTCCATAATAAATTTATATTTGAATTAGAGGGAAAAATTCAAATATCCATTAAATAGTAATATATAACAATTCCTTGTCTTTATAGGAGCTTACATGTTGGCCAGAGCCCTAGCTATCATTCTAAGTGTGAAGAATAGATAGCATATTAATGAAAAATATATTTTAACTAAAATTCCAATTTCTGAACATAGTTTTTCAGAGCGGATGGTTCATAACACAGTGTGTTATTTGAAATATGGATAGCTTTTATTTTAATTGATTTGAAAATCTTATTAAGAAGACTCATCCCAGATATTGAAAATGAGAAAGGCTTTAAGAGGCTAGTCTGGGAGACAGTGGAAGAAAAAGATGGAAAGGAGCAGTGGTCCAAAGAGGTCTTGTCATGAAGAACATCCTTGTATAAGAGCCGCAAAAACAGATGAGGGTGTGCTTAAAACAAAGCATGGATGCCTTTAAAACAAATTTTACACACTGGCTCAATAGAGGAATATTGGCATTTATTTGAAGCTTTTATATTGTTCATGATTTTCATAGAAATTTGGCTACAAAATGCAAACTTAATTTCCATACTAAACATGGTCATCCCTTATGTCGTAAATAAAGACTTTTGAGTTTAAATCTAATCTACCCTTGCAATATGTTGCGTAGGCCGTAGCACTAAATAAAGTGAATGTTGTCTTTAATATAAACCGAGGCCTTTAAAAATGGCTTATAAACGAGACTAAATGTAAGCAACCTAGTCTGAAAATAACCATTGCGGTAATGCAGCTGTTTAAGCAGCTCTATTAGATGGAGCCTACAGCTGGCCCTTAAGTTTTGCAATAAATAGATTGATTAAGTAATTCAGCTTTAAATTCACTGAGGTAATCTGTTTCATCGCAGCCTGAAACAGCATCCGAACTGAAATGGTAGTATTTTCAACCTCATTCAGCAAATCTACCTTCAGCGAGCTTACAAATTACAAGTGATATATTGTGTTTCCCATAATGAGGTCCTATTATTCGTGCACCTTAAGAATTCAGACATGTTTGAAGACACCTCCTTTGTCTGAGGGGCTTTTTAGGTGTGAAGACTAGGTGTATCAGTCAGGACTTCTTAGAGAAACAGAAGTGTGTGTGTGTGTGTGTGTGTAGAGAGAGAAGAGAGAAAGTGTGTGTGAGAGAAAGAATGAAGGTGTGGGATTTTAAGGAAATGGCTTATTGGAATTGTGGGGACTGACAAATCTGAAATATTGGGCTGACAGGTAGAAACCCAGGCAAGAGTTGTTGCAGTCTTGAGTTCGAAATCTATAGATCAGGCCAGCAGGCTGGAAACTCAGGTAGGATTTCTGTGTTGCAGTCTTGAGGTTAGATTTCTTCTCCAGAAAACCTCAGATTTTGCTCTTAAAGTCTTCAACTGATTAGATAAGACCCATCACCATTATCTAGAGTAATTTCCTTTACTTAAAGTCAACTGATTATAAATGTTAATCACATCTACAAGATACCTTTACAGCAACATCTAGTAGTCTAGGTGTGATTGGCCAACTAACTAGGCACCATAACCTAGCCGAGTCAACAAATAAAATTAACCGTCATGACTGGCCAATAGAATTAAGATCCTAAATAATTAGGAAACTGTGGCTGCCTCTTAATCCCTAAGACTAACTGCCATGTAGGCAAGAGCCTCGTTCTTCAGGACTCAGGGACCCTGCCCCCACAGTGCGGTCCTCCCGTCTTCTAACCGAAAGTCGCTGGGGCCATTTCCCATTGCTGGATCCCACATTCTGGTTATATTGTCAAAACTTGGAAACTGCCCAAACACCTCTTTGCTTTTGGGAGGTTTTCTCTTTTCACTTCTTAACCTTCTTCCACAGGCAGCTTTCAAAATTCAGCAAATATATTAAGGAGTAAGCCAGCAGAGAACTAGGCTCAGATCTCTATCGCTTTCTTCTCAGACGATTACTTGGCCCCTAGATTCTCTAAATTTTGTCAATCCGACCTGATGAGTCTGCCAAAAGAAGTATTCTTTTTCAGTTGAACAACAATGTCTGATGAGAAACAGACCAATTTTTGCTAGATTGGGAATGGATTTTTGCTAATTCGTCAGCTTTCTGTCATCTGGAGACCACCTGGCTAAAGTTGAGCACATCATAGTTCTAGGCAGGTGTTGAAGCTACATACTCTGACCAGTTGAAAAAGTTTTTCCTCGTGCAAACTGTCTTTTCTGAGGCTTAGATCCAAAGCAGACTTTAGCTACATTATTTTTACACAGTGTCAAACAGAACCAACTCACACAAACGATTATTTTTTCTTTACGTACAAAACTGAAAAAGGTGTTGTTTTAATCACATGTAATATTCATATTTAACCCTAACAGCTCTATGGAGCAGATATTATAGCCATTATTTTATAGGTAAGGGAACTCAGTTCATATTACTTTCAAAGGATCAAACCGGAAATAAAAGAAATACCACATGGTTCCAGGTTATGATTTATCCAGTCCTAAATGTAGACCAGATACTTAGAATAAGGGATGCTTCCCAGACTTTCCAGTTTCCTGAAGGTAATTCCTAAATGTATTTACATTTTTAAACCAATTATTTATTAATTAATTTATTCTGTCTAATTTTTTCACTTTTTATTCCTTGAGTGTAGTGTATTTCTTTTATATACTACCTGCTGTGACAAATTCTTTTGTTTTATTTGTCCTTTTTGTTCTTAATGACTAGTAATTATATCTTTTAAAAGATGTCTAATGAGGTCTTGAGTGATTTATCTAACTATGTGGTTAGTTTCAACCGGATCATTCATATTCATTCATCCGGCTTTTTTGGTGCATAGCATTGTCAATGGCGAATTCTTGAAGTTCTGATAAGTGCCAACACTTCTCTGGGCTAATATTTAAAAACGTATTTAGTGAACTAGATTCTATTTACATTACCTATTTTCTTTGTGGTTTTCATAAACTATATCGCTCTCAGACTTTATCTTTCCAATCAAAAGTTCTTTTTCTTTTTTTTTTTAGACTATTCTTTCATTAATTGCTTCTAGCAAACGTTATGTGTGCCACTTCCGGACAGGAAGTTTTACTTTATAGAAAGCTATCCTGTCTATTTGTGGCTTTAATTCATCGGAGCCTTGGTCTCAAAAACTTTAACCATATGTCTGTACTTTGTGAAGAATATGTCAGAAGCTCATCTCTATAGGAGTTTGATTCCTGATTCTAAAAATTACTTCTCCAATAATATTTCTTCAGGACCAGAATCATTTTTTCTTTATATAAATAAATTGTGTTTCAAAATACACGCGTTTTTCATGTAATACCACTACAAACTCTGAGAAATGTCTAATATGAGACAGATTGACAATGCTAAGTGCTGATGAGGATGTAGATCAATCAGAATGCTCACAGACTGCAGTTAGGGGTACATTTTGGCATAGCCACTTAGTATAAAGCTTAAGATATGCTTATTGAAAAATTCTGAATACCATTTCTAGGTATATAACCAACAGAAATGCATACATATGTTCACCAAAAGACAAGTATTAGGATGCTCCTTGCAGCACTATTTGTAAAAGTCAAAAACTGGAAGGAAAAAAGTCCCAAATATCCATTGGCACAATAGGTAAACAAATTATTATATATTAACATAATAAAATATTACGTTGATCTACAGATATATACAAAAAGAGAGATCAGTTTCACAAACATAATATTGAGCTATAAGCCAGACCAAAAAAAAAGAGTACCTACTATGTGAATCACTTTATATAACATGAAAACTGATGAAACTCCTCCTTGCTGTCAGATTACACTGGGATGGGCAGAGCTGGGGAAGGAGCACTAGCGGGTTTCTGAGACGCTGGTATTGTTCTGGTTTTTTGGTTCAGGTGCTCATTTTATGGGTGTGATAAAACTATACAATCTATTTGAGCATTACACTTACGATGTATAAACTCTTCCGTAGGTATGTGTCAATAAATTTTTTTAAAAAAATAAAATACAAACATGCAGTTTTTCCTGCCTGGTCTCAGTGAATAGTACAGACTGTTAGTCTGTCAAGACAGTGAGTGGATTTGATCGTCCACAGAGAATGACCCTTGATTCTGAAAAAAAAAAAAAAAAAAAAAGGCCTGGCCAAATCCCATAATCCTTTATTTAACCAAATAGACCAAAGTGAACATTTAAAATATAATCGATCTATTTTTCAGATTTATAAAATGTTTAGATTTAAAAAACAAAGATTTTCAACTAGAAAAATTGTCCTGTTATGACCTCAATTTGAGTTCTGTGATGGTGTTCCTAACAGCACAACTTGGAGCCTGTGTCAAATAATATAAGCTTAGTTTAGTAAAATTCTAGAACATTCAGGCTTTTTCAAACCATGACAAGAGACAGATGATAAATAATTCAAATTGCCTGTTCTCTTGGAGTTTTGTGGATAATATTGTGATCTATTTTCAAGATGCTAGTTCTCTTAGAAATTCAAATTCGGCCTTCATTTAGTGGGAACTTCCTTTGCACAAAGTACCATTCTGGATATTTTATATTCCTTATTTAATTTTTATTGCAACTATGTGATACAATACGGATATTTATCTTCACTAAACAGGTAAAGAAACTGACGCTATTGCAATTGACTCATCCAGCTAGACTTCTGACTCCAAATTGAGGACTTTTCCATCATCCTAGTGACCCTCAGAGACCACCCTTTTCTAGACATGTCACTGCTGACAATTCTAGGAGACAGGGAGTCTCACACTGTGCTCACTGAGGCACCTCCTATGCCCATAAATCAGCAGATGTTAGGCTAGAAGAAGCAGGTATGGACAAAGGAACACGGGCCTCGGAAGCTTACGGGCAGAAAGGGAGAGTTTGCCAAGTATTTCCATTTCTTTCTATGAAGATGAGGACTAGACAAACAAAGTCCATTCCAAGAATTTTTTTTTTCCTCTGAATTAGACACGATATTGACTACCTCAATACAGGGAAATTTAGCAATCTTTTTTCATCTGCACAAATGTTGATAAGAAGGAACAAACCACAGGGCCCTTTTGTCCTATGATCTTGACCTCAGAATTGCTAAAGAATGTGCTCATACGCCTTTGTTACAAGCTCTGTTGGAAATTAAGAGAGAAGAAATTAAATTCTGTAAACAAAGTTCAGCAAAGCACACTTTGGTTCCAGGAAAGGATTCACTTAGACCCTGCACTGAATATGGGCTAATTTGGCAGCTTCAGCATCTCTGGGAAGCCCCTGAGTAGCTTGGAGAACTGATGTTGCATAAAAGGATAATACTGTCATTTGAAAAATTAATGTTTGGGTTCTTTGGGTGATATTGTGAGAAGAAAAATATTTATTTAAGATTGGCTTGTATATGTAAGGAAAAACTAGACCCCAGAGACAGTAACGACAACAATAAAAATAAGGGTAACAAACTCAACCCTCCTCCTATTAAGGGAAAAAAAATAAAAGGCTATTGAGATGATGGACATTTTATTCCTTGTGCCTTTCCTTTTAAAACAAAAATAAGCTAGAAAGTGGAATAGGGGAATCTCTGAGCTATATAAGAAATTTTGGTTTTGGATCTCCCTTTAGCTCTTAGAACCTTAGCCCTAACTGCTCTTTTGAACTCCAAATAGCATCCCACATAATAAATTCATTTAATTGTTTGTGTCCAGCAAGCCTTTTCTCTATCTTTTGTTTCTTTATCTTGAATTTGAATTGAGCAATGACAAGACTCTGCTTTGAAAGGTCAGCCTTCAGAGGCTTTTAATTTCCCTGTAGACTCCACAACTAACCCTGGAGTAACCACTATAAAAGCTGATGCTCAAAAGTTTTCCCAGAGAGAGGTCATGGTTCCTTTGAGTCTGGTCCTGTCATTTAACCAACAGTTGTCTTGGTTTGTAAATTCGGTTGTCCATTTAAAATTAATTAAATAATTCAAACTAAACCAAATCTAAGTGTATCTGGAAAGCAGCTGCCCAATAAATGTTCATCGAGCTAATGAATAAATGAATGAATTGGTTCACCTACCTAAACCTGGTTCTGTCTCTGCTTCTGAGAAAAAGCGATTGACATGACTCCCTCTTGCTTGGTCCAAAATTTGTATGCAGCGCCAGGATCTCTAGTTATTTTCATCACGAGTATTCCTTTCGAATTTCTTTAATGAAGGGATGAATTTAAGGAATATGCAAATAGCTTATAGGTGTGGGTCATACAATAATGATCCATGGGCTAAATCCTGTTTCAAACATGTTTTATCTGACTTTCACAGTCTTCTAAGATTTTTCAATTAAAATTTATGAGACAGGTGATTTTACCTGAAAATATAGGTTCTATGTCTTCTTGCATTAGGTCTATATTTCTCCACAGCACCACCCAGGTGGAACAGAATATCAACTACCTATATTGTACACAAGGCATGAGCCCTACACTTTGCTACAGTACATGTCTGCCCTAGGAGCAGTTGCCATTAATGATTTTATTTGTACTGTCACTCTTCATTTGTATAGTAAACACATATTTCTCTGTACCACAAGTTTAGACTGAGAGCTGTATAATTTTAGAAAAACAAAAAAGAATGTGTTTTTCTTTTAATAGGAAAATATATTTTTACAATTAGTCTTTTTTTATCTGCCTGGCCCCTTTGGGCATTTGAGTTCACAACTCCCACCTTACTGTCTTTTATCTATGATGGATATTCACGCTTTTTGTTTCTGGTAGCCAGAATAAAGAGAGAGTACTGTCGTCTGAAAAATAAAGTTTCTTGAATATTTTTGTTTATCTGAATAGAGATTACATCAGCTCGGACTGTAAACTAATCAAAGACTGCTGCTGTAAAGGGAAACATCAGGGAGATGGAGCCAGCCCATGGGGCGGGGCCTGAGGTTACACATGAGGCTGAGCCAAGTTGGAGTCAGGCAGGAAGTCAAGGACTAGAGCTCCAAGATCAGACGGCTACCGAGAGGGGCAAAGTCAAAAATTTACTGGAAGGGCCAAGCCAGAGTTCAGGAAATTCAGAGGAAAATATGTTTGCAGCCTGTGTCCTGCCCAGGTTTCAAGACTTCAACACACATAGAAGCTTGAAACCAAGGTGGGTTTTTGGCAACTAGATTTACTTGTAATCATTCTTTTAAATCTCATTCTAAATCACTCTTCCACCAGATAACATAACATGCAAATGGTTTCTTTAGCAATTTTTCTTAAAATGTACACTTTATTAAAGTGTAACACATGTACAAGTGTTCATTCAGTTGAATGATTCTTTTACAAGTGAACGTGCCATGTAACAATCAAATGAAAAAAGAAAACATTGCCAGCACTTTCATGCTCCTTAGCAGGCATTATCCTTCTAAGGATAACTACCATCCGATATAAAACACATAGATTACCTTTTCTTGTTTTTAAATTGTATATAAATGGAATAATAGTGGCTTTTTAGTTCAATATTACATTTGTGAAAAACATCCACATTGTTGCATATAGCATTTTCTCACTTTTGTTGCATGAAAATGCCATAATTTATATATTCATTCTACTCTTGTAAATTTGTGTTGATATTAGTTTAGGGACTATTACAAATAATTCTACCGTGCACATTTTTGTACCTATTTTATGGTAACTATATGTATGCGTAACTTCTGGGGAATATTTTTACAAATGAAATTGCTGGGTCATAGAGAATGCTCACGTTCAGTTTTACTAGATAGCACCAAATAGGATGCCAGAGTACTTACACCAGCATGCGCCCCCATCCTGAGTGTATAGGAGAGTGCTGTTCGATCTATAATATTACTGACAATTGAGATTGCTTGTCTTTTTCATTTGAGTCGTTCACATAATTGTGAAATGGTATTTAAATTGTTTTAAATTAGCATTTCCCTAAGAACCTATACAGTTGATTGGACATTTGAATATCTCTTTTGTAAAGTGTCTTTTTTTTTCATGTTTTTTACTCAATTATTTCTATGACATTAAGTAACATTCCCCATTTCTTTCTATGAATATATATTGTATATAAACCTTTTGGGGCTCTCTGTTTTGCAAATATTTTCTCCCATTCTGTAGCTTATCTTTTCACTGCCTTAATGATATCTTCTGATGAACTGACAGTCTTAATTATAATGTAGTCCAATGTATCTTTGTTTTTCTTTATGGATAACACTTTTTAGTGTATCTTATTTATATAATCTTTGCCTATTTTAAGGTCAAAGACTTTCTGTATTTTAACCTAGAAGTTTTGTTATTTTATCTGTAATACCATCTGTCTGCCTGGGGTTAATTTTATTTACAGTGAGAAGTAGGAGTGAAAATTCTTTTTTTTATATGGTTATCCATTTAATTCAGCATGATTTATCAAGACCACCGTCTCTCTTTCCCTTTTGCACTGCAGTAATCAAGTGACCACATATGTGTAGATCTGTTTCTGGGCTCTCCTTTCTGTTCCACTGATCTGTTTGTCTATTCCTGAACCAGTATCGCATTGAAATTGCTTAACTGCTCTATAACAAGTCTTGATATTCAGTAGTGTAAGACCTTCAGTTTGTTTTCTTCTATAATATTATCTTAATTATTCCTGGATTTTTGCATTTAATTACATAAATTATAGAGGCATCTTTCATTTCTATACATACAGACTTACATACACACAAACTTACTTGGAATTTGATTAGATTTGTATTAAGCTTACAATCACCTTGGGGAGAAGTAACAATTTATAATATTGAGCCTTTTTAATCCATTTACATGATTTTAATAACAGTTTTATTAGATTTTCACTCAAATTGCTTATATTTCTCAAAAAGACCATATAATATTGCCCTGGAGATTTAAAAGCAGAATGCTACTATTTTAATTTTTAATTATCACGATTTTAATATATGCCTTTTCTAATTGCATAAATAATGATTATTTAGTGTGCAAAATGTATTCACTACAAAAAAGAAGAGAAAATAATAAAAATTCATTCATGATATCAACAATCTTGTATAATCACATCAGGATACATATATTTTTATGAATAAATGTTTTCATATTTTTCAGGCAGATACCCAGAAAAGAGATTGCCAGGTCATATGGTAATTCTATTCTTAAGTTTTTGAGGAATCTCCATACTGTTTTTCATGGTGGTTGTGCCAATTTATATTCCCACCAGCAGTGCATGAGGATTCCTTTTCCCCCACAACTTCTTCAACACTTGTTATTCCTTGTGTTGTTGATAATAGCCATTCTAATAGGTATGAGGTAGTATCTCATTGTGGTTTTGATCTGCATTTCTCTAATATCTTGTAAAGTTGAGAATCTTTTCATATATCTGTTGGCTGTTTATGTGTCTTCTTGAGAGAAGTGTCTGTTCAGGGCCTCTGCCCATTTTAGAATTGGATTGTTTGTTATTTTGTTGTTGGGTTGTATGAGTTCTTTATATATTTTAGATGCTAGCCTCTTATTAGAGGTATTGTTTGCAAATATTTTCTCCCATTCAATTGGTTACCTCTTTGTTTTATGGATGGTTACTTTTGCTATTCAGACTCTTTTTAGCTTGATATAGTTCCATTCTTTTATTTTGGCTTTTATTTCCCTTGCCTTTGAGGTTAAATTCCTAAAACCCCCCTATAAAACTAAGGTCCATAAGTTTAGTACCTATGTTTTCTTGTACGTGTTTTATCATTTTAAGTCTTATATTTAGGTCTATTTTGAGTTAATTTTTGCATGGTGACAAATAGAAGTCTAGTATTCTTTTGCATAATTTAGAAGAAAAGATCATGAGGCTAGAACAAAATCTGAGAAGATGCTAATCATCTCTTAGCTAAGAGTCAATATTTTCCAAAATAGAACAAAAAGACCACAGCAGCATTGCTGGGGTCCTGTACCAGCAGTGGTGCTTCCTGGCTGGAAGGAGGGTGCCTCTCTCAAAGGCCTTCGGAAGAGCTCTTCTAGCCCTTTACAGAAGGAGGCAGCGGCTGAGACTGACAAGGAGATTTCAGTCCGCTCTGTTCTTTCAGTGCCCACCATTCCCTGTTCTCTGCAACACTCACACGAAAAAAGAGAGAGAGACACATATATAAATTGTATCTCAATTTAAATGTTATTTAACTTGGAGGACATGTTATTATTTTCAAGACATGTTCATCCAATTTATCTCTGTAAATTATAAATTTCAAAGTCTAATTTGCAGATGATACTCGTGACTAAAACATTATTTCAGTTTTTGTTTTTTAATAATGAGTAAATGTAACAAATCTAATAGTGTAAAATATTTTATTTCTTAGAGAGTAAAAAAGAATGTGAGGATAATTTGTCAATATTCATTAAGGATGTTGGAGGAAATATATTTCTGATTCTGGATCACGTGATCTTATTGCTTACAGGACTAAATGAAGGAAGGCATGAAATAACTAGAGGTAACAATTAGTCGGACACAATTAGCAAAAAGCTCCTCATTGGTACCTTGGCTGCCTGGACTTAATAACATTCCCTTGAACCAACCCATTTCTCAGTCCCTAAGGGACCTTTCTCCTAGTCCTAAACATGTGTCCTTAAATTGCTTTTTTTTTTTTAATAACTTCATCCTTCCTTTTTAACTCCTACTACTTTTCTCTCTTCTAAGAAGTTTCTTTAGTTTCTACAAGTGCGTTTAAAAGGAAGAATTGTAATTTAATCTAATTCAATGAAATTTATTGAGTTCTCAGTTCAGTTGAAGTCAACCAAATTCCTCTAATTATAAACTTTAAAATTTATAAGCTTTCACTAATTCAAACAAGATATGCATACAAGCAAAACACAGCAAATTTTCCACCACTAACAGATACTGTAACTGTTACCATTCAGTGAACAGTGTCACTTTCAACTTGGCAGCAAATAACTTTAGATGTACAGGCTTTTTAAATGTCACATGTTCTTATGTAGAAACTCTTCTATAATGAAAGTACTTACTGTGTGCTAGATATCGGGAAAACAAAGATGGATCAGAAAAAGTCATTTACTTCCTTTGTGGCTATCACAATATAAGCTGATTATTTCAATATAAGAGATGAAGAATACTATGGTAAAAAGAAAGAAAAGAAAGTCAACAGGATCTGAGATTTTACGCTCCCTGCAAGCTAACGAATTAGTCTAACATAGTTTTATGAAAACTGGCAGAACACCACACTCCTGCATCAATAACAAAGAATTCATGACACAAACATGAATGTCACATATGCATCATTTCCTGTTCCAGCAACTCCTACAAGGGTGACTTAGGGGAACCAAGTGGATGCAGCAGAAGCAGTGGGCTTTCTTCACAGCTGAAGTCCCTGAGTTTAGGGAACCTGCATCTCCCATAATTCAGAGGGCAAATTTGCCATGTGCTTCAGAGGGAGACATTATACCTATCTTCCAAGGCTGCACTCCTTATACTCATCTTTGAAAAGACAGCCAGAAACAAAAGGATACTTAGTGCCTCACTCCTAGGATATGTGGAAACACAAGAGTTCTGCCTGGAAATCCTGGAGGGCTTTCTAGAGGAGTTGCCTGATTTTAAGAGTAAATAAGTTACCAGGTAGAGAAGTAGGAGGAAAGACACTTGAGAGAGTGAAAACTGAGTGAGCAAGAACTGGAGATAGAATAAGGAAAGCACAATTTAGAATTGCTACAGGGTAAAACATTGCTCTCAGCTTTAAAGATAACTAAATTTTAATTATTATTTAAATTTATTTTTGCCATCAAATCATTCATGTCATTGTAATCACAGTGATGTTTGGGAGACAAATCACTGAGTTGAATGCACTGAATGGTGAGATATAGATCAGAATCCAGTCTGCTGAGATAAACATGTTTTGCCTTCTGAGACACATGGAGTGAATGTCCCTCTATCCACCCCAAGTTGTGACGGCAACACTGCAACTATGTGAGGACAGCTCCTTTCCCACGGCCTTCAGGGCCTTTTGGTCTTTCGGACATTCCGCATGCACTGCAGTTTTTAAATCCTTAACCGTCTTGATGTTCTTTTTCTGAACCTACCCCAGAACATTTTAAAAGTGTGTCATCTAGAACTGGACAGTTTTCTTGCATCTTGAATTTATCTTTTAAACTGCTGAGGATCTAAATGACTAAATCTATTGATTGCTTCTAACTCTACTAGAATTTATGTTGCCAAAACAACCAATTGAGCAGTAAAGGTATAATCCTACCAGCCCGATCAGTATTTATTATATGTGGCTTTTGGACTAACCTGGACCTGCTAAAGGAGGTGCTGAAAAATTCAGAGAAAGGGATTGTTGGTAGTCTAAAAATTCTTCCTGAAATGGGGCCAGAGGATCATCTTCTACATAATGGGGAGGGAGAGAGTTATGACTGTTAAATACAGATTCCTGGGCACTACCCATAACAAATTTGTCTTCCAGCAGGTCGAGCCTGGGAAATCTACATTTTAAAAAACTCCTTCTATGATTTTTTCCTGCACTCCAATATTTTTATGCACTACTATATTTGAAAACTCCTGTTTAAGAAAGTCTTAAGAAATTAGTCTCTTTGTCCTGAAGGAGTTAATAGACCTCCTCGAGGAGATAATGCACTTCCCAATCTATGGAAGGAATTTCCCACCTCTTCCTGCCAGTGTTCCTCCAACTTCCCACAGAGGAAAGGATAGCTCATTCTCCTTATCTCTCCATTAGAGATGGAGTGCGAGCTGAGACGGTTTCCTTTTGTCCTGAGGTGACTCGCACAAATAACCCAGGAGCACAGCCTGCACTTATGTAACTTGAATGTGATAATCCTCAGAAGGTCCAAATGGATTGTCAGGCTCAGTGCAAGATGCATGTGGGTCATAGAGGTAAACAATACATAATATGCTTGGATGCCTAGAGAAAGATACTAGCAATAAAGTGGTAAACACACCAAAAAATGCTTCACAATAGTACCATAAAGAAAATTTAAAAAGTACAGGGAGAGAAGGAATAGATAAATCAGGTTTGTTTTCCTTCAAAGGGAAAGAGAAAAATGTCTTGGGAATCCAGAGAAAATACACTAAATCTGGGAGAAACAAAAAGGCAGGCATATACCAGTGATATACCCTCAAATAAATTTTTTATATTTTATGTGAGTACATTTAACACATTGTCTTTTAGTCCTGACAATATTCCTTTAGATGGGAAACAATAATACCTGTCTGATAGATTAAAAAAATATATGATAGGAGAGTGTAAGTTGTTTATTCATTTATTTCACTAATATTTATGAGGCACCCAGCAGGCATGGCATCAGAGTCTGATAGCTAGTTAGTGGTTAGCCTGTGACCTCAGGATGTGGACTTTCTGTGATCTCTACTGTCAAATTTCTCATAGTATCATTATAAAAGTTACAAAAGTGAAAATGTAAGTTACAACGTAACTTAAATGTAAGTACAATGCACTACATAAATGAAAATATAAGAGTTATCCCCAAACTTTCCAAATGAATTGTATGAATTAAAAAGTCAATGCCTGTAGTTTGGGGGACCTAAAAAAGCTTCTTACAGAAGTGGGGATTTACAGTGGGCTTAAAATAGTAATAGAATTTAGTGAAGCTCTCAGGGATGAAGGATATTTGCTCTGAGTTAATGCAGAAAGTTTAAAAATACAAACAAATCATTAATTAAATACATTAAAAATATCAATTCATTCAATCAATCGATATGTGTTTATTAAATTTTTACAATGTGCATAACTTCTTGAATCACAATCATACTAACACTCAAACTCTCATTAAAGAATTTATAGCTCAGTTGGGGAAAAAAGATATAAAATTATAAAATAATTAGTAACAAGACCTAACAATACTATTGGGCTGTCTAATGGACCACTCCACTGTCTAAATTCAGAAATATGGCAGTAAATGATAAGGCGATGAGGTGATTAAACAGTTAAAAGCCAAAGAAATTAAAAGCAAAGTAAATTGAACTGTAGGTGATTTTGGAAATTCCAGGAAGAAAAAATACTAGGACAAATTAGTGTGTGTATGTTACTATTTTTCCAGGAAACATAGACTCATAGTTTGCTTTTTTTTTTAAGTAAATTACTTCCTGATACTATAAGAGGAAACTCTTGAGATATTTTCCCCTCCTCTTAAGAGCACAGATTTCTACTAATTTCCAATTTCTCAGAGCATTGTACTATAATTTTTCTTTTCTCTTCCTGAGGCTATACACCTTAACGTTCTACTTGATTCAAGATAAAGTGAAAAATTCTTAAAATAATTTTTTGTGAGTATTTTTATAGTCCTTTTTTCCTGTGCATATATTTAATTTTTTCTTTTATTTTAATAGCTAAAACATATGAAACAAACTGCTAATATTTATTATGCTTGGATAGTAAGTATATAGATGTTTTATTGTTGTGTTGCATTATGTCATACTGTATTTATATGTACCAGATGTGTAATATATATAAAATATATATAATATTGTACTATATTTAAATTTTCAAAATAAAAACAATTTTTTTTGCCCAGTTACAATACTCTCAAATTCTTGGCACCAGGAACACTGCTCAGTTACAACCCAACGTCTAGCATCAACATGTAAGGCAAACCCCAAGATAACTTGAATCCAATCCATCAAGAAAAAGGAATGTGCTGATAAAGATTTGCTTGGGCTGACAAGTTAATCTATCAGCTTGATAAATTTGTTTTACTATAAAAGAGAAGACAAGGCTCTACCTTCAGTTTAACAAAATCAAATTGCTGTGCAGGTAAAATACACCACCTAGAGAATAAAAAGCAACAGTAATTTAATTCTATACTTTTTGTTGTCACTACCTCCTACCTCCCTCCAAGGCTTCCAAACGTGGAAGTCATAGATTCTCAAGGAGACATTTACATCTCAAGTTCAGAAAAGCCTCTAAGAACTAAAGAAATGAAGCGACTGGCTTGCTGCACCATAGTTTGTGGGCATGGACTCTGTGAGAGTCACTCTCAAATCAACGTACATGGTTCTCCTCCTGTTTGAGCAGCTGGACCACCGGACTTCCTACCCGAATGGTTGACAGAAGTGTTTCCATTTGTAGTTTTGTGTTTGGAGGACAATGAAACCTTTTTTTTAAAATAAACTTTGGTTTTTTTAGGACATTTTACAGATTTACAGAAAAATTGTGAAAATGTTAATGAAGCAATATTCATACATTTTTCTTAACTAAAGTCCACACTTAATTCAGATTTCTTTAGTTTTACCTAATGTGTTTATTCAGTTTCAGAATCTCACCCAGGTTATCACATTATATGCAGTTGATGTCTCCATCGGCTCCTCTTGGCTGTGGCAAGGTTACATACTATTAACATGCTTATGACTTTGAGGTTGACCTTGATCACCAAGCTGAGATAGTGTTTGTCCAGTTTCTCCACTGTAAAGCTACTTCTCCCATTCCTCCAATTTCCGTACTCTACCCTTTGGAAGAAAGTCACCATGCATAGCTCACACTTAAGGACTGAGGAGTAACTACATCAATTATTTGGGATTACTTTTCTGCATAGGAGACTTGTTTCTTCTCTCCTTTTAATTAATTTATTCCATCATTTGTTTATATCAGTATGGACTTTTGAATATTCATGTGATACTTTGAATTATAATCTAATACTTTGCTATTTTGTTGCTCAAATTGTTCCAGCTTTGGCCATTGGGAGTTCTTTTTGTTGGTTCCTGCTGATCATTCATATATTGTTGTATAAGTATGACTATATTAGATGGCATTTAGAATATTGTATACCTCAATAAAAATTTTTAAATTTGTTTAGATTATAAGATACTACATGCTTATGAAAGAATATTTCAATAGTAATACAAAATGCATAAGAAGCTAAAACACACAGAATACACCACTCAGAATTAACATTTTAGCATATTACTTTATACTTTTTAATGTATATTTAGAGATCTTACTGGTAATTTAAGCTTACATAACACATTCTTTGGTCTTCAAAGAAAAACAATATGGTAAAGGTCTTGACAAAAGAGAGTATTTCTCTTTGAATGATTAATTAGTTTCTTCCCAATTTAAAAAGGAAATAGGATGATTAATAACTCAAATCAATGTATTTTTTTGTTACAAAAATAATTGCAAGTTCCTTGGCAATTAAAATTATGAATTTCTTCTTTGTAAGTCATACAGACTAACACATAAAGCTAAGCCATTTGTGATATAGAACTACTTAATAGAACACATTTCAGTAGGATTTTATGTTATACTCTGAATATATAAGGGATTCCAACCAATAAATGAAATAAACAATGTGGTGCCAGAAACACATTTTTAGTACTGAGAATAAAGTAGAAATAAAAGAGAAACTTCCGTATACTGCTAGTCATACATTTCGGCTATTTATCCAACTTGAGACAAGTTTAATTCAGTCATGTGTGACGTTACTTCGATTCCATTTGTGATGGTTTCTGATGGAATCCCTCTACTTATTAACTTGGAAATGTAGTCTCTGACATCCAGATTATCAATGCCAATTTTGCCTTCATGGGGGAAATTTTAATTTTAAATAAACTACTTAAATCTACTTGAGTTTAAAATTAATATTCACTTTGTTAAGGTAAAGATGTAGAACCTAGTTTTCTTTAAGTCTTTACATCTTTTATCAATCTTGTAAATTTAAAAATTGAGCTATCTGCAACTCCCCCAAACCCTCAAGCCCTGCCTAAGTTGCAGATTTTAAAGAAAATTAAATGATTTTTGTTGTTTTAAGCCATTAATTTTGGGGTGGATTGTAAGCAGCAATAGATAACTGAAATGTTTTGTAAATAAATATATAGGTCAGCTTAGACCATTTAACTAGAATGACAACTCCCAAATCTCAGAGACTTATAACAGCAAATGTTTGTTTCTCACTTGTATCAATTGTCCATTACTGATCAGCAGCAGTCTACTCCAAATAATTTTTGTTCTCGACCGGCTGAAAGAGTAGCCTCTATCTGCAACATCATTTTATAGTAAAAGGGGGAAAAGGAAATGACGGAACCACACTATGGTTCTTAAAGTTTCTGCTCAGAAGAGGCCCACACTTCCACTACCACCTCAAAAGTATAATTCTCCTGCAAGAGGAGCACAGATCACCAGGGTGTACATATATAACCCTTCCATGGGGAGGAGTGGGGGGTGTGCTGAGCAAGATTGTCATCTACCAGAATGCACATCCTTATATGGAGAAAGAATAGTATCAGAGCCAATGGTTTGGACACTCTTAAAATCTAGTTTCAGAAAAAGATATTGCTCAAATAGCAATACCTCTTAAAATGGTGCCCACTATCCCAGCCAGAGTGTAAGATTCTTTTCCTGTTCTCATAGCACTTAGTATTTTTCTCTTCAGTATGTATCGTACTTTTGTAGTTACAGCAGGTCCTTGAATAACGTCATTTTGTTCAATGTCATTTCAGTATACTGTTTATGAAGAAAAAAGATGAGTTCTGGCTGGGGCCATTGTTTGTGTGGGGTGTGCACATTTTCCCCCGTCTGTGCGGGTTCTCCTTGGGTATTAAGTTTCCTCCCACATCCCAGAGGTGCACATGTCAGGTGAATTGTCATGTCTACCTTTCCCCAGTCTGAGTGAGTGTGAGTGTGAGTGTGAGTGTGAGTGCACACTGGATGGAAGGGGGTCCTGTCCGGGGTTGGGTTCAGCCTTGTACCTGAGCTGCCAGGATGGGCTCTGGACCCTGTGTCCTGGAGCTAGAATAAATGGGATGGAAAATAATTACCCTGTTTATTTTTTTTCATCTTTCTTAAATGTTCATATATCTTACATTTATTTCAATGTTTAATATTAGAAGTGTTTTGGTTATTTATTTAGAAGTATGGTGACGTTTTTGTGACCAGCAATAAGCCATACGAACTTAACTCTTTTTTGATATTAATTAACCTGTGGTGAAATTGGTTTCATTACATGTCATTTCACTTAAAGTCGTAGTTTCCAAGGACGTATCAATGATGTTAAGTGAGGATTTACAGTACTCTACTGGTGGTGGAAGGACAGTAGTCGTAGAATGAGTTTAAACCTGAAGGCTTTCTCTACTAGGCAGTGATGAGTTACTAAGGAGTTGTGAGTAGAATCACAAAACAATCTGCTTTACATTTGAGAAAGACTGATTTGGTAGCAATTTGGAGAATGAATTCAAGTAGGGTGAGGCTGGGAGCTGGCTGGCCAGCAGTTCTGAAGATTTTATTTAGGAGAATGATAAGTATAGTCTGAATAAGTTTGGTAACAGGACAAAGAGCAAGGAAGAGGTTAAAAACGTTAATAAGTTTCGTTGACCAGCATGGGTAATAGATAGGATTTGGAAAGTAAGGAGAGGAAAGGTGAGAATGCTTGAGTTTTCTAGCTTAAAGGATTCCTCATTAAAATGGAACAAACAGTTGGGATGTTTCTTGTGTTACTATTTTTAACTTTCCAGAGAGTCTGATCTTCTCTGCAAAAGAGGCTTCCAGGAAGATGTTCAAGGCATTATTTTTCTATGAGTTTACCAACTAACTGCCACAAATGTTAAAAGTCTTAACAATTTCTTAATGAAAATTTATGTGATAAAATTTTTGACCAAGAAAAGAAGTAATGTCAATAAATTTAGAACTGAACTCTTCCGAAATGTGTCTGAGAATTCCTGGCAAGGAAGAATGTAAAGCTATCTAAAATGATACTGTCTATTGCTCTGTGACAAGTCATGATAAGACACAGAAGGTTGCTCAGCAGGCATATTTTTCCATTTGAGCAGTAAGGAAAAATTATCCTTTGAGAAAAGAGGAAGGAGAGAGGATTTATCTTCTCAGATTTCTCCCAAATGATGTTTTCCCAATGGGCAAATTTTTCCCAAGAAAATAACACCCTGCATTTCTGGATTGTGCATCCAGTTTTCAAGGAGCTCTTGAGATGTTTGCTCCCAAACCCTCATACGTGATGTTCTGTCTAGACTCAAAAATAATCATCAGAACTCAAAACTCTAAGGTGCGGCTGGTCAGCCAAGACAGTGATAACACACTCAGGGCAAGTTACTAGTTGCCTCGGGCAGCAGAACAATAAGGCTAAGCAGAGTTTAGTGTACTGTACTGACAAGTAGAGTAGTAGCTGGGGTCCTGGGAGATTAGTGGAGTTGAAGGAATTTGAAGGGCATAAGATTTGTGTCCCGTACATAATCCATTTTTATTTCCTATGTCACTGCTGCACACTAGGTGCCTGATTCGTATCATCTAATCTTTACAACCCTGTACACATTTTATACTGAAGAAATTAAGACTCAGAGAAGTTATATGTGTTGGCCAAGGCCACACTGCTAGGAATGCAGAGATTTGGAAAGAATTTGCAGGTCAAATAACTAAATCGGCAGGTTTGGTGGAAAGTCTCCTCCACTTGACTGTCGTGTCATGGAGTAGAGTCCCTGTCTGCTTTGCTCCCACTCCATAACCAAAGATGGGTACACTGTCTGCCTCATTGTATAAGTTCAATTAGTATTGCTTAAATGAATCAAATAAATAAGACACTCCATTAAATATAAAAAAATGTTATATATGCAATTCTTTCTCCTCAACTTTTCTACTGTATCATTATTCAAAATCACAGGACACCTTGTGAATGCCAAAAATATTTAATTTAAAAGAAAAAAGGAGTCTCAATTATATATACAACCTGATTTTTCATTGATCTGAATACTTTTCTCACCTACAATATATTATTTGTGAAAAAGTGCTCACTTAGAGCATACTCAAATCTCCATCTCATCATTTAGAAACAAATCATTAAAATTTTAATAATAAACCAGCTGACTTCTTAATCTCAAGTGTTAGACTCTAAGCATGCAACCTTAACTCCTATACAGTAAACAGTCAGCAAGACAATATAAAAGCCTTTGAAGCACAATACTTAATAAGTTATTAAGCTCCGAAAGTTTTGACACCATAATATTACAGATACTTTGTTTTTTCCATCTTTGACTTTTATAGTTAGGTTTTTGTTTGGTAAGAACTAATGTGGAATCATTATTCAATAACACTGCATCCTGCATAATAAATATGTCTGTCAATGATGTATATTTTGAGTCTAATATCAAGAAAGGAGACAAAGTATAAATTATATTTTACAGTTATGGGGTTTTTTTTGGCAGAAATGGACAAGATAATCCTAATATTTATATGGAAATGTAGAAGACCACCAAATTGCCAAAACAATCTTGAAAAAGAAGAACAAAGCTAGAAGACATACATTTTCCTATTTCAAAATATACTTACTCCTAGGCACATAACCAAAAGAAGTAAAAACACAAAAACACAAAAACTAGTACACTAATGTTCATAGCAGCATTATTCATGATGACACTAAGCAGCATAAACAACACAACTGTCATTAACTGACATATAAAATATAATATATCCATAAAATGGAATATTATTCACCCACCAAAAGAAATGGAGTACTGTTACAAAATGGATGAACCTCAAAAATATACTGAATGAAAAAAAAACCAGTCACAAATATATTATTCCATTGATTTGCAAAGTCCAGGATATAGAGACAGAAAGTAGATTATGGTTTGCCTAGGGCTAAGAGTGAAGAAACAGAGACTGAATACTAACAGATATGATAGCAAAAATGCTCTAAATTTAGATTATGGTAATGGCACCCAATTCTGTGAATATACTAAAAACCATTGAACTCTGAATTGTATGAGGGTGTAGAGGTGGAGGAGGAAATATTTAACTTCTCTGAGCTTCAGTTTCATTATCTGTAAAATACTTAGTTCACAGGTTTTTGTTGGAATGACAAGGCACATAAGTGCCCAGGTGATGTCTGGCACTTGGAAAGTACACAGTAATATTTACTCTCTAAGGAGCTCATTTGAACCTATGTTCAACATGAATTGTAGAGAAGCCCATGAACAGAATGAACTGTATCCTAGATAGATTTACACTCATGCTCAATTCAATATATAATTTTAGAGGATTCAAGTCCCCTTGAAGACCATCTGAAGGTCCTCTAGGTCAATATTTCCCAAGGGGTTATCACTGGACTTTATTAGTAGAGAAAGATATTAAGAATTCAGATTTCCTGCTCTGCGCCTCTGCATGAAAATCTCTGGGCATGAGAACAGTCCTGTACATTTTAATCTTACCTCACCAAGTGATTCATGTGTGCTGACTACTGCAGAGGTTAAATGACCTTAAAATGCCCTGTCTGACATTTTGAGTGCTCCACAGGAATGAGACAATGCAGCCTATGTGTATCAGAATGTGTTTTTATGTGCTGGGCTTGTCTTTCCCGCTAGACAGCAAACTCCTGAGCAGTGCAAGCGGCCAGAGCCTTCCTCTCTATACCCACACTGGAGAGGTGCTCTGATCTCAGTGGGTGCTTCATAAGGGATCTTAACTGCCCTGTGTTACAGGAGAATTCGCTTCATATCATGGCTTCAATTAGGGTCTAGTAGACACTGTCTGTATCTGAATTTGTAATGAATGTTTTGCAATCTATTCCTCAGAAAAATGAAACATCTATTTCCTAAGTCCCTCTGTGAGTATCAAAAACTTCTTACTGAGTAGAAGCTACAAGGCCAAAATCAGCAAAGTTGAACCCAACTATAGAATTGATTTGACTGCTTACATTCAACTTTCAAAAAGTGCATATGTACTTTATCTAGAAAATGCCTCTGAAAAACAACTTTTGTGGAGACTATATGAAAAAAAATTTATCCCTTGTAATTCCAATGTGCACTGCCTGGAGATAATGATCTTTAAGTTTTCATGAATATATGTTTATATCTACAGAGATACATTTAGATATGGATGGATACACAATTTGATGTCTCAAGAAGCCCTTTCTTGATCTTCTGCCCCATCCCTAGTCTAGATTAGGTGTCCTTGTTATACCAGTTCATAGCGCTGTACTTTTTCTGTTTTTCTTTTCAGTGAAAACTTTTTATATTTAGAATTAGCCAGCAGACTCAGTTTAGATGATCCCAATTTTGTTGGCAATGTCCAAAGCATCACAGTAGGGAGCCAATCAAACATATGCCTTCTTCTCTCCATCAGGCCTATCAGAGTGTTGACTTTGGCCACATCAATGTCATAGAGCTTCTTCACAGCCTGTTTGATCTGGTACCTGTTAGCCTTGACATCCACCATGAACACAAGTATATTGTTGTCTTTTTTCATGACTTTTTCTCCTTCTCCTTCTCCTTCTTCTTCTTCTCCTCCTCCTCCTCCTCCTCCTCCCTCCTCCTCCTCCTCCTCCTCCTCCTCCTTCTCCTTCTTTTTTGGTGGCTGTGGACACATTTCAGCACTGCTTTCTTTGCCTTTGAAGCCTGAGGAAGCAGATGCTTCCTTCTTCGCTTTCAGCTCCATTTTCATGTACTTTTTCTTGATATCCTTTATCAGAGAAGAAATTATTTAATTGCCATAGATGTTTTCTGCTATATGTTCCCACTGTGAGATATACTCAAGGAGATAAGGATGTCTATCTTATTCATTGCTATATCCCTAGGATGGAACTGAAAAGAGTGTATAGCTGAATAAATATTTAATACATATTTCTTGAGTTAACAAAATATAATTTTGATGGTCTCTGTTAGCTGCTATCTCAATCATTTTGTTAAGTGCAATCATGAAAGAATCATGAGGAGACAGTAACACAATAGCTCTCATTAAGAACCATTGCATTTTGTAAACTTGCATATGTCTGGTTTCTTTCATGAAAGTGCATTTCTTAGCACTAAAAATCTTCAAGTGAAGTTGCAGATTTCAATTGCTGCACAGTCAGAACAGAACTGCAACGGCAGCTAGTTCTTTTCTCATGGTAGCAATGGAAGGCTTTTCTTTCTTCAGCTTCTGCAGGTGACATAAGGAAAATGGAATGTGTGTCATATAAGGCCATATATTATATGATTCCATTTATACAAAATATCTAGCAGAGTTAAACCCATAATGACAGAGAGCAGATTGTAATGTCCAGGGGCATTACGGAGGGGGAAAGTGAGTAGTGACTGTCAATGGATGCAGAGTTTTCTTTAGGAGTGATGAAAATGTTTTGAAACTAGATGGAAGTAAGTGTTGATTGTGCAACATTGTGGGTATGCTAAATGCCGCCAAACTGTATTCTTTAAAATGGTTATTTTTATGTTATGTGACATTTATCTCCTTTCAGAACAAAAAGAGGGTAGAGTGAAAGGGACTTTCCAAATTCCAAGCTCTTAAAAAAGTCCTTTCTTGATGAAAGGATGAGTAAGGTGTGATGCATAATTCAGTCACTGGAAAAGTAAAAGGCTAGAGAAAGAAATGCCAACAGGCAGAGTGTGCTCTGTACAAGAGACTTGGAGGATGGGTGTAGAAAGCACTGCAGTGAGACTCCTTTCATTTACGATTCAGAAATCAAGAAAAGGGCTTTGCAGACTCCCCCAAATGCAATCAAGTCCATTTATTATTTATTGTCTGTCTCCTGCTGCTAGAATCTCAGCTCCACAATAGCAGTCTTTGGATATTTTATTAACATTTCAGTGAAAAGCCTAGAACAGTATCTGGTTCAAAAATAACAATTATTCAATAAATATTTGCCGAAAGACTAATAATCCTGCAGTTCCATTTAAACATCTTCCTTTCTCTGTCAGTGTGAATGAAGTTTGAACACAATCCATGTGAAGCAAGTTTCTGCATGTTTCTGAATACTTTGCTAACCACCCCGTCTGCTGTTACCCAAGACGAGAGCACAACACCCACGTCCAGGTGCTGGAGTTATGACACCCAAGCTTTCGAATCCTGGCTGTGGGCCCAAGGGATCAGACTGCATGTCTCTTGTGTTACATTCAGCCCAGCAGGGACATATCCTCTGAGGAGTAGGGGGACTCAGTGTTTGCATAGAAATTGTGAAAACCTTGTACCCAACACCAGTAAAAAAAAAAAAAAAATCACTTTGGTCTGTGATAGCCGTAGTGATGGAGAGTTCCTGGAGGTTCATGGAACTTCATTGCTAATCTTACACGACAGCCTGTCTCAGCAGAGTGAAGCCCATGATTCGGTCATTGCTAGAAAGCACTAGATCACTCATTTGGAAGCAAAGATGTGCCCATCAGGGTCTAAAAGACAAGCTCAGGACAATTGTATAGAGTCCGCCAAGTCCTATTAGCCAAACGGACCCACAAATGAGGTGAAACGTCTAGGAATGATCTGCCTCTGCAGACTGTCCCAGGTCTGATTGTCACCCAAGAAATATTTCCAGTTACTTGCTATGAACATAAGAGGATAGCCAGAATACATATTTCTGCCCTCATTAGTTAATCTAGGAGTAGTGGGGACTTCATAACATTTTGATTCAAAATGGAATAAAATGAATTCCACTAAGAAAGGAAGCTACGGATAACTTATGTGCTTTAACCTCTCTTCTTCCACTGAAATGTATTTTCATAGTGCAATTTCTTAAATTGTGGTCCAAGGGCCTTCAGCATAACAATTATCAAGGGTACTTGGTAACATGCAGATTCCCAGGCATAACGCTGAAAGATCTCTAGGAGCAGGACCTGGGTATATGCATTTTAAAATTTCCTCTGGTGACTCTTAGGCACATTAATGGTTAATAATCGCTGTCATTGTACATTATAATTTATTATACTCACACAGGTATTTTTTGTTGTTGTTGTTCCTCACAATTATAAGAAGAGCAGGTGAGATATGTTTTCATTTTATAGATGGGGAAACAAAAACTCAGAGATGTCTCATGGAAGGGCTAAAATTTGAGCTAGGATTTGCATGATTCCAGATCTAATCCTTGACCTACCACATGCTATGCTGCTCCTCTGATAGAAAAAACAACAACAACAAAAAGACAATCAAAATATGAAATGAATGGGATATATTTTCATTGGGATAACAGTGTTTTCTACAAGCAGGGGCAAAGTTAGTACTCAGAGAAACATTGCCATCTTGTGGCCACCTGAAAGCAAAGTGTAGCCTTGTTACTGAACGGGGGTCATTTTCTCCTGCTCACCTTGGTGCATCTTTCATTGATAAATTTGTGTCGAGCCATCTCACTCTCCACTGATTGCAGCTGACTGGTCCTTTGGCCTTTGGCCTTTGGTTTTGTATTTGAGATTTTTTTTTTTTCCTAGCTGGAGTTATTTACTCATCTAGGGCAGGGACCACAAGATAGATCATTCATGCCATGAGATAGCCAGTTGATCCAAAGGACCCTGGTGAAATACTTTCTGAAGCCAATATATCCTAGATTTCTAAATCCCTAGTCTTTATTTTTTTAACTCTAATTATTTTTAAAATTTTATGCTATGGTTACAAAATCTTCTTGAAGAAACCAAGGTGTGATCTGTGTTGGGGAATGCAGCCCCTACCCCCAACACCTTTCCTCCCTTCCACTCCAGCACACTGACCTCTGCAAACTCATATGGAAATAATCTTAGGAGGCTGTCATGGGGCAGATGCATGATATGGACCACAGAACTGTCTGGACAGCCCCTGAGTGTTATCTGGTCAGGTAGACATGAACCGATCAGCCTCCACGATAACCAAAAATCTGCTTAAGCTACCCCAGGTATCCAGGCAAATTGTCAATTACTGCTCAGTCCTCAGTTTTAGAAATCTTCACACGTGTTTCCCCTGCATCAACAGACAAACTTCTCAAGCCGCTGCATAGTAGAACAACAATCAGTGACCCTCCTACCCCCCACCCTAGGGCTCCGGCCTTTCTTGATCCCCCTGCTCCACATCACCACTTTCCCTTCCATCTCTCAATTTCTCTCACTCACTCCTGCCATGGGAGACTCTGGCATGCTATTCTTTCCTTCTGATTTTAGATCATCAGTCATTTTCCTGACCATACATATTAGGTCAAATCCTCCTATGCTACCCCTCTACCTTTTTTTCTAATGACATCTGTCAAAGTTGCGATTTAGCATTTGAGTGTGTCACTATCCCTTTAATGTCTCCTTCTAGACTGGAGGCTCCAGGAGGTAACAGTGTTTATAGGCCAGAGCCTAGCATAGTGCCTGCTGCTGAGTAAATGTGCAATAAGCATTTATTGAATGAATGAATGAATGAATAGGAATGTGTGAATGAATGAACATATAAGTGAGGTTAATCCTGGTCCAACAACCTCATCTTTATTGCCCTCAAATCGTATCTCCCAAGCTGTTTGGTGCCAGATATCTCAAAATTGCTCCTCGAACCCTATTTGTCTAAACTCAAATTTCAAGGTGAGGAGAGGTTAGACAATTTTAGAGTTCTACAAGACCTTGAAAGATTATACTTTTGCTTGACAACAGCCTGACGATTTCTTAGAATACTCTGGCTCTTATTGGTTGTGTGACTTTGGATGAATTCACTGCCTCATTTCCTTCATCTATAACATGGGGTGCAGAACCATTGGAAGGAGTTACCAGATAATGTACATTTAATCCTTCCCTATATGATGTTAGTCATAGGCTTTTCCTAGTTGTCCCTTGACAGATGGAGGAAGTTCCTTTTATTCTTGGTTTTGTGAAAATTTCATCACGAATAGATGTTGAATTTTTTCAAATGCTTTTATTATGTAAGCATATAACATGATACACAGTGAGCACTCCAGCAAGTTAGTTCCTCATTCTTTAACTACTTTCTTTTTATTTTCCTCATAATTTCATCATTAGCTGGTTGGTCAGCATTGAGTAATATGAAACACTCATTCTGCTTGGGCAGCTCCAGACCTGGCATCCTTGAACTTGCCTGAAGCTATATTGGGGATGAGAGCGAAAGACACCTAAAACTCCAGGCAGGGCTGACCCAACTATGTCTTCTTAGGAAAATTAATTTTCAGCCCCTACCTGTTCTCCTTTAGTCCTTGACCAGGGCCTCCCCATTCCTCAGTCACCTGGAGACACCGTGTTTCCCTGGGCCCACTGCCTTAGCAGTGCCCAAGTTCTGGGTCATTGGCTCCTTGCACTTCCCTACCAAGTCTTCAGTTTAAGGTTAAACAAGTCAATTAAGAACTAGAGTGTTAATGGCCATGGTGTTTACGTGTCTTAACATTCCTATCTAACATTCACATTTTAGCAAAATAAATGATAACTTTTATATTTTAATAAAGCATGATACCTCAAAATAGTAGAATGCTATGCATCCAAAAAGATATTATGTTGTAAAGAAATGTTAAAAAGGCATTATTATCTACATTAATTAATATGGAAAAGCATCCATAACCCACTGTTGAGTAAAAAGCAGTTATAAGCATATATGGTATGATCACTTTTATTTAACTGTTTGTGTGTGTATGTGTGTGTATGTGTATAGGTACATAGAAATATGGAAATTCATGACAGCAGTTTCCTCTGCTCTGTGAGATTGGGTTAATTTGCAGTTTCTTCTTTCAATTTTTCATTATTGTTCAAATTTTCTAAATGACTATGTGTTGGCTTCATTATCAGGGGGAAAAACAAAAATGTGTTTGCTGGGTTGTAGTTCATAATCACAATCACAAAAACACAAGCATCATTTGCTCCTTATGTTGTTTCAGAGATTAGTTAGGAATTGACTGGCTTGCTAATTTCTGTAGTCATTTGTGCAACGAACTTTTCTTGAATGCTACACATGCAATATTAGTTTGCTATAATTCCTATACTCCTGCTTTTAGGGTGATAAGCTTCATATATAATTGCAATGAGTGTAATCATAATACAGTAACAGAGTCCATGTTAGCCATGAGCCAGGCACTGTACTAGATATTTTACACAATCTTCTCTAATCCACACAAAAAAAGTGAAGGAGGTGTATGAGCCATGATACACAGGGCCCAAGCTCCATGAATGCTAGAGTAATGCTAGTGTCTTTGGCTTGAGATACTAGAGAAAGAGTCATAAAAGAGATGACTTTCAGCTGAAACAGGGATGCCATTTGACCTTTGCAAATGGGAGAAGGGAATTCCAAGCCAAAAGTAGCCCAAGAAAGGGTGCAGAGGAGAGACAATCTCAAATGGTCTGGTGGCCAGACCATGTCTTGGAATCACTGGGAGATGCGATGTGCTTATTTGGGAGCCCACTGAGGAAAGAGCTTTGGGTTCCAGATTTAGGAGACACATCTAAAGTTTCTGCAGTCCATAGTCTGAGCTGTATACTTCAGACAGCAGTATTTATGATAGGTGGTAGGAGGATGCCACATAGGAAAAGAAATACTTTCGGACTACTCTCATGTCAGTGTGATTCATTTGGGTGGCTAGAACATGTTTCTGGCAGTGATAGCCTTTCTTCCCTTATTAACTTTCTTATTATTTGATTGGCCAGCACTGAGTAATGTGGGAACAATCTTGTTCCTTTTGCCACAGTATCATTGACAACAGGGTGAAAGGAAAGCATGAAATGAGGGCAGTCTTAACCTTTACCTTGTGACCATTTCATTCGCCATAATCTTTGACTGCCCCCTTGTGGCCATGTTACTGCATTCTACTGCTGACTCGTATTTTTTTTAATTTCTAAAGCAGATAGCCAAAAGAATCTTGTCAAGTCCAAAACTTTCTGTGAAAGGAGATATGTATCAAAACATCATCAGCTCTTTGTGTGGCTTCCTCAGGCATCCATCTTCATGGATCACATACATGTCAGTATTCACGCACCTGTGGAATGCCAGAGATTAGTGTAGTTATAGAAAAGCTGTAGTTAGCACTTTCCATGTGCCGGACACTATTTCATGCTCTCTAGTTGGATCTCTCACTTAAGCTCAGAGCAGCACTACATGGCAGCTACTATTATTATCCCTCTTCTAGAATTGAGGAAACAGAGCCAGTCATTTTGACCACTTCTTTATTGCTCCTTCCTGCCTTGAAGGCCCTTACAGCGTATATGAGGGGATGATATAAATATCTCTATCGATTGATCTATCATCATCATCATCATCATCATAGTCATCATCATATATCTATCATCTATCTATCTATCTATCTATCTACACACATACATGATAAACCAAATAGTACGGAGTGCTTGCTGAAATGCTAGGGAAGGTCTTAAAGACAGTCACAAATAACTTTAGAAGAGCCTTGAGGCTTTCAGAGTTGATGATGCTTCTTAGGGGAGCCAGTACTTTCCCTAAGCCTTTAAGGAAGGGTGGAATTTTGCTACATTTTTTTTTTTGAGGGGAGTGGGTAGAGAGCGCATAGTGCAAGTAGTCAAGGGCAGGATTGGGATGTGAGAAACAAAAAGGCCTAGGGCATTGAGGAAGCATGAAAAGTAAGGCTGGAATGACACAGAGCAGGGGGAAGCATCTTAAAGGGCCTTGGATACAGGTGATAATTTAATGACATGGTCTTTTTTTTTTTTTAATTGAAAAGATCAAGCTCACCTTATAGTGAGTGATCGGCCACTGATTATTAACTTTCCTACCAAAAGGCAGTCACAAACCAACACAAATGACTAGTGCATACATTTATTCCTTCATTAACTGATTTGTTCAAGAAATACTGATTGAATGACTACCTACTCCATGTTAATCCTGATTTCTGTCTTCAGGTGGCTTATGGTCTAGCAAGGGAGAGACAAACAACTATGTACAAAATGGCATTATACATGAACATCCCAGAAATGCGTGGTTCGGACATCAGTGTAGAATTCCAAAAGAAATGGCATTTAAAGCTGAGATCTGAGAGATTGATTGGAAGGAGTGAGGTCAAATGGGGGAAGAAGTAAGAAAGCAAAAACTCAGGGATAAAAGAGGGAGAAAAAGAAGAGCACAGCAGCTTGGAGGTAGAAAAAGTGGTTTGACATAGCTTTAGAATGGGAGAGGGGAAAGTGCTGAGTAAAAATGCTAGAAAGGTACAAATGCCCAGGGCTCACAGGCTCTCATAAATCAAATATAGACCCTATTCTGAGAAGAAAGGGAAACCAAGGAGGATGTTAAGCATAGTGGGCACAGGATGTCCTCTGACTCAACTCCACCTTGCAAAGTAGGACGTCTGCTTTAGGCCATGAAGAATAAGTTGTACAAGACTTGCCTTTCTGCTCTACAGCTAGAAAACGAGACACAGCACAGACTGTGATCATTCAGAGAAGAGGAATTAATGATGAGAGCCTTGTGATCATTCAGACTTTCTGCCCAGAGGCACCTTCCAGATCCTGGCACAGGAGGGGACCCCAGACAGAGCACAGTCATCTTGTTGAGTAGAGGAACAGAGGCTAGGATTTAGGAGGTGAAAGCTGTCAGTTTTCAGAACAGAGTACTGAAAAGAAGGAGGCTGTACAGGAAACAACTCCAGAAATCTGTACAGAAGTTCTCTCGAGACTTTGGCTGAATACTACGTGAAGATGCAGAGTAAGATGCCAAGCCAGGCAAAAAACCAACTATGGGACACTGTAAGAACAATTCCTGAAGCGGGTATAGGGGTGGGAGATACTGACTTTACAACCAATCAGAGTGAAGAGACCTCACTGAACAGACTCAGGAAAGCTAGGCTTCAGTAGCAGGGTTAAAGCAACCACCATATAGAGTTAAGGCTGCTAAATCTGTCCTAACAAAGGTATAGACCTGAACTTTCTAATGCAATAGCCACTAGCCACCTGTAGGTATTGAACCTTTAAAAAAATGTGGCCAAACTGAGATGTCTTTATAAGTATAAATAAAATACAAACTAGATGTTGAAGATGTTAGTATGAAAGAAATAACAATAAAACTATCTCATTAATAGTTTTCAGATTGAATACATGTTGAGGTGATAAAACTGGAACAATGAATTAAATAAAATATGTTATTCAAATAAAATTTTTAAAAAGAGAGTCCAGTGGCCACCAAGTAGCCAGGATTGAAAGTATGTGGGAAAGAATATTTCAAAATCCCCATTTAGCTTTCTTATGAATAAAACCTACCATTTGAAATATTTACTTTCTTATTCATATTTCCAGTGCCTGACATATAATCCTGTAATAACAAAACCTCACATAATAAATAATGATGTGTCATTTAGGAGGGGTTTTCTTGGCAGTAACAACCTACAAAGGGAATCGTTTAACTACTAAAAGGACTTTGAAAAGGAAATAACTCCTGAGAGACCAAGGAAAGCATTAAAGACTCATAGACAGGTTACACGGAGCATTGGGGAAATTAAAACAAACAAAAAACGGCAAGGGTCCACCAAAGAAAATACAACCAGAAATACCAAAAACATGATTTTAATTAAATATTTTACCTATATTTTATATTTCCAAACATAAGAAAAAAACATCTTCCATCAACGGAAGTTCTTCACATAGTCCTAAGTATTCACTTTAATCAGTTTACATCTATATAAATATAAATAATATTTGTTAAGATTCACATTAATGTAAAAGTTCGTAAGTGTTTAAAGATACAAATAGGAAAGAAGCATTGGGACTGGCGCTCGTTTGTCTAAGAAGCTATGGGAAAAAACAAGAGCAATTTCTAAAAACTGATGGTGATTTCACATTTGCTGCATTTGCAGCAAGGGAACACATAGGGAATTACTGGAGATTTTATGAGGGACAGGGTAAAATAATAATCTATCTTATCAGCTTTGGTGGTAGACATGAGTTCATAATGTACCACAAAGCTACCTTCTGTAAGGACACTGAGTCTCTCCAAACCAGGCTAGAAGTTTCTAAGAGCAGCAATAGTTTTTAGTGGTTCACTGTGTTTCATGGACAGTAATTCCAGGTTTGAGGGTTTAGAGGTTATCAAAATGGAGAGGTGGCAATACTCTAGTGAAACTTTCTGATAGAAATGTTTTGACACCTGAGAAAGAAGTCGAATATTTGGATCCAGTAAAATGGTAGACAAATATAAAATATTCAAGCATTATATTTTAGTCTGCATTTTCTATGTGAATTCAAAATTAATAAATGCCAATAATCTATTCAAAAATCTTTGAGGTAGAACCTTATTTAAATTCTGCATTCAGAGATATCTGCAAGCTTTCCCTGACTATGCTCCTCTCAGAGTTGAAAAGTTTATAAATGTGATTAAATCTCTAGAATCATCATGGAGCCGAGAGGTAATTTAGAGGCAAAGTCGCCTTTCCAGTATAAGCCAAGAGGTCATGGCTTATCCTGATTCAAGAATGGGGTCGGCCTGTAGATAGACCTTTATATTCATATACACTAATTACATTCACAGCTACAGAATCATACATTAGATACTAGAGCACAATCCCAATCTTTTGTCTTTGCAAACATTCCTATTTGCATACTTAACATGCCACCACATTTATTTTTGACTGTGTTTGTCTTTCCAATCAGATTTCAAATATCCTTGAAGGCAGAATCATGAGATCATTGAGAATGTTAAATATATTAGCTCTACAATTCTAATAAATGTAAAAAAAGAAAAGAAAAGAAAAGAAAAGAAAAGAAAGGAAGGAAGGAAGAAAACAACCCAGTAAGAAGTAAAGCAATATTTACAGCCCCAACCTATTTAAAAGATATTCAAACACTAGTTTTTCTTTCTATTGATTGTCTATACTCAGAACTGAGTTGTTTTTCACTTTAGACCAAGCTTTGGCTTTCGTTTTCATTTCTGGAGTCAGCATTTTCATGTTCACTAACCATGTCCTTTTGGACCATATCTTGAATTTTCTCCGCAAGGACACAAAGTTTGGCTTTCCTGAGACTTTGAATCAAAGTGCAATATGCATCTTTCTTCCCGTGAAGTTGATACCAATTACGGAGCAGCTGGACCTTCTGTTCAGCTGTATCTTGGGGATTGTCATTCTTGATTTCATCTATTTTGGCTTCATTGATACCATTTTTTCGAACGAATTCTCTAACTTGAGTTATTTTCATTTGCTCAGCAATAGTGATAATATATTTACTCAAGTCGATGTCTGAAAAAAAGAAAACAGTTTCTGAAATATGTTCTTCTAAATTAATTGCCATGACTGAAACCCATATTTATTTCTCCTCTTATAGTTCTTAAGAACATAGGTAAGTCCTAGAGATCTAAAGTGCTGACAGAGAATCACAAATACAGAAACGACCTTGAGTTCTAAAGCTAATTCTTCCTATGTCCCCTGTAATGTGACCTATGACCTCGGCAAGATATATAACATCTCTGTCTCTTCTTTCCTCATCCAGAAAAGGTTTGGTAAAGATCACCTCTAAAATCCCTTATGGATCTGATGTTTAATGACCTACAAATCTACAAGGCGGGCAGAGTTTATGATCATCTCATCCCTGAATCACAAGTCAAAGAAGACAACTGAGGAGAATCGTGAATGTTGTTACAGTACTGAAATACACCAATAAAAACTGAGTCTGCAACTTAGATTAACCTCTCGGTCAGTTTATACAGGACTTCGATAATACAACTAAATGTTTGTAAAGGAAAATGTCCCTAACCCTGAGAATATAGTGCCTCATTGCTACCTGATTTATTTTTAACTAGAAATATTAGTTATACATTTAAACAAACTGCCTGATATACTCTTGATGGTGAGCAGGAAGAACTGTAAGCTCAAGGAATAGCAAGACCCCATAATATGATACTGAAATTAGCAACATTAATTTAGACTAAAATTGGCCTGTTACTACTAAGGAAGCCATCTCTATGAAATAAAATGATAAAAGCCTTACCTGAGAAATTCATTGAAACCATTTTCTGGGAGAAAAAAAAATATGTAGGAAGAAGAGAAAAATAAAAAATATATTTTAGAGTAGGTCCAAATGTAATTTTTAAATTCTTACTTAGTACTGAAGGAAGTATAATCAGTTGCTTGATGTATAAAATTAGCTAGACTAAGTGATTAAGGAGGTTTCTTTCATCATTCAAGTTTTTATTCTGAAGGTCCCAGCCTTGCCAGAAACTACAAAATATCAGTTTATTTTTTCACAGCCAAAGAACCTAGGAAATTCATGGAATGTGCTAAGATTATTTTTCATACAGACTCATGAAAACAAGCATAACAAACATAATCATTCTAAAACTCTCTTTAACTATTCTTATTCTAACATGAGAAAATAGTTTAAATTGAAATTATTTTGTACCATATTGATTTAAAGAACCCTAATGCCCACTGAGCCTGGCCTCAAACGAGAAAATCATTGTTCATGAGGTAAACTGGTTTTTCTTCCCAGTGTATCTTTTGTTCTTTGAGATGCTTTGATCCCATGTTTGAAAAATGTATAGCGAGAGTTATGATAACCAGTGGATGGAGAAAGTTAAGCTGTGCTTCTGTAATGGGCTTTAAGAGCTATCTCTGTGCATGGGCTTGGATACTGCATCGTCCAGTAAAGGATGTTGCTGCAGTTTCTCTGCAGGACTAACACCAGCAAGGAACATGGCGCTCAGCCACATCCTTTTCCAGTTGACACTGAGTACACACCCACTGAGGTCCTCTGTTAACTCTTATGTTGTGTGCAGCTTACTGATAAACTGGGCAAGATATCTTAATTTCTTTTTAGTGCCCTCTAATCCATGCACACACAAATACAATAAATGTTTATTTTTAAAAAGTAACAAATAAAAAGATGAATTACTACTTTCTCTATGTTTTTAAGAAAGCTGAGACATGTTTCAACACTTACAGGAATTGAAGCTGTAGATTCATGGCGACCAACATTATTCCTGCCTTGTCTTTTCCGCTCTAAATGATCAAAGAAATTTCTATCAGACTCAGCTCTTAACCTTGTAGGAAGCATGTGAGAACTACTCTCACATGAAGAAAGGTATGAGAAAGAAAGAGAAATTCACTGAACCTTAAAGTGACCAAACACCTCAAGAGACAGCATTGTCCTGATTTTGGACAATCCCACCCCACCTGGGCAAGTGTTCTACAGATATGCCATATCTTAATGGAAACATCCAATTACCACACACTGGTCTAGCCTGAAGTTGGCTTTTGACTTACATCATATGGCATCAGTATACCCTCTCACCAGCTTTGAGCTGGATGATATGGTTTAGGGCATAGGAACATATAAGATATGAAAAGTTGGCATTGGCTTGCCATGGAGTAGCATTTAATGTCCAGAAATTCAAGTATGCACACTCAAAGACTATACGCCTTGAAATAAATATGAGATGGAAGAAAGAAATCTGTAAGTCTCCAAGTACATTTACAGTGTTTAAATATTAAATATATATTTTTAGCTGAACAACCTCCAAAGGCAAGTCAACCTCTTTATCTTTAGCTAAACTAGAGACATGTTTCAACAGAGAAGAAAAATTGAATGCTTCAGAATTATTTAAAGTTGTATCGCCCTGTGTTTTATGAATGATTTAAAGGGTTTTTTGGGGGGGGGAGTACTTATGATTATACCCAATTTTGGCTTATCTACTGACTTTACTAGGTAATCTTTGCATAAATATATTGGATAGTATTTTAAATTACAGTGGAGAAATAATAAAAAATCATGGAGTTTGGACAAGGGTGAGGAAGCTCAAAGAGATACAAATTTATCAAGTGTCCCCTGCAATGCCTTTCCCGTGATGGCCCTTGATTCTTGTGTTCTCTTAATGCATGGGGCAATCTCGATGAGCAGTGAAGGATTACTTCTGATTCTTGCTGCCTGGCTGAAAACACCTTTATTAAAAGGAAGGATGGGAATACCCATTCAGTGCCCAAAATGATTGCTCAAAAACAGTAACCGAGAGATAATATCATCTATTCTGATCAGCTCTCAGGGATGCATTTAGAGGCCAGATTAAAAATATAACAGAGCTACCTACCTGGTAGAAGCTTATTTATATGTAGGAGGTAGAAAGGAATTCTTTGAACAAGTACTTTCTAAGTAATTTCAACCCGTGGTTTGAACAAAATAAGAACTTACTCCAAATTAGTAGTCCTGCAAATATTGAAATCGGGATGAGGATGAGCCACAGAAGGTCAAGTCTGGATCCTGTAGATGGGAACACTGGATATTTTATATAAAAATAAGCAGTCTTTAAGATTAAACAAGGTACTCTCAAAGAATCAAAAGAGGTTTTCCTTTATATTTTACTGTGGGAATAGGAGAAAAGAAAGTATATGCATTAAAAAAATAATAACCTTTACATTTGGTGTTGTTGGTTGGTGTGCAATTCTCACTGATTCCATGTTCACACCTAGAAAAAAATTTTGAGGACATTGAGAAAGCCTGGTGGATGAATTCTCTGATCATTTTCAATGACACACCATAAATCTGGGGCCATTTTATTCATCTTTGCATCTATCTCTGACAAACATATTTCCTCAAGTATTTCTAGATTCGCTTCTAAAGCTAGTACAAATTTACATTATAATTTAGACATCCAGATGAATAAGGAATGATTATGTTTTAAAATATCAGGAAGGTAATAAAATATTGACATATAAGAAAAAGGATTAAATAGACCCCAAATAAACTTAAAATTGGCAATAAGCTGTGCTCCTAAAATACTAGGAACAATGATAAACTGCCAAAAGCAATTTCGGAGCAATCTCATAGGAAAATAAAATGGCCAACAATAGCCACTGCCTATGATGTTACTTAGGGAGCCTACTCAGCTGGCCCTTAGAGGTTTCCCTTTTTAGCATCAAGTCATGATGAGGACACTCAAGAGGTTCCTGTGGGTTTCCTTCAGATAGCCAAACACTAACAGTCGATTGTCTATATGGCAGCTTGGCTCTGCCTATTACCTAACTAGATGAGTTTGAGCAAGTCACTTAACCACCATGAGCCTGTTTCTTACCAAATAACAAAGAGGTAATATTACCTGCATGAAGAAATTATTATGGTGAGTAAAATTAAATCGAGATTATTAAATATTTAGAACTACTTGTTGCAACTGACTTAAATTAGTCCCTCCCCACAATCCCTACTTATTCTGTCATCATGGAGGCTCTGACACTTGGGGCTAAAAAGCTAGGTTAAGTGTACGTACTTTAAATTTTTCCAGTAAATAAGAGACATAAGGCACCATGCCCCTCCTTTTCAAGCCTACTAGGTAAACTCCTAAATGTTTCCTAAGATGAATTACAAGTTTAAAGAGAGGCACTTTAATATAATCTTACTTATATTTATATGTATGCAAAACAATGTCTTACAAAACAGAAGCTATTTTTATAACACATATTACCCAATCTGATCTTCACAAAAATGAAGCCGATAGGACAAGTGACTTATGTGCAACCTAATGAGTAAGGAAACTAAAGCTCAGAGAGGTTAAGTGATCTGCTCAAACTCATCTAATTTATCAGCAGAAAAGTGAGCTGCACAGTCAGGTTTTCTAATTTTGGGTCAAAAGCAAGCTCTTTAGCAGAAAAGTCAAGACTTCATGATCTGGCCCCGTCCCTTTTCAGTCTTTTCTACACTCCAGCCAGGTATCTTGTTCCCCAGAGCTTCTTCCGTCTTTTTACAGCTGCTATTTCCTTTAGATCCATGTACACCCTCCTTAAAGACAAGCCATGTGTTGTATCTTCACTGTATCTCCCCAGGCAGGATTGAAAGATACTATATAACTCATAACACCCTGGGCACAAGTCTCTTCTGATGCTTGCCACATGGTCTTGCCATGCCTTTTTTGACTCTCTCTGCTCTAGCCTGAGAGTGTGATGCCAGGAATGGGCCTTGCTCATAGCTTAAGCAGTCAGCAGTGTTGAGGACACAGGAGGTGTTCAATACATGTTTGGAGACTGGATGTCTGGATGAGCAAATGGTTATCAAATTGTTTGGAAGCAAAGCAAGACGAGAACCCAAATTCTTGACTCTCAGTCAGTGTTGCTTCCCTCTAGAAAGGCATTATCTCTCAAGGTATATCTAGTGTTTGAATCAGAAAAAGACTAAAACTTACGTGTCGCAAGGATTACAGTGTTCGCATGGAGGAATGTCACAAAAAAAGTTTGATTTACATCTGCACTGGGTATTCTGGTTCCGGGTACAGTTTTTTTCCACTTCTAGGCCTAGAAAACCAATTAGTTATAGCAGCTAGTTATAAATGGCCTATGAAAATGATGGGCAGGAGCTGCATAAATTTTTGAGATCTGCTGCTTATCATCAGGTCACACCATCATGACTTTAGTAACATAACTAGTGTCTAAATAACAGGCAACCCCAGGATGAAGTGGTTGAAATCATTAGCAGGGTTTTAAGGGGACAGACAATCCAGCAACCAAGACAACCTTACTTCTGCTTAAGTGGCTCCCCTGTGCCTCTAGTCTAAAGTCTGGCTACTAGCGTGGCTGTGGCTTGAGGACCAGTAGCATCAATATCACCTGGGAGCTTGTAGAAATGAAGATTGTCAGGCCCCGCCCCAGACCTAGTCAATCAGACCAATGTCAAAGCACTCACTTAGAGATTCTGATTTAATTGCTCTAAGGTGAGACCTAAATGCTGGCATCTTTCATAGCACCCTTTGTGATTCTAATGTACAGCCAGGGTTGAGAAACACTGCTTTACAGCCTGAAAAGGGACAAGAAAAGCTTATGTCCAGAGATTTCGTGATGTCAAATAAAGAGTACTTTTGTTTGAGAGTACTTTTGTTATAGTTTAACCTGAGCCCTCAGAATAGATTGGGATAACCATGAAAATTCAGGGCCCCAACTGGAATTGTCAGGACAAACCAGATCCCCAAAGGTAAAGCATCCCATCCACCTCTCGGGATCTTTTGTCCTTGGATACGAAGGTTTCTAAGCTCTTTCTAGACATAAACAAGAGCCATTACACCAGCATAAATTAAAGTAGAAATAATTTTTTGATTGGAGCAGATGAAACCCATTGACAGAGTTCATATCTAGTCAGTCTCCTATGCCTGAGAGAATTGCCTAGAGTTGACCCATAAATGTCTAGACCAGTCATTAGCTCAGTACCTGTTCCTGCCTCACCCCAGACAGCTCCATGTTGCTCCTTCCTGTGTGCCAACATAGCATCAAAGTAGTTCCCAATTTCAAATTGTATCATAAACAGTTCTACATGGAGTACGACGATTGGTCTTTTTCGACTGCTTTTTAAGACACTTACCTTGTTCTCCATCACAAATTCTACATCTTCTGCATTTAGAAGAATAGTGTGCCCTGTCTGTGTACTCCTCCCCTTCTGGACAGGGAACACAGCCTGGTTTGCCCCTATCGGTTGTACAGCCCGTATCTTTCCATGTGCCTGCCAAGGAAAAAATGGAGCGAGTGCTTGAAAGCAGGAGGTCACACAACAACATGGAAAGTATGCAGGGATGGCAATAAAACACTGCTAAAACAGGGAGGATTAGGCTAATGATCTGTGAAGACAATGGGAGAGAATGTTATTGCAAAAATCATGTCCAGGGACAGAAAGTCTCCCAAGATAAGAGTGACTGAAGGATTATACATACAGAAATAGGCTAATTAACAACAGGAGTGTGTGAAGGCTAGAATGACCAAATGCACTGGAAAAAATTCCTTTACCAACTTCTTTTGGGAGAAGGGGAGAAGTTGGTAGGTGTAATATTTATGGTGTAGATAGCTACCACTGGCCACTGAGATGCCCTAAGGATTCACCTTGCTCTGCTTCTCATTTTATTTTCCAAAGTCCACAGATCCTGATAAGAGATGGCACAGTATAAGGACAAGAACGTTTAAAGTTCTAAAGATCTCCGTCAAATCTTTAGTAGCCCCATGATCTTCAACAAAGTGTTTATCTCTCTACACCTAAATTTCTTCATGCAGACGGTGGAGATAATAGTATTTCTCTTGCCTTGCTACCAGAACTGCGGTGCTACCAAGGACCTGTCTTGCAAGCGCTCACTGTTCCTTTTCTCTCCCCTTTCTTTTTATTCCTTTGCCATTAAGGGTCAGAGTATGTTTTAATGGGCAGGCACGAACATACTTATAACAAATTTATATAAGGCTTGTTATCTTAATACACATATTTTAACTAATATTCACATTTGCTTTTGTTTACTTTAAAAACAAAGTGGGTCATTATATTGCTATTATACAATAATGCCTTCTTCTGAAAAATTCATTTATTTAACAAGTGTTTATTAAATGCCTATTGTGTGACAGGAACTTTCTAGGAACTGGAGGTACAGCAGAAACTAAGACAAAGCCTCAATCTCCGAGGACTTCATGTCCTCCGGATAGACGCAGGCAATATACAAATAAACAAATAATGTCAACTAGCAATAAGTGCTATGAGGAAAGCTAGGTTAGGGTAAGGGGACAGAGAATGAAGAAGAAAGAGACAAAATATAAAGAGAAAGCTAAGAGAAAAGTATGATGAGTGATTGTAATTGCTAATGGTACAACTAATTAAGAAGAAAAGGCAAAGTTTAATCTGCCCCACTGGCATGTACAGAAAAAATAATATATGCTGTCTTTCCTAGGTACGTGACTTTCTTAATAACCTCATAGCCTTCTTTTTAATAAAACAAAATACTGATTATATAATCAAATTAATTTAAACATGTGATTCTTAAAAAAACAAGCCAAAGTACAATTTTTATTTGCTTGCCAGTGATACGCTGGTTTCTAAATAAGTTGGCCTCTTTAAGGAACTGCCTTGTAGAATGTGCCTAGCACAATGCCCATGGCATGACAGGGATA
Organism: Eonycteris spelaea; assembly: GCA_003508835.1. NCBI lineage: Eukaryota > Metazoa > Chordata > Mammalia > Chiroptera > Pteropodidae > Eonycteris > Eonycteris spelaea. The sequence continues at coordinate 330,110 of PUFA01000162.1, forward strand.
CAGTAAATCACTGGTTCGTTCCTTCCTCCAATATATAGAACCTGAATTTGTCAAAATATAAAAATGAGTTGTTTTCACAAAAATAAGATTTTAAAATACGTTTTTTCCCCCCTGAGTTTAACAGTAAATATGCTCATTGTAAAAAATTTGGAAAAGGCAGGAAAGCATAAATAGTACCTACATGTCAAAATGTTCATGTTATTCATTGTTATTATTTTGGTGCACTCCTATGCATACCAGTATATACATACATACATGAGAGTATATGTATATGTAACACGTACGTATTGCCACGTATATATATATAATATATATATGTATGTATGTATGTATGTATATATGTATATATGATGTATGTAATACAGAGTAGAATCCTTATTGGATATGATGATATGGCAAGGACTTTAATCAGTTAATCAAAAATGTCAGTTCACTTAGGGAATCATTGAAAAAATACTGTAACCATTTTCACTTATACAGTATAGCTACGTAATTATTGTCAATCTTGTGATGTAGAACCAAGTTATTAAAATTTCAAATTCTTTCTCATTTTAGTCACATCCAAAATGCATCACTTGTTTTTCCTTCTTCCTTTCTCTCTCTCTCTTTCTTCCCTCCCTTCCTCTCTCCCTCTTTCCCTCTCTCCCTCTCTCCCTCTCCCTCTCTTCTTCCCTTCCTCCCTTCCTTCTTTTCTTTTTGATGGAAAGAAAACTTAGTCACTAATAATATATATGAAAAGCTATCAAAATGTTTATGATTTTTCCATGAATTTTGTCCTCGCCTAATTCATCAACTTAATTTAGCAACTCATCTTTATTGAAATTCTCCAAAGCATTCAAACTAATTTTCACAGAAATAAAATCAGTAGTATATATATCCATAGTATATGGATATACAATATTTAATTAAATCATATATTTCTGTCACAATATCAATAAGCATAAACAGATTTGGAGCAATTTGAATACTGATAACCTAAAATTCAACAAGAGGAGACAAAATTGGAAAGTTTTCAACATATGTTGGGAGCCATCCAGGATATTTTAGAGATGGAATAGAGAGAATCAGTTAATTCGGCCAGCAAATCAGATAGAAATTCCTTAAGAGGACATTGATGATTATATCAGAAATATATTAGAAAAGAAGACTGATTGAATATAATATTCCAGCCTTTGAGTACTCAAAAATTTATTTAATTTTACATCATTGGCTATCATATAAAATGTCAAGTGTACAGTATTTTCCTTTATTTTAATTATTTTCTTAAGACATTTCCTATAAATCGATCACTTTATCAGTAGGTAAAACATTTTCAAGTTCTTGACCCACATAGCCAAATTTCTTTTCTTTTTCTTTTTTAAATTTATTCTTTTAATTGAAGAAATGATTTAAATTTTATTCCCCCCTCTACCTGAAATTTTTTTCTTAAAAAGAAATAGTGGTATATGAACTCACCAGGGCTAAGATCACTTCTTAAATGAATGTAAAACAAAGCAAAACAAAAAAAGAAACAAACAAAAAATCCTTGATGTTTTGATATGCAAAGCATATCATCTTTGTTTTAATTTACATTTTAGGTTTTATTAGTATGAGTAAAGATCTGAATTCACAGGACAAATTGATTGTGTTTAGCAAGTTATGAAAAGCCAGGAAGCCATTCTTCATTCCCACTTGGAGAAGCTAAGTGTAAACGGGCTTAAGTACAAAAGGGTTGGATTATAAGGGAGATTTTCCATAACGGTTATTAAATCCTGGACAGGAGTCCAAGGGAGACTGACAGAATCTTTTTATAAACAGGACCCCATGCCTGTTTAGCAGCTCTGAGTTCTGGAAGCCTGGGAGGCCACCCATGAAACCCGACTACAATCCCTTATGGTTCTAGTAATCTATCGCATAAACCCATGGGCTGTTTTCCTTTATCGTCCTGTCTTACTTGACAATGCAGCAGAAAGAGATTCGTACTGTATGAAGCAGTAGTTAACTTACTCCCTGTTGAAAAAAAAGCTTGCACAATCACATTTTGCTTAGCTTCTCATATGAAAGATTTCCGATTTGAAACTGGTTTGCATTTCAAAATACTGATTTAAAAAACTGTTGGTTTTTATCTGTTGCTTTCCTAGCTCAGCTAGTTATTAAGCTGCAAAATGCAAATGTATTTTGCAGGCTTCAGTGCTTCTGATTGAGGAGAAGTACTGAGACTTGCTTACAGAGTGCCACAATTATTATGAGGTTTAATCAGTTCTGATGTGATAAGCTTTAATATCCACAAATGAGTCTTCTTTTGCTACTAAGGAATGGAATGAAATAGATAATTCTTCTTATTTCGTACATATCATTTATAAATTATATTTATTTATACACACATCAAACAAGTGTGATAAAGATGAATTAAACTGGTCTTGAAAAAATAATTTCATAGTTGTTGGGTTTTTTTTCTCAGTAATGCGATTACTCAGGAGAACCAAATGCTGTAAAAACATTTACATTGTTATAACTTTATTGTTACTATACACTATTCCTCACCCAGATTTTCACTCTAATTGCTGAGTGTTTTGCTTAACATACCAGGAGGACATAGCTGACAGCAGAATTTACCCTCATGATGTAGGTCTTCTGGGCACTCAGCCTCCCTTTCAGTAATGTTATGACTTGATTTCAACACCTCAGAGTTGATACCGGTCACTTGGGTATTATCACCTTTAGATAGTGGTCCGGCAATAAAGGTAACTACCTGCAAAAGAAAAGTATGAAGAGAATTATATTGACTTCTGAACTAAGCAACTTGGTAAGCAAGGATAAATTGCCAAATGGCTGTGTTAGCCATGGTGCAAAGGCAAAAATCAATGTGAGGTTCATCCTCCTGCCAACTCACCTCTAAAAGGGGAGACCAGTTGAATGACAGCCCGAATACCCTAGAGACAGCATTGTGATCAGAAGGAGTCAGGGCTCCAGGCTCAAAGGTGAGCACTGGCTCCCACTTACTATCCTAGCAGTGCAGATAATGTCACTCAAATTCTGAGTCTTCCTTTTTTATCTAAAAAGTAGAAATAATCTCTTCTTCACGAGTTTGTTGTGATAATTGAATGGAATAATGCACCTAAAGGTCTTAGCACAATTCTTGGCTCATCATAAATAGCTGTCCAGTAAATGGTATTATTATTATCATAAAGTTCCAGTGAGGGGCAACATAGTAGAGTAGGAAAAAAAATGAAATTTCAAAACGGCAGCATGTTCTATTTCTTCTCTTTTTATACAGTGTCAAAGAATCAACAGTTTTGATGAATCCTTCCTGGTTATCCAATCATACAACAAATACAATAAGATTTTCTTCGCCTTTATTCAGAAAAAATGAATTTCATTCAAGAGATAATCAATCTTTAACTTATTTTTGGCTCCTTACTTCTGGAGATAAAAGTACTAAGTATGAGTGACATTGTATCAAATTTATTTTAGTCAGTTATAGACTAGAGTTCCTTAGAAAAATTAGCCCTCAAAAATGTTCGGAAGCATCTGGGTGTAATTTCCAGTTGATTCTTTTCTTGGGTTTCCTAGTATTTATTTTTTGTCTTCTAAACATAAACACAAATAATCTCTCATCTTACGTGGAATATTCAAATTCTATTGCCAAGCATCAAAAAATTTTAACATTAGTTCTGAGTATTTTTTTTTCTCAAGGTCATTTTTTATAGTTTTCATGGCGTATATTTTGTGTGTGAGTGCTTTATGGTGTAGTAATGATATGGACATATTCTGAGTCAAGAGAACTCAATATTCTACATGCTTACATCGCTGACACTTGAGTCCCCATCTCTCCCATTTTAGCCTTTCCCCCTTTGTCACCCAAGCCTGTAACCCCTTCAGGTTGGAGGATACCATTTGACCCCAAGGAAGGAGGGATGAAGATGTGGTTATACATTTTTCCTCCTGAGATGAATGTATTTAAAAATGCTTTACTCATCAACAAAACAAAAAAGAAACCAACCGAATGGGAGAAGACATTTGCAAATGATACCTCCTTTAAGGGGCTAATGTTCAAAAAATATATAAAGGACTCATATAACTTAATAACAACAACAAACAAATAATCCCATTAAAAATGGGCAGAGGATCAGCACAGACATTCTTCCAAGGACGACATACAGATGGCCAACAGACAGATGAAAAGGTGCTTAACTTCACTAGCTGTAAGGAAAATGCAAATCGAAACCACAATGAGATACTACATCATACTTGTTAGAATGGCTGTTATCAACAAGACAGTAACAAGTGTAGGAGGAGATGTGGAGAAAAGCAGAACTTCCTAAGTGCTGGTGAGAATGTAAATTGGTGCAACCACTATCGAGAAGAGTAAAAAGGTTTCTCAAAAAATTAAGAATAGAACTACTATTTGTCCCAGCAATCCCTCTTCTGGGTATCCACCCCCAAAATTTGAAACCATATAGTCATAAAGATTCGTATTTCTGAGCAGGCCCACAATCTGGTTTCGATGATCAAGTGCTCAGGGGAGTAGCGCCTTTTACATTTATGGATTGTTACATTAGTACTATTTCTGAAAAACTCTGCATATACCTAGCTTTCTGGAGCTGTCTAAAAGAAATGTCCTTTAATTGATTTTGCTTTAGTTTTGAAGTTTTTGATTCGAAATCAAAATCTACTGTCGAAAATGCATGCGGAATTTGAGGAATGGAAACCTGGCGTAGAGCAGTGAAGAGGCGTGAATATCCTGGCCATGAAACACAGATACCAGCTCCAGCCTCATGTTGTATTTGCTTGCATCTGCTTCACGAAATTGAATTTCTGGAAACATTTCTTATTTAGCTCAGCATCAAAGAACTATGTCAAGAATAAAAAAGAAAGATGGGTCTGAAGAGCACATGCAACTTTGACATGATGAGATGTAAGTAGTGCTGCATATAGCTTGTATCTTAAAAAAATGTTGCATTAACTCAAGATTGCAGTATACAAGATTTAACCCAAACTTTCCAAACAGAAATGAGGACATTTTGACTGTGACAAGGCAGGAAACCCACAAAGAACTAAATGCTCTGAATGCTCAAAAAGTTTTTTTCAGAAAAGCTTTTGAAAAGGCCAGAAAATAGGTTATATCAAAGCTCTAAAATATGAATAAACTACATCAAATGATAACCAAATGGGAAAAAAGGAGGAATAAAAATCATTTTAAATCTGCATCATAATAAAGATTAAAAAGTATGAGAAATCTCAAAGGTCTATCTTGCTGGTAACAATATTAGCTATTCCATTACAATTAATTAATTGGACAAATATTTTGTTGAGTACCTACTATGTATCAGGTGCATTTAAACAGAGCTTTGAACATATAATGACTTTGTTCTCATAGAGTTTATATGTAAGTGAAAAGTATTATCAGAGTTCTACAGAGAAATGGGAATAATAGGGTGTGTGCGGGCGCGTGCGCACACACCTTGAGAGAGAATGAAAGAGAGAGATTTTAAGAAATTGGCTTATGCTATCGTGGAGGCTTAGCAAGTCCAAAAATCTGATGGAGTAGACCAGCAGGTTGGGGAGTTAGGGAAAAATTGCAGTTCAAGTCCAAAGGCAATCTGGAAGCCAAATTCCTTCTTCCTTAAGGGGAGAAGAAATTCCTTCCTCAGTTGTTCTATGAATGCCTTTAATGCTTTTAACTGATTAATGAGGGCCACCCATCTACTCATAATAATGTAACAGATTACATTATGGAGGGTAATCTGTTCTACTCAAGTCTACCAATTTCAATATTAATCTCATTCAAACAAACAAACAAACAAAAGAGAAACAAAAAAACCACTTTCACAGAAACATCCAGAATAACATTTAAGCAAATATGTGGCCAGCATGGTCCAGTCACATCAACACATAAAATTAAATCACATCAGAGGAGATGAGGAATAAGCAAAGAAATATACAGTATGTCAGAGAAGGATATGTGCTATTTAAAGAAATAAGGCAAGCTTGAGGTTATGGAGAGTTCAAGAGGTGGGTAAGTGCTGTTTTTGAAAGACTGGTCTGGGAAAGCTATTGAAGAGGATGTTTGATGGAAGTGAATGCATAAGCTGTGTAGATAAATCTGGGAAGGGCTTTCCAGGCAGGCCACACCAAGAAAAACTTGGCTTGGCTGTAGTGGGGACGTATCTGCAGTCCTCAGCAAAAACATCATTAACAGTTTGCTATTAAGATAAATAAAGATTAATGTCTCCTGAACCACACAAGTAACTAACCGTCTAACTATGATGCCATAGTCATAGTGGGATCATAAGGCCAACCAACCATGGCCATAGATGCTTCAAACTCCTTGAATCCTGGAATGTCAAAGCAGAAAGGGGTCATGAGTATCTGTTCAGCTTCAAGAGAGATTTTTAAATGACTCTTTGAGTTTTGCAAATCAGAAAATTTGCTTCTGTCTCTCCTTCTGAATCATTTATGAAAATTTTAAGTAAGAGCGCCAGTTTCTACAGGGTCATTGATTTATTCCCTCCAGTCATTTGCTTGGCCTTTTACAAAGTTCATTCACATTCATGGTAGTTACAATAAACCAGTGCATGAGAATTATTACTGTTTTATTTCATAGCTGAAGAAACTGAGCACAGAGTACATGAACTGACTTATCTAATAGCCCACAATTAGGAGTGGCTATGGGAGGAATTGGAACCTCTGGCCCAAATCTGAGCTCTATTTGGGGTTCATAAATTAATTATCTAATTACTTTTGCTACATTTAGGCACACAAAAAAATTCAATTTGTTTCTAGACGATGGTTGGCAAAAAGCCTGAGTGTTAGTTATACAATGAATCTTCAAATCAAATTCATGCTGGGGGTAGGGATGGGAATCTGGTAGGAATTCTGAGAACCAGAAGTCAGCCCCAAGCCCTCTAGTCTGAGAAAACTGTAGCAGGACCCCGAGGCTGGGGTTCTGGCTGGCAAGAAGGTGAAACTTCCCAGCCCTGGTCTGCAGGTTAAGAAGAAGCAAAGTTTCCCTCCGACCCATCCGGGCACTGAGTGTCTGGGAACAGCCGTGGTTCTCACTGTGAATGTAGTCTCTTGCTGGGGTAGGAATCCAAAATGCACAAATAATTAGGAACTGGAAAGCCTCTACACTAGAATCTTTGTATTTGCTCCCTTTGAAACACTCAGAAACAGGGCTCTATGAGAGTTTGTCCCTTACAGCAGATATTAAGAAAATGAGAAAACAATTGGCTATTCATTAATTCTCTGCATCAGTGATGAATCTCTTTTCATAGCCAACCAGCTTACTAAATGGAAGAAATGAAGCAGGCGTGGCCAGACCCAGAAATTGATGACATCCCTCCCATGCCCATCACCCCAGTTTAGCAAGCTCTCCACACCTTCCCGGAAATTATACACACTCGAGGTCTAACATGGCAGTTACAAATAGAGTAACATCTCAGGACTGAATTAAACAAACTACTTTAAAAAATTGAAGCTCCCATTTAGGATTATTACAAAAAATCAGTGAAGCGATTGGCCCTGAGAAGATGAGCTAGAATTTGAAAAGGAAGTAAAAAAAAAAAAAAATTCATTTTTTCTGTTTTAGTGAAATTCAAAACAAACAGGAAAAGAATTTTCAAAAGCATGAGGTTGGGGGAAGGCATGGGGCAGTGAAAAATGTCAGCCCTTCAGATGGCAAGAATGAGTAAACAGATGTCTGGGACAGTGAGATTGTTCAAGATGACTACAAGTTCTACAGTAATCATGGTGAAGAGAGTTTTACTTCTAACCAAAGCCCAGAAGGAAGTTTATTCAACACAACCATTGTGCTCAGATATTGCAGAAAAATGCTCTGTTGATCAGGATTATGGCGATCCAGACAGGTTCAGTGCTGGAAGGTTAGAGATTAAGAAAATAAAAAGAAGGGGAATAAAAGAAGAACATTTCAAGAAAAATGTTTCAGCAAGGATTATTTTTAACACAATAAAATGGTAACAATTATTTATTTCTAGTTGGCGAGACTATGAATGACATTTATTTTTATTTTTATTTTTTGCTTAAATCATCTTGTTTTTATAGTGGACCTGTGTTAACTGTATAATAAAAAAAATCAAAAAGTGGCAAACTTTAGAGGTAGTAAAATTGTGTTAAGCCTAAATATCTTTATTGATTTATAATTTGTGCTAATCTTTGTCAAAAAGATTAGAAAATCTGGATAACAATAGGAAAATATTCTAAATCTTTGAATTATTAGCATTTAATCCTTCACATAAATTTTCTATCTTTTGCTGTTCTAGGTCTCTATACTAGTCCTATAATTTCACTAAATCAAACATCATAAATATTTATTTTTAATTGGATATATTTCTTTAAGTTAGTGTTATCAGGGTTGTTTTATTTCCATTGAGTCAACTGAGATGAACTATATCACCACACATAATGGCAGAGTTGTTTGATGATGAAGAAAATTTTGTTTTATTTTTGAAGTAAAATCGGATGAAGAGATGTGTCCATTAAGTTCCATTAAAGGAATTTATTTTAATTTATGAAATCGAAAGCTTGGTTATACATTACCACAAACTGGTAATTATAGTTTGTAGTAGTCTCTCTGATTAAACTTTGTTTTATTTTCTTAAGATACACTTACCAGAGAAGTATGCCTTATGCAGCATACTTCTGGTGGAGATAGATTCTGATGGTGAAAATGCAATACTTGAGTTGCTGGGCTGTCAATGAGATGATAAACACAAAGACAAACAAAAAGTTATCTCATAATTTAGCATCTCATTGTGCTATTGCTTAACTACAATAAATAGATATATTTCTCAGAATAATGCACTCTGGAGAGTGCATGGGCTGACTTCCTTGTGTGGCTAACACACTGACTAAAAACCAAAATCTAAAAATGCAGTACAGTGGTCCTCCTCCTTGTCCAAGGGGGCTATGTTCCAAGACCCTCAGTAGATGCCCAAACTGCAAATAGTACCGAACCTTATATAATCTTTATATAATCTATATGCTCTTTCCTATACATACACACATATGCTAAAGTTAAATTTATAAATTGGCACAGGAAGAGATTAACAGTAACAAGACTAAAATCGAACAATTATAGCAATATACTATAATAAAAGTCATGTGAATGTGGTCTCTCAAAATATTTTATTGTACAGTATCGCCCTTCTTCTTGTGATGGTGTGAGATGATACAATGCCTGTATGATGAGATGAAGTGGGATGAATGATGGAGGCATGTGCCTTTAGCCAATATTAAAAAATTATGGTTACTTGAATGCGCACTGAGATACCACAATAGTCTATCTGGTAACCAAGACGGCGACCAAGTGACTAACAGGAAGGTAGCATATACAACATAGGAATGCTGGACAAAGGAGCGATTTATGTCTTGGGTGGGATGATGTGGAATGGGACCAGATTTCATCACACTACTCAGAATGGCATTCAATTTAAAACTTATGTATGTAAAACTTATTTCTAGAATCTTCCACTTAATATTTTCGGACTGGGGGATGACTGCAGTAACTAAAACTGAGAAATGTGGGAACTACTGTATTGATTGTTTAGTCACCCATAGAGGCTACTATGGAGTCGGGGTCAAGACATTCATTTATGTGCATAAGTTCTGGATAGTTTGTTTTTAAAGATCAGGAATGTTATTTTGAGATTGGACACACCATTTTCAAAATTGTACCTTATAATACAAGTATGATAATTATCCCAATATAAAAGTGTAATAAAATAAAATCCTTAGTTAAATAGTCATTTAAAATGCATGTCTATACAGTGATTTAAACATTAGATATCTGAAATTGAATGCAGACATTTTAGCCCCTTGCTCTGAACTTCAAACAGGTTGATGAGAATAGATGGATTACAGAGTTCTAAGTAAAAGAGTCCCCCCCACACCCCACCATGCAAATCTTTCAGAATTCTGTTAAGAGGTAACAGAAGGCAATGGGGGCACTTGGCAGAAAGGTAGAAACAGAAAGTGAAAAAAAATTTTTTTTACTGTGTTGACACCAGCAGTCTCCAGCTAATTTCTAAGGTCTTTGACATATAACTGAAATGTGGTATCTCATTATATTCACAATTTTAGAGTAGAAAAAGTTTTAGAGATGTCCCAACCCAAGCCCCTTGTCTGATAGAGGAAGCAATGCCCCAAACTGGTATAGTGTCTGGTCTGGCATACTGCTAACTCAAATTCTTAGGTTGAAAACCAATTCTTAGTCCCCTAGGATGTCACCATATTTAGAGATAAGGTCTTTAATCAGGTAATTCAGGAAAATGAGGTCCATAGGGTGTGCCTTAATTCAGTAAGATAGTGTCTCAATAAGAAAGAAGAGGAAATTGAGTCACAGACACAATGTGAAGACCCCCTCGGATTCTGGATTTGAAGAGTGTCAGTGGTACACATGGGCTTGGGTTCACTCACAGCTAAGCACAAGGATTTCTCATCTTGCACTATCACTGAGCTAAACAGACAAGAAATTTCAAATCGTTCTTAGAACCAGAATCATCGAGGGCTGATAGGAACCTAAGCTGCTTCTTCCCAGCCTTACAGGTGAATTGAAATCTCACTGTCTTTTGCTGCCAAGAACACAAATAGAGCAAGACATGAAGCTCAACTGACTAATTCTGCTCATTTGCTTTTTAGACTTTTAGTTACTTACCAATCCTTGAGGAAAAGAAATTCTAAAAACCATTAATAGTTCACCATTTCCCATTATATAATGCCTCTCTAATATATTTGTGTAAAAAAAAGAGAAAACAGTAATGACATTTTTGAATTAGGCATATTATTGAAAAATTGAAATCACAAATAAAACATTCTACATGAAAAACGTAAATGAAGATTTTATTAATTCTTATTTTTTCAAAATGTGTAAAAAAAAAAATACAAGGTAATTTTATTCCAGTAATGTCTTCTTTTTTCTTAAGGTCAGTTTCTTGGAAGACCAGGGGAGAGATAGCTGAGGGCAGAGGAGTGAGTGACTGTTTAAGCCCCTTACTGATCAAGCAATAAATAAAATAAAATGAGGGAAAATGAAAATTCCATCTGAGATTAGATTTTGAGTTTAGTGTTAGCATTTGAAAACTAGTCTCAAAGCCTTGACAGATAGCAGAATCAAGTAGTGATGCACTAAAAAAAAAAAAAAAAAAAAAAAAAAAAAAAAAAAAAAAAAAGCTTAGGTCCCACCACAGAGACCAAAAGAATCAGGATCTCTGAGAATGAGGCTTTCCTTGTCATGCTCTTTAAACAAGTACCCCAGTCATTTTGATGCTCACCACAGTTGAAGATTAACTGGCTAGAGGAAGCAAAAGGTGGTTAGCAAGCTACCACATTTACATTCACAAACTAACAGCATCTATGTTTTACACTTGCCGAATTTAGAATTTTATTTTTCATGGAGAAATAATGATCTTTCCAAAAAGCTTGAAAAGAAGTCATCGTTAGTGGAGGAAATGGATGATGGGAGGCCTACCAAAACCTGAACCAGAGCCCTAGAGTCTTCCTGTTCACAGGAGCCACAATGGTAACACAGTAGTAAAGCATTTGGGTAAAACAGAAAACTAAGAGTAAGAGGGGCTCATCTGAATGGAAAGGTCCACCTGGAAGAAACTGGTGGCCATTTGCTTCGGGGGAGTAGGAACCATGTCCTCCAACATTTAAATGGTGGCAACTAATACTAAAAATACATACATAAACATACATACTTACACACACACACACACATGCACACAATGTATCAATACTATGCAGGGTAAACAAAACACATTTTGGGGCAGCATAGGCTCAGTTTTCAAAGTTAGACCTACACCCATACACTCATATGAAAAAGGTCTACTAGGATTAAAGAAACTTTTGTGAGGTTGGCTAAAAGCCAAAGCTCAATCTTCAGCAAGGGGTAAGAGTTTTAACCCATTTCCTCTAAGTTTATTCTCTATCTCATTCTGTCTCTCCCTCCTTGCTCCTCCCTCTCTCTCTAAGATCTTTGTCCTCAAAATACAAAGTATTGATGCTTCTCACATCTTATATTTTTATGGCCTCCCAGAACACAGAGGTGAGAGAATTTATAAGGCCACCGAACCTGAGCAAGGGACAGCCTGTCATTAATGAATCCAGTGCCAACTTTATTGTAATTTTGCAAGTTTGTCTCAGTTCACAGATTAACGAAACCTGTAGTTGTTTTACTTGCCTGCCGGGCTGAGTGCATCTGCCAACTGATTTGTAGTAGGATTTGCTAATTTACAAGGCTGCCTTGCTTAAAATGCATAATTTCATACTAAAGTCACTATCATCCCCACTTAGTGGCACTCGTGCCAACAGTCCAATACAGCTATGACTGCTGTTTCTAAATTCCCATAGATGGGAGTGGGTTGGTTATGTTGCAGAAACGTTGCAAAAATCAGACACAGGTTTATTATGCCACAGGTCCCAGAGAAGCTAGCACTCTGAAGATCTGGACCCCGAGCTCAGTTACAACTTTGTTTATATAGAACTTGTTAATTTGTCCTCAGACAGGATTACAAAGCACTGGAGCTGCTATGGATTGCTGGCAGTTCCAAAGAGTTACAAAGGGCTGGAGTTGCTAAGAGGTACAGGCAGAGGCAGCTACATTTGTTGCTTAAACAGAACAAGCAAAAGGGAAGATGAGTCTTTAATTTTGAGTAGTGCCTAGCATATCTATAGAAGCAGAACAAATCGCTGATTAGCCTTTTGAGTGAAAATTCCTCTTCAGTTACACAAAAGTTCATTCCAAATCAAGAAGGGAGCTGTGATCAAAGGTGAGATCTAGTTTATGTCTTTTGAGGAAGGTGAAGTTACCAATCTCACGATGATTAATTTCTTTCTAATTTGTGTTCTACTAGTCATACTCTCACTTCAGAGAAAATAAGGTAAGCATGTAGATTGAGTGATTTGTTCTTGTTTAAGACTGAATTGAAGATACTTAATTGGTGTTAGGAATCTAACTATATGAAAAGCTAGACACTTTGTTTTTCTTTTAAAGCCGGAGTCTTCTAGAAAAAAGAAAAGAACTTAATAAGGAGTTAAATGCTGGTTTCCCAGTTTTGTGAATAGATGCACATACATAGCAAAAACAATACCGTACATACATACATATATACTGTATGTGTCCATGCCATGCAGGCTAAACAAAACACAGACTGGGGCAGTATAGGCCCAATTTTCGAAATCAGGCCTAAATCCTCACAGATGCTCATGTGAAAAAACAGTGTACTAGGATCCAGGAAGCTTTTGTAAGATACTTACAATGGTTCTACAATAATTTTTTGGTAATAAGATAATATATATGTTTTTAGTATCTATAAGTTATTTGTAATAATATATATATCCCAGTATATTTAAGAAATGTTTCCTTTATAATAATAAATTATAAGTAATAAATAAAATAATAAGGATTATAGTAATCTAAGTCCCTTTAATAAATATACTCTTTATAATGCATCCCCCAAAATTATAGGAAAATTATGTAGAGATAGAAAAAGATTCATGTATACATGAAGTGACCAAAAGCAGACTATAAATAGCACTGAATAAATATGCAATTACATGTATGTGTAGACAAGGCTAGGAGGATAAAAGTAAAATAAAAAATGCTTATATTAAGTGGTGAAACAGTGAGACTTCACTTTTTTCAAGACTTACTTTTTGTTTTACAACATATGATCAATTTTTCTATGTTTATCTAAAAAAAAAAGATAAAGTCACTGTCCTAAATTTGGTTTAATTTGCTTTTTATCTTGTGCATCAAGTTTTAAATTAGTGTCTTTTGTTATTTTTTACTATAAGTAAATAGTCTTTAGTACCTATTATAAAACATGTGCTCATTAAGGGACTTTTGGACTCAAGATAGTTTACAAAAAGGTATTTAACTCACTAGGGGTTTTCGAGTGGGGGATTTCCTTATTCAGACCATTCTTAGAAAAGAGTTATTCTCTCCAACTGGCAGTTGTGCTACAGTGATTTGGCTACCCTAAAACATTCTAGAAGCCCTCAGAGAAATTTTTTTGAAATACTGACACTTCCACTATAAGAACTATTTAGAAGGAAATTACTTGGCTAGTGTTCCAAAGATATTTACTCAGAAACAGCATCCAAACCTTGGGTCCTCTTTGCCTCTAACTAGTTCACCTTTCCCTGCCTCTAAACTCAATGCGAGAAAAAAAATTTCTTTTTCTAAATTAAACTCACTAAGAGTGGTAACTGTATTTTAAGGATGGAAAATAGAAGACTTCATTCATCTAGTTGTAGTTTGTAGTGGGGACCCTGAGAGTCTCATATATCAATCTCATTTTTGCCTACCAACCTTGCCATCATTAATAAATTTGTGTTTTTCCATTCTGGTTGTTAATGTTTTAAATTACATTTTGTAATTTTATTTATTTATAAAAATCTTCAAGTCCTTTGTGATATATCTATAATCCTTTAAAAATGAAAATAAATAGAAATATATTGCAATCTATTTTGTTTCCTAGGTAGGTGTAAGGAAAATAATTAAATTATAAATTATGCTACTGTTCTTTATTTTTTCCCTGAAATTATTCTGTGATTACTTTTAATGGCACTGCTGTTTCTTTTCTTTTTTTTTTTTTTATGCCCTTTTCTTTTCCTCACCATAATTTTGAGGCAACTGCTTCAAGAAATGGAGGAGGATAAACTGGCTATCTAGTAGTTGCTTGACCATAGACCTAAAAAGTACAAAACATGTGCTATATAAAAAAAGAAGAAGAAGAAGAAGAAGCAGTGCCCAGTTATTTCTCACACAAATTTCTAAAGTAAGTTTGACTCTTTTTATGTCTCCTTCAGATATTTGTGAATCACTTTGAGATGTCAAACTTATTTGTTGTGGGTGCCACGAAAACAACACCTAGAAACCAGGGGAGAGAAAACTAACTCCAAAAGGGTAGAAAGAAGGGAAGAGAAGCAAAGAGCATAAAATCAAGCATTTTCTGGAGATACACAAGGTAACGTGACAGTATGGAAACTCCTTTAAGAATAGAGGTGTGTTATTGGGCAAGTGGTGGGTGCAAGGCAGGTGTCTGTGTAACTAAATTTAAGAGTCACATTAGAGGAGAAAAAAGAGGATATACTACAAAATGGAAACAATGATTATCTAGGTGATAGGGTTATGTCAGACTTTTTTTCTTTTTACTCATCTGCATTTAAAAATTTTAATAACTTTAACTTCCTAGGTCATATATATAATTTTTAAATTATGTTTAATTTATAAGTATTATAATATGTATATATAAATGTATGTGTATATATGAATGTGTGTGTATGCGTGTGCATGCATTCTTTCAGAAAAGCAAAGTTTCCTTTGCACTTTAAACATACACCTCTGGTAAAGACGGATTGTATAAAAATGTAGTAAGTATAGTTCTGGGCTTTGGTAATTTTGCTATGCGTACCAGTATTGCTGTCTCTGAAACTAAGAGATTTTCCAAGCAAACAACACTGCATCAATGCAGTGGTTAATGATAAGGAAGAGAAGAGTGTGGTCCGAGGTTGTATAAATGGTTTCTCTATTTTGAATCTTATATTTTATCTAAGGAGGGTGCTAAAGGAGCCCAAATATTGCATATTATTTCAGAAGAAACGAAGGAGATTTTTTCCCCCCAATCATAAGACAGCGCCTGTCATTATTGTTATTTTTCCTTTCAACTGTCGGGTTAGTTTGGAAATTGAGTGCAATCAACAAACTGGGCTTTGGAATTAGGGTTAAATTACATCCCAGCTCTGCCACTTACTAGCTGTTGAATTACTTAAACTCTCTGAACCCCATTTCACCATCTGTAAAGCGGAGATAAAGACATCTTCCTCACTGCACAGCTGCCGTGACAATAGACTGAGGTCCCTTTTATGAACATTCTTACCGCAGTGCCTGCAACTTCGGTGGGGCCCCCCAAATTAAGAATCTATTGGCTTTGAAAGGCTTTGACCCTCTTGAGGTTAAACCTCTTGGATTACTCATCATTTCTGAGCTGGCATTTCTGAGATCGGGACTCTCCAAAAGAGGTGGCTGCTGCAGTTCACGCTGCTAGGCCGAGTCCCGGCGCCAGGGCGCATGCGCTGTGTGTGGCATTAGGTACCACCGCCCCGAACAGAAACTGCCTGAGAGCGCGAGTTAAGAAAAGTTCCAAGAAGAAAATGAAGGGCAAGGAGAAATCAAACCAACGAACGAACGAACGAAAAAAAAAAAGCTGACACAGTAACTGACAGTCTGAAGGAGCGGGATTCCCGGAAGGAAACAAAAACAGTTTCTTTTTCCGTGTCCCGATGAGAAGGTAAACAAACTTCCGGAGGCGCATTCAGCGACAAGATAACTTTTCAAGCAAGAAACGGTGCTGTCGGAAGCCTCGCTCGGGTCGAGCCGCTGCTGAGAGCGTGAGAACTGCGGGAAGACGTGCTGCAGTTGCAGCGAGCGCAGCCCCCCGCGCTGCTCGGAAGCGAACCTCTGGCCGGACTTGGAAGGACGTGTGCAGAAGATCGCCTCCCGCGGCCCCAACCCGCCGAGGTCCCCTTCGCCCGCCGGTCTCGGCGTGGCGCACAGCGGTCCCCAGGGAGCACGGGGAGCTCCGTCTGCCCCGCGGGGTGGGCACTCCCAGGCAAGCCCAAGACGGGCGAGTCCCTCGGTTCTGGAGACGCCGCCCGGAGGGAAGCCCTAGCAGCCCGGAGGGACCAGGTGTGGAGTGTCCGCCGCTCCGCCCGCCGCGCGGAGACCCCCGCGTGTGCACACCCCACCCCCACCCACCCCCACGCAGCCCAGCCCAGCCCAGCCCAGCCCCCGCCCCTAGGCACCGTCGCTGTCGCCCCGGCCCGGCCCGGAGGAGCCTCGCTCGGGCAGGAGAGGACTCACCAGAGGCAGGAGAACCCCGAGCCCGGTCATGGCTGGGGAGCAACGCTCCGAAGTGAAAGACCTTCTCACAGTCCCAGCTGAGCCCGTCAGCCACCCCAGGAGAAGTGACAGCCTCGCCTGGCCCCTTCCGAACTCCGGCTAGCTTGGGTGTGTGTTTGCCAGCAGGGCACGCCCCGGGTGCTCACGCGAAGTGGCGCTCAAGCTCCTTTCCTCTCTCTCCAGAAGTGTCGCTGAGCACCTATGTGTGTCTCCTCCGAGACCCCCGAGGGACCTAAAGAAATGCCCCGGGGGAGAGGCGGGGAGGAAGCTTTGCTGAGCAGCTCCAGGATTGGGGAAGGCGCCTTTGATTCAGTTACTCGCCCGCGAGGGAGGTGCACAGCGGGGAGTCAGGGTTTGTTGCACAAATGGGCATTCCCCATTCTGGGGCGTTTCTACAGTCGCCTGGCTTGTCCAATTCAGGTGAGGACCCCGAGGGCGGCTTGCTATCCTTCCGGAACTCTTCTGTAGGTCAGACTGGGAAGGTTGGGGAGGACTTCAGCTGAGCCTGGAGCTCTGAGCGCCCAAGTCCTGCGTGGTTGCAGGAGCCTTAGCCAATTGCTGGGAACAGTCAGTGCTGTCCTTCACTCAGCTCCCGGTATTGTGGTGACACGAGAGGCCTGCAGGAGCTCTGACTAGTGTATGAAGTGTGCTCTGGAGATTCTGAAAATGGAAGACCCCTCGGCTTTTATTTCGCAAGAGGAGAGAACGAAGCGAACTACTAGGACGAATCACACAGCCCCAGCTGTATTAAACGTTCTCAATAACTTCCCCTCCTTTGTTACTCATTATTTCCTCACCATTTTTTTTAATAATAATAATAATAAAAGTGATTCTCTAATGCCAGGTTAAGACCCGCTCGAAGTCACTATTATTTTGGAAAAGTAGATTTGTCTGTTTAGTTTTGCAAGAATTTTACAGAAGGGACGTTTGCATGATGACTTGTGTTTCCTCCTGCGCTATATTACCCAGTCTTAAAGGCGTTGATTGGCTTCTCTGCCTCCTCTTCCCGTAGATCGTTAGTGAGTTCTGTGAGGAAGACCCTGGCTGTGCCAGTCCTGTTCTTACAGTTCCCAGCATGTAATAGTCACAAAAAGAAGTGAATGGGGGTGAGAGTGATGGTATTTGGGGACTCGGTGTTTTATTCCTGCAACTTTCCTCTAAATCTAAAACTTTTTAAATTGTTAATCGAAAATAGAAAAATTCATTAAAAAGAAGGAAAGAAGGACACGAAGGAGGAAGGGGGAGGTGGAGTGAGAGAGAAATTAAAATCAGCATCTCTTGAGAGTGAATTTTAAGCCAGCAACTTTCACAAATGATTTTTTCTTAATATTTATTATTTTAGCCCAATGAGATGAGTGACTATTAAGCTTACTTTACAAACAAAGAATTGTAGCCAAAAAAGTTTAAGCAACATTGGCAAAGTTGGTTAGTTAATAAATAGCAGAGCCAGGAATGAAACTTGGATATTCTTGTTCCTGAGGCCCTGCCCTTTCCAACTTTACCACTGCTTTCTAACCCTCCCCATACCTAATTACTCTCAAGCTCGATGAGATAGTAATGGGTGCTTTATGGGAAGAAATATTTCAAGGTGAAATGATTTTAGAAAATTTGGAGTTAATTTAATTTAAACAGGCCGTTTAATCCAAACATTCTCAGAACTTTCGATATGCTAATATGCATTGTGACTAAGAGGGAGCTGTGATATGTACTGCTTCCCAAACTTCTTCATCTTTATGGTGTCCATTGAAGAACACGCATTAATGATCGCTTCCTGAATGCTGGTGTTCTGGGGAAAACAGTGTGGACATCTCTGAAAGTCATTTTTATGTGAATATCCTAAGGGCCTCCAATCCTTAAAGAGCGAAACATACAATTTCAATAAGAATTTCAGGCACTTGACCAGCCGTGGGAGATATTTTGGACCTGACCATCCTAGTTTTACTCAAACTATACCATATAAGTTAAAGCTTGTTTTTTCCAAAGATACTCTTACCACTGAACATCTCATTTGGAATAACACTTCAGCATATAGCTGACTAAAAAGTTGAGGGGATGAAAACCTTCAACACCTTTTCCCTACTAAGACTATTTTTATCCTTTCTCTCCATGGACCTAATGTTTTAAAAATTGTTATAAACCAAATTGCTATAGCCAGAAGTTCCTTTTAATAATTCCCAATCGTAGTGAACATCTATGATTGTTTATCCTATTTTTTTCTTTCTGGTAACAGCACTTCCAAGTTGACTTTGGAAATATTGCTTCTCTTCCCTCTCTTTAACTATTTGATGTGGGAGATTGTATTAGTCAGGGTTCGAGAAAAAAAAACAACAACCACCATATATATAGATATAGATGTTGAGGTTTGTGTGTGTGTGTGTGTGTGTGTGTGTGTGTGTGTGTGTGTGGAGAGAGAGAGAGAGAGATATAAGGAATTGATTGATGTGATTGTGGACCCTGGCAAGTCCAAAATCTGCAAGCTAGCTAGCGGCAGACTAGAGACCTGGAGACCTAGGGAAGAAGTGCAGTTTGAGATGAAAGACTGTCTGCTGGCAGAATTCCCTCTGTCTCAGAGGAGGTCTTTGTTAAGAACTTCAACTGATTGGATGAGGCCCACCCACATTAAGGAAGGCAACTATTTCACTCAGAGTCTACTATTTAAATGTTAATGCCATCAAAAATACCTTCACAGAAACATCCAGAATAATGCCAAATATTTGGATACTATGGCCTAGCTAAGTTGATACATAAAACTAACCATCACGGTGACATTGACACCAATCCCTGGGCCTGTGTGTGTATATGTAGGTGGGAGGAGGAAGGATGGGACAAGGAACACCATTTGGTTTAAGACAGCCAGCGCATCACATTCAATTGGAGTAAACCTTGCGACCTTCAGTAGCAACAGTAGGCACAAACTCTTTCTTCCACTGGATTTAATATGGGATTATGCGAAGTGTGGAACTGACGTGGTAGTAAAGAGAACTTCTAGATCTGCAAGAACTGAAAGCAGAGTCAACTCACACTGAGAAGAAACCATGCTGAGGGACAGAGCCTGCTAGTGTCACCTGAAATCAAACCCAACTCAATAATGCATTATAAATTTTTGCTTAAGCCAGATTGATTAGAACTAAAAGAATTCTAACTGATAGATCATCAAGCTTTTGATCAGCATAAGAAATTCTCTGTTGCCAAAATTAGTTGTTAAAAGTTACCTATTACAATTTCAGCCTCAAGTAAGGATAACTGATTTTCTACATAGGCTGGTAGAGATGAAGATCTAGGCACATTACTTCTACCACATTACTTCTATCACGAGAGGGCGCCAGATACCACATCAGCCGGATGAGGAAGAAAATTGAATTTGGTTTCCATTAATAGAAATCTGTTTTGGTTCTTGGGAAAGGGAAAAGAGAGGAGAGAGACTGTGATTTAGATGGATAATCTGTGAACCTGATTACATAGATGTTTTCATTTCCCTGAGAACATATTATTTCTTGCAGGGTTTAAAAAAAAATGATGTCTGCAAAGCACTTAGCACACTCAACAAATACCAGCTGCTGCTTTTGCTTTGTTATTCTAAATGAGGAACTTTCACAGTACAGGTTGCTAATTTGGGGTCATAGTTCAGATGGAAAGAAAGACAAGCAGCTTACTGCTCCTTTCCTGTATCACTTCCTATATGAATGAGTCCATGGGCCAGAAGGTACCGCCCAAGGAAAAGTGCTTGGAGCCTGGCTGGCCCGGGACACAGAGCTTGGCCACTGACAAGTGAAGCAAGTTACTCAATATCCCAATTTCTCCCACTGTGAAAACTGGTATACTAACTTACTTCTTGAGCAAGAACCTGGAGCTGGGAATGGACTGGAGAAGCTAGGATGCAGAGAAAATTCTGGACAGCAAGTGTTTGGGAAAAATCGATCTTATGCAGGTCCTGGTTTCATAATCCAATTGGGCACTTCTCCCTGATTGCCCTGAAAGCACAGATATTCTGTGAATCCACACGTGAGAGGTGCGGCCCACCCTGAGGTGTTAAGAACTGACGCACGAAAAGATAGGGACCACTTTTCAAGAAGTATAGATCAGGAGCAGATGAGATTTAAAACTTTGCTTAAGGTAAAGCTTCTTAAACCTCGGGCCACCTTTTGCCGTTTCTGTGGCCCCATTGTACTTTCGTTTAACTGATATATATTTTTAAATCAACTTACTTTGTTTCTTAAGCAATGTTATGTTTAAAATAAAACATCACATTATAACCATCAATGGAAAATCAGCACTCTTTCCTGAAGATAGAATGTACTCATAAAAATAAATACACAGCAATTGAAACAAAATATTTGCCTACATACCTCTAAAAATTGCTTTCCAAACCACCAATGGTAAGGGCACAGTATATATACTTCTGGAAAGTTTGACTTAAGGCATAGCGGCCTTCTCTCTATTTTAGTATCCTTTGCTGCCCTCGAGAGATTGCTAGAGAAAAGCCTAATCAACTTGGGCCTCAGAACCTCCCCAGGGGACTGGCAGGGAGGTGATGTGCAAGAGCAAGAGAAGATGTAAGAGTAGTTGTCTCTCAAGCCCCATGGAATGCTGGAGGAGTGAGACTGGGTGGGCCCTCTACCAGGACTCCAGCCTTTCCCTATTAGAATAGGCTGAGTGACAGCTTAAGTGATATGATGGATAAGAAAGAGAGAAAATGTGGAGTGAGATGTTGGAGGAGCGAGTAGAGGATCTGGAGGCCAGAGTATGGAGAACTTGGATAGAAAGGAGTAGATGGTTTTCTGCAGAAGAAGACTTTAGGCAACTAATACAGAATAGTTCAGTTACTTCACCAGCTGTGAGAAGCTTTGCATAGTATTTAATTTCCCTCAGACTCAGTTTTCTCACCTGGTAAACATCAGCCCTTTCAGCAATAATGATTTGCCTGGGAGTAGGTCTTGCATTTTGTAATTTTATTTTATCTTATTTTTACACTTTGCAAATGGTCCTCTCAAGGGCATGGATCAACAACACCTTTTATAGGTGACAATTTAGGTGGGCCCTGCCCATAGCTACCAATATCATCAGTATCCTTTAACTTACCTGTACAGCTTTCCTCCTTCATTAGATTAGAAATGCCTACAGCCACCCATCTTGGCTTCTACACACACACACACACACACACACACACACACACACACACACAGAGTATTTTTTAAACTTTCTGGAAAAGAACTAGAAAGGATTTATTGAATTAGGCTCTTCGTTCCTGTGATTACCTATCATTGCTTCTGATCAGGTGTAGTTGGAGGTAAGGAAAGCACTCTCTCTCTCTCTCTCTCTCTCTCTCTCTCTCTCTCTCTCTCTCTCTCTCTCTCTCCATACATGACTTGCCTATTTAGACAGGCTTAATGGTTTTATGAATAACTAAATGCAAATTACAATGTTCAAAACCATAGTGAGAAATGCCTCCCAAAAGAATGTGACATAGATATATGATTTTAAATTGTTTTAAATTCCTAAGCACCCCCTTCTCCCACATATACACCGCCTTCTAGGAAGGATGGTTCTCTTGAAGACTCTTGTGCCACATGAGCCTGCTAGTTTGGAGAGGCCGGAACTGAACAAAATGACCTTACACAAGAAAGGAGTGGAAGATTTAGAATGGGGGTGTGGTTCTGTGGGTCAAGGCAGGAACCAGAGAAGTGATGTCAGTGTGGGTGGGATCAGGTGGAATGATGAGATTTTTCCCAAAGAAATGCTCTGCGTTGTACTTTGTTTGAAGGGTCCTCTCTCTGTGACAATATGCTCGGTTGCACTGGATTTCTTGTGAAAGGGTAAAGGGTCCAACAGAAGCCTAGAGTGAGGACAGCAGTCCCCAGAAACTTATGTACACTTAGAACACGACCTGTCAGGTCCAGGAAAGCCTGGCTCACAGAACATGGGCTAGATCTGCCTTTTGAACTTCTCCTAGGACACTGAATAAAGCCAAACAAAAATTCAACACGAAAATAACAAAACGAGTTAACAAAAACTATGGAATGTCTTAAGTGTTTCCATTTACCAAATGATGCTTTTAATACTTAAAACTTCAATGTAGAATGTCATGTAGGACTCATGTCGAGCATCTATATTTGAGGCCCCTCAGGGATGTAAGGCTGAGGCCATTCTGACACACTCCTGATAGCCTCTGACCTACAGTCACAAAACACTTCCCACTCTAAACCAGACTACTCAACACAGCCCTAGTTGCCTAATACCACCCTTGCTTGAATCCTCCTAGCGTTGGCTGCCGCTACCTCCCAAGGTGGTTCATTTTATTTCAGAATATTTCCCAATGGTTAGATGTCCTCCCTGATGTTATAACTTCCAGGAGTTTGGCAAATCTTTGCTTAACATCCACAATGAAAGGACCCTACTTAGAAACAGACCTGAAAGATCTTTGTGAAAGACAGATGTTAGTAACTCCCCCTTAACCCCAGGTTGGAAGAGGCATTTTTGCCAAGTGAAACCTCCTCACAAGCCCTTCACAAGCTCGCATCTTAAGAGTTTTTTTATCCAGCAACAAAGAAAATGAGTCAGCCCTACTCCCTGATCATGGTAAGCTAGGGGGAACTAAGACTTTTATAGCAGTCTCCCTACTGAGGAAAATATGAAACAGGCATTCAACACCCCTCTTTAGCTCTGAAATTCCCTTGGAATTTCCAAGTTGTCCAAGGAGTTTATCAAAATTCCTTTAAAATTGTCTTCAAATTTATTTATAGTTAAACCATGAAAATATGTTGGGACAAATCATTTAAAGAAATAGGAATTGTGAAACCAAACAAAAGTAAAGTACCATTAATAACACTATCTAATGCTTATATAATGCTGGGGAAATTTGTGTGTTCTTTGCGTACCTGGTAACTCATCTAAGCCTCTTTAACTACCTCATGAAGTAGGTCTTGTTACCATCTCATTTTACAGATAAGAAACATGTACTGACTTGCCCAAAATCACATGTTTACTAGGTGGTAGAGGTTAATTTCTGAAGTTCATGTTGAATCCACTTCCTCTTTTAAAAAGTTGCATCAACGGCCTAATGATAAAGTTGTAAGCTCTCTAAGGAAGTACACAACCCAATTGTTTTGTTGTTCTGTTGAACACATGTTTTCTCTTGACTAATGTCATGCTTTTTATCTTTATATATATATTTTTAATGTCAGGCTTTATTTACTAAGATTGTAATTTTGTGAACTAAGGGAATTCTTAGTGGCACAGAGTAATTCTATCAGGTACGAAATTCTGCTGTTTGTGTTCACTCTCCCTTCTAAGAATCTTGTCCATGCAAATTGGATTGAAAAAAAACTGCAATAATTAAGATTGTGTGGCCATAACTCCATACTCTAACTCCATTTAGACCTTAGTATGGAGATAAATCACTGGGTGATATTATTAACATTCACATTCTGATTTAGAAGGTCTGAAGAGGGGCATGAGATTCTACATCTCTCTCAAGCTCCCACGCGATGTCAGTGGTACCATCTGGCAAAGGTCTAGCCAGCTCACGGAAATCATCCATCAGTCCAGTCTGATCTACTATGGATTAAAACAGGCTGAATCGACTTTCAACATTTTGGTTGCTTGTATTATTATTCAAATATCTCTTTTGAAGCATTGGTGAAAAATGTAGAAAAATCAACAAACTAAATAATGTCATAATAAATGTATTTTTACTCAGTTTCTATACCACTTAGGCCAAATTTTCACTTAGCAGAAACAAGTCTGCCTTGACTAAATAAATTATTTCTATCAAAAAAAAAAAAACTTAGTTCATTTTCAAACACACTGAGCTTTTATTTGTGTGAACAGAAAGAAAACTGGCTAGATGCCTGCTGGTTCCCTCAGCGAATCAGGATAATGTGACCATAAATGTCCATGAATTTCCCCCACAGTCAGGCTCTGCCTTCTTTATTTCTGTCGTGGGGACATGTATCTTACAGTTCAGTGCCACATACTCTGCCTTTTATGTCTTACTTTCCTCTTCTCAAAAAAAAAAAAAAAAAAAAAAAAAGCTTGGTGGAACCTCTCTTCTAAAACTCTATTGTCTTTTATGTTAAAAGCCAATAAATTAGTACACATGCAGCTTTTGATTACTTTTTAATAATATCTAACAGATTTGGAACACTTCATATGAGCCAGCTACTATTCCAAGGGTTTATAAATAGGATTTCACTTAATGCTCATAAAAATCCTGTGAGGTAGGTCTTCTTATACCCATTATATAGGTGCAATAACTGAAGCACTATTTTTAATTTCTTCCCATTTTCTATTTATCACCTCAAACACTTAATGTGTCTAAAACTGAGCTCTTTAATTTTCATTCAGATCAGAATGGTGAAGAAGTTGGAAGCAGTTAACAGAATGAAAAATAAAATAAAATTTCAAGTGGAAAGAAGTCCACTTTAGTCTTTGGGCCCATCTGGCCATCTGAACCCACAGACTTTTAACTATACTTTGCTTCTTCTGTGTCTGTCAATCACATTAATTAGATTAGAAGCTCCTTAAAAGTAACGAGTCTGTTTTCTACCATTCCAGATTGCCAGAGTCTGCCCCAAAGTCTTACAGGAACTTTCTCCACGTGTAAGGAGATATGCGATGAGGACCCAGCCTCTGGAAAGGGCCTTTGCTCGTTCTGTATAGACTTTTCCTGGCATTTGATGGTGGAGTCGAAACTCAATGGCTAGCAGATTATAAGATCAAGCGCCTTTAACTTGTTCTGATTGAATGCAATTTGAATTTGACCTGATTTTTTATAGAAATATCAAAGCAATTACATCCATCCCATCCTTCCCCATGTCTCAAGGTTTGCAGATGTGTTAAGAACAATAGCAATGTCATCATCAATAATAGAAAGGCAGGGGCAGAGCGAGGGGAGAGAAAGAGAGTAGCCTCAGCTTGGGACCATCATGTTCTCTTTCTTATTCTTTTTCGGGTTATTGCCATCTACATTAACCAGAGTTTAATATCATCCCAAGATGAGTAGCCTACATTTTAAGAGTTATTAACAATTATTTGGCCAGACTCTCATCCCTCCTAAAAGCTGGCATCTTCTCCTGAACATCTCTCTTTGAAGTCAGCAAGAATCTGGTCTGCGATGAATCACAAGGCCTGGCTTCCTCAGGAACAAGGGCTGCCAAAGCACCCTGCTACAGGGCCCAGAATCTTGCTGGCCTGTTCTTTTTTTCTTTCCTTTATCTCAGCTCTCACCTTCCTCCCTCTGTCACACACACACACACACACACACACACACACACACACACACACACCCCTATGTAGCCCATTAGAACCAGCTAAATAGCAGTGGACCCTGGAGCATGGTCCAGTGGATTAGTAGACCATGAAACATAAAACAACATGGTGTTGATTTTTTTTCACCAATACCCCTTTTTGGATTCACATTTATTCTTTACGTTCTGTTGCCTCTAGCCACCCTATTTTTCCTCCAATAAACAGAGAAGACAGAGGGACAACTTGTTTAGTGTGGGTCTAGATCAGACAGAGAAAGAACTGTGTGCACACATCTCCAGGGCCTGCATCCTCTCAGGACTGAAATTTCTGTTTTTAGGAGTCACGTTTTTCCGCACTTACTGTTTTTGAAGGCTCACTTATATCAAAGGGTCTTTCTCCACTGTTATCTTATGGAGGATGGTAGGATTCTGAGTGTATACTGTGGAGTGGCCAAGTGAAAACGGATTTGACTTATTAAACAGGATAAGGGAGAAGAGGAACATTCTAGGTTACCCTGAAAACCAACCACAGTTTGTCTTTCACTTGGTTTATAACTCTAAAGGTAAATAGTTTATGGAGATAACTTTTTCACATTCAACTCTGTATCCAAATAGCTCATATTGCTGCATACGACTTTTATATCCCTCACTGAGGAAGCAACAAGCCTGTCTGTCCTGGCCCAGGAGTAAACTGAAGACTGATTCACTTCTGGGCTTTACTTCCAAAAATATTTATTAAATATTTGGCAAGTCACTATCTTTGCAGTGACAGGAGAAAAGGAAGATTTAGGATATGGGTCCTGTCCCCTAGAAGAACACAGACAGGCCAGTATAATCTATGGGCTATTAGTATGGACTCTGGACTCAAAATCAAATTCTGGTATCATCCACAATAGTTATATAGGCATGAAGCAGTTACTTAGATTTTCTGAGCTTTTAATTTTCTGATCTGTATAAAGAAGATGATACAGAACATGCTTTAAATGCTTATTATGAGGGTATAGGTAATTCATAAAAAGGATGTTGCACAGTATTTGACACATTATAATTTCTTGATGACTATTAGTTCCTATGACTATTATTATTAATAGAGGAGAGACCAAAATTGCTGAGAGAGCCTCTTCCAGCTTCAGCTATTACAGAAGGCTTTATGGAGAAGCTGCGACTAGAGGTGGAACAATTTATCGTGCATGAGTGGGAGAGAAGACTCACTTTAATAAATTCCTCCTCTCAGCGTGATCCCCTAGTTTCCCTGGCAGTAGGTGAGCTACTCTAATGCAAAGGAACTGAGAGCATGGCTGATGACTAGACCCAGCTCTCAGCGTGAGGCTGACCGGCCGTCATCTCTTCTTCCCTTGTGCTTGAGTTCCAATAGAACAGAATCTTGTCTCTCTTCCATCACGTGCTGACAGATCAGAGAAGATATGATAGAAGCTGTCTCAGTGTCCACAGAACACAGGATCGTTCATATTTGTAGAGTTACGACAAATATATTAACAGTTATATTTTCTCAGCTTTGGCTATTTATGTGAAAGGGAAAGTAAGGGCTTTTTATTTTTTATTTTTTAAATCTTTTGAATAATCCAGTCTACAAAATTATTGATTCATTAGATGCCAGAGATTCAGGGAATAGGTTTCTCCTATGGGATCAGTAGGGATACATTTTGCTGTTTATCCAAAGGAATCTGGGGACATTGGCAACATTCCCTAAGCAGAGTTAAGCATCTGAAACTATGTAAACATCCTCTACAAACATTAGTACTGGTTAAGCCTGTAGAAGGTCTAATAAAAGAAATAATGATTCATTTTTCAAACCTCAACTCTATCTGAATGCCTAGACATTTACATTTTGCTTTATTTAATAAATATTTTAAAGAAATTTTGTTCAAATTTTTCTAGTATCATAGCCTTCTTAATTATAGATTTTGAAATGTAAATAAAATATCATTGTATTAATTTAAAATTACAATCAGTCTCAATACTTAGCATATATTTTTTAAATAATAAAATATAATACTATTGAATTGCTGCACATTATATTCAGGATTCTTTATACATATGTAATTTACAAGTCACTGAAGAGAAAGTGGATTTAGAATTAGAAAATGTGAGAGCCAAAAATTCCCTTAAATTAGATCATTACAATGGAAGGAATATTTAAACATAATAAATTTTCTCTCCATTTTGTGACTCTCAAAATAAACCAACATATTGGCCTCAACCTCATTAACTACTTTGTTGGAAACTAAATACTGCCCTCTCATCTTTGCTCTAGCATTGGCATCATATTAGTAATATTATTAATTATTTATTATATATTATCAATTACACATCATATAATTACTATAACTAATTAATAATAATAATTTATAATAATAATCTGTAATCAAGTCCTAATCTACAAAAGACATAAGATTCAGTGGCTGGGCCATTTGACCTCAGCTTTTACAAAACCTCAGATTTTAACAATAATTAATCAGAGAATCTAATGAAAAGGAGCCAGATGAGGCCTCTGTCACAAATATTGATTCTAAATTAAACTCATTGAATTACAGCTGTATAGTTTGGTAGTGTAACACTATAATATTAGTACAATAGTATTAGTACTACATACTAATACTACACTAAACATCCCCAAATTTAAAGAAGACAGGCTCTTACTACCCTAACAGTTTAGTATCTTTCAGTTCGTGTCCTTGCTTTTATTCTAAAATGTTTATTGAGTTCGTAATTCCATAGTGTAGCGGTTAGCATGTCTGCTTTACACGTAGAAGTCCTGGATTTGTGCTCCAGTGGAGACATAGTCCATGGTCTGTGGCAATGACACCCTGAAAAAGCTTAATGTCTGATCTTGGAAGGAAGCTAAGCACGGTTGAGCCTGGTTAGTAGTTGGATGGGAGACCACCTAGGAAGACCAGGTGCTGCAGGCATAAATAACAATAATAAACAAATAAAATATTTATTGAGAGCCCACTATGTGCCAGACACTGTTTTATGTCCTGGAAATGCAAGATTGAAAAAAAAAAAATTCCTACCTTCATGTATCTTACAACACAGGGGAAAAACAAGCCTGGCCTCCATTTTGTAGAGTCCAGAACCCATAAATCTTGTTTTCTAACAGCTCCATTTTCTCCCTTTTCATGCTGTTTTCTCTATTCTCCCTGCCTTTCCACCTGAGATTTTTGACTTATCAGCGTTCTGGGAAACTAGAAATGACAGGAAAATATTTTTATATCTAATCTATAACAAATAAAAACAAACACTCTTGATATTTTCATGTTCCTAAAACAAGAATCACAGAACTATTGTCCTTAACTGATTTTCCCTCACAGGGCTAGTATCTATCTCACTGAAGTACAGACTCTAATCTGCAGGAGGCTTCTGCTTCTGATTCACCACCTTTTTTTTTTTTATATAGATTTAGCAATCTTCTTTGCAAACCTGAAATTATCCAAATGTACAAAGTTTTAGAAAATGCAGAGATAATGTCATTGTTTCCCCTTGCTTGAGAGTTGTTGTTATTTTTTTTTTTAATTGGTGACTTAAAACACTGTTTCACTATGACTTCCATTAGTAATTTAATGTGTTACTAATATGAACACTGATTACACGCTGGACAATGCACTTAACTACTTACACTGTCTCATTTAATTGTCAAAATAACCTATCCTTTTCCCCACTTTAAAGATGCAATTTTAAGAAGTGAAGTAAATTGCCCAGGGCACAATGCTAGCAGATCCAGAGACTAAGCTCTATCTAGGCCATTAGAACCCTCTGCTCTTTGTCCCAGAGCATTGCCCCGCTCCTGGCAATCACTGAGGATATGATTTAAAAGAGGGGCCACATACCACATATTTTTTGAGTCCAACAAAAACACAGCATTAGTCAGCTTCCCCAAATTGCTTCCTAATTAGAATGAAAGAGATTTATTTTTCCAAACAGAGTCTTAAGCACGCTATGCCAAGCAGGGTCAATGGTCAGGTGAAATTCACAAAAAATATTTTTATTAGCTTGATAACCACAAAATGATCTATTTGACTACTGGAAGAATTCATTTTGAAAAAAACCACCAACATTTAATAAATTACATACTATGGCAATTGCTTTTCTCTTATTTTCAAATTAATTGAGACGGGCCTTAGCTTCAAACTCACTTTTAATACATAAAGCATCCTATTTAAAGCACAAATCTTCAGACATCTGTTTTGGGGAAATGCCAAGAACCTTTTCCTATCTGCTATCGTTTCCTAAATAGGGATCTTGTGAACCTGATTTCTTTACCAAAGATTGAAGCCAAATGAAATATCACTTTAGTCAGGCTAATTTACAGTTCATCTCAATGCCTGCTTTAGTCCTAGTTTTTAAATTTCATAAAAATGTATAGGTATGAAGGTGTATGTTTATGTAAATATGCAAAATAAAACCCAGGTAAGTACACATGTATATGTATCTATACGTGTTTGTATTTGACCTAAGAGAAACTAGTTTGCCAGGTAACTTTGGTTCAATTACAAAAATGAATATAGATTTTATTCAAATGCCTGTAAATAATTGAGGACTGTTTGGAGTTCATTTAGTTAAGCACTTTGTATCTGAAAGAAAAATTTTAAAGAGGCTTTTGGGGCACAGGAAATGAGAGATAAGCAAAGCGTTGCAGCCTAAACAGGGGCTACAGAGCTCTTGCCTATACTAGGTAAATTGAAGAGTCAGGAGAGGATGATACATTTTTCTTTAAAAAGGGAGAGGAAGACACAATTTCTAATAAGGAAGTGTTCTCTTTATTGTGAACTCTGTGAAAGGATTTAATTTTCCTTTGTCTGTGTCTGGGACTGCCCTGTAACTCTCGCTATTAAGACATTCCCCTTCCTGTGCTTCTTAAAGCTGTTCAGATGGTGATGATGACCTGGAGGTCCTGGGGGGTGGACTTCCATTAGGTTCAGGCAGAGATCTCCAGGGTCAATCATCATGGGCTCTATCTCCAAAAATTAGCCCAATACTAAGGAATTTCTGTCTCTATATAAAGGGACATTATGATATTTGTGCATTAGAAGGGTAAGGGCAAGGGAAGATAAAGTTTGTCTTTACATTTTGTTATCTTCTGGTGTTGGAATCTTTATGTTAGACACAAACTCAGACATATCTCTTTGTCATCAATAACAAATGGGGAAACCTGTGCAGAGGGTCTGCTTTCTGGAGTATCTAAATGCAATTTTAATGTTCTGGTATAATACTCTTCTTCCCACATCCTAGCACTCACTGCTGGTCTGAGTTGTGCTTAGCTGGAACTAGATCTATTTATATGGTCCGACCATTGCTCACTGAATACCCTCTCTGAAGAGCAGGGGCTTGAGCTCCAAGGAAAACGTGGGGTAAAAGTAGCGATAGAAAATCAAGAGAAGCTATTTAATGTAGGAGGGGAAAAAAAGTCCTAATACAATAGAGATAATAGCTTTCCAAACGCTTACCACTTTATGTTTCTTGTGATGTTTCTCCTTATTGAGAAGGATCTTCTATCCAGACAAAATAATGTAATGTTTTATCCAAAATACCAAACTCAAACAAGGTTCTGATGAACAGAAACTTTTTCTTCTTGAAGTCTGGGAATCCTTCCACCCAAATGCACTTTCCAAGAAGACTTTGAAAGGAGTCAGTGAGGTATAAGGACCTGCAAAATCTCTATTACACATACACATTCTGTCACTAGAAAAGAGGACAGCAATTCCTAAATCAAAAGTTGCCTGAAACATTTTTAGCAGAGCCTCATTCCAGGGTAGTCAGTGAGAATTGAGCAGGAAGAGACTTTCTGTGACTCAGAAGCTGCCTTCCCTTATAAAGTCAAGGTTCTCTGGAGTGGTATTTTGACTACTTTTGGAGGAGTTCTCTGAAGAAGCCAGAATTTTCTGTTCCTCTGTACCAAAAAAAGTACTCCATCGACAAATATGTGTGCAAAGTACAGACCTTGCCTGCACTGAGGTCAGTGGTGTGCCCAGGTTACCAGCATCCACAGCTGGTTTTTTGATAAAGTTCTTGTTGTCATGGATTCAAGAAAACAAACATGTTTTCAATTGTTCTGTTGTGAGTTTTAAACTCAAGGTGACCAAAGAAACTATGTATAGGAATCACCTATATTACATATAAGAAAATTGTTGCGAAATAAGAAAGTTCATTAAATGCATAGATGTGTGACACACAAAAACATAATTAAATATTGTGGTTTCTCAGATATTCTAGAATAATGAGAGTTGCTAAATCTAACATCTGAGTTATAAGTTTTCAAAAAGTTAAATACAAATTTACAGCATCCAAGTTAAACACAAATAATTATATATGTAAAACATTATGAAGTGAATATTTTACATCTGAAGAAATGTCAGGACCACAACAGACCTTAAGGTCACAACTGGAAAATCTCGATTACTATGATATGCTACAGCAAAAAAAAAAAAAAAACAAAACAAAAAAACACAATTATTATCAGAACACTACAGTTGAATTCTTGATAAATATCAGCTTGCAGTATAATGATCATACCACAAAATCTTGAGGTACCATTCATTTAAAAAACTCAAATTTGTATTTATTCCAAGTAGAGTCCCAAAGTGGAAGGTAGAAGAAGAAAACCTTTGTCAACCATCTTTCTATTTTCAACTTAATAGTAATTAAAAATGGGTTTAGGTATATGAAACTTCATTGCTTCTGGACTGGCGGAAGCAATTGTTTTTAATTGGCCTCGATAAGACTGGCTTATAGCAAGAAAATCATAAAACATTATGTTTTACTTTATATGTTTATCTTTCTTCTTTGAAAGTTTAAGAAACAAGGGTTCTTATGCTTATTTTTGTTTGTTTGAAGGTTGCCAGGGTGCGTTATTCAGCAGTTTCGGTTTAGGCAATACGGATTATGATAAAATACATGTAAGAATGGAGCAATGCGAAGGAACATAATATTGAAAGTCACCAGAACTCAGTGTTCCACTGCATTCTCTTGTCAGTCCTCACAACAACCTGATGACATACATGTGGCCCCGTTCTGTTTTACAGATGGGAAAACTGAGGCATTGAGGTTCTGGATGATTTGCCCAATGACTCAGAATAAGTTGTTGGAAAACTGGCAGTTGAATCCAACCTGACTCCTAAGCCAACACACTTTCTCCTACTTTATATTGCCTTCTAGCACAGAGAATAAGAGTCTTGGCCTGTCCCAACTACCTCATATTCCAATCAGGTTTTAAAGAAGTGGGAACTCTCAGTATGAAATTACCCTATAGGGTTTCAATTTTGTTGAAAAAGGAAGTGAATGCTTAAAATTCCAAGTTGCAGCCTTTAGAATTCTTGAAGCATCCAAAGATATCTCATAGGGCCCTTTCTATTCATTTGCTTTACTAGGAACTAAAGTATGTCTGATGCTAAAAAGAGTATTGTGTAAACTCCCAGGCCAAACTTGGCACACAGCCTGCCCTCCCTCAGCGCTGTTCTGGCCACTTTGCTCTTTATGGTATCTTCTCTCTCAAGTCTCAGGATCTTCTAATGGAAATCTAAGTTCCTGGTGCTTCCCACATCACTCTGGACAAGAAGCATTTAAGCATTGCCCAGTCGTCTGATATGCACCTAAATTAAATGTAATTCAGGTGATAACTCATAATATACCCCCTTGATTGGCACCTTATAGTTTTCAAAAACTTGAGCAGTTTATGTCTTTCTATAAATTCCATAAGCTCAGGAATACCGTGAAGTGGTTGAGCAGGTGTCATTGTCATTTTGCAATGAGGAAACTGAGGTATAAGTCACAGACACAACCAGTCCATGATAAGGTACTAATTCCTGGGACAAAATTTCAGCCACTGTATCTGAATCACACTTTCCTTTTGTGAAAACTATTAACCTCTTTAGCCAAGTACCTCATAGATGCCATCAGGAGAGTTTATACTTTATATTTTTAAATTTAATACTTCAATCAGAGATATGTAGAGATAAAAAGGACAATAAAATATATAGACCCACACACTTTACTGTTATGGGCGACAAAAACCAAGGCCAGAGAGGTTAGCGAACTGTTCAAAGCCACACAGACAATTAGTGGCAGAGCCTAAACTAGAACAAAGCCCTGTGGTCTTGTCCAATATGCTACCCACTAGGCTCTCTGGGAACATATGCTTGGGACCCATAATCTAATGAGAGAAGATAATGATAATAGTGATGAACCGCCCTCATTCTTTTTCTATACTTTCGAGAGTCAGATTATCTCCCTACCCTCTGTTCTAGGGCTCTGGGTGGCTCTTGCTTAAATGCACATCTCCAGGCCCCACACCAGAGAATCTGGCTCAGGTGAGCCCCAGGAATGTACATTTTGACAAAATGTTCAAGTGATTCCAATGACTGTGTTCTATAAGTTTAGGCTATGACTTAAGAAGCTGCTCTAACTATTTTTGAGGACCAGGGTAAGGAAAAACATTAGTTAACTACATTTAAGAAACAATTTACTTTTTGTAAGGCTGTCCCAGGGACCAGCTATAATGGTGATCAATAATTGCTTAGCAGTAAATCACCCTGAACAGTGGATCATAAAACAGAGACTCCCCAGTGAGCCTGCTATTCCTTTAGTAAGGGACTCCTAAGCATAGCCATCTCTGAGGAAATCTACCCTTTAGGGAAGTGTAAAGAGGAGCATGATGGCCACCCTTGGCGACTTTGCCTAATGACCTGATCTCCCAAACTGGTCCAGCTTGCTTGTCCAGGGCTCTGTTCTGTGCGTTGGCTTTTTGCAGTTGATGCCTATTGATAGACCTAGAGTGTTTGACCTCCTGTGGTTAGGATACTGGACATCCACACTCTGTTTAAGGAAAAGAAAGCAAATTTGTCATGTTGTAATAATCCTGAAATGTGCTAAAGAATGCCTAGAGCCAGAGAACTTCTTTATCTTGTGCATCTTATCTGTTCTTTTCTTAAAATAAGTTAGGAAAATTTTCTGAAAATAGCAATGTCTAAGATGGTCACTGCAGCTCTTTTAAGGTTTAGGAGAAAGAAGAAGTTGCTTAACTGCATTCCTGTGTTCCCGTTCTATGTGGAGAGGCAGTGTGCCCTAAAGAAATACCAACACACCAGCTGCCTCCCAAAGTTTGCCACCTAATTGTAGGGCACATGGGAAAAAATAAAAGAGTTTACAACATGGAAATGTGATAAGGGAATCACTGAGTGATAAGGCATTCTCTGCATAGAGAAATTAACCTAAGAAGGTTTATTTGAGCAGGCTTTTGAAATAAGACAGGAACATGACTTAGCAGAATAAGAAGAGGGAAGGTATCTCAGACTCTGGAAAAGGGATGCATGAAGGCTTATAAGCTGGACTGTATGAATTTGTGTGCTTTGGGGAAAGGGAAAGTTAGGACATTAAGAATATATGCAAAGCTTGGAGTGAAATTGCAAGGGGGCAGCAAATGGAAGGGGTGGAAGAGAGTCTCCTTTGAATGTTCTTGCTCTCCGCGTAGTTGAGTTCTTGGAGCTACACAGTAGGAACAGGCCAGTTGGTACAAACTATCTAGATACTATATGCAAAATACATAGATTCATAGTCTAGACGTACAAGGGGGCCTGTTAAAAAACTCGGAAATTGGAAACAAAATGGCAGAGTAAGAAAGAACCTTTTAGTCTAGCTAGAGGTAATTAGAGACTGTTGCATTATAATAAAGTATGGACATGCAGAAAAGAGAGATCTTTTTAAAAACCTGTAAAAATGTATAGCTAAATATATATTATACATCCTTGTTCTTTATAAGCTACACAAGAACATCAGTCTGATTACTCCAGAACATATCTTTGTTTTGACCCCAAATGGTACTACCTAATCTTATCCACTTACTTTCTTTATCAGCCTTTGTTGAGAATGACACTTGGCTGCAGACAAAAGTGAAATCCACCTTCAAAGGACAACGATTTGGCAACACTATAGTGATTTAAAAGAATTAGCTATCAGTTTGGTTTATAGGTCCGGAAGTTCTGAGCAATGACAAGCATTGTTAAAGTAGTTTAACTTCTAGGAGACGTCTAGGAAAGGGGCAAAAATTGCTTACCTGTATAAACTCAAGTGGGTGTTAAAAATTCTCATTAGATTCCAGTCATACCTCTCCTTGTAAGAGGGAGCATAAGAAACTATTTCATGCATCTTATTACCTACATGATAAGTACTATGCCTGGGGACATGCCAGGCACTAAACCTAAGTTCTGTTTCCCATGACTCTTTGGAATTAAATTCAGATCACCTAAATCATTATGGAGCGCTTGCTTTAAATTCCATTCTCGAAAATCGCCTAGAGGATTGGCCACCTGTTATTTCCCCAGATTCCCTTATGAAATCGATTCCACTTACTGGTTGGATGGTCATTTTTTCTCATTTTAGATACTGAAATTGTGACACTTTTATGTTCCCATATTCAAGACATCCACCGTCTGTGATATTATCATCAAAGACACTGACATAGGAGTTTTTGTTACTACTTCCTTCCTAAATGAAAGTTACAGAATCACATCTCAAAAGCTGATAACCAAGCAAGCAGGAAGATGCCTATCTGAAATATTCCTAATTGTGACTGCCTTTTCGCTGAATTTGTTGCCCTTTTAGCCCCTATTCTATTACATCATGTTAAGCATTTTTAAAAAATTAACGCTTGGTAGCACTTGATAATTCTTCTCCCCTTGTTTTAAAATGAATGATCTGTTGAAATGCTGCAGAGTAGAGTTGCCATTGAATTGGTATTTATCATCGTCTGTACATCAGAGTTTGCAAACTGAAGGCCCATAGAATTGCTTTAGTCTCTTTAGGTTTTTTTTTTAATGTGCTAATTACCATCATTTAAAAATAAGAGAATTACATATAAAAATTGCAATTTCTGCCTTCTCTAAAAAAGTGGAAAATCTAGCAACTTTGAACTGGCATATCAACAATGGACATTAAAGGGGGGCTGACCTGGGTCCCTGTTCATCAGAGGTATCACTTAGCCTTTTCAGTCATTTCTGCCTCTATACGCATGTGGATTTGCAAAACTCACCCTAGATTTTGGACGTAAATGACCAACACATGGCAAAAATGTCATATGTAGGCTGTGCACATTTGAAGAAATTAAGAAGTAGAATGGTCAAGCAGTCCAGCAGTAGTAATCCTGTCATTTATGTTTTCTGGAATACCATCAGCAAACCTTAGCCTGAAGACTTGTACTTTTCACTGAATATTAACGACTAGAACTTTCTCATTGAGATTTAGCAAACTGAGAATAAGGACAAGGAAAGTGATATAGAATGCCAGAACTAGTAGAAAGCTGAGAGGCAAAATAGCTCAAACCTTCATTTTAGAAATAAGTTGGAGATCCAAAGACATAAACATCTTGTCCCAAGTCACAATAGCTTCTTGGTGACCGAGTCGGGACTGTGGAGTTCCCATACTGCGCTGTTCTCTGCTTGCTTGTACTAAATTCTCCTCTGCTGTGGGTAGATCAGCCAGATTGGGGAAAAGCATCACACTGTTATAGCTGTATATTACTTAATTGCAACAGCAAAAATTGATTTCTCATTTTTTAAGGAACAGAGATAAGCGGTAACACGCTCATCCAAGATACTTAGTATGGTGTCACTCATACCATATCAAAAGGTTGGAGAGCCAAAGAGTTAAAGGGCACTTAAAGGTCTCTTCAAATTTCCCACATAGCATGGGAAGTCATTCTATAACCCTGAAACCATCCTACTTCCAATTAATAAGTGCAATGGACAAGGCACTCTCTACCCCATGAGGCAATTTGTTCTTTGTGTTATTGGGCTGTTAAAAACTTAAATTTAACCAAAGTTTCTAGGTGAGGGTGAATGAAATCTGTTTCCTTGAAGATGTATCCCACGCTACTAGGACTTTCACAGAGAACTCGAAAGATGCCTGCTCTCCTCCCTTACATCACTTCGGTGCTTTAGGCAGCCTTAGTGTCTTCCCCGGGTCCTTACTTCTGACTAAACCTTCTCAGTTACTCAGAAATGTTGTTGTGTGAGGTCAGGCTTCTGGGCCTCTCCTTGCCACATTGCACCAGCCACTTCCTTAATTATGAAAATGTAACACTTTGCTAATCAATGTCTTGAGAAACCAAGACATCCAGTCTCCAACTGCAACTTTATTAAGGCCAAACAGGTATCTGGGTTACAGAGATGTTCTGTGGCTTGTAATTGACAATAATAAGACATTTTCTTCTTGGTGCAATGGCTTTGTTACTAGTTCAAGGCTTCCATAGTGACAAATGGGTTTCTGAATTACCTTGTATACCATAAACTCTCTTCACAGTTCATGGACCAAAACTCTTGCTGACAATTTTATCTTCAGCTTGCCTTTTCTATATCCTTTCATATAGACATATTCTTATATTGTTTCTTTGAAGGCCATGACTTTAATAAGCATACTTCTTTATTTCCACCTTCCTGAGTGGGAACACGGTTGCTTCTCAACTATGGTATGTGTAGTACATCCTTCAGATATCTTTGGAAATATCCTATCCCTCTAAAACTACAGCTGGCCTAATCCTTTGCCTCAACCTCAGGTCCAAAGTCACACAGACAGAGTTTGAATCCTAAACCTACCACTCTGTAATGGTGTGACCTTGGGTAAGTTTCTTAAACTCAGTTTCAGTTTTCTAATTTAACGAATGAATATATTAACAGTACAATTGATGCCTGATACATGCTAATAGCTTACTAAATATTTGTTGTTGTTAATAATGCTATGATAGTTCTGAAGTGCCCTATACTATTTGTGTGCCATGTGATTCTCTTCATGTAGCCTTATATTTCCCAGGATCCTTTGCTCCATAGCACCATTTCTCTGGTTGATATGGCTGATATTTTGTCTTCTTTAGCTGACTCTTCAATGGTGTCCATGACTGGCCCAAAGCAGTATAGATATCCTCCTTGGTATGGCTTTCTTTTCTCTGACATGCTAGGTTCCAATTCCAAAACACTCCATGGTGGTAATATCAACAATTTTATATTTATTCACTGATTTGTGTCTAGAAGATCCATGGCTTGGTTTCTAGACTAAATAAGTGACTATCAGTTAGTCTCCACAGAAACCCAGCAAATCCACCCATTCACCATGTCATCCACACTCGAAATCAGAGTCATCAAGTTGGAAGGAACCCCAGGACATCGTGTAATTCTGCTCCTTCAGCCCAGGATTCACAGTTTTCAGTATGGATAAGAGTCATTGCAGATTCTATCAAAAATAGGTTCCATTCTAGATAATTTACATAAAAACTGCTCTCAAGAAAGTGGAGTGTCACTCCCCATTCTTCAAGTGTGGGTTGTACGTAGTGACTGCCTTCCTAACAATGTGATATGGAAGGGGTTGAGAGAAGAGTAATTTTACAGGAGGGAAGACTGAGAAACCCAGCCAGGTGATTTAAGGTTCACATCAGCAGTGATAATGCAATCTGATAGCATGTATGCTTGATATGAAGTGATGCGAATGGAGCCTTACCTCTGGGGTCTTCATCCCCAGAATACATCACCTTAGTCTAATCATGAGGAAAACATTAGACAATTTCCAAATGAGAGCCATTGTGTAAAAGAACTGACAGTACTCCTCAAAACTATCTCAGTTGTTAAAAATGAGGAAAGTCTAAGAAACTGTCACAGCCAAGAAGAACCTAAGAAGACATGACATCTAAATGTAATGTGGTGTGCTGTGTGGGATTCAGCAACAAAAAAAGGTACACCAGGTAAAAAAACTAAGAAAATCTGAATGAAATAAAAACTTTAGTCAATAAAAGGTATCACTTGGTTCATGAATTATGACAAATGCACCATACTAATGTAAGATGTTAGTAATAGAAAAACTGGGGGTGGGGTATGTGGAAACTGTACAATCTTCACAAATTTTCCATTAACCTAAATCTTTTCTAAAATGAAAAGGTTATTTAAAAATTTATTCAGGGATTTTCCTCAGGGATATTTATTTCGGAGGTGTGTTAGGGTGGGAAGGGGTTCAGTTTTCTATATTATTAATACATGCTCTTGCTGATTCCAATGCAATTCATTTGCAGACCATGGCTTGAGAACCCTTGTCTGTTTTGAAGGTTCTCATCTTCCCATGCCCGTGTCCCCATCCTAGATGCTCTGATTTAATTGACCTGGAGTGTGGGCTGGGCATTGGAATTTTTTAAAGCCCCTTAGATGATTTTAGTTGCAGTCAAGTTTAAAAATCACTTTCTATACTTATGCTGTTCAATATAGTAACCACTGGCCACAAGTTGCTACTTAAATTGAATTAAAATAAAATAAAATAATTATTTTTTTAACCTACAACTTTCACACATTTCAGTGATCAGTATTCACATGTGGCTAGTGGCTACTGTATTGAATGGTACAGATAGTGAACAGAACATTACAAAATGTTCTGTTGGACAGGGCTGGTCTATGTCATTGGTGTAGAGGGGATATTTGTGGTCTTCTCCAAGAGCCTTTGAGAGAAAGAAACCCTAAAGATTCTCTGTTGAATAATACATAGGACAGGACACCCTTATTACTGGTGAATATTAGAGTAAACCAACTTGTCTCGATTTGCCCAAGACTTCCTCAAGCACCCGAGAGTCCCATGTCCCAGGAAAACCGTCAGTCATGGGCAAACTATGACAGTCACCCTAGAGATCCAGGGCCTTTATGGAGAGCTTCACAAAGGAGAATAGGTAGCTGGGAAGTTTGAATCTAGTCAGGATAGGGGGAAGGAGCTGGTGATAAGAACATTTTCTCTCACTTAAGCCAGCTGGTGCCAGTATTGTCCTGTGTGTCTAGGATTTCGTGAGGCAGGGATGCTGAACAGTGAAGTCACCTGCCTTTGCATGATGCTTTAGCCTCTTGCTCCCTGCTAGCTTAGTGGATGTAGACACCCAGGCCACTATTCACACCTCTGTGTGTGTGCTCAAACACTGTCTCTGGTGTAACTCAGACATGTCTAGGTCTAAATCTCTTCTCTACCACTTATTAGCTATGAAGGCTTTTGCCTACATTTTCTCAACTATAAAATGGAAAAATATTATTCCTTATGGCTGCTGTGAGGATCAAATGAGCTCATGCCTGTAGAGAAAATAGCTCATAGCACTAACTGACAAATATTAGTAGATATTAATATTATTATTTATCCTCTCCTCAGAATACCCTTCACTTTTATTTAAAAACAATTCATTAAGCATTTCCTGTGTTTCATTCAGTTCAGTTCAAGGAACATTTACTAAATGTTCCAGGCCCTCGTAATGCAAAGATGAAATCAATTTAGTCTTTGCCCACAAACACATTGTAGTGGAGCCTGGAGGTTAGAAGTATTAACATAGAACAGTGTAGCGAGCCCTGTGAGGGACATGGGTACAGTGTGGTACAGGCAAACAGAGGAGGGATACTTGGTCCAAATGAGAGGTGGAGGTGGGCAGAGAAGGCTTACTGGGGGGCGGCGACACCTAATGAGTTGAGGAGGATCAGTGGGGCATGCTGGAAGGACTGGCCTGGGGGCCGAGCAGAGGGGCGAGTGGGCGAAGCCTGCTCCAGGCAGCATAACAGTATAAGCAAAGGTCTTAAGCTGTGAGTTAGTCTGATTTGTTAGTTTAGAAGTGCACTGTTCAGTATTAGCAGGCAATGTTGGAGCATACTTCTGAGAGAGGATACATAAAGGTGGAAGAAGCAGGCAAAGGTAAGTGCTGTTAACAAAGGGACAATGGATACCTGAAGGGAGGGGGGAAGCACAAGGGGGAAAATTTTTTTAAATGTTATAAAAAACAAATAAACAACAACAACAACAAAAAAAAACAAAGAGACAATGGATAGTGTCCCTGTACTCCAGGAATTTAACTCAGCTTTTTAGGCTCTCTGTTCTTCATGGCTAAACCTAATTTCCCAAGTATCTGTTAGTGACAAAGAAAGTGTTAAAAGTTGTTCTGACTCCAAAATCTAACAGGGTGCTATTTTGTAATCCAACATGCATTTTGTTCCTATACAAATAAAACACTAAATTAAATTAAATGAAGCACTCGATGGTGCCCTCTTAATCTTGAAATATATTACACAGTCTAGAGACTCTGAAAAGTTTAAAGGAGTGAACAAGCTTACTCCGCTTTCCTAATTGTCCTTTATGAGATCATAAACAGACAGCTTTATAGTTTTCTGATTCCTAAGATAGGACTTGTGCACTATTTCTTAAATGTCTATTAAATGTTAGTAATATATCTAATGTCAAATCCACTGGCGAAAACACTTTTCTCAACCTCAGAAATTATTATGAATGCCTTGGCATACAATAGAAAATACATTTGTGTATGATGGGTTGGGCACATGTAACCTACAGAACAATGACCTCCTCAATATGTCCACTTCCTAATCCCCAAAGTCTGTGAATATTTTACCCACCCACCCCCACACACATCCACACATCCACACACACACACACACACACACACACACACACACACTTGTAGACATGATTAAATTAATTATCTTAAAATAGGAAGATTATCCTGGATTATCTAGCAAGGCCAAATATAATCATAAAGTTTCTCCTAAAAGGGAGGCAGGATGGTCAGAGTCAGAAAGAGAGATATGAAGATGCTATGCCACCAGCTTTGAACATGGAAGAAGGGACCTTGACCCAAGGAATAAAGGTGGCCTCTAGAAACTACAAAAGGCAAGAAAAGAGAGTCTCTCCCCAGAACTTCCAGAAGAAAGGCAGCCACCTTGATTTTAGCCGAGTGAAACCTATTTTGGACTTCTGACTTCAAGAACTGTAATATAAAAAAATTTTGTTGTTTGAAGCCAGTAAGTTTGCTATAATTTGTTAAAGCAGCAACAGGACACTAACAGGTGTCACATTCTTCTGGTTAACAGTTGACTTCTCTGAGAAAGAGTTGACTTCTCTGAGTTTATACACTGAGAAAGTGTCTCCCTCACATCTAGATCTAATTTCCTCTTAATGAACACTTGGTAGTAATAATAATAATAATAATAGGTGGTAATTCCATAGTGCTCTCCACAGGCTAGGCAGTGGTCTAGGCACTTGTCATTTATCAACTCTTCACATCTCATTACCACCTTGTGATAAGGTCTGATTATTAATCCTATTTTTTCTGTTAGAAAGCTAAGGCAGAGAGATGATATAGTTAGTAAGTGGTTGATCTCGAATTTGAACTCTGAATCAAAATCCTTTGCTTATTGATCCAAAAGTTTTTACGTTAATACAAAGACAAGGTCTGAGGGCTAATTACCACTGCTTTTCTTCCTTGTGCTGCATGTTTTTGTCCCTCACATTTAGCATGAGAAGTTTCTTCGAGCTTATCAGATTTTGAAATAAATCAGAACACTATGAAAATCAATACTATCTACTGAGCATTAGCATATCCCACAAATACCTTACATCCCCTTAGGAGGCATCAAATCAAACTTGCCATAAAGAATCTTGGTTACACTCCACTGAAGAACA
Organism: Eonycteris spelaea; assembly: GCA_003508835.1. Classification (NCBI taxonomy): domain Eukaryota; kingdom Metazoa; phylum Chordata; class Mammalia; order Chiroptera; family Pteropodidae; genus Eonycteris; species Eonycteris spelaea. The sequence continues at coordinate 373,739 of PUFA01000162.1, forward strand.
GAACAGAGCCTGGCAAGTCCCTGCAGATATGGTTAGAGTGATCACTGTGCCAATGTGGACTTGATGAGTTTCTCTGCTTGGACTGTCTTAGGAGAACTCAGTCTTTGGTCCTGAGAATTCCAGACCTGGAGAATTCCAAGAATAGGTGAAGAAAAGGATGCCTTACTCTCACTGTGTCTCCTCAGACAAAAAAAAAAAAAAAAAAAATATGAGCTAAACAAAATAAATAACAAGTTTGACCAGCCTAGAGAAAACTAATTCTACAGCCCAAATTTCCAACAGCAGCAGAAAATCATTTTCCTTGTCAGACAGCTACATTATAGTCATGTTTGCCAGTATTGACATGGCCTAATTGAAATCTACAAGGTACTGGAGATAAACAATAATCAAGAAGTGGTTAGGCAATTATTGAGCACTCACTGCTTACTCAGCTCTGGACTGGGCCCCAAAGAGGTTTAAAATTGTCCCAGATCTCAAGGAATTTACAATAAATCATCACTAAATAATGTTACCAAAATGGCATATGATGTTTGTGGAACAATGTGTCTAGAGATGATTCTTGACTATGTGCTTATAGTTAAGAATTAATTTTATAGTTTTCCTGAACTGCAACCAAGTCAGCAGCCACTACTGTTTTTCTAAGCACTCCATAACTCCATGGATACATGGCTGAGAACCTCAAAAGATATCTGGCTACTTAACTGAAGATTTCTTTGTATGTACACATACTCATCTGGTGCTGCTTTCTCTCACTGAAGAGACTTGGATGGGGTATGGAAGTATAAATCTCAAACCCAGACAATGAGACCATTTAATCACTTGCTCAGAAATTTATTTTCAGCTACAGGTCCTCCCTGGTTACTGTCATATGTGAAAGAAAAAAGAGAGAGAGAGAGAGAGAGAGAGAGAGAGAGAGAGAGAGAGAGAGAGAGAGAGAGAAAGGAAAAAAACTTGTAAGAAAAACTAAACCTTAAATTGTCTTCTCATGTCTGTTTGTGTCACCATAGTCTGATCACCATCAGGGCTATGAGTGTACACTACTATAATCAAGAAAGAAAATGGCATAAGGTATTAAAGATAAATACCCAAACTCTTGGTGTTCCTTTGGTGTTTAAAGGAACATTCATTTCGTAAGATTACCAAGGGCTCCACAGACACTGCTTGAGACAAAAGTTGAATAGAGGGGGATCCTACCTCTACTCGACTTGCCCTCCTCATCAGGAAAATGTGGAATTTTTGTTTCACATGATCTCTGTGAAAAAGCACATTGGGTTAATCTCAAATGCTCTACTTTATGTTGTATTGCATTGTCTTTATATTTGAACATTCAGACAATTGTGTTTTCTGGTTGATAAAAACTAGGCACTGTTGACAAATTCCTGAAAAACACAGAAAAATCTGTTATCGTTTAGTTTTACTTGAAATTTTTAAATAATCAACAGTGCAATTTCTCTAAGAGAAATATATGTGTATGTGTGCATATATCATAAATCAAACAGATCAGACATAATAACGAGTGAATAGCTGGCCACAGCTGTAAAATAAAGTCATTCATTCTGAGATTTTTCTCATATGTCAGCAGTCTAGAAATACCCACGGTAGCCGTCAAAAATATTTCTATCATGAATTTAGTTAGAGTCTTGGCTTGGGGAAAAGGAACAGACAAATATAAAACCATTGAAGCTACCCATTGACACTTAGGAGTGAGTGTTTAAGGCCAGACTTGTGTTTACTACCTATCTTTGAGAAATGTCTGGGTCACCTGGTCCTTCTGTCACCTGTCAAATGGGTCAGTGGGGAAAGGGGAGGATCAGAGAGACTTCCCTTGACTTGCTCTTTTCTTTCTCAAACTGCTTACGTGACAGGGAGGTACATGAACTCTCTGCTCCAAGGATGGCCCCTCATCATGCTGCTAAATTGCTCAAATAAGTAGACATATTTAATGTGCCAAAAGATTAAAGAGGTTATGGTAATGCTGACTGCCAAGTTCCTCTGTGAAACATAGCCTGTCAATCCTGTCTCCATTCCAGTTCCTATCCCATCACGCTGCTCATGGACTCAATTTATGAACACAGCATTGACTACCATAAAATTGTCACTCTCTCAATCTATTTATGGACAATTAAAGCAATATCTTTCTTAATTGCAAGCCACCTTTGTTGAAGAGTTCTTAAAAGGCAGCTCCTTTCTGTTCTCAGCTCATTAGAAAATGTCTTGAAATGGCAGCAGGACAGCAGGCTGGCATCTTCTGAGGAGGACAGCAGGCTGGCGTCTTCTGAGGAATGTGCAATCCATGCCTGCATCTGCTCCTTACATTAGCTCAATATCTCCGGGCGTTGCAGCAGTTGTTCTGAAAGCTTGGGGTGTTTATCTCTCACAGGCAGCTGAACTGCCTCCCATTTCATGAGAAGAGCAGTGGAATGCAGTGGAAGAGACCCAGGCCTCTGGCCACCCAGATTAGAGAGTTTTGTGTGAAGGTCCCTATATGGTTGTGTGAGACCGAAGGACAGGCTCAAGTCTGTCTTTGTTCCTTGTTTGGGAAGCAAGTGGGAGGGGAGCAGGCCAAGGGGCTATATAACCCTTCAGCGTTCAGCTCCCCTGAACACCACCCAGAGCGGAGAAGCCCAGCCAGCGCTGTCAGGGTAAGTGGCACTACACCGGGATGTGACTGACAGATTCCAGTGACTCTGATGTTAACCATCCATCAGACGTCATCTCAAGGGAATTGGCTGGGGCCATAAATTCTGAAATTTTGAATGAATATTTTACTATTAAAATGATTGTAGAATTTAGCTCGATTGATCTAACATTAAAAAAGAAGACTGAATAAGCAGCTTGGTGTGGGGGAGGAGGGAGAGAGGAAGATGGAATGACATCACTGTATCACCTGTAAAATCTATTTATACTAAACCAACGGCTCCTAGTACTTCAGGGATGCAATCTAAGTTTGTTATCATTTGCATAAGTTATGCATTTATTCATATTTAGGTACTGGAAACTCCAGTATTTGGGGTTCAGATCCGGTGTGAGGATTCTTTATTAGATTGTGTTTCTGGTTCAGCAAAGGTGTCAGGAAGCGGACTTTAGAAGAGAACAGAGCTAGTTGCTTAGTCTTTGGTATTGGCTACTTATATATTTGCTTCCGGGCTCCCCTGGCTCTAATTGGTAGTGACTTCTGTGGGGGATGTACGTCTCTTGAGAGCAACCGTGAGCTTACGCTTTAGGATGTGCATCGCGGTTGCTGGGTTTTTTTGCAGCAGAGCGCCGCAGGAAACCAACTGAATCTCAGTGAATAAAGAGGGAAGGAGCAGGGCGAGCATCTGACAGCTGCTGCTGTCTCAGCCTGCTGGATGTCTGCTTTGCGTTCCTCTCAGCCTGCTGAGGCGGGCGAGACTGTGGAGCCAGCCCTGTCATGCCAGGCTGAATTCCGCTATAAATCAAGGCTTGGCAGCGTCAGCCCGAAATGGGAGTTTTCGCGCTGAGATTTTTTTTCCTTCCATTTTGTGACTCATGACTAAATATGGTTTGCGTTTCAAGACCGACGAGCTGGGAACTGCAACATTCTTTCCCCTCTTCCCTCCCACTAACTACTCATTTTTGGCACCAGTTGCGCTCCAGTTAGTTGGAGCAAAGCCCCTGACCAGGGTGCAGTTCCAAAAGCAGACTTTCGGCTGTGTTTTACCTAATTAGGAAATGCTTTGCTCCAAACGGAGCTGCTCATGCAGGTTAGAAAAGAGCTGTAAACCACTGAGCCAATTCTTTTCCGGGGACACATAGACTTCCTCTAATAATAGAATGTGGGGTTTTTTTGTTTGTTTTTGTTTTTTGCCAAATAAAAGTACATTTACTGAATTTCGAGATTTTTTTTTTTTGGCATGCTAGCTGCTGACCACTTACTTTTTCTTTAGTGTAGTCAAACACCACCCCTCCCCCCGCCCCCAACAAAAGCATTGTTAAGGATGTGCATTCATGGTGAACATCCCATCACATTTTCATAGTGCCCTATCCCAAATATTGTACCCCGTTGCCCGCTCTTACTTTTGGTTTGGAAAGTCTGCACATCCACAGGGAGCCCGTGATCCTGGTGCCAGCTGCCTCTGACAAGTGCCTCGGACTCTTAAGGCTTCTCTGTCTTGTCTCCCTTACATCCATTTCTCACTTCTCTTCTAGCTTATTAATTGTTAGGAAGTCGAATCACATGAATGCCCTACATAATTTAGTGTCTGACAAAGGAAGGCAAGGGTGAGAAAGGAAAAGGGAAGACATTGTCAAGGCCTGAGTCCCATTCTCACAATGGAATTCATGAATTGAGGATTTCCATCCTCCAGGCAGTGAGGAAAGAAATCAAAGACTAGCAATAAAAAGATCTGAATAATGATAATAATCATTTAATGATGTTAATGATAATCATTTGAAATGAATATTTATCATGAACTCATAATGTAGACTCCACCACAAATTATTTTAAATGCTTTTAAAAAATCTAATCCCCATGAGAACATGTGGTATGTACTGATACTGTTGCTGTTTTATAGATAAAAACTGTGGTTTAGCTATGCCAAATAATTCAATTAGCCACACAGCTTCTAGGTGGTGCAACCTGGACTCCAACGCAGGCGGCATGACTCCAGAGCCAGCTCCAATCACTGTGCTCTGTAATCTCAGTTGTCCTAACTTCATCAGTTTTGGAAACGTGAACAAGTCACTTCAGCTCCTTGAGTCTTGATTTCCTTGTTTGCCAGTCGAAGATAATAGTACAAGCTCTGGATTTTAAAATATATTCTCAATGGAGATTCATGGTTTTTTGCAAAGGGTCGTGTGACATGAGGCCCTGCTGTGGAAGTTCTAGGCATTTCAAAAGACACAGCATTGGTTTCATGGGAACAGTCTGGCAGAACTCCAGTTGTAATAGCTTTGTTTTCTTTTCTTGCTTCCCAGAAATATTCTTTAAAAAGTTGCCTTTTATATCTAGGTCTGTGTGTGCAATGAGTTCCCCAACTTAGAAGAATCTTACTTAACTTGAAATTCTAAGATCTCAAAGTCAGGCAGAGAACCCTGGGTGTCCCTCTCATTACAGGATATTTCTATCTAACTGCGCTTGGAAAAATGGAAGGGAAGCTGGATTGAAGGCCAGGGGGTAGCCAAGAAGACCTCTAATGCCTTGTGTGCACGCACTTGAGCACATCACTTCCCTTGTGTTTTCTCATTTGTAAAAATAAGGTCATTGGACAAAAATGTTGTTTCCCAAATGTTCAATTTCTCAAATCTGTAAGTTGTTACTTTTGCTCCAGCCTTTCAAATTTTGTCAGGATCCAAGCTTGAGTGGGATATTTAAAATATTGTTTTATTACTAAAAGAATACATGCTCAATTTTTAAAAAAATTAAAAACCTTGGGGAAGATAGTTAAAAACACCTACAAAACTAGCACTTTAAAATAACCCTCATCAGCACCTTGGTAAATATGATCAATGAGCAATGTGTAAAAATACATTTTAATGGGATAATATAATGTTACTTCCTCTAACCTGTTACTTTTAAATAAGAATATACTTGTGGCTTATCCTTTATTTATCTTTATTAATGGCAGCAATGTATTCTACTGCATGATGTGTAATTTATTAAACTTATTCTGGCTTGTTGGACTTACAGGCTGGCAGTGATTTTTGTTAATGGAGAAAAACTATGGCCGCTAAATTTTAAAGCACCTTAGAAAGTTTTGATTGGTTCCAATGTTTTTTCCAAGGGTGAAATAAAAGTTCTCAGAATCCAAAAGAGATTTTTCTTTTAGATATTTTACATTAAACATTTCAGCCTTTTAACATTTCCAAATTTTAACATGCTTGTCCATCTCTCAAAATCTCCCTTTTGAAAAAAATTTTAAAAGTTATAACATATATAGAAAAATGTGACGGGGTGGGTGAATACCAACCGCAAATTCCAGATACTGCTTTAACATAGGATAAGTTACTTGCCCCTCTGAAGGTCTGGTTTCATAGTCTGATGTTCCTATCTGTGCTCTATAATTATTCATTCATTTGCTTATATAGTCAACCTTTAAAGTGCTTATGGTCACATGGGATATGCCAGCCACTGTGCTAGAGGCCAGTTGTATAAACATGGAAGTCAGAGTTTGGCTTATAAAAAGCTTGCAGTCTAATTAAAGTACTTTGAGATAAATGCCATGTTAGATAAGGGTCAGCTGAGAGTGCTCCAGGAGTACAGAGGAGGGGCCCCAAACCCATCCTGGAAGGTGGGAGTGGTCAGGTAAGTGTCCCAGCGCTGGATCACAGGTGGGTGGCTTCCTCCCTCTTCCTGCAGGACTGTGTGAAGTAGCTCCAGCCGAGATGTGTGAAGAGGAGGACAGCACCGCCCTGGTGTGCGACAATGGCTCTGGACTTTGTAAGCCGGCTTTGCTGGGGATGATGCTCCCAGGGCTGTTTTCCCATCCATTGTGGGACGTCCCAGACATCAGGTGAGCAAAATTCTGGAAAATAATTTTGGAAAAATGTTTAGAAAAGTGAGAAATGGGGCTATAGATTGGGTCCCTCTATGCCTGTATCCATCCACTGATTGTCTATAGCTCTCTGCCCCAAAATTATCTAACCTTGCTAAAAATGTACCTCTGATGATTAATGTCAAGGAATAAGTGTCAGTTTCATACACATCATTGATTACCTAGTGGGTGTCTATCAGATATGTCTGCCCCTTTTTCATGAGTTCCTTTGGTCTAAATATAATCCTTATCATCCTTATCATCATTATCATCATCATCATCAGAAACACTATGAGTTACCTGATGTATATCATACTTACTCTTTGAAGAGAAACTAAACTAAAACCCCAGTCATTCATTCTCAAAGAGCTTGATGTTAGATAAAAGTAAGCATTGTTACCAAATGTAATTTTACATACTGCTGCTAGCTGTCAATGACATTATATCCAGACAGCCACATGATAATTTTATATAAAGGTATGTATAAACAAAATGTTGGTGGCAGTCACCTCAGAAAATACAATGCATCAGAAATGTATTTTGCTCAGTGAACCTATCTGATTGATATTTATGGCTCTCAGTCTGGCATATATTCACGAGAACAAATAATAGAAGCCTCACCCAATGCATGAACTCTCTCTTTGTTGAACCGTATGCAGTAGGGTTATTTTGCATAAACCACTATTTACAGATCTACAGTAGCCATGACTGTTTTTGCAATTCTGAAACAGTCTAATGCATTTTAAAATTCCAGTAGTGAGAATTCTTTCTTTTTTTTATTTCACCTTAATGATTAAAAAAAATATCTGACATATTTTGATGTTGATTGGTATTGATTTATCCATCAGAAATCAAACAGTGTTTTTTTGTTGATGTTATGCTTTTGCTTATAATGTTTAGAAAATAATATTCATATACTCTTAAGTAAGCAACAGCTTAAAAAGTACAGTTTAAGGGACTTATTAGAGGTAAAATGCTATTTAATTTATATGTAAAATTTTCATACATTCATTAAACAAATAATTATTGAGTGACAAATATGTGATAGGCAATTTGTTATAGTGGCAAACCAAACACAGTCTCTGCCTTAACAGAGCTCAAGGAACACAGAAGATACATCACACATGTAAAGTTGTGTTAACACAGGGTCCTCTGCCATCTGGAGGCTGGTTTGGTCTGTTTTCAATCAACTGGGGTATGTTGCTTAAGAACGTAATGACCAGTAAGACGCAGCATATTGCTTGCTGTTGGTGCCAAAAAAGGAACTTTTGTCTCACGATAATTCAACCTTTTGTGATTGGACAGTGATCAATTAGTAAGTTCTGGGAGAGGCTGATTCATAACGTTTTGAATCTTTTTAGGGAGTAATGGTGGGAATGGGACAAAAAGACAGCTATGTGGGTGATGAAGCACAAAGCAAAAGAGGCATCCTGACCTTGAAGTACCCGATAGAACACGGCATCATCACCAACTGGGATGACATGGAAAAGGTACCGGGAGTTTCGCTGCAGCTTGAACCCTCAGGCTGTGTAATTCCCTTGGCCCCTGATTCAAAACATTGTACTACTGCTGTGGAAAATAACTGGCTCAGCTGAAGGTCAAACATGTGCCCATGAATAGACGGTCCAGAGTGTGCAACGGAAGCAGGCTTCTCCCAGCCAGGAGAGCAAAGACGAGGATGGAGAGGATAGAGGCAGGAGAGAGGGCGGCCTGTCCTCTACTTAACATACACGCAGAGAAAAATTTCCTTAAAAATTTCCTTACCAATAGCTACTAGGTTTTAAGGTTGGCTTTATTTGTACATTCATGTTTTCATTTGTCCTTTTACTTAATTAAATTAATTCATTTTCCCATGAATATTAACTAAAGTGAAAGTAGAGGGTAAAGAAAAAAGTTAAATAATAATAACATTTACTCTGGGCCAGGCACTGGGCTAAACAGTAACTCCAGGGTTACCTTACTTAATTCTCACAAAGACATACTAATTATTTTCACATTACTCATGATGAGACTGGAGCTGAGGAGGGTTAAAATATCGCCTAAGCTCACACAACCAAGAACTGGTAGAGCTGGAATTTGAACTCAGATTTGGCTTCAGAGCTTGTGCCCTTAATCACTACACATCCTACCTCACAGACCTGCATTTGGGTTTTTGTTCATTCATTTATTAGATGCGAACCCTGCACTGTCTTGGAGCTTCAGTCTCAGCATCGGTGAAATGTGGGCACTTCACGAGTGCTTGTCAGGTTTTATTTGGTCCTGGTTTTGTTTAGTTCGTTCTGGTTCTCTCTAGGGGTCTGCAGTGCCCCTGTGACATCGCATCATTGCATTTCTCCTGTGTCTCCCACACTAGATCTGGCACCACTCTTTCTACAATGAGCTTCGTGTTGCCCCAGAAGAGCATCCAACTCTGCTCACCGAGGCACCCCTGAACCCCAAGGCCAACCGGGAAAAAATGACCCAGGTAAATACCCACTCCAGAATCTAGCACTTTGGGTTTGGGAAAGTCCTGTTTGAAAGGGCTGGCAGGACAGCAGGGAGACGACCCACTACAGCAGTCCACTCATAGACTGACCAATTCCCGGAAACTTGGGATTCCAAAGGGCAGGAACATCTCGATGGTACTAATATTCTTACTGCAGGAACTACTCCCTCTGACCTCCAAGAGCAATAGGGCATTTAAAAGATTTAATTGAAAAAGCAATGTGTTTAGGCTAAAAATTCTAGGAAGAAGTCATTTCAAAATGCAAGATAATACAATGGGGAATTTTGGCTCTGGAGTCAGACAGATCTATTTGAAAACTGGATCTGTCACTTATTAGCTATGTGACCTTACATATTCCACTTAACTTCTTAGAGCCCCAGTTTCTTTGTCTCTACCTTGGGAATAATAATAGTGTGATTATTATTCAAAGAATTGATGTGAAGTTTAATGAAGCAAAATATTACATAAGTATCCTCATGCCTGGTACAATAAACATTCAACAAATAATTGTTATTATTGTCATTGTTGTGACTTGTCTGAAGCTCAAAGACCTTATAGCAGGAACCCATCTATTCTGCCAGCCAGACAAGGTTTCCAATTTGGAAGAGCTCTCCAATAAAAGCATATAATATCAGTTTCATACTTGCTATAGTTATGTGCTGGGCTAAGCACTTTACATGCATTGTCTCTTTAAATCTTAATAAGGTGAAGCAGGACCTATTAGTATCCTGATAATGTCAATGAAGAAATCAAGGTTCAAATACCTTAAGTGATTGCCCTAAACTCCCATGGCTAGAAGTGACAGAGCCTGTAACTGACCCATAGTCTTTTGGCCTTGGAGAATAACAAACGTAAAGACATCAGGGCCTTTTCCTCAGAGGAGCTCTTGGTGCTGACGCCAACAGGCTAGCATTTATTCTCCACAGAAAACTTCTGTGCACCTAGGAATTGCTCCATGTAACTCAAATATATATGGTGGAAGGAGATCTGACTGGGTGATGAGCACAGTGCAGTATACAGATGATATGTTATAGAACTGTACACTTGAAACCTATAAATTTTATTAACTGATGTCACCCCAATAAATTTAAGTTAAAAAGTTATAGATAGACAAATATAGATAGATATAGATAGTTGGGAATTATGGCTCTCTAATAAATGATGTCAGACATTCTGGTGAATAAACAGACCCAGGAGGATTTTGCAGATGGAGAAATAGAGGCCCATGGGCATATCAGTGTGCACAACCTTCTCACAAGTGGCCTGGAGGGGCTCTGATTCTAACATTGTCCCTGGACTGCATAAGCCGGGGCATTGGCATTCATACGTGGTCCTTTGTTGCCAGCAGACAGTTTTCATCTGCCAGGAATCAGGGCTCCTTCTACTCAGCAAGAGTGGCCTCAGATTCCAGAGCTGGCCTTGATCCAGCAACTACATAAAAAAAGCATAACCGATTAAGTGGAACTTCAGACAAACCACAGAACTTGCCTAATTACAACCACTCTGAGCTTCGGGTTTAAAAGGTCTCTTTCTTTATACCAGAGAAGTCAAAAAATCTGCATTCATCAACAGGTGTGCTTTCTCGAATACACTTGGTAAGACAGGCAGCGTCACTAACTGAGCTCTCTGGATTGCTTTGCAGATTATGTTTGAGACTTTCAATGTCCCAGCCATGTATGTGGCTATTCAGGCAGTGCTGTCCCTCTACGCCTCTGGACGTACAACTGGTAGGTTCCTGCGAAGAATGGGAGCCTCCCCATCAGTTATGGGTTAACGGTTATAAACATGTGGGTTGTGATAGACTGGGAGTTAGTTAGAATTGACAGGGCTAATCCCAGCCCTAAAAGGTCTTCTCACCTTTAAAACTGAGCCCGTGAGCTTGTATTTCTGGCAGGCTTCATCTGTTATTCCTTTCTTCCTTCACTTTCCCCCCAAGCCCCATCTCTCCTCTCCTATCCTGTCAAATGCCTTCTTTCCTCCCTTTCAAATAAGCTTAGAAACTCCCCTTCTACTAGACCAACAAGTAACCACATGCCAGCTGCTGCAGTGACTTTTATGGTACCCAATTGTCCCCCAGGCATTGTGCTGGACTCTGGAGATGGCGTCACCCATAATGTGCCCATCTATGAGGGCTATGCCCTGCCCCATGCCATCATGCGTCTGGACCTGGCTGGCCGAGATCTCACTGACTACCTCATGAAGATTCTGACAGAGCGGGGCTACTCCTTCGTGACTACCGGTGAGGGCCGTAGGAGACGGAGGGAAGAGGGTGTAGGGGCGGCGTGTTCTTCACAGACACATACAGGACCACAGCGACTATCCAAGGGAATGGTGGCAGGGAGCTTTGCAGTTGGCAAAGGAAGGCGCTTGCCGACTCCAACGCCTGGAGCAAACGAAGCGTGGCGATTTTTGTTATGTGAAATTGCAAAAGTGATTATACCCTTTCCTGGAGAAGAACAGTTATAACCATCTAGTATGATGAGCTAGTCAGAGTTGTATTATTTGAACATGTTTTCATCTCCTCCATTACCAAATAGAAAAGAGAGTGCTGAGACTAAAGATAGTATCGTGTGGTGATTGACAATCTTCAAAGGCGTCTAGACAGGGCGTGGGTCCCAATTCTGCCACTCACTAGCTGCGTGCCCTTGGACAAGTTCCCAGCCTTGCTCTTCATCTGTAATATGGGGGTAAATGTGGGCCATCGCCACATGATTGTTGTATTAAACGAGATGATGCATATAGAACACTCAGCAAAGAATAAGCATTCAATAATTATTAGCTAGTATTAATACCAGTTCAGCAGGCAGTGACATGTGTGCCTTTGAACCCTGTGCTGGTGCCACCTGGTCTCCCCCCACAAGAGACAGTCGAATATTACTGGAATTTTGGGACGTCCACAGTGCCCTTAGCCCTAGCTGCCTGCTCTCCCCTCACCAGTTTAGTACTATCTAAATGTTTAGGCTTCTGGACATGCCTGAGGCTTATTCTAGACTCCAAATTTGAGCCCTGAAGACATTAAAGTCTCTTTTTAGAGTAGGGAGTTGAATTAATTCTGTTCCTGCCTCTGCTTCCCACAGAGAACCCCAAGACACCTCCAAAAGGTTCCCAGAGGCCCACATAGAACTGATAGCTTAGAACTTCAGAGTGCAGGAGTCTGAAAGGCACTGCCTGCCCACGCTTCCATGCCTTCTTCAGTATGCCCCACTGGAGCCTCCTAGACTAGGACTGCTCATGTGCCCGAGCCTGCCTCTCTCTGGAAGGCAATGAACATGCCAAGCGCTTGAACTGGAATCTACCTGGGCCAGGCAACATGGATCTCTGGAGCTTTTTTGAGACCTGTGAAGCCCCAAAGGGGCTACTTCAGCATAAGTTTCAAGTCAACCGAAAATCCAATATAAAAACTGTTATAAAACAATTATAACAGACTGATTAGTTAGTCCTCTAAAAAAACATACAGAAAGATTTCCTGCTCTGTGTCTTTCTCTACTAGCTCATTCTATCCCCGTCATGCCTTATCCAGATAATAATTACCAAAAGTCTACTACACGTGAGGCATTCCGCTAGGACCAGAAGTGGTTCTTTCATGGACCAAAAATTTACTTACCATCGTGGATTTATATTACACACTTTTTGGAGGGAGAAACTGAATTATGAGAGACACTGAATTAGGGCAGGGGATTTTTACCACCTGTGAAAACCCTAATTTGTATCTCAACAGCTGAGCGTGAAATTGTCCGGGACATCAAGGAGAAACTGTGCTATGTAGCTCTGGACTTTGAAAATGAGATGGCCACCGCCGCGTCCTCCTCCTCCCTTGAGAAGAGCTATGAGCTGCCGGATGGGCAGGTGATCACCATTGGGAATGAGCGCTTCCGCTGCCCAGAGACCCTGTTCCAGCCGTCCTTCATTGGTAGGCAACGGCGCTCCACCCTGGGAGGGGGAGAGCACCCTATCCTCCCCTCTAGCCAGCTCTTGGCCCCAGCACCCTTCTGCATGTGGGGACATGCGAAGAGGCCACAAGGCCAAACACGTTTCTAAACCAGGGCCAGAGAAAGGAAGTCACATCTTAAAAAGTGAGAAGACTTAAGGGGCCAGGAAAGGAGTTTTCGTTCTAAGAAAACACTATGTTGTTGGGATGTCTTCAGTGCCCTTGGCCCTAGCTGCCTGCTCTCCGCTCACCAGTCAGCATTGTCCAAACGTTTAGGTTACAGCCAGAAGCATGCTTGGTGTATGGTGAATGGTGAAAGAATCAAGTATTCTCTGTGCTTAGGACACTGGATGGGCAGGAAGGGTGTGCTGACTGCTGAGTTTAGGAATGGTAGGGGAAGAGAAAAATGAAAGAGGCTATTTCTATATTAGCACTGACCTTTGGAAAAGGGTTAGCCTAGTTGTTTACAGAGTGTAGGCTCCGGGACAGGTGAGCATAGGTTTGAGTCTTAGTTTTACTTTCATGATCCTGGGAAAGTCACTCAACCTCCTAAGCCTCAGCGTCCTCGTCTATAAAATGAAGATCATAATAGTACCTCTCTCATAGAGTGGCTGTGAGAATTACATGAGGTAAGTATGGAGCATTTAGCCCAGTGCCTGGCCAAAATAAGCACTTAATAATTATTGGGTATTATATTATTATTATTATTATTATTATTATTATTACATCGCAGACTGCAAAAGATAAAAGGCCATCTAGAGGTTCTTCTCAAAAGACCCACATTAGAAATTAACAAAAAGTTTAGACAAAAAAGTATCATCGAGACTGACGAAAAATGAGTCTTTGTCCAAATAGGATGAAGTGCTTTTCTGATGATTCAGCACCATTTAGCTTTGAGGAGTGAGAAAACGGTAGCAGCCAGAGAGAGACTTGGGGAGTTCTGAGCGACAGCTGTAGCGTTGGCTCAGTGTGAACCCTTCTTCAGGGGTCTGAAGGCTTTGCCTCTTATTTGGGCCATAAGTTGTAGTAAATCAGGGCTGTGATGTTGTTGCTCCCAAACCCCTAGAGATGCTACAGCAGGGCTTCCTTATTAGGCTAGAGGTAGGAGGACATAAGGCATTATTACAAGGATGTTATGGTCTCTGAGGTGGGTGGTTTCCAGGGCATTTTGCTTCCCCACCCTCAGTTCAGTGTGAGATCTCCCAGTCTCTCACACAGGTTGTTCATGTCTGACCTGGGTTTTAATCACACCCGAAGACCATGGCCTGGGTCTCTTTTCCAGGGATGGAGTCTGCTGGCATCCATGAAACCACCTACAACAGCATCATGAAGTGTGATATTGACATTAGGAAGGACCTCTATGCTAACAACGTCCTCTCCGGGGGTACCACCATGTACCCCGGCATTGCTGACCGCATGCAGAAGGAGATCACGGCCCTAGCACCCAGCACCATGAAGATCAAGGTACAGTTCCGACACGCCCTATGACTAGTCCTTTGCCAGGCTCGAAGGACTCTTCAGAGGCTGCATCTGGGTCACATGTGCTCACAGGTTCTAAGGATAGGCAGTGTGTACAAGTCCCCAAATTCCAACTTGACAGGATATAAATTAATCTACTTCATAAGAGAAACTGAATTATTTTGTACAATATTTAATCTATGATCATCCTTGTCTATCAGCTATTTTCAGCAGCTTTGATAGAGGTCAACAGAGCTGCCCAGGTGCCCATCTCTTTTTAAAACACACATTCTGTTCTTCTTTATTACAAAAATAGTGCTTCAAATGTGTAGAACATAAAAAAATTATAGATGAGCCAAACATATTTCTGATGAGGTTTAAACCCCGTAGATATAATAGTGCATACTCTTCTTCCACTATTACACATGATCGTAGCTCAGTGGCCAGGGATGAGAATTTATCTTCATCTCTGTCTGGCACGCCTTTTGATGTAGGTGCTCAAAAGCACAGAATGATTCCAGGAGGACCAAGCTCAGTCCCTGAGCCACCCAGGACCCCTGTATTGTGTGAGTTTTGAGTCCCAGCCAAAGAACTCTGAGATTAAATGGAGGAGGTTCTGTGGAGGCAACTTTACATGTGACTGGTGCCTTCTCAAAGGTTATTATCGCTCTGTGAAATCAGAAGGCCACGCTGGGGCCCTCTGACCCCTGTCACAGGCAGCAGGAGAAAAGGCAGTCTAGGTGCAGTTCACAAACATTGGAACAAGGTCTCTGTTATCTGTACTCCCTTCTCTTTTTTTGGAAAGGGTATGCAGGTCACCTCAATGACTGCTAGACTGAAGCACACTGTCTCTCTGTAGTACAGGCTCTAAAACGCTGCAGGATGAGAGGAGAGAGTTTTCTGAGGACTCATTTCTTGGCTGCCCCTGTGATCTGCTCTTACCCCCTTGTCCTCCCACACTGAAGGAAGATGAAACCAGGTGCTGGGCTCACTGACAAAGCCCATCTAAGTTGGGGGTATATTACAGAGAGAGGCTGTAGCAAGTCGGGTAGTTCCTAGTTCTCCAAACTTGGTTTCTTGAATAGAAATGAATGAGGAACTTTGGGGTCCAGTGTGGTGAGAGAAAACCTTTAAAAACCTGGGACAGTGAGATAATGACATTAGAGGAAACCAAAACTGGATTAGGGGTCTGCAAGAGCTCTCTGTACGACCTCTGCAACTTTTCTGTAAATCTAAAATTACCCCCAAATAGAACAGTTACTGCTAAAACATGAGAAAACGAAACAGAAAACTAAAACGAACAGCTGAGGGAGGTCTGGGTTTGAATATTGGATCTGACATGTACAGAACCCGTGCGAGGTAGGCCAGGCACTTAGACCTCTCTCGATCTCTGTTTCCTCATATGCTATATGGGAGCATTTATTTATTTATCTTCAATTACAATTGACATTCAGTATTATTTTATATCAGCTTCAGGCATACAGCAGAGTGGTTGGATATATATAATATTTACATAATTTATGAAGTGATCTCCATACGCCCCCTCCACCCAGTACCTGCCTGGCACCTTACATAGTTATTACAATATTATTGATTATATCCCCTGTGCTGTACTCTACATCCCCTTGACTATTTTGTAACTACCAATTTGTTCTTTTTAATCCCTTCCCCTTCTTCACTCATCTCCCCAATAATATAAGAGTAATTTACTACTTACTCTTAGAAGTGGCTATGAGATTTAAATGAGATACTACATGTCAGTACAAACATTTAGCATATTGCCTGGAACATACTAAGTGCTTGGTAAATGTAAACTACTTGCATTAAAAATAAATGTTCAACCAGAGCTTGGGGGATAAACCAAAATTAAACCCTTTCACCGAGGTGTTTTAAAAACACCTTGTCTTTTGGCCAAAATGTCCATCTTCATTTCTACACAAATATCCAAGTCTGGAGGGGAATTTGAAATTGCTCAGCTGTGGTGATTTGGGGGCTGCTGCAGGTAGATGAGACCCCTGGCCTAATTCATTCCTCTATGGGCCTAAACCATCCATTTATCTAAGAAATATTAGCATGCCCTTATAGGTCAGGCCTGTGCAGTAGGTAAGGCCAGCCAGGGCAGCTGAACCGGGACCCAGGCCAAAAAGGGCCCCCAACAAGGGACCCTGAGCCCCTCAGTGTTAAACAGTACATCTCAGTAGACTTAATTGGGTGGAAGAACCTTGAAGAGTAAGTTCTGGCACAATCAAAACTTCTCATCGAAGACACTGGGGGTTGTTTCTATGGAAAGTATAGAAGCTTACAGAAAGTATAGAGTTCTGAGGCACAGCCTATGGAAATCAGAGACATTGTCAGGGCTCTTGAGTGGAGGCCACATAGGATTTGGGGCCAACTTTCAGTTCGTCCAATAGTAGGCTGAATGCAGTAGAGGTGTTATTGGATGCTTTGGGTAGACTATGCAAAGGAAGCCAGTAAAACAAATGTGCTCACTAAAGAATCTCTAAATCCAGAAGCTATTCACACACCTTTGGGTTATGGTTGAGGTCAGGGTTAAGGTTAGACACCTGACAGCCCAGACTGTCCGTGATGTTTATGAAACTTCAGCCAGGTTCGTGAAATCTGGACCACGGTAGGACATCTAGGCCCTGCCCTAGTGCACTAACAGCCCTTCTTTCTCATTCTGACCAACAGATTATTGCCCCTCCAGAGCGCAAATACTCTGTCTGGATCGGCGGCTCCATCCTGGCCTCTCTGTCCACCTTCCAGCAGATGTGGATCAGCAAACAGGAGTACGATGAAGCCGGACCATCCATTGTCCACCGCAAATGCTTCTAAAACACTTCCCTGCTCTCGGTCTCTAGCACACAACTGTGAATGTTTTGTGGAATAATGCTTTCAATTATTTTCCAAATCATTCCTAGCCAACGCTCTGACTCGTTGCCTATGTGTTTTTTAATAAATCTGAAATCTATTACCTGTAACCTGTAGCCTTGGCCTCTGATCAGCACCCAGCTGTCACGCATTTCTGTTAGGTTGACTTTACCGGTTACAGAGTGGCTCCCTCTAGTGATGCAGCCAAGGGCATGACACACCTAAGACGTGTGTGAGTCCCAGGAAAAGGTAGAATCATATTCATGTGGGAAGTTCCAACTAAATGCTGTCAGTGGGAAGAATTTGAAAACACACAGAAGATAAATATAAACATGAATTAAAGTATATTGATAAAATAATCCAACCGATTTCACAACTTGCTGAGTCATTATGTTACTGTGCTCTCTTATAATCTCAGTACTGGTAGCCTAACGGGTAGATGTGTGTGTGTGTGTGTGTGTGTGTGCGCGTGCGCACGTGTGTGCGTGCATGCGCACATACATATATATCATATATCCATACACATATAGGACAATATGTCTAACATATCAAACTTAATAAATATATATTAAGAGAATGTATGACTTTTAAGTTTATCAGGGGAAACAACATTTTTTAAAAACATTAAGAAACACTGCTCTGAAATCTCACTACACATCTGGGACATTTCCTTCCCTCCTTCCGATCAATATCTGTCTCTGAGCAGGATGCTACAGATATATTCACACCAGAAGGGATGATACAGATAACAATACTTTCCAAGGACCACTGGTGTCAATCATCATGCTAAGGGTTTTATATATAACCTTACTCATTTGTTCTTCAGAACTATGTGAAGAAAATAGTATTATCGTGCCCATTTTACGGCTGAAGAAACAGAAGTTGTTCCCTTAATACCATTATACAGAGGAGCTGCCAACTTCAACTTTTCCCTTACCCGTCTGGCCTGAGAGGTGCAGAGGTATAAAAACACCTTCCCTGCCCTTAAAGGTCTTACTCAAAGTGCTTTTCAACCCAGGCTGTTTAGCATCTTTGGCAGCTCCCCAGCTTGGAGCTGCTGGTCCTCCCGAGTGGGGTCAGCTGACACTGGTTGTCCTTGGCAGCATCTCACTACACAGAGATCTTGAAGCTTAAGGTTTAATGCCTATTCGGTCCAGAGAATCCAAGCTTCTCCTGGCCTTCTCTGGCCTTGCAGCTTGAGCAAATTTGGATTAGTACTATAAATAATAAGAGCTGGCATGTGCTGGCCACCAGACCCTGTATGAAGTCCTTTCTATGAGGATCTCATTTTATCCTACAACAGCCCTATGGAGTTTGATATCCTTACTGTCTTTCTACAATTGGAGCAACTGAGTCGATGAGTGGTTATGAAACATACCCCCTGTGATATTATTGCTGAGGTGGACTTGTTCTTGCTTCCCAGCCCATACTCTTGGCCATTAGGCTAGCATTTTCTCAAAGAACATGGTAACTTCATTAGAGGCTCATTTTAAATAGGCAGGTTCCAGGGCCACATACACAGCCTGCTGAACTAGAACTTCTGGAGCTGAGGCTGGGGACTTAAATTTTAACCAGATTTCTCTGGTGAATCTTTTTCACATCAAAATTTGGGAACTACTGTAACAACCACTACAATATGCTATGATTGAGGGAAATTTTCCAGTTGCAAAATTTATGAGTTTCATACCCACTAGACTTGAACTTAAGAATTAGTATATATACAGTTGTAACACATCACTTCCATAATTTAGGCAAAAAGCAACAATCAATCTTGACATCACTACTGGGTTTGTTTATATAAAGTAATTCAAGTATGTATAGTGTTATACTTCATATTTACACTAGAGGGCATAAGCTCCCTGGTTAAAAAAAAAAAAAATTAGTGCTTGGCATAGTCTCAAAGAATCTGAAACAGGTGTGGCCAAAGGAAAAAAAAAAATCCAAAAATCCAAAAACGCTCATTGAATGTGCCATAGTGAACTGTTCCTACGTTGTGAGCACCCAGCTGCAGTTCCTAGGCACCTCAGTAATAGACCAATAACTCCTCCCCTTGATTCCAAAAGATGTCCAGTGCCGTGCAGAGCTGGACAAGTGGCAGAGTCTCATTGATGAGCCTCCTGTCAGTCTCCAGGAGATACAACCAGCAACATAATTGGTTTGGCTGCCTCCTGGATCCCTTTCTCGCCCCTAACAGCAGCAAACCAGATTCTAACATCTTCCTTCTATGACCACCCACTTTCCCACAACAGACGTATGAAACCCAGGAAGATGACATGGGTTTCTAATAACATTGATCCACATCATGCAGCTCCACTGTGAGCAGGCGAGTGGGAAGAAGCATTATTTTTTTTTTTTAAGTGCATGATTCTCTGTTGTCAGTGCAGCATCATTTGTGCAGTCAAGCTGAACCTGAATCTCTTTAGTAAGATTTACAACACAGAATAGCCTGGAGAATTTCCAGTTGTAGGGAGAGGTGGCTGTCTGCCAACACAGCTCACAGTCGACCAGAAGCCATTGCTGCAAACTAAGCTTATCCAAAAAGATATGACCAAAAAAGCAGGGGAGGGGTGTGGAGGATGGAATGGGACATGGTTCTTCCACTCAGAATATGAATACCAGATGTTTAAATAATGTTTATTCCTGGGAGAACCAAGTCAATTCAAGCACTGTTTGAAGAGCACTTATGATGAGCTAGGACGGGATAGGTGTGAATGACATAAAGAGAAACAAGCAGGTTTCTGCCTCGGTTGAACTTACAGTCTAGTAAGTAAGATGGACATTAAATAGTAGTGAGGGTGTCTTATAGCTATTACAAAAGTGTAATATATGGAGCACCGGGTCTTACATACCCAGGGGAGGGCTCCCCAAGGGGTAGTGCTTAAGTAGAGGCTTAAAGAGTAAGAGTTAACTAGGAAAAGGGAGGAGGAAGCAATAGGGTTGAGATTGGGGTAGAGGACGGAGGAGCAACTGGGAATGTGCTCCAGGCAGAGAGGCCCAAAGATGGGGGCTGTGTTGCAGATCCAGAACTGAAAAGAGAGCCCCAAAGAATTTGACCACACATAGACTTGAAAGTGTGATTGTGACTTGCCTATGATTTTCCAAAATATTAGCTTTCTTTCTTTTTTTTTTTTTTTTAAATGCCTACCACACCTGGTCTTCCTAGGTGGTCTCCTATCCGAGTACTAATCAGGCCAGACCTTGCTTAGCTTCCGAGATCAGTGATTTTCCAAAGTAGAGTTGAAAACATTTTCTCTGTGAAATGTCTGTCTTGAAATCAGACACCAATTATAAGCAATTAAGGAAAATTTGAGTGAGAAGTTTGGTATCTCAAATTCATTTGTCATTCCAAGTGTTTCATCTTGCAGGTTAAATTCTTCATGTAATTTTCAAAAATATATCTGGGAAATGAACATCCAGCACTACCACCTCCCACTCTACTTTGTTCCTGATGGCTACAGCTGTTCCAAAATATTCTTCTGGTAGTAATGGCATGCCCCTTAAAGACCAAGGGGGAATATAAATATAAATGCCTGATTGGGTCTGTAAACATATGCTATCTTTAAGAAAAATTGATGATAAAACAGGCTTCCACACAGTGTATCTAAGGATAGTTTTTCAGAGACCTAAAACTGAGGTGTCCTTAAGCAAATCAAAACATGTTCTTTTCATATGCTTCTTAAATCATGCTTTCTATTTTTTCTCCTCCACATTTAGTTTTTAAGCTTCTTTCTCTGTCCTTTCATTGGGTCAATTATTCCCCCCATCTCTTCAGATCTCTCCGCATATGCTACAACCTGAAACTCCTTTAAAAATAGCCTAAAATCTTTTAGCTTCAGTCTTCCTTTATGAAATGGCATCATCTACTCAGGCAAAAATATATTAAGCAAGTGAATCCTATTCTACAAATTTAAGACTAGTCTCGTTCTTCAAAAAAAGTTTCGTGATTTCAGATATATGTTCCATTTTAGTCAGTCTTCTCCCTTATGAATGTGTGAAGTATTGAGTTCAACTGAAAGCGAAAGCAGTGTTTTAGAGGGCTGTTACCAGTGGCTCTTGTTTGTCGTCCTCTCGTTTGTATTTATCATCCTACGTAGTCAAAAGAGTTGACCATCTTCGATAAAATTTTGCTTCTAAACCTGGTTCTGGTGAACTTGATAAAGGCCTGGGACTGGTGTCCCACAACAATAAAAATGTGTTGAGAGTGGGTTCAAGAAGCCTCGGGCATCTCCATCAACTCTGATTTTATTATTAAAATTTGACTTTAAGAGAATTCACTTCATAATGTATTGCTCTGTCTAAACCAAAATGAGATACCACTCCTAGGATGGATATATATATATACACATATACATACATACATATATATATATATATACACATATATATGTGTGTGTGTGTGTGTGTGTGTATATATATATATATATTATATATTTAAAGTGTTCACAAGGATATAGGGATATTGGAACCTTTGTACTTTGCTACTTTGCTGATGGGAATGTGAAATAGTTCAGCTGCTGTGGAAAAGTTCGTTGGTTCCCCAAATGTTAACACAGAATTACCATATGACCCTGCAATTCTACTCCTAGGTATATACCCAAAATAATTGAAAACAGATGCTCAAGAAATATAAGTACACATATGTTTATAGCAGAACTATTCACAATAGCCAAAAGGTGAAAACAGGCCAAAACTCAATTATTTGATGAATAAATAGACAAATTGTGTAACTACATACAATGGAACATTAGTGAGCCATGAAAAGGAATGGAATACTGATGCACGATACAACATGGATAAACCTTCAAAATGTCACATTAAGTAAAAGAAACCAGACACGAAAATGTATATATTGTATGATTACAATTATATGAAATATCCAGCATAGATAAATCCATATAGACAGAATGCAAATTGGTTGCCAGGAGCTGAAAGAGGGGAATAGGGAGAAATGGCTTAATGGGTAAGGGGTTTCATGCTGGGGACATGCTTTGGAACTAGACTGAGGTGGTGTCTATACAACATTGTGAATGTACTAAATGCCACTAAATTTTTCACTTTAAAATAGTTAATTTTATGTTATGTGAACTTTACTTCAGTAAGTTACTTTTTTAATAAAACAATTCAAAATAATATATTTCCCCAGAAAAAAAGTTTTTGATACATAAAAGATTTTATTGCTGAAAGGTACCTGCTAACTCAGTAATTCGCACACCTCATTTCTGTAGGTAAGGAAACTCTGCTCAAAGCCTGAAATAGGACGAATGTCATCTAGTTGTCTGTTTTCTATTCCTTTATAGCAGGAGGAAACATGATGGAGCTAATTTCTGGAACAATCTGTAAACCCTTTTTATTCTGGAAAAACTGTAGAGGGGAATTTTAAATGGAATTTTAAATGTTCTCTTCAGAATCAAGAATACAGATTCTCCACGCATTCCATTGCTACATCTAAGACCCACCCAGACTAATTGGAGTAAACGATTTTAAGTTCTCATAGTTAACTCTTGTTTCCTTGATGCAGATGCATAGTTCACCCACCTTGATGGAGACAAGAACGACAAAACACCTAAAGTAATGATCTCTACCTGGTTTTAAAAAGTTTTTGGGCCTAGAAAATGCCCAAGACTTTCACTCCAAACAAATTAGCTAAAGCCAGTCCGCAGTACTCATTCCACCCTCCCTCCTCTGGAGTCCTCTTCCTTTTGCCTGTTTTCCTGTTGTCTCTCCCTCATCCTCTGCATCTCCCCAACTGCACCCTGAATTTTGGTAAAACGCAATGACTGGCCTTAAGACTCTGAAGATCTGTTTTCTTTCTAAATAATGACCTCTTCCCTGGTTTTCTTCATTTTTTTTTCCATTGTGCTACCTCTTCTTTATTTATTCAAACACATACCTCAATAGGGATTTTATAAAGCTTTATTACAAGAATTATGAAATTAACAACATAGTTATAGGTTAGTATTAATATATTGCTTTAATTATATAAAAACTCTCTCTTCGAGTTGTTCTTCATGAGTTGGAATCTAATACCTAGTATGACTTAATCACTTGGCAATTATTTTGAACACTATCGTCTTAATAAGTAATTCCTTAAATCTATTTGAGGCATTTTAACACCAGGTTAAGAGGTAATATAATAACAGCTATCCAAATATTCACATGAATGGTGCTTTTTAATATAACTGGGATCTCAGATGTACAGCAGAGTTCCCATACAGTATTGCAAATAGACAAAAAAAAAAAAAAAAAAAAGCTTTTGCCACATGCCATGCTATGAACTGAATATTTGTGTTCCCCTCCCCCAAGTTCGTATGTCGAAACCTAATCCCTAGTGTGATGGTTTTAGGAGGTGGCGCCTTTAGGAGGTGATTAAATCATGAGGGTGGAACCCTGATGTTGGGATTAGTGACCTTAAAGAAGAGATACAAGAGAGATGATCTTTCTCTCCACCACCACGTGAGGGCACAGCAGAAGTTGCCATCTGCAACCAGGCCCTCGTCCAGAACCCAATCATGCTGCTACTCTGATCTCGAGCTTCCAGCCTCCAGAACCATGAGAAATAAATGTTGTTTAAGCCACTCAGTTATGGTATTTTTGCCATAGCACCCAAATTGACCAAGACATGGCTTTTGAAGAAAAAAAAAAGTCTTCTTTGACATCAGTTTGATGAATGTCTAAGGGCCACTAAATAATTTTGTCAGCTGTCCCCAAGAAAAATATAGTCTTGTCTCATGAAGAGCCAAGTTACTAGCAAAAGAAAGACCTCACTTAAGGAACAAAGTTCTTTGTATATCTGTTGTCTTTACAATAATAAAAGCTAAATTCTTCTGAGAACAAAGAGCCGTAAGTTTACCTTTCTTCCTCATTACGAAACTCATGATGTTTATTATGCATCCTTTTCACAGAGGTTCTCCTGCTAGATAACTCTACAAGACATCCCGGAAGAGAAACATCTGCTCTCCACATTTGGAAACACTGCTACTGATTTCATAACAGAAACCTCAGTCTCAGTCTGAACAATCGTAATACACATAGCCTCCAGTGTCACTGATGTGGCTGTGCACGAAATGGAGGGGGAAATACTGAACCAGTTCTAGGTTGTGGCCTTAACTGTTGTTGTATCTCAGATATAATGCCATTTGTCCTCAAACAGGATTCTACTAAAAAGAATCCAGGAACAAATGTCAGTAGCTGAGAATAACCCACGGATCCCCTGCTTTGTGCTTCTGTAATTGACAAGGTCTGTGGAGAAGAGACTGATTTCTGCATAATGACAAGTCATTTCCATTCAGCCTGAGAAAGAAGAAAACAAACAACAACTTTAGTAAATATTTATTAGGTATTATATGAGTTTGCTCAGGCTGTACCACTGACTAGATGGCTTTTCTCACAATTTATTTTCTCACAATTTTGGAGGCCAAAGTCAAAGATGAAGTTATTGGCAGGTTTGGTTTCTTCCTCCAAATCCTCTTTGTAGATGGCTGCCTTCTCTACTTCTACACAGTCTTCCCTCTGAGTCCTGTCCTGATAAGGACACCAGTCATATTAAATTAAGGCCCACTCTAATGGCCTCACTTTAACTTAGCTCCCTCTTTAAAGGTTCTGTCTCCAAATATAGTCGCATTCTGAAGTACTGGGGGTCAGGAATTTAATATAAGAATTTGTGGGGGACACAATTTAGCGCATGACTACTGAAACACAAATCTGAAAAGAAAGAACCATTTTTGTTTTTGCCTCGGGAGGTGAAATAGTGACACACATGGCTCTGGAATTGATTTACATTCAAAAGAGGGAGCTGCGCAGCCCGCTGTGAGAGCTCCCCCGAGGGACACAGGTGCTTGTGCACTCACCCACGCACACACATGCACACGCACACGCCACCCACGGAGGCGCACCCACGGACCTCCAGGGAGGCTCACGCGGGCCCTCCCTCCTGGCCAGCCCATCTCTCAACGGTGTGACCATATTTCTGATGGTTCTTTCAGACACAGAGCCTCGGGGACTCATTCTGCTAGGCAAGGGCGTAGCATTGGTTGCTGCTTCCCAGAGTTCTTCGGCTGGGCGGCAAGGTCCTTCCGGGAAGTCGGAATTGGGTTTGTACTTGTCATTAAGAAAACCACATCCACTTCATGAACAACTTTTCAGTGTTCACCTCAGACTTGAGGTTTTACTTCTCCTTCCAGGGAAACGAAAGTGCCGAGAGCGCCCCACTCCTTTAATGAATACAACGTATATTTTTCGAAAACAAAATGGGTTCTTTCCTAATTTGCTTCAGAAGGGATATAACCAGTTTGCATACTCATAGCTGTTCTTTCTATTTTTTTCCAGAAATCGAAGAAAGTAAATGTTCTTTGCTTTCAATTGAGTCCTTTCTAAATCTAGGCACCATTTAATAGCTATGTTTTTCATCAGATTCCTCTCATGTTACATTCTCATGGTCTACTGCTGCAACTTCGATTTCTATACTGATGATCTCACTTCTCAACAATCCCTAGTCCCAGTAGTCATTTTTACTTGAATAAATTATATAATCTTTTCTTTCGGTCAAATATGTCAGAATATCATGGTGTCCTAAGATGCCAAGAAGTTGAGGACTGCATCACTCAGGAAAGAGTCCGTTGTTTGTGGAGGCAGCCTTGCTGAATTCATTTGCCCTTAGCTGGTGGTGGCTGTAGACTCAAGTCCTCATGCACAGGGCAAGCCAAGCTCTACAACCAGTGTCTGAGATCTAAACTTACCAAACTTACGAGCTGTCATAAGGCAGAAACAAGTCGCTGAGCTGCCCACAGAAGGCTCTTCATAAATAAGAACTGAAGCAGAATCTGCATGACAGGATGCCAGTATTAGAGAATAGACTAATGGGGGAGGAATGTTATCTCATCCACACTTAGATTACAGGGAACACTCCTCCTGGGACTCCAGATATCGTGATATAATATGAGCTAAAAAATATGAGCTAAAAATTAGATGCTAGGTTGTTTAGGAAACTCAGATGTAATGCCAAGAAAAAAGCAAGTCTGCGAAAGTTGTGATTGGCATACAAGACACTGGGAATAGAGACGCTTAGGTGAGGTTAGCTTGACCCCATAAGGGAAAAAACTGCAGATCCAGGGGGAAAAATGGCTGGAGAAGGAAATTCAAATGTTGGCAGAGAGAAGAAAGGTGGGCTAGAATAAGGTAAGACCCTGAAGTATGACAGGGAACACCCCTAGCCAATCACGTCCTGTTTCCGCTTTATTTCTCCTAATACTCTACAAACTCGTGCTTGCCCAAACACCCCTTGGGAAGCCCTCTACTCCCCCAGTCCATGGACATCAAATTCATTACTAACTTGTTCTAGTTTTGTTATTTGACCATTCCTAGTCAACCCTGTGTTGTTTCCTTAGTTGCCAATTTTTATCTATCTTTTCAGAATTGTTCTTGGGCTCAGTGCCCGTATTCCATCTTTCCCACAGGCTTCTTTGAAATCTAGGCAGAGCTATGAGTTTGTTTGGGTTTCCAGGCTGGTTTCTCTATTGCCGTCCTGTGCTCACCTCACTGGGAACATCTAGGGTGACATGCCATGCATTTGATTTCTTAGGGACTTCCCTATACATTTCAGTCATTAGTCCCTTTTAAAGTATAAGGGTATAGGGTCATTGGAAATGTCATATTCCCAAAACAATTCCCTTACAGATCCCTCTCAATGTGTTTATTTTTCTCCAAAGTTTGTCAATTCAATATCCATCTGTCTTTTTTTTTATTGGTTAACATTTAAATCCCCTACAGAGAAATTCAACAATCAGTTAGGCAAGCCCAGAGTTTATCATGATTTGCTTTTAGCTAAACGTGATGTTCACTTGTTCATGTGATGGTTTGAAGCCCCATTATTGTTTCATGTGCCTCGCTGTCAGTCTTGTGAAGATTGTCAGAAGAAAGCATCCATTTCCTTCCACTTGCAATGGCCAGACTTTGCCCCTTCGACAATAGCATTTCATCCTCCTGACATTTGCAGCTAAATTTTCTTCACAATGTTTCCACCAATTCAACTTGCCAACATACTACATAAGTCTTCCACACCTGTTATTTAATACATATATTTTGATCCAGGTACATGCTTTTTTATCTGGGTACCAGTCATGAATCCCAATCCAAGCCATTAGTAATACCATAACATTGTATGTGCGTCATCCCAGTTTAAATGTAATTTTCTTTCTATTCTTTGTGCATTATTTTTATATATAGACATTAAATTATAAGTGCTCTTCCCAAATTATTTTCTTAATTATTGTTTTTGGCTGAGAGCTACCAGTTATTGCCTATGCTTCATTTCTTTTCCTCGTCACCGCTATTGACTTTCATAGTAACAGTCTTTACACTTTTATCTGTCTTTTTCATTCCTCTCTCAAGCATCTCTATTTTTAATCTCTAAATCAAATTAATGAATTGCCTACTACCCCAAACCCTCTGACACCTGACCCCCAAGTAGATGCTCACTGTTTCGTATCCTACACTAAGATTCACTGCAGATGCACCTCTGAGCTTGGAACTTGATGACCTTGAAAATGCAGGACGGGTTTTTTTTTAATCTACAGCCACGTTTCTTCTCACATGTGGAAACTGCTCATCTTTTACCACATGGAAAGGCTGCAGAAACAGATGGCTTGTCTTGGAGACCACCTGGTGCTCAGAATTTCTTGCTTAGAATTATGTTTTATAGGAATGAGGAAAAAATACAGCAAAACATCTAAAGCCCTGGAAACATATGCGGAGGCCTCTGTAAATATCAGTCATATTGTTCTTTGCAGCACAATTTATTATCTGGTCATAGTATTTGGGTACATTTATAGGTATTAATTTAACACACATTTTGACCACTCTTGAGACAGAGCAACGCAAAAGAAAAACTTCAAAATGTGCAAGAGCAATAAATATCAAACTTTCTGATCTAAAGTGTATAAATATAAAATATCAGTCATTTCTGGAAACATTTTAAGAAAATCCAGCAACCACACGTCCATGAGTAGGTGTCTGGTGTTGACAGTCAGTGCTAATCTTCAGAACACATCACCTCAGATCCAGCACGATTATTTTTATATCTTTTACCAATACATGTTTGCATATCTAGGAAAGAAAAAATTGGCTTTGCATCATAATGTTTTACTTGATTCTCTTTAGGGGGAGAATATAAATTTTCTAATTTTAAAATACATCTAATTTTAAAGATACTTCCAATCAGAAAAAATAAAATCATGTTCATCCATTTTCAACAAGAAAGTATTTACAGAGGTTGCCAAGTAATTTTCATTTGAAATACATATTAACTTCAAAATAATGTCTCTCAGATGTTACAGCCAGAAAACCACCAAGGAAGTAGTTAGAAAGAAAAGATGTAGTCAAATACTGTTTCTTTTGGGCTATATAAAGCTAATCCAGAAGTATGATTACAGTTTTCACTGAATCTCTGTTAAAAAATTAATGTGGCCACATCAAATGTAATCATTCATGAGACATGTAAAGACATTTTCTTTAATAACTGTTTGCTTACTTGGAATCTGAAGAAGATTATATTTAAGTATCACAGATAACATAAATAGAAAGGTAATTTAAGGCATTGTTGACTCTCCAGAGAAATATTAGCATTCCTTTGTAAATAAAATAATATTGAGAAGAAATCAGAATTACAAAGATTGATTAATTTCCTGGATAATAAAACTCAAAACTAAACAGTACAATGTTTTATCCCTTATTATACTGCTGGGGGCAGGGGGGGGGGAAGAAGAGGTAAAAAATTAAAGATCTACAAAGAACAACCAACACTGTCTACTCACACTGAACAGCTTGGGGTCCTTGGTGTGTGGATGAAAGCCCTTCTTTTTACAAGCAGAGACCTCAAGCATGCCAGCATTGGTAAGCCTGAAGATTCCAGTGCTGAGTTTCAGGGGAAATAAAGGTACATAATTAAGAATCATTTTGCTTTCCAGATACTTTATTTGAATGACACAAGCATACATATTCCTCAAATGGGATGGACGAAGAAGCCATAACTAGGAATTCTGCAGTGATTTTTTGAACCAATCTTGCAATGACTGGCCTAGTGAGACCAGTGCTGTTCCAAGCACCTGAAGGGAAGAGGGCAGCTGAACTGCTGTGTGAGATCACAGAGGCAAAGCGGAGGCCCCATGGAGGGAATTACAGGTTGAAGATACTTCTAATTTTTCTAGTAATGCTAATAGTGGTGACAGCAACAGCGAATATTTATGGAGAGGTGGCTGTAGTGCCAGGTACTATGCTAAGCCCTTTACAAAGACTATCTTCTAGTTCATCCTCGCATCAATTGGTGATAGGCAGGTGTCAGGGATGAAGAGGCTGAGCCTCACGGTAGTCAGGTTCCTGCTAAACACACCACTTGAGGGTGAAGACAAGATTCCTATAAGTTTATTTGACTCCTCCGCTTACAATCACTCTACAATAATCATTGTGTTCCAAACTAGAAAAGTACTGGAGGTAATCAAGCTAAGACTGGAAATTTTCCTACAATAGGAAATAATGCAGTAGAACTAAAATCTCAAATGGCAAACTGGGATAACATCCAGTTCATCCACTTCAAGGTCATGCTAACTGAAGAAAGAGAACCCGAAATCGACCACTGAACAGGCCTTAAAAAGCAAAACTGCAAAGCTACAGGTACACGGGAGCTGGCTGTCACCATCCTCTTTTTCCCAAGAGCACGGTATGTCTGCCTAGTATCTAAGTGCCACAACCTGGTACGTGGACACACGAACACAGCAGCCCCAGTCACACCCTTACTTGCCTTCCCTCAATATTTACACTTACTTACTCTTTATGCTTTGGTGAGCACACAATGGCAATCGCTTCCGGCAACATGAGCTGATAGGAACAGTGAGTGTGAAGATCAACACTGGACAAGAACGCAGTTTGGGTTGGATGTGTCTATAAAAAGAAAAGAGGACAGACGATCTTATTGGAGTAGATGAGTCTTAGCCAAGGACACAGCCCATTCTAAGAAAAAACTCTAGTCATTTTCTTTTTCTTTTCCATTTTTATTTCTATTTTTATTTCTATTTTTTTCTATTTTTTTAATCATCATTAATACAAAAATTTTTAAATGTCTTGCTGATGACACACTCCCCCCTTTTTGTATTTTGGAATAACTACAAGTTTGGGAAGAGGTTCTTGGGAGTGTTTATGTCCTTTCCGTGTATTGGGAAAGACAGAACTGGAAATTAATTTGCCAGAGGTTTTAAACTGATTCTCATTTGATCATCACAACTCATCTAGGAGGTACTTATATCATTATCTTAATTTTACATACTAGGATCCTGAGGCTCCTTTAAGTAACTTGCCCTTGGGCACACAGCTGGTCAGGGCAGAGCTATGACTGGAAACCCTGAGATACTTTGTACAAAACCATGGATGCAAAGGAAAGTTTTAACTAAATTTACCACTGCACCTGTGTATCTTTTATGGATCTCCATATCCTACAAATGAGAGAATCAAACTCTCCAAGTTACTGATGGTGTTTGGGACATATCATGAAAAGCGAATAAATACCCATGTGATGAAAAAGAAGAAACTATAAATTAAAAAAAACAACTTCCAGGTTCTTGACTATATATAAACTTTTATTTATGAGGGACAAATCAGAGGTTCATAGTTAAATATGAAAAACATATGCACCCCTAATGATTTTAAAATTCACAGTCAACTCCAATTACCCTTGAAAAGGAATGTGACTATTTAAATCATGAAATCAAGGTCCTTTTCATGCACTGTCTGGGTCCTGGCTCTGTCGCTCACTAGCTTTATGACACTGAGGATTTTCTAACCTCCTCATGCCCATTTTATCAACTGTAAAACACGGATAATTATTTTCTTCATGGGATTGTTATGAAATTAAATGAGACAATCCACGTAAAATTCTTAGCACAGTGCTTAGCACATAAAAAGGAATGAAAACCATTAGCTGTTAGTACTGCTGTGTTATTTCTGTTGTTATTTTAATGTTGTCATTATTACTAAAGGACACAGGCCCATAGAAATAGCTTCATGCCTTCACACATAACTATGGTCTGTTGAAGAAATGTTAAGATTTTAAAACTCCTTTTATCTTATTTACTAGAATGAAGATAGAATTCATTAATATTTATTTACAGAAAGATAAATGTTCTGAAAGGAAAAAATGACTCTTGGTCTGCAGATATGTAGATCAGCTGAGGAATGGAAATTACCCTAATTTTTAAAACCCAAATCTTTAGTGAAAGCATGAGTGGGAGGTTCTGACTGTTATCTGATTCAATGAAAACCTTCTCTTAGTACATAGAGCCCTCTGTGTCTTGCTGAGAATGTAAGAAGTGTTCAAAGGAAGTCTAGTGTTGCGGACATGGCAGCAGATTGTCAAATAATAAATCAGTCTGCCTATCAATTTCTTTCCAGGCTAAATGCACATCAGAAGACATTCTGACCCTTCATTTCTACCAAGGTGAATATCACTTCTACTCCATAAGGACAAGTGTCCCATGGGAAATGATGCTTTCCCCACCTACCTCCTCTATGGAAATAAAATGATGATGATGAGGAGGAGGAGGAGGAGGATGATAGCAGATGTCATTTACTGCAATTGAATCAGGTGTCAGGAACTGAACTAATCACTTTCCATGAATGATCTCATTTAATTCTTATAACAAGATAAGTGCTATTATTATCCTTATTTCGCAGATGAGGAAACTGAGCTAACCGGAAGAGTCATACAGCGAGTTAAGCTGAGAAGTCTAAACTCAAATCCAGATCTGTCTGATTCTGATTCAGCCCTTCTTTCCTATGACTAATTTATATTTGAAAAAAGTTAGCTCTGGAATTTGTTGCTATTATTATGCCAATAAAAATCATCACGAAAAGTCATTACAACCCTGAAGTTTAGGCATACAACATTCTAGTGTTTTCGTTGAACCATAACAATTTGCTATGATGAAATAAACAAAAAGCAAAATCCCAGACCATCTAGAATTATGCCAAATTCATTATTTAAATGATTTAACTTCATTATTGCACATATTTTATACACAGTTCATAAAGGGAAAACTTTTATTTCTAATTTGGGAAATGTCCTGAAAGATAAACACTGATTTTTCAATATAATTGAAATTTAAAACAAATTGTCCATTCTTCCTAAGTTTTTTATGTTACAATTTCCTTGCTACCTTTTTTTCTTTTTTGTTTTAAAATGCATTCTTGTTACAAGAAAATCAGGTTAAACTAAATAAGGCTTTTAAAGTCAGCAACTTCTAAGCAAACAGTAAGGCACATTACTTACTGTTAAGTAAAACAAATAGACATATGGAAAGTTTTGCAAACTCTTCATTATAAACAATTTCTTGTATTTGAGAGGCAGTTTATACTTTTCAAAAAGGCTTTCAAACCTGGTATCTTGTTTACAGCTCACACAATTCAAATCTGGTGAGGGAGAGAAGGTTTGCATTAGCCTCACTTGGTCAATGAGGGAACCTAGAAACAAGGAGGTTAGCAGTCCTGACCAAAGGGCACATGGCAATTTACAATAAAGCTGGGAGGAAGTTTCCTTTACCCTCTAAATCACAGAACACCAAACGCTAGGTGCTGCGTGTGTGTGTGTGTGTGTGTGTGTGTGTGTGTGGTGTGTGTAGGAGTTGGTGTGGATGTGGTGTCCTGCCGTACTCCAAGACTTCTCTATAAAACAAGTAAAATAAAAAAATGAATCACTTATCATTCTTCAGGGGTTTTTGAAGGTCCCCAGGATGTCCGGAAACCCTGGCCAGCATCTCATGACAGTGGGACGATCTGTCCCTACCCCCAGCCAGATGTGTGAGACTGCATGAAAAATGTCCCTGGATAGCTTAAACCAAGGATAGGAAATGTTGAGTATTATCACCAAAATCAACAGCCACAATATTCTGAGCCCCTAGAAAAATGTGCTAAGAAATTATAACACTCGCCATCACCTGAAGTCAATTATTATGATATCTATTTTACGAATATAAAGCTGATGCCAAGATGGCTTAAATAACTTGCCAATATTCCTGTAATGAATTCTTAGCCGAGCTGAGATTTCAACTCATGTATTTTAATTCCTAAGCCCTTTCTTGCTCCTGGTAAATGTTCGAACCCAATATTTTTTACTTCATCCACTTGGTCCTACACCGTGGCTGTTCATCCTCAGCCTTAGAGGAGGTGCAGTGGAGTGTATGGTCCCTATCTGATATGTACAAACACCTGTTTAAAAGAAAGATTTTCCAAAATTTTCATAAAATAATCTCATAACAAAAGGAAAGAGAACATTAATAACTGTCTAGTCAAATTAGTTAACTATGTGACCAGGCCATCATTACACTATGTACAATCATTAAAACAAGTCACTAATTTCCATATGTCTCTCCCTCTTCTAACTTTGCATAGTAGAAAAAAGTATAATAGAGCTCTCTACAAATTCAGATTTGACAGATTTAGACATGACCTACCATTGAAGAAAATGCTTTAATATGATGACATTACACTTGAAAAAAACTGAAAAGAAACTATTTAAATTAAACTGAATTTCCTCAAGAAGGAAAACGGCACACCACATACCAAAAAATAAAAACAAAAACAAAACCTGAGACCCAAAAGGTCTAACGTACATGGATCCAACCCAGAGTGAGGAGATCATGTTGATCTTGAACACTGAATAATTCTTCTACATTCTCCACGTCACAATAGTCTGGTCCTGCAGACTGCTTTGGCACAATTACGTGGGTAATAGTAAATTCATTATGCGTCTGAAAAACAATTAGCAAAAAGAATAATCTGACAGAGAGGAAAAAACATCTGATAGAAAAGGGAAACAATTCCTAAATAGGAAGGGCAGTATTTTGCTTCAAGACTACAGAGTCCAATTACTTGCATTATCATCCTCTCACCCCCCATCACAATGCAAAAACAAAGTCCCAAACTGGAAGATGAATTATTTGTCAAAAATCTCAAGTCAGTTGTTTGGAAGTTGAAACTCATTTTCACAATAAAAAGAAATGTACTATAAATAGAAATTAGCATCCCCAACTGGCCCATGGAAGTTTAGTTAACAAATAATGTGTGATAAATTACCTCTGTAATGGAAAAATCAGAACAAAATAATAGCAGGTTTATTTGAACCGGGAGTTCCTAGTTAAATAATTCTGTGGTGTTACTGAAAGATATTTCTAAAGTTTGTAGAGGTTAATGATCTTGTTTTTATTTTATTAATTATATTTATTTTCACTTCAAGACTTGAAACTTTCTTCTATCATAGGAGGACTCACTGGAGTTTTCCACAATTAAGGTAATTTGCAATTAGATCAAGAGAAAGGAAAAATAAATTACTGCCCTCAGGTAAAAGAGCTGAAAAGATAAGGTAGTAAAGTGTTGGTAAGATCCTTAGGTAAGAGATATTTGTGCTGTGAATAGCTGTCCATCCCTCCACAACACATCCTCTTAGGGCGTACAAGCCCTAAGACTCCTCTCTAGTCTCAGGGTTTTCCTGCAAACTGGGCACTCTTCCTTCAGCCTTCATTACAACTCTCCCCTCCATCCTACCCCCTCCTCCAGGCTAACTTGATGCATTCTTCAGGCCTAGTGTAAACATCGCTTCTCAGGGAAGCCCTTCTTGACCCTCCCAGATAAGCTAAATTTCTTAGTTACACATTCCCATGATAGCCTACACTTCCATTGAGAGCACTTAGCCCCATTTATGATTAATCATCCGTCTGGTTCATTACAAACATTGTGTATAGGCCATGTGGCAAAGACTGTGGCTGTTGTAAGCTACTGAAAGCCAACACCTAGCACAGTGTCTGGCACATATAGGTACTCAGTAAATATTTGTCAGATGAAGGAAGGAAGGCAGGAAGGGAGGGAGGGAAGGATGGAGGGAAGAAAGAATTAAACTAAGGTCAACATATGGTCCTGGGGAGGAAGCAACCATAGCACAATGCCCCCTTGATAAATAAGGTGGCTGTGGGGAGGAAATAGCAGGTCATTTTCCTGTGCTTATCATCTATGCTTCCTCTCTCCTGGAGGAAAAGTGATGATGCAACACTGAATACAGTAGGAAAACATGTGCATAATAAAACGTATTATGTTTTCAATAAAACAACAGTTCTCAAGCTAAATGTTTAGGACTGAAAATGTGCCTGGACCTAGAAATACAGACTAATACCCAAAAGAGACTATGAAAGGGCACTTCCAAAGAAACATTACTCATTTTTCTTACAAGTGGGAAATTAAATGCATCGTCTCTCTTTAATTTCCTTCTACTTTGGCACTGTCTTTCATTGGACATTCCTGATAAAATCTCCCATTCTTAAATATGGCCTGTGCTATAACATTTCAGTTTGTTGAAACTACTGCCTTAAAGAAAATGACAAAATGCTAGGTTTATTCCACACACGTCTGCAAAAGGGTGGCAAGATGATATCTGCCATAGATAAAAACAAGTAGAGTTAGTCATATGAATGTATGAAAAACTAACAATTTCCAAAAAAATGTGACTTAGAAAACTAGATGGTTTTAGAGATCTGAAGGCCTGTAATCCACCATTTTTTAAACAAAGATTTAATCTATACTTTAATTCTTTACAACAAGTTATTATAACATCCCCGAAATTTTATAATCCATTTTCTAGGATAATTCCATGAATAATGACAATAGTTAAATAAAATTAACCCATGTTAATTCCAAAATGTTTACAACTTTAATGATGCTTTTTTCTTTCTGTTTAACACGAGGACATCAGTACTTTTCACAGTATCCTGTACAGAGAGTTATGAAACAAAGACCATACCAGTTTTCCACAGAGTATTCCACAGGTTTCTATTCCTCTCACTGTATTAGATTCTGCCAGCAGCAGAAATTTGTGGCAAAGATCTCTTGATAAAACTACACATCGCAGTCCTTCAACCACTAAATCTAAGAAACAGAAAAGGGAGAAGAAGCTAAAGAAACAAATATTACATCTCATCTTCAAATCTGTTTTTGGCAAGTGACTGCAAGTAAATATAAATACAAAAATGAAATGATCAGATGCTTCACTTTCCATGTGATAGTTTAAAACTCTTAAAAGTAAATGTTGACTAGAAGGAAGGTAAAATTACCCTTTGCATATAAATTATTTTATGAACAAGTGGCAAAGTGCAAACACCTTTATATCTCTGTGCTCCAGATCAACTATTTACAAGTATGTGTGAGTTTCCTTTTGGCACAAAGCAGATATACTCTTAAGTGCACTGGCTGCATAGACCACATCTCATATATCCTATTAAGACAAAGGATGAGTATTCTTTATTGCGTTTCCCATACGTTACTTATATCTTTATGAAAGTTGGCGATAATCAAGTAAAAGGATGTTTTCAGGAATAATTAGCAGTAGAGTAATTTATAAAACATTTGCCTATCATAACTCTTTTAAAGTAAATGAAAAAAACAAAATCAGCTGGCAGTGTCTGCTGGGAAGAATTCCGCATTTGATTTTGAAAACTTGCCAGCACTGACATAGCAGTAACCGAGCTGCACTAATTGTTGGCAGAAACACATAATCCATTTGGAGGTTAACTATCCATGTGTACAAGATCCTCCTGGCCCAGGGAAATGCTAACCATTTAAATTCAAATTGCTGAGCAAAATTCTAGACAAACAAGTTTTTCAACATCTTTCCCATGGGTTTACATTTAAGATTCATGTGTTTCTTGGTGAAAATACATGAAAGAAAAAATGCTTGGAATTCTTTTTAAATCTCTATACCATGACTAAATACAGTTCCGTTTATTATAGAGTCTGCTTGATCAGAGGACAAAGCGAAATGTTTCCTGAATTTTAAGGTACATATAGTAAAAGCCACAGGGTACTGAAAGACTAGTTCTGTGTACATGTACACACGTGGAGGGGTCCTACCACAACGGATAATGAAATGAGGAGAGCCCTCCCAGATGTTCCAAAAATATGGTTTCACTAGAAGAGTTTTAATATCTTACAAGGACACATTTATTCACTTACTTTGAACAGCACTTAGAGTGGCAGCTGGCTTTAAGGCCCTGTTGACAGGAGGAGAGTGGCTAGCGTAATTGGTTGCATCACTTTTATTAGGTTGATCGGCAAATACATTCAGCAAGGAATTGTTCTGGTGTGTGGAAAAGCAGGACAAAGCACTGCCATCGATCTGCTCAGACAGCGCTGGGGTTTCCTGGCTTCGCATCTGACCTCGGGCTAATTCTTGCTTCTTGAGCTGATCTTCAAAAAACAGGAATTGCTCTGTTTCTAGCTGCTGCTGGCGCATTTGAGCGATTCGCTTTCTTTCTGCCTCTATCAATCTCTGATGCTCCAGTTTTTTGAGAATTTCGGCTTTATATTTGTTCTAAAAAAATGTGGTTGCCAAAATAAAAGGTTAGTTCCCAAAGCAAAGATATCAAACTGAGATTAGACATTCAAACTCTAGAAAACAGAGAGACACACAGCTAGATACTATAATCTGCCCACAGGGACACTCATGTGACAGTGAGGAAAATATATAACATCATGGCAAAAGCCCCTTAATCTGATGCAGGCAGCAGTTCTAAATCCACTCATATTTTCCCAGAGACAGGCATGACAATCCTGTTCCCTCCATTCCCCTGCACTTTTAAATATTAGAAAATCAAGGTCAGGATGGTCTGCTAAGCCTAACCAACCAAATCATATGGGGCAGTATCTCAGAAACAGTTATATCACCCGAGACTGCACTGTCTAATATAGTAGCCACTGGTCATATATGGTGATTTAAATTTATTAAAATTAAATGAAATTAGAAATCCAGTTCCTCGGCCCTGCTAAGCACATTTTAACTCCCATATCAAAATGCCACATAGAACATTTCCGTCATCACAGGAAGTTCTATTGGACAGTGCTGCCCTAGAACCCTTAGCATTCGACTCTAGAACCCTTACAGCTGGAACTTTATGGAGAAGCGGGATCACTAAGAAACGGTTCTCAAAATGTGGTCCAATCATCTCTAGCAGAACAAACCAGGAATTTTAAAGATTCCTGAGTTCCCCAGGCTTCACAAAAATATCTGGGCGCTATTAGGTGAGAAAATAGAAATGTTTCATAAGCTTCCCAAATGATTTTGATGAAAACTAGACTTTGGGAGCTAGCTACTTTAAGGCAGTGGGAGGAGAGACACTGCTTACAGCAGCACTTGAATATGCACACGAGCCGCCCTGGATCTTGTTACTGGCACCTTCTGATTCATCAGCTTTGGGGAGGGGGCGGAGAATCTATGTTTCTAATAAGCTCCCAGATAATACGGTTGCTGTCTGTAGCAAGGGCTTAAAGGTATGTCTGTTCATCTTGCCTAGGCATAAAGGCTGCCACGCTACCTCCCCAGAGATTCTACGTGCCATGCTATTGTGGACTGTGAAGTCACAGGTATCATCAAAGGCAGACCGTGCAACAGCTGCTGAGGCCATTCCCCCCAGGGAGCTCCTGAGAAGGTGACCAGACACACTGCTGAGTGTAGACGAGGAGACTTAACTGGACTTTTCTCTCCTCTGCTTTCTCTGAGCCTCCAAAATCATTTTTATCTTCCATAGTTTAAAATGAATCATCAGTATCCACGCTTGAGGGAATCTTCTGATTTCCCTCTGTCAAAACACCTCACTCAAACCTGACTTCTGGCTCTGCCCTAAGAAAGTCGAGTTCTGCGACCATGTTCAGAGTTAATGAGAGTGAACGGAAGTGAGAGTCGAGAAAGGTGACAACTTCCAGAGCACATAAAACAGAAACAAACAAACAAACAAAAAGCAAAAATGACCTTAATAATAATTCTGTAAACATTAAGATTTTGTGTTTTGAACTGGAGTATCCTACAGACTGACTGGTCAATTTCTTCTTTCAATATCTTTCAGTCTTAGACATCATTATCATTTTTGCTCTTTATTTTAAAGAATCCAGAGGACACCACCCTTTGGTGATACGATTATACTTCACTCATATGGTTAGCTATTATTCCACCTTGATGTAATATTGACTGCAATATTCAAGAATTTAATTCACATTTCCAAGACCTACTTAATTAGATACACCAGAAACCATATACTGTTCTCCTTACCTCCTATTGCCTCCATTTATCAGTAAAGAGCAGTCACTTGGCTCATAGGTTGCACTGGGGAGAGTTGGTCAAAAAGCTCTATTTAAAACACTCTAGGAAATCTATTTTCTAAGGCAATGCTTTAGTAGATGTTGTAGGGAAATAAAAATACCACATCTTTGGTGCAAGTGCTTAACCTAGACATCAGCATGAATTTTTTATTGGTGTTACATCACTGCATCTTTAATTTTTAATTTAAATGCATATGACATTCGAAAAACTGATATGAAAATTAAATTAAAAAATATTTGCACAGAAAACAGTCATGAAATAAATGTACCAACTGAACTTACTTTGCTTTGCAAATATTCTTGGTATTCTACGTTATATTTCTTTAAAAGGTCCTTTTTCAATTCATCTGTCCTTGGGAATGCAATCTCCTTCAGTTTCTTTTAAAAATATATATATACATATTGATTAGTGGGATTTTCAGTATAGTCTTTCAGATCATCAGCTGAGAAAGAAAAACAGCTGGTATGTGTATTAGAAATCAAGACACAGGTAGCCAAAGATGATGGTGAAAAAATAATTCTCTCTTTTTAGGGCTCCAAAATATAACTTCTCAGTAGGTAAGGGGGAATATATCTCCTTTGTAAGAACTTTATTGACTCCAATGGTTAGATAAGCATTTTGTTTAGATAGGTACCCCATTTTTAAGTAGCAGATTTGCACATTCCATATTACGTTTACTTATGTCATCATTGTTAGAAGGGACATTGAAGAACATGGTAGATAGGGATCCCTAGGCTTGACAGAGTATAAAAAGCACTGAAGTACTTTTCATACAAAATACAGATTTCCAGGCCTAATCCCAGATCTACTGAATCAACATGTTTATTGAAAGGGAAGTGGTTGGGGAATCTGGATCTCAAACACCATCCCAGTGATGCTTAATGGCCAGAAAATCTGATATTAGTCGAAGCACCAACTCTCTCACCTAACCTTTTTAGAGACGAGGAAACAAAGTCCTAGAGAGAGTAAAACGTTCGTCCAGTATCACAGCTAGCTAGTGGCCATTATGATTAGAACCAAAAACTCCTGCCTCTAGCCAGGCTCTTCCACTAAAATTCTGCTCTCTTACTCCTTTGTCATCCAACCATCCACCTATGCATTTATCCAACATGTATAGACAAAAATTTCTACATGTCTTTGGAGAATTTTTTCCCTATAAGTACAAATAACAATAACTCTAAATTGGAGTAAAAGAGTCACGTTGGTAGCCTGGGACCTCTGGTTTCCCAACAGAACTCTCTGAAGTTGAATGAACAAGAATCTTGA
The DNA here is from genome assembly GCA_003508835.1 of Eonycteris spelaea. Lineage (NCBI taxonomy): Eukaryota > Metazoa > Chordata > Mammalia > Chiroptera > Pteropodidae > Eonycteris > Eonycteris spelaea. The sequence goes on from PUFA01000162.1 coordinate 414,415, forward strand.
GGGGGAATACTACACAAAGGCATGAAAATGAATGACCCTTCAGATCAGTGTGTATAGAAATAAAAAAAAAAAATGTAATGACCATTTGACAAAATTTGAGTTCTGCACACAGGTCACCTCAGGCCTGACATAACTGGTAAGAGCTCCTTTATTCCATCAGATTACGGTAAAATATCTTTTGAGAGTTATTTAAAATTTCATGCTGTGACTGGTTTTGTATATATTGTTTATCTTCCTTCATAGAAGATCAATCCAAACTATTTAAGACAAATACATGGAAAAATATATTAAAAACATTTAAAAGGACATATACTCAGCTAAAGATATTTGAAACTATATATGTAGCCTATTCAAGATTATTTCAGGCCACCTCCTAAACAATTTGTTTTCTATTAGGCTAGAACTATAAGAAAAAAATAACTAGAACTCTGTGGTTCTCTTAATAATCAACAGTGATTTTCAAATAGTTTTGGGGTTCAGGACTAATGGAATAGTCAAAACCAGCCCAAATGACTGTCTCAAACAAGTATAAGGAAAGACAACCATTTTCTTAATCTCTAGGAAGAATGGTGAAATAATTCCTTCTTCATGCCACAAAGTGCTTGAGCACATTCTGGATCGTTTTCTTCCCCCTCACCTCCCCCCACCACCCACACCTCAATTTCAATTAGACATCCCACACTGACTCAGTAATGATATTTAATGATCTAAGAAGCAATCGAAATATCATGGCTAATGGAATGATTTAGTGTTCTTAAACTCTCAAGAGGATGAGACAGAGGAGTGAAGGAAGAGGGGGTGATGAATCAATAGTAATGGATACTTGTGGAGCATTTGATCCCACCGGGGAGAATCAACCCCGCAATACCTTCATAATGTCCTGCTTTTCGGGTACTGCGCATTGTTGGTAATCTCGATGGCCGGGAAGCTTTTCTACAAATAAGCTAGAGAAGGAGAAAACATGTCCTTAGCATTATATGATAGCAAAAGCTCAATTATGGTTTACAATATGAGAATGAGCCTCTTTTTCAAAAAGGACATGTTTAATAAATTATTTAACCTTTATTCATTGCACCCGCCTTTCCATCAAATGTTGGCATTGAATATGATTTTGGTGTTAAACGGTAGTTAAGCTCAGCAAACTAAACACTAAGGTTAAGAGGATCGGGCTGCTTCCTAAATGGACTATATGACTTTGGTTCTCCTCGGGTCCTGGGTACTTAATCCCAGCAGAGCACCATCTTCCTTCTTTCTGCAAGTGGCAACGCAGATCACGTAAAAATGTAAGACTTTGGAAAATCAATGTAACACCTTCTCACTATTGAAAAAGACTCAAAAGACCACTGATGAATCTGTAGTGCCATAGTGTATATATCCAAAACCCTTAACTGAAAATTCATGACTAAGAGAAGTGACAGCCAGAATCCCTAGTGGAATGAATGGGTAGTGCTAGTCGGGAGTTAATTATTTTTCATCACCTTTTTGAGAAACAAAAGATAGCAGAAGTACGAGAAAATCCCTGGAGTAAGCCAGGTGCATTACCTCCAGGTAAAGTGAAGATACCGCTTCCACAAGAAATTGGTTCTGTAGGTTTTTCTTACTGATGTATATCCCCAGCCTGCAGAATAGTGTCCAGCTCATAATATGTGCTCAATATTTGTTAAATGAATGCACAGTCCTTCTTTGATAGATCACGAAGGGCTTTAAATACTATTTTTGATCAATTAATATGTACCACTCTAAATTCCTGGCATTCTGATGTTTAGAAATCACACATCATTCGTCACCTCACCTATCATAACTCATTTCTCAAATGAGAAAATTAAGACTTAAAGAGGCTACAATGAATTGTTAGTTGCCTAAGGATTTTTAAATAGAATAAAGTTACAAACATTAGGAGTTGAAGAGATTTCAGAGATATTTGCCCATAAGTCTTTCATTTGTAAATATGGAATTAAGGTCGAAGGAAGAAAATTGAATTACAAATTGTCACATGGTTAATAACTGAAGAGAATTCAAATATTCTGATTACTGAGTAACTCTGTATAGTGGCCTTTCTCCTTTACCACACTTAAATTACAATTAAAAATTTGGGGAAACATTGCTATTAATGACAATTGATACTCTCAATTTCATATTTATTGTTAACTTTCAAAATTTCCTAGATAGCCTGAATGTGGCCAACCATCAATTTCTCAAATGTTCTCAGGTTAAGTCCCCAACTGAACTAGAGAAATTAATCAAGACATGACTTTCAATTAAAATAAAAATAAGGGTTTTGGCTTAAATTAAATATTATTTATAACAGATCTTCAACCAGTAAGCTGGAAAGCTGGTTAGAAAATACAAATCCCATTTATGCTAGCTTTTAAACTAGAAAATGTTACTAACAAATCTATCTGTATACAATATCTATCTGTATATTTGCAATATCTATCTGCATATTTGCATATGGCTATTTTGAGGTAGCCACTTTCGCTCAACATTTTGGAAGCTCTTGTATACGTAGCATTATCGCACAGCTAAATAAATTGCTTTAAAAAAAAGCTAACTACTATGTGAAACTCACTGCTATATTCTATTCCTGAATCAGACACCTCCTATAACTGCCAACTTATCCTCCAGTCTCAACCCATCAAGTTTTTAAAATGTTAATGGCATGTTCTAGGTGCTGTAGATGGAGCTGCAATATTGTTCCTGCCCTCATAAAGTTTATATTCCTGGGGGGGGGAGAGGGGAGGAGGACAGGGGAATGGCATAAAACAAGAAATATAATTTGCAAAGAGAATTTAAAAAAGGTTACCATGCTGGCCTGCTGAGAGGGTATCCCTGTGCTCACCACATCCGTGACCTCCTTCTCATCCCTAAGCTTCAGGGATGGTATGGTGATGCCTTTGAGTACATTTACTTGGCAATTTAAAAACCTACAGATGTGAATGTTTTTGTAGATGATAAAAGTGGTCTGAACATGAAAACATTCCTGTCATCCAAAGTGTCTCACCAAAATAGCATGCAAATATTTTTCCAATTCTCTCATATCAAAGGCCTCCAAAACCAAAGACTTACGTTATAAATTTATTATAAAGGACAAAGGCATTTTCCAAGTTTCCTTCTTCCAGATACACAGATGCCATCCTCTCCATTTCTACTCCGGATCTGAAGTAGCGGCGTGGAGTGATGTCTTCGTTGATGGTGATATTACAACCGAGCTTGCTTAGGGCACGGACACGCTCCTCCGGGCTGAGGGAAACATCTGTATGGTCAGGCATAGCAGCTAACTTTTTCTGTAAAGCAGAATTTAAATCTCTGATTATAAGAAATGACTACAACTGAAATCATAGCTGTATTTTCTGTGCTGACTACCTGACACCAATACCTAAGGAAAGCTTAAGAGTTAATAATATGATAAAAGCAAAGTTGTTTTGCTTCAACACATGATCTACACACCAAAAAGACACACATCTCCAGGGTAAACATACATTTTTTTTTTAATTGGGGTAAGAACTCTTTTAGGTGTCAAGGCAAAATTGTATAGCAGTTTCTGTGTATGCAGCTGTTTTAGGTCATTTTAAGTAAAATATTATTGACCCTTATTTCCTCATGAATGTTTCTATCCAGGGCCACAGGAAACAGGCCATGAAAGGGATTCCTGCCAGGCAGGGCTCATGGTATTCTACTTTGAGGGCTCTTCAAGAGGTAGCTTGGATTCAAGTTTACTATAAGGATTCAACTTTATTCTAGAATATATCTTGTTTAATAAGAAGTTTCAGAGGCCCACCTACATCTTCACCAAGTGAGTAAAACTCTATCAATAAGTCATGAAGAAGTTCTGGAGTAGAATATAGGCACCTCACTTTTTTTAATATAAAAAGATGCTTAAGCCTCTACATGATCATAACTACACTAATTCATCCTTGACTGAAAAAACATGATTAATTACTAAGAAATAGTAATATTAATATACTCATATTTTAAATAAAAAACAAATCTGTACACATTTGGAAAAACACAGAACATATGAATTCAAGGTAATTATTAAATAAAAAGTGCTTCAGAAAGGCAAAAAAGGCAACATATATTTTTTCTGTTTAAAGACCAGATAGCAAGTTTTTTAGGCTTCGAGCTTGGCTGGCATGAAAGCAGCCACAAATAATGTATAAACAAATGATCCTGGCTGTATTCCAAATTTTTATTCAGAAAAACAAGCAGGTGAATTTGGCCCTCAGACCATGGTTTACTGACCCCTGCTTTAGACCAGTGCTTCTCATTCTCAAAGCGTGGTCCAGAAACCAGCAGCGTCGGCATTGACTGGCTGTCTCAAAAATGCAAATGCTTAAGAGGCCCCACCTCAGATAGACTCAGAATCTCTGGAGGCAGGCTTGGAATTTTAACTTTTCCCAGGGATACTTATGCATATTACAGTTTGAGAAGCACTGCTTTAGACAACTCTACATCCTTTGATGCTCTAAGAATGGAGTTAGCCCAGAGCAAATTTAGCTTCCCAAATCCCCCCCAGTCAGTCAGGGTAGGTTGCAAGTCTGACTATAGTGTGGACAGAGCATTTGATTAAGGTCCACAGAAAATTTAAAAAGAAACCGAGGTAGACATAGTTTTAGTCTGGCCGTGAATTACTGAACCAACCTTCAGGGACAAGATGTGGCTGTTTCTTCAATGCCATCTGGTCTACTTTAGTGGTAATTTATAGCAGATAGAACCCTAGAGACCTGGAATGATTCTTGTTTCTAAAAGTTTAATATAAAACCAGAGAGCCATAAATGTGTTTCTCAAGGCCCCATGAAGTGAAAAGCAGGTCACACCTCTCATAACTTCCATTACTCTTTTGACCTGGCTTGCAGAATTGTGAGAAGCCTTCCCCCTGTTTCTCTCTCTCCAAGAAGCTCTCATGGCCTCAGCTTCCTCACCCTTAACATCCCCAGATATCCCTTCTGTGACTGCATGAAAAAGCCAGTTTAATATAGAGGAGAAGGGATAAGAAGACTGATGACTTTCCCACATTCACCAGGTCCAAGTTATGAAGAATAAAGAATGCACTTGATTTTGTTCCTCTCCTTGCATCTTAATTCTATTTTCTCTAGGTCCAGATCAGAGAGGTGTGACTGGCAGCAATATCAACACTTGGACCCTTCCTAAGGGACTTCATTTTAAACTAACACACACACTTCTTTCTATCCAACTCTGTTGTGCTGTTCTTCTAATTCTTTGAAAGACTTCTTAATTTCAGAGAAGCGGTGGGAGGCAACCCCACTTCGAATGCAGGAATCTCAGTTTGTGAACCCTAAGCCTCAGGACAGGGTATGCACCATCTTTTCCAACTGAGAAGTCTCAGACACCACAGCAACATAGCCACATTTCCCCAATCACACCCATCAGCACTAAATGAAATATTGTTATTCAACCACAGATAAATGCTTCGCTGACATCAGAAAATGACTAGGGGAAAAAAAATCTATTGAGATCGGGCATTTTCTAAAGAGTGTTTCCAGTCTCCTGTATGTACAAAAGTAATTCTACTTTTTATTACTATACAGAGCACACTGAATTTTAACTATTTGTGTGTAAGTATTTTTGATTCCTTATAAACTTCTTGAGGGAAAGAAAGAATTTTCCATTCATTCCTGTTCCCTAAGATGTAGCATATCTCCTAAAACACATATGGTAATCAATAAATGTACCAAATAAAGGAGAAAAAGAGAAAAGGGGCAACATGATTATACTTAGATTATCCTTTTACCTGAAGATAAAAATAAAATTTATTTCTCCTTTACTGAATGGTCCTATCCTCTCCAAATTAAAAATTCATTTCAGAGATAAACATGAAAATAGCCTAAAGACTTTATCAACCTATAACATTTCATTTGCATGTGAGGTTCTTAGATGAAAATACAAAACTTAGAGATGAAAAAGCCTTTCTGCCCATTTTTACATTGACATGTCCACTAAGTTTTTAATTATTCCTACATAATTTTCTAGAAAACCACAGAAGATACTCCATAAGGATGATTCTTTTCTCTGCAGAGGTGGAAATGGAGCAGGCTTTATTGTCCCACAACATGGAGTCAGAAAGTGAAAGAGTTCCCACAATTCTCCACCCTTCAAACATACTGTCAAAGCAACTGAGCTTCCTTGAGGACTTTCTTGGCAGAGTGAAAACATTAGGTCATAACCCACTTCAGAACAAGAACCAGACCTTCTATTCGTTTATGTTCTGGTGCTCAGCTTTGTGTGCAGAGGGTATTCGTTACACTGCTGCTCTCCCAGCAACCCAGGGTTGTGGTGAGTGGGCTGGGGAAGGTTGTCAGTATAAAGGTAGTGATACTAACAGCTTCCATTTACAAAGCCCCCATGATAGGCTGGGAATGTTAGAAATACTATTTCCAATTGTCATAAGGCATACGGTGCAAAAAAACAGGGCTATGGAGATTATATAATAATTATAATTCATACTCGGAGACTGATCTGGGACACGGAATAAGCCCATGTGATCCCACAGCTTCTGTTATTTCCTCTCCAGGACACTGCTTCTAAGATGTAGCTAGAAAACATGGACACATGTCATGTGGCTAAAATGAAGAGATTTTGCAGATGTATTGAGGCCCCTAATCATTTGATGTAAATTAATAAGAGGGAGATTATCCTAGATGGGCCTGACATAATCAGGTGAGACCTTTAAAGGAGGGAGACACTCTCCATGGCCTGTGCTGAGCTGAAAGGGGAAAAACGAGAAGAATAAGAGTTTCAGGTATGCAGACATTTACATAAGATCCCAAAGCAATGTTTAGGTGTTAAATACAACATGTTTTCTTCAGTCATTACCACACAAGGTAAGCCCCCGGTTTTTATCTGTTAAGAAGCAGAGGCACATGAGGTACATACAGTACCTGCTACAAAGTCAGCTCTGAAATTCTTCTCTCTGGTACTCTGCTAAAGGACTACGCTCCTGGAATCTAACCAGATAAATTAACATTTCACACTTTGGGGGAGAAATTATTTTTAATTCCAGCAAAGATGGCTTTATTAGTCACTTCCTCAAAGGAGAGGGCCACACAGATGGATGAAAAACGACAAGTGCGAAACTTCTTGAAGTAACTGTGATTCGTTTCCCATTTGGTATGTTTCTGTTCTTCTTTTTTAGGTTTTCTGACCATATGTAAAATATCAGTTGGTGCTACCTACCAGAGAATTCACAGTAAATGGCTGATCCATGTTGTCCTGTCTGCAAAACGAAGGTGTTCAGTTTCTTCTCAATCACTTCATCTGTTTCAAAGACAAAAAGCAGAGGTAGGTCATTTTTAAGAACTCCATTCTCAAATCTAAAATCCCTGGAGTTATTTCTGCCTCAGAAGAATATGAACAAATCGAAACTTCAATGATCTCAGTTTTTAAGAGACCATTGGAAGTCACTTTCTGAAAATAAAAAACTGCACATAGTTATTTCTTGAAGATGATCCTTAAACAGTACAGGTTTGAAGAGAATTGATTGTTGCCCACCTCCCAGAACAAGTCTGTAAAATGTTACCTTACTTAGAACTCTACAAGGTTATAGAGTGAATTTATGTTCTTCATTGGAAGAAAGATCATAGCAGTTAAGGGCATGGACTCTGAGGCCATGGACTCTTAGACCTAGAGTCAGTCTGGGCTTAAGCTAAACCCTCCTAGCTATTATGGAAGGTAGAATTCTAAGATGGCTCTATGATTCCTGTCCCTCGGTATCCACGAGTTTGTATACTTCCCTCTCTTTGAGTGTAGATGAAACCTGTAACTGGCTTCTAATCAATACAACATAGCAAAGCTGATGGAATATTACTCTCATGTATATATTACATGATATGGCAAAGATGAACAGATTTTACAGATGTATTAAAGCCCTTAATTTTATGATGTTAAGTTAATAAAAGGGAGATAGATTATCCTGGATGAGCCTGACATAATCAGGTTAGACCTTTCAGAGAGGGAGATACTCTCCTGCTAGCTCTAAAGACTCAACCACCATGAGTTCTACAGTTGTAGGGAAATAAATTCTGCCATGTGAGCCTGGAAGAAGACTCCAAGCCTCAGATGAGACCCTTACCCTGGTTGACACCTCTATTGTTATCTTGTGATACCCTGAGTGGAGGACCTAGTTTTGCTGCGTCCAGACTCCTGACCCACAAAACTCTGAGATAATAAACATATGTTGTCACCACCATGAAGCTGGTGGTGATTTGTAAAGCAGCAATAGAAAACAAATACACCAGCTGTGATAAGGATTAAATGAGTTAGCATATAAAGTGCTTAGAATAGTTTTTAGCTCATAGTCAATATTATATCAATGTTAGCTATTATTAGAATCTTTATTTTGCAGTTGAGGCTCAGAGATACTAAGTGTATGTACCCAAGTTCAAATAATCATTCAATAAATGCTCATCTTCTTTTTGCTAGTTTAGGTCAAGCTTTGCATCTCATTTCCCACTTCTTCTAAAATTATGTTGGCCTTTACACTCCACTAATCACTTATGTCTTGATGGACACCTAGCTTCTCCTCAGTTCCTCATTTACAAAATGAGGGAGTTAAATTACATTCTTCCAAGTTATAAACTTCTGTGACTCTAGAAATCTCAGCAGTAGATCATTCAACCCTTCCATGTTATTTTCTGGCCTGAATCCATGGATGGAAAACCCTTTAAGGAAAGTCATTTGGCGTGTTCCAGTCTTCCCCTGTCTTCCTCTCCAGTGATCCATGGAGATCTCAGCTTGTAGGTTACAGAAATGCACAAGAAAAAAAAAAATGACCCTGGGAGAGCTACAGTCACAGTGTAGTTTTAAACCTAAATTAATTCTGGTACCATTGAATGTAGGTAATTCCATTTGAGAATTCATTACAAGAGTTAAAAGAGACAGAATAAAGAGGCTTATGGGGAATTTGGAGCTGGTGGGTAGAGAAAGGAACAAGGATATACTTGTCATTGATTAGAGTCTTGCAAAAATGTTTGGAGCTACTCAATTCTTTAAACATAGAACAAATCATTTAAAAAGTTGGAAACATTAGAACAGCAGTTCTTAAATTTTATTTTACCTAAATATATATAATAAGCCCAGGACTTGTTTAAAATGCAGAACCTGAAACTCTCTCCCACAAGGATTCAGAAACCATGAGTTTTAAACCCACCAACAGGCACCTATGTTAGGATGTGGCTTGGGTAATTTTGATACGTGAGGTTTCCAAACACTGCTTTAAGAAACACTGCATTTGTGAATGTATCAAGAAGGATTCTTAGTTGCAAGCGAAGGCACTGACTCCTGAAGTCATAGGATAAAGATCACAAATTTTCAGGGAAGCCAGAGAAATGGGGCTCGGAGACTATATATCAAGGAACATCACCCCAAATCACACAGCAACACTGGTCTGAAGGGGAGGGGAGCCTCCAGCCTCCACCACCAACACCTGCTGCTACCCTGGAAACCATGTGGAACTGCCTCACATTTCTTCATGTCACTAGTTTCTATTTCAGAGTTATGAAACGGAGGTGTCTGATTGGCAGAGCCTAGGTCTCATGCCTGCAGCTTGGCTGCAACAGTGGCTGAATGCAGATAGCGAGCACTTCAGACTTCCATAGAAAGTGGGGGGATGAGTCAAGCGAGAACAGGCGGATTCAGGGCTGTGTGGCCAAAATAGCAGGAAGTGTGCACAAAAGTCAAACAAACTTCTCTGTAATAAGCTTCTAAATGTAGGAAATATTTAACTAAATATATCTCAAACACCAGAATTTATTAAATTGCTGTAGATTGCCAATCACTATTAACTCCCATATGTAAATTTACAATTCAAAATAAAAACCAACTTCCCTCAAAATTAAGATTAAAGAAGTGTATAGATTGTTTGGTCAACTTATATTTTTTGACCATTGACTACTCTGTGGCAATGGTTCTGTCTTACATTTCTTTATTTTTTAATCCCTAGCACTTATCAGTTACAATATAAATAATTACCAAAGTTAACATAAATAGGTTATGGTCTCTATATCAGTAGCTGTCAACATGTGGTACAGGGTCCCAAAGATCCTTTTAAGGGGTGTGTGAGGTCAATATTATTTTCATAATATTACTACAACATTATTTACTTTTTCCCATCATCTCTCATAATTGTATAGTGGAGTTTTCCAAGGGTCCAAGTTCATGAAATCTTACTTGGATATTCTTATGAATGTCTGTTTTTATTTTTTAAATGGTGAATATAAATAGGTATAACCCACATAAACAAAGCTTTTCAGTGTCCTTAGTAATTTTTAAAAATGCAAAGGAGTCCCAAGATCAAAATGTTTGAAAACTGCTGCTCCAGATCAACTATACAAATACACAACGCACAACAAAAACTCATGCTACTTTGATCTAACCAGAAATACAGTGGTCCAGAAGAAACTATAAGGAAGAAATAAATGTCAAGTATCACCTTCCATTTGAGCTACTAGGGTCTGCTAAAATAATTAGAAAACTAAGGGTATAGTAAGAAGTACCCTACCTCATACAACCTGAGACCCACAAGAGCAAATGTAACAGATTTCTTGTTATATACTCTGCAATATCCATTCTCTTTCTAATATAAAAATATAATTTTTAGCTGATACAAAGCCACCCAGGTAAAACCTACATTTTCCAGCCTTTCCTGGAGTTAGGCGTAGCCCTGTTACTAAGCTCTGGCCAATGGGATGTCAATGGAAGTACTGTGACCAAAGTCTGGATCCTGCCATTTAAAAGAAGAGACAGGCCCTTCTCCATCCACCTCTGCCCTTCCTGCCAACTGGAACGCTGCCACATAGGTGAGCCATCTTTGGTCAAAAGAAGATCCATGGCAAAGCAAGAAGAGAGGTGGAGTGGTCTAGTTTGCTCACACTTAAACCATTGACAGAGACAAATTTCTATCTTGTCTAATACTTGGTCTTTGTTTAGGCAGCTAACAAATGCATAAGTTTAACCTAGAAAGGATGATTCATCGTAGCCCAGGGGAGACTATTGCCAGTACTGATAATGAAATACACATCTTCCATCACCCCACTTGCCTCACTCTGCCTATCCTGCCTCCACACCTTTGGCCCAGGTACAGAGAAAAGCAGAAATATCCTCCTTTCCTCTCATCTAATTCTGCCCAGTCTGTGACATATCACTTATCCATCTAGAAGTTTCAGACTTTTTCAGAATCAGTACCACATAATCCCTCAAACACAGAAGATATTATAAGATACAGCCCCACAGGCAACATTTGGTTGTCATAAATGTTTAATTTCACTGTTACAGTAAATTTTTTTAAAGTTAGTTATCAACATTTAGAAATTGGGAGAGTCACACAAAAATTCAGATTGCAGCTTCTCTTAAAAAAAAAAAAAATCAAAAGACCTAGCACCACCAGGCCCAGTACCTGAAACATTTATGTGTTATTGTTTATCTTTTATCCTGAGTTTAAAACAGTGTCTGCTACTTAATAAGGGCTCAATTTATTGAATGAATGAATGAATGAATGAATGAATGAAGTGATTCCCTTAAAGTCTACAGAATACTCTGCCATAGCATTTGTAGGCATGTAAGAGAAGCTTAGCAAATATTTAACTCTAGATCTGTGCTAAAATATGACCCCCAAATGTACCAGCCTTCAAAAACTTACAGGTAGCTTATTTAATTCTCTTAAGACACATCTATTAATTAATTCTATCATCAATTGAACACCTGAGATGTGCCAGGCATTGTTCTAGGCATGTGGAACGTGAATAAAATTGGTAATGATTCCTGCTTTTGGAGTTTACATTCTAGTCAGGAGAGACAGATTAACAATAAAGTTTTTAAATAAGTAAATTGTATAGTAAGTTAGAAGGTAATATGTCATCTTGAAAAAAAGAACAAAAGGGAACCAGGTTGCAGTGGAGGGGTAGGCTGAGCAGCTGGTTGCAATATTAAATGGGAGTTTTCAAGGAAGGCCTCGCTTTGAAACCAAACGTGAAGCAAGGGTTTGAAGGCGGTGAGGACCGGGAAAGAATGCAGCAGCCCTGAGGCGGAAGTGCACCTGGCGTGTTTGAGAAAAAGCAGCAAGGGCAGTGTGGCTGGAGCCGGGAGAGTGAAGAGGAGTGATGGGGAAAGATATCAGTGGCCAGAGGGTATGAGGCAAGGAAGGTAAGGAGACCTTACGAATCGCCATGTGGACATTCGCTTGTACTGGAGTGAAATGGGGAGCTATTTAGGGTATTGAGCAAAGGTGTAATGTAAATGGCATAATTTAAAAAGAGACCTTTGGTTATGCTACTGAGAACAGGCTATGTGGGCAAGGGATGGATATATCGGTGGGCAGAGGAAATGGTATCTTGGGTGGTACAGGGGAGGTGGTGACAGCAGTGGATCGGGAAAGGTGAACGTTTAGTCTGCTAAGGAAATTGAAGCCATTTTCATGTAGGTTCTCGAGTTCCAACAGGAGGAAAGAAAAATGACCTAAGTGCCATGATTATGAGCAATGGTACTTCAGGGAAGGAAGTCGTCCATGGAACTTTAACAGCACAGGGAGCCGCATGATGCTGGCAGGGCCTTCTTCTCTAGTCCCTCACACTTCAGCAGCTATGGTGGGAAGACAAGTTGAAAATGACTTCAAGTGCTAAAGATAAGATAAACATTGCGATTTGGGGATCAGAAATATACCCAAACGAGCTACTCAGAGAATGCCAAAGGCAGATGGAAAATACCTAATATCAGGCACATATGAAATATAAGTTCCCTTTTCACAGTGGAGGCTTGATGTGCTCTGGAGCACACAGTGCAAAGGCGGCCCCTGGAGCAAACTTGGGTGTGAGTGAGTCCTCGGTCTGTTATCTACTTGCCAGTCATCCTTACTAGACCCTCCCAGGTTCACTTTCCTTCATCCACAACAGGTTCAGCACTGGCCACATTTCATCACACAGAGTCTTACAGCTGATTGGAAAACATTCATCAGGAATGCCTGATTTAATCTCGACCTGCTCTCTACTCTCCACCCTCAGTAGAGCCTACATTCCTGTGATGTGATAACATCTGAACCTCAGCCTGGTGACACATTTAACCTATCATATACCTCTTGAGAGTTTTTTGCTTTAGAGCTGTTTTCTTGCCTTTATCTCTAGCCTCTTTTCCTCACTGTAGCCTCCAAAGACATTACTATTTTCTTCTGGAATTACCTTTTAAAGAGGAGTAGGGGAGTGTCTACTTCTGTTAATCCTCACTGGAAAGGCTTGGAGAACTAGGCACAGAAAAAGTATCAAAACCAAATATTGACAATGAGCACACAGAGGACAATTCCTGTCCCATGGGTTCAGCTAATAGCTCCTGGAACCAACGGAGTCATTCCCAACTGTGCCCAGAGGGTATGTGGCAAAAATGGAGTGTCCTCCATGTGTGGCCTGAGTTTATCAAAGTTTACTCTTCCTATGCCTGCACAGTGTTACAGCCCAACGGCAGAATCCTTTAAGTTTCTGGGTCACAATTTGATGTCTCAACTTCTCCTACATAAATGTGGAAGCAGCTCTACAATTCTGTCTTTTGAAACCAGCAGCAAATAATGCCAAGAGTGAATAGAGAGAAAAATATCTAACCTAGCACAGTGTTTACTTTGTGACCTTTTTGGTCTTAATTCCCTTAACTTTCCTCTTCTCTCTTTAAATACTTTTTTTGGTGGCTAAGCTCAGACTCCTGACCCACTTTCATACACAAAGCCATATTCCCTGAATACGGAGAGGACACTTCTGGGCAGTGAACCGTCTCCCTATGGATAAGCGCAGGGAAAAAGCCAGCGAGCCATCATCCAAATGCGTCATCTTTCTCTCTGGCACTCCTTTCAACCTGAATGCTGTAGTGAACTGGATAAGCCGATGAGAGGTCTAACACCTCAGACCACCTCCCGGAGTCTCATTTCTAATTAGTCAACCAACAGCCTTTCTTTTCCCCATTGGGTCAGTGTTCATATTTTCTGGCAAGAACATGGTACAGCATACTTAGTTGGAGATAAATAAAGGAAGTTATAACCTTAGACTATGGCCTGCAGGACCTAATCTGATTTAGATAGAGAAGTAAAGAGTCATTGCCCCTCCTTAAATGACAAAGGCAGAAAGAAGGATGTGAGTCACACCCTTGCCGACTGGGACCTGCTTTAGGGAAAAGAAAAATGACCTAGGCCTATCCTTGCTGTTCATTTTGAAAGATAAAAATTTAGACATAACTACACCTGAAACTAATTTAAAATAACATTGAATGTTAACTGTAATTGAAAAATAAAAGTAAAAAAATGCAGAAGACAGTAAAAATACTAAATCAGAAAAATAGAGCAACAAAATAAAAATCTGAAGATAAAAGAAAGGAAATAAATAAAAATAAAAATTCAGACATTAAAACCAACAGTTACTTTACACTCCTCTGTAAAACTGCAAGTCAGAAATATGCTGTAACCCAGAACATATGTACTAAAATATTAATAAGAGAAATATAAAAAGTAATCAGAATATTAGAAATAGCTTTTATTGCCTTTTTTTCTATACTTGTAAGTACCATATGTGAATATCCACTAGGTGTCAGGTGTTTGTCTCATCCCCAGAGGAATATTCCAGATTAAACATACCATGACAATGTGGTTTAGATGAGATCAATCAGCAAGGATGCGGTTGCTACAGGAAAGATCATTGAATAACTCAGCGCTCTCAATGTATGTTTTAAATTACTTTGAGGTAAGTCTAGGCTACCTTGAAGTTGCCTTTAAGAAATAAAACAATTATTTCTCATAGTGCAATACAACTTTCATCCTGACACGAGAAAGAAGGTTGGGTACCCTCAGCACCAACAGCTCAGCTTTTGAGGCCATATACACCTGTAGGAAAATCCAGGTTCCATCATATGCACTGGGAATGCTATGGCATCATAACTTTTTTGTGTCCTTTATCTTCATCTGTTTAATAGGGGAAAATAACACCTTTCCAGATCAACTAAAGTTTGTGTGTGTGTGTGTGTGTGTGTGTGTGTGTGTGTGTGTAAACACACACACACACACACATACACAGATACACACATATATACACATATATAATATATACACATATATATTATATAATATAAATTATACTTACATAGAAATTATGACATAAATTATATCATTTATAATAATGTATATTATGAATAATACATATTAATATGTAAAGTTAATAGATAACATAATTACATAATATAAATTATAAAACATATAAATATATAATGGTAATATATAAAAGTTCAATTACAGTTCCTGGCATGCAATAAGAAACTCAAAGAAAATCAGTCCCTTCTTACATCAAATGGTTAGAGGAGTAAGGTTAATTTACCTCTATCCTAAAGTAAAACATTGGTTTTTATTATAGATAGTGAAGATGATGTTTATTTGCTTTACTGCAATTAGTTTTTGACAGACACTACCAGTTGTCTATCAAACAACAGCCCACTTCCCCCACCACCACTTCTGCTTTGCCAGCAAGGCCCAGTCTCACTAGAGAGACTTCAGGGGCTCCCTTGCACTTAGGACCTGACTAGCTGGCAAGTGACCAAATCTGGGACTACGGAACCAGAAGGGGAAAATCTGGGGAGGATTCTGCGAGAGATTTTCATCTCTAACACAGATATTCTAGAGAATATGGGCCTTTTCACCGGTTGGACATGTGTCTTCACGTAAGACTTGAAATGCAGGGGCCATATTGCAACCCAGAGGGATCAAACCTAAGAAACAGCTGATGTACAGAGGGTGGTGAATGAGCCTGGCTCCTCACTGACACTGCCAAGCCGCTGAATTTATCCTGCAACCATTCTCCTCTGAACTGTTAGTGTATAAGACATACAAGCCATTGCTTAAAGTACCCTTGGGATTCTGTTACGTGCTGCCTAATTGACATGAGGTTCCTCTGGCAATATAAGAAAATCATTAGTTATGTAACTTGATGACAAAAGTGGTGATTCTGAATAGCTAAAATTGAATTTTGTGAGATTTAACAATTTTCAAAGAAAATACTTCTAAGATAATATTGCATTCTTCTTTGACTAAAACATAAATATTTAACACTCTGTTGGTGATTCACAATCTTATTTTAATGCACCTGTTAATAGCGATGCTTCCCTCCATTTCCAATTTTCTCATTTAGAAAATCTATTAAAAAGCAACTTCTTTACAAAACTTCTCTGACTTCAGTCTCCCCTCACCACATTTAGTCAATATTAGATCACTGGTAAAATAATTTACATTTATTTGTAAAATTAAAGTGTAGACTGGACAAAGATCTGAAGAGAGTTCCTGAGCGTAAACTATATGCTGATTACAGTGAACGTGCTCCGTGATTTCTAATTTGTGTGCTCAAGAAGTAGTTTTTCATACCTTTTTTCCTCCACTAAGAGCAAGCTGATATCTGTGCAGGTGAGGTATTATTGTAGGACTATCTAAACTTTTAAGGCAGCCAAAGAGCCATCATCATAATAGTAGGTACTACTAACAGAAAGGTTTCTTTCCCTGGTGAACTGAAAGAATGCATTAACGCATGTGGTCTCTGGCCTTTATGATGATAGTCTCATCAAAGAGGAGGCAGTTGAACCTAGAGATTGGACACCCTAGTGATTAGACATGTGACCTCCAGAGTCTAACCACCCGGTCTGCCTCTAACTCCTCTCTGCAGAAATCACAACTTCCCAAACCACAGAATGGGGTTGATAACAGTATCTAAGGAAAGAGCTGTGGTGAAGGTGAAGTGGGATAATGCCTGTGAAGCCTACAGCACAATGCTTGGTCACTCAACAAATGACAGCCACAGTCATCTCCACTTTACAGGTAAGGAAACTTGGCCTCAAAGAAGTAAGTTACTTGAACAAATGGTGGAGCAAGGACTCAAAACAATGTGTGTAGGATTCCAAAGTTCATTCTCTTCGTCACACAGCAGCACTGGCAACTAACATTTAATAGTAAAGGTGGAATCAGGAGAAGGTCAAATTCTTGGGCCATAGACAAGAACGATAGGATTTATTGCAGAAATGAAATTTTAGTTCAGCATTACATGTATCTGACTCATAATCTTTTCCCTGCCGAAAAATAAAAGGGCATTCATTTTCTTCACTTGTTTCCAAGGCAGAATGATTCGATGTCTGTGGACTGACTATCTGGAATATGTAGTCAAAAAATTCAAATGTATAATTATTCTACCAAGACACAGGTCAATTCATAATATCTGCTGTTTTTAATATAAATTCTAAGTTGTGGTATTCAAAAGGCATTTATTTCCTATGCTCATAAATGTGCTAATTTAGGATCTTGTTCTTTTTTTAATGAGGTCATTTAATTAATATGCATCATAAAATGTTTGGAAAATGAATTTGAGGTGTAAGGGAGAAATTCGTATTTGTACATAATTATTTTGTCATCAAAAATCCTTAGGAGCATGTTAATTTTATTATCCTGCTGTTGAAATACTAAAATTTCCTAGAAATTATGCATTCTAAAGATAAATCACTCATGAGCCACTAAACCCTAATGTATATACTTCCCTTTTTATTGCAATTTGCTTTTAAGAAAATACAATCCAGAAGTTATCAAATTTAATAAAGCATAGTGAGTCAGAAATAAATTTTTTAAATAACATCATTGTCTTGTCTGCCAGCAGCCTGAAGCTCAGAGATGAATGAGGTCAGTCCTTGGGCATGATTAATCAATTTTAATTTTCATGAATTTTCTAAGGATAGTACTTCAATAAGATGAATTTAGTCCAGCACCGCTACTGAACAGCAAATGCTATCCTAGAATACTTTCCGTTTACTACTATTCCAATGTCCCCCAACCACAAGAATCCTAACTGTACAACATGTTCCAGTGACAGCTGTGTCCACATTTTCACTTTTGCCCTAGACAATCTCTTCAATGCAGTAGACAATAGCAAAAGAGTCTGTATCCCTATGTAACTCTCCCCAGGAGTTTATTTTAAAATGGCCTCATACTGCCCAAGGTGTTTGCGAGTGCCATCTGCTCCTCCTCCTTGCTCACCACTCATCCCTTTTTTTTGTATATCCTCACTGAGGCAGGCTGACATCCTTCTCCTTGGATGTGAAGTTTCCTCTGAGTTTGGTTCCTAGGCCACTTGCTTCATAATTACTTGGTGGAGGAGGGGCATGGTTATTACAAGAAACAGATTTCTAGGCCCCATAGAGTCAGAATTTCTGGTTTGGGTGCCCCATGGATTTCTAGTTTTATCAAGTAGCCCAGGAGATTTTTATGCACATTAGAACTTGACTTGCACCTAAACCATTAATTTTCTATCTTTTCTATAAACATACCTTTATTACCTAAAACACCTTTTTTTCATGTCTTCAACTAAAGCTTAATCTAAGCTTTAGCACTGTGTCTTCAAATGACCTCCACCGTTTCTACTAGGACATCCAACTGTGATTTCTCACTCAATATGTTCCAAGGCTAAATACATCTTTCACATGGATACTGCTAATGTCAAATAAATTAATTCATTTATGTATTTATCCAATATTATTTATTAAGATCCTACTTTGTGTTAGAAGCTAGTGATACAACAGTGAGCAAAGATCATATGATCTTATGAAACTTACATTCTGCTAGGGGCAGGGCATGGGACAGAGACATAAAGATATTAAGTGATTATCTGCACGATTATATGCTTAAAACTGTGGTAAATATTACAAACACAAAACATAAGAAAACAGACAGAATTGTGTATTTTTTGGCAAAAATACCCCAGAAGAGATGGTGTGCATCGAGAGACACTGATTGGCCCATTATCGATGATGTTAACTTTGCTCACTTGTTTAAATTATGTCTGCCAGATTTCTCCCCTGTAAAGCTATTATTTTGTCCTTTGTAATTACAAAGATCTTCTAGGGAGTTACTTTGAGCATATGCAAATATCCTTTTACCAATGAATTTCAGCATACGAAGACGATTCTTGCCTGAAATAATTATTATTGTGGTGTTTAAAACACTGAATTTTCTATTCCAATTTTCTTTCACATTTATTAAATTAGTTGAAGTTTTTGTTTGAAGGTTTTTAAATTTTTGCACAAAATTGGAAAATTTTAGGTTGTCAAATGGCTCTATCTTTTCTTTTTTAGTATCTGGATTTTTCATTATTCTTTAAAGGTCTTCAAACTCACTGATAAAAAAAATTTAAATATGGTCACCAATCTTTTCTTCCAATAATGTTATGGTTAGATATTTTTGGATAAATATATTTGATTTGTGCAAAATTTATGTGTATATAAGGAGTAAAACAAAGATACAGTTTCTTTTTACCACCAGGCAAAATGTCCCCGAGTCTCCTGAATTATGCTTAACTTATTTAATTATCAATTCTACAAAATAAGCTAATGTGCCCAAACAAGAAACTTAGTATATAGTTATTAAATTGGAATAGTCTCTGTCAAGTAGTTCTCAATAACACTGAAAAAAATAGTCTGGCAGCGATGTATAAATGTAGAGAGAAAAGAGGAATTGGCGGCCCAGAAAGGAGGCAAGTATGCAGTTGTGGATGAGGTAGCCCAGGTCTGGACTGAAAACGGTAAAAAGAATGGAAAGTGATAAATAGTTAGAGGGGGAGAGTTTAAAGAAAAAACAACTCAGAACTCGAAAGTTAAGTGGACCTATTGAGATACAGGAACATAAATAGGCAAATATATTGTAAATGCTGTCATCTAAGGGAACTAGAGATAATGACACTTGTGACTTTGACAGAGAAAACTTTGCCTGACATCTAATCAATGACACAAAACCTGACAAAATCTGGAAATACCCATTCTGACTCTGCTCCCCTAAACTCCCATTCAATCTACCACGTACATTTGCAAATTCACACTCCAAAATCTCTCTGAAGTCTGCATTTGGTCACTATCTTTCCTCAAAGCACCCTACTCTACGCTACCTGTTTCCCTTTCTGCATTGCTAGAAAAGTCTTCTAATTGGTCTATTTTTTCCTGTCATGCCCTCCTTTGATTAAGTTTACATATAACAGGTATGTCATTTAGACTTTGTCTTTCCTTCATTTAAAAATCTTTAATAGCTTTTAATCCCTGTTAATATCATATATCCTTAATAGATCCCTGCAAACTTCCCATGTTCATTTCAGTATCTCTTCCTCAGGCAAGATGTTTGACCGCCTTCAGCTTAGGTTACACTCTTAATTATATACTCATAAAGAAACATCGGACACACCCAAATTTAGAGATTTTCTACTAAACAATTGGCTAGTGCTCTTAAAACATGTCAAAATGATGAAAGACAGAGAAAGGCCAAGGAACTGTTTCAGACTAAAAGATACTAAAGAGACATAACTAAAAGGAATGTGTGATCCTGGAGCAAACGCAGGACACTGATAAAATGTGAATAAGATCGGCAAATTAAACAATAGTACTGTAACACTGTCAATTTCCTGATTTTGATAACTATTGTGATTATGCAAAGTTTTCATATTTGGATAAAATAGGTAAGGAATATACAGAAACTTTGGGTACTATTTTTGCAATTTTTTTTGGAGTCTGAAATTGTTTTTAAAAAAGTACTTTTTTATTTTTTAAATTTATTTTAATTAGTTTCAAGTATACAGTACATTGGTTAGACATTCATAGTTTATAAAACAATCCCCCTAATTGCTCCTTCTCTCTGGTTTTCCACCTAGCCAATATATCACTGCTGACTGCATTTCCTACGCCATCACTGTAACCAACTACCAACTACTAATTTGTACTTCTTTAACCCTCATCCCATTCTCCCTGCTCCCCAACCCTCCTCCCCTCTTTCTATCTCCAAATTGTCCACTATATTTGTGAGACTGTGTTTGATTAGTTTGTTCTTTTTGTTCCTTAGATTCCACATATAAGTGAGGTTGTATGGTATTGGTTTCTTTTTCTGTCTGACTTACTTCACTCAGCATAACATCTAGGTCCATCCATGTCGTTGCAAATGGTAGGATTTCATTTTTTTTAAGGGCTGAGTAATATCCCATTGTGTATATGAACAATATTTTCTTTATCCAATCATCTGTTGATGGGCATGTAGATTGTTTCCATATCTTGGCTATTGCAAACTGTGCTGCCATGAATATTGGAGTGCATAGATCTTTACGAATTATTGTTTTGGTTTTCTTTGGATAAATACCCAGAAGTGCAATTGCTGGGTCAAAAGGTATATCTATTTTTAATTTTTTGAGAAACCTCCAGGCTGTTTTCCATAGCAGCTGAACCAATTAGCAATCCGACCAACAGTGTATAAGGGTTCCCTTTTCTCCGCATCCTTGCCAACATTTGTTGTTCTTTGATTTACTGATAGACATTCTGACAGGTGTGAGGTGATATCGCATTGTGGTTTTAATTTACATTTCTCTGATTAGTGACCTTGAGCATCTTTTCATATGTCTATTAGCCATCTGTATTTCCTCTTTGGAGAATTATCTATTCAGATATTCTACCCGTTTTTAATTGGATTGTTTGGTTTTTTGTGGTTGAATTATATGAGTTTTTTATATATTTTGGATATTAACCTCTTATCAGATGTATTATTAGCGAATATCTTCTCCCAATCAGTAGGTTGTCTTTTGTTTTGTTATGGTTTCCTTTGCTGTACAAAACTTTTTAGTTTGATGTAGTCTCATTTGTTTATTTTTTCTTTTGTTTCGCTTACCTGGGATGTATATCCAAAAAAAATTACTGTTAGTAATATCAGAGAGATTATTGCCTACGCTTTCTTTCAGAAGTTTTATGGTTTCGGGTCTTACATTTAAATCTTGAATCCATTTTGAGTCTGTTCTTGTATACAGTGTAAGAAGATGGTCCAGCTTCTTTTTCTGGCATGTATCTGTCCAATTTTCCCAACACCATTTATTGAAGAGGCTGTCTTTACTCCAGTGTATATTCTTACCTCCTTTGTCATATATTAAGTGAGTGTATAGGCCTGGATTTATTTCTGGGCTCTCTATTCTGTACCATTGATCAGTAAATAAAATGTATTGTTTAATGTTTAATTAGTACCTTAAAATACCTTCAACAAGTAAAAGGGCAACAAAAGGGAAAAAAATTGCAACACTTGAGACAGCTATAATATTTATTATCTCTAAACTATAGGGAGCATTAGTAGAAAAGAAATAAGATAAGGAAATAAGTAAAAACAGGCAAGTAGAGTGAACAAGTCATAAGAGGAGTATGAATGGCTAGGTAATATGAAAAAATGTTAATTGCACTCACTAGTAATTAAGAAACTATGAATTTGAATAATGTATTTTCATTTATTTGATTAATAAAATTTACATGATTAATCATACTCAATATTAATGAGGACTGGAAAAAATTGGCAATTTAAAAAAATATGTATTCCTTTGACCAAGTACTTCCAATTCTAAAATTTCCTCATAGACTGTATTGACCAAATAATGCAACACACACACACACACACACACACACACACACACTCACTGCAGCATGGTTTTTAAATTTTGTAAATAAATGGAGGTTATTTAAAATAAAGAAATACATAGTGGATGAAGCTGTTAGAAAGAACTTACATCTATATACACCAAACCAGGAAGTTGTAAAAGCTACAACATTAAGTGAAGAAAACGAGTTGTAGAATAATATATTAAGTATGATTCCATCTTTCTAGTATTAATACATATGTATTTAATGTATACTGGCATTTGCAAGAAAAAAGTCTTAACAACAAACACTGATTTTTTCTCAGCTGTTCTCTCAAGGATGGGACCAGAAAGGATTTCACATTCAATTCATTCATTCTGGTACAATTTGTTACAAGTATGTATCACTTCATAATCAGATGAATTATACTTTTTTTAATCCTATGCTTTGAGTAGGTAGCTTCGATTTGAATCCTAGCCCTGCCACATCTGTGTTAACAGATGTGTGAATTTTGGTAAATTACTCTGAGTCTGTTTCTCAGTCTAAAGTGATAATAATTGTGCCCTCCTTGGCTTGCAATATTGTTAAAGTCGTGGTAGCTGCAGTAGTTATTCAAGGGCTTACTAAATCCAGAGGTGCTGACCTGATGGCTGAGCTGGGTGGCCTTAACTTACTGTCACACACCACACGTGCAGTTGGCTGGACAGAGGAGTTTACTGTCTGCAGACCTTGTAAACACGGAGCCAGAGACCCCTGCTGCATAAACTCTTTAATGTCAGTCCTGCCAAGTTCAAGACCCCAAGTGCTTAGCCTTGCTCTTTCCTGTCTTTATGGTGACAAACAGAGTCGACTTTGCCCACCTTTTTCTTAAGTCTCTGATCTGGACCAGACACTGTGGTGTGTCCCTAACACTCGTTTGCATCGGGTTAGTCCTCTGCTCAAAAATGCACACTGGTAAACTAGTACCTGCCAGAAGAGGTCTAAACACCCTCAGCAACCCTTCGCAGCCGGAGATCTGATCCCTTTTCTCTTCTTGTGCATTATTAGACTTTGTTTTCCGCTGCTCCCCAATACATGTCTTCTCCTATTTTCCTTTTTGGTCAAACCCTTACTGCCCTGGTCTAACATCTGCCATTCATAAGAATCTGCAACATTCTCTCTAAAAAATTCCTGCCAACCCTGTGTTTTACTGATTCTATCCATCAAAAAAAAAAAAAAACAAATATTAATAAGAAAACGAAACAGGTAGAGAGTGCCATTATGAAAATCCAAAAGCAGCTTTGATGTCTATGTTATTACATGAAAATGCCTACAGAAATCAGGAAGAAAAATACATAAAACTTAAAAGTAAAAACACAAATCTGAATATAAAATTAGATTTAGCACTTAAGTAGGTTTTTCTTAGTGTGGTTAAATGACCACCTGCATCAAAATCCCCTGAGGGTGTCAAAAAGAAGACTCCCAGGCCCCACCCAAATTTACTGAATAATAATCTGTGGGGGTGGGATGAAAGACAGTTTGGTTTTTTGATTCTAGTTTGAGAAGTACTGCCCTAGTTACCTTTCTAAGTTTTTCAATGATACTATACTTGCCGAAGAAAAATAACCTTCATGTCATAAGAATGTAGTCATTTACAGTTCTTTCAAAATCTATATTTTAACTTCTTAAAATTCTCATTAATTGGAAAAACAAAGTTCTATACCCACTAATGATTCCAAGTGATGTTCATCTTTTTTATTTATTTTCCTTAAAGCACTGCATTGATTCAGTAAACAGTTTCTCTGTCTTGCTGAACAAAAACAAACATATGAAGAACTTATCCCAGGCCCTCTTTTCTAGTCTCATTCCATCCACTATGTATGTCTCTTTGTTCCTCCTGTCAAAGAAAACTTATCTTGTGGAACAGTTTATAAACCAACCTTTCAAGGACAAAACAGATTGGAAAAAGAACTAGAGTCGATCCACCAGGAGACTGACACGTGAACCCACAGGCATAAAGCCCTCCCTTTATTACTTCTCAGTGATGGAAATGCATTATTTCCAGTGTTAAAAGATACGGTTCAGCAATGGGATAAATACAATCACGGGGTCCTTAGCTGAGCTGAATTGAACCATAAACGCCATTACTGATTGTAGTTTTCTTCAATTTTTATTTAATAATTACAGAGTTGATATTGCCCCAGCCATTCAAGTTTGTTATGTCAAAAGGGACCCACACTGGAGTTTCTCTCTGAGTACAGGCAAGGGCAAAAACAGTCAGACAGTATTCATCCGGAGCTAGGGAGGGTTAAAAATGAGTCATCACTGGCCTCCTGTTTCCAAATTCATCCACAGATCAAATTCATCCTCAAATCAAACAATCAAAATGAATAATTCCTAATGGGTCCCTAGACAACTAACTGTCTCTTGGATGTGCCCTTACTAAATCTGTAGTTCAATTACTGTGATGCCACTGAACATAGATAGCATAGCAAAAGTTCAGAAAACAAAACACCAAATTCACCAAAACTTAAATTCTGTCATCCTTAATCAAGTGTAAACTTGCGAAATTCAAAAATATTTCCTTTCAAAGGAACTGACCTTGGTTAAATAATAATGTGCAATTTACATGAAAGGGTAAAGCAAAGAATGCAGACTATATTTTTAAAGATAAAATTTTAATTTTGTTTCTCAAAAATTTTTTACCTATGAACTTTATTTACACAAGACCAAGAAAAGTTTTTGTCTTCTTAGAAAAAACAATACTAGTTACAGATTTCTGAAAGTTGTGTATGAGAACTGGGAATTATATAAGCACTGAAGAAGCTCTGGGGGCATTAAGAATTTTTTATTCTTTGTTGCTATAGCAGTCTTCCCATCTATAATCAAAATTTGGCCTCTTATAATTAGATGTAATTACTTCAACAAGTCAAAGATCAGCTAAAATGTACTCTGCAGTTAGTCTATAAAACAGGGGTCCCCAACCCCCACAGCCACGGAGCCCAGCCTCACAGGAGGTGAGCAGCCCTGTGGATAAGCAAAGCTCTATCTGTATTTGCAGCCGCTCCCCAATTATAGCATCACCCCCCTCAGCTCTACCTCAGATCATCAGGGATTAGATTCTCATAAAGAGCACAGGTCCCTGATGCCAAAAATGTTGGAGACCACTGAAAAATATTCTGAATAAAAATAGTTATAAAAGGTCATCATAACTCCACCATCAGTCTTCGATGGGAGATATATGAGACTCTGGGCCTGTGAAAAGAGGTTGGTGGCATAGAGGTTTTTCAGCATAGTGATACCTGCTCGAGAATTTAATGTACACATACTCATCTGTGACAGCTCTCCTTTACTCATAAAAATATCCCTAATTTAATGTTCTATGTAATGTATATTATATATATAGTACAATGTAAACATTATATGTATAGACAGGTATATAATGTATACAACAGGTGTATGTAATGCACACCTAATATAATGTATATAACTAATAGCTACTGTTTAAAATGTATATATTAGATGATTACATAATATTACATTATACATTATTTATATATGAGATATATGTTACACATATGTATATTAGGGAGACATATCCTCCTGCCTCCAGCAAAGAATTACCAGGTATAAGTAGAAATATTAAAAATGAATATGTATTGCATATGTCAACAGGCAAAACAAAAAATAACCTATTTTTTAAAGCATATGTTAAAACACAACTTGTAATACTTATTTAAAAAGTGAATGAGAAATACTATTTACAAAATACCAAAACATCAAGGAATAATGGCCCCCAAAAAGTTGTACAACAATCTGAGCATGAATTCTGTATTGGAAATGGCATATCCTACAATATGAATGATTGGAACCCTGAATCTCCATAAGGACAGCCCCTACTTTTCTTGCTCCAATCAGTATCCCCAGCACCCAGCATGCAGTGTAAGAGACAGTTAGGAAAGCAGGCATCAGAGTCAGACTGTCTAGGTTTGACTCCCAGCTCTATCATCTACCAGCCTATGTTCCTGAGCAATTTGCCTAGCACTTAAGGCTTTTGTACCTTAATTTTTTTAATCTGCAAAATGGTACCTACTGCATATAAAGTTGTTTTCTGAATAATAACAATAGCAAAACAAACACATATAGCACTTAACTTTTTGCCAGACACTTCTAATTACTTCTCATTTATACCTATACTTATTCATTGAATCCTCCCTGAAACTTTATGAGATAGAAACTAATATCCCACTTGAAAGATGAGGAAACTGAGTCTCAGGAAAATTAGTATCTTGCCCAAGGACACACAACTAGTGAATGGCAAAAAGAATTCATGTTCCTAACCACTCCATTGCCCTTGAGATAAGGCTCTGAACAGTGTCTGGCATATAGCACATGTTAAATAACTAATATTTACTACTAAACATTTGTCAAATGTTTGCAAGATTCTAAGGTAACATGAGGGCTCGGAAGGCAAGACCACTGTGATCAATTGGTAATGTTTTCCATAGATGTGCAACATGTGAATGATCACACTTGTTTACTGTTTCTTTTCCACATAAAACAGAGAATCCTGCCTGATGTCTGCCTAGGTTTCCCCTTCTCCACTGCAGTGTCACTTGGATTTTACGTCATTATTTAACACCAGATTACATCTTCTACTCCTACTAATCCACTCCCCATCCAATTGCCAAAGCGCTCTTCCAAAAAAGATGCTTTCCTCACTTAACTCCTTTCAAGGAACCTACCTCATAGAATCAATATTTCACCCATGGCTTTCAAGGGCCTGAACAAGACATGGAAGGAACATGCCTTTAACTCTAGTTCAAGTGCTCAAGTACCTACTTATTAAATAAATACTTGATAAGAATGGTCATATTTCATTATGCAGAGAATAGCAGTGTTTGCATTACTTCAAAACAGTGATAAGCAACTTTTTATTTTACTTGTTTTGGACCTAGCTCATTAGAAAAAAAAATTTTAATGTTTAAGAATCTCATTTGATTTTTATTCAGAATAAAACAAGCTTGACTGGAGGATATAAAGGGAAGAATATCAGACAGAAAATTTGCATTATTAATATGTACAATATTAATATCCAGGAAAACCGTAGACAGTTTCTTTGGTCCTGAAATTAGATCATGAATCATATGGTAACTATCTAATGACTAGAAACATGAAGTTAGAACTATTAAAAAAAAAAACAAAGGAAGGCCTAACACCCTTAATATTTAAGATCATACAATGTAACCACTTCTAAGAGGCCCCTGAAAGGCTAAGTAGAGCAAATTAAAACATATGAATTACTGGTATTTACATAAAGGAGCTGTTTTTAATAAACACAAGTACTAAGTAACCACCAATCTGAATAGTCTCTAAGCCAGCCACATCAATGGATAAACATATCATAGATTTAATTTAAAATTTATAAAGAAAATCAAACATCAACGTGCTTTGAAGACTTAGCATTTTGCCAAAGGTTTAATTAGCTTGTCCACTTAGCATGAGGAGATGCAGGACTGCACTAGAAGTTCATCTGATTTGCTTAGAAATGCAAATAATTCTGACAAAAGGCACATCCACATGTAGCTACATCGAGATTATTCCTGAGTTGAACATTCTGATGTCAACTCAGGATTTCTGAATGTACATTCACACATCCAACTGGACAATTCGCATGTTCACAGAGCTGGAACAAGCAAGTCCACAGGTACCAATACAGTGTTTATTTGTTTTTGTTTTATTTTAGATTGATATTTTTCTTTCAGTGAAGGAAGGCGGTCTTCTTAGTTGACTCCATCAACTGAACTTCAATGTGATGAAAGGGTTGGTGATTCATATAAAGTGATGGCAAAAAATAATCAATACTGGAAGACCTGACGCAGTTAGGTTGGGAAGTAAAGACATTCTAGAATTGTTTTTCATTTAACAAATATTTATTGAGCAGCTGTGATCCATTAGCCCTGAGGGATGGAAAGCTGACTCTAACATTTTCAGGGGTAACTATGACTCATTTTTTGTAATATCATTTGAAGTTACTTATAAATCTTTCACAGGGTTGAGGGGGGAAATGCTAGCATTAGAGAGAATCACAAATCCAGTGGATTAAAATCAGTCTTTATTGGTAAACACGCCTTCCATGAAGGTACCTGATATTTCCTGAGCAGCATCAACATATTTCTTCTACCCCTCGTATTTGAACAAGAATTACCAGACTTTTCTTCTCTGAAAACAGCAACCTCACTTCCTGACTTATTAAGTAGGCTTGGGAAGGTACCTTGAAGGAGGAATATGATCTAACTGGTTAAGTCCTAGCTAGATGCTGAAAGTAAAAAAGAAATAACTATTACTAACAATTCTTTAACTATTTTTATCAGTCTTTCTCAGGAGCCAAATGCAGAGACAGTCTCTCTGCTGAGGACACCCTCAGGACACAGCTCCTCTCATTTCTCTCTCCAAGCCTCTCACTAGCAATGGGTCCTATGATACAGGGCAAAAGTAGGCAAGAAGCTGTCCCTGAAGACTGTAATATGGGTAAAGACTAGGTATCTCTGCCTGATCATTTAAATGGTGCTTCTTTTACAAAAGAATATTAAAAACACAACTTTCCTCTTAAAATTCCCAAGAACCAGCTGATTCATAAATTCCAGCTGACATACCCAAGTGGCTAACAATTTTCTAAATATATGCTTGAACAGAAACCAAGCAGCCAGTTCATTTTCCAGGTAGATCCCAATAACATTTCATGCTTTTGAATGAAGACCCTGTAATGGAGCAAATGGTAAACAGGAGGAGCCTATTTCTCAAAGCCATTAACTTAAATTAAAAAGAAACATATTTATAGCTACAAAAATGCCTACTATAATGAACATCCATCCCACAAACATAAGATTGCCCATTAAAACAAGGTCTAGAAAAAAAACAGAACCCAGTGGCTTAATCTCTATAAAACAACCACAGAAAACTACCACCAAAAACTACACAGGAAATCAAACATTCACTTGTAATTTATCTGCTGGAACAAATCTGTCATATTGACCTTGACAGGCCTCGAATCATGAAATCATAAACCCGCATCCTACTGATACTCATTATAATTCTGGAAATTCCATAAAACCTAGGACTTCCATTTTTTTCTCAGTGATTAGCAGCATGTTTAGAAAGGGGTGTGTGTGCTCATTGGAGCTTACTTGCCGGTATTCCTTGCCACCAAAACACTGATTTCCAGAAACCACCCTCGCCCTCACACCACCCAAACACTTAAGATTTTTTTTTTCCATTCTCTAGATCAGGTTCTGTTTCCTGAATTACTAATTACGTACGTAATTTATTTTTTAATTTCAGTAATTATAGCACCTTAAGATCTTGGATATCAGCAGTGTGGATTGTTGTAGAGAATTCTGGAAAATCATGTTTTAGTGGCATTTCCATTTTGTGAATTTTACGATTCGGTTAAGGCTTAAGGGGAGGAGAATGACTGCCTTATGGGCACTCATAAAAAGCATAAAAGTAAACATTACCTACAGAGGTGTGCCACACATCCTACAGGTGTAAAGGTCTCTTTTTCCAACCCTCACCCTTCCCTTCTCTACACCACGGACTCCCAAAGACAAGGGGTGGTCTCTCTGAATGCCGACACTATCTCCAAGTCGGAACCATAAACCCACGCGTATAGGTCACTGCCAAGATCCCGCCCTGACACCAGGAGCCAAAGCTTCCCTGCCTTCCCCATCAAGGTGACACGAATTCCTAGGGGCTGGCTGGGGGCACACAGAGGCAGAGCACGCGGAGGCGACGGGTCGAAAGACTTGCTGGAAGGAAGTGAACAGCCAGCAAAAAGCATTTTCTCTCTGCAGAACAAGCCGGAGACCCGACACCGCCAGCGGAAGAGGGCCAGGCAGCGCGCCAGGCCACCGGGCACACGGACCCGGCATGCACACTTGGCTGTGCCGGTGCGCGCTCACACTCACGGCATCCATGCGCGCGCGCGCGCCTACTCACCAACAACCCCTGATATCCGGAGCCCGCGTGGGACGGCGATTACAGCGGCTGTCCCCGCGCCTGCCGTGTGGCCTGGGCATCCGTCTGGCCGCTGCAGCCCCGGCCGCGCTGGCTTTTGCTAGAAGGCACTGCAGCCCGGTGCTATGGCACCCAGCGTGGAGGCGCCCGCTCGCTTGCCTCGGCAGTGCCTCCTCCCCCTCTCTGTGGACCGACGCAGCTTTGCTAATTCCACTCGTTCCGGCTGCGTGCGTTGTTCTTCTCCTTCTCCTTCTCCTTCCCTCCTTTGCGGTGGCTCCCCAGCGCCTGGGACGAACACCGCCCTCGCAAACCCACGCGCAGGCCAGTCAATCCCGAGCATGCAGCAGCCGTCCCTGCTGCAGCCGCCGCCGCAGAAAAAGAAATTGTCACTGCGATGGTCCTGGCCTCCCCTTCCCCGGCCCCTGGGTGCCGCCTCCTCCTGTGCCTCCGCCCCTTCTTCCGCGGCGGCAGCCTCCCGCATTCTGCAGAAAGAGCTCACAGGTGGAAGCAAGTCCCTGCGGTTGGCCTAGAGCGAGAGGAAAACGTTTGGGTGCGACTCTCTCACCTGAAAACCCTGCGCGTCCCTTGCTCAGCCCGGAACCTGGACTCTCATTTTGCTTCACCATCACTTTCGCCGGAGTGGACAGGAGTGGGTGCCTTTTAGGGCTGCAGCTAACACACGCCATGATGTAGCTAGATTTAACCATGAACTCGCAGTGGAGTCAGGACCAGGCTAGGGTTTTGGCGAAAATTCCACTTAAGTTTCTTATGAAGAGTTCCACCTTGAGATTTATCCATAACGTTGCCCCATCACGAAACACTTGACTCCTCTTTCCCGCCATCCCCACTTCATCCCCACGGATAGTGCAAACGATTATAATTTCTTTCTCGATATTATAATTATCATATGCAATGTCTTTAGTATGGTTCTGGTACTGTGCCCGACACTACAAACATGTAATCTTTTGTCATCCTTTCAATAACCTTATAAACGATAATCTTATTTTCCCATGACCGAGACACAATAGAAGTTAAGATTTAAAACCTAATCTGACACCAAACGCTATTTCTATTGGCTAAACAGATTCTATTAATTTATAAACATTTTACAAACAGTGCTGGATGAAACAGACACTTTTCCACCTTTTCTGAGTTTGGTTAGGAGGTAACTTACAAATGAGAAAAGTGACTGCAGAGAGGGGCAGTGGAGCATCAGTTTTTCCTAATCTAATTTTCCTTTGGAGATCAAACTTCCAGCCCTGGATCTGCCACCAACTGAGCTGTTTCGCCTCAGGCATTTCAACTTCTTAGGCCTAGCTCTCTGTGTTTATTTTTAAAATGAAGAGGTTTGACTATTGGAGGCAGCCTTCAGCTTTGATTTTTAAAGAAGCAATGGTGTCGTTGTTTTTCTAATTTTGAATTTGGTTCCAAATGTTAAAATCAGAAAATTTCACAAAAATTCAGACTTTTGGTATGTTCTAAAAAGTTGGAAGAACTGGCAACCTTTGGTCCATAGTAGGTTCTAGCAATCACCAGCCAGAGCCAAGTAGTGTCACCTTCAGACTGGGAAGATGTTTTTCAGTTTTCCATAGTCCCCACCACTCCTGTATGCCCCACCACACTGACATTTGAAGATATGGTCGACATTTGTGTTTGTAGTTCTGGACTAGGTCTCATGACCTACTAGACAATCTAAAATCCAGTGATAATTAAGAAGATTATCTCAATTCCTAAAAAGTATTATGAAACTAAGAATTTCACATAAATGTTTAGTGGTAACTGCTGATAGTCTTGCTACCTAGATTCTGAGTAATAGAGTGAAGAAATAAAATGAAGTCACTATAGACAAGCCAATAAATTACTAAAATCAAGTAGGTTGAGGTATGAGAAAATGATTTTATTCTTGTCCTAACTAGCCTGGTAACTTAAACTTTCCAGTCCTGTGTCAATGCCTAGATATACATTAAACTCCAGATAACCCTTTGATTACCTCCTGAAGGACTAAGGGAAGAATATTCATGTGTCCAGACTACCTGGCATCCATTACCCAAACCACCAGTCATCTAGAGGATTACCATCTTAGACCAATCCAGAGGCTAAGAATGTAGGACCAATTCTTCTCGGAAATGTATTTTTTATTTTAAGAACCCTTAGCTTTTTTTTTTTTCTTTGAAACACTTTAGGTATTGCCTAGTTGCATTCCTGGTTGCAAATCCTAAGATTGTGTAATAAATCTTAATCATTTATTTCTAGCCAAAACCTCATTTATGCTCTGATTCATTTATTTGAGGATTCATCCATGCCTTGTTGACAAATCCAAACTCTCATAAAAGCACAAATGGCCCAATACTCACTGTCTTCACCTACACCCAGCAGCTAGGAAATTGTCATGTGACCTAAGTTCGGCCAATCAGAGGTGGCTCCTATCTAGATCTTTGCATCTGGAGTAATTCAAAGAAGAAACATTTTTATAATTAATTCCATTATCTGTGAAGTGACTTTTGCATCCATAGACAACAGTGTCAGAGGTGAGAAGTGAAAGTATCGAGTAGTGCCATTGGTGTCCTAAGTAGCTGTTTGGGTGGTGCATGACCTGTACTGATTCCAGCTACCAAGCTACCTTGCCTGTTTGATGAACCTGATTCTCCAGCCTTCCTGTGTCTTGGCCTTCATGTGATAGCCTTCCAAAGCATTTCCTTCTGATTAAGTTAACCAGAAAAGGTGTCAGTGTTTGCCACCAAGAACCCTGATACAGTGACTTTTGGGGTGACCTAAGCTCTGGCTTCCCTTTCATTAATTGAATTAATGAAAAATAGACACAAGTGTATTATGCAACTTTTATCTTAAAGATTTTAAAGCATACTATAATTTTACTTGCACTTTTAGAGATTTTAAGTTAATATTTACCCCCAATGCACATTTTTTAAATATAAGTTTTTTTATCCTTACCAATCATATTAGCAAAGATTGCATATAAATAAATATCTCATCCTCAATATTGATGAAGACGAAACTATGGGGGAGGAAAAATAATTTTCCTTCTACCCTTGTAAGTTCTTCTGGCTGTACTAATAATCAAGTTAACATAAGATAGATTAACAGGAGAAAATCACCAAATTTATTACAGATGTTCATATGGGGGTTCCCTAAGAATATGGCACCTGAGGACACATAGAGCAATTGAGGCTTACATGCCATTCTGAACTAAGGAGAAAGAGGCAGGGGTTTGGGCCTTCACAGGGAAAGTAGGCGATTCACAGGTAGACAAGAAAGAGCAAACACGTGGTAAACAAATTCTTGCCAGTTTGCCCACAACCAATGAGGCACAGAGGGGAATCTAAAAAAGAGTCATTCCTAGGATCCTCCCTATCTTCCACACCTGATTCATATATGCCAAGGTGAGTATGCTGAGGTTCTCTTCCTGGATCAGTTTTTTGTATCTGAATTTTTTAGACAGGTGAGGAGGGTGGGGTGGGGCAGAGATCGATTCTTGCTGAGTCTTTTGTTCCTCAAAAATAACCAGCTTAAAACAAGCAATATCCCAAAAAGCATATTTTGGGATAGCAAACTCTACTTCCCCTCACAATAAAATAAGTCCTCTCATCTTGGGGCGTAATTTTGATATACTTTAGGAAAGGAATTTGTCAGAATGTTCACAGAAGCTGTGAAATGGACACATTTCTTTCTCCCAGGTAATTCCACTTCCAGGAGGCAATTTATCCAATGGAAATCTGAAATGCGAAATAAGATTTCTCCACTGAGATATTATCACCAAATTTGTACATTAAAGTTATGTTTATGATGAATTTTAAATAGCATTAAAGCTATTTATGACACAATGTTAAACAAATAAGGATACAAAATTACATATACATATCGCTTCAAGAAAGTAAAAATGGAAAAAATCTAAGAGAATTTATTTAAATTATTCCCTTGATTAGTTTGGGGAATTATGATTGCATTCTTTATGCTTTACTATAATTTTAATTTTCCTTAATGGGCATCCTTTCATCTTATTTAGGAAAAATAATATTTAATAATTAAAAATAAACAGAATTAGTAATAAAAAAAGTGAGGTTATATCTATCCCAGTGACTCATTTATAATAGCTACATAATAAATATTTGAGGAAAGAATAAGGGTAAAAATAAATAAAGGAGAAAGGGAGGAAGGGAAGTCATACTATTTCACAAAGATGAGTGATGAGTTAAGGGATTATGACTCCTCTGTCATTTGCTTAGTTGATGGCATATATAGAAATGGGCCATTACATTCTAAATGCTTCATTAAGTAATGCTGTATTTGAGTATTTCCCAACTGTGACAAGTGGCAAAACATTAATACTTGTTCTCACTGGATGAGTAACATGGAACCAGTACTCAGATTTTTCCCTGTCTCACAATATCAGAGATAGGTTTTTCTGAGAAGCTGAAAGAGCCCTGAGGAATATTGGTGTTCAAACCAAAAGCCCCTTCTTGCCTCTCTGATAGGCCATCAGATAGAAATCTGTCACTCTCTTTTGATTCACCCAAAAGTCAAAGAGGTTGAAATAGCTCTAATCTCTCAATCTGTCCACACCCTAGTTGAGTCTTATTTGTTGGAACTGAAGTACAAAGAGCAAATTCCCAGGGTTGAATTTACATTAATCAGGAAACCAAAATTACATTCATGCACTCCTATAATTATTTGGTGTTTGCACCGCAAAGTGGTGGTACCTGGGTAATAACCACCCTGGGAGAGGGAGGGTCCCTTCTCAGACAAGATGGGCTGGAGTCTTTTTTTTGTTTCACAGATTTAGAATTTCCTGGCTCTGGATTCTCTTTAAATTCAAAGGAAAGACAAGAGCTGAAATACTCAACTGATTCTATGGGAAGGAATGCTCATCTCGGAGATTATTGTGTTCTGAAAAGCATCTACCTCAGAATTATATTTTGAAAAATATATATTCTCCAAATTCTGGGGTTTGCTATTATTTATAACCAAATTTCTCAGAGTATGGCTCAGTGACCCTTGACATCTTGTCAAGCATGTCTGCAAGGTCAAAACTATTTTCATAAAAACAAATCCATTATTTTGACCCTCATTCTCTCATGGATTTGCAGTGGAGTTTTGCAGAGCTATGTGAATGATATTGTCACAGCTAGAATGCCAACACAAATATGAGAATTCATGTATCTTCTATTAAGGCAGATGTCATAGATATTGGTAAACATATAAAACAATGACAATTTTCTCACTGATTTTTGTTTTGTTTTGGAAAATATAGCTTTATTGTACTTAGTTTAGCATGTAATCAGTTTATTATTTTTAATGCATTAATAAATTATTTTTAAGTCTATTTTATTTTCTACTATAGAAAAAATGAATAGGTATACTTCACATAAACAAAAGCTCTCTGGAGTCCTCAATTGTGTCTACAATCATTTTTAAGAGTGTAAAGAAATCATGAAGCTAAAAAGTTTGAAAACCACTGGTCTATGCTATTAAGGAACTATTGCATTCTGAATAACCTCTTTCATTTGAGGAATTAAATCATAACTATGGCAACTAGCCTGTGTCACTAAGTGCAGGAAGCAACTGCTTCAAAAATGGAAACTGACTGCAGGAACATTTGATTTTTCCACTCGGATGATTTGTTTTGGTGCTCTCTTCCTGTTAGTTACTTTGGGCTTGGAGAATATACCCAATGAGATTTCAGAAATCCTGGAACCTTGTCTTTCCTCCCACTTACAAATAGGCCTGGGCTGCATCCCCCTGAGCTAGCTAGTTTTTCCACTGATGAGTGAAACATGTGAACAATGATGACTCCAGATCACTTTTAAGGTAGTTACGAAGCTAGTGAGTATAAAAGAATTTTGAAAACTATAATGTGCTCTGAAGATACAAAACTTACTACTATTGAACATTTCAATATCCAGACAGACATTTGATGAAAATGTAAATTATCTCCGGCTGATATTATTTGATCCCTTGGATTTCGGTACATAAAACGTTGGTAGGTGTAGAACAAATATTAACACAGGCATTCCTCGTTTTATTACGCCTGGCTTTATTGCACGTCACAGATACTGCATTTTCATCAACATCGAAGCAATACCCTCCACCAGAAAAAAAGATTATGACTCACTGAGGGCTCAGGTGAAAGTTAGCATTTTTTAGTAATAAAGTGTTTTTTTAAAAAATTGAGGTATGCACATTATTTTTTAGACATAATGCTATTGCACATTTAATAACTACAGTATAGTAATAAATATAACTTTTATATGGACTGGAAAATAAAAAAAATACGTGACTCACTTTATTGTGATTTTCAGTTTATTGCAGTGGTCTGGAACTGAATGCACAATCTCTCTCCAAAGTAGGCCGTAGTGTTTGGGGTGTTAGAATTTTTCTAAAGACTTTTTTTGCAGGCGTATTTACAGATCCATAAGATGTGTGTGGAAGGACAGAAAGGTGGAGGGAGAGTGACGAAGAGGTGGAAGAACAGCCTCTGACCCTCACTGTCAAAACAGATCCTGTGACAGTCGCATCTCCCCTGAGGGTACTTCAGTGCAATAGAAATCCTTCCGTGGTCACTTTGGCTAGTATTTAACAGCCACTCTGTAAGCTTGAGCAGTTTTCTCTTAAAAGAAAAAGTACAAAACATACAAGTGGCATCACATCGGTTATTTAAATTTAAAATTTCTTTGGTCAGCAGAAAAAGAATCTATCTTTTGTTTATAGAAAAAAGAAATATGCCCACTGAAGTTTTTACTGGAGTGAACAGTACTGTCTTAAAATACAACTCTTAAATATATCTATGGCTATATTATTGAAAACTCAATCTTTTCCAAGGACAAATAGTAAAAATAGCAGATCTCTAAATATACATTTAGGCATGTGCTACTGGATACTCATAATGTAGATAAATACTTATGTCTTAGTCCGCTCAGGCTGACATAACAAAATAGCACAGGCTGGTGGCTTAGACGACAGAATTTTTTTTTTTCCTGCAATTTTGGAGACCGGAAGTTCACGATGAGGTGCTAGTTGCTGCGGTTCCTTGTAAGAGCTCCCTCCCTGGTTTGCAGAAGCCCACACGCCTTCTGGTTCTGTCCTCATATGCAGTAAGGGAAAAGAGAGGTATGCTTTGTTCCTCTTCTCATAAGGCCATCAATCCTATAGGATTAGGATCCCACTTATGATCTCATTTAACCTCGATTATCCTTAAAAATATTGTCTCCACATGCAATCACATTGCAGGTTAGAAGTCAACATAGAAATTTGTGTGGGGGTGGGGGTGGGCGTGGAACCAATAACAACTTATTTGTCATTTGAAAGTAGGTACAAAATAGACGTTGAATGAAAACACATAGTTTCATACAAGTACTCCAAGGAACAACAAAATTATGAATCTGTTATTGTACACATTGATCTGTTCAGTTTTTCTGATTAAATGACAAACTTTGCCATCATAGATCACTTTGACGTAATACATTACTTATGTTTCAGAGACTCAAATAAACACAAAGAAATACACTCCCCCACCACCACACACACTTTATCCTGCCCCAGTTCCAAAAAGAGCAGAGAGAAATTCTAAGAAGTTGTTAATTGTTGTTGTTTTTTTAATCAGAGGAATCTTTTTCATTAGTTGAGGTAAAAAATAAGGCGCGTTCTTAACAAGTGGAATCTTTAGTTAGAATCAGAAGTTAACACAGATATCATCGAATCCAACTTCCTTGCTTCACAGAGGAGGAAACCGAGATCTTGAAAGTGGTGGTGACTTGCGAAGGTCACTGAAGACTGCAGCAAGGTTCAGTCTGATGCCTGTTCCATGACAGTCAGGAAACGTGATTAGATGGCCACCAGCTGCTGCTACTAGGTTTTTACCTTTGCTGAGTTATATGTTAGTTTACAGGGTGTGATGTCCTTTGGTTCTCTTAACAATCCTCTGAAGGAGGAAGGCCATATTTCAGGCCAAAAGATGATTGTGTTTCTAGAAGCTGTGCACAGAAAGAAATGGATAGATGAAGACTGCACATCTGCAAAACACATGACAATAAGGGTCACAGTTAAAGTGGAACTCAAAACACACAAAGAAACAAATGGGCCTCTGTTACATATTATAAGGGGATAAGTAAACTTGTGAACGCTGGATATTAAGTGGCAAGGTAGTGAAACACAAAAGGTGAGCACTTTTAGTTGATAGATTGGACGTCAAAAGTAAATTGATTAGTTTCTCTAAGCCTCAGTTTCTTAATGAGGAAATGCAATTGAACTCTTACAAAGATTAAATGAAATCGATCTGTAAAGCATCTAGCACTATGTCTAGGACAGGAAGGGGCACAGGGAGGTTTTTGAGCCTGAGTGGTGTTATCATGCTAGAAATGAAAAAAAAAAAAAGCAATAAATAAGCTATAGTAAAATGATGATGATGTAGTTAATGTGAACACAGGATAGCCAAATGGAAATGCCCAGTAATTCCAAAAGATTAACCTTGAGACATAGATTTGGGGGTCACCTGCTGAGTTGTGTGAGGTAAAACCCAGAGAACAGAAGACAGTCTCACGGACAGTGACTGGGGAAGGCCTAAGACCAAAGACTGAACCTCAATAAACATCCATGTACTGGGGCTGCAGAAGGAAGAGGGGTCAGGAAAGGATGATCTTAGAAGTAAGCCAGGAGTGTGATGGAGTGTGAGTAATACTATCATACAACTGCAAAGCTTTATTGACCCATATCAGTGCATGCACTTTGCTGAGTTCTTTGCTGGCATCATCTCACTTAATCCATACAAACCAGTGAGGTAGGTCATATCATCATCTTCTTTATTTTACAGATGAGAAAATGGAGCAATGCAGCCATGACAAGAGCTGACTCTCTGAATCATGCGGAGAGAGGATCTCAAAAAGGAAAGGATGATGAACAGGGTCACATGCTTCTGAGATGGAAAGAAAGACAAAGTCTAAAAAGGTAGATTGATTTTTACCATTTACAAATTACTGGCCATGGAGTGGGCACATAAATGGACTGAGAGTTGAAAAAGAAATGTAACACAACTGTGAGCCAGTTATCCCACAAGAAAGCAAGAACTAGATTGGTGATCAGAGTGCCATCAGGGCCTACGAGCTTCCTCCTCCAGGTGGGGAAGCAGAAGGAAGGACTGGTAGAAGGAGGAGATGGAAGACTGGAATATGGAAAGAGATAATGAAGAGAGTAAGATCCTGAAAGAGGCAGGTCAGGATGGAATCAATGATGTAGACGTGAGGATTCATTTCCAGAAGAAAGAGAACCAAACTTGAGTAATGTTCTGCTATCTTACAACTCTTTCTTAATACACTTTTGTTTTCAAAGAAATATCTATTCTGTATCCAAACTTTAGAGAGCAATTTGAAACTTTGCTGTGTGTCACAAAGATGCCAGAGGAATTGTTTTCCCAATGTTGTGTTCTTTCCCCCTCATTTCTAGTATCTTAAGTGGACGTTACCTACCCCAAGATTTTTGCTGTGTTCCTCTTCTACTCCAAGCCCATTCCCCATGTTATATAAATCTCTGTCGTTTCCTAGACTCTTTCCAGTGACCTGTTCTCACATTATCAGATTGCCTACAAGGAGAAAGATCAGAAATTAACCCAGTAAGCAAGAAGTTTCTCACTGCCCCCTAAACTTCCCCAAGTCCAAGAAAAGAGTGAAAGACTGAAAACATATATGAGCATGTATCCTTCTCACAACCAATCATCTGAAACAAAAGAAAAGGGTGAAAAGAAAAGAGTCAAAGATATATGGTATTCATCCCAAAATGAAATTCTTTTATTTGAAATACTATTGGTAGAGGCGCTTCTGGGAAACACAGAAACAACTGCACTCAACTAAACAGCAGAGAATTGAATTTTATCAACCCCAGATAATTGAATTTTAGATTTCAAGGTGGGATGTTTAGGGAGTTAGGATTTGCATGTATGACCCTTTACACTATCTTGGTCCAACTTTTTCCTCTGTACTTGGATCATTAGAACCATAAACACGGGCCACGTCTGCAGAAAGGGAGGCTGTTTACTGCAACGGGTAAAAGAAGGGGCTTCAGAGTCAGACATACCTGGGTTTGAATCTTGGTTCACTTTGCAGCTATGTGACCTTGAGCCAGTACACTAACTTCTCTGAATTTCAGTTTCATCATCTATAAACGGGAATAATATTACTTTGAAAGGAGTTTGTAAATATTTACTAAGCTGGCATGCTAAAGTGCCTTGCACAATGATCAGCACCCGGTGGGCGCTCGATAATTGTCATCATTACTGTTAGTGGTGAGAAAGATTCCCCATCAGCAGGTCAGTCAGATGGACCATGTAAGATGGAGAGAGATTTTGGAGCCATCTTGCAAGATTATTAACCATGCAACAATAAACAGCTAACCATGAACATCTTATTTCACAAAATCCAAGGCTACTTAGAGCTGGATAGAATCTTAAAGATTCTCTAGTTTAATCACTTTATTATAAGATGAAAAAATTGGAGGCCTCAAGAGCCAAACTGTCTTGCCCCAGCTAACACATCTGGTCAGAGATGCAGCAACACTGAGGCCCCCAGTCTGCTGCCCACCTGCACCCATTTGTGAACTCTGGCACTTGCCTTGCTGGCATCATTCCCCTTCCCTTTTCTTACCAGAATGATTTTGTCCAGGTGTCTACTCTGCCCACATGGTTTATGTGCCCCAAAGGGTGCTGACCCTGCAGTATCGTTCTATTCATACCCAAGGCTAGCATGGCAGGAACCATTTTGCCACCAGCCTGCAAATGAAGCCACCACTCCAAGTGAGGCAGAGTCAAGAAAGTCACCAGAAAATGGAGAAGGAGCCATTGGATCAGGTCAGCCGTAGCCTGCTCTGTTGACCTTCCTATTTTGTGAGTCAATGATCTCCTTATTTTTTTAAACCATGTTCAGTTCAGTTTCTGGTTACCTGGAGCTAAATGCCTCCTGATTAAAAGACTCCTTCTATTTCTGGGATGAAGCCTGACCTTAAGAAAGGATATTTAATGAGATTTGGCTCAACACTCCAGGCCTAAGCTTCAGGGCTGGCCAGTGTGCCTCACCTGAACGCTGTTTCTGATAACTGGGATTTCCTCTCATTCTCTGTGCCCAATCTTTACCCTCCAGAACCTGCTCTTATAATTCCTGTCATCCTCAGTTCCTCCTCTTCCAAAATTTCACTCCAGTGGCTTCAGCTCTATAACTTACTACTATCCCAGGTGCCCTTCTATCTGCTGCCTTCTTGTTGGATTTGTGAGGCTCACTGCTCTTGGGGTCTCTTGGCTGAATTCTGGGTTCTGGCTCTCTTGGAGCATGGCTGGTTGGACCTCA
Organism: Eonycteris spelaea; assembly: GCA_003508835.1. Lineage (NCBI taxonomy): Eukaryota > Metazoa > Chordata > Mammalia > Chiroptera > Pteropodidae > Eonycteris > Eonycteris spelaea. The sequence goes on from PUFA01000162.1 coordinate 456,168, forward strand.
GCACCAATGCTCATCTGGTTTTGGTCTGTTGTTGTACTGTGCACATGCCAGTCACCCAGTCCTGCCTGCTGGACCAAACTTCCTCCCTGTACCTGCAGCTGGACAGATGCAGGCTGCCTCTCCCACAATTCCTTTTGAGTCTTCACAAGGGCATCTCCTTGTAGATCTTCCTGGTGGACACTTTGGGAGAAAATGCTTGGTTCAGGAGGTAAAAGAGCCCATGTTTACACTTGCAAAGTCTACACCTTCACAGAACAAAGGATCATTCACGTTTCACACTGCACAATGCTCATTTGTATGCTGTTCACGTTTTATATTGTTTCTCTCCTGCTGGTTGGAAAATGAGGTCAATAAGTTTTTGCATGAAGTAACAGGTGTGTATAAATAAATATACAGGAAATCCGTTTTCAAAAAAAAAGAAGCTATGTGTGGGGCAGGGGTCAGGGAAAGAGTGGACTCGGTCTGTCTATATACTTACAGACCATTTGGAATGCAAATATCCAAGCTTACTTTCCTAGAAAACGGTGCACTTCACTTGTAAATATATGGTTACTCTTTCAGCCCTGACATGAGAGCCAAAAAGAGATCTTTTGCAACAGTCTAGACTAAGGAGATAAAAATGCATTCATGAGCAAATATTTCATGAAGATCTGATTTAGCTTGATTAAAATCTATATTGACTTGGCCTAAGGAAGCTGTTGTAATAGAAATAACTTACTCTAGCCTTATATCAGTGCCTAGAGAATGATTTGAATTCTGGAAGCTTTTGGTAATGGGGGATAGATTTATGTGTGACTTTAGTTTCTTTTTGGTGATTTTTCTAATTGTATTATTATTTTTTTATTTTTCCAATTTTTCTGAAATGAACATCTATTATTTGTATAATAATACAAAAATTCAAATTTATAAAAGAAATATATCTTTCTTACTAACACACTTGTGTGAAAAGCCAGTTTGAAAAGTAAGTTTGGCCACTGTGCTTGAGAGGATTTAGAGAAGAGAGGTCCTGGAGGCAGGCGTCTGGGCATAAGATGGTAAAACTGGTTTATCTCCAATATGATCTCTCTCTCTCTCTCTCTCTCTCTCCTCTCTGGTCTTGCTCACGGCAAAAAAAACAAAAAAACAACAAAAAAAACCCTGTCATTAAAGGATAGAGATGTAGAGATATCTGATGCTGCGGGGGTGGGATGGGGTGGAAGGGTGGAGTGGGCTGCTGGGTTAAAGCCTTAGCTTTAAGACCTGATTGTTCCTAAGGTTTTAGAAAAGCTAAGGCCTCCAGTGAGGGGATCCGGGATGTGCCCCTGAGGCCTTGCCTTAAACTAAGAACCCCCAGTGAGTGTTTTGCAGATAAATCTTCTTTTGAAAAAATGAAGGAACCCTCCCTGAAGGCTTGGCTTAAAAACAGTTGGCATCCACAACTGCTTCGCACACCACCCTCTTTATGATGATGTAAACCTCCTTCCTCTCTCACCCCAGGTTTGGTAGAATACCATTTGTGATGGATAATGTTATTTGTCAAATGGACTGAGCTAAGTGATACCCAGATACTTGGTAAAACATTATATCTGGATGTGTCTGTGAAGATGTTTCTGGAAGAGATTAGCATTTGAATCAATAGACTGAGTAAAGATCACTCTCACCCATGCAAGTGGGCAACATCCAATATGTTGAGGGCTTGAGTAGAATACAAAGATGGTGGAGGTAAGATAATTTGCTCTCTCTGTTTGAGCTGGGATATCCCTCTTGTTCTGCCCTCAAACTCAGGCACTCCTGTATTCTCAGGCCTTTGGACTTAGATAGGAACTACCCATTGGCTCTCCTGGGTCTCCAGCTTGCAGACAGTGGATCGTGGGGCTTCTTAGCCTCCATATTTGTGTGAGCTAATCTCTCATAATAAATCTTTCTGTATATGTATATCTATATTTACACTATTGGTTCTGTTTCTCTGGAGAACCCTAATACACCATTTAACCAATTACCCAAACAAGCTTTTGCAGCAAACCACCAACTATTTGCTCATTATTATAAAACTAGAATTTTTCTAAAATAGAGATCTTAAAAGGGAATATAAAAATCATCTGTGATCTTATACCCAGAAAGAACCAATGCATTGGTGTATTTGCTCTTAAATTTACTTATACACACATGCACACACTCTGTACATCACTCTATATGTTTATTTTACCAAGTTAGTAGTAGAGTCTACATGCTCTTAAATAAATCTTTTCTTCCTTTTAATGAATGGTGAATACTTTTTCACATTTTTAATATAAATTCCTACAATATAATATTTATATCCAACTATGACAGCTCAACAGATTGTCACTGGGTGACTTCTAAATGCCTAACACTGAGGTAGATAGTACAAGAGTCCTAGTTCTATAACTTATAAGTTCTTGGCCCTTAAATAAGTTTCTGAGCCTCGCTAAACCTTAATTTAAAGATCTCTAAATAGTAACGAAAATAATATCTACTCTAATGTTGGTGTGATGATTAAATAAGACAATGCATTTAAGTTATGGTTCCTGGCATTTCATAAACACTCCACTGATATTAAATAGCATTATAATCATTATAAATAATGTTATTAAGCTTGTCCTGACTACATTTTCAGTGATATCTGTCATCCTAATTCTACATGGTTGTTCCATTTCCCAGTAGAAATTATGATATTCTTTTCTATTCTCAAGAGTCATACAGTTCCAGGGCACAACAGTGACCATGTTGGTCTAGAAAGAACCAGCCCAGTCCTTCACATATATCAGTTAGGACACATAAATCTAACTTCACATTGCATCATAGCCATATACACTGTACTCCCTAACATCCCATCCAAACCTAAGAAAGCCTTTCAATTCAAAATTATTTTTAGGAAAAGATTATTTTAACAACAGACTATGTACACATTACTGAGGGACAAATTTGGAAGGAACTTAATATCTAAAAACTACCTCATAAAACTGTTAACTTTCTTCACCATTTTGAGAAGGAAGGACATCTTCAGAAGCACTGACACTTTAAGAAAAAAGAAATAAATGATATGTAGCTAAGTGGAAAAATAACCAAGATGTAAATGAAATATACATTTTAATCAAAAGCATTTGAAAATACACACACGGCAAGAAATAAAGTGTTTGGGGGAAACTGTATATAAACCTTGATAATGTAGAGGTTCAGAATGAGCCCCCCCAAGATGTGCCTCAGTGGTATGTGGATTATTTTGAGCTAAAAGCAACAGAAACATGGCGAGCTCAAGAGAAACTTCTGCTTTTCCCCTTAACTATCTAGAGGAATTTAAATTAGATATCTGGCCCATGATAAGGGTTATCACTAGAAATGACTTTTTACATATTTATATGCCAGCAGATACTAATAATTACTGAATACGTGGTCTCCCTACAATTACCTTCTGAAGCCTTAAGGAACCTTACCTCACCCCCACCTCATAACATCATATACACTCAATTTCCCTTTCTGTCTCTCAACCCCTCCTTTATGTGGAGTCTCTGACTCTCATATATGTGGGGTTCCCATGCATATGTATGTAATTAAACTTGGTCATTTTCTCTTGCTAATCTTTCTCATGTCTATTTGATTATTAGAAAGAGCCTTGAGAGTAGAGGAAAGTTTCTTCCTCCTCCTCAACAGTAATTCTCTTTAGATGATTTTTTAAAAATAGGTTCCCTTATATTCCAATATTTTAAAAAATAACCAAGTATCACTTGATTGCTTCAAATGAAATCTAACAAATAGAATGTTTTTAAAAGAAACAGAAAGAATATTGAAATTTATATAAAATTGAGCAGTAAACCAGAAGATGACCTCTAAGACTCCTTCCATTCTAGCAGCTTATGATTTTTTAAATTAGAAGGAAGTAGGACGTAGTATTTAATTAACTTGAAATGTAGAGTTGGAATATAATCAAAGTAGCTGGTTTTAGAGAGATGATGCAAAATACATAAAATCCATCTTGGAAAACAGTTTTACTATCTGGACAGTGCAACAACTATGAATAAGATTTTTAGATAAGAAAACCAATATGAAATTGTGAACTATTTAAGAGGCAATCTTTCCAGCATAATGTTTTCTAAATGATTTTCAGCAATGAAAGTGTATGTAACCAAGAAATACAAAATTCAGGTCATTATTCAACTATCAGTGAACAAAATTCTCTCTTGCAAGAACTGTGAAATACTATCCTAGGAAGCATTGTTGTGGAGCAAGCAATAGAGAAACAATTAAACTCATCTATGGTCCTTGTGAAGCTGAGGGTTTATTTTTTAATTTTGTTTATTTTTTAATTTATACCTGATATTAAGACAAAATTTCTAGGGTACTGCCAATTTGCAGGCCAGGGATACAACATTTTCAGAGAATATATTATCTGGGGATCTTATCTCATGTTCAGAATCTCTGGATGATTCAGATACCACTTTTGTTTTCTTCAAGACTGAACTCAGGAGAGACCTTACACCTGGCTTTGGTGGTTGAGAAGGCAGATGATTTACCCAATAACCAAGAGACTAACCAAAGTAAAGGACAGGAAATGAGTAGGTATAGGCATTTTCCAGGAAATATTTACTACTTCTTTAGTGTATCAGTCACAATCGGTAGGTATGAGTGAAAGAAACCAAAGAAAAAATATTGGCCGAGCTCAGTGTCTCCAGATGGGTCAAGAATCAGGTTTAGAGACAGTGCACCCAGGGCCAATGCTGGAAGTAATGCTGCAGAACTGTGCTGGCGAAGACACCACTGGCATCATTGTTCGTTGGAGTCACTGCAGTTAATGCCTCCAATTCCATGAACACTGGTCATTGACCACCATGTTACGGGACAATTCTTCATTGATGTCTTGCATTTCTGCAAGTCGTCTAAGCAGAAGCACTGATTGGCTTTGTTTCAGATTATCTTTCAAGAATGTTTGCAGAGCAGAAGCCTTGAAAGGTAACATAGTATTTCCCTCTAGAACAAAGGGTAGATATGCTTACTGCCCGTATAGAAGATTCAGACAAATATGACAGGAAAAATTAGAATCTGAGAATATCTTTCTTCTTTTTCTGAAAGAATTCTAATGTGTCCTGGCTCGCCCTCCTATTAATGGGTTATGGAAAGTTCCTCTCCTGTAGCACAACCACCATGTGTTCAGGTAGCTATCTGGGTCCATTTGCATTGCTCTCATAAGAATCAGGGACAAGGGGAACTAGTGCATATGCTGATGTCATGCAGCTCAATGGGCCACGAATAACAGAATTCTTTGTCTTTGACCCAAGGGTTTAGTGTTTTCTACCAGCATCCATGAAACTGTGGGAGGCAAACTGGTTACCTTGAGAGTAGGATGAAATCTCAGACCCTCACAGTTTTTGCACCTTGCTGCTAGAATTGTTCTCGTTCTTCTCTGTATTATACTTCTGCTTTCTTCTACCTGCATTGGATGAGTTTTGTTTGCTTTGTTTTATTTTGTTTTGTTTTTCATGGCCTGTTGATAGAAGGGCAAGTTCGGGCACACCAGAATTCTTCCAGGTTCCAGTTTTTGTTGTTGTTGTTGTTGTTGTTGTTGTTGTTGTTTTACCATATTTCTCAAGTAAGATGGTTTCCTATGAGGCCATGGTCAATTCAGGGCTGAGTTGAGGTATGAGCTAGATGTCCAAGGCCTGCCATAACCATAGGTAGGACACAGTAACCACCACCTGGAATAACAATGAAAAGCACAAAACTAAAGACGGGAAGATTTTCTGAGCATGGTGAGTTGGTGTGAGTGAGTTGGAGAGAGTTGCAGTGAGTGAGAAAGTGTCCTAGAAAATTGTATTTGTTACAGGTTTAAGTCCATTCATGCTGTAGAAGCTTTGATATGAGTGTGTGTTTTATTTTTAAGAGTAGCATACATATAGGAACATATGCAGATCATAAGCTCAATGAATTATCCTAAAGTGAATATACCTGTGAAATAGTAACCCAGATCAAGAAATAAAGTATTGCCAATACCTCAAGGACTCTCTAATGCCCTCCCAGTTATTATCTTCCCTTTCCCCCAAAATGGCAATTGAGAAATGAGTGTAGCTCTTGAGAGAGTAGAGGCATTAAGGTAAGGAGTATTCTTCACTACACAGCTTCATTACTTTGATGTGAAGAATTTTTAGAACCTCAAACTCAAATACACTTAAACGGAAAGGCAAAACTGCATTTGAAGCTAAATAGAATGCTAAATTTGTCACTCTACTACCTTTCTCTTCAGGCTTCTGAATCAGAAAAATCAAAAGTCACCATTTCTCAAAGTGGACCCTGCCAGCTTCAGAATCATCCAGGATGTTTATTAAAATGCAGTTTCTCTTAAACATTTTTTTAATTAAAAAATAATAATAAAATGCAGGTTGTCAGGTCCTCAACTAGAGATTCTGATTACTTACCTCTGGTGTACATGTGAGGCATTTACATTTTAGCAAGCTTCCAAGTTTTTAGTAAGCACTTTAAATAATAAGGATAAGGATGATGCTAAAAAAATGATAGTTAAAATGCAAAGAGATTACTCTGAGCCAGACCTTAAGAGTTCTAGAATATCCCAAGGAAGGGGAAAACCCAGGAATTTGATAAATATTGAATTTCTTCTAAACCTTTGAAAGTAAGGCTCAAACCAGTTATAATTTCATTTAAAAATTAAGATGTATGATATTTCTTATACTCTAAAAGTTTTGTAGAATCCCCATGTGTCATAGTTTCATTAGTCTTTTTAAATACTGTATCACAGGGCTGGCTCATAACATAATTGTGGGAGGAAGAAATGTAAAATGAGGAAGAGGAAGAGAGGCTGAGAACTGGAAAAAAAATCCATAAGTTAGTGTGCTAAATGCCTCTGAAATGATTGGCCATGAATGTAATATTGGTTTATGGTTTTTAAATCTTTTAGATGCTGCCACTCAAGATTTTCAAAGCAATTTTAAAAACATCAACATGATGGAATATTTTATTTCAGGTCAGTGAATAGTTCTGTTTACCAGTTTTGGTGGATTGTGATTGATCGATAAAAAGAAGGAATGACTTGATTTGATAGAGTGGCATATGACACTATGGCCTTCAGACTCTGGCTTATTCTATGATAAATGGTTAGCTGAAGAGGCCTGGGCATTATCAAGAACTGGGGAAGTAAATCAACTTCTGAAGAGGACGGAGTAGAATCTGGCCAACCAAATGCTGCCAGCCTTGAACTTAACAACAGCTTAATTTAAAAAATAAACAAAAAAATGTAAAAACCTTGTATTACAAAATAGAACAAAACAAACAAACAAAACCCTATGAAAACTTAGGACTATTTTACAGGCTTGAAGTGGAATGTAATACAATGAACGTCTAAGCCCCACAAGGAAGTAGACATAAATCATTTCTTATTAGCACCTAAAAGGCACTAGGAGTAAGAGAAAATTGTAATTCAGGGTGTAAAGTAGTCAGCATCCTCTATCCTAGATCAGAGTTGTAAACTCACACTGTACAGATATAGCTTGTCTCATACTGTGAAACTGGTTTTATTGCAAAATCGAAAGAGACTCAGACTGTAAGTCACTCAGCAGATTCCGGAGTCACTGGAGAGATAGTAGGTGGCTGTATTCTGAAACAGTCATCAACTGGAACAGGATTCGTAAGTAAATATAGTTACTTACTTCCTAGTTATCTTTTTACTAAGAAATATAAATAAACTCCCTTGTCTCAGATATGTTAAAGTTTCTGAAAAATTAGAAAACATAAATCCCAGCATTCTAACCACCATAGGACCTTGAATGCAATACTTAATTTACTCTTTGTGTTTCCATTAAAGTAGTGTGACAATAACTATTTCTGTGAGTATATGGTACAGGAAGACACCAAAACAGAACACGTCATGGAATTAAGCATTGCATAAGTGCTAAACAATTCAATTTAAACTTAAATTTAAACTTACAATGCCTATATATGTGTGTGTATATGTATGTGTGTGTGTGTGTGTATATATATACATATGTGTGTGTGTGTAGTGTGTATATATATATATATATGTGTATATATATGTGTGTATATATATGTATGTTGGGTGTGTGTGTATATATATATGTGTGTGTGTGTGTGTGTGTGTGTGTGTGTGTATATATAATATATAATTTAAGGCTGGCTGACCCAATTTTCTCCTTCATTACCATAAGTTTCTTATTTACTGGGAAATTCAAAACTGATTTCAAATTTGACAAAATTTTTTAAGTCTTGGGAATAAAGACCCTATATTAGTACAAAACAATAATTATGATTGCAATTTGGCCTCCTAATTCTGGACTTAATTTTAAGTGAACAAACAATATAAGAAGAATTAACATGCAAGAGAGTTACAGAAAGAGAGGACAATGCATAAAACTCAGAAACACAAACATTCTGATTACTAAAAGGACTTATTCGATTAGATAGCAATTGTCAACATTAAAGGTATAAAAGGAAGAAAAGTCCTTGTGTTATTTGAAGAAGTAATAACCGTAAGCAATCAAGGACTTTATATAGGTTGTAGAAGGAAATAGAAAACTTTAATAATGTATCTAAACTCTCTCATTTCTTACATCAAAGACTACTGTATACTGTCAACTCTCTCAAAATCTTTATCTCTAGAACTCTTACTTCAAAATTCCAGAACTGTCTACAGTCATGCCACCTTGAACAAGCCCAATCCCTGCTGATCCCACAAGCTAAGCAGGGTTGGGCCTGGTTAGTACTTGGATGGGAGACCACCTAGGAAGACCAGGTACTGTAGGCACAAAAAATTAAAAAAATAATAAAAAATAATAAAAAATTCTGGAACCATGTAAGAAAATTCCTGTTGGATATCTCCACATAGATGTGCTACAGATGTGTCCCTTAAACACAACTTATGCAAACCTGAACAAATCATCTCTCCCCAACACTTTCCTGATCCTTTCAGTGTTCTACCTTTTAGTGAAAGATGTGGACCCAAGAAGAAATTTATCTGCTGACAGGAACTCTCCACGATCAACTAAGGGCCCAAATTTTATAAATAATAAGTGTCTAGCGCCATTTGCTGACAGTCTCTTCACATACTTTGTATACTGAGAGGAACCTCAGACTGAACTTGGCTTCTGGCACTATTCCCTGCTTGTTTATGCTGTCTGAGTCAACCACTGCAGGGAAGCCCTGGTTGTGTCTTCTGACCAATGGATTGAGACCTGTTCCATGCAATCAGAACTGTGCAAATTATATCCTCATTTGCATCTACACAGATCTATCAGAATTGTACTACTTAGGCTAATCAGAACTGTACAGTTTGGAAACATCATTAACATGATATAGACCAAATGGGAACTGAGGTTGGGAGAATTCTTTATGAAAAGTGAAATCTTTGTCTCATTGGAGCACAATTTAAGTTGCTACCTGAATCTGCATCTCTTGGGCTGCAGCTTTTATTGCTCAAATAAATACTTTTTTTTTTTATGATCCAAAATTAATTTTGGTTGACAAGGGTATCAAGATCTACCAGATTTCCTAAGCCAGAAACATGCATGTTAGCCGCAATCTGCCATTTTTCATGTATTTTATATAAAATTGAGAATCCCTGCTATTTCCAGCTTTTATATATTTCTAGAGTACTACACCAGCCAGGGTCCAGTAACAAAAATCATACTAGTTATTTTAACAGAAATAATTTATTATAAGGAATAAGTTAAGTGGATATTGGAATGCTGAAAAGGCAAGAGGAAATATTGAAGTAGCAGAGAAAGAATTGCAGGAGCAGCTACCACCCCTTAGACTAGGGGAACAAACAGCAGAGGTTGGGGTTATCAGAATTTAGGAGCTTAGAAGAAGAATGCTGAACTTCTTGGGATCCAGGCCTGGAGGAGTGACCATTATCTGGTTGCTGCCACTTCAAGAGCTCAGAAGAGGGATTGTATCAAGTTAGGCTGTGGGAAGGTGACAGCTGGTAATGGTACCTGTGAAGGATATATGCAGGCTGGGTCGAGGAGTATGAAAAAAAAAAAAGACCAATGGCTGTTTCTAGGAAGGAGGGCTATTGCTAGGCGTTATGCTGATAGGATCGGCAAACATGTAGAAATGAGCTGATGTTTTTCTCTCTCCTTAGCCTTGTGGTGCTTCCTACTGGGAGAAACAAACAAGAGGCCAGGGGGAGGGGGTGGGGCAATGCAATCTACAGAGAGCTGGTGCTAGCATAGCCAAACAAAATACAGAGAAGTGTGAAGCGGAGATAATAGCTGTTAAATGACAAAAATAAACCAACTTAGTAATGAGTTTGGTGCCCTTTATTCAAGGGAAAACAATCCATGGATTGAGGGAGTACAATGTCTCTCAAGCAATTGTCCTGCTCTTCCCAAGGGGTATTTGGACAAAAACTAGTTAGCGTGTTAGAAGAGGCAACAAGGAAACAGGGCCTGTGCAGTGCAAACCCTGAGAGCTGTTTTTCTATTTGTAATGCAAGTGCCAGACTTAAGCTTTCATTGTGGAGGCAACCACTTCAAAGAGGTATTTACTTCAAAGACGACTATCTGGAATAACACATTGACAGCCCCACAGCTAGACAGAGAGCCAAGCCTCCTTCCCCACTGAGGCTCCTGTGTTTTAGAGATCTTTGTTGATTTTAATAACTGTCCATTTAGGCCATGACTTTTTTCTCTTCTCATGCTTTAAATTCCTGCTCTTATGTTTTAAATTCACCAATAAAGGGTAAGCCTGAGAAGCCCTAGGTCCCCCCACCCTCAACCCCATTAATATAGAAACCCAGGTCCATGAACTATACGCCTCCCACCCCGCACACACAGTACACTGTGTGGCACCAGGTGTGCAGTGTAATTTCCAGGTCTCCTAGGTAACAAATCTTAATTTTTTTTTAAAGTTTCCTGATGGTTGTTGCTGAAGGGTGTTTTGAAATTATAATAAGAACTACAAGGCCTGGTCCAAAACCACAACAATGGTTATTGATAGGCTGAGACCAGCATAAAACAGTCTGATTGGCCAAGAGGTTTGGAATTGCCTTATAAGACTAGCAGGTCAATCTGGGATTAGAAAAGAGTATTTGGTTTAAATTGAATGGCTGGGGTTGCATTACTGACTTTATTTAAAACAAGGAAACCATTACAGATTCTGGCATCTGGGGGTTGGCTGACTGAATAGCAGAGCTTTTACAGGGACATGAAAGTTATATAAGTTTCAGTTTGGCACCTGAGGCAGAGAGAAGCTCTTTCTTGAACCTAGAAAGAGAAATTTATTTCAACATAGCCTAACAATGGGAATTCAACAAAGTGTGCTGTTTCTTTCTTTTTTTCCTTTTAGACAAGGCAACCCTTTGGTTGACCTTACAGATTGCAAGGACCTTGTCAGTTTATAATCTCTTAATTTTTTACTTTTTATGCCTACAGCACATGGTCTTCTTAGGTGGTCTCCCATCCAAGTACTCAACCAGGCCCGACCCTGCTTAGTTTTGTTGTTTCTATCCTAAACGCCTCTAGAGTTCCTCCTTTCTCTCCATCCTCACTGCTGCTCTCCTGCCTTATGAACCATCATCACTCAGATGACTTAATGCAGTAGCCTCCTAACTGGTCTTGCAGTTTTCTCCCTTGTCTGCTTCAAACCCACTCTGCATACAATGGCCTGAGTGATGGTAAAGGAGAGCAAAGTTTACCACCCCTAAATATGTCACTTTGGCTTGAGGATTAATTTGAGCTCCAGGAAGTCAAAACTCTGCAGACACAAGAAAAACTCGTTATCTCCCCCTCAACTACCTAAATTTGCATTGGAAAAGGGACCTGAGAGAAAGAAAGCTATTACCAAAGATATTTACCTAAGAAATCATTTGCATAACGGAGAGACCTTTGTTTTCTGAACTTCTTTTCTTGCCTTCCTGTGAATGGCCTTTCTACTTTTGTAACCCCAGACCCTTATTCTTTACTTAGCTTAGGATGTTATTTAAGTTTCAATTACAGGGTGGCCTTTTGAGTCTTCCTACCTTTATGGGGCTCCCATACATACATAATTAAATGTTTTTTCCCCTTGTTAATCTGTCTTTTATCAATTTAATTATTAAAAACCAGCCAGAGAACTAAGAAGGGAAGAAGGAAAAAAGGACATTTCCATTTGTAGAGGACAAAATAACTCATTAATTGGAAAGGCACTGACTTTAATCTGCTCTTCTTGTCATACTTTTCCTGGTCACCTTTTAATAACTTGCCTTCCCTCCCTCCTCAGAAGCTCCAGACCTCTTTTCCTTTAGCCTAGGATGATATATAATCCTAAATTCTAAATATATTTTTGAGTTACACATCCCAGAGTTTCTCCCATGTGTATATGAGACATACATGTTAACAAACTCCTATTTTCTCTTGCTGATCTGTCTTTCATTATAGAGCCCCATTCAAGAACCTGGAAGGGTAGAAGGAAAAATTTTTTTCCCCCTCTACAACCATATGCCATTCTAACTCTATAATTTATCAAGTTCTCTTCTTTCACCTTTAGTTGTATTGTTGGCCTAGACTAAGGTTTCTCTACTTTAGCGCTATTTAGGGCAGAATAATGCATTGCAGTCAGGGGCTGTCCTGTGCACTGTGGGATGTTGTGCAGCATTCCTGGCTTCTACTTTCTAGATAGTAGTAGCATGCCTCTACTTCTGGTTGTGACAACTAGAAATTTCTCCACATGTTGCCAAAGGTTTTTAATTTTCAGTTAAATGCCAATTTTAGTTAAATAATACATAATTTTTTAGTATAAATATAACCTATCCACCATTTCAGAAATGTAACTAACATTCAAATTTAACCACACACCTGTATTTTTAGCTGCTAAATCTGACCGTCCTATCTGGAGGTAAAATCATCCCTGGGTGGAGACTCCTGGCCTAGAGTTAAATATGTGTTTCACCAATTGCAATGAGTCAGTTACTTTTTATTGGCATGTTTTTAGAGTCAATTCTACATTGAAAGAGTTCAAATTTCATAATCATGAGTACTGTGCCTTCAACACCAGACTGTAGAGGAGAAAAAGTATTTTCTCTACCCTTATAGGTTCTTGGCTGAGAAGCCTCCACCCCATAATAAGACAGGTAAACAAGAGAAAGAAACAGAAGTTTAATAACATGTAGAACTCATGTTTACCTACGAGATATCCAGCAAAAATTTGAGTAAAACTCCTTGAAATAGCCCAAGCCACCAGTTTAAATGCTATCTTTAGCTAAAGATAAAAGATTGAGAGACAGTTACGGGAAGTTAAGGAAAAGCATGGCAAACAAGGGTAAGATTTGTTATACAAGGTCTGTTTCTTCTCCACCAATAAGTTTCCAGGGATTTAGTCATTTTTCTCTTCTTTGTACAGACAGGGAGACACCTTTACAAATGGAGATTTCTTTTATAAATTTAAATATCCCTTACAAAAGGTTACATTCTGCTCTGTTTTCAGACATTCTCCTGTGTGTCTGGTAGGTCCTCAAAAATAGTCAATTCAAAATCATCTTTATGCCAAACAGGCATATTATAGAATGAAATATTCTGGTACCTTGTCACGATGCAGTGAAAAGAGAGATGCAGAATCTGATTAGATGACTTGTAGTCCTGATGGAAAATTTAAAAAACCTTCAAATTCAGTCAGGGAGGAAAGGGCTTAGACAGGAGGCTAGCAACAACCTTAGCAGAGTAAATGAGAATGAAAAGTTCTGTCCACACTAGTCAGTTGAAAGAAGTTACAAAAGACATTATGAAAGATTTGCATAAGTGGAAATAACAATGTTTAAGTCAATGGGAAAGACACTTAAATTTCTTAAGAAACTTAAGAAATGTAAAATCAAAGCAAGCCAAAGAGGAAGTCGGCTGCAATCTTAGAGGGTATTGCAGACTTCCCGTCTCCGACAGAATTAGCAAATTCTTAAACTCCTGCAAGGTTTGCCCCAAGTCCAAGTCCATGGTGAAGTACGTAATTCTTGTTATAACAGTTATAAAAATGACTAATTATGTCCATCAGCAGAGTAGGAAGAACTTCCCTGAATAATTTCAGCACTTGAATCCTGGCCTTTAGTCTTGACCACTAAAACGCCTTAACTGATTGAAATAATAACTTCAATTTGTTTGGAAGGATTGAACTGTGTCTTTCATGGGTGTGTGTGGGTATTTTAATTCTGGGAAAATTTAACACTTTCCTGATTGTGTTAAGTTCAGAGAAAATTGTGAATATCTAGTTCTATATTTAGTGTATAAAATGTTTACAATGTTTAAGAGATTTGGCACAGTAGCATATTTGACTGAGCAGCCTGGAGATTCCAATTAAAATGGGTAATAGAGTAATTGATTTTAGACATATGATTTTTAATTGAATATTATAAAACATTTATTATTACTATAATTTATTAGATTTATAAGACTATTAGCTGGGAAAGTATTACTTGTTAGGATCAGAACTGATGTGCTTAAAAAGGAAAATTAAATGTGGTAATACTATAAGTAATTTGAACCTTTTAAAGTAATTTAACGAGGTTATAAATAGGACTGATTCTTCAAAGAGTAGTTTCCCAATTTTACCTGCTCAAATTTCCCTCAGAGATGCCCTTGGAAGTGATTATGAACACATTTGTATATATAAAATAATATATATTTATTTAAAAAAATAATTTATGTATATAAAGTAAATAAAAAAATATGCACAGTAGCTTATAAATTGATCTTAATTTATGAAATTTATTATTTTTATTAGTTTATATGAATCAAAAACATCAAGGAATAATTAACTTATCTGTACTTAAAAATAGCAAATAACCTATAGCAACAGTTTTGAAGGTTCTTTTGCATAAAAGTCAAGCCCTATGGCAGACATACATGGTTCTATCAAGCGAGAGTGTTGGTCGCTAGCCTTTCTCAACAGCTGCTGAAAACCAGATTCAGTTAGGAAATGTCTTAAACACAGTACCTTATTTTGAATCCTTGGTTTTTCCCGCCAATATAAGAAAATTTTTTTCTTTCACAACTTCGCTTCCTTCTTTCCACTTGCTAGAAGTGGCGGAGCAGATATTACTCAGAAACCGGTTTCTCAGGGTTGTAATATTAGATGATGCACAGCGTGGGTCATTACACAGTAAACTAATGCCTTTGTTTCATTGGGTTGGGCCTTATAGAAGGTGGTGTTGCTGCCTGTGTTGCTGGAAAAGTACTCACAGGTGTGGAAAGAAAGGAGTTGCTACCGACTTGGGCTTCTAGGGACCTTTGTCTCTGCCAGTAAGAATTTTGATGTTAATCAGAAATACCTTTAGAAGATTCTAGAAGCGGTGGAGGTGAAGTAAGTCTGTGAGGGACCAGCATGGGAATCTTATACTCCGAGGTATGTAACCTTTCTGAAAGATTTCAACAAGGGGTTAGAAGTTGTTCATGTTTTTCAAATGTAATTTCCTATCCCTGTTACTGTCTCCTTTTCTTCTGTTTAACTTTCTGCAAGAGTATAAGTCAAAACAAAGTTCTGTGTTAATCTTTTTTACATTTTTGATTTTTAAGGCAAATTATTTTGCAATTCCAAAAATGTTAGCTAGTTGTAAATAGGGAGTAATTATGATACACGTTTCATGACATCCGATATTTCCAGAGGTAATTTGTACTTTGCAAAATGGAATTTGAGTCGTGTTTTCTGATGTAAAACATCCAGAGGAAAAGTGAAAATCGCACCTAACTGGATTTCTCAAATATATAAAAGATAGACTGGTTCTTTTATGGAAATGCATATACAGAGTAACACCTTTAAGCTTGGTATTTGAAAGGAAACTCATCTCTAACAATTATTAAGAATTACTTTCCCTGTATAGAAGTAAAAACAATATATTTGATATATTTTTGAATTTTTTCTTTTCACATCTGATGGATACAAAAAAAAAATGCTTCCTCTTGTGTTTGAAAGTAACTTAATTAGAATCAAATAGATTTTTAATAATGTTTCAAAGCAGTACAAGCGAGCAACGTTTAAACAAGTACAAGTGGTGTCATGACATTAGTATGCACAGCTCATTCCCTCTCTGACATAATTAACCAGTTAGTCCGCATTTCATTCGTACGCTCAACAGAACCTCATTGGGTGGTTCTACTACTAAAGGCAGTTTCTCCCATTTGCAGGTATTTCTAATGCCGGGGGTGGGGGTGGGGTGTGTGTGTGTGTGTGTGTGTGTGTGTGTGTGTGTGTGTGTTTCTATAGTCAATGTGTTTTTGATTAGTTTATAATTCTAGGTATGTCTTGCCCAGTGACCTTGGTATGGTGAAGAGCTCATGTATATGAAAATGACAATACTTGTAGTGTTCTAAAACGCTACTCTGGTAATTCTCAAGCTTTAGATTGCCAAGAGTCAGCAAGAGAAAGTTGTTTAAAATGCAGTTTCAAGTGCCCCCGCCACAGAGAGTTTGTTTCTCTCAGAAACCTATTTTTAGAAGAGCAGCCAGGTGATTCTGATGTTAGGTAATCAGTTTACCACCTGTGGGAGAGAAACACTGCTCTAGGATAGCGGTTTTCAAATTTTAATGTGCACACAGATCACCCCAAGATCTTGGTCAAATGCAGATTCTTATTCTGTTGGTCTGGGTAGGAACTAAGATTACACATATCAGCTTCCTGATGCTTATGCTGTCAATCCACATACCATGCAGTGAGTAGCCAGTGGGTAACTAGCCTGTACATTAGGCCCTGAGGATAATTAAACATAAAAGTCTGCAAGAATGGTGTAATTCTTTTTTGATTGAGTGTTGAATAGGCAAGTGATTGAGGCACGGCAAGGCAAGGCAAGACTTGTTGAATTATCAGTGAGAATAGGCCCAGAAGTGGAGTATATGCTTTACTTTTCAGGTGTATTGAGGACAAAGCAACTTGAAATTTACTATGATATTAGAAACACACACACACACCACACACACACACACACACACACACACACCCCCTAACTTACCTAAAAGTTCATAGGTAATTATTCAAAGCTCAAAATTAATATCGAATCAAACATAGTCTAAGATAGTGTTGAAATAAATATTGTTGCCATGCATCCCAGTATCACAAGCGGAAGCAGATTTTAGGCTCCTCCATTAATTTTACTCACTCGTCTACTTTTGCATCAGCAAGATCAAACATAAAACATCTGAAAACTCAGCCATTTCCAGAAAAAAGATCTGTCCACCTTTTTGGCAAATTTCTCAAGTTTCAGTATTTCCCCTTGTTAGTAACTACTTCCGCCCTCTCCATTCCTGCCCCTCCCCCACCCCCCCACCGCCCCGCCGGGCTCAGCTTTTTTTTTTCTTCCTCTTCTTTTGGGTAAAAGTAGCCATCAATGAGGATATATAAAGGCACCTGCAAAACTAATTTGAGTAGCAGGTGTGTTTTAGGAATAAATGTTTGATTTTTCAGAGTGACAGTCGGGGCAGGAATGCTGTGTGGGGGCGGAAGTGTTTGGGTGTGTTTTACTCCCCAGCAGCCCTCAGCCCAGGAGATACCCACTCGTGAGGGGCGCTCTCACTAAACTCCCAGGGTTTTCCAGTCTGGCTGTTGGGTTGGGCCATTTTTCATTTTCAGTTGACAGATTCGATGGTGTCCCAAAGTGATGGATTTTGGAGGTACACAGATTCCGCCAAAGATTTTACAAATCCTTAACATCTCTAGATGTCAACTTTTGATAACCGGACTAAACACACCCTGCTGTTCAGAATTAGAATAATCTCACCTGAGCTTGAAAAATGCTAAAGAGAATCGGGTGCTTTTAGATTGGAAGAAAGCTTAAGTTGCTTCCTATGATTGCATTTGGAGTTTCATGTGAATGGAAAGAAAAAGAAAAGAAAAAAAGCTTAATTTCACCCTCCGGTATCCTGATGCAGAGATCTGGGCTGGAACCCTCTGTGACACTTTCTTGGCTGTAATTTCAAAGAGGCTGTAATTTTAAGAAGCTCTGTCACCAACTCTCAGATATTTAAACATATCCTACTCGTCTGTCACGGACCAGTCTTGTTTGTCCTGTGCTGTTACCGAAGAGTGGCGTCCTCTCACAGTGCGTTGTCCAGGTTCTTGATGTCTCAAACAAAGAATTGAGCAAGACACCAAACTACAGTAGAAAAGCAAAGTTTTACTGGAAGGGAAAGTACATTTCCAGAAATGGAAGCGAGCCTGAGCAAGAGAAGCGTGGCTCAGAAGGCCTGGTAACAAAGACTTCAGGGTTTTTACCCCTTTTTTGCTGTGAGTGGTTACTTTTCTTAGAGGGATGGGCTTCCTTGATTGACAACTAAGATTGACAGGACTCAGTGATTCATCATTTGCTTTCTGCACATGTTTGTTCCCAGAATTCAGTCTGTTATAATGATATTAATGAACGCCTGGGCATATGCATCATATTATAATGATGGTATAATGAGGCTCAGGTGAGTCATTGGAGCTTCATTGCACAGGTGCGAGTGACTGACTAAACTGGTACCTAATTCTCTGCCTACTGGTTTCTTTGTGTGAGTTAAAAAATGCCTTCTGGCTTAATTGTGGGCAGATTAGAGAAGACCCCTTCTAGGATAGGATGACCTCAGTGTTTTTGCAGACAGACCAAACCCCCTAATTAACTTTCCTGCCTACCTCTTTTCTAAGAGCCACGAACCCCCTTATTAGTATGGATGTTGAGGGACAGGAAGTCTCTTCTGTATCTGCTTCCTGCTGAGTATGGCCATAGTCCCTGCCTACAGGGGTTTTCATGGAGCTCTTTCCCTTTCTGCCTCAGTCAGGATGGGGTCTTGGGTTTCCTGCTGAAGTGCCACCTCAGTTCCTAGACAAGGAAAAGAAGGTACAAACTTATTTAAATATATATCTATTAATTTCTATTATTGATCTGCCTATTAAGTGAGTAAAGGGAAACAGGCTTGGTTAATATGTTTCTTAAAGAGTAAAAAGTCCTGTCTCCCCTCAGACTCTAAGGCCTTGCCTGGCTTAACGCCATTTCTGTTTAACAGTGGGCTGATGGCCCTTATCAATAGCCAGAAGATCTGAGTCACCAGTTTCAGCAATTACAAGATTTGAGGGAGAGCGCCTTTTTTTCCAAAGAAAGGAGGGAAGAAAACTTAACTAGGTTTACTAAAAAGATTAATTCTGCAAGAGATTTCCATTTCATTTCCTGCTAAAAGATTAAGAATTTTACAAGTGATGTCTTGTCTCAGTAGCAGTCTTTCTGCATTTCCTAGGTAGGTAAGGATTGTGAACCACTAATTAAGAACAGGCCAAAACCTAGCCTGTCTTTATGAAGTTCTACTGCCTACTTGGAGTGTGGGGAAGCCCCTCTAGATTGGGGACATCGGCTTATCATTTTTCCTAAGAACTGTAAGGGAGGGGAGATTCTTTTTTGCTCTACTTATCTTAGGTTCATTGACCAGGGCCCTGAAAATTAGACTGACAGCAGGAATATTAACGAGAGAAAGACAAACAGAGGTGTGCGCACGGGAGTACCCAGCAATGAGTAACTCAAAGCGGTGGTTAGAACAAGGGCTCACAGAGCATCTTAACAAAAGAACAATGTGTTTATAGAGAAGTGGCAAGGCAAAGGAAATGGACTTTGAGTTTCTAGAGTTGCAAATTACAGGAAGGCAAATATATAGAGGAACTAATAGAAGATAAGGGCTAGTTGGTAAATTTTATTATGTAAATTCCTTTGAGGCCTTCTCTAGACTGACAAGGGTGACTTTTGTCCTTCCTGTTGAAGAGGGAAACACCTTCACAAATGTATAAATAGTGAAAAAGAAAAATCAAGGAAGCAACAGGATAAAAAGAGAGTGTGTAAGAGAGGTTGGGAGGGGGTGTGTGTGTGTATAATTTGATCTGAAAGGTTCATCTTAGGTAGTGACAATTGTGCTGAGTTCTGAGAAATGTGAATCTAGTCTTGGTAAGCTTGGGGAAAGCGTGTCCCAGACAGAGGAAATGTATGTGTGGAGAATCTGAAGCATGAAAATTTGGGCCTGTTGTTCTAGGGAACAAATCCGCTGGAGCAGCTCTTGGGAATGATTTTTCGGTACTTAGAGACGCAGCGACCCTTTTTCATCTGTCTGACTGACAAGAATCCCAAAGCTCGAGAATATACTCTTGCTGCAATGAGGGGAAACAGGCTTTTTGTACATCACTGATGGACGAATAAAATAGTACAAACCCTGGGATGGGCAATTTGCAACACCTGTCAAGGTCACAAATACATTTCCCTTTGTTCCACCAATTCTAACTCTGAAAATTTATCCTATAGGAAAACTAACACATCTGCAGACTTTATTGTAATAACAAATATGGGAAACCCATGAATGTCTATCAAAAGATGACAAAAGGATTTAAAAAAATTAGGTTACATGCCTATAATGCAATATGATAAATAAAACAATATTTAGGATGCACTTTACCAAAATATTTTGCTAGATGGAAAAAAAAAGCAGTGTCAAAAAATGCTTACAGTATGTGGTCTTTTCAGAAAAAGAGAATGTAGTAGATAAAACTATATATTTATGCTTGTAATATGCCTTATTATATGAAGAGATTCTGGAAGAATAATCAAGGAAGTCCATTAGTAAGATGATAGTAATAGGGACTTTTTATTGCATACCTATTAAGTGTTTTAGATTTGCGAACCAGTGCTTGTAAACAGTGTGTAACACCGATTCAAACAATTTGCTGAGGTCTGAATGTGTGCCCCCCCCCCTCCAAAAAAAATTCAGATGTTGAAATCCTAACACCAAAGGTGATGGAATTAGGAAGTGGGGTTTTGAGCAGTGATTAGGTCAGTAAGGATAGAGCCCTCAGGAGTGAGATTAGCCCTTTATAAAAGAGACTCCTGAGAGGTACCTCACCTTCAGCCATGTGAGGAAACATTAAAACACCCGTCTAGGAACCAGAAAGCCTTCATCAAAACACAGAATCTGCCAGCGACGATGAGTTTAGACTTTGCAGCCTCCAGAACTGTGAGAAATAAGTATTTGCTGTTTATAAGAAAAAAAAAAAAAAAGGAGCCTGTTGGAATAATTAACTGAGTGGTATGAGAAGCATGTTCTAGTGAGAACAGTTCATCCAGCTGTGGTTACTAAGAGTGTATTATCTGTACAGAACATGGAGACTAATAAAACTGACTGCAAGCTGATTTGCTTTTTATTATCGCCATGTTCCAGTAATTCTGAATAATGTCAGGGTCAGTGGTCCTCACCACCCTTTGGTAGCCATTGTTTGATAGAAAGTCCTGGTGCCCAGGAGGCTGTGAGAATGACCAGAGCCGAAGTTAGAAAGTTTGTCAGGGTTCGGAGCATGCAGGTTTTACCGGTCAAGATGAGCAATCTCGACCTTATTCTAAACACAATGGAAAACAATGAAAGGGTTTAAAGAAGAGGAGTAATATGACCCAATTAATGTTTCAAAGGTAGTTCTGATAGCTGTGGGAAAATAAGGTAGAGAGCTGCAGGCCAGGAGGCCAGGAGCCTGGAATGAAGCTGACGTACCGGGGGGCGATAATTCTGATTGTATTAGGCTGGTATATTTCTTGCCCAAACAGACTTACATTTAGAGATTTAGTGCAAAAATACCTTTTTGGTACATTGAATGTGTGGAGACACTGGCTACTAAGAGTTTAAGGCCTGGGCCTTCCGCGGCTCACCAGGTTGCGGAAAGCAGTACAGAAGAGTCTTGGAAGTGCGAGGCAGCTCTTTCCTGTCCGGGGTGTACTGGCTACAGTCAGTCAGTTGGAGCTGGCTGGAGCCAACTTGGACTGGTTTGTTGCAAGAGCTAATTTTCCCAACTCCAAGTTCAGTGACCTCCCCTTGGTAGCTTGAAATTGACAAACACCACAAAGAAGGTTTTTTGGGTTTTTTTGTTCCTTTTCTCCACCTCTGGAGAATTGGATGTTACCCATTTATGAGCACATCACTGCTTCCTCTTGGCTCTGCACTCACCTATCTGGTCTGATGTAGTAGAAAGATATCAGGCTTTTGATTTGCTAGATTCTAACAGCTGGAATCCATTCTTCCTCCACCCTTTCTGACTTTTGGAGACAAAGGCTTTCTTGCCCTCCCCCGGCCTTCTTCACTGTGACCTCAGAGCTCTTCGGGTCTGAAGTGTGGCAATAGGGCTTTTTTTAGCTTCGTGGAAGTGAAAGACAACATCATCTCTCAAGCAGACCTTGGAGAAAGTATAGAAAACATCGAGACCGGATTAGCAGAGCCTTCTGATTAATTTTTTTCTCCAGTGTCATCTATTAGTCTTATCTTTGCTCACAGCATTCCGGCTCTTCTGGAGCATTTGATGTTCTGTCTTCAGGTCTTTGCACTCGCTTGTATGCCTGGCTTTCCCTTAGGATGAATCATGTATCAGCCTACATGTCACTTCAGAAAGCCTTACTCCTATCACTCAGTCTGAAGGGACTGTCTTCTAGCCCCGGCACTCTCCATTACATCACCCTATTTTATTTATTTTTAAAATTTCATTTATAATTACTTAAATTGGACTTAATGTTCTCCATTTCCTGGTGAGTAAGGTATCCATGATTTTTTGCCGGGTTTCCAGAGTCCTGTTTCTCTCTTTGGCCAACCGCTGATTTTCTGCATGCTTCATCTGTCTTTCAGGCCACTCTCCTCAGTCCTACCTTTCAGCTATCTGCTTGGCGTCCTTGTGCCTTTCAAATAACACTGTGTATCCTTCAAGGCCCAGCTTGTGGTTCATGTCTAAGAAACCTTGGTGTCTCCTATGCAGTACCTCAAGCTGCTCATGGGCCTTTTGCCCGTGCGCTAAGTCTAGTGTCCTTAACTACATGGCAGCCTTCCCAAAGTCAGACCTCTGCGGTGATGAGCCCCACAAACATGGACACGAACCACTCACTGACTGACACGCTGATGCACCGTGGCCTGGCTGGGGCAGTGAGGCTAGGGAAGGGGTTGAGGTTTAGAAAGTAACACAGCATGTGCGAACCAGGTCAGTATTTTAGTTCAGAGGTTCTCAACCCTGGCTAAGCATAAGGGTACTTTTAAAATACAGGCTTAGGTCCCAACTGAATCGAGGTGCATTTGGGCGCATTAGTGCTATTTCATAGTTCCTTGGGTGATTCTGAGGAGCAGTGAGGGTGCACAACCACTGCCAAGGTGAAAGAAACAAGCCCCCATAAGGAAAACAAAGCTGTACTGCAACGCTGCAGCTCTTACACTCCTACTAGGTGAGGAACAATTGAACCTCTGGAAACGTGGAATATTAGGAAGAACCTTTTCACACTGTAGTCTTCCCACCCTTGTTCCTCTTGTCCAGACCCTAAGATAAGCAGTGTCTCTGGGTTGTACATGACATATCCAGCATGCTGATGATTAATTAAAATATTCTGTATGTATTATTTAACAGTCACATTTTGTGCTGCTCCGAATAATAGATATCACAACTAGAAAAATGCTTGGCATTATTTTAGTAATATAGAAATCATCGGAGCTCCTTGCCGTCATTATTGATCTCTCCAAAAACAAAACTGCCCCTCATCCCACTTTTTAGTATTGTTTCCCCTAAGGTATAATGGGTCTTTCCTAATGTCCTGTCTAAGAAAGGATCATGTAGAGCCCTGCCTGAGGCTCAGAGGACTTAATAACTTGCACATTAACCATCTTATTTAAAACATCTCATAACAATTTCTGAGGAGGATTTGTTGGTTTTTGAAACAAAATGATTATGATAAAGAGCCCTGTGACTTAATAAAGCATCACCCCAGGAAAGGAAAGAAGATTTTTCTTCTCCCTCAAATTAAGAAATCTTAGGGAAAGAAAATTATACCTATTAGATTTTATTCGATTTGCATGCTTAATTCTAAGCCTTTCTTCTTAATGACTCATTTCTTCACTACCGTGATTTTTAAAATTCTTAGTAAATTTCTTCTTTCAGACAAATAAAAAAGGTTTTTAAAGGTTGTCTGAGACCCACTTAGGCTTCATACAACATGGAGAAAGTTTCTGGCCGTGGTCGGGTTTTGAGGAACAGTGGCAGTGAGGCGCCCGTGTTCATTCCTTCTCTTCAGTCTCCTCTGCAACCTCTCTGGCCCATTTTCCTCGGTGTCTCACTGAAATCTCCTGGTAACCTCTACTTCAGTCTCTTTATTCCTTCTTCATCATTTCATTTCCATGGCTCATTTTCTTACTTTTAAGTCTTTGCTTTTGCCACTTTCTCTACCTTCTCACCTCTGTCCACCGTACGCCAGGACCCACGTCCGCCTTACCTGATGCTGAAGAACAATTTCCCCTTTCTTTCTCTTCCTTGGAGTCATCTTCGGTGACTGCAAAATCTACAAGACTTTATTCTCCTTTCTTGACCTCTGTCTTGACTCCAGATCAGCGACACCACATGGTTACTCTTGGTTTCTCCTCATGGACAAAGTTCTGCCTGTAACATTTGGAATTTGGTACCCGTACCTCTTATCGTAAGTTCTTAACTGGTCACAATGTACTGATTGTTCTAACATCTCTGTTTCTGCTTCTCTCTCTCTCCCTCTCTTTTAGTCCATCATTCTCTACCTGGTTTACATACGTTGACCATTCAGTCTGAATTCCATGGTGAACTACTACTCTCCTGTCGTACCTCTTGCCAGATACACATTTGGTAACCTTTGCTCTTTGCGCCCCCTTCCTTTAAGCCACCCTTCCCTGAAAATGGGTTTGCTAGAGTGTAAGAAATCTATAATGCAGGCTCGGCCCCACTGAAGATTTTTAATGTGTTTCTTTAATCTGAGGCTTCAAGCAGTTTTATATTTTTATTCATCTCATGAACTTTCATTATGCTGTCCCAAATATTCCCCAATATGCTAGCAAGCCTCTTCTACCCTGTCTCAATCTCGTCTCCTATGTCATTAACCCATGCACCTATTTAAACACAATTGTTATTTACTGAGTTATCTATGCCTATTTATTTGTGATAAATACATCACAACATAAAGCATGCAGGTGAAATGCAGACTTTCTGGCACAAATTTCAGCCAGTGTAAAATTCTTTCTACCCCAATTCTGTCTTTCCTCCCTTGCTTTGGCCTTAAAGCCAGAATTGTCATTCTGTTTAGAAAGGCAAATGCTTCCATTTTTGTTCTCTATCCTATCGCCTCTTCACTCTCTCCAAGCAAATATCTACTCTTCGTAACATCCTTCCCCATCTTCATGGCTTCTTATGTTTTAATGATTATAAGTGTAGCTAACATTAATTAAGGTTTATTATGAGTCAGGTCTGAACAAAGTGCTTCATCCATCAGGCACCTCTAATACTTTCTGTGACCTGATAAAGAAGATGTGATTATTAAATGGAGAAGGAAATAGAGACCAGAGAGTTTAAATAAGTTGTCCAAATAACACAACTAGTACATAGTGGAATCGAGATTGGAACTCAGAAAGTTTGCTTCCAGAGCCTATACTTATTATAACTGCTTGACACCACCGCTTTGCCTACAGATGTGCAGAAACCTGGCCAGACTCTGCTACTCCCCTTCACGGACTTGGCTAGCTCCCTCTTAGCTTTCATGGCCACACTGCCACAAACTCCTCTCCAATCACATCCTCTAATTCTTCATAGACCATATACTCAGGCCCCTGTGTTCTGCCTTCTGCCCATGACTGAAAATGGACCTCTGGATAGTCATTAATGATCAAATCCAGCAATCTTTCTTACACTTCATTCTCTTTACTCTTGTCTTTTTTCTTGAAATGTTTGCATTTGGCCCTTATGCTTTTCTCGTTTCTCCTGACTCATAACTTCTCTGACCACCAATTCTTTACCTCTTGGCAGATATTGCTAATTCTAGATCAGTCTGGAGAAAGAATCTGGATATATAACCAAGAAGACTTGGTCACCAGCAGGCCAGGGTAGAAGAAGAATGAGCAGTCTCCTGAGACTATAGGCTGTAGCTTAATTTGGGTGCAAACGCAACCAAAAATATCTCAAACACAAAGTCTTATGGCCTGAAGACACTTTGAAGACGACTTTTTCAAATTGCCTGAAGTGATTAGAGCCAGAATGCATACCGTCTGTAGTATTCACCTTGATTTTCTTCCTGGCACTGCCAGTTACAAGCTGTGTGACTTTGGCAAAGAAGACAAACTCTCATTTTCACCTGTAAATCATGGGTATATATTACTTCACCTATAGGGTTGTTGTGAGGTTTAATGAAATAAATGAGGTACTCAATAAAAGGTTAAATTAGTTTATACATCCACTTACTCACCACATATATGTTGAATGTTCACTTTGTGTCAGACATAGGATGGATGCTGAAATAGAATGTCGTTTAGGTACAGACACAATAACTGCTCTCATGCAGCCTACAGTCTGGGTGGGGGATAGTTGTGAATAACACTCACATCTTTATTTACTTAGCTCAAGGGTACGGACAAGGGAGTGGTAGGAGATGAAGTTGGAAAGACAGGATTTGTGAGATTTGAAGAAACGTGTCAGTTTGGGGACAGCAACCTAATCTGATTGGTCACCACGGAAGATTTTCAGCTAGGAAGTGATGTGCAGCTGCTATTTTCGGAGGATGGGTGGAGCTGAATGGGGGATACAGGAAAAAAGGGCCAATTAATGGCTATAAATGCGATAGTCCTGGTAAGAATAATGAAGATCTGAACTAGTACTTTGGCAGTAAGTTTGTATGGAAAGGTTCTGAGACTATTAGGGGATAGAGTTATTATGGTAGTTTTACAAGTTCTCCACTGGTTTCCTCTACACCCAGAGTTCATCCAAATTCTAGAAACTTCAGAAGCTACACAGAATTCATAATAACTCTTGTCTCAAGCCAAACGGATAGCCCCCTCTTTCTTATTGATAGCTTATAAGTCAGCACTCTTCCATTGGGCTTCCCTTCTTTCTCATGTCAGTGCTTTTATGACTCCTAGTTGCCCCCTAGTGGACAGGGTTTATAACAACATAGGATCTCTTTAGAGGTTTTTACAATTCATGCAACAAATCTATGTCTAATTGAGCCAGGCATACACTTTACTTTTCAAAAACAAAAACTGTAGGATACAAGAAGCCTAGGAAATATTTAAAATTAAATTAAGTTCATATTTTAAGTAACATTGCTCATGTAGGATTGAGAAAACACTCAAAGACATCAATGATTTTTGCAGGAAAACTATCCACATTTTATTTTCTTGTTTTAGTTAAGTTTCAGTGAAGGGGCAGAGGGGGCTGTGGGAATGTGGACCTAGTGTTATCAAATCTTTCAATTTTTAAAGAGAAGCTGGTAAGCCAATTACTAGGGAACATTCCGGTTTTTTAAATGTTGTAATTTAAAATTTTAAGAAAAGAAAAATGAACTCTATAGCCACCTGTTTTAAAGTTCTGCATAGTAGACTATCAATTTCCAAATGGTAGTCCATGATTACTAGTGATCAATGGCAAATTTTTGCTCCTTTATAATGAATTTTTTAAAAAAGAACAATGACATGTTTTTCCACATGTAAAGGACTGCTTTTTCTTCATGTTGATTACATACTTACATATTTTGTTAAAATATTCTTGTTTTAAACTTTTATTTATATTAAAATATCTTTTAATTTATGAAATAATAAATCTAATAATGCATCTAAGAAATGAAACCATACATCTAATGTGTTTGATCAACAAAATGAAGAGTTGGTGACTTTATATTGTCTTGTATTTAGTTTAGTTTTACTTTACTTGTTATTTAAATCTAAAAGTCTGGGCATCACTGCTAAGACAAGGGCTATTTTGTGCTTAAATAGCACTACCCCTAATCCTTAACTCTAGCCGTTGAGGTGGAAGATGTGTTGGTCGGGGAGAGACTTGACGTTCAGAAGTGTGATAATCATATGAGTGTGAGAACCCAAAGGAACTTCTGCTTCACTCCTTTATTTCATGACTGAGGACACTGAGACACACTGAGGGCAAGAAAATTGTCCTTAGTCACCTGGGATTAGTAGCAGAACCACAACTACAACCATTTTCCGACACCAAATACATGTTCTTTCACTGCCCTGGTCATTTCCATGCCAGCCAGGTGGTCCCTTGAGATACTGCTGGTGATAAGGCCTGGTAAAAGGAAGACTTCAGGGTAATAACAGAAAGGGGCATTTGTGTAATTGTGCATTTTTACTGCAGTTGGAACCCCTGTACCACGCTCATTTCATTTTGGGGTACGGAAGTCTGCTTTATTTGCTATTGAGGTGATTTTCCTTTAGGGTGTTTCTCTCATGAGAAGGTCTTTTGGTTTGAAAGTGTCTTACTTTTAAAAGCTCACTGATTATGATATTTGTTATCTTAGAACATGAATTGATTAGCAAATGCACACCACTTGACTCTCTCTTCGTCTGTCCAGCTGCTGCAGGTGCTATGTACTCGTCTATACTCCTTTAAAATTGTTATTGGTTAGTCTGTGTGTGTGTGTGTGTGTGTGTGTGTGTGTGTGTGTGTGTGTACCCTATATATCCAACCAGTAAATAAATTTTACATGATTAACATAATATCGTTTATATTTTTCCCCCTAGCAACTATGGCAGGCACACACTAGAGGTTCGACTTTGTTATCAAATTAAAGAATGACTTAATAAGCTATAATAATAACTTCCATCATTTGAGTGTCATCCACATGCCAGGTGTTATTCCAAGTGTCTTTTTGATTGCTATCTAATTAAAATCAGTCTAAAGTGTTTAGTGTTTGCCCATCATGTGCCCAGTGCTGTGTTGTATGCTGGGGATGTGGTAGTGAATTGAATGATACAGCATCTATCCACATGGAGTTTATAGCTTGAACTTCAATGCCTTCTCTCACTCACTGCTGCTTCAATCCCTCCTGACTCATGCTAGCCTGAAACACACGATTATAAATAGTAAAGAAAATAGTTACAGTTATGCCAGTTGCTGTGAAGGAGTACTGGAGTCAGAAAAAATTTAGAAAAAATAAAAATTAAGTTATGACATGAAGGAGAAATTAGCAGTTAGTCAGGTAAAGAGAGAGGAGAAAAGTGTTTTATGCAAAAAGAGCAGTAAGGGCAAAGGCCCAGATGGGTTAACTTAACATGGGATATTAAGAAAAAAGGAGACAAGTCCAGAAAGAGAGTAGAGGGAGAAAGGTGGGCAAGATGAGGTCTGCTTAGGTCTTGCTGTTAAACTCGCATTATGCTTTGCAAATCTCCTTAATGTTTTCCAAAATAAAGAGCATCTAATTGCAGTTAATTATATAATTTGCTATTTGTATATTTTTAATCTAAATTAGATCTTTTCCCACTTTGTTGAGTTTCCCGAGTATGGGGAGCCATGTGTCTTTGTTCTAACCTAGTGCTGCCCTAACCTCTTCTGATGTGCCTATTTTATGTTCAGTAAAATCCCCTTTTCTGATAGGCATCATCTGTCCCTGAACACAACACACAATTTCCTTACTGAGTCGAATCGCAATATCTCATCCACCTATTCACTCATTTGTCCATTTGATAAACATTTCTGTGTGCCAAGCAATGTAGGAAATCTTGAGAGGTTCTTCATGGACTTACGCTTGTTTTAGACTTAACCCTTTTCCCGTTTGCTTTGAGATAACTTACAGATTACAATCCTAAACTTACCCCCAAAGTTTGCCATGAAATATCTTGGTTTTACTATTATTTTCTCATCGCTCTAGTAGATCAATAGTCTTTGGAAACAAATGACATCGTTCTATTTCTAGCATTCTGTTTTTGTAGTTTCATCCCTTTAAATGTCAAATCCTAGAAAACATAGCATTCTTGAGAGAGCTGCAATTTATTTTTTCTAAATGGGAAAATTAAGGCAGAATTGAGACCAAAAATCTCATCTATAAAGCAACTTACAACAATGGGGAAACACTTGAATTTTAAGTTATCGGGTAATGACTTTTTTTTTTTTTTATGGTTTAATCGTACCTGTATTTCAAAATCTGCTTTTGTTTTCCTCTCTCTCAGCCCATCTGCCAGGCAGCTTACCAGAATGACTTAGGCAAGTGTGGCGGTGGGTGAAGGAAGACAGCAACTGTATCAACGTTCAAGACGGCTTTAATGGAGACACTCCCCTGATCTGTGCTTGCAGGCGAGGGCACTTGAGAATCATTTCCTTCCTTTTAAGAAGAAATGCTGCTGTGAACCTCAAAAACCAGGTGAGGCTGTGACACACGAGTGGAGAAAGTAATTGACTGTGATAATGGAAGCAGTGAATGTCATTTTCTCATTGCTTGTTGCTCCTAATACCAATAATTTCTTTGACCTTATTTAAGTGAGACTGACCCATACTGAAGATATTTTATTAGGCAGAGAGCGAACTAAAACATAGTTTAATCAGCATTTTGTGGTTAATTATGTCCTTGTACTTCTGACAAGGAAGAGAACGGTTCACTCATTCGACTGGATAGCACTTTTTTTCTTCTTTTTTTTCTTCCCCTCATGCTTTTCCTTGCTTTCCTGCTCTTCTTTCCCAGTGCCTCCTCCTCACTATTACAGAAGTAATGAGAAAGATTTCCCAGAAAAAAAAAATATTGACCTGGTGGTATTATTTCATTAGTTAGATTTTTACCTACTATGTCAATATTCTGATTTCCGAAAGAGCCTGTAGTTTATTATAGAATAAAAGAATTCCAGGGAGAAATTTGCTAAGGATAGATAAGCTCATGAATCAGAGGCTATTTGGAGCCACACAGAGAGGCACAGAGAATGTTAGTAAAGATGCTGACGTAGAATCTCCAGGTCAAAGAAGAGCAGAACACGTGATTGTTGTGGACGTCCTTTCAGAACCCCTTTGGCACTTCCAGTGTCTGCATCACAGTGAAGGCAAACTTTAAAGTATGCTGAGTAAATATGAAAAGTCACTATTTGTAATAATTATGAATGCCCTATATCCACTCATGTACATTCGATGAGGAATGACAGCCTGTAGTGCCCCAATTGACTCCTCTAAGTCAGATTAAAGACCATTTGGAGTAATAATGTATTGTCAGAAAATAGATCACTACTGGACTGGACTTTCTTGTTTGTGCTTACTTTTTTGTTATGCGCTTGGTTGGATTTCAAAGCAAGCCATGCCTGTGCCGAATCTAACAGGTACAAAGCTTAGTAGAGCAGGACATGGTCTCCCCACATATAGCCGAGGAGCAAGATATGTGGAGTTGTGGAGAGAGGAAGTGGTGAAGACAGATGTCAATGGGTCCATACCTTCTCTCAAGAGACTCACTATTAGGAGGCTGAGGGAGAGGGATGTTTGTTAATACAGGGACAGGCCTGAAGAGGCGCCCTTATCTCTGTTTTTACTGAGAAACGAAGCCTCTTATATTATAAAAATAGTGGAAAGGAATTCAGTGGATACTCGAGATTAATAGAGATATTATTAGAGTGTTTAGTTGATATTTTTTATTTTAAAACTATTTTAATGTTGTTAAATGTTTAATCTTTTTTGTTTTTCTCAAATATAATCTTTGTATATTAATAAATTGAACCAGTGCTTTTTCTTTCTTAAGTCTATGTTTATTTATTTTCAGAAGTAGTAAACAAACAAAAGGCCTTAAAACAAGTGAACAAAAGCTCTGCTGATGACTGAGATCTACATACTTAATAGAGAACATCAATTATGTTGAAAGCAAATGAAAACAAAATATAGATAGAGATAAATAGATACATATATTTTGGTCTGTCAAATTGACCAGTATCAAAAGAGAACATCAAGTGTTGACTAGGAAGGGAGTTTAAGTCATTATCATTTATTGGAACACAGTTTAGCAGCATGATATGAAAAGCATTAATACCTTTTATGCCAGGAATTATATTTTTAGAAACTTATGCTAAAGACAAATTTAGAAATGTTGACAAAATTTTATGAATGAGGATGTTCAAGCAGTATTTATAAAAGTGAAAAGTTAAGAATTCAAATGTCTACCATGTATGACTCTAATAGCTACATGGCTTTCTATTCTAATTTATTTAGAATAGTTCCATTCAATAGAAATCCATATAGCTATTGAGTCATATATTCAAAAATATTAATGGCATGGAAAGATGTACATATTTTAAATGTTAGTTTTTAAAAACAGACAGATATGATTTTGCATATGCAGTATGTACCTATATTTAAAAATTCCACATGTATGCATTAAAGAAGACTGGAAGAAAATATAGCAAAATGTCAACAATTAACTCTGGGCTGTTTGATAATGGGCAATTTTAAATTTATTCTATCATTATCTTCTTGTCTAGCTTATAAACCTTTTACAGAGAACATATCTACCTTAATATTAGAAAAACAAAAAGTCTTATTTAAGAACAGTGCTCTCGCGAGCGGAAGTTAACCTTTCTTTCCTCTCTGGCTATTCCTCTCTTGTCATTGATTTGGTTGGTATTCTAGTCACACAGCCTGTTTTGCATTATACTTATGTGTGCATGTTTCTGTCTCCCTGGGTTTATTACGAGGCCCTGAGGCTTAGCATGCTCCACAATCCCTAGAAACTTAAGTATATCATCTGATAAATATTCACATATTTGAATAATTAAATTTTGAGTTATTTCCATTCTTCTAGCACTGCTGTATGTATGTAGAAACATGGAAAAATTGCTATATGGTTAAGATTTTCCTATGAATGAAGTACAAAATGAATATTTGAATACCATTAGTGATTAAGGGATAACTATAGATTTTCATTCTGAATTTAGTTTGTGAGAATCTATCTTTTGATGCTTTGTAAAATGTATATTTCACCTGTTGTCTTTCTGTGGTCTTCCCCCCAGCTTTTTCTTTAGACTATACTATGTTCAATATTTTAATCAATGGAAACCTGGGTTTATTGGTCAGACATACTCAACAGAAAAATGTGGCATGGGTACCATAAAACTAAATTTTTTGATAAGGTAATCTGAAAACATGAAATTTGAAATAAAATATTTTATTAATAGCATTCTTTTCTTAATTTTTAGAAAGAGAGAACCTGTTTGCATTATGCTGTGAAGAAAAAATTTACCTTCTTTGATTATCTACTCATTATCCTGTTGATGCCTGTCCTGCTTATTGGGTATTTCCTTATGGTGAGTAACCACTTGTGAGAGCAAAGGATCAGCGAGTAGGAGAAGATCAGTAGCATGACTCTTCAAGTTTTGCTGGGCCAGTGAGATGTAAATAAATAGTAACAAAACAAGCTCTTGGTTTGTATTCTATAAATGACATTTCCAACATACATGAGATGTTATGATTAAGATAAAGCAAGATGAAAGGTAGCCAAATAAATTAATCAATGGTAAAATAATCTGTGTAGTCATTATTTAGAAAAATAAATTAATCTGGTTTAAGAATCATCTTAAGTAAGCAAAAACATTCTAAGTATTAAAAAAATAAATTCTCCCTCCTGCTATTTCATTTCTCTCTTTTTTGTAAGAGGAGTACTTTTGCACATATTTTTCTGAGTTTCTGATTGTTAAGGAACCACCCTGATTGTGCAGTAGAAAACAGATCCCAAGAGATTAGCAGACAGCAAATGATAAACACAGATCTTTACATGGAATTTGAAGCCAACCTTTCACCTTGATAAATTTATTCATGTTCGAAATAAATTCTTGGCATGCAGTAATTTTCTCGAATAAAGAAAATTATTCCTGGTGTAGGAATGCAGTCATATTATGAGTAGGAAATAAAACTTGAGTGTTTGGTTTTTTGTTTTTCAAATAGAGCGACAGATTTGCACTGACTCACTGTTTTCCATCTGGTTTTCCTTGTGGCCAGTTCCGCCTCTGAGAGATGACTCAACAAATGTGTAATTTACTCCAGTTAAATGACAGATCTTCTATCTTTTTGTAGCTGATAGACCATGGATGTTAGTTATTCCTGTTAACGTAAGCTCCAGAACAAAGTCTGCAGTCGGAAATGTTATTACCTCCTTTGGTATTTAAATGTTACAGGATTTGAGGAACTACAATTAAATATGATAACACTGGTTTTGATGCTTTGATTTATGGGAGAGAGAAAACTATCATTCACTGATAAACACATAACTTGTGTATAATCTTAAAAAGTTCTTGAAAAATTACTTGTATATGTAATACGTAGGATTTGAATATTTGTACTTTTTGGGCTAGAAGAATCTGTCGTTCATTTACATACCTTTTTAGAAATTATGAAGAAAACATAACAATTACGATTGGCAAGGCTCGTTCAGAATTTGTTGACATATGACCTTGCTTTATAAGATAGTCCAATGTTAAAAGCTGAAGGCCTGGGTAAAATTACTCATTGCAATGAATAACCCACATTAATTGCACAAGTACCCTATTTATTAATGGGGCCTGAAATGCTTAATTCGTGGTATGTAAGAGATAAGTGACATGAGAAAAAATTATAGGTAAACGGACCAGAAAGGACTGTATTACTTAGAGAAGGGCAGGAGGAGAAAGTCAGTTTAGAAGCTGACACAGGAGGGAAGCATAAAGAGGAAAAACAACTAGACAGAACTTCCTAGGTGATAAAGGGACTGAACTCCAGACCATGCCACCCAACCATGGAGAGTTGTGCTCCACAAGCAATGGGATGGATGTTCGGGGGATGCTCAACCTGTCCAGTGGTCAGAATCTCAGACTAGGCGAGAAAGTGGATTTCTGAAGTAGCTACTTAATTCCATTCTTTTGTTCAGTCATTCAACAGAAACTTACTATGGACCCACTACATGACAAGTGATTTCTTGGGTGTGTTAGACATATAATGATGAGCAACAGGTGTAGGCCTTGTCCTGTGAGAGTGAGAGTGCTGTGAGGACTGAATCATTAATCAAATAATGACAGAAACACACGTAAAATTACCAAGAAGTAGGTGGTACAGAGAGGTGATCAGTATTATGAGAGCCCAGGAGAGAGTTTTACCTGGCCAGCTAGATCAGGGAAAGTCTTCTGGAAGAGAGAGGCTTGGACTAAGATATTAAAGATTAATTTACTAGGTAAGAAAGGAGGAGAGAGGAGGCTTCTAGGCAGAAGGGATATTCAGTGTAACTATTTTATGATACCAGGGAGCCTGGTGGGAATGAAAAACTAACTAAAGGTCAGTGTGGCTGAAGCAAGGTGAACCAGGAGGTGTAGAGGGAGCCAGGTAGGGCCATAAGTAGAGGCCAAATTATGGGACCTTGCAGGCCAGGCTGAATAGTTTGTCTCAGAGAAATGGGACATCATTGAAGGGTTTTGAGCCCAGAAGGAAGATGGACACTGGACCCATCTTCAGTAGAATTTGATAGGTCTGAGGTAGGGCCCCATAATTTGCATTTGTAAGTTCCCAGGTGCTGATGCTGCTCTTCCAGGACCACACTCCAAGAACTAGGCTTTACCCTATCAACACTGTAAGGGGGTGAGGATGTGGGAGAAGTTTTAAGAAAAGTAATGGACACTTAAGAGTATTGGAATTAAAATGAAGCCTGTTGGTTAGAACAGTCCAAACATAAGATGGAAAATATAAATAAACCTCTCTTGTACTTGCCATTCATAATAGGTATCAAAGACAAAGCAGAATGAGACTCTTGTCCGAATGCTACTTGATGCTGGCGTCGATGTTAATGCTACAGACTGTGTAAGTTTTTATTTTTAATCATTTTGAAATAACATTCAAATGGTATTTGTAGGTAGTATACTTGTCATCTATAGGTACTTGCTTTTTTTTCCTAGACACTTTTGCTTTTTTTTTATTTCACTGCCAGTCAGGCAAACTTGTTTATATACTGCCATAAACCTGTGGGAATAAAAGATTTTTGAATATCAGAAATTTTTCTAAAAAATGCTCTACTATTGGTGAGAAGTTAAGGAAAATGGAGACTGATTAAAAAAAAAAAATCAACCTTGTTAGTTTAGAACCTAGAGTCAGGATGCGAAGTGTAAACCAAGGCTTGCTACTTTTACCAATGTGGTGTTTTGGCAAGTTATAAACTTATTCGACTTTCAGTTTCCTAATCTGTAAAATGAGGATATCGACAACTTACAGGGCTGATTCATGTAAAGCAGTGGTCAACCTTTTTGGTGCCAGGGACTGGTGCTCCTATGAGAATCTAATGCCTGATGATCTGAGGTGGAGCTGAGGTGGTGATGCCAGCGCTGAGGAGCGGCTGCAAATACAGATGAGGCTTCACTGGCCAGCCTGCCACTCACTTCCTGCTATGCGGCCTGGTTCCTAACAGGCCACAGACTGCTACCAGTCGTGGCCCGGAGATTGGAGGCTCCTGACGTAAAGCATTAGCAGAGCTCCTGGCACATAGTAAGTGCTCAGTGGGCTTAGCTGTAGCCAAGATCCCAACCCACTGCAAAGAGAGTCCCCACCCATAAACTAAAGAAAGATAAGGGCAAAGGTCAAAGGAAAATCCAAAATGATGTTAAAAGCAGTGATCACAGCAGGAGCGGCATCAGCTAATTTCTTCCTCTTCATAAGTATACATTTTTTTTTCCTTTTACAGCTGCACCCTTGAACTCATCTTCTCCCTTATGTGATCATAAGTGGTTCAAAAGTTACTTGTAAGGAGTTTTATTTGCTTACTTAATTGAATGAAATTTTGGATTCCCAGGTTTTACTAAAAAAAAAAAAAAAATAGACCAGTCGAAATTTGTTTGCAAAAAAGTATTCTGTTTGTGATCCCTAATTGATGATGTATAGATCTCCGTGTATATTACCATCCATGTTCTGTGAGAGAGAAAATGTTCCGATCCTGCTTCTATTATTATTTACATAATTTTAGTTTTTGTTATATTGGTATCCTTGTTTAAATCTTTGTTTAAATATCTGTGTATGTGTGTGTGTTTGTGTGTGTGAGTGTGAGAGTGGAGCGAGCTCACACAAGAGAATAAGTTTATAAAATGTATGTTTTCCTTTTATTTCAAGTAAGATTTTTGAATTAATTTGGATAGACTGCTACTGTGATTATTGTTTTTAGGTAACTTTGAAATGTATTAAGATGTCATTAAAAACCAAAAGTAAAAGTAATTCAAAAAGTTTAAAACTTTGCTTGTGAAAAAGTTCTTTAGATATTTTTCTAGTTATCTATGTCATTTTGTGTATGTCAGATATGTGCACATATATGTAAAAGACATATTGTTCCACATTTAAAATATCTGTGTATTAAGATCCATTTTCCCTACTAGTGCTTGTGTATTATATTTTAGGTGATTAGACTGTCTTTATTTCACGTGGAAAAATTCAGAGTAGATCTTCTTTATGATAACTTATTATAAATAAAAATAAGTGATTGTAGCATTATTTCCTATGATTTTAGAAGAGTTTCTGGGAGAAAAGATCCAGAATTAATTCTGTTAGTCTTCATAGTCAAAGGTATTATTTCTTCTTCACTTACCCAAACCACAGTTGTTTGGCAGCTTTTTGAAAGACAAAATTTTGAGCACCAATATCCCAGCTATAAATTTCTTTTGATCTGTAGTTAGCGTTTTAAATTAGTACCAACAGATTAGACCCACTGTTTTATGATATATATTATAAACTACAACAATCCAATTAGGGGAGAATTCTGTGTCAAACTGCACTGATCTTGGAGGTGTGCTGCAGCAATGTGCACACCAGCCACCTACTTCAGACTGTGGGGGTTTTGAACAAGAACCAAAGGTCCACGTGGCGACCCTTTAAGGAAAAACAGGTAACACGATCAAGGAGGTGTTGTTGCCAGGCATATAAAATTCTACAAAGAGACCTTGGGATAATTCAGCATCAGCTTTCGAAGTAGCATTTTTTTCTTAGTTTGGAACAGAAAATGAGAAAGGAAGGTATCAGTGGCTTGGAGGACATTAATAATGTCCTCATTGAGTCATAAAAGACTTTTTTAGTACAAGAAATATAATTGCACACAGATGGTTTGTAGACTTTGTTTAGCTGGACACCACAAAATGCAAAGAGCGCTTGTTAAAGAAGCCGCGGGCTACCTCGGTCTGTGGAGCCCACTGGTGAGCTGCAGTGTCCGTCCTTTGTGTTTCAGTACGGCTGCACTGCGCTACACTACGCCTGCGAAATGAAAAACCAGACTCTCATCCCCCTGCTCCTCAAGGCCCATGCAGACCCCACGATAAGAAATAAGGTAAGAGGAGAGGCGGCTGTGGCAGCTGCCTGCGTCTGCGTGCAGCTCCGGGGGAAGGGCTCAGATGAGGTTTCTGCACCCGCTTCTGTCTGGGGGGATGGAGGGCGGGGAGTGCCGCCCCTCCGTCCCTAGCTAAAGCCAGATGGTTAGGTTCCTCTCTGTGTGTCCCTGGCATGGAGACACCCACAGAACAATGGGAATCACATGTAAGATAGTGAAGCCATACTAAAGAAAAAGCCTGTGTTCCTGTATCACTGATTGGAGGAGAGAGGCCCACTTGGGCCTCCCAAACAGAAATGAGCGGCAATGGAGTAGCTGAGATAAAAATAATACAAGTTTATTTTTATCTCAAACACTCCAGTGCCGGCATAAGCCCTGGAGGTGGTGTGGAGGGTAAGAACTAAGGTAAGAATCTGTGGGCCATGGTCCGAGGTTCCTATGGCAGCATAATCTTCAAACTTCGGCCTTGTGTTGAAGTAAATTAATTGCCTCTGATGTTGTTAATGGCAAAATTAATCATCTCTTGGAAGAATTAAGTTATCTTATTACCGTTAGAACTGAATGCCGCGTCATGCGCTTGCCCAAGCCTGTGAGTCAATCAGTCAGAACTGTTTACTGAACCCTTCGCATTGGCGTTTGACTTTGTTGGAGAGAGGGGAACTATAATTCTTTTTTCTCCTCA
The DNA here is from genome assembly GCA_003508835.1 of Eonycteris spelaea. Taxonomy (NCBI): domain Eukaryota; kingdom Metazoa; phylum Chordata; class Mammalia; order Chiroptera; family Pteropodidae; genus Eonycteris; species Eonycteris spelaea. The sequence continues at coordinate 494,852 of PUFA01000162.1, forward strand.
GCATGGCGAGAGTTCCCTGGACATTGCACAGAGATTAAAATTTTCCCAGATTGAATCAATGCTAAGGAAGGCGTCATAATCCCAGTGGAAAAAGTTAAAGGACTGCACTCTGTCTCCACCTTGGACTGTTGTCTGCGGGCCACTCCACCTAGATGCCACCGTTTCATGGGCGTGATGGTGGTTGCCACAGATAATGTTTTGGAAGAGCTTCGTATTTATGTTTTTGCTCTATGGACGTCACCATGGCCTTCTAAGAGAAACACTCAAACTGCTGGATTCTCCACTTCAGTCAAAAGAAAGGGGTGCTTCAACTTCAGTCTGTCCTAAAGAAGAGGATCAGGAGAATTATCTCAGAGAGGATTCTTCCTTCTGTGTTTTTCTTTGAAAGAGGCTGCCCTGTCTGTATCATGCCCCAGGACACAAACTGTTCCTCTCAGGCCCCTTTAAGTAGTAAAAGGAAGAATGGAAGTATGTACATTTGTATAGAGTGGTGTGTATATGTGTGTGGGGGGGTGGGGGGCGGGGGGGGTTAGAGATTTGCATATAAATGTTCCTTTGGCAAAACAACTTTAACAAAACATATCAATGGTGGTAGTTTTACACCATAGAAATTGGCAAATGCTAAAATCAAAGGTTTTTTTCTTTCTTTTCTTTCTGGAGAGCCTGTTTACTAGCACACTGCTAGACATTTTGGTATCCGTTTACAAATAAAAGCTGTCCTGATTTTATACAAGACTATGTAACAAGACGTTTGTTCAAAAATATCTTTGATTCTCTTCTGAATGCAAGGCAGCTACTAAACTTGTTAGTTCTGTTTATTTTTATTAATAAAATTTAAAATATTATAATTTATTTGGATCAAGTATTTCTAATCGAGAAATAGAGCTATGCGATGAGAGTAGAAATAAACATATTTTTTAAATGGTTGAATTTTACAAAGCGATACTGAACCGTCAATATCTTTAGACATAGACTAAGCCACATTATATGTGGTAACAAATGTCTAAGAATGAAAGATTTACCATTCTTAAACAGAACAAAGTTCTGATAAAAATCGAATCCAGAAACATTTACTGAACTATATCTAGGACATTAAGGCACATATTGTATGAAGTAAGTATTAATGTGTAGATATAGCTTCTGAAGACCTTAAATATCTTTTAGTAAATTATTGAAGATCCATTCACACTGAATTGAGTGACTAAGTGACCCTGGGAGAGGAAAACAGTGAACACACATTGATATGCCTCTGACACACACCAGTGTACTTTCAATTCAGAGGTTTTCAAAATTGAACTATTAGTTCCAGAGTTTTGTAAAATTGTACGAATACTCATGTAATTTATACCATGTTTGAAACTCTGTGAAAATTGAACAATTTTTAAAAGAAAGAAATCCAGATTTGTGAGATCAAAGGATAAAGTTTGTTTTATTATTCTCATGACATTATAACATTTTCTTCCTAGCTTTAATTTTTGGAGACAGAAAGCTGGGTCAGTCGTTTCTAGCCAGTAGGTCTCCTAGCAACTCTCAAACAAGCTTGAGTTAAATTTAGGTACTGAAATACACATACATGCCTTACACAATACATAATGCATTTATTAGAAAACTAAAAAATCCTACAAAATTATCTCCTCTGAGACTCTAAAAACTTGGCCCTTTTTGAAAATAGTTAAAATATATTTCATTCATATTATACTTGATTTTTTTTGGCGGGGGCGGGTGGGTTAAAGCATCTTGGCTTCCTAAGGTAGTCTTATATCTCTATTGTAATAAGGTGAAAATGTCTAGCTTATTTTCTGAAAGTCAGCGACAATCCAGAAATTCAGGCCCTCTGTCCCAGTTTGTCATTTTACTTTATTGCATCAAAAATATGGCTTATAGAAAAAAAAATGTTTTAAGGAGGCTTATCTGAATGATAGTAAATATCTAAGGTAATTACTAGCTCTGATAAAACCCACCCTTCAAGATGATATATTATATATAAAATCACATGAAACCTATGTTTATCCAATGAGTAGTTTAATTAACTTAAAAAATAATTTAATGTTAGTTTTAGTGCTAAATGCAGGAATTCGAAAGAATGTTACTAAATCTCTGCCCTCCCTCCTCCACCTTGCTTCTACTTATGCTAGTTTTCCAATTCTGGAAACCCTTGAAACCCTCAGTACATGGACTCCAGCCCCATCTTTCATGAGGTTTTTCCTAAGACTTGTCTGCATCATCTACTTCACAGTCTGGCCCAGCATGTTTCCTGGGAGAGGCTGGTCTCCTCCTGCTTCATCAGATGTATGATTTCATTGTACACACGACGAGGAGCGTCCATACCCCAGATGAAATCAATGTGTGCCCATTCGGGAATGTTCTTATGGTAGATGAGATTATTCATTTCGGAGAGCAGCGTTTTCACGTCCTCTGGATTTGAAAGCCAGTCCTGACCTCCAGTCCACATCGCTGTTGGGACTGTCATGTCTCTAACTCTGTACCTTACAGGAGTTGGCTAGAAAAAAAAAAAAAAGATAGTTTTAAACTTTTAAACTATAGATAACACTTGGACTTCAAAGCTCATACTTAGATTTCAAATAAACTTACTAAATAATTCTATGTGTGGTGACAAAAAGTGCTTGGGCATTGGAACCAAACAGGTCTGCATTAAGTTTGTGCTCAGCCCCTGCCTGAAGGTAAAACTACTTATCCTCACTGAACCTGTCTCCTCATCTGTGAAATGGGGACGATATCTGTAATCACTTATTAGGTTAGACGAGAAAACATGCGAATTGCCCAGCACTAGTATTAATTTACAATGATTTTTCTTATTATTAATAAATATTTTACACACGAATTACCTTTAAAAGATCATTTCACAAATGGTTCATGAAGCCGGAGTTAGAGATATTCTATGGAGAAAGCAAGAGAGTGGAGCCTGCTGAGAAGGCCTCCGTGTCTTCACGGGGACTATCTATGATTACAGAAATTCATGAAGCAGGCACAGCTTGACTGTGTCTCCGAAAACATGAGGAAGTCAATGGCTCTGGAACTCAGGTAGTTTGAACCAAGGAGCCGTAAAAGTGAAATCTTGCTCTAGTCCCCCACCACCCACAGATGGGCGTCTAGGATTCTTAATTCTTGAGAACTGGTCTATTCCAGCGGTGCTGCTAGATCAGACTGCCTGGCTGAGCCCTTGAGATTAATCAGCACCCAGAACTTTCAACAGAAATGTTAATGCCCAATTTTTATGCAGAAAATCCACCCTGGAGCCGAGGTTCCAATCCAGGCAGTCCTTGTCCTACTTTGTGACTTTCTAAGAATTTGGAGTTCTAGATTGTGATACTGTAATTTATAATAAGAAATATATATGTTTGGTCTTTATTTCTGGCACAGAAAAACCCTTGGAATTTCCTAAGTGATGAGAACCTTAAAGGTCTCTTTTGTTATGTCGATGAGGTGACAAGGCTGGTTGCTGCTGGAGTCAAGCATCCAATTAGAGGGTTGGAACTTTCTGTTCCACCCCGCAAACCTCCGTGGAGGGCAGAAGGGCTGGAGATAGGGTTTAAACCCCAATGGCTAATGTTTTAAGCAATCATGTCTATGGAATGATGTCTCCATAAAAACCTAAAAAGGATGGGGTTCAGAGAGAGCTTCCAGGTTGGTGAATAAGCGGAAATGTGGGGAGAATTGTGCACCTGGGAAGGGCATAAAAGCTCTGTGCCCCTTGCCATATACCTTGCCCTATGCATATCGTCCCTCTGGCCTTTTATAATCATCTGGTAATCTACTAAGTAAAATGTTTCTTTTAGTTCTTTGAGCCAATCTAGCCAACTAATGGAACCAGAGGAGGGGGTCATAGGAACCTCTGATTTATAGCTAGTTGGTCGGAAGTACAGGTAACAACCTGGACTTGGAGATTGGCATCTGAAGTGAGGGTGAGGGGCAAGCAGTCTTTATGAGATTGAGATTTTAATCTGTGGGATTTGATGTTATCTCTGGGTAGATAGTTCGGAGAATTGCTTGTTGGTGTGGGAAAACTCTTATCCCCTGGTACACACACATCAGAATTTGGTGATTAAAACCACTTTTATAACTTAGAGATGAAAAGTTGGACTATTCTGTGGAACCAGTAATATTTTCTTCTCACCTTACAGGTGAGAAGACTGAACTGAATTCAGGTCTAGCGCTAAGGTCCTGTGATTCTATGACACCTTTTTGTATGTGTGTTTTCTCTCCCTTTCCACAACCACTTTCTAGCACCTACTTTGCATGAGTCACTTTCTCTAGCACTCAAGACACTAAATGTTGATAGATTAAAACTACCTTGGAATTGGAATGCTTTCTAAAATCATGTTTTAGGAAACTGAAAATATATCTAAAAAAAAAAAGTAGCTGATAACTGAGATGGAGAGCTTGCTATTCAGGGTGCTACACGGTCTGTACAATTCCCTAGTCTTTTATTTCTGGATTGATATACAGAAATGGAAGTTAAGTATAATGTAAAATTCTCGAAGATTTGCCTGTCTATTCAGCTTTAAATTTGTATGGTCGATGTTTGTTTGTATTCACACACAAGCTAACTGATAATCTTTGGTTAAGATTTTATGCTCAGAAGAGTATAATATCCACTTCTGATTCTCCACAACATTTATTTTTAATTTTATTCTATAGCATTGACCACATATTTTCTTAGGTGAAGTGAAAACATTTTTTTTGTTCATGTTTTCCAATTGTAAGTTACAGATTCATTATAAGTATGACCAGGGAAAACTGCTAAGAATTATGTAGTCCAAGATTTTTAAAAAATAAATAAATCAAGGCCTGAAGAATCAAAGCAGCCTATCCATGATCACATAAATTTATAGCGTAGAGGCATAATCCTCAATTTCTAGTTAATATTCTTTTTATTGTACCATGAAACAACTTCACCCCTGTCATCCTCATTGGTGTTTTTTTGTTTGTTTTGTTTTTTGTTTTGATACTAAAAAGATCCTTCTAGTAACAACTATCACAGACTACACTAGTCCCTTCATTAAATCTACCCCATATTCCTCCAAATAAGCCCAGTGCCTTCTTCATGAAAGCAGCCTCACCAAGAAAGTTCTCCTACGCCATCATAAAAGCAAGAGGCCTCTTGGCTACGCTGTGAACTTCCCCATTTTCAAATGGAGTCAAACCCAAACTATTATTTTCTACTTGTCTTCTCATATTTTATTCCCATCTCTGCAATAAACTGCTGTTATAACTTCCCTCTTATGTACTTCTAAAGGATGCATTTTCAGCATAGGTATCGATTTTCTTACATGATTGCCTTTCTCCAGATTTTTGGTCTCGCTTCCCCAGTCAAATGCCCGGAGTTCCCCAGAATTCACTGCCTAAAAGGAAACAAAAATTGACTTGGCATTCAACTGTATCATTGGATAAGGGTGGGAAGAAGGGTGCAAATGTGCCACCACATCGGCAATTGTGAGGGAAGAAGAGAGCAAAGGCTGAGGCTGCTCCTCCATTTAGCGTTAGGATAATCTTCAGGAAAGCATAAAGGCAAGAACAAGGCCCTTGCGGGGAGAAAAACGCATGTACTACAGAAACACTTCACCATCATTATACAACTCCAGAAGTGCCTCCCCATAGTAGTCTGTGTAGATGGGGATTCTGATAACTGTATGCTACAATAAGGAAGTTCTCCCTGGAGTCGTGCAGTGTGGACCAACATTCAGTCCAATTCCTATTCGTTGGTTTTGAATGTACAATCTCTCTCTCTGTCTCTCTCTGTCTCTCTCTGTCTCTCTCTGTCTCTCTCTGTCTCTCTCTCTCACACACACACACACACACACACTAACACACAACACTGACCTTGGAAGAACAATTTTACTAGACTCTAAATGGTTAGAAAAACAGATAAGATTTATGATTTATAATTGTCATTATTTTTAAAACTCTTTGAGGTAAGAGCCCTATTTATTTTTTAAAACAACATACTATTTTTAATAGAATCTAAAGTTAGTTACGCTCTAGCTCTGGCCCTACCTCCAACCTTATCTCCACAGCCAATCATGGTCACACTGTGTTCTCATCTTTAATGAGCAATATTATTAGGTCCAGTGCTGCTTCATATGTAAGAGGATAATTAGCACTCACATCGTCCTTGAATCAATTCTGAATGTCTTACGTAGACCTGGCCTTAGTTCATGTGACTGGTAATCAGGACCTTTCCCCCTGCGTTGCAGGTGTCGTCTGCAGCACGAAGGACCCCTGTGAAACTTTTGGGTAATTAGGTTCTGCCTTAGCATGTTCGTTATAACTTGACCATGCTGTTGGAGGAGCCAAAAAATGATGTTCTGCAGCCTCATTTTGAGGTGGCTAGAGACAGAAAGGTCTCACTGGGACCACCTGAATTCACACTTTTAAGGTCCACTAAAGATGTCCACGAGCCAAGAATTTTGCCATCTCCTGAAAAGTTTCAATGTTCTGGATCACATTTTATCTTGAAATAAATGTGAAGTAACTCATGGACTGTTAAAAGGGCATCCTTTGACTATTTCCGACAACAAGTGCAAAGACCCTTACTTGAGGAAAACAAAAAATACAACATTCTTACCTGGCTCCAGTGTAAGATATTTTGCACAGATGTTCCAGAAAGACTATGAGCGACATATACATTTGCTCGGCTCTGTAACAAAGCATGAGCGGTTTGTGGGACATGGAAAAACTCACAAGATACGAACCTCATCAAGACCAAATCCCCAGGATGTCAGACTAAATTAAATTATGAGCAATTTTTCATGATGAAACAGTAATATACACATGCACATAAATTTAAAAATGCCGCTAAATGTGTGCCTGCGCACTTGTATTTTTTAAATCTGAGAACATCTTTTTATTAGAGACCTGATTTCTTAAAAAAAAAATTTACTAGAGTGATTAAAGAAGAAGGCTTTAGAATTGGCCGGTATTCAAATCTTAGCTCTCTGTCATTTAATTTTTAGGTGGATTTGGGAGTTATTTAATCCACTAAATCTCAGGATACTAATTTGTATAGTGGGGACATAGACAATATCTGTCTCATAGGATTGTTACAGAGAACAACTTAGCTTGGCACATAATAAATGCTTATTAAATGGTAGCTATTAATCATATTTTTTTAAAAGAAAAAATCATTGGGAATTAAAGATGTATTCTTCTAACTTCCAGGAATGCTGCTAGTAGATAGCTCTCTACTATTAGGCCTCCTTAGGGGATTGTCCCAGGTGTAGAGAGCTGCCTTGTCCAATGTATCACGCTTACTGGAGTCATCTGCATTAAATGACTGTTTGATGTGGAGGTACAAAGATCCAGCCCTCTCACTCTAACTTGGAACAACTCTGAAGGGTCATCCCATCTTCACAGATCCCTGTAGGATTAACTGAGTCTCCCACTGAGAGTGCTTCACAGTTTGCCTTTCATCTACCCATTACTGTTTCCTTCCCTTCTCTAGATGTTATCGCAAGGGCATGACCCAAAGTCACTCTGCGTACTCATTTCCATCACAGAGTATGCTTCCTGGGAACTCACACTGTGATACCTACCAACTGGTAGCTATGCCAAAACGAAATTGAAACTCCTAGATATGCTATCAAAGGACTTAAAGTACAAACCAGAAAGTCCTAAGTAGAAAGAAGAGGCAGATGATACCTGCAGTTCTCTCTTTTGCCTACTGAGTTCTAATCGGTTTTTTTCATATGTTGCTGATTCACTGTATAAAGCTGTTTTCAAATCTCTTCTATCTTTAACTTATGAAGTTAATATCTAGCAATGCTTTACATTAACCTGGCTTCAGCCCATGTGAAAGCATTTCCCACATAGTAGTATGATTTTGAGAAAACTGAATTACTGGGATTACGTTTCTATAAATCTTCATTGTCAATAGCTCACACTCAAAGAGTAAGGCTAATAACTCCTAACTTTGCTTTGGGAAACTGAGAATTTACTAGGTTCCCACTTACCATGTTCAGATTGTTCATGTTAAATCCTCCTGCAAGTAAAATGATACTACTACAAATCTGATCAATAATCATCTGGCCACAAAGGTAAATATAAAACTGGCGAAGAAATCTGGTCTGGTATAGAAATTCTTTCCTGCCAAACAATCCCTATGGAAATATGAAATGAAATAGTAGTCATTACATTATAGTGAAAAGAAGTAGCTCTAATTGAAAAGTGTGAGTCTTAGCATATTGGGCTGGAAGACTCTTGTATGCAGACAAGGAATTTTCTGAGGAGTCACATACCTTAAGCAACATATCTGGCAGCAAAAAAATTTTGGTCGTAGGGCTTTTTGAATATTTAACAGTAGCTATGGGTGCTAAGGCAAAATACATTTTTATTTTCTGAGCCAGCTCTGGCATGGTGGAAAATGCAATAAAGCCTACAAGAAAAGAAATATGTTAGTGTGGATATTGAATGTCCCAGAACTCATAAAATGCGTATTTTATTTTGTCAAGATACTTCAGTAGTTACGTGTGACTGTGTCTTAATTCTCATGACATTATAAGCTCCTTGAGGTATAAAAACAATAGCAGTGAAAACTTCTTTGTGTTCTCTCTGACGTCTATTTATTTAATATCCAGTAGATATCTCATGGAATTATTGAATTAAATTGAGTACAATAATATGGATTTTGGAATATATACATATTGAGAGGTAACTACATGCTAGACAATTTGCTGGTGACTTTCATGGTCCTTATTTACTTCTCAAACTCTTATGAGATATTTTTAATAAATCTCTACAGTAAAAGAAAATGAGAATTAGAGAAATAGCCTTGTTTATTGATAACAAGCATGTTCTATAAGATAATGGGTATTGAGATAGCAGGATTTTGCTGGTTTTCCTTGATTCCTAATTTTTCTGAAACCCAAATTATAGCATAATCTAGTAGACAAGTTGTCTAGTGAACTGGATTCTAACTCTTATTTTTGCCATAGGTTAGATGTGGGATGCTGGTTAAGTCAGTCTGTGCCTCAGTTTCTATATCTATAAAATAGAGTCAAATTCCCTGAATTAGCACTGTACAGGGACAGTCCCTGTGGATCCTATAGAAAAAAGGCTACTGTATAAAGTCAAGTGATGGTCATTATATTTGAAATACCATGTGTTTATTTCTAAAGAGCCCTATAGTCTCTGTCTAGGATGATAGTTGCAGGTTGGGAGAAGGGAGGCTGGGTTAAGGGAAAAAAAACTGAATCACATGACTTCTTTCTAGTTCCAAGAAGGTGAGTGAATTCTTTCCCTTCTTTTCCATTCATGCAATTAGTCAGCCACGTGCAAAGGTAGGCACAAGAGTGACTTAGTATTAGCTCTTGCTCTCTCAACTCTACCATCAATAGAACTGGGTTGAAAATACATTAAAATATATTACTATATTTCAGCTTGATTCTGACTATATATAAAACTCCTCTCAGATGTCAAGATCTGAGAACTCTACATAACTTCTCCCAGCAACACTTTATGCAAAACAATTCAAGTTCTCCACATAAACAGCTCTATGGTTGACTAATAGAATAATCCTATGCTTTTTTTCTCCCTCCTCCTCAGAACAGTGTTTAGCCTCATCATTAGCACCTTTGCCTTCATGTCAAATTGAACAATTTTTTAAAGACCTGCCTGTGGATATTACAGGAGGAGTAGGCATAACACTTTAACTTTCTCTCTGTGAAGTGAAGGGTGAGATATCACATCACTAAAATAAGTTAATGTTACTGAAAAATCCAGAAAGAAAATGTGAAAGTCAGACTCTTTTCATTTACTAGAGTGCATCAATTAAAAATGAACCAAATGAGCTTGTATCCTGAGTTTGAATAAGTGAATGTTCACCTGTCTCTTTAGAATCCCTTACGCTGGCCTTCAATTTTGGGTTTCACTTAGAATAATGGTAAAGAACTCTTCTCAGCCTCCTCTAGAGAGTCTTCTCTTCGTGTCCCACACCATCCCTCTCCTGATCTTTCATCCTAATCTAAGCCAAGCACATTTTCCTGTTGACTTTGGTCTGATATAGGACCAGAATAGCCAGTCTCCACTATCATCTTCCCAAGTAGTTGATCTGTATGTTGTAGGGGCCATGAGTTACTGTTTTCACAAATTCATCAAAAGCCAAAAGACACCAGCACATAATTGCAGACATTGGCATTAGAAGGAAAAAAAAGAAAGAAAGAGACTTGAGTAAACTCCCATTAGTTCTGTTTATAGTATGATGACAATATCTACTGTTTATTGATTACCTATTATGTGCCAGATACTGAACTCATGGTTTCTTTTGTTCAGTGTATTTATTGAGTACATACTACGTGCCAGGAACTGCTCTCACACTTTGTGTTTTTGAGAAAACCCTGTCTTCACAGAGCTTATATATCATCATATTCAATATTTAATTACTTCTAACACCCATAAGGGGGAGCTATTATCCTCATTTTAGAGATAAGGAAACTGAGGCCGGTGGGTTCAATAATTTGCTCAACGACATTTACCTAAGAGGTGGTGGAGCTAGTGTTTAAATCCACATCCATCTGACACCAAAGCCTTTGCTCTGCCTACCATACCAGAAGACTTTCTCAATTACGCTTCCATTTCCAAGAGCCCTTAACGTCACTGAAGAGGATTAGGCCAAATGAGTGAAGTGTGAGATGACTGAGCCCAGGTAGAGCCATACAGCATATGGTCGCATTTCTTCTGAGTATACAAACTTGCTTTTATTTGAACCTACCCATGGTGGTGCCTTGTGAATAGCCGACATAAAAGATCTTTTCCTGGCCCGTTTTCTGCAAAATAAAGTTTATGACTGCAGGAAGGTCAAACCTAGCCATTTCATCAAAACTACAGGAAGAAGAGACAAAATATATGAAAAATTATAATCAGAAACAAACAAAAACAGCCCCCGGGGTTTTTGAACAAGCCCTGGAGCTGTCAGCCCCAACAGCTCATTACGGTGCCCCTCAGAACATTCAAGATAGATGTGTTTCAAACCTGTGATGTGTGGGTGTCTCTGGGGTCACAGGTTGTTAGCAAACTTCTGTTTTCTCCAGATGTTATCACAGAGAGATAATCATCTTCAATGAACATTTACTAAGCACATGATCTACCCCCTAGTAGAGGTGTCCTGTGATTCTGTTAGCAGAGTAGCACAGGGTCATGCAGATTCATGTATACGAAAAGTATTAAAGATGCTATAGTAGGAGCCCTTCTCTGATGACATGGATAAAGAGCAGGTTCAATGTCAAGAGATAACTTACATAAAAATATTAAAATATCCTTCTAATGCCAAAAATATTTTCTAAGAGTGTGAGAAATATGTTAGTCAAACTGATAGTCCCTAAGGCTTAATAGTTTCCTAATAGCTTTAATGTCACCTGGTCTCACCTCCTCCTGGGGTTACTAGTCCTCATCACAAATCACAGAAGAGGTAGTCCCAAGATTTCCATCTATAAGGAAATAGCTATATACTTCTCTTATTCCAGCTTGATTACCTGACATCAACCACCATTCTCAACCCATTCATTGGATGCAAACTTCTACTTGAGGAATTCAAACCTGCTTTTCTCCACCACTTCCCTGAAAGAATCACTAATCAATTAAGATAATTGGGGGATATCATATTAAGATATTGATGAGCCAACCAAAGTAAATTACCCAAATAATAGAAGCCATAATTTTTACCCAGTTCTTCCAAAGACATCTATGTCCACCTCCACTCTTAAGATTTTCATATACCTGAAAGCCCAGAACTCATCTTGGTCTACAGAGAGGTTCTTGTGTTTCTGAGACCAGGTGCTTCCCCTGCTGTTCCCCAGCCACACATCGAAACCAGCATCTGCCAGAATGAATCCCAGGCTATTGTTGGGCAGGTTGGAAATCCAGTTGCTAGCATCTCCAAGCAAGCCATGCTGCAGTAACACCACAGGCCTGGGACCTAGAGTAAAAGAGAATTTCGACTGTGGGAAAAAAGGCAACCTATGGAATGGGAGAAAATTTGCAGACCATTTATCTGATAAGAAGTTTATATCCAAAATATATAAGGAATTCATACAATTCAGCAGCAAAAAACCTCCAAGTAATCCAATTTAAAAATGGACAACGGATCTGAATGGACATTTTGCCAAAGAAGAGGTACATGTGGCTATTGATATGAAAAGATGCTCAACATCACTAATCATCAAGGAAATGCAAATCAAAACCACAATAAGATATTACCTCACACTTGATAGAATGACTTTTACCTGAAAGGAAGAGATAACCAGTATTGGTGAGGATGCGGAGAAAAGGGAACCTTGTACATCATGAGTGAGAAGTAAATTAGTACATCTATTATGAAAAAAAAATGGAGTTTCCTCAAAAATTAAAAATGAAAATACCGTATGATCTAGCAATCCCACTTCTGGATATATATTCCAGGCAAATAAAATCAGTATTTTGAAGAGTTATCTATACTTCCATGTTCATTGCACTATTTACAATAGCTGAGATATGGGAGCACCCTAAGTGTCTTGTCGAGTAATAAATGGATAAAGAAGATGCATTCTATATATACAATGAAATATCATTCAGCCATAAGAAAGAAATAGATCCTACCATTTACGACAACATGACTGTGCCTGGAGGGCATTATGTTAAATAAAGAGTCAGACAGAGAAAGATATACTGTATAATCTCACTTGTATGTGGAATAATAAAAAAGTAGAACTCATAGAAATAGATTTAAAAAGTGGTTACCAGGGGCTAATTGGTGAGGGTAATGAGAAGATGGTTAAAGGATACAAGTCTTCAGCTATAAGATGAATAAATTCTGGAGATTTAGCATACAGCATGGTGACCATAATTAATAATATTGTATTGTATTATTGAAACTTGCTAAGAGCAGTTTTTTCTCTCTTTCACACACACACACACACACACACACACAGTGACTATGTGAGGTTATGGATGTGTTAATTAATCTGAATGTGGTAATGATTGCATAATATATAGATATATAAAATCATGATATAATATACTTTAAAGGTATATAATTTTGTCAATTATATATCAATAATGCTGGGGAAAAGAGAAAAGAAAATCAAGCTAATATTGCCTATATTGGAACAAACCAACATCATGTGCTTCACAATATGATGCACTGGGAAAGACACAGCTCCATTTCTGTGGCATTCTTGCCAAAATGTATAACCCGAATCTCATCATGAAGAAACATCAGACAAACTAGATTGAAGAACATTGTATCAACTAACTGTCCAAAACTACAAAAAAAGGTCAAAGTCAAAGAAGACAAAGAAACCTGAGGAATTTTTTTAGTTTAGAAAAGAGACAAAGAGACATGACAACCAAATATGGTATATGATCCTGGATTAGATGATTGACCGGGGGAAAAGCTATAAAGGACTTTGGCATAATTGGCAAAATTTGAATATAGACTATGCATTAGATACTCATATCAATCAGTGTTAACTTCCGAATTTTATACAGATATTGTGATTTTGATAAATATATTGTGATTATAGAAGTGAATATCCTTTTTCTTAGTGAAGATCAGGATATTGCCCCCACTCTCTGCAAATATGTCACTTTGGCATAAGAATCAGTTTGTGCTGAAGGCATTTGAGTTCCTGAGACCCCTTGTCTATCTAAAAGCAAGCCTCCCAAAATAACTCAATTGTCATATAAATTCCCTCCCTGAAAGCCATTGTAATCTCTTCTTGGAGACGAGAATTTGGCACTACAACTGGATATACATGGTCATAAACTACCACATCTCTTATCTGTCTTCCTAAGTGCCATTCATTTTTCCAAAAAGTCATTTGCTTTTCCTTAAGTGCTCTTTTTCCAACTCCTTCTTCTTTTCTAAGTTAAGCATATAGACCCCAGAACCTAACCAGCCTTCCGAGTTACTCATCTCTGAGTGCTGCCATGTGTATGTGTGATGCCCACGTTAATAAACCACTGCTTGTGTTTCTCTTGTTAGTCCATCTTTTGTTGGGTCTAATTTGCAGGGCCCTGGTTGAAGAACCTAAAATAAGTAGGAAAAAATGTATTTTTCCTTTCTTAACAGGAAATACAGACTGAAGTATATAGTATATAGGCTTGAAGTCTCAAACTTATTGTCAAAGATTTTTGAAAATATATGAGGGGGGAAGAAACAAAGAGAGAGAGAGAGAGAGAATGGAGGCAAAATGTAATTCACAACTGGTAAATTAGGGTAAAGGGCATACGGTAGTTCCTTGTACGATTCTTGAAAACTTTCTGTAAATTTTAAATTACATTTTAAAAATTTATGAAAATATTCATAGGGAATGAATGAAGATGAAAGACTTTAGGAATTCGAACACATTAAATAAATGGCAAGAAGAGAGGCTTTGCTTTTGTAACCTTAATGACCATGACTCTGTAGACAAGGTTGTCCTTCAGAAATACCAAACTATGAATGGCCACAACTGTGAAGTGAGGAAAGCCCTATCTAAGCAAGAGATGGCCAGTGCTTCATCCAGCCAAAGAGATCAGAGTGGTTCTGGAAACTTCGGTGGTGGTTGTGGAGGTGGTTTTGGTGGGAATGACAACTTTGGTCATGGAGGAAACTTCAGTGGTGGAGGTGGCTTTGGTGGCAGCCATGATGGTGGAGGATGTGGTGCCAGTAGGGATGGCTATAATGGATTTGGTAATGATGGAAGCAGTTTTGGTGGTTGTGGAAGCTTCAATGATTTGGGTAGGTAATTACAATAATCAATCTTCAAATTTTGGACCCATGAAAGAAGGAAAATGGAGGCATGAGTCCCTATGGTGATAGAGGTCAACACTTTGCCAAACCACGAAACCAAGGTGACTATGGTGTTTCCAGCAGCAGCAGTAGCTATGGCAGTGGCAGGAGGCTTTAATTATTGCCAGGAAACAAAGCTTAGCAGCAGGAGAGGAGAGCCAGAGAAGTGACGGAGAAGCTACAGGTTACAACAGATTTGTGAACTCAGCCAAGCACAGTGGTGGCAGGGCCCAGCTGCTACAAAGAAGACGGGTTTTAGACATTACTCACGTGTACATGGGCAAAAGACTCGAGGACTGTATTCGTGACTAATTGTTTAACAGATTATTTTAGTTTCTGTTCTGTGGAAAGTGTAAAGCATTCCAACAAAGGGTTTTAATGTAGATTTCTTTTTTGTACCCATGCTGGTGACTGCTAAATGTAATAGTCTGATCATGATGCTGAATAAATATGTATTAAAAAAAAAGAGAGAGAACAAATTGATAGTTACAAAATAGTCATGGGGATATAAAGTATAGAATAAGGAATATATAGTCAATAATATTGTAATAACTATGTATGACATCAGGTGGGTACTAGATTTATCAAGGTGATCACTTCATAAGTCATATAAATGTCTAATTATTATGTTGTGCACCTGAAACTAATATAATATTGTATGCCAACTATAATTAAAAGAGAAAAACTTATTTAAAAATATAAAAAAGGTAAATTAAGGTAAGCCTCATTTTTGACAGAAAGCAACATTGAAAGATTAATAAAATGCTGCACCTTTAGGAGTAAAAAACATCATGCTGTTATAGGGCTTATAAGAATGACATCAGATCATGAACGTAATGTCCATACTATAGTGCCTGGCTTAGAGGAAGTCTGTAGTAAAGAGCTTTATTGCTGCTGTTGTTATTAGTGCCATAATCTTCAAAGGCAGTGATTCTCTGAGCTTCAGTGCCCTCATTAATAAAACAAGGATATAATATCCTACCTCACAGGGTTTTGAGGGTTAATTAAAATATTGTAGATTAAGCATTCAGTCTGCTGCCTATTTTCTTATGAGATGGTAGATTCTGTTATTCAGTGAACTGAGTCCAAATGCAATCTCCCCATAGCACAGAGGCCTTTCTATAATAATCTCTTCCATCATCTGGGCAGTATTAATGGATTCCACTTGCTTCATTTTATCCCGCTGGGGAGAGAGTATGCGGGCTGCTAGTGAAGGACTAGGAGAAACTAATTATTTTAGGTTTTATTTTATCTCTGGTTATTGAGTTTGTCCTCTTAGCCCTCAAAGAGGTGATCTAAGTGTAATATGATAAAACTGAAGTGGATCAACGCTTCTTTTTGGAATTCTTATGACATTTCCCTTGGCTGGAGCCAGCTTGACTACTTAGCAGTAGTTTGTACTTGTGGTTCACCTAGTGAGAGAACTGGGTTGTAAATAATTGATGTCAGTTCAAGTATCTCTTAGAATCACAGACTTTCATTTAACTTATAGCCAACAGATGAATGCGTAAGGGCTACTCTTTAAAAATCTGTCTTTTTTGAGGATGGCCCAGCTTATTTTCTCTCTTGATGTAAATATTTGAAGCAAACGGTGGTTATCTGATGAAGTAAGATTTTAAAAAGACTTTTGCCACAAGCTTGTAGACATCTTTCAGTTGTTTTTAGTTGAATTTCACTTGACCTCTTTTTGAAGAGATGTCGTCAAATCTTATTTTCCCTCAGTGCTGGGAGAGTTCCTCCTTGAAGAGGTCAGTGGGAGATGCAGGAAAAACATCAGCTACTAGAGGGGAGTATTCTGCACCCACTGGGCCAAAAAGCCTGGCACCTAAAACTCCAATCTTTTGGGCAATGAGTGAACAGTGTAAATAAACAGGGGGTGAGAAAACAAACCCGTGAATAGGAGTTTCAGGGTTCTCCCCTGAGCTTAGAACTGCCACAGTTACTTGATTGCTTGGCAGAGCCAAGCCTTGATTACCCTCTAGAATTTGTGGGACTTGGTGAAAAGTAATCTTTGTGTCTCCAGGCTATTGATTTAATTATATAAAATTAATTTATTTGTTCCACATATATGTATTGCTACCTACAATGTAGTTGGAACTCTTTTAGGCACTGGTGATAGCTTTGAGCAAAATAAAGTCCCTGCTCCCACTGAGTTTATATTCTGGTGGGGTAAGGGAAAGAGATAAACAAACAAGCAAGTAGCTAGTATCAAGTGGTGTTAAGTGCTATAGGAAAAATTAAGCAAGATAAGGAGTTAGACTTCAATAGGTGGCAAGGGGTTGCTAATTTGAATAGGGTGGTCAGGAAGGAACATGAAGAGAAGGCCTTGAAGAAGTACCAGGACAAACTGTAGGTATCTGATGAAATAGGGATCCAGAGCGAGAACTGTAAGTTCAAAGGCACTGAGGTAGGAGCATGCTCAATATATAATGTGCAGCTGTGCAGCTGTTATTTTAAAAAAGCTGGTTTACAAAAAGCTGCACAAGTGTAGATTGGAATAAAACACATGCCCTGAAGTCCAATAGCCTTCCCCCAGAATTTTCTGGTTCTAGTTAAGATCATGGGCTATGGTGTAAGATATCTTGATTTGAGTGTTGGTTTTGCAACACACTAGTAAGTACTAGCATAGACTTTCTTGGACAAGTTATTTAACCTCTGTGAATGGCAGTTTCTTATGGTTACTGTGAAAGTTAAATAAGACTAATGCAAATAAAGCACTTTGCATTGTACCTGGCATATAGAAGGAATACAATAGGAAATTATATTAACTGTACTTGTGACAGATAACACAGTTGTTACTATAAACATAGAGCTAGAATATTAAAAGAAATATATCCAGATAGAAATGGAGGATGGGCTCAATTTAATGAGTAATGAAGATAAATTTTAAAAAGCCAGCAATAGGTAAAAATCCCATATCAACCCCCCCCAAACAAAAAAACTTCATTATATGAAGTTTGGAAACATATACCAAAAAGTAAAAATGTACTTATAGTGCCCAATTTTTAAAAAGATCTTAGCAAAAATCTGGGCAACATTGGAAATATTTAAAGTGCTATTTGGATGGGGAAAATAGGGTGTTCAAGGGTGGGCACCAGGTACCATATTGAAGTTCGCATTCTTCACCAGCAGGGGTTGGTGCAGTCTGTTTAAGAGGTCATTAGAGGATATTCTAGAATCTCTATTTGGAGCAGTTTAGGAAATGGGTAAAGTGCAAGAAGAGGTTAAGAAATGGACTTTTTAAAAAATAAACACTGTTTATTTGAGATAATTGGAGATCGGAGTGGTAATGGGGATTAAGAGGAAAATTGAAGCCATCTTTTGGTTTGAACAGTAAACCTCAGTCTATATTAAGAACTCAGACTTCCTTTTACATGCTCAAACCACAAGTCATTACTGTAGAGGAGACTGCCATGTTGGAGTGACATAGGGTAAACCATACCTGCCTTAAGTTGCATTAGGCCTCGAGGAATTCTGTTAACAGAAAGGATATACCCATCTTTTGTTGTGACTTCATACTCCTCACAGGGATAACCTTGATGTTGGATGATTTCGCTCTATGGAAAAAGCACAATTTCTTTTGAGTTGTGTATGGCTATATCTTCAATAATCCAAAAGTAACAAGTAGATGCCTTGATGCTGGAAGACATAGATAAGAAATTTCTTGTTTTTTTTCTAATCATATTATCTTAGAAAAATTAGCCACTTCTCTACAGTCCTCATTTTCTTTATCTTTAATGTGAAGACTAGATTAAAACGATGATTATCCAAGTGTGGACGCTGGACCAAAAATGTCTGCATCACTTGTTAGAAATACGGATGATCAGTTTCCACCAAACCTACTGAATCATGAACTTGAAGGATGAGGCCTAGCAATTTGTGTTTTAAGAGCTCCTTAGGCAATTCCGATGCACTCTAATATTTGAGAACCACTGGACCAGGACACTGATTCCCAAACTTAAGTGTGCATCAAAATTATCTGGGGCATTTAGACATACAGGTTCCTTGCTGGGCTCACTTTGAGTTAGGGATCATGTAATTCTAATGTAGCCAAAGGCATGCCTGTCTTATGAGAACCCTGGGCCATGCATTCCTTGTTTCTTTTCAGCTTTAAAACAAAAACTTAAGGGCAGTGTTCTTAACCCCTTGATATGGCACGATCCCTCAGTGAATTTGAGAGATTTCCTGTTTCTTGTTCCCTATATATAGACCCATGGTTAAAGACTCCTATTCTGTATAGTTGTTACATGTAGAACTCTATTTCATTTAATTTATATCAGCAATCACATATATTTCCTGTTTTACTTTGCCTCTTCATGCATAACTGCTCAATGCTAGATACCAATTCAATAAATTTTAGGTTTAGGGCTCTTGAAGCCCCAACAACATGTAGTGCTAGGAATATCCAGGGCGAGTCCCAGGGAGACTGGCTCTGCCTACAGCTGAAGAGATTCCCTCCACCCAATAATCCACAGGAATTCGTGTGGGATCTTCTTAGGGACAGAGAATGGCTCCTAAGGACCTTTGCCAACATGCTGTCTGGACAAGCCATCAAAAGACAGTCACTTTTTGGAATGAGCAAAAGAAACCTGATATTTGGCATCATGTAGATTTAAAATATTTCTACGGCCTGTCAGAGTTTTAGAAGCCATTCAAAGGAGGCTTCTGTAAAAAGGGTCTTAAATCTGTATAAGGGGATGTTAAGTCTATGATAAATCTATGGATTGTGAGTACTACAATAATCTTACTCAACTGGAGGTAGTCTCTACTTCTCACCTGAGAGAGTTTATTGCATAGTGGTTGCAATTATGTGTTCAGACAGGCCCAGTTACAAATTGTAGCTCTACCACCTGCCAGTGGTGTTGCCTAATTTAAGTTGCTTAACCTCTTTAATCTTAGTTCCTTGATTTGAAAAATGGGGGCTGTCGTATTTACTGTATAGAGCAGTGAAGATGAAATGAAATGAGTGTCTCTGAAGTTTTCATCACAATGTCTGCTATTGGATAAGTGTTACTATACAGTGGACATTATTAAAATTCACTAAGAATTTTAAAGTAAGCCAAAAAAAAATTCTCTGAGATATACCTAAATAGATATCACATCATTTATGAATTTTATTCACAGGAGGCCCTCTCTAGCATTCATTAGGGTCCTTTTATTGACAGTCATCAGTTAATAGTCCAAAATAGGATAACCAGAATATATTAGAATGATTCTGGATGCTGCTAGGAGTAGGTACCCTAATAGTAAGAAGTGAGGGCTAACACGTTTCTAATATGGGAGAAAGTAGAAAAAGAATAAAAAGCACAGACAACATGGAAATAATCAAAGGTTTGGATTTGGCCCAAGAAACTGCAATGATTTTTTTTTTTTTTGCTCATAAAATTAAACAAAGAATTCAAGACAAAGTTAAATTGCATTTGAAACCCAAAGGGATTAAGTCATTAGCTTAGTTTATTGAATTTGTTTGAAGAGAACCCAGTCTACCCACAACCAGTCTAGCAGTTTAGCACTTTCCAGTACAATATGCTAATTTATGACTATACTCTACTAGCGAAAATTACTACCATATATAAATATTATAAATAATGGAGGTAATATACAGATGCACACATTAACATGTAAGCCACTTCATCTCCCCCAAAAACATGGAAAATTCCAACTTACAATATTCATGAATGCTTCTGGGTCCACATTTTTAGTTGGCATAAGTCCTGAATTCAGATTTCTTTGGAAAAAACACGCCACCAAGAATCAGAAGCCACATCTCAGTTCTGTGTGAAACAATCCACTCTCTTGACAAGATTCTTAACATGGTTCAACATCTTCATTTATGCTTTCCTGGCAAAATAGCAACTAATTCTAAAGTCAGAAGGATCTATAGGTTTAAAAGTTTATATATTTTCCAGCTGTAATTTCTTCACTAAATTCTGAAGCAAATTAAACAAGCTTGGTTGATAGGAATGAAAGAGCACAAAGTAGAATGGAGACATTGTCTAGGATGTTCCAGGACGATCCAGCTCCTCCCACTCCCTTACACAACTTTCAGTCACCAATCCTTTAACTTGTAGGTGTGTAAAACTTTCTTTGATGCAACCTGGAGTTATGTACATGTGATACAGACCATAGAACCCCTGTTCTTCCTTATCAGGTAATAGGGACCGTAGGGAAAATCTTTTCTTTTTTTTCTTAGTTGTTATCTTTGATAGATAGAATGATATGGAGTCTGCAGAAAATACTACAAGTTCCTATAGTTACATGCTAAGGTTTCAATGATCACTGTCCTTTGCTTGAAGATTGATATAGTCATAATTATTTTTATTTAAAATGTCAAAAATTTTGGTACATTTTCTATTATTAGTGATGGCTTGAGAATATTGGTTAGAAGAAAATGAATCTTCCACATTGAAGCCATTTCAATTCAGCTCAACTAAATAGTCATGTATGAAATGTTTTATTTTGTATTCTAATCACTAATTAATTGCTGAGAGATTAATTAAATTGTTTTCAATAACTAAACTGAGATGCAGCCTGTTTATTTTTACAAATTAAATGTCCAGTTCAATAGGCTGTGTGGCAGTGTGAGCAATTCCTTAGCCTACTCATATTTAAGCAGGCCAGGAGGATAGAATTATTATCATTTTAAGTAAAGAATGTGTTAGATTTTGAGAAAAAAACATTAAAGTAAAAGATTTCTTTACTTTTACATCAACTCTTCGGAACTGAGCTAACAGCAGCCACACTAATTTACAGACTTTCGGAATGTTGTTGATGAAAAAGTCGAAGCTGGAACCGGAATGATGAGTCTGAGAAAGTATCTGCCCAGCCTCAGCCTCGCCCACTCTGGCCTGGCTGCACCTATGATGAAGCAAGCCTGCATCTCTTATCTGGACTAATTTCATCATTTCCACAATTGTTGGTCTAATGAATGCTAAGGAGGAGTGATTTGACCTAATTTAGAAGGAAAGAGGGAGCATTTGTCTAACACTGTATCGCCCCATGTCCTCAGTACCCACTGAATACACTCTGAAATTATACAAAATGAAACTTTACAAAATAACTTTGAAGCCTACTGTTGACATTTTAGGATTTTACAATGTTGCATAGCCAGAAGGAAAGAAAATCTTATTCGGCTCTTTCATTTTTAGAAATGTGAAGACACGGTGAACAACCGGCCCAGCATTACCTAGGTGGGGAGTGGCAAGGCCAAAACTAAAATTCAGGTTTTTAATTAATTGTTTAGTTTTATCACCACATAAAAAACTGTAATGTTCCAATATTCTCTTCCCCATTCAAAGACAAAACCTCACATCCTATCAAAAACAATTACATCAATCTGTGAATTGTCTCTTTAGAAGTTCCCTCTTGGATTTCAAATTCAAAATAATTCCTAATAATTTCATTATAATTTTGAGAGATATAAACTAGTCACATTTGTTTCAATGTATTCAAGAAAGATCAACTCCCGCATTGGATTGATACACTTGTGAATACTGTACAGACTATTAATGAAAGAATTGATGCCAGTAAACTGATTCGTTCAGAAAGGATCCCCTATTTTTGGTGGTAGGACTACTCTTCACCCCTGCCCGCATTTTTTCAGACTTTAGAAACTGTGTCCGTGGGTATAAGTGGGGCAGATAGAAAATAGAAATACAGAAAATATAGAATTCAGTTTGGTTCTCAAATTCTTGGGTAATTTTATGAGCTCACAACTCTCATTTTGGAAGCAGGAAAATGACATCTTAAGTCCCATTCAAAGATCTACAAATGTTAAATAAGTACACTTTTCCCATTGTAGACTTTTAACAATGACCTTATCACCTTAGCAACCCACAGCCTATGGAAAGTATCAGTAGTACTATAAATAGACGAGGGATGCAAATGTGCCAATGTGACCTTCAATTTGGAATTGTTTATCCTGAGAGATTTTTTCCAGAAGTTTCTATCAAAAACTATATGATCTTTTTAAATTAAAAAAATTATTTCAATACATAAAAAGAAGGATCTGAAATATTTCAGCATCTTGAAACTAAGAAAATGGGTTTTCCCTAATGTACAATGTCTTCCTTAATTAATTAAATCAGTTAAACATCAAGATTACATAAAAGCAATAGGGCAAATAGGAGAGAGGTTGAAAGAAAGAAAACTTTCTAAGAAAAAGTGAACAGAGAATCAACATGTAACTTTACCCACAAATGTATTGTGAGTAAAAACTATAAAAATTAAAACAGAACACACAAAACAAGACAAAAAACAAATATACAAAAACCCAGTAACACAAGAGTTAAAAAAAAAAAAAGGGTAAAACAAAAAAACCTCTGAAACTGGGAGAAAATTCCTCTTTTCTGTTTGAGTTGGCAGTTAAAGGGCTCTCACTGTTTTCCCCACTCTTAAACTAAATGTTATTAAAATATTTTTTCAGGTTTTGTAAACCGAAACCTTGAGTCCAATGCAGGCTGTGTTATGAAATCTGTCTGAAAGTCCAAGTTAATGGTCTTGTCAGAATCACTATACAATCATATGACTCTAACTTTCGTACCGATTAAACTCACGTCCTATTCCTCTCAACGCGAATTATCCCACAGGAGAGTCCAGGCCTTTAGGCAAATGGACTTGTGGTTCATCTGCCTCCCCATTTGTCAGATATGTCTGAAAATACATGATTCTCATTTTGTCATCAATCAATCTCTTTCAGCTACATTAATCAGCACGTGATGGTTCTTTTTAAAAATATAGAGAGAAATTTTTTATTTTTGAATAAAATTATTATTAAAACCTAAAATAAGTTGTAGATTAATTTTAAAAATTAGAATTTTGGGGAAATACTTTAAATATCATTGCAAAACAATATCCATTATTGTAATACAATGTACAAGGTAACATAATATACTTATTTTATGCTTAGGCATGAGGAAAACTACAGGATTTTAAAAAGACAATTGCAAATATTGAAGTTGCTAGGATTATAGAAGGTTAATTTTCTTAGGTGACTTAATTTCTAAAAACACAAATATTCATACCCTAAACTCCCCACTTAGGAAATTCTAGAAAATTCAAGAACATACAGCACTTTTCCATGAACATGCAATGTTTCTAGCAATTTATCCATTTCTCTTGGGTTATCAATTTATTGAAATATAATTGTTCTTAGTAGTTTTTTATGATCCTTTGTATTTCTGTGATATCAGTTGTAATGTCTCCTCTTTCATTTATAATTTTATTTTATTAAGTCATCTCTCTTTTCTTTGCCTAGCTAAAGGTTTGTCAATTTTGTTTATCTTTTCAAAAAATAAATGCTCAATTTCATTGACCTTTTCTATTGAATTCATCATAAAGAAGTGTTAAAATGTTATGGAGTTAAGTTCTTGAAATTTTCATTTTTTGTTTTGGGGTTTTTTGAGGATTTTTTTTTTTTTGACAGATTTCCTTTAACTCAAGGTTATAAAAATATATTCTTTATTTTCACAATTTTTTTTTCATTCAGAACTCTGGACCATTTAAATTTACTTTTCAGTATGGATAGGTATTGAACCTGGATTATTTTTTTCTAAGAAGTTAATTGAATTTGCCAGTAACATAGAGTCTTTTCTGATTCTGTTGTGTGAATGTCATCTTTACTCTTTCATCTTATACTACAAAATTCTGAAGGCCCACGGAGCTTACGTGATTTTTCTTGAGCATGCTTCTCAACCAAGAGTGATTTTTGTCTCCCAGAGAAATTGTGGCAATGTCTGGAGACATTTTTGGTTGTCACCATTAAGAGCATGCTACTGGCATCTAGTGGTAGAGGCCATGGATGCTGCTACACACCCACATGCAAAGAATAGTACAGAATTCCCCCAAAGAATTTCTGACTCAAAATGTCAGTAATGCTGAGGTTGAGAAATCTTGACCTCGAGTCATCACAGTATGTGAATATACTGAAAAACAAATCCTACCTAGAAAAGATATACAAACTGCTTTTAAATTAGTATTTAAAATTTTGACTTTTTGTAACTGTTGATAAAGCTGTCAAAAGTTGTTTTGCATATGAGCTTGTCATCATGATTTAGTAGCTGTCTGTTTTTCAGGTGAGAAAGAATGTGACCTTTCCTCCCTGTCATTTCTATGAGAGCTGTCTATTCTTCACGAATGAAAGATTTTATTCTCACTAACTGTAGAATACATTGTTTGATCCTCTGGACAAAAAAAAAATTGCATATACTAATTGTGTGTTTTTTTCAAAGCACTGACTGAAATAAGACCAGGTACAAAGTTTTCAAACTTGACTTTACCTCTCATTTTCAGGGAAATCAGACTGAGAATTATCTGATGATGCTGATTTCAGTTTTCACTCTAGACCAACTGAAGCAGAGTCTTCAAGTTTTGAGGCCCAGGGATACGTATTTTTACCAGGTGAACCAAATCGTTCTGAGGAAGAGCTGGGTTTGGGGACCATTATTGTGCAGTACTCATGGACATCCTGTCTGCAGGGAGAGAAGCTCTAATCCCTGTAAGGCAAATTATTCCAGCTTGGCTCCTTCCCAGAGAGGAATTTGGCCCAGACAGTGAAACAAGACTGAGTCTTTTAGGGTTAAAATTTTCCCTTTATCCACCAGCATCAAAAATGTAGTAAAATGATGATTCATAATAACCATGACCTCTTTGAGGTTTTAAAAAATGTATAAGGAGAAACTATATTGGTTGAAGAAACAAGAATGCAGGTTACTCATTTCTACAACTGCTAATGATATTTTATGTTGGCTCAGTTTTCTTTCATGTCAAAGTGGACTTAAACATCAATTAAGTATCATAAAAGTGGGTTGCATTTAACAAATAAATATAGCAGAGACTAGAGCATATGATCACACAGATTAGGTCTTCATGATGCCAAATGGAAAACACCATGAATCACTTCATGCCACCCGTAGGGGCAATTTGCAAATACTCTGATAAACTTAACTTTCCATGGTTTATTGAGATGTTTAGCACCCAGGTTACTCAATCCAGAAATAACAGAGGTATGGGATCAGCAGTGAAGGGCCTCAACTTCCAAAATTGCTTCAGTGACAGCAAAATAATTTTCTTAAGTACATTTTGCTGTTAGGAAAAAAAAAGGTTATTTGGGAGTCTTTAGATCATGGCATTCTCAATTTCTCAGCTTTTACTAGATTCATTATATTTATCATCAAAGTGGTTTCCCAAAGGATATTCCAAAAAAGAAAGAAAATTTGAAATGAACTGACAAAAATCAAATATATGTTTACAAATCATGAAGGAAGATATTTGTGATGAAAGAATTATCTCTCCTCCCTAACCTCACCCCCACTCCCCAGCCCCAAAATAATCAGAGCTCTAGCTAGATATAGTTCCTCCCTATTGCAATGCGTTTCGTGAAAAAAAAGAAGAGCAATCAGAGTGTCTCTGAGGCCCTTCTAACCCTAGGGACGGTATATATTCAATTTGTCACCCAGGTGATGTGAAACCTGAGTGGAGATGTGATGGTGGGACAAGTGCCCATTACTCAGAAAAGAAAATTAAGGCATCAAATAGCCCTGTCTCCAAAGAACCCTGATTGAGTATTAACTTGCAACTCTTTCTGAAGCCTAACTCCAGAGTTCATGCTTTCTGGAGCAGGGGTTTGGGCTAGTGATTCTAGTCTTATGAAAATTTGAGAATAGGATTAGGAAAAGGAGGGTCTTAGAATTTTTATAGCTGTTATAAACCAGTAGGAGAAGTATAAATGTTGAATTTAAATCTACCTAAGACTTGCAAGTCAATTTATGCAGATAAATAAGCCTAACAGTATTCAGATACATGATTAATTTATCCAAGAAGGCAGATAAGTAATTTAGAAGCTACATAAGTCAATTCCTTTGTTCCCAAACATATCTCTTCTCCTAATTATGAAAAAATTATTTATTTATTTTTTGACATGAGGCCTGAAACTCCACTAATAAAAGGGGAATTGGATAATGAGGCATTCAAGTGAAGTGGAAGGAACACTGGAGTAGGAAGGGGTTGGGGTCCCTTGGTAGCAAGATTATCAGGCATTCACTTCCCTCATCTAGGCCTTGGAATCTATAAAATTCAGTGGAAACCAGATTAGTAGTTTTTAAGCAGTATTTCATAGAAACCTGATTTCTGTAGTTTCAAGTAAGTAGTCCAATGTATGAAAATTTGTTTTAAAATATAATTTCACCTATTTAAATAACTTAGCTTCACATGTAATTTCAAAAGTATATGTCGTATACCAAGCTAGAAACTTTGAGTAAAATTCTCTTCTGTCTAACTGAGAGAAACCAAAAGTTGTTTAACAAACAATTATGACTTCAGCTACTTTTCTGTACAGATTTTACCATGTCATATAGCCAAACAGCATAGAGTACTAATGTGTAAGCAAAGACTGATATAACCAGAGTACTGTTGCTTATAATAATTTCTATCTGGAGATCACCAAAGTAGCCTCATTCTTATCACTTTATTTCATAATGGGTGAAATTATAAACTTGAATTTTATATGATAAATATATTCTAGGCATCTACTCCTTATTTATTTTATGTATTTGGAGTCTTGTGCAATATTTTTTGTTGGAAAGATTTTTTTGCTTCTAAAATGATTTTAAATTACTAGGTGAGATGGGTTCTTTAATTTCTCTCTCCTTTGACATTATATCTACTTATATTGTTACCCTTTGAGATTTTGAAAAATTTGATGTACGTAAAGAAACGGCTGGGGATTATTTAGCCCTGGTGCACTGCAGGAGAGGAGAGTCAGGCTTGGGTGCATTCAAATTTAGGGTTTGGTGTTAGACAGAGAACAGCATGAAGCACCACAAACTCTTATGAAGGGAGAGGAGAACTAAACCATGGAAGGGGTCACCAAAGACACGGAAGTGACAGAGACAGGAATTTCTCTGTCTGGTAGGGTACAGCAGTGCATAGTTATTCAGCTCTTACTTTGGAAGAGATCACATTTATAGAAAGATAACATATTAAGGATGACAAACACCTGGCAGATCAGCTAGTTTATTTTACAGATAAAATGGGCCCAGAAGATAATTATCTGAGAAATCTGAAACATTAATTCAAGAAGACATATGCATTTCTATGTTCATTACAGCATTATTTACAATAACCAAAATATGGAAACAATGTAAGTATCCATCAATAGATGACTGGATAAAGATGTGGTATGTATATACAATGGAACATTACTCAGCCAGAATAAATGATATCTGACAATGAATCTAGAGGATACTATGCTAAGTGAAATAAGCCAAACAAAGACAAATACCATACGATCTCACTTATATGTGGAATCTAAAAAACAAAATAAACAAACAAAACAGAGACTAGCTAATAGATACAGAGAACAAATGGATGGTTACCAGATGGGAGAGGAGTTGGGGGTGGATGGGTAAAGAAATTAAAATTGCCAGTTATAAAGACAGTCCTGGGGATGTAAAGTACAGCATAGTAAATAGAGTCAATAATGTTGTAATAACTACGTATGGTGTTAGATGGGTACTAGACTTATCAGAGTGGTCGCTTTGTAAGTTATATAAATGTTTAATTACTATGTTGTACACCTGAAACTAATATAACATAGTATCTCAACTGTAATTAAAAAAAAAAAAAAAAAGCCCAGAAGAAAGAAACAGCTTGCTTTAAGATCAGCTTCAGCATCATGGGGCTAAGGCAATGAGGGGCAGTGGGGAATGAAAACAGTAGAGAGAAAATAGAATCGAAAGAGGCCTCTCTACCACCTCATTAGCACTCAGGGGACATCCTAGCAACAGCTACTGTTTCCCTTTAAAAGAATTAAACGGTAGGTGTCTCTGTTTTCAGAGGTTGCCTCCCTTTTCTTTGCATCTTGGTTTTGGGATTCTCTTCAATTCCAGAACATAGCAGCAGGTCACCTACCTCACCTTGTCACTAATGTTGACATGTTATTTGCAGAAGAAGATTCTCCTCAAGGTTTCCTGCCCTCAACTGTTTATTTTATTGTCTGCTATATTCCTGGTAAACCTTCACAACAGGGAATATGCAGCCTATTCTTAATCACATCATTGCAATCGAACAGAATAGGTCAAAACAAACAACAAAAAATCCAGAAACGTTATAAACGATTTTAAAGCAATGCCCTTAAAGATATGCAAGAAAAATGTTTTTCCTCCCCCCTGCTCTTCCAAACCTGTAATATACCTAATGAAGGAAGGAACAATTAAGGATCATAAAGACGCAGCTGTCACTGTGGTTTTTTTAAAAAAAATTTCCTGGGGCCATTAAATGGACAAGCATGAGGATGTGAAGTTTAGTTATTGAGCCTGAAAATACCAGCCGAAGTTTGAAGCCACAAGTGACACCTAGCATGGAATTCTACCTACAAGACACAATAGAGAATACTGGGATCTGACAGACCTGAGTTCCAGTCCCAACTCTGCCTCTCACCAGCTGTAGGCCCTTGGACAATTTTCTAATTTTTCTTTTTTAACCTATAAGTTGATAATAATAATTATACCTTCCTGGTAGCATTATTGTGCAGCCTAAGTAAAATGTATGTGTGAGGTACACAGCTTTGTGCGTGGCACCCAGAAGCTACCTAATGTGTTGTTGCTATTTACAGTCCTCATTCTGTGATTAGTATTAATGTCAATTTGTAGGCTGGTGGTGGAGAAGGCTGAAAATCAAGCTAATTACTTGGAAATTTTATACCTCGTATTTAAATAGTTATATATAGTTAAAATATATAAGAAGCCTGGAACAGGCGATGCTGACAACAGGCTATACTCTTTCGTAGTTACAGTTTGCCGGCCAGGTTTAGGCAAAGTTTTCAAACCTGGCACTGGGCTGCTTCGGTCCTATGGACTTTGCCACAATAAGGCTTAGCAAGTGAGTAATTTGTAAATTGTCCATCTAACAATGTGTAGACAGCGAACACAGAAATTTTCTTTAGGGCTGTCCAACATGATTGTCCTTATAGATTAAACTATGGAATCGATGGTTGGCTGAGTGTGTGCCATGACTTTTCTGAAACAGGCAAAGACCGAAAAAGACCTTCCCCATTTTACCATAGTGAGAAATGTCCATCTGCTACACTTCCTGCAACCTGAAAACACTAACACTAGAAGAATTTACACATTCATCTAAATAACTCTAGGAAAAAACTTTCTCACTTTTTATCCCCCTTAAGAAGTTAGTCCATTTCCAGAGCATCTCTTTCTTCCCTCCTCTATCTCCAACAGATGGGCTAGTCAAGGGGAAGACAAGCATATTCTCTTACTTATTACATGAAATATGAAATAAAAAGATCCCTCTCTCTCTTTCCTAAAAATGGTTACTATTTATTTCTCTTTTTTCCTTCACTCAAATTTGTAATTAATTCCCTTTAAAATTGTTCCTTTTTTCAATGTAAACTCTCTGATGGGAAAATTGGCAATATGTATAAAAATTAAATGTTCTTAATTTAGAAATATATTTCTAGGAGCCATCAATGGTGAACAAAACTATTTATAAGGAATAGAGTGAAGAATTTGAAACAGCATGACATAAAACAGGTATTTGAATGAAATGGTTTGATAAATTCTGGTTCATCCCTACAAGAGAATACTATTTAGTCATTAAAAATATATTGTAGACATATATTTTAGGTAATACAAAAAATTCATAATATATTTTAATGGGGAAAATGAAGACTATTAAATCATATTTATAGAATATTTTTAAAGTTATAAACCGACATGAATAGAAATATAGTACAGAGAAATCTATCAAAATATAAACTAAGTAGCTTTCTCCGAGTGGAGAGAATGCTGTTTATTCACCATTTTCTTTGTTCCTGTTCTCTATTTTCTAAAATATGTATAATAAACAGATTTTACTTTTGCAATAAGTAAAATAAATATATATTTTTATATATTTATTATATATATTTATTAAAATAAATATATATTTTTAATGTAAGAAAATAGTCCCAAGCCATTTTTTTTTTTTTTAATCTAAGAGAAAGGCAGTGTAATTTAGGAGCAGAAAGAACTATAGCCATGACCTACCTTAGCTCAGAGTCCATTTGCTGAAGGAGGGCTGATTCAGGAATGATGCGTCCTCAGCTCGGATGCTATATATAAAGGGAAGTCAAAGGAGAGGAGGAAGCCAGACACTGAACACACAGCGCTTCCCCTGTAATCAGCCCTCATCTTAGCAACCAGCTTCACTGCCTCAGGTCAAAATTCTTCTGTAGTTGCTTTAATCTATACCATTTCCCTGGTGACTTAGTGGTTTATTAGCAAGCGTTTCCCAAATGTAAGCTGTATACCACTGGGCTATGAAAGATTTTAGCTGATATATGAGCATGCTATTAAGTAACATTGAATCACATGGTGTGAGAGTTAGTTTCTGTATTAGTTTCCTATTGCCGCTGTAACAAACTACCACAAACTTAGTGGCTTCCTCATTCAATTCTGAACATCAGAAATCTATGCTCAAGGTTGCAATCTTTCTGGAGACCTTAGAGGAGAATCTGTTTCCTTAACTTTTCCATATTCTAGAGGCCGCCTGTATTCCTTGACTCATAGCAGCATATCATGCCAACTTCTGGTCATTTTATGGTCATATTTCCTTTTTCTGACTATGACCTTTTTTCCCCCCTCGTATAAGGAACTGGGTGAATAAATTGGGCCCATGCAGATAACCCAGAATAAACTCCCCACCTCAAATTTCTTAATATCTTAACTTAATCACATCTGCAAAGCCTCTTTTGTCATGTAAAATAATATATTCACAAGCTTCTGGGATTAGAACACAGACATTTTGGGGGCCATTATTCATTCCACCACAGCCTCCGGATCAAATTTCTTTCAACCTCTGAGTGCGTCAAGGAGAAGGTCGAACTTTGGTTTGTAACTTTGTTTCTAGCACTTGCTAATTCTCCCTTTCAAATCAAGAGAACATACTAAACAAAAGGAAGACAGTTCTAAAAGTCAAGTGCCCTGATGAGTTATGGTATCTATCTATTTTCTTATCAATTACCTTGTTTTTATTGTTATTATGTTTATGGTTATTTTCAAGTTTTGGCAATAAAATTTTTCCTCCCATATATAGTAGCTACAGAAAGTTTCTTTTAAAAAGGGATTTCAGTTTGAGGTTTTTAAATAAGAAGTATTATAAGTGTCATGCAGATATAGCAAATGTGAATGAGAAATGTGAATGTTTAAAGTTTGGGAAATATGGTCTTAGTAGAACACTACCCTACTTACAATTAGAGAAAAAGTAGTTTGTTCAGGGAGGTCTCTGCTCCTGGCTTAGTTCTGCATGAGGCCTCCATTGAGGAATTGACACAATTTCCTTTCTGCCTCTTTTTGTTGCGGATTTTGGCCTGTGTATGGGAAGAACCAAGCAGCACTCAGCGAACTAAGAATCAAAGGAGGTTTGTTTATGCTGGCAGGCTCAGAGGAGTCACTCTCCAGAGTCTGAGCCCTGTACAAAGGCAGGCAGGTAGATTTATACATTGATTACTTCTGCATACTTGGAGGTCTTTGGTTCGCGGGCGTGGGAAGGGTAGGGTTCCAGGGAGAGGAGGTTGGAAAAATTCCTCTGGAACAAGGTAGACATCTTAGATTTCTTTATGTTTCCCATATCATTTTGATAGTTGGTTCTATACATGAGTAGAAGGGTGAGTCAGCAAGGCAAAGAGAAAAGCCTTCCTTCCCTTCATGAAGAATGGAAATCACCAATGGAAAATCTGTGGGGTACAATTTATTGGGCAATGGCAATGTGCAAATCTCCTTGCAGGCCAGCTGAGAGGTAAAGTAAGTTTCTGCACATAGGTGGTCTCTCTCTGGTATGACTATAAATCAGGGCAATGTACAATAGGACAGGGCTGGGTCCATAAGTAAAGGAATGATAAAGTACTACAGAATTCAAACAGGGAGATGATCATTTCAGCTTGAGGGTAGAGAGGAATGGTGAGGATGGACTAGAGTGAGAATGGGGAAGATCAAAGAACTCTTCATGATGAAGATAAATTTTAATTCAAGGTCTTTATTGGGAATTTCTCCAAGCAGCACTTAGGGTGAGAGCTTCATCATTGCCAATACTTTAGGTTCCCTCCTGATGGCATCCTCAGTATTCGAAAGGTTTTCTGAGTACCAACTACTTGCCAGACTTGCTCAATAATATGCTGATACAAAACTAAAGTTTCATTTTCTCCCTGCGAAAATTGTACAATATCTTAGATTATTGGTCTCCTCTTAATGAAAGATTATGAAAATTTTCCTTACTTTTATATAACCTGCCTAGGAAGCAAAGATTCTATTCAGTATTTCCCATACTTCAAATTGTCTCTCTCAGGTCTTTAATTACTTAGAAAAATGAAGCCTTTTCAATATTAAAAGAGCTAAGTTTTTTTTTAAACTATAACTTTCTACATTTGTCTTCAAAACCTTAAGTAACTGAGAATAGGATGTGTGACACACCAATGCCAAAAAAGAATCCATTTAAAGAAGTTACTTAGCATTAATTTCTATAACATCTGCATTTTTCTAATTTTCTATAATACACATGTACTATTTTTATAATGTATTATTTCATTATAACGTATAAACATGTAATTTCCTCATATCCCTGTGACAAGTCTTGTAGAGTATGTGGTTAGTAATTTTTCCTTTGCTCCACCCTCATCCTGTTTTGTTGGCTTGTTTTGGATGTTCAGAGCTTCTCTGCCCCACGCTGTTCAGAGCATGCTTTAACAGAGTCTAGGACCAGGGATTCGTTACCTAAAGCCAAGTTTCCAGGGATCTTTTCTCAGGGGCTGGGGAGGTGGTAGGTGGTGAGCTGCAGGACACGGAAGGTATTTTTTGTAAGTGCTTATTTTGATGAAGCTCATAAAGGGCACATAGCATTCCAAATAAAGTAATTTTCCCAGCTCAGTTGACTGATTTGGTTAGGAAAGCAAGTTGCATACAAATTAAAATGACAAGTGAAGGTAGGAGATACAGAAAAATAATTGATGCTTTTATTCGTATTTTATGTAAGATTCCTAATACCTGCACAATAGTATTGTTATTTTCATTTGGATTGGCTTTGTGGGAGATGTGATGATGTCAATGGAGGTTTTGATGGGACTCAAAGACCCATAGGGAAGTATTTTATAATCTGTCAGGACCACCAGCAATCTGTGTTCACTCTACCCTAAAGCACTTTTAAAATTACATTAGAACTCTGAAATACAATGAGAACTACATCAATGTTTTGCAATCTCTAAATATCAGATTAAGATATGGGTGAAGGACTATAGTCAAGTTAATGAAAACTTTTAGAGACACTAACATTTCCTCAGTGCAATATACACATTAGAAATGGTATCGGTACAAAATTCAGCTTTGGGTGGGACTAGCAATTAATTTAATGAATCCAAATGGAATGTTTTCTATTTTCAGGTCACTTTGCTAAGTGCTGAAAAGTTAAACAATAAAGCCAAAACTTGGGAATAACCCAGAAATCTTCCGGTGGGTAAATGATTAAAGAAACAGTGGTGGAGCCACAGGAGACATACTTGATATATGTTAACAACTTAGATGGCCTAGAAGAGCATTATGATGAGTGAAAAAAGCCAGTATCAGAGCATGACATACTGCATAATTCCATGTGCACAACATTATAGAGATGGAGAACAATTAGCGGTTGCCTGGGTTAGGTTCAAGGAGGGTTGGGGGTGGTTGGGTGGTTGTTAACCACAAATGGAGCAGAAGGGAAATTATTTTGGCAATGGATAGTTCTATATCTTAATTGTGGTGGTGGTTACACAATCTCCACATGTGATAAAATTTCATTGAACTACGCACACACAGATACACACATACACACTAGAGCATATAGCACTGAGGAAAACTGAATAAGTTTTGTGGATTATACCAAGGTTTATTTCATGGTTTTGAGAGTATACTATAGTTATGTAAGATCTTTCCTTGGGGGAAACTGAGTGAAGAGTATGTGGGACCTCTGCGTACTATTTTTGCAACTTTCATCAATTTATATTATTTCAAAATAAAAAGGTTTTTAAAAGTTAACTTTTTAAGCTCCTGTTCCCAAGCTACTTAATTTATTAGGGAGATAGGCTTACACACAGAAGTCTTCAAAGAGATAATTCTAGAGCATAACAAAAAGTGATTTAGTAGAAGAAGTATTAATTTTGGGGTATGAGATTCAGGGAAAACTTTTCAGAAATAGTGGTGTTTTCACCAGACATTGGGAGATGTGAATGAGTTTCCTGTGAGGGAAGAATGCAGCAGTGGTCAGAGATGAGTAAGGCCCTGGGTGGGCAAATACCGTCCTTGCTCTTGGATTAATGAGTCTCAGAAAGTCATTATTTTAGTCAGGTTTCAGCTCTTTAAAACTAATTTACTTTCTGAAAGAAATTCATCAAAGAATTTGCATTTGGCATGAATTTATTTTGATTGAAATTAATGTTATTACTTGTATTGTTCTATAAAAATTGTGAATGGGCTATTTGGCTTGAGAAAATGTAGCAACCTAGTGAGCTTGTTACAGGCTTGTGAGCATGAGTTTCTTGCTTTGTATAAATGTAAGGGTAAGAAAAACAGGAGAAACTGTCAAATTTTCATAAATTCATATTACACAGTCGGTAATATATGTTCCTCATCAATTAGGGATTGCTAGACTCTGTGCCTACTTCGGTATGATCCTGGTATTTCATACAAAAGAACAAAACATGTGTTATAATTGACTTGACTAACAATCTTTTATTCATCTTATTTTTTTCAGCTTTATTGAGATATAATTGACATAGCATTGTGTAAGTTTAAGTGTACATGCGTTTTGATACGCTTCACATACGAACTGCTTATCACAAATAAAATTGGTTAACACATCCTTCACCCCACATAATTACTATTTTGTTGTGGTTATGGTGAGAACATTAAAGCTCTACTCTCATAGTAACTTTCCAGTACACCATGCTGTACATTAGATCTCCACAACTTATTTGTCTTATAACTAAAAGTTTGTACCAACATCTTCCCATTTACCCCACCACTCAGTCCTTGGCAACCATCATTCTACTCTCTGTGTCTATGAGTTTGATGTTTTTAGATTATACATATAAATGAGATAGTATAGTATTTGTCTTTCTCTGTCTGACTTATTTCACTTAACATGATGCCCTCATGGTCCAACCATGTTGTTGCAAATAGTAGAATTTCCTTTTTTTTTTTTTTATGGCTGAGTATTATTCTATTGTGTGTGTGTGTGTGTGTGTGTGTGTGCATTACATTTTTTTTAATCCATTTATCCACTGATAAATACTTAGGTTGTTTTCATGTCTTGCTATTGTGAATAATAAACTGTAGTAAACATGGGAATGCAGATATCTTTTAGAGAAAGTGATTTCACTTCCTTTGGATAGATACCCAGAAGCAGGATTGCGGATAATATGGTAGAAATAATCTATTGCTCATTTCAATTTGATTGTTAGAGTTTGAAAAAGAATTATTTTCTCATCTCCTGACTTAATTTTCCAAGTAATTTTGATCTAGGTTAGTACAAATATGACCTTTGCCATGGTGTCCCACTGTCATTTATATACCATTCAAACACATTTATATAGGTACATGTTGCAGTGTGGATTTTGGGATGTTAGACTTCCTGAGTTAAAATCATGACTCCTTCACTTGTGCAATCTTAGGCAAATTGGCTTTTATGCCTCTTTTTCCTCACTCTGTGCTTTAATTTTCTCATCTGTAAAATGAAAATGACCATAATACGATCCCATATGGTTATAAGTTTTAAATAATATTTCATGTAAAACTCTTTGCAAAAAAAATATAACCTATGATAGCCAACATATTTGATATCATATGCAGAGATAAAGTATAAAAAATACTGGTATGGTTAAAGTGGAACATAGTTTCTTCTGTACTTCTTGCTTTGAAGCACAAAAGCTTAGAGTTTTTAAAAAAGACGTTTTATTGAAATACACATAACAGACAAAATGCACACATTACAAATATGTAACTTGAACTGACACTAAAACTTCATGCTACTCTTGGAACTCTGCACTAAATCCTAGAATCAACGTCTGGCATCATTTAGAGACTGAAATAAAGCAAGATTTTGGATATTCCTAGCACCTTTCTTGCTGGTTCTAAATCAGGCTTTCTGGGACTGCTTTAAATGTTACTTAGGTACAAATGTAGTAGTATAAATTCTACTTTGATAATAAAGACATAATACCTGATCAGTTGAGTGTATTTTAGAGCAAAACGAGAGAATTATTTCTTGTATGATATAAGCTAAGACTATTGCTTACTGTCAATGAACTCTAGGACACTATTATCAAAAGGTTTTATTAATTTTATCTTGTTTTAAAGAAAGTGACCTGTAGTGAATAATTTTAATAATTAGTAAATTTTTTCAAGTTTTAAAATTCTCAATCTTTTTTTTTCTACCTTATAACAGTAAAATAAGCTCCTAAAACACTTAATTTTTGTTAGTTTTTCGTTCTGCTGTTTTCTCTCATGTTTGATGTGGACCAGGCCTCATTTCATGGCTTGATTATAGAATGACATAATGACTATTACCCCAATTGTGATTTCAAGTAAGCCACAGGATTACAGGCTCCCAAAATATATTCCCAATGGCTGCCTTGGCACGATCTTTCTTCCTAGGCCTGCACTCCTCTGCTTATGTTCAATCCCTTAAAAAAGGGAATGGGGAGCAGGTATTGTTTTCATGAACCCATTGTGTATAATCGAAGTTGGAAAAATCCTCTTTTAAATCCTCTCCCAAGTGTACATTTAGCAGAGAAAAATTTACTAGATCTTCTTGGATGAAAAGAGCCCTGACTGAGGGTAAAGATTCTGAGATTTCAGATGTGGACATTTCTTAGAGAAAGAGCAGCACGGTCGAAATAATTCCATGATAAGGGAACACTCAGCAACAACAACAAGGTGGAGGATGTTGGAGCAGACCTCACTGCTGATTTGTATTCATCCCAAAGCCTCATGGGCTTGGAAGCAACTTTTAACTGAAAAGTAGATGTATTAGTTAGGAATGTGACTTCATCAAATCTATGATTTTACTGTACACCCGTTCAGCAGCGTCGAGGCCCCAGATGAAATCAATGTGGTTCCAATCTGGCAATAGCTTGAAGTAATGGAGGTTTCTGATTTGGGGGAGTATCCTGGCCACATCCTGGATTGTTACAAAGACATCATTTCCACCAACCCACATTGCAGTAGGCACTGTCATGGCAGTCAAGTCATACAGTGGGGGACGACTCTATGGAAGAGAGAGAAAGGGCATTCGTGAGAGGAAGCTCCTCACAGCAACAACTGAATTCAAATAAGCAGAGAGACATGCCAAAACACTGTCTATCAAGTTTATAGTCTAGTAAGGAAATAGATTAAAGCAAGCATAATGATCCGTATCTTCAAGGAGTTTGAAGGAACGAGGCAAGATAACAAACATTTATATACAACAGTAGAGTATGTTAAATGCCATAAAACACTCCACAAATACAGTAGAAGTAAAGACAAAGAACCCCCCAACTGGGGGGTTCATAGAAAAGGAGTCGTTTAAAATGTCTCGAGGTATAGTTGGATTTTGACAGATAGGGAAGAGGGAGAAAAGAAGAGCATGTATGTCATGGTCAGGAATGGCAAGCTACCCAGTGTACCCAAAAAATATATGTGTAGGAATATAGTAGGATATAAGATTGAGAAAGGCAGTAAGGTCTATATGTCAGGCTAAGGTATCTGGACATCTTTCTGAAGTTTTGGCGACAAGGTGGATTCATTTCTCAGAGCTCTGTCTTAGGATTACTGAATGGGCATCAGTTTGTGGATGTGTTAAAGAAGGAATAGTTAAAAGGTAGATCTTGAAAAAATATAGACAAGCAGTATGGGTGGTTTACAGAAAGGGATAATTGAAGCTATGAAATGGCTAATTCTTCAAGCAGGAAAGGGAGAAATGTGAAGAGTTTTGGGGGAACGCTGACAATTTGACAGTGGTGGGAGATAGAGGGTAGCCGGTGTAGAAAACAAAAAGAGCCGTCAGAAGGGAAGGAAAAAAAAAATCGGAGGTCATTGCATGCTAGAAGTCCAGGTTAGGGAAACAAGTTGCAAGAATACTGTAGTAACTAACATAACATATTTTTGAAGGTGAGAATAGGCAATTGAATTTGGCACTTAAAAGCCACTGATGACTTTAAACAGAGTAGCTATAATAAAAAGATAAAGACCAAAACTATATTTTCCATGGTTCAGGAAGAGGGGACAAAGTAGAGATACTTGTTTTAAATATTTAAAAATATTGATAAAAACGGCGTGATGAAATGATGACTTGATATAATTGATAGGTTGAGGAAAGGTTTTTCTTTGTTTTTCTCAAGGGACAGTAGTTCACTTAAGATAATAAGAGGGTCGGGACTGGGCGAAATGGTGAAGGGATTAAGAAGGGCAAATTGGTGGTTACAAAATAGTCACGTATGTGACAAACAGCAGAGGGAATATAGTCAATAATACTGTAATGACTATGTATGGCGCCAGGTGGCTACTAGACTTTTAGGAGGAACACTCTGTAAATTATATAAATGTCTAACCTCTATGCTGCACATCTGCAACTAATATAAAGTAATATCGAGTATCAATTGTAACTGGAAAAAAATTAATTAAAAAAAATTTAAAAATTAGCCACGCACACAAATAAAAGAGTAGAATGTCACTTAAAAATAATAAAATGAATCAGGAGGAAGAAGATGAGAGGCGATGGGTCAAGGACAAAAAATCAGGCTAACTTAGAAAATAAGAGGAATTTCACTTTCTGAGAGAAAAAGGGAAAGAGAAAACCGAGAGGACAGAGACATTTTAAGATAAATAAGAAGGAAGTTAAGACATTTCATTTATGCAACAAATGAATATTAAGGGCCAAACAAGTGGCAGGTACTCTTCCAGGTGAGAAAATATTGGTGAACAAAACAGGAAATCCTTGCTCTCATGGTGGTTACATAGTTTAATTCTCTTATTCTTGATAAAACAGTGAGTGCAGAGATTGGGCTAGAAACTTAAGCAGAGGGCAAATTGACAAGACTAAAATGTAATAAAAATTGACTTCAAGTGATCTAAAATCACAAACAAATTAAATAGGATTGGCCTGGAGTAGGGCAGGACCAGCTAACAGCTGATAAATTCTAAGGATATTTACACTTTCACATACTTCAGTTATCACATTGTTCGCTTTAATCTTACGTTTGTTAATTTTACCTCAATAAAGATGAAAAAATAGAACTCGACTATAATGGCTTTAACTTTATGGGGTTTTTTTTGTTCCATTTTCTTGTAAATGTAAACAATATGTAACATGCTCAATAAAAATAATGGACAAAAACAGAAGTATGTAAATCTAAAATGCCAGGCTTCTTTATTTCTTCATGTCCATTCACTTTAGTCTTCCTTTCCTCCCCTTTCAGAAGATAATCGCTTTAACATTTGTTTTTTACTTTTTTCTGGCCTGTTTCTAAACATTTGAAAATACATGTATTTATGAATGTGCATAGTCTTAAGGGCAGTAGAAAATTTGGGGGGGAGGGGGTAATGGAAATGTTCTGTATTTTGACTGTGATGGATTCAAAGCTCACTGAATTGGACATGTAAAATTAGTGAATTTTTTAGCATGTAAATCTCACCTTGATCAAGTTGATTAAAAATAATGAAATTGCATAGCTCTCATACTTGTCTTAGGGTTAGCAGATAATTTCTCTAACAATCCAATCCATTACTGACTTACATTTACACTGATAGCCTTTAAGAGGTCAGTGTGGCAAAACACTGGAAAATTTTAATTCAATATGCTCAGTTCATACTGAGAAGCCCAGCCCTTAATTAACTTTGAGAGAAGAAATGATGGCAACGGGATTGATTAAAAGTACAAATGAGTCTACAAATTTTGGTGTGTAAAATTAGAGGGAAATGATGCCTTAAGACTGAACTCTTCATGGATGGTTACTTTAACTTTCATGTGGAATTCCAATTCTTGTTAGTGGTATTAAAAAATGTGTCATTTACTCCATAAATTTTTATAGATTCTTATAAAACAATTTTCATTATTATACAGCCATTAAAAATTATGTTTAAAAAATCTCAGTAACATTGGTTATGTCTTGCTATCACTGTAAATGAAAAAGCAAAATCTAAAGTTGTGTAAAAGCAGTGATGTTTAGAAGATTGGAATGCAACAAAATGTTGATATATCTAGTTATCTCTGGGTAGAGAGATTATAAATTATTTAATTTCCTTAGTATATGCTTCCTTTATTTCTAGATTTTCTGCAACGAATACATATTAAAATTAGACATTTTTCTAAAAGCTCTGTCAATCTGTGTGAATGCCACCATTTACCAGGTAGGATTCTTCTCACCCTTGAATACTTTCTTATTACAATTCCTCTAAATTATCCTTCTGGGGCTTTTGGAGTAGCTCACCTGGTTGTAGTGACGCATGTTCTCAGTTTCATTTCCCCAGTCATAAGCTCTGAATTCATCAGATCGGTAAAGCTGAAATAAATGTTTTTTAGAAAAGTAATCTTCAGAGTTAGAATCATGAATTTTTAACAACAAATCTTGGGAAAACATTGTACACTGGGAAGAAAAAAAGGCTCTGGACCACTAGAAGGATATAAACACATTTTACCACTATGAAAAACAAAGTCAATAGAGAGAGAACAATGATTTCTCTTGGTTTGAAGCAAAAGTTAATGGAAAACCAAAACTCATTAGAATGAAGTCAAGTCTCAGATAATTCCCTTTCTGGAGAAAGCTCAGATTTCCTGATGCTTTTCCAGTTTACCTCTTGCTTTAGCTTAGGGCCTATTTTAAAAGCTCTGATTTATGATGGAGTTTATTTCTGTCACCTACTTGGTCTGCACCATACCTGCCCTTTCTCTCAAAATCCAGGGAAATCAAATCATTAAGATGGTAACATAGACAAAATGGAAGCCAGCTGCTAAGCTTCTTAGAGTAGGTGTGCTCACTCTGTCCTTTCACATAGGTGAAAATAAGGATTGCGATGGTTTTCTATGACAAAGACACTACCTGTTTTATATGCAGTATGTTCTGTACTGACGATCCTGTGGGAGCGTGTGACATATACACGTCCATTCGACTCTGAAGGAAAATAAAACACATGTTACAGCAATAATAATCTGATGGAATAAACTATGCCTTTGAGAAGCAGAGAACAGTTCTGCTAAGGGTTAGTAAACTAATACTGGGAATCATCTAGACAAATATGATTTACGTCAGACACTTAAACATGAGTGAACCATGGGCTGACTAGTGGCATGGGTTGCTTGAAAGCAAGCCTGCACCAGCTCTGAAACTACAGGATAATTTATTTATTTTCAAGCAGAATAAGCAGTAATGGACATCATGGAGCTAAGCAAGTAGGAAAGGTATTACAATAGAGCAAGCATGGTGGGTGGTGTGTATGTGCATGGATGTACATGCACATGTCAGTAAACCAAAAACCCGGATTTCAGGATATAACTTTATTATACTTTTTGTGACTTTGGACAAGTTATTTAACATCTCTGAGTTTCTGCATTTTCATCTATTAAACGAACA
Organism: Eonycteris spelaea; assembly: GCA_003508835.1. NCBI lineage: Eukaryota > Metazoa > Chordata > Mammalia > Chiroptera > Pteropodidae > Eonycteris > Eonycteris spelaea. The sequence continues at coordinate 537,235 of PUFA01000162.1, forward strand.
TACTGAAAATCATACTACCAATTTGGTGGACTCTTGTGAGGATAAAAGTAAAATGTCACAAAAGCAAAGCTAAAAACCAATTATTTTCCTATGCACTGTACTCCAACCTTTGTAAGCACTATAAAGATGAAACTTATAGAGAACTAATATAATCATAATTCTATATCTCAGAATATAATGAAACTAACAAAGAGAACTATTAAAAATCTTTACTTTTGAGTAGGCAGACTTCGAACAATGATTCTTTATGGTTTTCAGTCCAACACAACTTAGCTTCTTAAAGAATAGGAGTAGGGTGGGCTGGCGGAGAAACATGTGAGACTAGCATCACTGTCAGTCTCATTGGCTGCCATTTGGAATATGACAGCAATAACTATCCAATCACACTCCTCTGAAAATGTCAACAGCTCCTCCCACCCTCTCCTCTTGCTCTTCTTCCTCACATTCTCAATCACAGGAATTAGTCGATGAAAGAGGACTGCTGCTTTTTCCTAGGAAAGAAAGTCCACCTCCATTCCATTTTGCCTTGTAATTTCCAAGTTAAGTGATGAGTTTTACTTGAGGCCAAGGTTACTCAAACAGTGAGGGCACACAGGAAATACGTTTGATGCTTGTACGCTCTTCTCTTCTTGACTAGGATTTTAGTTTTTTTTTAAATGCATTATATTAATCGTAAAATCAAATTCTCTGTAGTAAGTGGTGGCTGATTGCGAACGTGTGAAACTACTACTCATTGCAGAATATTCATTTTCCTAACCTTGATGAAAGATGGAAGGATGAAGCTGTCTATTCTCCTTCCCAGTCTTCACATTCATGTTGTATTGAATATTCTATGCATAGCAAATCTCTGCCTTTCAGGGTTTAGAATACCATATTAATTTATGCAGTGTAATAGATACATCAAAGTGAATCAAAGGAAAGTTGGAGGTTCTTAAAACTTTCAGTAGTCTCATAATCATCATACATACCATATTCATATTTTTCTTGTCGAATCCAGCCCATAAGGACATAATTTCACCACATAGCATCCATAATATTTTGTTGTCGCAGATTTTGACAGAAGGTGGTGTTCCTGTCTTATTTTCTAAGAAAAAACCTTTGGTGCCAAAAAATTTCTGTAAAAATAAAAAATAATTATCCTTTCAAAAACCATTTCCAGACTTCTGGACATTTCTTTCATCCCAGGAATGAGGATTCTTGGAGATCTATTTGTACTACTACGTGATATTTCAGTCTAGGAGACCAAATCACCCAGGCAAAGTAACTATTTATAATCCATCTCCACGCAGGAAAGTCACCAGACATAATTTAAAATAAGATTGAAGTAAGGACCCTCAACCCCAAATTTGCTTCTCCACAGTGAAGTGTCCCTTTATGTCCAATCTGTAATCACCTATATTTCTTATTTCTCATTAATTGGCAAGAAAGGCAGAACGCTTTCTCCCTAAGTTTTAATGCTGTCTGGAATAGGAAGACAAAGCAGGATTTTCCCTATTACCCATGTGTAGATCGTTTTTTTCCTGTGGTGTCCCAGTTTAGCCAGTTCTTATGCTGAAAAGTGCAGAATAGTGCACCAAACAGAGGGTGCTACTGGACAGAAAAAAGCTGATGTCATGGGAGGCAGCATTGTAAAAACTTGTAGGGTTTGGAAAGTGAGCTTATTTGGGGAATCTCTGATGAGAGGACTGGAGCTTCTGGGGAAACAGATATGAAGAGGTAGGATTTAAAGTGGCAGCAACTTTGACAGTAGAGGATATAAAACAGATAAGCCAGGGACAATATTTGCCTTGGACCTAACCTATGTAGGCAAAGCAATACATATGCAAAACAGGTATATTTAGAGAAAGATGTGTTTGTCTATCTCTGAATTAATTTAACTAATTTATCTGCCTAATTCTGCCCAAACGTAGAAAACATCCAACACTAACTGGTGTCAACACACGTTGAAATACAACTATCAACCACACAAAAGAAAAGTTACATCACTTGGGTTTATAGTAAACCATATAGTCGAACTATTTTCAAACCAATCATTAGGTTCTATGGAAATTCTTTTTTGTATTAGCTCTCTAATAATTTTTTTCCCCATTTCCACCATTACACCCTAAACTAGACCCTTATCTTGTATATGAGCTACTGTGATACCTTAATTGGTATCTTTGACTTCATTTTGGTAAAATACTATGTCCCTTGTGCCAATGACCTTTTTAGAAAATCAAAAAACAAACAGAAAAAACTTTCAATGGAAAAAATTCCAAATTCACAATTGGCAATCAAACTGCTTTCCAAACCCTTGGAAAATAACTTATAAATATTTGAATGAATAATTGAGCTATAAGACGTTTAGTCTTTGGAATCTTAGCTTTAATAAATTAGAACAAGCTTGTATATGGGAAGGGGCATATTATTCAGGCTTATCTAATAACAAAGTCAGAGACATCAGTGGTCATGGGAAACTTAAAAATGTCTTCCATTTGGGCATTGTTAATTCATTGACTTGCCCAGTGGAACAAGAACATTTGTGAGTAAACTTTAAACAAACATAGTGCTCAGCTCAGCTAGAAATTCTGATGTGTACTCAGGTCTATTAATAGCTGAGTACAGTAAATTGTATATGATAACTGTAGGTACTGTGATACAGACGTGCGCACACTTGGACACACCAAAGCACATGGTTGCAGTCTGGTTTCCATAAATTTATATAAATTTCTACTTTAATTCTTAATAGATATAAAAATAATAAGGATCCATGATTCAAAATGAGACCCTCAGATATATTTTGGTGAAATGCGGAGCGTACCTTGATTACAGAACTTGGAAGTAGAAAAAAACTGGTAAAAATGCTCGTGGGATATTTGAATGAGACCACAGGACCCAAGGCAAAATTCATTTTGATTCTTTGTGCCACTTCAGGCATGGTAGAAAAGGCTACAAACCCTGAGAGAACAGAGATAAGACAATCTTGTAAAAATGAGAAATACTTGTGCAATGTTTCACTAACAGAAGTGGGACTCCGCTTTGTCATTTGTATCCTATTACAATGGTTTTGGGGATGAATTGGGAAACTCTTCTGAGTTATTCTGCAAAGACTATCTGCCTTCAGTCCTCTCAGCTCTCAATTCTCCATTTTTCTTTTATTCTGGACTAATTGACTTGGTTCGGGAAAGTGAGAAATAAGCGGCTGAAGCAACTACTGCTAAGTGAACTGTGGACAGCCTCCCTTCTCAAGCATGGGGTAAGTGCTGGCAATGTTGTCATTTTATCCTCAAGTCTGAGAGGCCAGATTGAGTCACAGAGCTTCTAGAAGTAAAGAATCAGCTCAGGGGAGGTAAATCAATAAGTTATTTATGCAGTATCATAGAGTTATTCCAGTTTTTCTTTCTAACAACAGAATGAGATTTCATTGTGCTTCACTGGATGCTTATCCACCCTCCAGAATCTTTCCTCTGCTTCCAAGAAGGAAGGGGATTTTCCTCAGTCCACCATGGTCCCAGGAAGGACCAGGTGTCTCCATTTGCTCTGATCTTTCAGAAATAACATTGCACACATTTCTAGCCTTGAGGAGGCCATGTGGCGTTTCTGTGTGCTTTGGTTCTCAAAGGTACAATCCTGTGCCCCTTCACTGAGTGAGTGAATGTGTGTGTGTGTGTGTGTGTGTGTGGTGTGTGTGTGTGTGTGTGTGTGTGTGTGGCTTCCCCACCCCCACCCCTCTCTGAAATTCTTGTTGAAACATTGAAACTGTCTTGGCCAAAAAAGATCTGACTTTGTATCAACAGACTGAGCAACTGACCCTGAAACACCACAGCACTTACTCCTAGAAGATCTCTGATGAGTTTTTTGGTGTTTACACTGACTGACTAAAGAGCCCTATTGTCATTTAGTGAGCTGGTACTTGGGTTGCTAAATGTCCTGCAAAGAATAGGTACTTCCCACAAAATGAAAATTGCTCTGTCCCAAAATGCAAATAATGCTTACTGAAAATTTTCATGCCCTAGATGAAGTGCAGAACATTGAAGATCAAATTTTCTATGTTTTATTTGCAGAGCAGATATAAGAGCATATCTAAGTCCTACCCAGTTTTCTAGCCCCCACTCAAGTCATCCCTGCTCCATCCAATGCCCAAACACTTCACTAGTGATATCAAACTGACCTGGTTTAAACCTGTGTTCGGTCTCTTTAGTGTTAAGAGACTTTGAGCAATCCACTTAACTTCTTTGAACTTCTGTTTCCTCTTCTATGAGATGGAAATATTAACAGTAGGATTGTTTTAAAGCTTAGAGAGACGTATTGTGGGAAAGGTCCTGAACACAGAGCCCTAATCCTAGTAAATGCTCGACAAGTATTGCTATGACAGTATAATTATTTGTCTGTTAGTGGTAGTTGTGTGTTTGTTTGTTTTGGTATCGTATTAGTTTTTTGATATCTTTTTAGAATAGTCTCTCCGATGTTCACTGCCTGTTTTAAGCTTGTAAGCTGCCTATCAATATACAACATTGATAAACATATTTGCTATTGATGATTATGGTGATAATGACCCTACAGTAAGAATATTTATTATCTCTTGCACAATTTCACACATACTTAAATATTACATTTTCATATAACTCAGTATCTTACAATTGAAAACTTTAGTGGAAATTCACTAACAAATTCACACTTTCAATAGTATGGACTCCTTTAATTTTTTATTTGAAGCTAAATTATTGATTCCCTCCCTCCACCCCCACCCCCCCAAAAAAAGATCTAGAAAATTACTAACAAGTACATCTTTAAAGAGCAGGGTCTTGAAAATAAAAAATATATACATTTTTACACAGTGCTTACTTTTAATTGCTATCCCATAAATATTAAATCATACACTAAATAGATAAGCCCATTTGATTTATTATAGTAAGCTTTTGTATTCCAACTAAAAAAAAAGTGATTATATCTTTTCAATTTGTTCAAATATAAATAAAAAAGAAGCTTAGATCGATGTGTTCTTCAGGGACATTTCATGGCATTAAGCTTTACTTCTTTGGATTTTGGATACATGTTGTTCTGAGAAATTATGTTACCATTTCAAAAGTGCTTTTGTGATCAGAAATGGAGGAAAGGTTTGCCCTAAATACCATCTCTGAAAATTCAGGTTTATAGCTACTAAGGTTATAAATGGCAGTAACTCTGTTCTAATTTAAAAATGAACTTTTGCAAGACTCTGACCCTTGTAAAACCTTGACCCTTGTAAACATACCTATTGTAGTGCCAAGTGAATGTCCAATGAAATACAGCTTCTCTTGACCAGTTTTATTTACAATGAAGTCTATTATTCCTGGGAGATCATATTTGGCCATTTCATCAAAACTACAAAACAAAACAGGAGCATGTAAATACTCGCGACTAAGTTTAAAACTCAGATGGCATTTGCTCACTTATTCTTTACACACAGAATTCTGTATTGTCCGCTTATTTGGTGTGTACTTCATAATTTATCCAATTACAGGTAGGCTATTGTAACTTTTGTTTGCTGCATTTACTTTCTAATGGCAGGAATGATTTCCAGACTTGTGTATACTACCCGAAGTTCAGTCTTATCATTCTTCTTCTTCATTCCCTTACATTGCACTTCTTTCATTTTCCTGTCTCCATCTAGTTTGCATGCTTCTTCTTTAGACTTCCCCAGAGGACTTCAAGGATCTTACGGCTATTTAATATCCTATTTTGGAAATAGAACTCGTTGTAGATAATGATTCTACCATGTAATAGCTGAGTAACTTTTGATAAGTAACAAATGCTCTGAGCTTAAGTTTTCTGATCTGTGAACGGAACATACTAGTACCTGCTGTATATCAGGGATATTACAGGGGTTAGGATAGTATTAAAGGAATGATTCTTAGCTGTTAGTAGGCACTCAGTTAGATGTTGCTATTATTAATATTTCTGTCCGTATAAAGATATATCCAACATATACTATAGTACCGGTTCAGCTGGCATTAATACAGGAGAATAAAAAGGCCTATATAACATCTACTTGAGTCAGGAATCTCATGGCTAGAGGCCTGTTTATTAAAACAATATGTGAGGAAATCTCTAGATTAATATTCCCAAGTGTAAGAGAATTGTGATACCTTACAGTATACAAGCTCTAAGCTCCCAGCCAAGGACCAGTGATACAAAATATTTCCTAATACTTACCACTTCCCAAGAGCTCAACCTTTAACAATTTATGCTATCTTTCCTTTCTTTTTAATCTGTCAGTGGATGCTGAGTATTTCATTAATATGATAAGAATACACACTCTATTCTAGCAGCAGGCTTGCAAGCCAACAGGGAACTTGGGCCTATGAAGGGAAGCCTATTGTGGACATTAGCCTGTCCTCTGGTGACAGCAGAAAACACTTTCACTAAAAGAAATAGTGTATCAAAAGATTCTTCTCCACTGCCCATTGACAAGGAGTTTTTATGAAAACCATATTCTATACAGTCTCAACCATAGTTTTGCTAAATAAAATATATAGTATTGATACACATCATTATAAAATTGGTTGGCTGTCCAAGAGAAAAGACTTGTATAAGCAGCGACAGAATGAATATAAGCTTTGTGAGGGCAGGGATTTTGTTCATCTTGGAATGCTCAGGGCCTAGAAAAGTACATACAGTAGGCATTCAATAAATATTGAATGAGTGCATACATTAGTCATAGGAACTTCCTCAACTATCCTTTCAGACATATTTATAATATATAGTATTGGATAGAATTGGATGGTAAAAGGATCTTGTTAAAATGATACAATTTGCCTGTGAGAGAATCAGTATAAGTCAAAGCTTCTTGCTGGTTATCTCTTTTGAGATGTTAGTAGGAGCTGCAAGGAATGATGTGACTTCAAATATCATAGATTATTATTAATATCATTCATACTATTACATTCAAAGAAATTGTCTTAAACTTTCTTCATGATTTTTCTTAAATACAGTTTACCTAAAGGCCCAGAATTCCTCTTCAGTCACTGAGAGTGTTTTGTGTCTTCTTGACCAAGTGTTCCCCCTACTGTTCCCCATCCAGACATCATAACCGGCATCTGCTAGAAGGAATCCAAGGCTGCCATTGGCATAATTCACAAGCCAGGAGGCATTGTCTGCAAATAGGGCATGCTGCATATACACAACTGGCCGAGCACCTGGAGGGAGGAAGGAAAAGGAGAGAGAGAGAATAATTTATTATAAATAGAGCATATAAATAGAGCATCTTAAGAACATGACAAGGATAAAGAAGCTGGGGTACATATATACAATGGAATATTATTCAGCCACAAGAAGAGATGAAATACTGCCATTTGCAACAACATGGATGGACCTTGAAATAATCATGCTAAGCAAAATAAGCCAGAGAAAAAGTTAAAAACCACATGATATCAGTTATATGTGAAATCTAAACCTAAAAGCAACAAACGAATAGGACAAACAGAGACTCATGGACATGGACAATAGACTAGTGGTTACCAAAGGGTGGAGGATGAAGAGGGAGGAGGGAGGTAGATTGGGTAAAAGGGGTCAAATATGTGGTAACAGAAAGAAATCTAACTATGAGTGGTAAACACGCAATGCAACATATATATGCCTTACTGTTGAATTGTACACCTGAAACTTACTGGATTTTGTTAACCAATGTCACCATAATAAAAAGAAATAAATTTTAAAAAATTTTAAGAAAGAAAATAAATAGTTCTAAAAAAGGGGGAAAAAAGTACATGACAGAAACATACACACACACCAACACACTACCACAACAGGAAAAGCAAAAACCAAAAATGGTATTCGTTTTTCCCTTTGTCTTTAGTGTAGATTTTTATGATCACATAACAAATTTCTCAAGCACATAGTTTGTACTTGGTTGTATGCTGACTTAGTGACATGCCTGGGCTTATTTAATTCTTACAATAACTCTATAAAGTAGGTACTGTTTCGAGGATCTTCATTTCACAAATGCGGAAACTAAGGCTTAAGGTAGTTAAGTAACTTTCCCAAAGGGTCACCCAGCTAACAAGGTACAGAGCTAGTACTTAAGCTCGGTTCTATTTCATGCCAGAACATGTGCTTGTAACCGCTCTGCTCCATAGCTTCACATTTACTCATCTCCTGGGTTGGGCTTACAAAACATGAAGAGTGATCACATTTAACAAAGTCTCATGCCTCTTCCAGTCCTTCCTCCAGGGAGGAACAGGACGTGAGTATAAAGGAACAACGACTAGTTCTTCACTAAACTTCTAACCAAACCCCCAGCCTCTGCCCACTGGAGAACATTTGAAACTATAATAATAAAATCAGCTCAACGTCAGTCTGCCAACTCTCAAATTCCCATGGGAGAGAGTGTTCAGGGAGATGAGAAGGATTGGGGCAGAAATTTATCAAAAGCACTATAATTTAACACTTGAGTGCACAGGCTCTGGAGTCAGGCTGCCTGGGGTTGAATCCTGGTTCTTTCATTTGCTATTTGTGTGAAATCAGATCTGTTTGATAACCTGTTTTGCCTCAGTTTCATCATCTGTAAAATAATAACTATTTCTAGTATTAACCACGTAGGGTTGCTGGGAGGTTTAACTGATTTAAATTAATTGAAACTTTTGCAACAATACAGCTAGTAAATGGTCTTTAATTCCAAATCTTCTCCAAATTCTACCCCCTGAAGCAAACCCTTTCCTTGTAAATGTTTTCTCCTTTTGTATTTCAGAATCCTGTCTCCCCCACGGCCAGGGAGATTGAGTTGCCAGATTTGGCCAAACACCAAACAAGATAAACAAAAAATCCAGGATGCCTTATTAAATTTGAATTTCAGATAAACAATGAGTATCTTTTTTGTATAAGTGCTATATCCAAAGTGAGAAGTATAAAAAAACTTGTTTGTTGTTTATCTGAAATTCAACGTTAAATTGTGTGTCTATTTTATCTGGTAACCCTACCCATGTTCTACTCTAATTTTTTTATTCTGAAACTCTTGAATTACAAATTTTGTTCTTAGGGAAATAAAATGTCAAACAGCATGATTATAGCAGCCTCTGCATGTAGATGGTGGGAAAGATGATGCAGTGATCGTGGTAAATGATTAGCTACTAAGGCTTTGCAGAGACTTTGCTTTCCTTCTCGCTCCTTCCTCAGAGGCTTTGCAGGTATATCTTCCTTTTAAAGAGTAGAATTCCTCTGCTTATATATGGCTGACTCCTCATTCAAGAATGAGGGTTTATTAACAACAGCATGCTCTTTCATTCCACAAATCATCACTTGGTCCCTCAAAGCACATGTGAATGTTAAAGGTTCCCCCCTCCCCCCGGAAAAAGAAGTTTCAGATATGCCAGTCATTTGACTTGATTTTTTATCCTGCAGAGGGAGGGCTATTGATTCTAGTGGGGGCAGGAGAGACACTGTTGGGGTACCTCATAGCCAACTTCACACAACCCAGCTAATTTCTTTCCAACAGTGAGAATATTCACTTTCTTAGAACATAGCAAATTTTCATATGAGAAATCAGCAATGAGCTAATAAAATGTAGGCTCCACTTTTGTATTTACACCCTAATAAGCAAGCTTTGTTGCAGTCAGCAAGATCAGTCTTGCCCTTTATATTTTTAGGTTCTTGGCAGTCTCCAGAGAATTGAAAAAAAAAAAAAATGAGACTCCCTGTTAACCATTTAAAGACTAATCCAAAATTCAAATAAATTTTGATAAATCGGTCACTTAAAGAATAGCCAGCACTAAATTTTGATCGTATTCAGTTCTTCTTATTAAGAGAGACACATCTTGTACCTGTGCTCCTAGCATCTCTTCGCCCGTAGGGAATTCTGTTGACGCTGAGTATGTACCCATCTTGAGTGGTGACTTCATACTCTTCACTGGGGTAACCATTGTAGGTGATTATTTCACTCTGCCCAGTGAAAATACAAGCATTAGCTAAACATCTTTACTAAAGGTTATCAAAAGGAACTGGAACAAAGCACCTGGTATGTATTTATTGGGGTTAATTATCTTAATCTGTAGTCCCAGATAACTGTAAAATTAATTTACTACATAAAGTCTTTTTAAAAAAATATGTATAATTTTAGAAAATGTCTACTATTGGCAGTTTTGAGGAGGGATAATATTTAACATTGACACATTCTTTTGACAAAACTCTATTTTCAAGTCAATTTTCTTTTGACACCCTCTTCATTTAAAGATAATAAAACCAGTAGTTGGGTAGAAAGCAGTTATATTTACCATCCAGATGGCTTGAAGCATAAATTCTTAATATTCTTAAAATATAAATTCAAAAGAGGAGGTTGTCTATACAAACATAGTTCTGCTTTGTATTACTAGAAAGTATTATTTATTCAGCCAAAAGAGCAGATATACCTAGCTTGACTCTTAGAGAAATGTTTAAAAGAATCTGTTTTCTTATCAGAGATTTTCAGCTATAACAGAACCTTTAATAATTTCATAACCCATTAATCAAATTATTTGACGTTCTTTGACATTTCCCATGACTTACAACATTCATCCACACCTCAGGATTTGCTTCATTTTCCAAATTAAGGAAGCTATCAGCATTTAAAGTTCCACAAATCAAATATGTCGTTGTAAAAAACAGCCACATCATGGGAATGAATGCCTGACATAAAACATTTAATAATCACAGATTAATTTTATATATCAAAGTCAGTTAATGAAATGAAGATAGTGCCCTCATAAAAACTTGACTAACATTCTGGGAAAGATGAGAAAGTGTGGAAGGGAGAAAATAACAGTGAGCTAACTCTGAGCATTATTAAATTATTTTTTCACTTAGAAACTACCCTTGACATAGTCCAGTTCTGAAAATGAAATAAATTTAGCCTCATATGGAGGCTTATTTTTGTGGTCTCATTTTAGTCCAAATTTTTCAATTATTTTAAGTCTTTGCTCACCTCTGAGTTGCCAGAACACCTAAAGATTCAGAGGACAGGTTTTCATACCATGGCAAAGCTAAAGGTGGAGTTATCCTCTAGTCTAGCTCAGCATCCCACAAAACAAACAAGAACTGACGCTTTGACCAAACAAACAAGTTTACTATCGGTTTCCAATGATGTGATTATTCTCACGTAGACACCCAATGTCAAATTTTAAATAAATATTTAATCTCTCCTCCTTGGCATTGCTTAAAAGCATGTCTCTTCAAAGGCAGGCTAACATCATTGTAGTGGAGAGTACTCAGCATATGAGAGCTGCAACTCAATAGCCTGAGGTTAAAGATCAACCTCACTACAAACAAGATATATAACCTTGGGCAATAAATGTCGTAGCTTTTTCTCTTGGTTTCCTTGTTGGTAGAGTTAGAATAATAGTGTTACAGGGTTATGGGGACTATTATAGGGTAATAGAGAGGATTAAGTGAAATGTAAAGCACTAAATGCGGTGTAAACTCTTTCACTACTTAATCCAAGAATGAGTAAGTAATAGCAGAGAGGTTTTATAACAAATTTATGACTGACTTCTAGAAATTCAGAATTTACTTTTGAAATTAAGTAGCTTTCCATTCATTTGCTATCTGGTTGAAGACCATTTTATATCTGTAAGTGACATATAATTTAAAACGTTTTTGAAATGAATAATAGCTAATATCTATTGAGTGCTTAGCTTGTGCCAAGAATTATTCTAACTACTTCGCATAGTTATTTAAACCTTAAAGAAACTCCATGAGATAGACACTATTATTAGCCTCATTTTATCAATTAAAAAACAGAGATAGAAGATCTGCCCAAGGTCACAGAGCCAATAGGTGACAGAACTAGTACAGGAATACAGGCGGCCTCTCTCCATAGTCTTTATATCAGACTACCACTGCTATCTGCCTCCTGATTGTGATAGATCTTGATCTTACCTTGTTAGATGAGTTTCCTCTGCTCCCAAAGACTCCTTAAGGATTAGGAACTTCTGATCTTCGGCATGTGACATCAGGCTGAAGAATGAGATATGGTTGCAGTGACAGTTAGAAGCTAGAGAGATGAGAGACTGGAAGCCTGTGGACATGGAGAAGGCCTGGACTGTGACACACACACAGGGCGTCTTCCCAACACACCAAATGCTATGATGCACTTGTGGATTGCGAAATAGTGGTCTATATGATGCCAAATAACCAGTTTGAATCCTTCACGTTTCCATTGAGTGTCTGTTGCTCTTGGGAGTTTTCAGCGACATTTTGAAACCAGTGAGTCAAATGGGGAAGAATGTATTCAGGATCTTAATACATGAAATCAGAGATAATAATATCTACCACTTCAACCCCACAGCATTGTTGTGAGGGTCAAATGAAGTAATGCACAGTTGACCCTTGAACAACACAGGTTCAAACTTTATGGGTCTACTTATATGTAGGCCTTTTTCAATAAATATTGTAAATTTATTTTCTCTTCTTTATAATTTTGTAAATAACATTTTCTTTCCTCTAGCTTACTTTATTGTAAGAATATAGTATATAATATCTATAATAAATAAAATGTGTTAATTGACGATGTTATTGGTAAGGCTTCCTGCCAACAGTAAGTTACTAGTAGTTAAGTTTACGGGGAGTCAAGTTAAACACAGGTTTTTGACTGCCCAATGGGTCGGGGCCTCTAACCCCTTCGTTATTCAAGGGTTAACCGTATGTTAAGGTACTGATGTCAACCATCTAGTATATAGGGATGTGACTGAATGTAACTAAATTGAGAAGATGAGCCAACTCTTGAGGACAGAAAGAGTTTGGAACTAGTAGTATGGCAGAGGAAACTAATCCATAGCTAAAGAGATCTGAGCTGCTGTCAACTTTGGTAGTGACCACTATGGGTGCTGACACACAAACCATTTAGCCACTACCTTAAACAAGATAGAGATGGAGGCCTGAGGAGAATGAAGATAATTTAGCGTTGAGCCCCACATGAAATACTAGATAATGGAGGTGTATTCCCTCAACTTTCTACTTCATTTTTTATGCCTGGAGAGTCTAGGCAGTAATTGAATCTCTTTCATCTCCCAACATGAAGAAGGGTAAGTTGCTACCCAGCATGATACAGGAGTTTTAGTTCTATTAGCTTGGACTTATTTTCAAATCCTTTCAAAAACAAAGATATCATTTATATTTGTACAAATTCTAAGATCTATTCCACTTGAGTGAGAAATTTCATGCCAATAAAATAAATGTGGAGTGCAAGGAAGCACTCAACTTGTTGGAATAGATGGAAATATGTAGCAGTCCATACTCAGTCGGTCTTTGTTGAAATATTCAACCATGCTTTGCCATGATGGACAGTATAATGGCACAGGTGTGTGAACTTGTTTGGAATCTCTTATGGGTTATAATTTAAAAAATAATACCTTTAAACAAAAATTTCCATGGATTCTTTGGAGAGTTCTAGGAAGCACAATATTATTGTTATTAATGTTGATTTGTTGCCATGACTTTAGGTCAAAATAACATGAAATAATTAAACTTCTCAGGCCTTTACAGATTGTAGACCAGCTTGAATCTGAGGAATTTCTACACCATTGCCTCCTTATATTTTTTTCCTCAACTCTATAAGTGTTATTTGAATAATCTAAAGAATTCTTCTAATTCTTTTGCTTGTACAGATACAAAGCCATATCAAATAAATGAAGCTAACTTTTTCCACCATGTTTTCATCATTCTTATGTGAACTTGCCATTTTGGTAAGTATTTAATATGTTGAAATTAATTAAATGAAATACATAGAAAAATTTTTCTTGGTCCTGTGAAATACAAAATGATAGCTCCTACCCTTTAGAAGCTCAAATTTTACCTACTTTTTCCTTTTTTCATAAAGCTGGATGATATTAGAGCTGGAAAAGGATTTAGGGGGAACTGTAGATTAAGGAGCAACGTTTCAGAGGGCCCTGTGGTATTTCTGATATTTTGACTCAAGGATCATATCACAACCTGAGCAAATTGTTTAATGATGGCCACCCATTTGACTATCAAGGTGGCCGAAACACATGGTTAAACATAGATCTTTGAACTTGATATCTACTTGTAACAATGATTATTATGTTTCTTCCAATGTCCCAGGTCAACTTTTGCTATTATTATGCCTCATCTTTGTTTGCTTCTTTCTCTCAAAAGACTGCCTTTTCTTAACACAACTTTGTACCAGAGGGGGCATAATTTCACCTTGAAAACAACTCAAAGCTAAAAAGATTAGGCATAACCAACAAAGTAGAAACTAATAAGAATTTGGAAAAATAAATATATTTGAAACCTTACACCCTTGAGACAAATTTTGCCCTGGAACAAAAGACTTTGTACCAACAGAACCACAGAATTTGTTGCTAGCTCACTAGATAATGTATCCAATTCACTCTGCATCCTAAAATTTAAACAGGGCTCAATAAAGCCATCAGTGGTGTGGTGTTGTGTGTGTGTGTGTGTGTGTGTGTGTGTGTGTGTGTGTTTGTGTGTGTAAAAATGATTAACACACTTTGGCTTTAGAGAAGGTACATTAAATTACATTTAAAAATTTTATTTTTTTTGTCCATAAAGCAAAGTTGTCAATGTTCATGATATCTATAAAAACAATGTTGTTCTGAGACTCTATTAGAGTGGAGCATGTTCTCTTTAGTATTGGTGTCAATGCATATCCATTTCAGCTCCACTATACTACACTCATCTTTAAACAGTATGGCTATGGTAAAGAGGTAGAAAAGAGAAATGACAAATAAAAAATTCTATCTATCATAAATGATTGAAAAATTGAAGGCTTTTGAAAGGAGGCCATAATAAGCTAATTGAACATATAACCATCCCAAACCAAAATCCTCAAAAGAAAGGTTACTTATATTTAAAGAGAAGTTATTACCGGAAGTTCTGGCTATTGTCTTTGATGACATCCATGTCTCAGAGTGGCAAGATCAGGACACTATTGGTGGCAAAAGTTAAAGCTTTGTGAGAATGAAGAGTAAGGACCATACAATCAAATAGGAGGAAATTTATAGCATCCATTCCTCCAAGCAGGTTTACCTGCCTAACTGCTTACTTAATGTGCAGAATTTATGTATGGTATTCGCCAGAGCTCATTTTGTATTTAAATTTCTGTAGGAGGTATATTCAAATGAAGATGCTTTTTTTAAAAAAAAATGCGCAGCCAGAAATTCCAGTTGGATCTAGTTTTAGATACAGTCTCATTATTTTGCAAAGGTAAATTAATGGTGATTGGAATGTGCAAAGAGGTAACATTGATTCTTTTGATATGGGCTCCTATTTCTTGTCAGTGTTAATTTTCTGTTTTTAAATTTACTATTAAATCACCTTCAAATCTCCCAGCACCCCTGAAAATGAGTAGGTGGTTTTTAGTATCACAGTATCTCTGATTTCAGCCCTCTTCTAATCATATCAACAAAAAATTATTTGCTGAGTGAATGGATAATGACTCTAGAAGTTGAGGAATGTTGGTTAGTTACTGAGGAATACTAATGATGTTTGCTACCAGCTTGGCTATAAATTCTATTGGATCTCTTTGCTCCTAAGTATGCTTCAAAAGACATTATTTCTTAACATTTTATGTAGTAAATTTAATGGGAGAAAGTAAATTCACAGGAAAAATTCATCAGCCTTGTTGTTTTTATATTAAATGCTACTCAAAATGTAGTTTTTCTGCTATTCGGCCTTCAAATTATCTTTAAACTTGATGATGACTATGGCACAATCTGATATTTCACACACTATATATGCTCTCATTTTTCCATACATTAAAAAAACCTTATAAATGCAGAATTATTCAAGTTTTTCTACAAAAAAACCCAGACTTTTTAGGCAATAACCTTACTCCTGATTCTCTGTACCAGTACTGTCCAATAAAAATGTAATGTGAGCTACATGCAAAAAAATTTCTTATAGCCTCATTCTTTAAAGTATAAACAGTAAAAAGTAAAATTAATTTTTGTATATTTTTATTAATTATAGAATTTCCATTCATTTTTTTTGCACTGTCTTTGAAATGTAATAATTATGTTACACTTTGAGCATTCTCCAGTAAGACTAATCACATTATAAGTGCTTATTAGCCACATCTGACTAGTGCCTATACTATTGGTCTTTTTTTTCTTGAAAATTTCTTCAACCAGGTTCTTTATTTTTTCATATAGTACTCACCCCAAAGACATACTTTGTATTATATATTTATTTGACCTGAATTGAATAAATGCCTACCAAAATTCCTACTATATGAATCACTGAACATATCTTCTCAAGTGCTTAGCCTCTCCTCCTCAGCTGAGCTTTGAGTATTATTGTCTAGCAAAAAAGACATGTCCACAAACATTCAGCTACAATCCTTTATCAAAAGCACAATATCCACCAGTGCTCTTAAAGTCGATAAATCTAGAAAGACAGCTTGTTACATTGACTCTACTCCAATAACAAATGTTAATTATTTGAGTTTTTTAGTGATTTAAACTTTCCTGATAGAAGATGTCATCAAAATGATTATGCCATTATTTAAAATTATTTGCAAATTTGATGTTTTACTGGGTCTAAATCTTCTGAATGTTGATTGACTAAACAATGGTTATATATGTGTGTAATTAACATAGTAACTTTCTTGAGAGGTTTTGCTTTAAGGTGATGGGTATCAGCACAAATTCACCAAATGTCCCTAAAAGAGGACTAAGTCCTTAATGTAGAACTGAGAAAATATTCATCCATGACTAGCTCAGTAGATCCAAACCGCCATGTACTAACTAGCCTAAGTTGCTTTTATCTACTGTTGGACTACAACTTTCTAACTAAATTCCCTGCACGTGTCTAATTCATTGTACACAGTGCAAATGTCGTCATTGTTTTAAATCACACATCTGATCTGATTCTGTCTTAAGCACTATTGAGATTTAAATTCTTTAATGGCTTTGCATTCAAAATTCTGTGGCCCGTTAGGAAAGCCTACAAACTAGGCTCTTCCTACCTCTTCAAGCTCATCACAAGCTGGCTTCCTGTGCTTCTTAAATCCTCTCCAGTAAGCTTAGCTCTTTGCCACCTGAGCTAGACCCCTGCCTGTAATATCTGGCAGATTTTAGAGATCTCAATCAAAATTTTATTTCCTTGGAGAAGATTTCCTTGTTCACCTTGGTGAAAGAGCACTTCATATTGGTATTCAGTGCACTTATAATTAAAAATAATTATACAAGCAAGCTGCTGAAGAATGTTTCCTTTTTCATTAGTCTGTAAGTTCCACATGGGCAGGAACAGTATCTACCTTATTATTCTTCATGTTCTGAATGTCCAGCTCGTTCATAATAGATCTATCATTACAGCATAAAAATTAAGAGCATGGTATTGAAAGTCAAGATTCCAGTTAAGAGAACTGATATTTTGAGGTAGTTGCCCAATATTTCCAAACTTCAGTTCCCTAATCTATAAAGAAGGGATAAAAATCATACTATTTTATAAAGCTATTAAGAAGATTAAACGAAGTAAGTCATGTAAAGTGCTTAGACTGTCATTCCCTTATAGAAAAGTCTCAATGCAGTTGAATGATGGTGTAGGTAATGGTTTCTGTCAGACCATATTCTTCCTCTGTGTATTTTTTACCTTGCACATCAAGCAACATTTTCAGACCAGGACTTCCTATGTTTTACTATGGGAAATATCTAGTAGCTTGGCCTAAAAATTGATATAGTTCTTTTGACAGCTATAGTTTTTAATGTGACTTATAAACACGTTTTTGGGTTTATGCTTTGTAGCTTCTTGTAAATTTCAGTTACGTGACTCAGCATGTGTAAATGCAGCCATTTCTGGGACACAGGTGAAATCGAATGTCGGGATATGGCACTCTGATATGCCATTGTCACTAAAGAAGTATTAACATTATCTCCAGTTTACAGATAGGTAGAATGTGAATTAGAGTGATTAACTTGTCTATGGATATAAAAATAATAATGGGACTAGGAACCAAACCTAAACAATTTGACTTCAAAGCCCATGTTTGAGTGCTTTGCTATGCAACTATGCTTCATAAACATATTTGATCTTCATGACAGCATGTGGGGTAGGCAGGAATGAGTGTGTCCATTTTGTAGAAAAGGAAATTGCTAGATTTAATATGTAACTTTTCCATGATCACATTGCTAATAACTAGTGGAGCTGGCTCTGGAACTTCCATTGTTTAATGCTAATACGAGCGTTTCTTCCGTAGTGATTCCATGATACCTCTCAATCAATAAGAGGAAAGGTAATTATACCTGTGAAAGCATTTTGAAATGAACATGAAGTGCCATAGAAATGAGAGCAATTTTTTGCTATGATGTCTTTATAACTATTGGTAGCACCCACAATATCCTTTAAAGGAAGGGTTAACAGAGAACTTGTCATCTCACTAAACCAAATGTACCCATCTGACACCATATTGGTAAGAAGATTCAACAGTTGGAATCAACACTGAAAGGACTGGGCTGATGGCACCTAAAATGTGAAAATGCTCAGCCTCGTGTAAGAAAATTCATATAGAAAGATAAAGAAAAAGCCTGTTTTAATGGAAGATAGTGACTTCAAAATTTCTGATTCTACTAAACAAAGAAGGGAGGAGTGTTCTGTTGAGGCTTGGATAATTCTCCAGTGTTGCAGGGCAGGGCTTCATTGAGAGGAATTACAATGGGTAGGCTCAAGTGGATGACTCCTGGCTGCTACCTTAAAGTGTTGCTGCTACGCAAAAGCCATCACAACACACCTGTCAACAGATTTGTCAGATGAATACCAACCAGGCTGAGGGACCTGGCATTGCTCTCTGTTAACCTTGCTTTGACTCAGAACTTGGGTAGCCTGTTTTTCATACTTATGTACACTCTTGTTCTGTCCATTTCATCCCATGACCTTATTGCTGGTGTAATCACTCCCTCTCTGTAGCTCCAGTGACAGATTTTGCTTTAGTTTCTATTTACTTTAAGTCCATATTAAATTCTGGTCTTGTCCACTGTACAGAGCCTCAAGAATTCTCTAACAAGCAGGAGCTTTCCTGACTGGACAATCTATCCTGGGCTTCCTATTGGGAGACAAAACAAGGAAGTATTATGAGCCTAGGATTTGGGTTTAGAAAACTCTGGGATCAAGAGTCGGATTTGTTTCTAATTCTTAAATATTTGAACTGAGCTAGGATTTAAGTTTTCTGAGCCTCAGTGTTTTTCTACAAAATAGATAAACATAGTACCTGTACCACAAAGATATAGACAGAATTAAATGACTTAGGCTATGTCTGTAATAAAAGCTAAATAAGTTAAAAAGTGAATAATAAATGCTAAATATTGTTATTTTAATTACTATGCTCACTGGGCTGAAATTCCCCATCATATTTTAAACTCAATATATAAGGGTAAGGACCGTATTTTTCTCCTTACATTACATATCTTTAGCATCTAACTAATAAGAGGTACAAGATAAAAATTTTAAATTAATGACTTGTAACTTTGAGGAGTTGTTCAGAAACTTCTTCGGCAGGGATCAAGAAGACTATTTGTCACTAAGGAGTTCTTTGACACCCTAAATCCTGCAATCCTGCACAAAGTAGGCTATGGTTGAACTGCAAAATGGTTCTATGTTAAAGTCTTCTCCCTTCTAGAAGCTGGCAATGTTCAGAATCCTGAACATGTAGTACAAAATCAAGCTAAAAGTATTAAATTGATATAACTGATAAGAATAATGGTGATGTATCTTGAGATTCCTACTGAAAATAATGATACATTAAAAACAAATATTGTTAAGATATAACAATAAAAACAAGAAAACCTGCTTGATCACGAAATGCAATGTGATTTAATCTTAATTAGATTCCATTCCGTTTAAGGCACACAGTGCAGACAAATTCTATCAAGGAGAATGAGAAAGGTACGTGAGGAGACTGAAGTGCATAAATCTTTTTTGAATAAAAGACATATGTCTGGTTAAGAAAGCAGAGGCAAATGTAACTAGAAAAGTAGATGAGGTAAGATTATGGGAAACACTGAAAGATAAATAGAAAACTTGGGATTTGATAGAATAAAATAAAAAACTGAGAATCATTGTAAATTCTGGTATAGTGATATTTCATGGTGAAACCACCCTTTAAAAAGTAATAGAGAAAGGTCAGCGGAAGGCTTATAATGAAAGATATTAGGGAAGAAGTAGTAAAGCTTTTGCAGAGAAAAACTGATGTTGTAGAAATACTACATTGGATCAGCATTCTAAAAATGCAGTTCTAATCTTATCTAAGTCATAACCTTGGGAAAGTTACTTAAATTTTCTATTACTGTGCTAACTCATATCTAAAATCAGGTGGTTGGATTCCATCACAATTTCCTGAAACATACAGTAAGACAGTAAGATAGACAACTTTAGGTGAAACACAGAGCAACTTAAAATTTTTAGTTATGTATTTTTTTTATTATTATTATTTTTACAATTACCACATTTACGTAAAGTTATACTGGCTATACATTAGCAGAATGATATAATTTTTAAAAAGAATCATGATTTTTTTTGCTTCTGGTCATCAGAAAATAAGAGTCTGGAATTATCATAGTACTATGAAAACTAAAAAGTTGAAAAAAAGTAATAAACAATAGTTTTCAGACATTGGTGATCAAGATGCACTGTGATCACTAAGAGGAAGAAAACAACTAAGGTGAACCCTATGAAAAGCTTCATTTTCTGTGTACCAGCAATTTCTATACTGTAGCAAATGTGGGGCAACCCAAAGACAGCTCAGTTGTCTAGTTGACTTAAGGAGACAGAGAGTGGAATTCAGGAAGGATAAGAACAACATTTGTGGGGCAGAACAACAAAGAAAGAGGAACAATCAAAAGAAAGAGTTCCTGAAATATGGAGAGGCATCTCCCTGAACCTTGAACTAAATAATAATCTGCTGATGCAAAGGGTAAAATTACACAGAGTGAACAAAGTAAAACTTTCAGAGAAAAACAATTGCCAAGGAACTATAAGTAAAACAATTCCTAAAATATACATAGGAATTGATTTGAATTGCCACCAACCAGCATGGAGACACCTTTCTGAACATATAGTAATTCAACAGAGATCTCAGAAAAATTCATGCCTCAGTAGTAGGGCAAAACTTTCTTATAGGAAACATTACCCTTGGGGGATTTTTAAAAATCCTCAAAACAATCAAACTTAGCTGCGAGTAAATTAACTGACTGCTAAAAAATTTCTAACCGCTGTTTAAAGGACTAAAATATAATTCAGCACTCAGAATGCAAACTTCAAAGTCTGACATCCAAAAAAAATTATTAAGCATGTTCTGATGCTGGAAAATATAACCCTTAATCAGGAGAAAGTCAATCTACAGAACAAATTGACAATGATAGAGATAATTAAATAAGCAGAAAGTATGTTAAATGGATATTAAAATATGCTTACGATGTTAGAGGATTTAAAGAAAAACATGAAAATTAAGGATGAATGATACAGAAGATATAAAAAAAAAGAACTAAATGAAGATATAGTTACAGCAAATTAGACAGTGCAAAAGAAAATACTGTGAATGTGAAACCATAGGAATAGAAACTCTCAAATGAAGCACAAAGAGAAAAACACTGGGGGGAAGACACAGCTTTAGTGACTTGCGAATCAATTGCAAGTAGTTTAAGATATATGTAAGTAGACACTCAGAAAAAGTTAAGGCACAGAAGATAGTTGAAGAAATCATGAACAAAAACTTTCCAAATTTGATGAAAACTACATATCCATGGACCCAAGAAGCCTATAGAGTTCCAAGTAAGATACACACAAAACCACAATAAGGATCACTCAAATTACTGAAAATCATTCATGAAAAGAAAATTTAAAAACAGAAGAAAAGGTACATTAAGTATCAAAATCAAAGATAAAATTTTACAAATTTATCAAAAACTATGCATGCCAAAAGTCAATGGACATTTAAAGAAGAAATCTGAAAAAAGAACAACAAAATATGAAAGTCAATCTAAAATTTCATTGTAAGAAAAAATATCTTTCAGAAAAGAAGGCAAAATACCTTTACTTTCTCTCCTATCAGAGAGATTCTGGGACCCTCTCAAACTTTTTCTATGGATATATACAATTTATCATTTCCTTCTCTCCTGGGACAGGTCTCAGGGTTGTGTGCCCTCTCTGAATCATCACCAAGCATTAGGGAAATGCAAATCAAAATCACAATAAGATATGACCTCACACTTGTTAGGATGGTTATCATAAACAACAACAACAACAACAACAACAACAACAACAACAACAAAAAACCATGACAACAAGTGTTGGCAAAGATGTGGAAAAACTGGAACCTTTATACACTCTCAGCGGGAATACAAAATGGTGCAGCTGCTAATGGAAAGCAGTATGGAAGTTCCTCCAGAAACAGAACTACCAGATGATCCAGCAATCTCATTTCTGGGTATATATTCAAAAAAAATCAAGACCTTGAAATCAAGATCTTGAAAAAATATATGTACTCCCAGTTTATTTCAACATTATTTACAATAGCCAAGGTATGGAAGCAACCTAAATCTTCACTGATGGACAAATGGATGAGGAAAATGTGGTATATACAAGCAATGGAATACTATTCAGCTTTAAAAAAGAAAGACATCTTGCCATATGAAACAACATAGATGAACCTGAAAGACATTATGCTAAGGGAAATAAACCAGTCACAGAAGGACAAATACTGGATGATTCCACTTATATAAAGTATCTAAAAATAATAAAACTCATAGAAGCTGAGAGTAGAACAGTGTCTGCCGGGGGATAGGAGAGGGAAAAAGGGGATGTGATGTTTAACAGGAATAGTTTTAGTTGTGCAAGAAGAAAATGTCCTAGGAATCTTCGGTATGACATAGTACCTATAGTTAACAGTGCTGTACCATACACTTAGAAATCCATTAGGAGGGTTGACCTCATGTTAAATGCCCAACCACAATAGAAAACATGAAAAAATGAAGGCAAAATTAAAGCCTTTTTCAAACACAGAAAATCAATCACTACCAGATCTGCAAAACAAGAAATGTTCAAGGAAGTTCAAGGCCAAGGGAAATAAGACAAAGGGAAATAAAGGAAATAAGGACAGGATCTCTCAAGCTTCTAACCAAAGAGACAAAATAATAATAACAATAATAATAAGAATTCATTTTTATGAATAGTCGTTGCTTACAATTACTGTTAACAAATTACCACAAACTTAGCAGTTCAGAACAATATGTATTTATCAGCTCACTGTTTCTGTGGGTCAGTAGTCAGGGCATAGCATAGCTAGGTCCTCTGCTCAAGGTCTCACCATGCTGTAGTCCAAGTGTTGGCCAGGCTCTTACTCAGTTGGAGGCTTCACGGGGGAAAAATGGGCTTCAAAGCTCATTCAGGTTTTAGCAGAATTAATTTCCTTTTAGCTGTATGACAGAGTCCCAGCTTCTTACAGATTTTGGCTGGAGGCATATGTGGATCCTAGAAGCCACACACAATACCTTCCTACGTGGGATTCCTCAACATACCTATTTACTCTGCCAAGCCAACAAGGAGAATCTCTTGCTACAGTCTGTTAAGGTGGATTCTCATGTAATATAATCAGGGAGTGACATCCCATCACCTTTGCCAATTCCGTCAGCCAAAAGAAAGTCTCAAGTCCTTTCTTGATTCAAGGAGTGAGGACCAAACAAATGCATGTACACTAGAAGGTGAAGATCATTGGAGGGAATCACCTTTGGCTGTGTGTGCCACATTATTGTTATGAAAACTTGCTTAGAGAAAAGAAAGTGTATTTAATTTTAGAAATATTCCTCCATCAACATAATTAGGTCTTGGTAAATTTCCTGGGGTGCATCCTTTCCAAGGTAAAAATCCACATGATTGTAGTGTGGAATAAACTTGTAATAAATAAGTCTGGTAATTTTAGGGAGTAAATTCTCAGTGTCCTTGAGATCAGCCACACGGTCCTGTCCACCACTCCACATTGCTGTTGGAACTTCCATCTTAGTAACGTTGTATATGGGAGGTGTAAGCTAAATTCAATTAAAGAGACAGAGAAAAAGAAAAAAAGAGTTTTCAAAGACAACCACATTATATAAGTAACATTAACTATTAGCTGTTAAGTAAGTTCTTCAAATATTAAAAATGAGCAACTAGGATACACTTAATGATATGTAAACATTAAAATGTTAAAAATACTTGAAAGTACTTTAGTGCAATACTATGCATTGTGATTTTAAAAAGACAACCATTATACTCCTGATTTGCACTTTTGGGAAAATAGAAAAGGATCCTAGATTAAAGGGGCTCTTCTTTGGGGATCATCTTTTCAGCAGTACTTGAATTGGGGCTATGTCCTTTTCAAATAAAATATTGAGTAGGATTAATATAAATACCCCCTCTCATATGCAGAAATTCGAGCTCACAGAAATTACTGACATTTGAGCAGACTCCTCAGGAAGCATCAAGACCAATATATGAAAGCAGACATTAGAAATATGATGTTAAAAAGCCAGCCTGTTATAGAGAAATTGTGTGTCTGTGGTGCTGAGCTAGTAACTCTTCCCTTCTCCCTTTTTCCCCCATTCTTGTGCTGATTCAACAAATCCAGTCCCTCAGTAGCACAGTGGTCCAGCGAGACCAGGCCTGGCCAATTAGTTTTTCACTCTTATGGCCACAGTGGTTGTATGAGAGATGATGAAAAATGTGCTCAAGTTCTCTCTGGAACTTTTTAACAGAGCTATTAAGAAACATTTGTCTTTTTCTTTGAGTTTGCAATTGAAAGAACTATATGAGCTAGGTACTTCCAGTCACCATACTACTACTACTGCCTTGGAAAGAACTTAAGAATGGAAACAGCATATGCAAGCAGAACTGAGACACAGAAAGAGGTAGAGGGAAAGGAGAGGGAGAGAGAGAGAAAGCCCTGATGACAGAGTTTAAGTTCCTGGCAATTGTGAATTTAGTTCAGAAAAGCATTTGGTTTCTACTACTTGCAACTAAAAGAGTCTTAATTATTACATATGCTATGGACTGAACTGTCTTCCTCCAAAATTCATATGTTGTATTTAGAGATAGGGCTTTTAGGAGGTAATTAGGTTAAATGAGGTCATAAACTTTGGGTCCTCATCCAATAGGAACAGTGGCCTTATAAGAAGGAGATATTCTCTCTCTCTCTCTCTCTCTCTCTCTCTCTCTCTCTCTCTCTCTCTCTCTCTCTCTCTCTCTCTCTCTCTCTCAATTCACACATTGAAAGTAAGGTTAGGTAAGTACATAGCGAGAAAGTGGCTCTCTGCAAGCCAGGAAAAGAGCCCTAACCAGAACCCATCTATGCTGCCATTCTGATTTCAGACTTCCAGCTTCCAGAGCTGTAAGAAATTAATTCCCGTTGTTTAATCCACTTAGTCTACGGTATTTTTTTATGGCAGCCTGAGCAGATTAATATACCATAGTCAATTTGGGCAGCAAGATTAATAAATAAAAGTAATGTGGACAAACATATAGATCCATAGGAAACTGATTTCTTTGAGAACTAGAAATGTGCCTGAGGGAACACCAACTTGGTGGCTGTGCACTTCGAGTTCTCTTAGCAGGGTGATATTCAGGCAGAGTGCACTTCTATAGTAATATATGCCGGTTGATGATGGCTTGTGCCTGAGTCTTTGCATTACTACATATTTTAAGCGCCGTCACCTCTACTCTATAATACTAGGAAGTTTTGGACCTGAGCTTAGGGGCAAGTGGTAAATAAGAATGTGTAGCTATGAGAAGGTGATAGGTGGGGTAGAGGATGAAATCAGTGCAGATTAGCATTGACCATGGTGCATGAAAGGGTAAGATGGACTCAGAAAGCCTGGTGCACGGCCCCAAATGCAAAGTGCAACTGATGATAGAAGAGACGTGCATAAATATTTTAATGCAAAGCATAAATATTTTAATGCAAAGATAGAAATAAAGAATACATGACAACACATAGGCAGCAACAAATATCAGTAAGCTTTAAGAAACAAAGGGGGTCTGAAAAGGCCCAGAAATCAGAATATCTTTACTGCAATGATTTAATACCCTGCTAAGGATGAATGGGGGAGCCTAGAACATTCAGATTAGGATCCAAACAATACATGGTATATTTTGGCTGAGAATATTTTTTAAATTTTCTTAGTACTAAAAGATTGGCGATTACATTTGTAAATATACTTGTCTAATTTATGGTTGAAACTAAGTTTATTGCTTTTGAAAAGTGCATATAGTTCACCCTCAATTTGTTTGAGTTCTTCTCCCCCCCCAAAATCCCAAGAAAAAGATTCATAGTTGAATCTGAATCACCATTTAAGAAAAACTAGAATCTGTAGGCACAATGATAAAGCTAATATCTGTGACTCTAAGTCTTACAGGGTAAGGCTATCATCTAAGAAGCCTTCCCTAAAACAGCTGTATACTCTTGCTGTACAAGGAATTGGTTAATTACAAAAGTAAATAGTACTTTGACATAGCATGTTTGTATGTGTGGGCACACATCCTCCCAACCACATAACTATAGCAATTTAGAAGAAATATCAGATTTTTCATGCCAGTTGAAATTACGCATTTCCACTACTGTAGTTATTATGGTGGCACTGAAAATTTGCTTTTTAAAGGATTTCCAAATTTCCACATCCCTGAAGTAGAAAAAGCTATGTATCTTTGAAGACTACTTGTTTAATATGATCCCAGTAGTTCATTCGACTATTCTTAGGGTTTTTTTTTTCTTAACTTGAATCTTAGCAAGAAGCCAAAATTTAAAAATTTTTATTAAATGTCCTTATTTACTAAAAAAAATAACCACAACAATACATATTTCCCTATAATATGAAAATTTTGCTCCAAAAGTTTTCATAGATAATGTCAAGAAATACCTTGACATACTATTCTCTGTCAAATAGCACTGCTTCTTCCTGCTATAACTTTATTTCTGTCTGGTGTGACTTTAATAATCCTATTTTTTTTTAGTGAGTAGTAAATGACTTTCCAAAGAATAGGACAGTGTTAGCTCATTTTATGAGATAGATAAGAAGTCTGAGAATATGCTCTAGAAACAAACATTATGTATCTTTACTTCTGTCTTTAAAATATGGTCTTAAGTGCTAAGAGTTTCTATTTTTTTGAGAAAGAATAAGTGTAGTAGAAGAATGGACTTTAGATCCAGAAACTCCTGGGTCACATTTTGTTCCTTTACTAGCTAAATAATTTTGACAATTTACCTAACCTCTTGAGCCTCTGGACAAAAGAAGACAATAATATTTACCTTGAAAGATCATTGTTAAGATAAAAAATAATATAACACATAGTGAGAATCCAATAAGCAGCATCTGATCTATATAACATATCTGGCATAGTTTAAATGGGCCCTAGTAAGTGCTTAATGAGTGGCTACTACATTTATCAGTCTATTTGCAGTATGCAACAGATGATTATTATTATGATGGTACCTGGTGGAAGTGCATCATGTTCTGATCAGGGTTTCCCCAGTCAAAAGCTTGGAACAGACCAGAATTAACAGCCTATAAAAAAAAAATAATAAACACATTAAATGACATGAAAAATACATATTTAAAGATCGTAAACAAGAAATATATAAAGTTTGACATTATGTCTCAGCCTTTAGCACACTAGCTAAAATTCAATAAAAACTAATAAGCCAAATAATAAAAATGATAAAAATTGATACTAATTTATGGAACTGACTGACAAACTTTTATTTCCCCCATACTTTTCCAATGAAAAGTCTTAGGCAGCAATGCCTTTAAAAGTTACAATGGTGTACACAGAAAAAGTTTTAAAGGATGTCGAATTGAATAAGTTTTAAATATCTTGGCTTAAAAAATTTATATACATTAAAAGGTACCAGCTATATATCTCCTACATTAAAAAAGAACTGCTAGTATTATTATACAACTTTAAATATTATCCTTGTCAGATGATCTAGGATATGATGATTATAGTCCCTGTGCTTAAGCAATTTTGTTACTATTGAAAGGAATGTTCTTTCGCAGAATGCCCTCAGTGCTTCCTGTGGGAGCTGTGGCGCTGCTGTCTCTTGTCTGCAGGCAGTGCATCCTGCCATGTTGTCAGTAACGTGGCCATGGGCTACATGTCTGGGAAAGTATGCACACTCATTTTGGCATTTTAATTTTTAGACTTCAGAATTTAGAATGAAACATTTAAACACCTGGGGTCCCTTTTCCTGTTATTTGCCACTCATGTTGAATTGAGAAGACAGGTAATTTTTAGCTTTACCTTGAGCACTTTATTAAATTATTTTTGGACTACTCTAAGGGTTTATTTTTTTTAAAACTTAAATCTCAAGTATTTTGTTTCCCACACTCATTTATTTAATCCTGATTTTTAGTTTTAATTTATTTCCATCAGATTTATTTTGACAGAGGCTGTAGTCTGCTGTTAATGAAATTCTGCAAGTTTTCAGCAATGGGAAGCAATAGACTATACTAGATATGAACTTGGATTTTAGGATTCTGAATCTGTGGTCCAGAACAAGATATTTATTTTCTCTGAACTTGTTTTTTCATCTATGAAACAGGAATGTCAACATTGTTCTCATAGGATGAGAAGATTAAATAGGGCAAGGCATAAAAAACATATAGCACTTAGTTGCTCAACAAACCCCTTTTTACTAATATAACCACCACCACCATCATCATTACTATCTTCATTATCCTTGCCTTAGCTATCTGTATAGCTAATGAACAAACATTTTTTCCTCTTACCCTTATTTCTATACTAAAGAGAACTTTCCGTCAAAGAAGAGTGCCTGCTCTTTTAAGAGGAGTAGCTGTGAGATCTGTAAGAAATTGGCTGTGACATTTGTAGAATGGGAATATCAATTTCTTCATTGAAAGATTGTTATAAGAATGAGATTGAAAGAAATCGTATGTATGAATAGAAAAAGAACACATAGTAAGTGCTCAATAAATATGAAATTGAAGTTATATTGCCTGGAAAGCTATGCCCATCAGAGTCTACCTGTCTCTCACCAGTAGGAGGCCCTATGTCCTCAATGTCCTTTTTCCTATAGGAACTTGAAGGTTTATCTCCTGGGGGTAAAACTCTTCAAAGAATTTCAGAAATCCTTAACTAATGTTTCAGGCTATCTATAGCAGTGATTCTCAACTTTAAAGCAAAGAACAAAGTTATCAGGGTGCACATTAAAATGCAAATTCCTAGGGATCTCAGATATATTAAAACTTTGGGAAGAACTTTCTCTTTCTCTCCCCCCACCCCCTTGACATGCACACACAAAACCTTAACTGAGGATAGAAAGATAAACCATTGATCTGTTTTAATTTCTTCCTAATACTTAATTTTCTCTGAATGAAACATTATTTCTATACTCTGAAATGGCCCATATGACAATTGAAGGATGAGCAGATCTTTCTGCAATAGCCTATATCATGTTATATAAAGTTCTACTAGAGCTGATGATTTCTCAAAAGAGGAAATACAAACTTTTCCTAGAAAAAGGTGGTTTGGAATAAGCTAAGAATCAGAATTCAGTAGAATACCTGGAAACTAGGCCCAAACACCAAACACTGAGGACATGAAGAATACAACAAAGTAAAGGAAATCAACACGAGTTGATGCTGATTCTAGAAACATCAACTGGACAGTGGCAGGTGTCTGCAAAACTCTGCAGTAAGCTCTCTGGGAGTGCTCTTTGGGGATCTTGAAGAGATAGGCATGCATCATATCAGGAACAGAAAGCACATACCTGGGCCCAGTGGCGCATATTCTGAACAGATGTTCCTGCCTGACCATGTGCAAAATAAACATCCAAGCGACTCTGTAAAATTAAGATTATTTCTTAACTGGAAGCTAAACATATAATCACACTACAAATAAATTTAAACATGTTTCTCGATTTTTTTTAAGTAATAAACATATACCATATTCTTTGAAGAAATATTAACCAAAGAAACCCATCTTTAAGAACTTTCCCATCCCTTAGCTCTGTTCTGTCCTGAGCAGGATCTTCATAAAGCCAATAGAGGACATCCGACTGCTCAAAGACAGAAGGTAATATAAATTTCTTTCCAGTCTCACATGTTCAAGAGGACAAGAGGTCAAGGGATAAAAGCCTCATTGACCTTTATCGTCACCCTGTGTTATATCCAAAAGGACATTCCAAGAAAGTTGTTCATTGAGAACAGATCTGAATGTTCCCTTTTGCTTTCTTATTTTAAAAATTTGATAAATAATCTACAGGGCTCTTTGAAAGTTTGCAGGACATAATCTATTCAGTATTTTAACCTTCATTTACATTTAGATTTATTCTGAATAATAAAAAAAAAAATCCACAGCAGTAAGTCTGAGATAGGGCTCAGGCACAGTGAGATAAATTTCAAAACCACAACCTTAGTTAAAGTGAAGGGCTTTTCAATGGTGGCACTTTGGCCAATAGCAAGAGTTAGTGAGAATTTTCAGCAGTAAAACTTTCTCAAATCCTCCTACTAAAGCAGGTAGGCTCTCAGCTTTGGTTGGAAGTCATGAACATGCTAATTACATTCCAGAAGACAAAAGGAGACATTGAAATGTGGTTTCCATGCAATTCAGAATGAACTCTCCTCACCTCTGTGCAACAAAAGAATTGTTTTCTCAGATTCAACTACTTACACATACCATGTTTAAGTTTTTTGGATCGAATCCACAAATAGAAAATAGTAAGTTGCTGCAAATATGATGAAATAGCTTCCGGTTGCACACTTTGGTAGCAACGAATTGATTAAGAAATGTATGAGGAGAGAACATCTTGTCACCAAATAATACCTGTAAGATCAATTTAAGACACCATGAAATTTCATAGATGTGCATGTCAAGAGTGGAAAGTGAATGACAATTCAAACAAAGACTGGACAGAAGGTGACATCTGCTTAGGACTTAGTCGTCAGTGAAAAAGGGAGGTCTGTTAGATTTTGTCTTTGTTCTCCCAACTCACTGTGGTCATCCCAATTCATCTTTCGATCTCTTTTCTCAAGATACTTTACATGGGTTTGTTTTTGTAACACCTCCTGAGAAACTAGTCCCCATAGAACACTGCTAAGCCTTTGGAGTCTGCAATATCTTGATTTGATTCTGGACTCTGTCTCTTATACCTTAGAAATGTATTTAATTTCTATCATCCTGAATTTTCTCAACTATAAAATGGAATATTAATATGCACTAAGTAGGACTGTTGTGAAGATAATAGCTCATGCTTACAAGGCACCTAGTGCATTTTCAGAACCTAGTAAAGATTCCCAAACAATAACTATTATATTTAGTGAATGATACATACTTAATGAGTCATTCTCTCCAGAATCTTTTACTAAATTCTTTCCAGAGGCAAAAGCTTAACTTAAAGAAATGAATCTCTACTAGTGGAATTTTAGGCAATGTTACAGGTAAGTTGAACTTATCTTTTAAACTTCAGGAATCTTTGAAATTTTAACATAAATAAATATCTAATCCCTGTGTATATAAATCCAATCTTGTATTTTTTTTTTTTTTACAATAACTAGTTTTATCATCTTAGGATAATAATCCAGATATAAAGGTGAAAAATATTTTTTTAATTCTTAAAACATTTGGAAACACCCATTTACAGCTAAAACTGGAATATCTCTCTCCTGAAATCCTTTATTAATTGGTAATTACAACTGAAGAGCAACAAAAACTGGCATTTATTTTTATTGAACTCATGCACTATAATATTTTACACTATGTTTCGTAAACAGATCTGGTAAATTCATCCTGGGTATAACTTATTGAATCCTGAGTCTGAAAAATGTTTTCTATAATCAATGGTAATCTTCATTTAATGGAATATTTGATATTCCATGGAATATTAATGAAATGTATGATATGCCATGACTTTATATAACCCTTCATAATACTAGAGAGAGGAAAGGAGGAAGAATGAAAAGGAGGGAGGGGGAGAGAGTCTACAATATATTAAACTAGTTCAAATCATACTTCTTTAGGTCTGGAAAGCAATGATTAATCATTACAGACATTATCTAATTGATTCTGGCCTCTTATTCACTTTTGTCACCATCATCGGGCTCCTTAGACAATATGCCATATAATTTATTTAATCTACTGATCAAATTATAATTCTTCTTCTGTAACTGTCTACATAATTTAATAATAGTAGCAGCAGACATATAGAGTGAACTTATCTTTTAAAAGAATGTCGATATTGATTATATGTTCTCAAATGCGATAACTTAAATAGGTCACCACATGAATAAGTAATTAAAATAAAAGGCAGGATCTGATTTTAAGCACTGAAATTTTTATTTTTCATTTACCAATATCTTTGTCATCCATACTTGGCAGAAAACCCATGCGAAAGGAAAACAGCCAGTTCATAGAAGTAATCAACCATGAAGATCTACAGTAAGGGGTCCTCGTTCTTTGTTCTGATAGTTGGCTTTCTTAAATATAGGGTGAATTAGAACGACAGTTTCTGACTTTACTCCACTTTTATATCCATGCATTAGTAACTCAGTAAAATTACCATATATTTACCTAAGGATAAATGATCCTTTACCCTAACCTAAAAGAGAGGATAATAATGCAAGCTAACCAGCCATAGAGCACCCACTTGCAGAGTGGCAAACATGCTGACTTGTTGATGTAATTCCACATTGGTTCTGTAAGGGGCATGCTTGTCACTTAATAGCATGATGATAGGCTTCTTCTGTTAGCTCTTTCTGTATTTTGTGAGTAAGAATTAGAAAAGGCCCCTCTTCTGGGCACATGGCCCCAAGCCAGGGTACATGGCTTGCTAAGCAGAACATGAGCTGGATTAAGCCTCAATGGCCTGCTGAGCTGGCACCCTTGTATATGGTTGCATAAGTATCCAGAACTGACTTTTGCAGGGTGGCATTGAAAAAGTGGGAGAAATGACAACATATAAGAAAGAGCACTGATCATGGATGGCCTGGTTAGGTCTATGTTCAAATTCTAACTCTGCCATCTGTTAGCTGGGTGATGTGGGACAGAATGCGTAGCCTTTCTGAGACTCAAGTTCTTTTTTAAAGAAATTAAGACATACTAACAATCATTATATTAGTAATATGTAAAAAGCAAAGGATCAAAGCAAACTATAGCTCAGCAAAAAAGAGAGATAAGAACAGGATGGCAAAAATGCCCAGGGACAGAACAAGGGGTGGAAAGGGGGGAAAAGATGAAAAATTGGTAGACAGGAAATCTGAAACACGAAGTATTATGGCTTTGAATCTAAAATAAATTCGTTACTAATACTAGATAATATTTATTGAGCACCTACTATAGGTATGATGCTTGAATGTATATTATCTCAATGTCTTAAATGACTTGCTAAATTCTATCCATTTTTAACTTATTTATTTATAAATTTATTGAGGAATAATTGACACCATAAGTCATTAAAAATCTATGAATGAAAGTTTGAACTCTTAACCTACTTCTCCCTAACAGGGAGATTAACAATCCCTCTTCCAGCTCCTGACAATCATCATTGCATTCTTTGTTTCTACAAAACTGACTCTTTAAAATTAGATTACTCATATAAGTGATTCTATACAGTATTTGTCCTTCTTTGTCTGGATTATTTTCTTTAATATTATGCGTTTATGTTCATCTATGTTGTTGTAAATGACAATTATTTCCTTTTTTTTTTTTTTTGGCTTTTTACATGTTCCGTTTAATTTTTATATTTTAATTTGTTGAGGAAACTCTATACTGTTTTCCATAAAGATGATACTAATTTATATTTCCACCTAGTGTGTAGGGTTTCCTTTTCCCATTCTCATCAACATTTATCATTTCTTGTCATTCTGATAATAGCCATGCTAACAGGTATGAGGTGATATCTCATTGTGGTTTTAATTTGCATTTGCCTGAGGATTAATGGTGTTGAGAACCTTTTAATATATTTATTGGCCATTTGTATGTCTTCTTTGGGAAACTTTGTAGTCCTTTGACCATTTTTAAATTAAATTATTTGCTTTTTTGCTATGCTATATGAGTTCTTTATATATTTTGGATATTAACTCCTTATCAGATACATAGTTTGCAAATTTTCTCCTAATCTGCAGGTTACATTTTGAATATATTGATTCCTTCATTTGATGTTCAGAAGCTTTTTAGCTAGTCCCACGTGTTTATTTTTTGCTTTGATTTCCTGTGCTTTAGGTGTTTTATCAAAAAAAAAAAAAATCACTAGCAAGATTAATGTCAGGGAGCTTTTTCTCTTTGTTTTCTTCTAGGAGTTTTATGTTTTCAGGTCTTAAATTTAAATCTTTATTCCATTTCAGGTCAATTTTTATGCATGGTGTAATACAGGGGTCCAGTTTCATTCTTTTTCTTGTGGCTAGTCATTTATACCAACAATATTTATTGAAGAGAATATCCTACTATCCTTTCCCATTGTATGTTCATAGTGCCCTTGTCAAAGATTAGTCGACACTAAGTATGGGTTTATTTCCAAGCTCTCTTTTCTGTTCCATTGGCTATATGCCCGTTTTTATGCCAGCACCATACTGTTTTGATTATTATATCTTTGTAATATAGTTTGAAATCAGGAAGTGTTAGGCCTCCATCTTTGTTCTTCTTTCTCAAGATTAGTTTGGGCATTCAGGGTCTTTGTGGTCACATAGAATATTTTTTTTTTTTATGTCCATGAAAAGCCATTGGAAATTTGATAGGAATTGTATTGACTCTATAGCGTCATGCTACTCTTTGGGTAGTATGGACATTTAAACAGTTTTAATTCTTCCAATCCATAAATATAGGACATCTTTTCATTTACTTGTGTCTTCTTCAATTTCTTTAATCAATGTCTTAGTTTTCAGTTTACAGGTTTTTCACTCATTAGTAAAATTTATTCCTATGTATTTTATTATTTTTATGCTACTGTAAATGAGATTGCTTTAATTTTTTTTTCAGATAGGTCATTGTTAGGGTATAGAAACACATCTGATTTTTGTACTTTGATTTTCTATTCTATAACTTTCCTGAATTCATTTATTAGTTCTAAATTATTTGGTGGAATCTTTAGGGTTTTTTTTTTTTTTAAACATTCAAGATAATTTCAGCTGCAAACAGAAATAACTTTCTTTCTTTCTGATTTAGATGCCTTTTATTTCTTTTTCTTGCCTAACTGCTCTGCTAGGATTCCCAATACTATGCCGAATAGAAGTGGTGAGAGTGGGCATCCTTGTTTTTTTATATTAAAGGAAGGTCTTAACTTTTCAATGTTGAATATGATATTAGCTGTGGGCTTTTCATAAATTGCTATTATTATGTTGAAGTATATTCCTTCTAAAACTAATTGGAATTTTTATCATGAAAGCAAGTTCAACTTTGTCAAATGCCCCTTCCATATCAATTAAGATAATCATAGGACTTTTAGCCTTCATTCTATTAATGTGGTGTATCACATTTACTTATTTGTGTATGTCAAAATATCCTTGCATCCTAGGGATTAATCTCACTTGATCATGGTATATAATTCTCTTAATGTACTGTTGACTTCAGTTTGCTAGTATTTTCTTGAGGATTTTTGCATCTATGTTCATCAAAGATACTGACCTGTAATTTTCTTTTCTTGTAGTGTCTTTGTCTGACTTTGGTAACAAGGTAATACGGCCTTGTACAATAAGTTTGGAAGTATTCCTTCTTCAATTTGTTGGGAGAATTTGAGAATATTGGTATTAATTATTTTTTAAGTTTCATCAGCTGAGGTCAACAGTGGTGAAGACTAGGGATTTCAGTGTCCGAAACTGTGGTGGCCCTGCCAGTGGTAGTGGTGGCTAGAGTTGGTGAGGTCCTCCACGGAGAAAGCTGCTGATATCCTTTTTTGCTGATGGAAAGAAGCTCTAGCTCTCGATATCCTTCCTAGTGCCAAGTCTGGTGCACTGGCACTCAGAGTGGCAGTAAAGTCAGGGTCCTGGGTTCAGATACATGCAGAACTACCACAGCACCTGGCTTGGGGCACATGTGCACTTACTGTGGTGATGGTTCCAGTGTCTGAGGTACAGGCATGTGTAGATCTCCTATGGAATTGGGGTCTAGGTCTCTGGTTCTTGCTGCAGGGACTCAGGCCTGGGGTTGGAGAAGAGGTTGGGGGACTCAGTAGCATCATGGGCCCAGGGATGACAGGGTGCAATGGTAGCTTGGGCCTGGGGTCTGGGGGCAGAAGCAGCATGCACTGGGGATTGAAGATCAAAGTTCCAACTCTGGCCCCATAAGGAAAATGTGGAGTAGCAGCAGCTTGGCCCTAATGTTGCTAGGATGAAGCCCCAACTCAGGATCCAAGGGCAGAGCATCAAGCAGAGGAAGAAAGCAGAGGCAGAACATGAACTTTATTCTATGTGAACCAAGTTCTTATACTGGTGTCGTATGTAAATTAAACTAAATTGAAATGGAGTAGTAGAGAAGAACTGATAGAATCAGTAAAAAGAATTCTCTAATCAGAGATAGTGAAAGTGTCATCTTACTCCAAGAGCTCTCCACTAAAAGAGGAAGCCATTCTCCAAATATTCCTGAGAACGTGTGGCTGATAGAAGAAAAAAAAGATGCTTCACCCTTTCAAAGTTTATTCCATGCCTAAAAGGTATCATTTCATTGTCAAATCCTATAGATCTTTTTTTCTTTTTGCGCAACTATGGCTCAGATTCTCACCATCATCATTTAAAGTGTAACAATAATCCCAGAATCATTCTCCTTATCTTTGCCCCTCTTGATGTCCTTTACTCCCATCTACTTCCATTTGGTTACCAGGAGAATCTTTGTTAAAAAGAGCCTTATGCATTCCATTTCTCATGTACAAAAACTTTCCATGGTCACTCATTACCTATGGAATAAATTCTAAACTTATTAATTTGGCATTCAAATCCTTTCAGAATCTACTCCTACGTTTCCATTATTATTACTCACACTTTTCTTCACAAAAGTAAAGCCCTAATAAAGTCAGTTGCATGTGGTTTCCTATGGCTTGAGCTTTACTACTTCTATGGTTACTCTTTTGGTTTGGAAGGACATTCTACATCACCCTGTATATAGATACCTGGTCCTTAAGCCCAAATTCAAATGCTATCTCATCCAAGAAGTCTTCTGTGATTTCAACAATTAGAAACATTTTTACATTTCTCTATGTTTGCCTACCAATTTTTTATTATGATGCTGGAATTTCTATTAGTAATTAGTTGGTCACATGTGGTGGCTCTCTACTAGAGTTAAAGCCTTTTCAGGGTAATATTTCTAAAAATACAAATCTGGTCAAGCTATTTCTCGGCTTAACATTCTTCAATGGCTTTCCTTTACCAACAAAACAAAATCTAAACTCCTTAAAATGACATGACTGCTTTGCATTAACTGTTCCCTACTCTCTTCTTAGTCAAGTCTCCTACCACTCTCACATGCACCCTAATTTTCAGTCATTCCAGTCAGCTGGAATGTATTTTCATAGACATCGCTGTTTCCTGACGCTATGCTCTTGAAATAGTAGTTCCTGGGTTTCTTTGCACAGAGTTAAATTGAACTACACTATACCACTGGCACGTCAAAACATGTGAAAGGTTGAAGAAGAGTTGTGCAAATTGAGAAGAATGAAAAGATCCCACCATCTCAAAATATCTCTACTGTGTGACAATGCTGAAACAATTTAGTAAGCAGTTCAGAGTTGTTTATACAATATTGTGGGACAAGTCTGGAGCAAATATGTATAGCATTAAGAGGCCCTAGTACTAAGAGGGAAGTGTGAGCATTTTCTATATTATTTGATGGTTTTCCTGCTACTGTCTTTCTGGGTTATATAGGTATAGAGTTGACTCAACATAGGCTAATTTTCTCATCTCTCACCAATTCAAATCCTTGGCTTCTATAAATATGGTCTCACTTTTATCTACTTTAACTGAAATCACCAATTTCAATTAAATGATTACCTTTGATTACCTTTAGTCTGCAATGGGAGAGGCCCATTTTTTTTGTAACAGGAAAACACACCAACCTACACAGACCAATTCTCCTTGACAGAGTAAATGATTAGCTTAGTGTTGGCCAGCAAAAAAAAAAAAAAAAAAAATCTAGGGTCAAAGATATTGCCTAGATTTTGAGGCGCGGACAGACTGGGAGTCTATGCAATATAGGCAATTGAGCAAGATTAGACTTTCAGTGACGGAGGAAGGTGTGTTCTATGGAAATCATGGCAGCGAT
Organism: Eonycteris spelaea; assembly: GCA_003508835.1. NCBI lineage: Eukaryota > Metazoa > Chordata > Mammalia > Chiroptera > Pteropodidae > Eonycteris > Eonycteris spelaea. The sequence goes on from PUFA01000162.1 coordinate 575,419, forward strand.
AACAATAGTTGACATTTACTAAAGGCTTACAATGTGCACCTGGCTCTAAGGGATTTACTTGTACTATGAATTCACTTAATCCTCACAGCAGCATTATGAGTTGGGACTATTATTATCCTCATTTTGCAAATGAAAAAAATAGTTCACAGAACAGTTAAGATCTTGACCAAATTTACCCAGCTCGCCAGGATTCAAACCCATGCCATCTGGTTTCATACTGTGATCTCAACTTCTACTTAATACTGGCCCTGAGAAACCAGGGGCCACTAGAGAGAAATTTAACCTACTAAATTAAACAAATCAGTTAATCAAATCAGTATTTGCTTTATCTGCAATTTAGGAATGACATACATGGGAGAGAAGACACTGATGAAGACAAAGGATAGAATGGCTCCCTGAATTCTGTTGATAAAATTGTACATCGTTAGTAAACCTACGTGCATACCTCGAGTACCTATCATAGCCTCAAAGGTTTGAAAATATCATTTGCCTCAGGTTTTCTTCAATTGAAATCGGTGAAAACAGAGCTAGTTTTAGTTACTACAGATTTAAACTTGGGAAAATCACATACCTTGACTGCTTCTCTGGAAAGAGTTGTTAATTTTCTCAGAGGACTTCGGGTGTATATCACTGTAGTGACTGGAGCCAATGCAAAAAATATTTTAATCCTGTTAGCCAGTTCTGGATTTGTAGAGAATGCTATGAAAGCTGAAAGGGAAGATGACACTAGTTTATAGATTTAAAACAATTTTTAATTCATTTTCAATGATAGTAAAAGTAGTTGTATTAAAAACAATAGCAACAATGATAACAAAACAAAACAAAACAAAAACTCGAGAGTAAGTAAAATGTGTAGGGAAGGATTTTCTAAATTTCTCAAGAATAGAATTGGCTAATTCAGAATAAAGTGAGTTTCCTGTCCCTGGAGAGTACAAGTCTAAGCATCAAGGGTGTTGCAGGAAGAGTTCAAACAGCCGTTCTCGAGTATGTCTAGGTAAAGCCAAAGGGCCATTCTAGTCTAACCATAGTCTTTGGTATCAGACAAAACCAGGCTGTAATTTTGGTTCCCCATTCACTAGCTGTGTGAAGACTTGGGCAGGTTACCTCCCCCATATAAGTCTCAGTTTTCTCAGTCTGTAAATGTGGAAAATAAAATCCTCATAGGATGATTCTTTTGTAAGTTAAATTATGTATATACAAAACTTAAGGTATTATTTGGCATTATTTACATTAGAAAGGATTTCTAAATTCGGCCATTTTTAAGATATAGGTGATAACAGTCTCAAATGTTTTTAGTTTCCAATGAGAGAAAGTATGTAAGATGTATAGCATAGTACAGGCATATAAAGATCTACTTTACACCAGAAACCTGATTAGGATTAAGATACAGAAAAGACACTGGTAGAAATGTTAGTATTGTTGAGATCTCTAGTTGAATGGGGAGTAGTGAAGGGAGTGAAGTGCCTCATGGCACTGTCAACATGTCCCCATGAATATCCAGCCTACCTCAGAATATCTTGGGAACTAAAAGTCACATATATTGTGGCCTATAATCACTGGGATTGGTAATTCTCTGTTTTCTTTGTGTTTTCCTCACTAGACTGCAAGCTCTTTACGGGAAAGATTTATACATATTTATTTCTGTTTCCCAGGCATGTAACCCAGTGTCTGACAAATGTTTGTTGTGTACACAAATAAAATTCTCTGTCCTCAGCTTTATTTATCAATCTCCAAATTCACTCCTAGGGGGAAGAAAATCTCTGTTTTGGTCCTTGTTTTATTTATCCTTTGGAAACCAGCCAGAGGAAATGGTTTCCTAGCTCAAATCCCTTAGCTAGAGACTGAACAGAAGGAAGAAATTCTGACCCCTTTCATGAATATGGTAGAAGATCCTCTGACACTCTCAGATCACACCTGCCCCAAACACACCAATGGTGGTTCCTTGAGAGTGGCCCACATAGTAGAGTCGCTCCTGTCCAGTTTTCTCTACAATAAAATCGATTGTGGCTGGAAGGTCATATTTAGCCATCTCATCCAAACTGTCAAAGAAAAAGAACAACATAATTGGGAATAATATATCTCATTGTTAGGCCTGCAATATTTAAATACATTCATTGTAGACATAGATACCTAACTTTCTTAAAATATAAGACTAGAGTTAACATATGATATTATGTATCTCTGCAACTTTTGAGGATGTCACCTTAGTTGAAAGAGTAACAGTGTTAAGAAACTGGAATCAGAAAAATCTGACTTGCAAAGGCCTACCAAGGCTTTTCCTGTAAAGCTAATCATATTTCATTTAAACTATAGCAGATTTATCAAACTTCCTTGAAAGGAACAATTACCAGGAATGCTATTTTAAAAACAGAATAAAGCAAAAAGATTTGTAGAGCTCAGCCCAGAAAGACTGAATCAGAATTTCCAGGGAAGACTCTTGGTAATCTGCATATTTATCCATCACCTCAGGTACTTCTTTTTCTGTACCTAGTTGAAAACACTCACCTGGGAAACCATATTATTTGCAGTTATGTAATGACACAACTGCATTGGAGTGTGGAATTAAGAAATGCCAAATGGCTTCCAGGAATAAGGCAGGAATGAGGCCAAGGAACAAATGGCTTTTGTGATCATCGAAGAATGGTTCTTAGCTCCTATGCAAGTGCAGGGGTTTGTTCCTGGTCCAAGCAGGCTGGAAACACCTGCTCTTTAATTCTATGATCGAGCTTTCTTTTTACTTCCCAGGTCTTGACTTCAGGGACAGGTTTCAGCACCATCAGCATGTGGAGGGCAGAGTTTCTAGATTACTCGATGAGTAAATATTTGGTGTCATCTGTGCACAAGGACTAGGCTTACTCTTAGCTCATTATGATTGTCTGGTTGTCAGGATTTTCAGCTAGAACCTTGTTCCTGGTCCTATTTCTTGACGGTTTCATTTTTTCCTCTTTAATAATAGTATGATATTAACTTCCTTTGGGGTTCACATGGACAAAATTAAAGTCCTGAAATTAGCCTTTCTAAAGTTGGCCTTTGCATTTTGATTTTTTTTTTGCATGTTATACTTTGCACACACACAGACACTAGCAAGTGCAGTTTTTTTTAAACTACATCGATGCAATAATAAGAGCATTTCTTCAGAGCCTGTGAAGAAAGCCTAGATAGTGGACTCCACTAGATGCATTTGGACAGACAGGGAAAAATCAAAGGGTATTCATATAAATAAGCAAAGTACACACTTTATTCATTACTACATATCCCCTTACCTGAAGGCCCAGAATTCTGGTGATTTGGTTGAAAATTTCAAGTGTTTTCTGGACCAGGTATTTCCCCGGCTATTACCCATCCACACATCATAACCATTATCTGCCAAAAGGAAAGCCAAGCTGTTGTTGGGCAGGTTGCAAATCCAGTTACTGGCAGATGCAACTAATCCATGTTGCAAATACACAACAGGCCTTGGAGCTGCAAAATATAGGCAACAAGAATTTCATGTCAACTTACTCATTGTCTACAATAAAATTCTCTTTCCTGATTTCCTGTAGTACAGAAGAGAGGTTAAGAGATGAAATGTGGCACCCAGCAAACCTAGGTTCTATTCCTTTCTGAACTACTTACTTTGGTAAGTTATTTTTCTTCTCTTTGTCTTGTTTTACTCTTTGTAAAATTTAGATTACATATAATATATTGTGTTGTTCTGTAGGTGCTGGAGTCAGATTTTCCTGGTTCAAAATCTGTTATACTGTATATTAACCCCTTTGTCCCTCAGCTAACTTATCTATATAATAACATATTATCTCATAGTATAGTCATAAGAATTAAAGTCATAAGAATAATAACGTATTATCTCATAGTACAGTCATAAGAATTAAATTACAATTACAATACTGTCTAGCACAATAAATATTGGCCCTATTATTACTCATATTGATAGCATTTTATTTCTCAAGAAGTATATGACAACAAAACTAAGTTTTTCTTAAAATAATAACAAAAAACATAAAAATGTCATTTGTTGAATGCTAGATTTTACATAGACTGTTTAATTTTCATTTTCAGAAGGCAAAATGCAAGGCCTTAAGTGAAATCTTATGCAGTGTATAATTGTTAATTTAATATAAAAATCCTATTCATAATGTAAAATTGGAAAAATCTGAGTAAGAAACAGAAAAGGAAAAGAAGGAAGTGCGGAAATGGTGTTGAAAGCACAGAGAAGAGAGAGAAGTGACCAATTTTTGTTTTTCATTTTTTTTTGTCTTTTATGGTTTGTGAGGCTGTGTTGATATCTCAGGACTCTCCCTCAGGCCACTTTTGTTGCTACGCCAGCTTCCTAAGATTGGGTGGGCCAGACTGGAGCCTCAGAAAGCCTTAGCCATCTGGAAGCAAGGAACTAAAGCTACGTCCATTTATCCATCTTTTCATAGAACAGAAAGAAGTATTATTAATCTCCTAAAGTTAAGTACTACCAACCAGCAGTCACAGCCCATAGCCCCTCTGTGACTTGAGCCCTCAGGCAGCTTCTCATTGTTAAATCAGCTTTTCGTTTCATGCATTTTGGCAGCTACCTGGCAGAAATGAACAAAGTTTGTGGAAACAAATTTTCGTGAGTCTTTAACAAAGGTAATGGAGTTATTGGGGGGGATGAAAGGTTCTATTAAGTCAACACCGATCATTCACCCTATCATTTTAAAAGTCTAGGTTTTTCTCTTTAAATAATTAACCCTTCTGATCCTGAGAAGTTTGTTATACAACACTCCAAAAAATAAAAGAAGCTAAGAGATCAGAGAAGTAACGAGTTCTTGCCAAATGGATCCCTCTTTTCTCTGCAGGTATTGACCTGTATCATAAGAAGTTAGAAATGGCTCTTTAATTAAGTTTACATATAGAACTAAGAGGCTCAGATTTACTTAAAAAAATAAAATTCCACTGACTTGGGTAGAGAATTAATTACAACTGAAGTAATACAAATTAAAAGCTCTTGTAGTAGCTGAAACAAGATGATAATGATGACGACGACGACGACGACGATGATGATGATGATGATGATGATGATGATGATGATGATGATAATGATGATGATATACAAGCCTGGATACTGAAGCTGAGTGAATTTTTCAGACTAGAAAGAGACTTAGAAGGCAAAATTAATAGATCTCGGTGACTGGTAGTATATAAGAGGTGAAGGAGAAGAAAGTATCAAAAAACCTCATAGGTTTCTGGTTTTTGAGCCTGCAAAGTAATATCTACAAAATAAGACTAAATTTTCTATTGTTTGTGTTTGTTGGAAGGACAAACTAAAGGAGAAGAGATTGACTAAACAAACAGTATATTTAATAATTCCAAAGGGTTATAAAACAAATGAAATGGAGTAGTATAGGCAGAGGTGATGATTTTCTTCCTCTAATGGAAGACACTAGGCTCTATTTCAGAAGAAAAGCTTCCTTGTTGCTGTCAGCACATCCAGGAATCTCCCGTTTAAGCATTAATCTTTCATAATGAAATAAATTCTACCTTTTCTTGGACTTCCTTTTCCATGAGGAATCCTGTAAATTCCAAGGACATAATCATCTTTCGTCACAACATTATACTCTTCATAAGGATAACCCCAGTAGGAAATGATCTGGCTCTGAAAAGATGAAAGAAAAATATATTCCTTCATGGTGTACTCTTGATTTCTACACACACATTTCAATATAGTACTTTAAGTCACAACCTACTGTCCATCTATATACTGGGACAGAATGTAGCAGGAAAACAGGATAACTTGAGGAGAGTTTCAAAAGGAGGATGCATGTGAAGGCATAATGAGACAAAATTGGGTGACTATACATCCTGGTTTGCTTGGCCCGGTATTATCAATGCACCCCAGTTCACTCTCAAAATGTTTTGACAAAAAATAATATGGTTATCTAATAAGGGAAATTACAGGTAATTGTGCAGTAGTACACTGTAGCTAGTAACCAGTGAGCTATTAGCAACCTTCTACCTGATGGGAGATGACAGGAAATAGTTACCAGAACAAGAAAGGCAAGTAGAGAGGGCCACATTGAGAGGAGCTGTGACCTTTAGCAGAGAGAAAAAGCCTGCCTAATGTGACCTCATAAAGGGAGCCAGGGCAATAATAAATAGTTTGATTTTCCTCCCTGCTTCTGATTCTCTACTTAAGATTTCCATTGGCTGAACTGAAATAAAAACCAAAGGTCAAGGAAGGGTACTTATTGACCTAATTCTTACAGGTCAGCCTCTTGGACAGAGATAAAGATGTAGAAGCATACATAGTAGATTTAGAAAGGCAAACAGAAGATATCCTAAACACAGATATACAAGGAAGAGAACTACTATTCATCCTCTGCACAGAAGATGATTTATATCTTCTGTTTTATTAATCTTTATAAATGGCCTTTCAGATAGAATTATACCCATTTTACAGTGGAAAAACTGAGTTTCGGGAAGATTAATAATGTGTCTGACATTGTATGACTAGGAAGAGATTAAGGAAAAATTAAAGCCAATTTTGGAACTAAGTAAGTTTAGTTCCAAAGCATATGCCTTTACCACAATATTATGCATTTGCCCATGCCAGGCCATAAGAGGTGTGTGTACATTATGGGCTATACAAAGCAGTGGTCAAGAGCCTAGACTCTAGAGACAAACAGTATGACACTGAATTCCAGCTCTTCTTATTATTAGCTATTAGCTTTGAGAAAGTTACTTATTTTGTGTCTCATTTCCCTCAACTATAAAATAAAGATAATAATAGTATCTCTTCACAGATTTATTGCGAGGATTATACATAAAGAATCTAGAACAGTGCCTGGTATAGAGTAAGTGTTCTATAATTTTTATTATTCTTATTATCATTGTAGAATAATTAAGGGCCAAAAAAGCACTTAAGGGAGAAGAAAATGTGTGGGAATATGGGAGGAAAAGGAAAATTTGTATTTAAAGACATATATTCATAGCTGGTGAGTTTTGCAGTATGGTAGGTTAGGGGTACCTCCTGGATACTTTGGAGAGAGAAACAAGAGACGCTAACTTAAAAAACTTTTACAGTTCTATTCTTAAAGCTCTAATACAAATGATGTGGATGAGGACATCAATGGTATAAAATAAATACAGGAATATGGAGTATCTAATTTTTGCCTAGCACTATCCTATTCAACTGTTTTCCATTTGATTCTATTCTAATCCACTTCTGGTGTGAATTCCTGCACATTAAGATCCTTTTGATTAGAAGCAACTAGAACCAATTCTGGCTTACTAAACTAAAAGCATATATTGATATAGCTCACAAATCACAGAAACTGCTCTAGAAAAAGCCTCAGGAAGAACTCAAGGATACTCTATATAGATCACCAGCATAAACTCATAAACATTCTCTTCAGGAAGCCACCATCAGATGGTAGCTCCAACTACCAGGAGAGGAAATATTACTGCTCCAACTTGGGCCAGGTCTTTCAACTCTTAGATTTGTTAGCCATGCCAAGGAACAGGGAAGGAGCCACAGATTTAGTCAACTTAGAATTGTTGAAAACTACACATCTAAATTACATCTAAAAGTAAATTAATAATTCTTTTTCCTATTTTTTTTCCCTTAACGTACGACTTACAATATTCATATTAGCTTCAGGATTTGTGGTGCTTCCTTTCCTGTGACAACCATATAGAGGTCCAAGAAGAAGCATCCAGCATGCTGCTGCTAAAAGCTGCCACATTGGGGGTCTGCCTGGGAAAGGAAATATTAATATATTTGTCATCAAAGAGAATTCTAAAAGTGAAATTTGGTGTACTCTTTCTGTACCACTACTATGGGAGGGAGTAGAAACATGCTTCTAGTTTGTGCTTTAAGTAATATACTTAATTATTTAAGACTCATCCCATGAAAAACCTGAAATGGTGACTTTTTAGTAAGAAACAAAAGAATGACAAAAGAAAGTAAGAAAGGAAAGAAGAAAGAAAGAAACCAACATTAATTGAGTGTCCAATAGATAACTGGACAAAAGAAGGAAATGTATGATTTGCAGAAAAAGAAATATAATGGCTGATATATTTATCAAAGCAGACTTGTTAACTCTAATTATCAAATAAATTAGTATTTTTCTTCTGATAGTGGAAGCAAACATTGGCACAGCCTTTATAGAAAGAAATTTATTAACATGTATTACAGACTTTAAAATATTCATAACCTTTACTCAATTATGCATGTGAAATTTTATGTATATGTATCATGCATAAAATTATTTCTTATATCTTAGTATAATGAAATTTGCCAAAATGAAAGATTGGAAAAAAAATTATGGGTGAGGAAGAATGGAATTGTTTAGACACCAAGTATTATGTTTATATGTGATATGTGAAATTCCAATTATATAATATTAGGGAATAAAAAACAATGTAAATTATACATATATTTTGAGCTCAAAGATATAAGTTATTAAGAGAAAAAAAGACTAAGGGCCAAATTATAATTATATCTAAATGGTGACTATTTAGATGATTATTTTTTCATTTTGAAGAACTTTCCATACTTTCTAAATTTTCTATATCCAGTATCACTTTATCATAAAAAGTTATTTTTCAAATAGAAATAATGAAAACTGTGAAAACTATGGGTGTTAAAAAAATGATGTATATTCCCCATTTGGCTTTGAAACTAAGTTTAAAAACAGACAAATAACTGCAAAAATAACAGGGGAACATTTTGCAAGAGACCTCATTTGCTACTTCTTTATAAGATAAAGATCTTCAAATTATAGAAAGCGCTCTGCTACTCCATTCTGTTTTCTTCTAGAAAAAGATAAGATAAAATTTTATATCAAAGTAAATTTAGCTCTAAAGCTCATGCCCTTACCACAGGATTATGTATTTGCCTATGCCAGCCACACCATATACATAGTGGGCTATATACTGTGGGGCTATATAGAGCAGAGCAGTCACTCCTCTCTCTTCTCTGTTTTCAACATCACTTCCTTCTTTTTTTCTCCTCTTAGTCAAATTGCTCTACATTGTGAATAGGATTTTTATATCAAATTAACTTATAAGAGATGGCAAATCTCATCCTGTAGGAAATGTATGCCTTTACTACTCTGTTGTAGAAAATTCTATGAATTTTGTTTTTGTCTTTAAGTCATAATGTTTGTTGACTACACGTATTAATATAATTAATCTATACTATATTAATATGAATTTTTTAGCATATATAATTTTAGATTAATATAGTTATTAATTATTAATATAGTAATAATAAACTGATATTGATTAATATAGCTTAATTCTGGTGAATCACTCTGATAGTGATAATATTACCAACAGCAACAATTATTATTACTATTATAGCTACATATTGAGCACCTATAATGTGTCAAGTAATATCCCAGACATACATTTTCCTATTTTATTTTCAAAATAACCCCAAGGGATAAGAAATATTACCCCATTTTGTTTCAGATGAAACTGGATCTTAAAGAGGTCAAGTCATTTGACCGAGGTCAAGCAGGTAATGATGGAGCCAGTCTGAACTCAGGTTGCCTGACTCTAAAGAAAATATTCCTAAGCATTGTGGCCTTTCTTATTCAGTCCATTCAGAACAGACTCAGTAGGGTCCTCTGGCTGCTATGTGCCTGATTTGTATTACCTATGGCCCATAAATCTCAGGCATTGTAATCACCATGAAAATCAGTGAAGACTCTTAGAACTCATGCCATCCAAGCCAAGTAAGAACCCATTGGGCGTGACAGGGGTCTGCACTTTAAACCATTATTTCAAGCGATTTATATGCATTTCAATGTGTGAAAAATAGCTACATTGACTTGATTCTTTGAGAAAAAGAAACTGTTTCATTATCATTTCTGTCTTTTTGAGACCTAGCATGGAGATTCCTATAAATGTTTGTCAAATAAACAGATGGGTAAAAGAGTGAATGAGTACATCATTTAATAGAAAGACTATCTCAAATTGGCTCATTATTTTGTATCAAATCTTTCTTGGCTGGTTTTGTTTCACCCCACTCCATTGGTCTTCTCTGACAGTAAGCTTTGAGTTTTGGTTATGTCCTTGATTCAGGACTCTATCTTACGGGAAGGTAGTAAGTAGGGCAAGTTTTAAAAATCAGTCTTTCCTCTTGAGACATTTACAATTTAGATGCTCCAAATTCTGCTGAGCGATTGATATCCGAGTCCTCTGAGTTACACTCACTGGCAAGGGAACATAGAGCTGCTGCATTAGAGCAGATACAGCTCTCCTCTGAAATGGACAAGCTGGAGAGCCTGTGGGGCTTGTAATGGTGCAAAGGAGGAGGTCTAGGTGGCTGGCACCATGTGCTGCTTTTAGGAAGAGCTGGAGTCTAGTCTCAAAGGGTAACACTAGAATGTACTAGTTATGACAGGTTATGTTTTGTAGCTATGACATAGAGTCCATTCAGTTGCTTTTATGTCATTCTTTTGTGTATTGGACCTAGGTAAGGAAGGGTGACACACCCAGGCAAGAAGAGTCTGTGTTCCATTTTGTCAAGAGTGACAGATCCTAACCAAACAGTCTTTCTTGAGGCACTTTTCATCAGGGCTGTGTTTACTGGTTCTTTCCACGGGTGTGTTAACCTGCTCTGCCCTATCTGAGCTTCACATTATTAACTGTAATTGTTGGGTAAGTCTACCTGATTCAGGTATCTCTTCTTAATGATACTCTATTATCCTCTTATTTCTTTGACCTGTTTTTATGATACCTCCCGGATGAATGTGTCCCACATTGACATCCTGCTGGTTCGTACTAATTTGCATATAAGGATGTTACACTAAGAAGAAAGCAGACATAAATTCCGAGGACTCTTTCTCAGTTTTTAAGATGAGAACTTTAGCCTCAAGTACTCACACTAAGTCTATATAGAGTATATTGATTTATCACTCTAAATCAGCATTTCACACTGCTTTCTTATAAAACATGACTCCCATAAGATGCTATTTGTAAAAAGCACTCATGGGAAAATATGTTAGAATATGTATATATAAATGGTGTGTGTGTATATATATATATATATAGTCATATGTATATATGACTCCTATGCAGAGTTTAGACTATTTATTTATATATACATATAAATATACATGTGTATATACAAATGCTATGTACAGAATTGCTTGGAATGTTATAATTAAGGTTCAATATAGTCCTGTACTCAAGACTGTTTAACTTTGTTTTATGTACTGTTCCCCAGTCTTATTTGTTCTTAGGATTTTGTTTGAACAACATAAACATATTACGACCCCAGTTTTCTAAGGAACACACTTGGGAAATGCTGCTTTGATATCTATTTCCTTCTGGTCGCTATACCAAAAATAAACCAAAAACAAAAATCTGTGTGATGTAGAGAAGGCTAAAATAATGCCAAGTAGCCAAAAATTGGAACATCATCTTTGAAGTTTTCTGCAGGTAGATGCCCTCCATGACTGTGGTGAATGCTTCTATAGACTTAACTGAATTTGGTTGTAAAGAAGATAATGTGAGACCACTTGTAAGACTCTCCTTCATGGCTTAAAATTCATCCCTTCTCTAATGGCTATTTTGTTTTTCCCCCTAGTAACTGTAGCTAGGGGAAAATATGAGACTTTCAAAAGGATATTGCTGCATTTTCTGTTTTATATGGGTTTAAATATTTTACATCAAATGCATGTGGAGTATACAGGCAACTCTTATAAGTAAAGCATTTTCCACTAACAGATATAGTGATGAAATAAATCAAAGATAGCAATTTTTCGACAAAAGAAATATTAGAGAACTTCATTCCACTTTCCTCGTTGCGCCATTATAGTTACTGTCAGGCTTATCAGGCAGATGTTTAACCAGGGCTTATGTTGATGCTTGGATAACATTCTTGAAGAATCTACACCCTAATTCTTAATTATGTTGTGAAAATGGAGATGAGAATTAGCCAGACTATGTAGGCGCAAAGACTCCACAGGTAGTTATAAGCAAACTCTGGTGCTGAAAACACATTAAGGCCAGTATGTATGGCTCTATATTGAATCTCAGTCTGCTCAATGGCAAAGCTAATTATGAATCCCTGAGTGCTTTGCACAAAGTCTGAGTTAAAAGTCTGGCTCTGTCCTTTAGCGTTTAGAGGATGTGACAGTCATGAGAATGTACCTCTGAGCTCGCCAACTACAGGGGGCAGAACTGGCCATCAGCCACATCTGCTGTGCTCTAAAATCCATAACTGTGTCCTCACTGAGGATACACATTGTAGGCACTCCTTAAGTGTTGGCTATCACTGCTAATATTATTAGTTGGGTGACTTTTGCTAGTCAATTTAACATCTCTGAAACAGTTTTTTACCTGTTGTTATCATTGGGATAACAACACCTTGTAGCTTGAAATGATAAATAATGGTAAATAAGATGATAAATAATGTCTATAAAACATCTAACAATGCTTGGCAATCAATAAATGGTAGCTAATGTTATAGCATACTTTCTATTACTTGGTGATTGTTTTAGATGTGTATGGCTTGGCTGTCAAACTAATCTATAAGCTTCTTAAGACAAGACAAGACCTACCTTTTATACTCTGCCTGTATTTACAACTTTCATATCTCTTATGTCTCTAGCCTTGTTCATGCTATCTATGGTATAATTCTTTGAACTGAATTGTGAATAAATGACAAATTATTTTATACCAACATCTCTTCTCAAATAGAAACACATAAAAGCAGTCGAGAATTTGTTTGCTATTAATTCTCCCAAGAATTCTCATTTTTTTTACTATATAAAGTATCTTATTTATTTAATCTATAAACTTATACCATGGATTGAGCATCTGTATGCCTAATCATTATAATTATTATGTTTCCACAGGTAGAAAATGTCATTTTAGGATTTGAACAAGACCTATTTACTCCATGTTATTTTCACTGAGTCTTGCTTCCTCATAAAATTATTCTACAATGAATTTTTTTCAAAGTATTACAAGCCATTAGAAAGTTTAGGCACATTGTAGTTTAGAACAGATGAGCAATTTTGTCTTAACAGATTTGAGTATAAATTCCTACCTGTGACAAAACTGAAAATGAGAGATGGCCTAGAAATATGAAACTATCCTGCATATGTTGGTTGCTTGACAACCAAATAAAAGATATGCAAGACAAAGCCAGTAGGAACATGCACATTAGAATGCAAATAAGGTGTATGATATTCTCACAGCCACAGGGAGATGTGATGATTGGGATGAAAAATGTGTGTGTGTGTGTGTGTGTGTGTGTGTGTGTGTGTGTTGTGTGTGAAAGCCAAGTACAATATTAGTAAGAGAAATGTAATCATATCTTCTCTATCTTCACTGATGGAATACTTTTAGTTTCATCTTTTTCTGACTAATGATCTCAGAGGATGAGAAAAGACATGTAGGAAGAGAGAGTGAGTAGGAGGAAAAAGAACAATTATATTATAAATTTCTACACACACAAACAAAAATTCCAGTCCACAGTGGTTTCATTGGTGAACATCATATCTAACATTTAAGGAAGAAATTATTAAAATTAAGAAGAAGTCTCAGAAATAGAAAAAAAAGTCTATTCTTCCCAACTAATCTAATTAAAATGACCTAAATAGCCAAAACATATTTTCAAAAGAAACAATGCTGGAGGACTCATACTACCTGACCTCAAGACTTACTATAAAGCTACAGTTATTAAGACTGAGTATGTGGTAGTGCCATGAAGATAAATATATAGTTCAGTGAAATAAAACAATTAGTTCGCAGACACATATACCAACGGTAAAGTGATTTTGGGAAAGCTTCCAAGGTAATTCAATGGAAAATAATTGTATTTTCAAAATAGTGCTAGAACCATGGGGGGAAAAATTAAATCTCAACCTCTAATTCACACTATTCACAAAAGTTAAAAGTAAGCTGTTAGTCTCAATAGAAAAACTAAAACTGTACAAATTTAGAAGCAAACACAGAAAATATTTGTGCAATAGGCAAAGATATCTTAGGACACAAAAAACATAAAATAAAAAAAAACGATAAATCGAATTTTATCAAAAATAAAATTTGTACTTCTGAAAAGACATCATTAAAAAATTTAAAAGTAAAGCCATAGACCTAGAGAAAATATTTGTAAAATAAGTTTCTGACAAAAAAATTTTATCCAGAATATATAAAGATCTCTTATTGTTCAATAAGAAGTCAAATGGCCAGTAATAAAATAGATTAAATCTGTGAACAAACACTTTCCAAAAGAAGAGTAAGTGACTAATAAGTACATGAAAAAGTGCTCCATATCTTTAGTCATAGGGAAATGTAAATTAAACTATGGTGAGATAGCTATTCACACTCACTATAACAGGTGGGTAAGGAGGTTAAACAAGAACTCTCATCGTTGGTGGAATTATAAATGGTAAACAGTAGATAAAACAATTAGGTATCATCATATAAGTTTTACAGAGTTAAATATACAATATACAATGACCACATGACTCATATTTTCCAATTTTAGGTATTTACCAAGAGAAATGAAGACATAAATCTATAAAAAGATTTGTAAACAAATATTCATAGCACTTATATTTATAACTCTAATGTCTGTCAATAATGAAATGGATAAACAGATAATGGTATATCCATCCAATGACATACTACTCAACAATAAAAAGGGAACAAACTACTAATACACATACTACATGGATAACCTCGATAACATTATTCTGAGCAAAAGAAATGAGTCAGATACAAAGGAGTACATAGTATGATTATATTTATATAAAATATTAGGAAAAATCAATAATAATATATAGTAATAGAAATTGAATCAAGGGTGAGCTGGAGCTAGGAATGGGGTTGGGTGCAAAGAAACTTGAAGGAACTTTCAAGGTAAGATTGATCTTATAATTGCTACATGGGTTTATTTATTTGTCAAAACTCTTGTATGCTTATAATGGGTAATTACATTATAATATGCAAGTTATAACCTCAATAAAGTTATTGAAAATAAAAGAAAAAGAGGCAACCACAGTGGCCCAATAGCCTTACTATGTTATTTCCATTTACTCCCTTTCCAAACCTCTGAATCCCTGGGATTATTATTAAAAATACTAGAATCTTGAACTCTCTAAGATTCTAAGGTAAAGAATAAGACTTGAGGCTGCATTTTTAACCAGTACCCCTAGGTGATATTTAATTCAAGTAGTGGAGCATTCCTTATATAATTTCATTTATTTTACTGACTATCAGCATTACTATATTTCATGGAATTTTCAATAATTTAATATAAAAAGTTACAGGTTGAAAATCTTATTCAATAGAAGTCGGCCATCTTTTCAGCTTCCTCATTCCTAGCCCTCTAATAACAAATGGATAAACTTTTTTACTCAGGAGAAAGAAAAATTACTGATGATTGTAGTATGTCATCTTTAAAATTTTTTCTCTCTTAATCTCTTCCTTCCTTTTCCTCTTCCTTCCTCCTCCCCTCTGAGCAAGAAGAATTACATCACCATTTTGATTTTAAAGAACTTTTAAATAGGACTATTCTCTCTGAGGTTAAGTGTAATTATGGCCCTGAACTCACTCACTTAAAATCATATTTTTTTGCCACTTTTTAATAGGTAATAAATATACAATACATTGTAATAATATTTTCAGCTAAAAAGAATTAAAACCAGCAATGACAATAACAATAAACGTTTGGTAACAAAGCAAGTAAGTTTCATCTACCTACTTACCATTCTCATATTTATTTAGTAAATCCAGAATGTCGACCTACCATGTGCCTTATGTTAATGGCTAAATGTCCATAATTGGTTAATGAGAGTATTTACTGTAAATACAGTAAATATTCTTTGTAGCAGCCATATTCTGATTATTCTAAACAATGTGCTTTCATTATTCCAGGCTTAATATTGTGAGTCATTTGAGCCAAAGTTTGTTTTCCTTTTCTCAATAACAAAAAGCACTTGTTGCAACCTTGGTATCTAACGCTGATTAATCTGTGCTGTTTCTACTTGCTCTTGTTTATTTACTTGAGTTTTTAGGATGTAAATCATTAAAAAAATATTTTGTGGTTGCATTTCTATGTGATATGACAGCTTCAGAGAGAATTCAAAGAATTGAATGACATTGTGTAAACATGGTTTTTTCAGCAATCACATCTGCTGAATTATGAATTGATGCCGAATTTTCTCTTATCTGTAATAAATAATAATTATAACTGGGTATATGAATTAAAAGAAAAAGTTTCATTTCTTAAGAAACTCATTGCTAATACAATTTTATTTTAATTCTTAATAATTATTCATTAAATTTAAATATATTTATGATTCTTTATGTATTCTATAATTTGTATACAATTATATACTAATAAAAATTACAATAAAAGATCATTAAAAAATTAAAAGATTGCAAACTTATTACAAGAAATAAAAATAATTAAAACATTGATGTATATTCACTTTTTAGTTGCAAAGAAGGGTCAATAAAATTGACCAACAAAAGCGCTTTTAGGCATACTAATGTATTACGTTAGGATAGATATTAATCAAAATATATAAAACACCTGTAGAAAAAAGTGGAATAGGAATATGAATTCAAGGGAAAACAAGATTTAAAATTTCAATCTACTAAATAGGAGATTTTTTCTAATGGATGATTCTAGGTATCAAATTTCTTTTCCACTGAATATTGTTTTTTAAAGTCATAATAACTGTTAATGTTTACAAAGTGACTTAATGTGCATCCCTTGCAACTATTTAAAATTGTAATAGAAAATTTTATATTTCAGCATAAATATTCTAAGTATTTACAGAGTTTTGCAAGTTGTGTGAAGCTAAAGAAACCAAAACAATTTTTATGCAACTTATGGATATAATTACAATTTTATTTTTAAAATATCTCAAACAATAAACCAAAAAACTATGACCTTCAAAAAGACTGGAAGGATTACTCCAAAATAATAATAGTTATATTTGTTCTGGAAACATAAAATTTCCCCTCTTCTACTAATAATATTTATTAGTAGAAGATTTATTAGTATCACAAGATTTTCCTTGTGAATTTATTAGTTTAAATTACTCTTAAAATAAAAATACATTTAAGACATTTAGAAATAATTATTTGTAAATTTAAACTCCAGGACCTCTGAATAAAGACCCTAGGAGTCTTATGAGGCAAAGTCCACAAGTTTTAGCATTTCAACCCATAATAACTATTTCTGCAGTTCCCTGCAACTTTTGTTTATTACAGGATTTTCATCAGTGATACTGATGGCTGGGTATGCCAGAAGACCTTTGTCTGTCAATTAAAACATTTTGGTATCTGCCGCATTTTCCCTTCTAATCTGCCAGTGTTCAATCTAAAATCGATCAGGATGTTTAAAAAAAATTTGATTCCGCTTTGTCCTTATCTCAGCTTTCTCCTTCGCAAAGCTCTAATATTCTTGTCTTTTACCAAAGAACAGTGACTCACCAGATGATACAACTGTTAGCAAAGTTAATCATAATCTGAATCTAAATTGGTCCTCTGCTTTCTGAATTCCTCCACCATTAGAGTGAATGAGTAATGAATCAGCAAGAGTGAGAAGACCATTAACAAATGAATGGAAGGAAATCATTACACAATAGGATATCTAGGCCTACAAATTTCAGATTTGAGGGTTTAGTACCTTGTGTCTAAGGAAGAAAAACTGGGCAGTGTTGAAAAGATCTTCATCTAGGATGCAGAAGCCTACGGCTCTGCTCCAAGCCCAGAGGCTGCAGAAGAGAAGCGTTTTAGGATGAATGGAGAACAAAATGCTCAAGGGAGAAAAAAACAAAGCAAACGACTAGAGGACACTGTAATTTCACAGTTTTTTTTCTTAGTATTAAGGACTTCAATTCTGAAAAATCGCTGCTCTAAAGTTTAAAAAATAAAATAAAACAGATAACAAAGGAGGAGCTGTGCAGGAAATAATTTTTTTCCTTAAAATTTTTTTACAAAGTAAAGGAGATATAAGTTAGGCCGGCAAAGGAACATTAAAGCAAGTTGTATTATAATAAAATGACTCCTTTAAAACCATATTCTTATCCTCAAATTTAGTGCCACACTATCATATTTCTTTCTGGTCCTAAGTATTAACTGTGCTAAAGTGATCGTATATTTAAACTGATTTCTTTTTTCAAACATAAAGTATCGTAACAACTTTCTTATTTCTGGGAATAGAAAATAAAGGATAAGTACATTGTAAAAACAGAACAACCATTTGGTTTTGATATATAGAATTAAAGGACATTCATTTCAACTCTCAATTTTTCAGGATGATAGCAGTGCATCGGAGTGGGTCATTCTTATCTCCCCAGCATGGAATGCAGGTCTGTAATTCTGAGTTAGTGGACTATATTACTCTTAAATAATGTCCACATAATATGAACAACTTTTCCACTCCTCACCCTGTAAGACTATCATTACAAAGCAGCGGAAAAGGAGAACAGTGTATCCCTCAAAAACTATTAAAAAGATGTTTATAATTTCCATAAGCAGAAATGTCACTTAGTACAGTGACTCTTGCCAATTATATTTGGTCCCACATTTCCCTATAGATGACCCCGCTCATAAGAAAGAAAATACATGCTTTCTGTAAATGCTAAAGTTTTTAAAACATTTTCCAAATATTATTTCCCAAGCTCCTAGATGCATAACCCCAAAGAAATTTCTCTTAAATTTTTAAAAGTATCTGTCACTAACATTTCTCAGGTGCAGACTTGTGATACCACCTCTCATTGAGATTCAAATACAGCGATGTCTGCTTTCTAAACGCTACAGCCTTCTGAAAAGAAAAACTCATCATAACATGCCTAGAAACACCACAACATATCCTCTCTATCCTCAGTGGTCACATTATACTCTAGTTATCTTATGTTTAACTTAATAGAATCAAAACACAACACTCTTCACCAATATGTACAGTTTTATCCCTCTAAAATTTTCCCATGTCTCACTGAAATACATGACTCAGGCTCTGTAAATAGATAAACAGTCATTACCTGAAGTCTCTTGGGTATCTGTCTTTAAGTCCTGGGAGCTTCAGGTGACTCCAACTCTTTCCAGAGGCAGCTGTCAGTGGAGTGTGCTCTGTTCTCAGCAGCCCCAAAAATGTTGCAACCAGAAATTTCTCAACCGAATCACATTAAGAATGGCTTCAAACACAAGATGCTGCCCAGGCAACCTTGTTAGGTGAGTTCTTAGCCAGTGACGAAAAAGGAGTTGCAATAGATTTAAATCCTGGCTCCTGCCAAGCCAGTCCCTGAGTTCTGTGCCTCAGGGTTAGATGAATTGGAAGTTTCTCAGTAGAATACAGACTCTCGATTCAGAAAATAATTTTCACTCAACGATGGATGCAATGACCCAGTAATATAAACATCTCCATAAAATGCCTAATCACCCTTCATTATCTAACCCCAGCACCTACGCAGCGGTCCCCAGCCTTTTTGGCACCAGAGACTGGTGCTCCTCATAGAATCTAACGCCTGATGATCTGAGGCAGAGCTGAGTTGGTGATGCTAGAGCTGAAGAGTGGCTGCAAATACAGATGCAGCTTCCCTCTCTTGCCTGCCACTCACCACCTGATGTGTGGCCCAGTTCCTAATAGGCCACCAACTGGTCCTGGTCCATGATCCAATGGTTGAGGACCCCTGCAGGATATTCATTCCCAATTAATCTTTGGTTTTCCTAAATTTCCTCTACTTGTTATATAAATTAGATATTGGAAGGCAGGAAACACAGAAAATGTACCGGTTCTTTCAACTGAAGCCTAGAAGACAGCGTCTCATTCAATATTTATCTAGTAACGTGAAAGACAGGCTTTTTTTTCTCTCTCTAACCAATCTCTTTCCTACCAGGCAAGCAGTTCCTGTGTCTGCACTGATTGGAGGTTTGGTGTTGGATAAGAACATTTTAGGACTGCATAATTTCTATAATTGATTTTCATAATTACGAGGGTGTAGATCTAATTTGATTAAATTAAACCAGACTTCTAAAATGATCCCAAAACTAACATTTTACATGCTTAAAAGTCATCTGAAGAGGAGAAAGAATGTTCCTGAATTTTCGTCATTGATTTGGGCACGTCTGCATTCACTCATAGCATAGGAAATGGCCGCAAATACACTTTTATCAGAACTTGCATTTTAGTTTAAGCAGCCAGGACTTAGTGGCATGAGGCTGATTTTAAATATCTTCACATTTCTTAGAATTGTGTCAGTTCAAAATTATATTTTGATTCAAACTGCAGTTGGAATGGGTTTTGCTTCTGTTACTATTGTCAAGACACTACCAAGTAGATTTGAAGATCTAATTGGCTTTATTGAGCGATTTATGAATTGGACAGCATCCCATTTAGTTAGAAGGGTGCTCCAAGGAGTTGTACACAACAGATAGCTTTCATGGGAAGAAGGGTGAAGCAATGGAGCAATTAATAAAAGAAAAGGTTATTTTTATGACATTTTTAGGGGGGAAAAGACCAGCAAGGGTTTTATTATACAGGTTGTCTCTTTTTCTTTTGAGGGTAGGTGAATGAAGAGAGCCCATGTGACCTATTACCCTACTGATAGTTAACCAGAAAATTCCATACCGGTTGATTAAGATCACATTTTTGATGAAGATCGAAACTGCAATGAGATCAGGTATTAAATCTAGGATTGATATTATGGGCTTTAGCATAAGTGGTGCCAGTTTAGGCCTGTGGTTTCCTTTGCAACATTATGATAGTTTCACCAGTTTAATTAAAATTTCGTACAGATTTATTTGCTTTATTAGAAGAGTTTTATATTCCTGTTTTAACAGGCAATTTTACTAACAAAGTACTACATTCTACTAGCATGCCATTTTGAATCTCTAAAGAAAAATAAAACCAACTGGAAAAATAGTTCTTGTGTTGGCAATATATAAACAACTGGAATGTAACCTATACTAGAAAATCAGATTTTTTGGGCAAAAGAAATGGAAAGGTGGAATTTTCAAGGATTGCATGGTTGATATTATTTTACCAAAAGTTTTTTGCAATGCATCTTTTACCCTATCCCCATCCTGCAATCCAAATCTTTGTAGTTTGGAGACTGTTATAGTTAATTAGTTATTCATCTATCTAAGGGCCTTCTACTCTTGTATTTATTTGTATCTTATTTAACTTAACCTTAACCTCTGTCTATGATACCCACACCACACCATTTTATTCTAAAATATTATTGTAAGAGATTATTGTAAAGTATATACTATATAAGCATTTCACATAATATTTTATGATAAATCTCATTCTGTTTCTTACTTGTCTTACTCTATGCTAGCTTATGAACAAGACTGGCTACATAATATGTGGAGGCCAGTGCAAAATGAAAATATGGACCTCTGTTCAAAAAATTATTACGAATTTCAAGATGACAATAGCAGAGTATTAAACAAAGTGTGATGCCCTTCAAAGCACAGGGCTCTATGCTATTGCATATGTCACACATCTATCAAGTCAGCCCATTTGTGAGAACACAGTGTGTTCTAGTATGTCCATGTTTTGTTTTTTCTTATTGTCCCATAGAATTCCACATCCACTTTTTAAGTATCTTGGCCATCAGGGACAGATGATTCTATTTCTTCAAGTTTCTTGCCATTACAAGCATCAAAATTTACACTTTCCATTATGGAATTATGTGAGAATTTCTTTGAGACATATTTCTAGTGATGGTCATAGCTCATATAGTTGATCAGCTTTACTGTATGTTGCCAGATTGTTCTGGAATAGATTGTATACTCCCATCAACAGGTTAAGAGTACCCATTTCTCTACCTATTTAGTTGTGATGCTGTAATTATGTCTGCCAATTTGTCATTTTTCTATTCATTTTATCTATGATTTAACTAGTCGAACAGAAATCCATTTCTATTTTCATACTTACTTTTACATTCATATTTGTGCCTTTACGGTCTTCTTTAAACATATTTCCCAACACCTAGGTTACAAAATAAAAGGTCAAAGTTGCTTTCTCTTTCCCTATCTTAGTAATGACTTTGGGGCCCTCAGAGGAGGGGGAGCCATCTTGATCTTTTGTTTCTCCTCTCTGCCTTATTATGCTGGAGAGATAGGTGCTTTTTCAGGAATACTTCCTCTTCTTTAATCAGGATATCTAAGTTCTCCAGGGTAGTAGGGCGGAACACTGGAAAGAAGAGAATACTTTCTGTTTGACTCATGCTGTAGGCTGATGCTAACAATGATACTGATGACCAATGTTACCTACTCAGCAGCTGTTCTAAGCATTAGAGAGTTCTTAAAGGCTGGGTCCCCAGTCTGAACACATTTTAAAATCTATGACTTTGGAAGATTTACAGGGCAATGAAAATACTCTGTATGATATTATAGTGATGGATACATGCCATTATACATTTATCCAAACCTAAAGAATGTGAACCCTAATATAAACTATGGACTTTGGGTGATTATGATGTGTCAATGTAGGTTCATCCATTGTAACAAATGTACCACTCTGGTGGGATGTTGATAATGGGGGAGGCTATGCATGTGGGAAAAAGGAGATATATGGGAAATTTCTGTACCTTCCTTTAAATTTTGATGTGAATCTAAAACTGCTCTAAAAAAATTAAGTCAATAAAATCTGTGCCTATAAGTCTGAACAAGGAATTTGGCATTATTTCATCCAGGAGGTTAAATGCCTTGATATTTTCATAATGACTTGTACTGTTTTTGGTTTATTGCTTTAGTGTACTATCCCCCTGAGGTTTACATTCTTATGGGTCTGTTGATAGGGACATATGTTAGCTGTGAGGTTTAAGGTCTCCATTTTAGGGAATGTAATTCTCCAATCTGTGTACTAGAAACCTTTTATATGTGTCTGTGTGTATAGTGCCTAGTATTTTGAATGGCTGGAGTATCCTGGAGATTATGCATCAGAGGGAAACAAGGCTCATATATCAGACAAACATCAAAACTTACTCCCTTTGCTAATGACTGTAGTAATTCATTAAGGCATCTGATTTTCCAAGGGAGAGGGTATTAAACTTAAGACTAAAGATCTTACAGATGCATCTAAGATCCTCATTTGTAAAATGTTCCCTTCATTATATTGTGTACTCCTAAGAAGGGAAACTAATGTCAATCATATTTGCAAGATATCAATTATAAAAAAACATTCTGAGTACTGAGATATGAAAATGTAAAAAAAATGCATTTAAAGTAAATTAAATATAGTTTACTACAATGTATGAAATGCAAAATCTTTTTCAGGAATTTGTTTTAGGATTCAAATTTACCTCTGGGTTAAAATACTCACATGCTTTGATATATCAGGAAGTGAAATCAATAAGATTCTGCAAGCCCCAAAGATCTCTTCTCTAAATTTTGTAGAGGCTTTAAGAGGCCACAGCTACTATAAAAAGAGTTCTGATACTGGTAACTCAAACCCTGTTTGTTAGATATAACATCCATTTTACAGGTCAGAAAACTGAAATTTAGAGAATTATAACATGTTTAAAGAACTAGTGATGGAGGATAAATAACATGACAGTTAGCCCTTCATCAAGACATTTGATTCATAGAGCATCAAATGCCTGAATTGTTAAATTATGTAGATGTTTGATATTTTGCTATAGGTCTCATAGTCCAAATGGCCATCCGTATACACAGTACATATGTTTTGAAATGTTGAAACACAGGTTATATTTCAGTCCAAATGAGCTTTCTAAGTCAACATTTATCTGTGTTTATTTATTTTCCAATAAGCTATATGTACAGGTAGGGTAAAAGTACATCCATTCTATAAAATGTAAAGGGGCAAAAAATTCTTCCACTACTCAAAATATTTCCTCTATGGACTGGCTGTCCATGGTGTCTGCCTTTATAAACAACTTGGGAATTAATATTTTTAAAGGAGGACAGCATATCAAAGCCAAAAAAAGACTAGAAAAGAAAACTATAGGCCAGTACTGATTCTGACGAATATAGATGAAAAAAATTCTCAACAAAATACTAACAAAATGAATTCAGCAGCACATTAAAAGTCAAATTTATCTCTGCCATGCAAGGTTGGTTCAGTATATGCAAATCAATCAATGTAAGACACCACATTCATAGAATGAAACAAAAAATTGTAAGATCATCTCAATAGACTCCCAAAAAACATTTGACAAAATTTGACATTCATTTGTAAAAATACTTGACAAATTAAATATAAAGAAAACATATCTCAATTTAATAAAGGCCATATATGACAAGCATTATATTCATCTAACATCTAACATTATATTCAATGGAGAATAGTTGATATCTCTTCTTCTAACATCGGGAATAAGACAAAGGTTCCCATTCTCACCTTCTTATTCAATACAGTAATAGAATTCTTAACCAGACCAATCAGAAAAGAAACAAAAATAAAAGACATCAGAATTGGAAAAGAAGAAATATAATTGTCTTCATCTGCAAATGACATGACTTTTTATATAAAAAATCCTAAAGACTCAACCAAAAAAACTGTTAGATCTAATCGATGAATTCAGTAAAGTTGCCAGACAAAAATTAATATACAAGAATCAGTAGTATTTTTATACACTAATGATAAATTATCTGAAAAAAGTAAAGAAATCCATCCAATTTATAAAGCATCAAAAACAATAAAATACTTAGAAATAAATTTAACCAAGGAGGTGAAAAATCTCTACTCTAAAAACTGTAAGCCACTGATGAAAGACATCAAAAAAGAAAAATAAATGAAAAAGGTCCCTTGTCATGTTGGAAGAATTAAAATTATTAAAATGTTCAAACTGACCTTCTGGTGAGATTCTTTGGAGAGTTCCATTCATAGCTCTGTGGACAAGGCACATGGATCTCTATTCCAGATGCTCACTTATGTGGTAGTCACCCTAGCTTCTTTCTGCTAAAGGTTTTCAGTCTTCTATGCAGTCCTCTTGGACAAGATCAAAGACAAGCATATAGTGACGTCTCTCCTTGGCCCACTTCTTTCCTAGCTTAAAAAGCAGCCTTCAGAGCATCTCTATATCTTTAGCTTTCTATGTGGTCAGACACCAGGCTACTATTTCACAAAATGCAGGGTATACATATATGTACACTCCCGAAGCTGTCCTGTTGAAGTTCTTTTCTTAGGCCTGAACAGAGGGGCAGGCACTTGCATCTCTGCTCCTTGGAGGAGAGTGAATGGGTAGGGAGAGGAAGAAGTGGGATTCACAGCATAGTAATAGGTTTCTATAGAAATCCTTCCCTGAAATTCCTAATTCTTGACCTTTTTAGATCCTTGATATGTACATTGGAGAGGTCACTGAGAGGACATATCTGGTGGTTGAATTTCAAGCTGGATCTGGGCAATGAGAGTCTCCTTGCTTCTTCCTCTGTCCTTGGAATGTATGTTCTGCCCACCGTTCCCACAGATGGAGCCATTTACAAGGATACAGCCTTGAGATAGTAAGGTATTGTTGAGTCCATCTGGACTGAATATATAACTGAACCTAGATAAGATCTCTATATAAACTTTTAAAATTCTGGCAGGCAGGTACAGAGATCTGCTTATCTTGTGGCTACCAAGACAAGGCCCATCTGTAAATTCTCTTAGTAAACTTGCCACCTACTAATCTGGAATGGTCTTCTTCTTCCATAGCTCCTTGCCCTCCATTTCTGGGGCCAGTGTACAAATCAACAATGTATGGGAATCCAAGAAATAAAACATTTTTTTACTTTTATTGTAAGTTGTGCATGGGAGCCAAGACCTTTCACTTTGGAGTATTGTTTCTATTGCACTTGGTCCATCAATAGATGAATGGATAAAGAAGTGGTACATATATACTCTGAACTATTACTCAGCCATAAAAAAAAATAATTTTGCCATCTGCAACAACATGTAGACCCAGAAGGCATTATGCTAAGTGAAATAAGTCAGACAGAGAAAGACAAATACCATATGATTTCACATATATGGGGAATCTAAAAACCAAACAAAATAAATGAACACACAAACAGAAGCAAACTCATAGATACAGAGAATATTTTGAGGATCGCCAGGTGGGAGGGAGGTTGGGGAATGGGTTAAAAATGTGAAGGTATTAAGAAGTACAAATTGGAAGTTACAAAGTGGTCATGGGGATGTAAAGTATAGCATAGGGTATATAGTCAATAATATTGTAATAACTATGCTTGATTTCAGATAGGTACTAGATTTATCAGGGTGATCACTATATAAGTTATATGTCTGATCACTGTTACACCTGAAACTAACATAATAATTTATGTCAATTAAATGAAAAATAAAAAAAATAAAAGAGCAAGACTATTTAAGACTATTTAATAATATTCAAATCAGAGTAACAAGATAAGACTTACCCAAACTATATTTTAAAATTGATTTTAAGGCTATTAAAAATTAAAAATTGTGGTATAGTATAAGAATTGACCACAGATTTACAAAACAGAACAGATAGGCCAAAAACAATTATAAAATAGCAGAACATGGTATAATACCAAACAGTAAGTAGAGAGAAAAGGTAAAATGTTAAAATGGGAAAATAAATTGGATTAGCCTGTGAATCTTAGAGCAAAAAAATTATATTTAGCAAGAAATAATCATTATAAAACATTCTTAAATACTGAGATAATAGAAAACCTATTCAAAACTGACATCACTAATCATGAATCAAAATCTGGATTCAGATCCAACTCTAAGTTTATGTTCTACTATTCTGCATGCAAAAAATAATTATAAAAGAGATAAGAAATAAACAGTGAGGGGAAAAAAATCTTTCAATAGGTATTTTAAGCCATTTGAATGGTCAAGATATGTTTTTTAAGAGTTCACATGTTTGGCTTTGCTATTTGGGCTTATTTTTTAACAATTCAACCAATTCAGTTTGTAAGGGCAGTTATTTAAATTAATTGTCCAGTAATCAACCTAAATGAATTCCCTGATTTTGCTAGGTATTGAGTTCGGCTTTCAAATACAGGAAGAACTATATTGTGGATCATTTGCAACTAGAGTCTGAGAGATACTTTTGAATGAGGATGTTTACCTTAATAACTTGGGAACACATAAGAATGACTTTATGCTAGTGTCTTATAGAATAAGTGGCAGACAAATATGTTTTCAAGCAACCACCTTTTTGTGTCCTTGACGATCAGAGTTCCTGGGACAAATTTGCCTTTCTGAGTCCACCATGCTGTTTATTCATAGGGTATAATGGAGATCCCAGAAAGAGCTTTTAACTGTTAATGAGTATTGGTAGCTCATTTGGAGGTTATGTAAAAGAAATCAAATCTTGATATAGACAAAAGAGTAACCAAACAAGTCCAGGAAAAAAAACCCTCCCCATCACATACTAATTATTCTTGAAGGCATACCTTGATATTTTGATATGAGGATGTAAATTCAGGGAATGATAACATCTTAAATATACAAGATGTTATCATTATTAATAATGTACAATATATTATTAATATGGCTGATCTGTTGTATCACAATGTAAAAAGCTTTTTTAAAGGAAACAGAAATAAACTTGATCTGATTTAGGAATTAAGCTCTCTGTTGGTTGAAATCATAAGCTAGAAATTGTAAGAGGCTCCTTATGTTGGATTAGATCAGGAAATATGGAGTCTAAAACCTAAGGCTTAGATATTTCAGTAGTAACGTGACATTGAGGATGGGGCCTTACAGGACTGTTATATGGGAGATGATGGGGCAAAAAGGACTGGGAAATGGAATTTTATTACGAATGCAGTATTTGCATAGATTGAGTTTAATGTGGTCATACTGGGAAAAAGATAAACATTAAAAGCTAAAATGGGGACATTAACTGGGTATATCTTATGGCTTTAGAGAAAACGAATTGCATTTGGGAAAAATAATCAATATATAGCATTCTCAAGAATGAATTACACTATTGGGATTGAGAATTATCATCAAATAAATATATGGCAAAGAAGAAATAAAACAGGAAGGAAGACCTAGTATACATAGATTCTTAAAAATACCTATAAACCAAATATAATGTATGGGAGTGTTTACGTCCTGATTTAGATAAATATTGTTTAAGTGACCGTAATTGAAATGTGAACATTGCCTGAATATTTGATAACATTAATGAATTTTTAATTTGATTTTAGGCATGATATTGATATTATGGTTATGTTTTAAATTTTTCTCATGTTTTAAAGTTATATAATATATGTAGATGAAATTATATGATATCTAGAATTATGCTTTAAAACAATCTGTGTTGGTTGTAGTGGGCTGTAGATGAAACACCACTGGGCATTATTACATTGTTTAGGATAGATATTTTGGGGCAATACTAGTTTCTCAATTTTTTTGTTGTTCGAAAATATCATAAATGAAAGTTTAAAAACATAACTAATAAGATGATGAAATAAACTAAACTAAGAGAATTGTAAGTTTTGCATTAAATTTAGGAATATATTTTTTTAAGAATAAACTAATCCTAAATATGTTTGCTATTTACATGTGATTTTAAGAGAATATGGCATATTAAAGAAACAGATTAGCCACATGGAGAAAAATAATTTAAAATTGTTTTTTGAATAAAAATTAGTAAAGATTAATAATAGAGGCACATAATAATGTTTCAATAATTAAATAAGAGTTTCTATATGTCAGCCTATGTCATTCAAAAGAGAAGATATGAGAAGCGACATGGGTTCCCTGAATTTATAGAGTTTACAAATGTAGAAGAGTGATAAAAACACATCACACATATCTACTGTACAAAACAAAAAGGCAAGAATGCTACCAAAGGTAACAATGTATTAATTAGCATGGGATCATGTGAAAGATTTATTTGTATTAGGACTTGATTTGCTGGTGTGCAATATTGGACAAACTTGGATTTTGGATTTTGGTGTCAGGCAGAATTAAATTCAAATCCTGGTTCCAATATTTGCCATGAAATTTTGCACAAAAAGCTTATCCTTGGCATTCTTACTTTGTAAAATTGGTATGATATTACCAATTTTGTAGAATATTTATGGAAATTGTAATGTCAAAAATAAAAAATATTTAGCAGAGTGCTAGTTTTCTCTACCTTTCATTTGTGGACTTATTTAAAATTTAATTCCTTTTTTTTAGATAAATTCTACACAATTTTTAACACAGGGGCTTAACATGCTAAATAAAATGAACACAGGTACGATTAATCATTAGAGTATGTAAATACCCTGGATTAAAAGGGAAAACCCAAGCAAATCTCCAAATCTACCCTCTAGTGGCAAATTTGAGTAACTGCATAACTGCATATTTTCCATAAAATTTCTTATTCTAAAATAGACTGTGACTATCAAAACATTATTTTAAATAATAGAGTTTTTTTCATAAGAATAAACTGCATGTCCCTGTTCGGCCACTTATGGAATTAATTTTATAGAAGTTAAATATTGGAGCTGTAAAAACAAAACACTGGTAGATTTGCAGCACATCCAGTATAACCACAGAGCAACTTTCCATATTAATGGCATAGATTTCTGGACCTGTGTGTAATCTGAAATATCTAATACTATTAGGTCATTTAAAAGTCAATTTCTTCTTCAAAATCTTTTTATAGCTGAAGTAATCAAAAGTATATTATAGTAGATGGAAAATTATCACCTCTTTAAATGATGACAATATTTGTGCTTTAATCAGTGCATTTTGTAGCTACAGACTGCAATATCATTAATATCAACATTAGGGAGGTTACCATTAAGATTTTTAATATAACATCATAAGCATAATTTTTTCTCTATTATTTCAACTGTCTCTTTTGTTTCATATCTAGATAAACAAGCTAGTAATAGCTAAGGTTTGTATGGAATAATGTATAAAAGTCACTAAGCTGAACAACATTTTAAGATATGAGAATTGTCTTTCATAAGAGATATATTATTTACCTGATTTCATGAATAAAAGATCACAATAGGTATAAGTAATTTAGAATTGTGAGTTTCTGATTATAAAGCATAGCCAAATGAAAGCAAATCGACAGCATAACACAACATGGTCTGTTGAACAGACTTAAGACAATGATCATAAGAGTAGAGATTCCTGGTCAGCACCATCAATATCACCTTGGAAACTGTTAGAAATGAAAATTTTTAGATTATGGTAGTCCTACAAATGAGGAACACTGGGGTTTAGCTCTAGCAATTTGTGTTTGAAAAGCTTTCTAGGTGATTCTGCTGTATGCTGAAAATTGATCTTGGGATACCATTCTTCAAGGTATTTCTGCACTTCTCAGATCAGTTTTTGTTCCAGACTATCTTTTTGAGGATGTTTGCATAGCAGACAGAGGTTATATTTCTTTCTAGGCTAGAGGGACGGTTTGTTCCTGAGCAGTATAATAAAGAAAATGTTTTTCTCTGGGGCAGAGATTTCACAGGTTTCCTAGTAGCCCCCTGCATAAGATTGGGAGTTTCCTAAATTCGGGGCCCCTCAGTGTGACATAGACTCCCTGTAGGTGCAACATTCACCTGGGTCTACTTTCATATCATCCTATGGGACTTGGGAAACTAGTGAAGGTCATGAGGTCTGCTGTGCTATGAGTAACAGATTACTTTGTCTCTGACCCAGGAGTTTCCTGTCTTCTGCCAGCATCCATGAAATATGTAGGCTACCTTGCTAGTTTGCAAGATTATTTACATCTTTGACAGTTTAGAGCTACTGGACCAAATAAATTGGATCTCTCTCACTTTAGTTAGCTCTATGCTTAGTTTTCATTTCTCACAGGGTCCTTTCCCGAGCACACTGTTTAACATAGTGCCTTGTGCTGTTCCTACTCCCCTATCTGCTATATATTTTATTATCATCAATTATTATTGCCTGATATCATAATATATATCTGTTTATGTTTATCATCAATTCCACCAGCAAACTGTAAGCTCTATGAGGGCAAGGGTTTGTCTTTTGTTGTGCATTTAGAACAATGTCTAGCATATAAATATTAAATATAAATATTTGTTAAATAAAATATCAATATAATATATTCTACATAAGTTATGCTTTTTAACTGAATATAAAATTTTTCTAATACAATGCAGATTTAATAGATCAAGAAGCTTTAAAAAAATTTTAACCTTATAATCAATTTTGGCCTATTTCGATAATAAGTTCAGAAAACATTTTGTATCATTATTTTGACAAACATTTGGCAGAAGGTATTCAAAAATAACTCTGGGATATCATTCCAATACCTTCTCACTTCTTTTTGTTTGTTTGTTTGAACTCGCTTTAGAGCCAAACCATTTTCAGATCTTCTAATCTTTTATCTCTTTTGTTGATTTGACCTGTTTTGAATTCAAGCAGCCTTTAGAACTCTGAAGAATATATGCTGAAGTAAATATGTGCTATGGGATGCTTTAAAATAAAGGTATGAAACAGAATTCTAATTTGAATTTAAATTTGAAGATCTCATGTTTATAACAAGTTTATATTACTGCTTTCTTGAAAATATAGATATTCTTCTCTACCTTCTAATTGAATAGAATACACTCAGTTTTAGGTTACCAGATTCCATATTTACTATAGACCTTATTATGTCACCATTTTGTTATAATGCTTTGAATCTTTTCACAGTTTATTTTAGCTATAATTTAATATTCTTGAGGAGGTTTTGAACTTACTGCTATTATCAGCAACTCATCTGAAAACTACCTCTTAGGGTGGGTTATTTGAGCACATACTTAATCTCTTTTGTATTTTTATTTGTTTTTCTGACTGCTCCTTTCAAAAAAAAATTCTAGAGTGTCATTTTACTTGTATTCTTAAATGTCTTTCCTTATTTGGCTTAGATTATATATGTCATATGTACATATAACATAACAAATCAGATGAGGTTTGCTTTTGGAAGCTCAACTTCCTGTACCTTCTAATATCTTCCTTTCTTTACTTTTTTCTTGTCTCCATTCTTTCTTTTTCATTCTAATGTCAATCCAGCTATTATCTTTCTCTCTCACTTTCAGAGAAAGCTTACATTCAACTCACATTTTTCTTTCATCAGATATCTGATGAAAAAGCCTAGTAACACAGATATGCAGTATTACCCTGAGTAATACTTCATAAAATCCTCAGCAACCCTGCTCCCCTTAGATGCCTCTAGAAATATTTAATCTGGCAATGTAACAAATATTTAGATCAGCTTTGTGCAACAAAATGAGAAGAATATGTGGATTTTAGCCCTGACAATATCAATTAGATGACATTTCTTGTGGTTTTTAACTTCTCTGACCTTTAATGTTGTCACTGGGCAAATGATGAGATTAAATTAGGTAATTCTGAGCTCTCTTTAAAATTTAAAATACCATGATTTGAAAAAAAAATGAGTCATATTATTTCTAGTTGGAGAAGAGATGGTATAAATAAATAACTTCAGATTTATGAAGATTTGGGATTGTAGGTTGAAGAATTTGAAGCCTTTTGGCTCTCTGACAGCACCATGGTGGTCAACAAGAACAAATGCCTTATTAAAGGCAGCAAAAAGGGGGCTGAAAAGAAGTGGTTGACCCATTTTTAAGGAAAGATCTGTATGATGTGAAAACACCAGCTATATTCGATGTAAGAAATATTGGAAAAATACTAGTTATGAGAACTCGAGGAACCAAAATCCCATTTGATGGCCTCCAGGGTTGTGTTTTTGAAGTGCCTAGATGATCTGCAGAATGATGAAGTTGCATTTATAAAATTCAAGCTAATTACTGAGGATGTTCAGGGCAAAAAATTGCCTGACTAGTTTCCATGGAATGAATCTTACCTGTAACGAAATATGCTCCAGTCAAAAAATAGCAGACCATGATTGAAGCTCATGTTAATGTTATGCTGATACCAATAGCTATTTGCTTCATCTATTCTGTGTTGGTTTTACTAAAAAATGCAACTGTCAGATTCAGAACACCTCTTATGGTCAGCATTAACACACCCACCAAATCCAGAAGATGATTGAAATCATGACCCAAGAGGTACAGACAAATGACTTGAAAAAAGTGGTCAATAAACTGATTCCTGACAGTATTGGAAAAAACATAGAACAGCCTTGCCAGTCTATTTATCCACTCCATGATGTGTTTGTTAGAAAAGTCAAAATGCTGAAGAAGCCCAAGTTTAAATTAGTAAATTCATGGAACTTCATGGTGGAGGTAGCAGTTCTGGAAAAGCTACTGAGGATGAGACAGATGCTAAAGTTGAATGAGCTGATGGATATGCATCCCCAGTCCAAGGATCTGTTTAAAATTCAGACTTTTCATGGTGACAAATAAAACTTATTCATTTTTTTAAAAAAGAGTAAGTTGAAGAACGGATAAGATCTTAGGAATTAGTTTAGAATATTAATCATAGAGACTAGAGAAAGGAAGACCGTTAAAGATGCCACTGCAACAGTTCAAGCATTATGTGTTTACAGCGATCATAGTAGACAAGGAGAGGAAGAACTGATATTTTAAAGAAATTGACAGAAGAATGAATAAGAAATCGGATATATTTTATGTTAAAAATATTACCTAGCTAATTTCATTAACAAAAGGCCTAAAACAATGACCAACCAATAAAAAATGATCCCTCTCACTAGTGTAGAATATGATTTCCCAAAAGGACCAGGATTTCTTAGAGAAATAATTGATTCCAGAGCACCAGTAACAAACCTACAAGATGACAGGTTTGGCCAAAAGGACTTTGGAACCAATTTATGGAGGCTCTCACAAGCAACAGAAGGGACAATTTTAATATCAATAAGGATAAAAATTACATCGAACTGGCACATCATATGCATAGGAACATGAATTTATTATAATATTAAAACAGAATATTAATTCTAGAAATTGAAAAAGGGAAAGAATTGTGTTTTGAATAACCAGATAATATATAAAGAAAATTTTCCCTTATGGAAGTATCTCTGCATACAAATGAAGAAGAAATGATTAAATTAGAATGTCACCATCCTCTAATCTCTAATGAACTACTGGATCTGGGTACTGAAAAGAAATGACCACTGACATCCTAAAAGAGGGGCAGATAGGCATTATGATCCTCATTATATAAAAACAAAACATGGTCTAAGAAGTAGTTATTTTTTTTTAATCTTAATCTGATCAAGGTTATAATTTATAAGGGTGGTTCTCAGTGTGGAGGGTGAACAATGTTGCCCTAATATGATATTTGGCAATGTCTGGATACATTTTTAGTTGTCACAACTTAGGATGTATGTGTACTACTGAAATCTAGTGGGTAGAGGCCTGGGATGCTGCTAAATATCTACAATGATCAGAACAGTAAAAAATTATCTGGCCAAAAATGTCAATAGTGTTGAGGTTAAGAAAGTTTGATTTACAGGAAATATGATGGGGAGATGAAGGAGTTAAGTATTACTACAAGAATATTATCAGCAAATCTCAATTTTGTGAAATTATAAGAAAAAGACACAATTCCTTCAACAATAACAAAAAAAAGTTAAGGAGTTAAAAGAAAGGGGAAAGATAACCTATAGACATAAAAGACAAGGACTAGATAAGCCAATTAAAGGTAAAGACCTTATTTGGATTCTGATTCAAACAAACTGTAAAAAATTGACATTTATGAGTGAATTAAAAATTTGAACACTGGCTGGATATTGAATGATATTAAGAAAATTTGCATGTGATAATGTATTGTTATGTTAAAGAAAGAGACCTTATCTTCTAGAAATACATCCTGAAATACTCAGAGATGAAAGATGTGATGTCTAAAATTTGCTTCATATTAATACGGGAAGAGAGAAGTGACTAGAGAAATAAATCTTTGAAAATCAGCTAATACGTTGATAGTTCAGATTTAGGAATGAGAGATATTAGCAGAGCTGCTGTGGGAGCAAATATATTTACTGGTGTTCAAAGAGCAAAACCAAAGCTGCCTTTGTTTGCAAAATGCAGACTAAAAGAAGGGCAGTTAACTGGAAAGTGCAGGAGACTATAAGGATATAATGATTGTTCTTTTCTTGAGAAGGCAGAGTTAAAGAAACATCTGATTCCTTAATTTTTATTAATATTTGTCATTAGTCACTGAGATTCTCATGTGAACTTATTAAAGGCTGCCAAAGAAGTTTACTGAAATAATTTAAATAAATATCCCTAAATGATATTCTTAGAATTTTTTGTTGGTTTCCATTTTAAAACTTCCAAGTAGTATAACTTTCAATTAAAAACAATTATTAAAAAACATTTTTCATTCCAAAAATTAAAACTATTAATCATCGAGGAAAGGTACTGATAAGTTTAAAGGTAAGTTTAAATGCAGCTTTGCTTGAAATAATTTGCTAAGCCATTAAAATCATTCCTTTCTTTCCTGCCCAAAGCACCTGTTTTCATTTAAATGGATTAATAGTTATTTTCAGCTGGTAGTCCTAGAAAAATTCCCCACCAGGAGCACTTGAAAGAATATTTAAAAAATATGCTTTAGGTAAAGTGTTAAGGGTTCAGACTCGCAAGCTAAATTTTAACAGCGTGAGAAATGATACCTGGGTCCAGTGGAGGATGTTTTGAACAAAAGTTCCTGCTGGGTTATGGGATAGATATATATCCGGGTGACTCTAGAAAGAAAGCACATATGCATGCATGTGTGCATACACACACACTTAGATGCATATTCAGTTTCTCAAACAGCTAAAATGTAAGTTTTCCTGATTCAGTTCACGTGTTTAAGGGCAGTGTTTACTGGAAGGATATGAACAACATAGCTGTACGTTACTTTAGAGCTTACAAAGTACAATTGCGTGGGATAAGTTGTTCAATTCGTAGCCACTCAAAGAAGAGAGTTTATCATCTCTATTTTATCAAAATAGAAATTGGGGCTCAAAGAAGTTTAAAGAAATATCCCACGTCTCCCAGATTGGGTAGAGCCAGAGACTTTAATCTAGGTCTCTAGTCTAACTTCTCAGCATTTGACTCTTCTCTAACAAGTGCCAGAGGGCAGGGAAAAATGTCCACACACAGGCTTCTGGTTTTGCAGAACTTTATATATAATACATATATATGTATATTGCATATTATTATATATAATAGTCATTATATGCAGTAATTATTTTTTTCTATATATATATATAATAGTCATAATATGTAGTAATTGTTATTTTTTCTACATACTGCTTACTTTAGGGGGCAATGGGATGATGAAAGGGAATTGGGGAAGACAAAACTAGGAGTAATGACTTGTAATTTTTCTTGGGCTTAATTGCATATCATAGACACAATTCTGAAGCTACTCCAGTTCTTATAAAGTACCATTTTTAAATGATTGGAAAAGTAATCAAAAGTGTTGCTCAAAATATTCAGAATAGAAATTTTAATGCACACAAACCATGTTCAAGTTCTTACTGTCAAATCCACAAATAATAAATAAGAAATTGCTGCAGAGGAGATTCAGTAGCTCACAGAAGCACATTTCAGCAGCAAGAAATTTATCAAAAAAAGTGATGTGGATAGAATATTTTGTTACCAAATATAATCTGAAAACTAAAAGCATTATTA
The DNA here is from genome assembly GCA_003508835.1 of Eonycteris spelaea. Lineage (NCBI taxonomy): Eukaryota > Metazoa > Chordata > Mammalia > Chiroptera > Pteropodidae > Eonycteris > Eonycteris spelaea. The sequence continues at coordinate 611,899 of PUFA01000162.1, forward strand.
GAGGGTTACAAAAATCAAGCCACAGAAGACTCATTAATTTGTCTAATGTACTGAGATAAGTGTGAATGGATTGATGATATTTTCATATTTTTATATGTTTTAGGAATTTCCAATACTTTAATTCTTACAATAAAGTTTTAGAAAGGACAGATATTAATATTGAATATTTATTACACTGAAAACTGTACTGGCTGCTGAGAAGTATAAGACACAAAGAGTTACAGTCTAGTTGGGGTGATAAGAATTATGGAATAAAATTATAAAACAACATGGTAGAATGTCATAATTAAGTGTTACGATGTGTCATTACAAGATCAGAAAGGGAAATGGTGACTCTGAGCCACATTTTCAGCAGTCTTGAGATAAAGACAATGATGCTAGGTAGTTTAATAATTGCAAGGATTTAACCTAACACTTCTCTAGGAAAATGGACATGTCATCCCCATTTTATGCATGAAAAAATATGAGATTAATAAATAGTCAGAGTCTTGGGCTAATTACAACTGATTATAACTAGGATCCTGACCCAAGCCTTAAGCCTCTGACTTAAGGCCTAAAGTGGTTTTTGTTCTTGTTGTTGCTTTGTTTTGTTTTTTACCACTCTCTACATTGCCTATCAGAAAATCTGTTACAAGGAGGAAATAAGTTCTGCAACAAAGTAGCCAGTAAACATACACAGGATCATCACAAAATTTGACATTTTGAATAAAAGCTTTGGCTGTAAGCAAAGTCTCTTAGGCTTTAGACACACATTTAAGACTGAAAAGAAATGAATAGTACAAAATCATACAAGGAAATGGCATCATTACACTTTATAGCTCCAGGCTAAACTGTTCTAAAGGAAACTGCTGGTTTTGGTGGGCGGGAGAAGTAGGTGATTAAGCTTTGTAAAAATGTAGAGATTATTAATCCACTTAATATGGTACGCCTACTTAATATTATGCTTTCTTAAAATCTATTCTACTGCCCTATGAAATCCCCATTTAAAGAGGAAGAAGCTCTTAGGAAAAAGTTTAGAAAGCTGAGTATTTGACAAGGAGTCTCAAAAACCTTGTCTCACTCAACCATTGCTTTTCCTGTTCTCCTTTTTCCTTCCCTTGCCTTTCTTTCCTATTTTTCCTCTTCCTAGTTTTCTTGGCCCAGGTAGCTTCAGTAATTATTGGACTATTTTATTTTGGTTTTATTTCCTCTTCCCTGCTCCAGGAATGGAATCACAGCCTTGATCAAGCTGTGTGGAGTGCTCGGTAAATGAAACATGAAGGAGTAAAAACTCTTGTAGGCATTGCTAACCCACAGAAAGTAATCGGAACAAAGAAAAAAAATGGGGATATCACAAGCTGGAGTGGGGATTTGGACATGGTCAGTGCTATTCAAGAATAATAAAGTAAACGTGTACATTTCCATTCTGGATATAAATATGACTGTTTACACGTTTTTGTTTTCTTTCCATCACTTTGAAATCTATGTACAATTTGATGTCTTAGATTCCGTTGAAGAGGGTCACATACTTTGAAGAGGAGTAGAGGAATAAGTAAGTTTGTTTAATAGGCTTTTGTATATTTCACAGTAGCACTGGAGCAAATGTACAAAAGGCTTTGATTCTTTTAGCCAGCTTGGCATTGTAGAAAAGGTAATAAAACCTGAAACAGCACAAGAAGGAATGGATGAAGCAGGGGTGTGTGTGTTACAAATGTGACATTATTGTGGTTTTACTAGGATTGCCATCTGAGGAAAACTGAGAACCCGACAACCTCTGCTTATTCAAAGAGATAAGATTTTAGGATATTTGTTTCATTTTCATAGATTCTCTATGGGGACACGAGGCTAGAAATTTTAAAAACATAATAAACTTTTATCTGATTTTAGAAATAGGCCAACTTTAGGGTAATCATATGGTGACAAGAGAGTTATTTATACTACACATAGGTTTTAATGAATTTAGATTCATCTCATCAAATGAGATAATTAACTTTCAATAGGCTAAGATATGAGTAGGATATGTAAGCAGAAAAGTTAAAAGCAAAAGTTTTGAAATCTAACAAACAGGATTTGAATCCCAGCTCTGTCTATTAGCTTTGTAACCTTGGACAAGTCAAACCTAAACTCCGAGAGCCTCAGTTTCCCCATCTAAAATATGGAGATAATAATGAGTGCTTCATTAGGTTGTGCAGGAACTAAACAAGATGAACTATGTAAAGTGTTTACCAGGATACTTGGCAACAGCAAATGCTTGACAAATGAGTAGCCAAGATAATTTGAGCATCTATGCACAGTAAATATACTCAGCTCCTGTCCTAATCAATGGTTTTATGAACAGTAGCATATTAGTAGATTGGGATTTAATGAAATAGTTATGTTAAATTCTATCCAGTTAAACTACATAGAATAATTTTTCTCCATTGTTGATAATAGCATGTTAATGAGACTCAAAAATAGCCTGAAAAAAAGCCCTTTTACATTTAGATAACTACCTCACCTTTATAATATACAGCCTGATTTTATTTGAGAAAGAATGATTTTCTAGGAGCATTGTTAATTAAGGGATTCTTTATTGGTTGCCTAACTCTTCAGATCATAGCCATCACATCACCCAGAGTAAGTAAGAATCATATGAGAGGAGCCTGAGTGGGTGTCAGTAGGTCACACATCAGGACAGGTGACTTCTCAGGTGCTCGCTGAGAATAAACTTAATCCTAGATCAGAAAAAATTCTAACAAGGATATTTATCTAACTTCCTACCACACAAAAGATGGGAAGATGTAAATATAAAGGCAAGAACAATGTTCAGAAATTTATGAGTGTGATGAAAGCAATTACAAATTATCCACCAGAGAGAAAGAATGGATATGCTCAAAATTCAAATAACTCAAAAGAATAGTAGGTTGGAGTTATTTGGTTTTAGAATAAGGAATTCTGCCAATTTATCTCAACAAATCTGAAGGAAATTATTTCATTGCATCTCAGTGCAGTAATTTTATAATGCTAGATTACTGAGAAAAGGTTAAACTATGTTCAATATGTACTATTTAAAAAGGCAAGAGTGTGTCATAAGTTGATGCAGATTTCTATTTGAAATGGTTAAAATTTTTCTGGGAAATTAAAAGAATAAATTTTAGTAATCTAGATTTCCCTCTTTTTTACAAAGGATTTTGAGTTGATTGTTGATCATGTGCTATTGCTTTTGTGCTGTACTGCCTGGATCCCCCTTCAAGTCTAAGGAATTTTTTTTTCAAGCTCAGCCGCAAAGGAGGTGGTGAATCCCCTCTGATTTTGCTTTTTCTCAATGAGAACCAAGGTTATGCTCCCTTCCTGAGGCAGCATGCATTTAATTACTTGTCAATGTGATGGGTAAAAAGGCCCAGCCACCTAGCCTCATTCGAGAAGAGCTATCAAATACAGAGTTGGCTGAGGCCTTTTTGCTCCTGCATCACAGCCTAATCCTGCTTTTTTGCCCTTTCACCTAAAAGTATATCTCTAAAGACATCCTGAATACTAATCCTCCTCTCCTTGAGAACATGATCTATTACATAATGATAAGGACATTGGGAAGCTCTACCTCACTGACCTTTTCCTCTGTCTAAACTTCTACAGGTGAGATCCATGCTTTAGGACACACTGGCAGTAAGATTTTCACAGACTCCTACCACCAATTTTATCAACTTCCCTGCACATGCGTCTGTATATGGACACTCTGACTGCTTAGAATTGTGGTAGGAGGTAAAGTCATCAGCTGAGAGTGAAGATCAACATAAAAATGTATAATGCCTCATTTCCCTCTTCTGTTTTCCCCTATTTCTTTCCTTTACAGCTTTCTCTCACGCTCTCTTGAGCTCACTTGATTATGCTTTTTTCATCCCAACTACTCCATCAAAGTTGTTGTTATGAAGTTCCCTTATTACTTTCAGGCTGCAAAATCTAGCATCGGTTCTGACTTGATTTCACATGAGTTATCAATAGCCTCTTCCACAGCTGGCCACATTCTTGCCTTAAAACCCTTTCTCTTCTTGACTTCCAAAATACCAGATACTCCTGGCTTCCCTTATACCATTGTCATCATTATTTCACAGTTTCTTTTCCTGTTTCTTCATCTTCTACACTAAGAGTAGCCCAGGGCTTAGTTCTTAGATTCCTATCTTTTGTATAAATTCTTCCTTTGTGTTCTGTCTTATATACTGATGACTCCCATTTTGTATTTTAAGTCTAGTATTATCCCTGAACTTCAAATTTGTATTATAATTGATGGCTTTACCCCTCCCCTTGAATCTCCAATAGGCACCTAACACTTAGTGGGTCCAAAACTGAGCTCCTGCTACCCCGATCACATCAGCTCTTCTCATTTTTCTCTGTCTTGGTTAATGGCATCTCCATTACTCCAGGTGCTCAGGCCACAAATCTTGGCATCAACCTCAACTCTTCTCTTTCTCTTACAGCCCATATCCAATATGCAAGCAAACCCTGTTGGTTTCACCTCCAAAATATATCTAAAAAATACATCTATCTCCTAGCTACCCCCATCCCCTCATCTAGGTCACTATCATCTACAGAGTGTTTTAACTGGTTTCTCTGCTCCAGTCCTTGTTTCCCTTCAGCAACTAGAGGGATCCTGTTAATGTGATCAGGTAACTTTTGAACCTATATGGCCATGAGGTCAAATTATGTAACTCTCTCTCTCTCTCTCTCTTCTCTCTCTCTCTCCCGCGCTCTCTTTCGTTCCCTCTATTCTAACCTCCCTCCCTCCTTTTCTCTCTATCTGATCTGATTCACCTACACAACGAATAACCTCACTGCTGTTCTTTGAACATGGTATGTGTTTTCCAGCCTCAGATCCTTTGCACTTGCCATTCTGTCTTTCTGGAACATCAGTCTTCTAGGTATGCAAAGGCTCATTCTCTGACTTCCTGCGTGTCTCTAGAAAGTGGTTGGTGCTGTTTCCTATTTAAAATTGCTGTGTACCCCTCTGATGCTCCTTAATATCCTTCCCCAATTTACCTTTCTCTCCATTGCATCACCACTATCTAACAGACTTTATATTTTATTTTTTAATATTCGTTATTTTCTCTGCCTATGTAGTAGTAGGAAAACAAAGATTTTAACCTATTTCATTTATTGCTGCATTCTTAGGACATCTTCTAGGTGCTCCATTAATATGGTTGAATGAATGGAAAAAATTCAGTTCAAAGGCCACGTAGTACATTTCAGAACATGCGCTTGGGAGTCAGATTGCCTGGGCTGGTACCCGATGATTAGTGATGTTGAATACCTTTTCCTGTACCTGTTTCATTGGCCATTTTTATATCCTCTTTTGTGAAAAATCTGTTTAAGTCTTTTGCTCAATTTTTCTTGGGTTATTTTAAGAGTTTTCCCATATTCCAACTAAACATTTGGTCAGATATATTTGTTGTAAATATTTGTCTCACTTGGTGGCTTATCTGTCACTGACTTCAGTGTCATTTGATGCACAAATTTTGATTTTCATGGCATTCAGTCTATCAAAATTTTCTTTACAGTTGCCCTTACTGTGTCTCATCTATCTTTGTCAAAGGTTGCAGAGAATTTTTCCTCTGTTTTCTTTTAGAAGTTTTAGAGTTTTGGGTTTCAAATTTAAGTCTATGATTCATTTCAAATTAAATTTTTATGTGATGTAATGTAGAGGCAAAAGTCCTTTTTTTTTTTTTTTTTGTAACAACATCCACTTTTGAGAATACAATCTTTTACTCCACTGAAGATCAATTGACTACATAGGTATTTCTGGACTGTTTCTGGACTCTGTATTGTTTCATGAATCCAGGTATCTTTTTATACCAATACCCATTGTCTTAATTAATGTTGCTTTGTGACTTAAATCTTGCAATTAGGTAGTACAAGTTTTCCAAACTTTTTCAAAATTGTTTTGGCAATTCTAGATTAATGGTAATTCTATTTAAATTTCAGAATCAATATAAAAATTTCTAGAAAAAAAAAAACCGCCTGGAGGGAATTTGACTGAAATTTCTTCAAATATATAGGTAAATTTGGGAACAGGGATATCTTAATGAATTATATTCTAACATGAACGTATTTATCTGTATTGCTATTATAACTGTCCATATTATTGTAAATATTTTAAATTTCATGTTGCAATTATTTCATGTTAGTATGCAAACACACAACTTATTCTTATATATTGATTTATCCTGAAACATTGCAAAATTTTAGCATTTTTTTTTCTAGCATCTTGGATGATTTGATCTCCCTAAAGAGAGGATTTACTTTTGCTTCTGACTGATAGCCAAGGTATTAGTAGTCCCAAATCATCCTAGTACATTAGGAATTCATGTGATTCAAAGCTGGGCTACAGTCTCTGAAAGAAGGATCAACTTCCGGTTTGACTTCATCCTTAGGGGACAGTATTTATAAGTTCCACTCAAAAGCCTGAGATTCAAGCTTAGCCAGAAAAACTTCCCGTTGGTAGGCTGAATTACAATTTTTATTCTCCACAGTTTTTTTTAGGCCCATCTGCCATACTTTGTTGAATATGCCTACACTCTTCTGGTGTGTAGGAGGCTCTTAGATCTTTCATGCACTAAGCTGCAGTGCACATTTTGTAAAGCTACCCTCAGATCCATTTATCTAGAAATATATCTCAACCATTGCTATTTTAAACACACACTAGGCTGAAAAGGCAACTGTAGTCTCCCTAGGCTATTCCACCCTGGGAAATGAGGCACAACCTCTCAATGGTTTCTATGATCTTACTACCTCTGGGACTTGGCCTGAAGTGGGGCAGAGGGCAGAAACACTCATTACACTGCATTCAGGCTCTCTTATTCTTTTTCTCCCACAAACCCTTGCATAGCTTAGAAAGTGTTTTTACTCTTCATTCATGGAACAAAATAAGCTTTCATATTAATAAGTATTCTTCTATACTCTTTAACATAAAGTTATATATGCTCATATTTCTTGAAAAAAACCCCACCTTTCTTAAAAAGCTATCTTCTGCGATTAAAAATGTTTATAATTATTGTTTTTCTTTTGATTATTTACATTTTATTTAGAAACTCAACAGACTTTTTCAGCTGAGTTATAACCCATTTCTCCTGATATAATGTCACTGATTTAATGAATGGAAGGCCTAGGAGCAATGAAAAAAATATGAGAAAAAATTCCAGATTTTATTTAAATAAGTGGAAAAACATACACAGTAAGAAAAAGTAATTGGTTTTTAATAGAAATTATATAGATCTTTTAAGATAGAGTACCATGATTTTTATGTATTTCTTTGGATAATATCAATGATTTCCTGGTAAACTTGTTGATATACATCTAATCCAAACAAAAAGTCTATATGATTATAGTAAGAAATAGTTTTCTGTAAATAAGGTTTGTGATTTCAGAAAGTAAAATTCCAGTATCGTCAGGATCAGCCATCAAGTCTTTTTCACCATTCCAAGTTGCAGTTGACACATTCATGTTTGTCACATTGTACAATGGAGCAGTTGTCTAAATACAAATGAATAAAAATAAGAGTTTTCACAGGGAATGGTACCTGGAAAGCGTTTTTTTTTGTTTTGTTTTGTTTTGTTTTTACTAATTCTTTAAATAATAAATTAAAATACTGTTTTTAAAATAAGCTGAACCTGAAATCATTATTACTATAGAAGCAATGTTTATAAAATATAGTTACTATAATTTTTACTTAGAAGTAAATCAAATCTAGATAGTTTGTTCTATTTCAGAATGTTCAAACATTCCACAGAGGTAATTTCAGTTTTATGTGTAAAGTATGAAAGCATTTTAATCAAAAATTTCTGTGGTTGTATAACCTCATTATGTTTATCAATAAATTATAAATATTGGCAGTCAAAGTCAATTCTGATTTTATAGAATTTGATCTTTATATTTTACTTCATAGTTTACATGGGCAGCCACATCAGGCATGGAGTTTAGCTAAGGCTGAAAGTATGGTGGAAAAGCATGAACTCTGAAGCACACTGACTTGGGTTTTAATAATTCAAGACTTTTATTATTATATTCTTACTATTCTTATCAACTTCTCATTAACCCCTACGTTTTCCCTAGTTATTATGTGTTTATCTTCTCAAATAAAATACTTTAAGGGTCAAATAGTTAAATTTCTTATTACCCAAGCAAAGAACTATGCATATTATAAGCATGATATTTTTCCTTTTGAGGGGTGATTAATTATTCTAGTGCCTGTCAACTTTTCTAGGCTGTTCCAAGATATTTGTTAAAATACATAAAAAATAAAATATATAGGGAACATGGAAAAGCCATTTTGGTTGGATGTGACAATATGGATCCAAAGTAACATGATTTTCATCTATTGGTCTTCTTCCTGTGTTATTGTACTCTTCGGCTTTACAGACGATCCTTTATCTATAGCAAGACCTTCTGCACTGATCAGGGAGATAGTTTTAGTTTATACATAATTATGTACCTGATTATAATGAATCAAGTTCTGAGCAGGACTGCCCCAGTCAAAAGCTTTCATGTAGCTAGAATTGAAAAGCTGAAAGAAAAATTAATAAGTAAGACTATACTCCTTTTATTCATTACAGTGGCAGTTGATACAAGTTAAGTGTGCATTGTACATATGGCCCCTTTGTACTGGGTATGTTGGTATTTGTGTAGGTGGACTTCCTTGCTCCTCCCTTCCTTTGCATAGAGTTAGAAATGGAAGAGGGAGTAGGGGGCAGGAAAATCTATAGAATCTAATTCTACCTTCTTCACATAAGTGAACATCTCCCCAAGGCCTTTTACCTTATTAAAGGGGGCCTGTGTGTTTGGGGTAACACCAGGCTTCCCAGAAAACCTCAGCTTTATCTATAGAGGTCACAAGAGAGTGTCTATAACTAAGTGTGCTGGGATTAACGTAACACTTCTCTAAATACCTTTGCTTCACCAACAGGGCTCAAGAGCATGTTCTATCTCTTGCTTCACTCTTTAACACTCACAACCTCACTACCACTATCTGTTTTTAGCCTATTAAATCTAATTTAATTATGTCCATTTTTTTCCCCCCTTTCATTACAAGAAAGTTCAGACTCTCAGGTTACCCATCTTCTCTGGTACTCTAAACCCTGCAAGTCTCCATACATCCCCATATTTCATCTTCTCCCAACTCTATCTAACTCCTAAAATTCTCTCCGCCATGTGGAATCCCATTATTAGCCTGTATCTTAAAAAATTTTTTTTCTAAGTTTCACTTATAGTTGACATTTAACATTATACTAGTTTCAGGTATATAGTACATTGGTTAGACATTTATATAACTTATGAAGTGATTCCCTGTTAAGTCTTACACCCACCTAATATCATATATAGTTATTATGATATTATTGACTACATTCCCTAAGCTGCACTTTACATTCCTGTGACTATTTTGTAACTGCCTATTTGTACTTCTTGATCCCTTCACCTTTTTCATTCAGCCCACCAACACCTCTCCCATGCAGCAGCCATCAGTTTATTCTTTGTATCTATGAGTTTGTTTCTGTCTTATTTATTTCATTTTTTAGATTACACGTATAAATGAAATCATATGGTATTTGTCTTTTTCTATCTGACTTATTTCACTTATCATAATACCCTCTAAGTCCAAACATGTTGTCACAAGTGGTAAGATTTCATTCTTTTTTATAACTGAATATTCCATTGCACGCGTGCACGCACACACACACACACACACACACACACACACATACACCCTACATCTTCTTTATCCATTCTTTTTTTGAATGGACCATTTAATCCATTTACATTTAAAGTAATTATTGATATGTATATAGTTATTGTCATTTTATTAATTATTTTCCGATTGTGTTTATAGTTCTTTGTTCCTTACTCGCTTTTTCTCTTATATGTTGACGGCTTTTGGTAGCATTGTATTTGGATTCCTTTCTCTTTATTTCTTATACCTCTCTTGTAGATTTTTGGTTTGTGGTTACCATGTGCTTCATATAAACCACGCTATGTTTATAGCAGTCTATTTTAATTTGATGGTCACTTAAGTTTGAACACATTCTAAAATCATTACTTTTAACCATCTATGTTTATGTTTTTGTCATTATTTTTTACTTTGTGTGCATACCCTTTAATTTACTGTTGTAATAACACAGGATCTCCCTACTTATGACTTTTTTCTTTGCAATATCTTTTAAATTTTTTTCATATTTTTGATTTTTTTCTCAAAGAAGTCCCTTTAACATTTTTTTTTTTTTTTGTAATACTGGTATGGTAATGATGAGCTCCTTCAGCTTTTTCTTGTCTAGGAAATTCTTTATCTCTCCTTCAATTCTACACTTGATCTTACCCAAAAGGCCAAGAAGTGACCTCCTTCAATTCTAAATAATAGTCTTGCTGTGTAGAGTAATCTTGGTTGTAGGTTCTTGCTTTTCATCACTTTAAGTATTTTGTGCCAATCCTTCTGGCCTGCAAAGTTTCTGTTGAAAAATCAGTTGACAGTCTAATGGGAGCTTCCTTGTAGGTAACTGTGTTTCTCTCACTGCTTTACAGATTCTCTTTGTCTTTAATCTTTGGCATTTCCATTATGATGTGCCTTGGTATGGGGCTCTTTGGGTCATCTTGTTTGGAACTCTCTGCGCTTCCTGGACTTGTATGTCTATTTCCTTTGCCTAGTTAGGGAAGTTATCAAACATTGTGTCTTCAAATAGATTCTCAATCCCTTCCTCTGTCTTTTCTCCTTCTGGAACCCCTATGAGATGAATGTTGTTATACTTGATGTTATCCAAGAGTCTCTTAAACTATTCTCATTTCTTAAAATTCTTTCTTTTTGCTGTTCCAATTGAGTGTTTTCTGCTACCTTGTCTTTCAAATTGCTGATTCAATTCTCTGTTCATCTAATTTGTTGATGCCATCTAATGTATTTTTCATTTCAGTTATTATATTCTTCATTTCTGAGGGTTCTTTTTTTCATGTTTCCTATCTCTTTGTGGAAGTTCTCACTGAGATCATCTGTTCTTCCCCTAAGTTCATTAAGCATCCTTATTAAACAGTATTTTGAACTCTGCATCTGGTAGATTATTTGCATTTTGCTTAGTTCTTTTTCTGGAGTTTTGTCCTGTTCTTTCATTTGGGACATATTTTTTGGTTTCCTCATTTTGACTGTCCCTCTGTTTGTTTCTATGTATTAGGTAGCTCTGCTATGCCTCACAGTCATGGCAGAGTGGCCTTACGTAGAAGGTGTCCTGTGGGGCCCAGTGGCATAGTCTTCCTGTTTGGCTGAGCTGGGTATTCCAAGGCTGTCCCTTGTGTGTTCTCCTGTGTAGCTGAGCCTTGATTGCTGTTGGCACATTAGTGGGTAGGACTGATTCTCAGGCTGAGTGGCTGTGAGGACTGGCTGTGACTTTAGTGGAAAAGCTGTTGTGTCGGGGCTGACTTTTTGGAATGGGATTGACTAATGGGGCTCTGGTGCATGCTGAGTTCACCCTTTGAGTGTGTTGTTTATGGTGCTAATTGATTGATGCTCTGGTGTGGTCTGAAGCTGGCCACCAGGTGTATTGGTTCTGGAGCCTCTTGGGAGGTACTCTGGTGCAGGATAAGTTCAGTTGCTGCCTGTGTCCGGCCTGGGACTACCTGGTATAAGCTAAAAGTGATCTGTGGTTGGTAGCTCTGTGCTGGGCTTAGAGGAACCTGGAAGTGGTTATGCTGTGAACCACGACTGGCTACTACTAATGCTGGGTTTGGGGCCATTTAGCAAGAGGTACAGACACACAGAGGTCAGCTGCTGTTTTTGAGGGCTTTGTGGACCTTTAAGAGATTTTAGAAAAGTCTACAGTGTATACCCAGGCTGGCTGTTTGTGTGGATTAGCCTCTGGATCAACAGCCTGTATCTTAAAATTCTCTGATTGGCTTCTTTACCTTCTTGTTCTGTTGAAGATTTGATTTTTCTCTGAGAACACTTCTTCCCTTGCAGCTCTTTCCTTTTACCAAAATTGGCTAAGGTAATTTATGACCTGACATTTGTAAAACTTCAGTCAATTCTGAGAAATTTTTCATATTATATATGAGCAGCACTTGACATCATTGATTCCCTCATCCTTTAGAAATCTGCTTCACTTAGCTTCTAGATATGATAATTTCTTGATCTTCATTTTTTACTCATTGTTCCTTTTTAGTTTCCTTGGTATATTCAGTCTCTGCTACCTGACTGCTTAATATTTTCATGTCTTAGTACTCCATTCTTGCTCCTCTTTTCTACTCCACCTAGACTCATTCTATTTGTGTTCTCATCTAGTCTCTTGGCTTTAAATGTCCTCCATATTCAAAATGTTTATCTTCTTTTATAAGTCTCTTCTAAATTCTAGACTCCTATACAAAACTACTTATTCAAAATCATTACTTGGATGTCTAAAACTTAATATCTCTCAAAGAGAGCACATTATCTTGCCACCAAACCCACTCTGACACCAAACCTCCCTATCTCCTTTAATGATAATTCCATCTTTTTATTGTTTAAGTCAAAAACTTTGGACTCTTCCAAGACCCTCCTCTTTCACCTCTCATAGAGCCTATCATTAAATTCTGTTGTCTCCATGTTCACAATATACATATGTATATTCAGAATCTAACCATTTTCTCCACCTCAACTGAGAGTATATCAGTGCAAGGCATCATTAATTCATTTAGATTTAATAATCTCCTAAATTTCTCACTGCTTCTACATTTGCCCCACCATAATCTACTCAAACAGTGGCCAAAGTATTCCTTTAAAAATGTAAATCGTATCACATCACCTTCCTACCCCTGCAGACCTGCAGTGGCTACCCACTTTGTACAGAATGCCAAAGTCCTTACAATGGCATACAAATTCCTTTCTGATTCCCTTTTATTTTTCTGCCCTGCCCTCCCCTCACCCCTCTTCCTACTACTCTCTCCCTTAATTGCTCATGTTAGCCACACCTCTTAGCTGTGCCTCTTAGAAATACTCCTAAGGGCTTTGCATTGGCTATTTTCTCTATCTGAAATGCTCTTTCCCCACATTGCTAACTTTCTCGCCCCCTTTCAGTCTTTTCTAAAATGTCACCATCTCATTGAGGCTTGGCTTAATGTCTCTATTCAAAAAACAAACCCACTACCCAGCATGCCCCAACTCTTTTTCATCTCTTTCCCCTCATTTTTCCATAGTTTTTATCCCCTTCTAACATTTCAATAATTTACTTATTTGCTATGTGTATTGTTTACAGTTTTATATCTAGTAATAGAATGTAAGCTTAAGAAGACAAGAATATTTATTTTGTTTACTGATGTATATCATGAGCATAGAAGAATACAGGGAATATAGTAGGTGCTCAATAAATAGTTTCAATGGTTGAATAAATGCAAAGGTTGCTCCAATTTTTTTGATCTAGTTATCACCAGAGTAAACTAAATCTAAAGTTGTTATAATATAGATTTTAAATAATTTATTTCAAAACAATTACTAAGTATAATCAAACATTTTTTAAATGAAAAAGCCATTAACCAATATCTTAATGATAATTTAAATTTACTAGTGCTTATTAAATTTAAAGAACAGTTATAATCATCTCTTTTAATTCTCATAATATTTTATTAGGTCAGAGAATTATTATTAATTTTATTTTTATAAAATTAAGGAAACGGAATTCATAAAGATTAAATAAGTTTGCTCAATGTTACACTGCCAATAAAGTTCAGAGAAAGGATCAATGTCTGTATTTTGATCTCAATAATAATATTCTTTCTGTGATATTATCCTGGCTCTTAACATTTAGATGATATTCGCACTGATTTTTTCTTAATCAATATTAATTCCACAAATATTCTTAAGTATCTACTAGTTGCAAGAACTTTTTGACTTGCAAATACAAAAATGAACAAAACTTGCTTATGGCCTTCATGGACTTCACAATTTAACAGAGAAGAAAGTGAGTCTGGTGAAATACTAGGCATTAAGAGACCTGTGTTCTAGTCTTAGTTCTTTTTTTTTAAAGGAATAGCTTTGAATCTTTGGGCGTTAAATGATGGCATGACTTAGGTGGTCCGTAGTTTACTGTCTGAATTAGCATTTTCTCATTTGTAAAACAGAAAATAATAATACTGTTCTGATCATTGCTTCGGTTTAGTGGATCTAATGATTATCATATTAACACATAAACTATAAAGAATTATACAAATATGTAATAATTTCATTTTATCCTTCTAAATATCATTTATATCAGTGGCATAAATCAAGAGTAGCATTAATAAAATTATACTGAAATGTTTTAAAAGTTATACCTGACTCCAGTGGAGTATATTTTGAAAAGATGTTCCTGCTGGGTTTTGTGACATATAAACATCCATACGACTCTGAGGGGTTAAAAAAATTATTTTTATATTTAGTCCAATCAGAGAAGGTATAATCTTTGATATTTATTGAAATAATTTCAAAAAAAACATTAAAGTTAATTTTAAATAAATAATGTTAATAAAATAAAATTATATTTTAATTAAATCCACAATGTATTTATTAAATGTACAATTTTACATTAATATAGAAGCTATTGGATTTCTAAGCTATGTGGTCCATTATCACATACTGAAAACAATGAAAAGTGACGAAGACACAAAACACACCTTTTGAAAACACTAAAGAATTGAAAACATAGAAATTACCAGGACAAATGGAAAAAAAAAAGCACAGAACCAAGGAAAGAGCAAAGTACTGAAGTGACTTTTTCCTTAAGGTTATCCTAGAGAATGTGAAGTTTCATTTTGAGAACTTAGCTAGTTGAGGAAAACAAAAATTAGCACAGGGCTTCCCAAGGCAACTGAGAGATTCAAAAGATACCCTCTCCACATAAACTGGGAGCCCAAAGTTCTGCACAACTCAAAGTGAAGCTGATTCGGAAATACGGCAGCTCTCGTGTCAATCTGTATTCTAGGTTTATATTGCCTATTTAGTCCCTGGAACATCAATCAGTTGAATAAGATATATATATATAAAAAATTACTGTGTTTATAATATGCACATCTCTGTGCTTGTTTAAATAAGAAATATAACTATTTATTTGATCCTAAAACTATTTATTTTATTTGGGAAGACAAGATAAACTCATAAAATAATTAGGAAAAAATAGAAGTTAATGAGAAGTTGATAAAATGGTATAAGGACAAAAGTCTTAAAGTATTAGAACCCAAGTCTATGTACTTCAGAGTTCATGCTTTTCCACCATACTTTCAGCCTTAGCTAAACTCCATGTCCGTGTAGCTGCCCATGTAAACTATGAAGTAAAATATAAAGATCAAATTCAATAAAATCAGAATTGACTTTGACTCTCAATATTTATAATTTATTGATAAACTATTGACAGTTACACAGCCACAGAAATTTTTGATTAAAATGCTTTCATGCTTTACAAATAAAACTGAAATTACCTCTGTGGAATGTTTGAACGTTCTGAAATAGAACAAACTATCTAGATTTGATTTATTTCTAAGTAGAAATTATAGCAACTATACTTTTATAAACATTGCTTCTATAGTAATAATGATTTCAGGTTCAGCTTATTTTAAAAACAGTATTTTAATTTATTAAAGAATTAGTAAAAAAAACACTTTCCAGGTATCATTCTCTGTGAAAACTCTTATTTTTAGACAAGCAAAATCTGACTGAATTAGCCATAAATAGACCTTCATTAAGAGAAATTCTCAGGATGAACTTCAGGGAGAAGGAATGCAAAAGAAGTGGTAAATATCTGGGTTTAAATGAATATTATCTACATAAATAATATGTGGTGATGTTTAAAAATAAGACAGATTTAAAATACACAATGAAAATTGCATATAAGTCACAAAGAGGATAAATGGAGCTAATGTTCTAAGATCCTCAAAATGCCTAAAGAAGCATATAAATATTAATTAACATTAGATATTAAAAATCATGCATATTTTATTTCTAGGGAAATCACTAAAAATAGTAACAATGTCTAACTTAAAAATGTAGAAAGAAAGAATGATAAAAATTTTCAATTCAAAAGACAGCAAGAAATTATGGAAAGAGAAAGACATAAAAGGAAGAACATATTTTTTAAAATACACAAAATATAAGAGAATATATTTAAATCCCAATATATGAGTAGTTAAATTAAATACAAATGGATTAACTGTTAAAATTAAAAGATGAGGATTGTGGGAGTGAGAAAAAAAGCCAGCTTTATGCGATTTATAAGAGACATGTATAAAACATAAGTGTGAGGTGGGAAAAATACTCACTAAGTATTATGAAATCTATATGCAGCTTTATTGATATCAGAAATGGACTTTAAAGCATAAAGTAGCATGATAAATTTTAAAAATATTATTAAAAGACTTAATTTACTAAAAAGAATCTTATGTACCTGCTAACCTCAAAATATAACTATTTAACTGAATATCAGTTTAACAGAACCTCAAAAGGAAATAGACAAATGCAAAATCATTTTCAGAAGGTAATGCTCTCTCTTCTCTCACAGTAATTTTTATCTATTATTATCAGACTTTTTTGCATTGTATTGTAATTGTTTGTAAAATCTTTTCACTAGATTGTCTAAGGAGACTTATCATTACCTTGGTTCTCTAAGGTAAGGACTTTTTATTTTCTCCTTTATATTACTGCCTGACATTTAGTGTTTAGTTTATTCTGCTTTACAATTGAAGGCAAACAATATAAACCATATGGAGAAAATTCAAGTGAAGCCTGCCAGTGTTGCTCTGATGGCTTCCATGGGCACCAAAAGAGAAAACATCCACCTTTTCTTACACCAGGACTTCTGATTTCTGAAGTTTCCTTAAGCAGTGATGTTGGTGTTGACCAGATGTGACAATGTGAATATACAACTAAATGAGTTATTACAGAATAGTGATGTTAATCGAAAGAAGCAGGACAAGTAACAGAAAAATAGGTAGGGCCATTGAATACTTTCAATCATGTAGATTTATATAATTCTTTTACTCATGTTCTATACATTCCTTTGACACTTTTACTTCTTTGTAGCAAATCCTTACATGGCAAAGCTAACTCAAAAATGTGATTAGCTTCTGATTGCAATATACATGAGGGATTTTTTCATTACAATATAATGACTATATGGTAGGACTCTTTTTGCCAGGACAACAGAATTGGGTAAACATCGTGCTATCAAAATATGTAATCGCTATCATTTTAATCTTTTAATATGTGCTAAGACTTGTTTTATGTCTCAGCATATGACCTATTTTGATGAGTGTCCATATGAACTTGAAAAGGTATATATTCTACTATTGTTGAATGGAGTATTCCATAAATGCCAGTTAGGTCAGGTTGATTATTATTATTTAAGCCTTTGAATATTTGCTGATTCTCTACTTGTTCTATTATTTAATGACAGGTAAGTACTGAAATATACAAATTCAGTATTTTTCTATTTCTTTCAATTTTGTTAATTTCATTATGTCTTTCTAATAAGCAGACGTCTTTATCATTATGTAATGTTCCTCCATATTCTTGGTAATACTCTGAGTTCTGAAATCTGCTTTCTTTCATACTAATATAGCCATTCCAGCCTCCTTATAAGTAGTGTTTACAATGTTATGTCTTTTTCCATGTTTCTTTTCACCTTATATTTTACGTGAGGAACTTGTAGACAACATATATTTGAGGTCTGATTTTTCATCCAACCTGAAAATGTCACCTATTACTTAAAGGGAATAGATAATAGTTTAACAATCTTGGTATGGCCACAAAATCAGAAAGGCAAAGAATTTAACTGCTAATATATAGATAGATAATAGATAGGTATAGCTATATCATAAAATGACACACAAAACATAAGATAAGCACTATTAAGATTTGCTTTCCAAAAAGTGACAAAATACAATTTAATAGAACTTGTCCTCACCATATTTAAGTTCTTCGGGTCATATCCATAGAGCTTAAACAAGAAATCACGGCAAGTCTTACGAAAAATTTTTAGTGGACACAGCTTTGAACCAATAAGTCTTTTAAATGCAGTATTAGGTAAGAAGGCTTTGTTCCCAGAAAAAAACTGTAAAATAAATTTACATTATTCATATTTGGAAGACCAAAACAATTCATTAAGAAATAATTTACAACCAAATGCAATATCTCACAGTAGTTTAAAACATTCAAATTGAGGACAAAACTTGGAAGCAGAATTTAGAGATGATTTGATTGCTGGATTTTCTTTCACAGTGAGATGTTCAAAGTTACCATAAGTAATATCCTATACTTTGGTAGGAAAAAAGGCAAGAATCTAGTGTAAATAAACAAAAAAGTTCAATTCATACATTTGGCTGAGCAAGCATAGTCAAGACATTTATTTTGAAAGTATAGAATCATTATTATTTTGGTTATCAACTACATAAAGGAAAGAAATAACATACCTTGATCACTGACTTCCACTTGTATGCAATTTTAATTAAAGGGCTTCTTATATATTTAATGGAAAAAACTGGTGCTAAGGCAAAAAATACTTTGATTCTTTCAGCTATCTTTGGTATAGTGGAAAATGTTATAAAAGCTGAAAAAAATATAAATTAACTATTAAGAAATTTCAAGCATGTGAGAAATTACACCATGTTGAATAAGGCTCTGAATAATTAATTTACTCATTTATTTTTTTAATTCACTTACCAAACATTTATTGATAATCCAGGATGAGACATGCATATTGATCACAACATAATGCTGATTATTAGGATTAAAAACTAGTGTATAGATCATAAATGATGATAAGTTAGCAGTAAGTCAGTTAGTCTTGTAACACTATAGTTAAAAAATCAGAAATGATACTGAATATTTGTATAACTGGCAATGGTAAAAATGAGGTATGAATTTTTTAGATAGATGAATCTTACACTTTAGGTGAGAGAGTCAATAAACGTTAAATTGCTTTAATATATTTTAAAATGTCCTTGCCTTCTTGTACAGAGGATACTAAACAGTAGTTTACATTTTATTGATAGTTTAAAGTCATTAATACGACAAAAAGTAGTTTTCCCCTTTTTGATATCAAGCTATGTACTTGTGCACATCTCTGTTTTTATTGTTTTTTACCCCTCCCTCCCCGAGTTCTAAGAAGTCAAACAATGAAAAAATTATATACCATGTTATGAGTCAATAAGATCTGGCACCATTTTTTTTCTTATTTAAAAAATTTCCTGGGATTCTTGGTTCCAGATTATTGGATGGCTGATGAAAATTTGGACTAAAAGTCACCCGCATGGTTAATAAATGTCAGAAAAGATCTATGAAAAACAGGATTAGGTTGTTATTCAATACACTTTTTGTAGTAGGAAGTAGATTATCCCTATAAGAAAGGGATATTCTTCTTCTTAGAAGAGACTCATTTAATATTGGCTTCTATTATAAAACAGCATTTTCTAATTCCAAAGTAGAAAGAGTAAGTTTACATAAATAGGTTTATAATACCATGCAAGAGAATTATGTTAGGTCTTTTTTTTCTGAAAGTTAAGTTGTTATGCATTAGGTAGAAGCATTAGTGTTGTAAGGACATGAAAGTTCTTTTCTAGTTGTCTTTAACTATATCAAGGCTTTTCTTGTCTTTGTGCATATCTTAAGTTTAATTTGTCCTAAATGCAAAATCATAAATAACCTTTTCAAGTCTCTCACTCATACACTCTAGGTTATAGTTTTAAAAAGGAAAATAATTATGAAATTTCTATTCATAGAACAAGTGACAGTTATAATCTCACTTTGATCTTAAGACAGATATCCAACTTTTACCCAATTAGAAACAAACAAAACTACAATCTTGGTTTTTAACATCAATTCTTTGTGACAACAGAAAGCTATGTGGAATTAAAGCAGGATGTAAGCTTCCAGGGAACTACTATGTGATGCTTGTTCACAATTCTTTTTCATTTTACTTATAGATCTATAAGCTTATCCACATCCTTAATAAGTGTATCTACAAATTTTAAAAATGTAATTAAGGAATATTAGCAATAATCTTGTTTGCCATACCAATAGTAGTACCCTGTGAATGGCCTACATAAAATATTTCCTCTTGTCCTGTTTGTTTCACAATGAAATCAATGGAGGCAGGAAGGTCATATTTAGCCATCTCATCAAAACTACAAAAAAAAAAAGAAAAAAAAGGAAAATGCACTTTCTACTGATGTTACATTAGCATTTGAAGATAATAAGTAAAAGCAATTTTCAACTCTTTTTGGGTATCAAGAATTTGCATGGTATAATGTATCTAGTGAATAGGGCTTCTAGTGAATAGAGAACACAAAGTCAAGAGAATAAACTAGTTATGAGGTAGTCTCATAAAGAGCATATTTGTATGTTCTAAATACAGTAAGGTAGGCTAAATATATAGGTTACAGAGTAAAAGAGTAGTCAGTCAATAAAGGTTATGGATGAAAAATGAGAAACAAGCTCAAATGAGCACTCTTTAATTTTCAAACTAAAATTTACATAAATTTTGATGGTCTATTGAAAGCCAAGTTTAGAGAAGAGATTTATATATTTTACTTTCTTTTATTCAAAAAGAAGAAAAATGTTCAATACACTTATAAAATAAAATGAAACATTACTTAATTTTATTTGTACCTGAAAGCCCAAAATTCTTTGGAATTTGTTTTTAGGTGCATGTGTTTCCTGGACCATGTAGTCCCTCTGCTGTTTCCCATCCATACATCATACCCAGCATCTGCCAGAATGAAGCCCAGGCTGTTGTTAGGAAGATTGGAAATCCAGCTGCTGGCAGATGTAAGCAAACCATGTTGCAAGTATACGACAAGCCTCTGAGCTAGAAAAAAATGCAGAAAATTTTTTGTTTTAAATTTTGTAGTATTTACATGAATATCTCATCTGAAATTCAATATTTTAATATATAAGTTGAAAATTAAAAAAAATATATAAATAGGGTAAGTTAATATTTAACCCTATGGTATATCAGATCTATTTAACATAGTTCACTAATAATTTCTTTCAAGTGACCAAGTGAGCAATTAAGTCATGTTCCACTTAAATACATAAACTTTAATGATATAGAATATTCAACTATCTAATAGTAATTTGGGCACTTACATATATTTTAAATAACATTACATAAAATATATTTATATGTTTTCCTACTTTTCATTTCATAAAACAATTTTATAATCATATTTTCAGACATATTCAATATAGGCATCATCATTGAATCATTGTGTTCACTAGTAACTTGGTTTTAAGCCCCAAGTTGTCATTTACCCATAATCCACATCATCATCTACTAAAGTAATGCTGTTGGTGCCCTGCATAGATCCCACTAAGCTGTGTTAACTGCTAACTGTGCACAGCTATACAGCTGCTCCTCTCAGGAGAAGCACTTTTGGCATTATTGGCTAAATGGGAACTCCCACACTGGGGGAGGAAGAGATAATCTACACTTTGACCAACTGATACGAAACTGCAAAAGACTGACTCTCTTGCTTCAGGTTAGACCAACTCTGTTGTACTCCATGTTCTATATATCCCAAGAGACCAGGCTAAAGCTAGACTCCTCGTCGTACCACACATCTACTTAACTCTTCTTCTGTTCTCTTTTGCTTTCCCCATTACCTTTTTCCTGAGATTTCATCAATAATGTGCACTCAACTCCCTTTCAAAGGCTCTGCTTCTAGGGAAATTGATTTAACAGTTACTACGAAAAGTGATTAAGGAAGCTAATACTTATGGATGGAATTATGGAGTTGGATGACTTGCTGGTTGGCTGGCATTGAGTCTAGGTGGATTATTGAAAAAAAAACTTGCATACTGTAGCACTCCATTGGCTAAAATATTCACATTTCTTATGACAATACAGGAAAGGGATGACTGGCTTATACAGTATGTCTTGCAGTTAAGAGGTACAGAGGAAATATAATTATGAGGTCTGAGAAATTGGGTAGCTGCTGCTGAGTGTCAATAATGTTTCACAGAGAGAAAATTATAGGTTCAGGGCAATTGATCACCAATTTGAAGCAAAGTGTGAAACTCATAAGACTTCCTTGACAGCATCTAAACACCACCATCTTCTATAGCCAGAGGGCAAACTGATGTGAAAATCATGGTCCGACCTAATTGTAACAATAGTAGAACTTCGGGAAGCTTGAATTCTTAGCACTGGGAAGAATCCTTGATAAGGAAGTAGGACCCTGAGACTTGAGATAGGAGTATCTGGGAAGAACTTCAATAACTTGAGTTCCAGATGTCGCTGAACTCACTGACATTGCAAAAGTGATCCACTCCTCTTTTTTAGAGAATAATGCACCCTGACTTAGAACAAATCTTCTTCTCCTCAAGATCCACCCCAATCCCTTCCTGGATACTCATTCAGTTAATTACAGTTGAGTTCCAGTGTAACTTTACTGAAGAAGTGTTGGGCCTGAGAGAAGAGAGACTATACACTAAAGGAGCTACAAAATCTGGCTAATATGTATGTAACAGCAGGAACTGGGAGAGTATGCCTAGGTGTTAGATGACAGGGGACATATATGTCCTGGATAGAGGTCTGAATAAGGGAGAATTTGTTCCAATGGAAGTTATTCTTA
This sequence comes from Eonycteris spelaea, assembly GCA_003508835.1. Lineage (NCBI taxonomy): Eukaryota > Metazoa > Chordata > Mammalia > Chiroptera > Pteropodidae > Eonycteris > Eonycteris spelaea. Next base: position 634,447 of record PUFA01000162.1, read on the forward strand.
TAACACAGGATTTAACACACAGACAGTCCCGACACTCTGGTTCGATTTCTTGAAAGCTTAGAAAATTCCAGAATTGCAACAGCAGATTGTGAAAGGATAAAGAGGCTTAGATGTAAGTATGATAAATCTATTAAATAAGACCAGAACACTCATTAACTGATTAATGTGCCTTGGGAGGGCTTGGGAGATATTCCATTTACCGAGTTGAAAATAAATACACCAGCAGAATCTAAAAGCTCAGAAGTAGAGAAATTCTGCTTCCATTTTGAGATATAGTGTAAAATGGAAAAAATATTATTCTCACTCTTATAATAAACTAGGTTCAAATTTCTGACTTAAAAAGAAATTCATCAGTGAGCTGATGTCACCGAGCAAAAATCAGGCCCCAAATCTGAGGAGAGACAGGTGCTTTCAGGGAGAAAGCAGACATAAGTCCTTCCTCGCATGGGAGACACAATCAGGACAGTTCAGGTAGGATAATTAAAATAGTAGTGAAGGCCAGGTATAGATGAAGCCTCTAGGTTCAGCAGAAATTGGGAAAGTCCATACCTTCCTATAAGCTCTTTCCCACGAACCCTATATAAAACTCACAAAAAAGATTGGAAGAAGTCTTACAAAAGTGTTTATTGTGGTGCAGACCTGTGAGAAGAAACAGCAGTTATGCAGGAGGAGCAAGAAACGAATTTTTCTCCCTTCAGCCTTCCAGAACAATACTCAGAATCTGTGTTTGGGTGGGGTGGGGGAAATAGAAAGGGCAACAAACACTACACAACGTAAACTAACTAACCAACCAAGTACTAGGGTAACCCGACCGATAGGTGTCAGACAGACCCTGTCTGGGGAGATGCTAACTGAGATATAACATCCTGGAGGTATGGGTGATATCCTTTAGAATTCATTATACATCTTAAACAAATGACCATAATATATTGCTGATTTCTCTAAGTAGTAGAATCATGAGTTTGGGGAGGCGGGGGGGGGGGGGAGGCGAGGAAATAGAATTAAGGATCACTATTACTCCTAGTAACTTACTCAGGAATTTGTACTTTCTGTCCTCACAATGTTAGGTTCTATAAATCTAGAGGTCCTGGTTCTCAGAAAGAAAATGTTTCTACCTGGTCACTTTGGGCTCCTCATGTTTGAACACTGGGAGGCAGAGAAGGGAATTACTATACTGGCAGGAGTAGTTGGCCCTAATCATCATGAGGAGATGGGGCTGCTCATACATAATGAGGACAAGAAAAATATATTTGGTATTCAGGTGATCCATTTTAATTGCAAATGTACAAGTACAGCAACTATAACCTGTTATGGACAGGTTATAGAGATGAGGCCCTGGCTTACCACATCAGGAAAGATAGCTGGGGCCAGGGCGGGGTAGGGGGAGGGGTGTGGCGGGGGAGGTGAGATCTACAGTGGGTAGAGGTGGGCCTTTACCAGTACAAGTTATGACATTAGGATCAACTGCAATAGCAAATGCAGTAAATTTTCCCCACTAACCTTTCTCTTGTCAATTTCCCCAGAAATTCTGACCAATTACAATTCTGGAAAAGCTATACCTGGATGAAATAAACTTAATGTGAGAAACAACTGGATCTGAGAAGTGCAAAGGGTGCACTATTTAAGTTCCCCACCCATATTTTCTTTAACAAGCAGGTAAACCATTCTTCCAGCTGTTCTAAGTATTGCTTTTGAAAGATTCACTTGTTGCCCCTTTCTTTGTAAAATTGCCCCCCAGGCAAATGGGAATTGCCTTACCCAGGAGATTACACCTCTTTCTGTGGGTAGCCTTCAGAGACGACTAACTGATATGGGAATGCAAAAAGCTAGTTACCAAACTTCAAGGTGGGACCACCTCCATAGAGCAATTCATGAATCCATAAGCTCCTCTGAGACTATTTTACAGCTAAACTTAGCTGAGTGATTTCCTTCCTTAGTTCCTTCCCCTGACTTAAACTGATTTCCACATTACTTTCTTCTGACAGTATTCCATCAATAAATAACACTGAATTTCTTCTTCAGGCCCTGGTTCTAGATAACTCTAAGGCACTGTATTTTTAAATTATCTTTATATCTTTTATTATAGTATTTGCAAATTAGGCCATACCTTCTGGAATGATTACTATAATTATGTGAAATCTACGTTAACATTTTCTGTCTAGTAGACGTCCTTTATAAAGATTCAAAATTACATTGATTGTGGTTGTTTCAAATTAATGTCTTGTCTGAAATGTACTTTAATATTCAAAACGAAAACTTGAGAAAATATGAGAAAAATTATTTTCAGGGAGAAAATCTAAAGAGAAAAGAAAAAAAAAAACTGGCTTTTATTTGAGCAGTTAGATGAATAAGCAAAATTAATCCACAACACATTCTGCTTGTAAGTGGCAGATATAGGATTATAACCCTAGTGGCAACTTCTAGTGCATTTTTTTTTTTTGTACCTCACTCTGCTGCTAGTAATGTACCTATTACTAGAAGAAAGAGTCATCAGGCTGCTACCAACCTGAAGTCTTTGTTATTATTAGAGGAGAGAGCCATAAAGATAAGGGGAAAAAAATTACCAGCCATTCTTCAAAATTACAGAATAATGTTATTGTTTCGAGTATTTCGCCCACGCACACTTGTGTGTGTGTTTCAAGTATTTCTAACCCATTATTCAACAACTTCTAGAAAATCTGGGGGGAATAATTTGTGTTCCACGACACTTTAAAACCACTCTGTGACTAGGAAGCCAGGGGAGAATCAGACTCTCTTCTTGAAGAATGTAGAGAGATATACGAAAAATTAACTGTTCATTAAATCTTCAAATCCTTTTCTTGTCCTAAACTGTTCACTAAATCTTCAAATCCTTTTCTTGTCCTAAAAGAAATGGAGAAGTTAAGAACTTCAGGCCTCAGTCAGAAATTTATCTTAAATATTACCTGAATTTTTATCAATTTTTGTCTTCCCATAAGGAATTCTATAAAGGCCAAGGATATAGCCATCTTCAGTTACAACACTATACTCTTCATCTGGGTAGCCCCAGTAGGAAATAATTTGTCTCTAGACAAAGAAAAAGCAAACTTTTCAGAATAAGATTGTTAGTCAATTAATATAATCTAATTAAGCTAATTTATTACTATAACAATGAACCTTCACATTCTCTCTCAACCTCAGGCTTATCTATTTTTTATTTCCATTAATTTACTGACTCATTCAGTAATAAATATTTATAAATACCTACTAAGCATCTGTCTTGTACACTAGGAATTTATGGACAAATTTTAAAAAATCAATATAACCCCTGCCCCCAAGATATATCTCAAGAACTAACCCATTATTTTTTCTAATTACTAATCACTTATACTTTTACTTACTCATCCATAAATAATTTTAAAATATATGCCCATCCATAAATATTTGCATGTTTATGCGTATAGCTAAGTTTATATCTGAAATCTTAAGTATGTATGTATATGGAAGAAAATTGATAAGTCCTCCCTGGAAGTGTGGATATATTTATAAATATTTTCATCACAGAGACAGAATAAAGCTAAAGAGGAAAATGCGCTATAGAACAGTAGATGAGGAATATTAGTTGACCCATATCAAAATATGTGAATATAGAGATATAAATTTGACTGTAGATCTATTAAATAAAACCGCCCAAAATTGAATAGTAGCGTTGACTTATTTCAGCAGCTTAGCATTTATTTCCTAGAAACTTACAATATTCATATTTGCTTCAGGGTTCGCAGATCTTTTATATCGAAAGGCACCATGAGCAGTTCCAAGACTTAGGATGAAAGACATCACTTTAAAAAGGTACCACATTGGGATCTACAAATAAAAAGAGATGTTAATGCTATACAAATGCAGCAAGTCATACTATTTGGCTGTTTAAATAATTCTGTAAGGTAGGGAATATTATAATTTTCAGATGAGAAAACTGAGGCTCTGAAAAATTAAATAACTTGTTTGAAGACAAACAATATATAATTAGCAGTGTAGATTCAGATTCAGGCCTGTTTTATTCAAAAATCCATGCTTTTCCAATTTTATAGCATAAATTCTCTCTGAAGTCTGTTATAGTATTGTTTTGCCCAATTCTGAGAGATTTATCATATATTGCAAGTTAATTGATATCTGAATTATTGATGTTATTAGTATAGCTATAGAAAATCTGGGTAAGACTAACAAAAACCTTGATTGAATTAATTTTTATAAAATACAACATGATAATTGCAGAATACTCATTTTTTTCAAGTGCACAGAGACTATTTAAGAAAGATCATATCTTAGCCATGAAATAGTATTAATAAATTTCAAAAAAAAAATGAAAATATTGCAAAGTATGTTCTCAGGCCACAACAGAAATTAAAAGTGAATAACAATATGTAAAAATAAAACATAGAAAAGGTTCAAATATTTAAAGTGCAAATAATGCATTTATGAATTTATGAATAACCCAGGGGTCTTGAGAAAATATACTAAGAAAAATTAGAGAATATTTTTGACTGAGTAATTAGGACAGCATACCATTTCTAACTGAGTTGAATATAGTTGAAACAGAGCTTATGAAAAATGTATAACTAAGATACCTTGTTCACCTAAGTACACAGGAATAGAAAACTTTTAGTAATGTTAATTTTGTGAAATCTTGAATTACATGTACATGATAAAATAACTCAAGCAATTTTTAAAGCCGGCAACATAGGAGGCTCCTGATATTTAGCTTTCTTCCTGTGAACACACTGAATTGAATACATAGAGCAATTCTGACAGAAATCCAGAAACTAGCTAAGAGACTTCTACACATCAGATGAATGAGAAAATGCCCAGATCAACACAGCTAAAAAATGTCTAAAACACATTCTTGCCGTAAATCTTACCTGACACAACATCATATAATTGGTAGGGGTCCCTAAACCCTCAGCTTCTTCCTAAAGGGCAAAGGGTTTGAACAGGACATCCAGGGCCCCAGCTTTTAAGTCATTCACCCTAACAACGGGCCTCCAAAACATCTAGGCCTGAAAGCCAATATTCAAGATCCACAGACTACAGCAAACAAACAGTTATTAATGGGTAGGGGCACTCACTGCACCTATCGCCCCAGGGGTCCGTGCAGAGAAAGCAAGCAAAATACTCCCATCTCTCAGTCTTCTCCTAAAAGGTCCATTTGCATACTTCAAAAACTGCCTGAGGGTCAAGCTTCTAATTTAGCAAGCATCTATAGACTGACTCAGATTCTTTCCAGAGATCAGGAAAGCCAACAGATATGCCCTGCATCCTCTACCTCCTCCCCTTCCCAAGTTGCCAGTATCTCCTTCAAAGATGCTTATACACATGTCTTCACCCTAGCTTTTGTGACTGCCACCCAAGAGACATGTTCCAAAACTGCTTGGGGTTTCTATTCAGGAGTCCCACAGGAATATAGAGAACAAAGAAACAGTTCTTAACCAGCTACCACCCCGGGCTCAATACAGAGAGAGCAGGCAGAAATGCCCATTTCCCAGTCTGTACCTATTTGCATACTTAAAAGCTGTTGCCTGAGGCTTTTAATTTAGTACACATCTAGTGGCTAACTGCCATTCTCCCCACAGACCAAGGAAGCTTATGGACACCTCCATTGACTTTTCCCTATAGCTCACTCCAAATTTCCATTATCTTCATGGAAAAATATTGCACTTATATATGACACCTCAGTTTTTGTGGCTACTTCTTGAAGGACAGGATCCTAAAATTTCCTGGCTCTGACAGCAAATGGAGCTTACATTCAGGAGTCCCACAGGACTGTAGCAAATAAATAAGTTCTCAGTGTGCTCGGGTGTACCCTCCCTACCCCCAACACACACACACAGTTCTAGTACAGAGGGAGCAAGCAAAAATGCCCACCAACCAGTTTCTCACTAAATGAGCCTTCCTACATACTTTCTCAGTTGCTGCCTGAGGGTGCAACTTGTTTCTGGGTACTAACTACAATCTTCCCCTTTGGGACACTGATGGATCTTGGTATAGCCAAGAAAGTAATCTAAAATACGAATCCAAAGAGATTCACGCCAAGACACATTATAACTAAATTGTCACAAGGCCAGATGAGTGGCATCATATAGTCAAAGTGCTGAAAGGAAAAAAAAAAAAACCAAAAAACTGCTAACCAAGAATAATATTCCACCCAGCTACGTTGTCCTTCAGAATTGAAGGGCAGATAAAGTTTTCCAGAGAAACAGAAACATTGAAGGAATTTATCGCCGCTAGAAGGGACTTATGAGAAATGTTAAAAGGACTTCTTCAAACTGAAATGAAAGGATGGTAATAAGTAACAGGAAAACATATGAAACTATAAAACTGACTAGTAAGGCAAACATATAGTTAAATTCAGAATTTCTAATGTTTTAATGGTTGTGGGTAAATCTTAAGAACAAAGCTGGAGGTATTACACTTACTGTTTCCAAACAGTAACAAAGCTGTAGTAATCAAAACAGTATGTTATTGGCATAAAAACAGACACATATGTCAATGGAACAGAATAGAGAGCCCATCAATAGATCCATGCCTACACTGTGAATTAATTTACAACAAAGAAGCCAAGAAATACAATAAGGAAATGATAGTCTCTAGGATAGAAACCTCTATCCACTTGATCTGCTAAAATAAGATAATTTCAAGCCTGCTTACCATCCTGGGCACTTTTTTAGAATAGTATGTTTCGGAATTATTCTCTTAAAATCTGGGATCCAGCACTAAATATAGTGTTCTAGATGTGATCTGGCCAATCTAAATAGTGTGGGACTATCACTTCTCTTGTTCTACACACCGTATTTCATTTATCATAGTTTAGGTTCATACTTTTTGTCTTGGCAGGTCTAATATACTGTTAACTCATAATGATCTTAGGGTAAATTAAAATTCTAAGCTTTCTTTCCCTGGGTCTGTAAAATTATTTTCTAGACACAAGAATAAGACTTTGAATAGCCTTGTGCAATTTTCTTTTGGTTAAATTTCAGTGACTGCATATTGCAATATTTTTAAATCCTGATTTAAATTGCCCCCATAGGGCTATTTATCTTCATTTCATCCCATTTAAAAATTGTTAGGTATGCTATCAATAATTACCTAACTTATCAATAACATAGTTAAGTGGGGACAGAGTTGTGTGCCACACTAGTAGATGACTGGCATAGTTTATATTATCACAGTCACAGTCATCTTATGCCATAAAAAAGCATTCTCTAAGAAAGGGTATCAATATTAAAATCATCCAAATGAATTATCATTCAGCTTACCTTACTTTATTATCTTTGAAAAGCTTGTATACCTTCTAGGCAAACAATGAACTCTCAGTCTTTAAGAATTCTAACTTTGATTCTAGTTGTCAGGGATACTGTATTGAATATGACAATGTTTCTGCCCTTTTGGTATTTAAATTCTAGTATGAGAAAGATAATAAGCAATAAATAAATGAATGGGGAAAAAAGCAAGATAACTTCTAAAAGTGATTAAGTGTTATGAAGAAAATAAAACAGGTTAATGGAATAGAAAGTCACTGGGTGGCTGTTTTAGTTTAAGTGGTTAGAGAAGGCCTCTTTTAGGTGACTTTTAAGCTGGAATTGAATGATCAGAAAAAGCCAGCATTGCAAAAATCAGAAATAGAAAAGAAGAGAAAAGGTCAAGATGACTAGCAAATATAAGTACATCTGTCCCAGGTAATTTGTAATCTTACTTCCTGTAGGTCATCTAACTATTCCTAGCTCTCCCAGAAAGATATACTACTGCCAGTAGCCAACCATGGACCCACAAACCCATAGTTACCTATAGCTCTGAACTAAAATAACCCATTCTGAATACCGGGGATTGAGGGTAGGGTGGGTACCTATACCACTCTCTAAAGACTAAGGTAATGAGAAATCACAAGTCACCACGGTTACTTCTATTCAGTGGTCATAACAATCCCAAATTCTGGTTAATTTTTCAAGAGCATATTGTTGATCATAAAAGAAAAAAAGAGTGAAGAATTAATGCAAATTCACAACTCCTGGAAACAAGAGTCAAGAAAGTATGTTTTGTACCCAAGAACAATATAAGCAAAGTTTCTCACTTCCACAGATAAGTGGTAAATCTGAAGATGAGTTCAGAGACCATAAAACAATTCAATTTAGCTATAATTTATGATGTATGAAGGTTATCAAGATAAGATATAAACATAGGCTGGAGAAATTATCGCTGAATACTTTTATACCAAATATTTGAACTTGATTATCTATGAAACTGAGAGCTACTGAAAGCTTTTTGAGGATGGTAGTAACTGATCTAGAAGCTTGGTGCAGGAAATAGACTAGGAGTACATACAACAGTTACAAAACTATTGTAATAATTCAGTTAAGACCTTATGATTGCTTGAACTTAAGTAATGAATTAATCTGTTGGTGATTACTTTTCAAAATGCTGAATGTCCACAATTGACAAGAATGCAGTAAAACAGGCACTCTAGTACATTGCTGGTAGAAGTGGACCGCAGTTGGACTTTCCTGGTATAGTTACATGGGATTGGGTTTAAGAGACAAAGGAAAAGAGATTAAAAAAGAATAGGAAATTCAGGCGAACCTAAGAATGGTGGGTACAGGTTTGGGCCAGAGGGGTTGTGGTGGATGCGCTACCATATTTTGACCAAGGTTATGAAGCACCTGGTGTGAGAGAAGTAGCTGCGGTGCTGGTAGAAGAGGAAACCCGCAGATGCCAGCCTACTAAGAACTACCTGAGGTACCTGACAGGCCTGGGTTATTGCTTTTGAAACTGATATAATGAAAAAAGCATTTGAAAGACTGGCTGCTTGGCCAACCAATTACATTGCTCAGTATGAAGCGGTATGAACTTCCAGCCCCTTCCTCTGGTCAGAAAAATGACATTATCGCATGGCAAGAATGTGTAAACAATTCTATAGCTCAGTTAGAGCATCAAGTGGTTTGAATCAAGAATCCTGACCCAATGGCGCCGCATGGATGCAATGCCTGAAAAGTATATAATGAAAACCTAGTTCATATGATTGAACATGCACAGAAAGAGCTCCAGAAGTTAAGGAAACATATTCAAGATTTAAACTGGAAGCAAAAGAACATGCAACTCACAGCTGGATCTAAATTGAGAGAAATGGAGTTAACTTGGGTATCCCTGGTCAGTAAGAATTACAGGATTGAAAGGATTATTGTGCAATTAGAAAATGAAATCTTTCAAATTAAGCAGCAACATGGAAAGGTCAACAAAGAAAACATCCAACAAGACTTCTGAAAAGGAATTAATTTGGTGGGTAGAAAGGAAGGCAAGTTGGGCTCTGGCATCTGAACTGTGAAGGACATAGCATCTTACAAAAGTTATCAGTGGTTAAGTGTTTAGAAACCACAGAAAGTGAACTATTATATTGTTTGTACATTAGCAAAATAAAAAATTTCAAGTTGGTGGTAAAAAAAAAAAGAATAGGTATCTTTAGATAGGTATCAAGGATGACAAAAAGAAGTTTTGAAGATGATTGTAAAGTTTTAGGCCGACTGTGGAAGATGATAAGACTATTAATATAAACGAGGAAGCAAGAATGATGGAAAAGAGCAGGAGAATACACTCAAAAGACCATGAGGACCTGTCCTGGCTGCATCATTGAGATAGTGTATAATTTTAGGCAAACTCACTTAAACTTAGTAGCTGCCTTTACATATGAGAAATAATGGTGGCAGAGGGCAGTTAAAATAGATTTTCCAGTTAGACAATTTTGAGATTTTAGAATGTGGTTGAGAATCAATTATTTAAGGTTTTTCATTTTAGAGAATCTCTTAGACTATGAACTACTATAAGACAGAGACTTATTACTTTATTCTCTGAAACATCAGCTTTACCTTGTTTATAACTAACAAATACATGGTTATAAATATATGGTCTTTATAAAATATTTGAAATTAATAGAAAAATATAAAGTACATTTTCTTCTCATACTTCTCTAATATTGCAAATATGTGTGTGTGTTTACAAAAACCTGGGATTTTACTAGTTTTGTAGCTGTTTTCCAGGATTATAGAATGAGTAGTTTCCTATGTATCCTTACATATTAAAAAACATTTTTTAGTAGCTTTACATATCCAAAACCTTTGATTGTATACTTTAATGTTTTAATAATAGAGGTAAACACATTTTAACATAAATCTTAATTTATAGCTGTACATTATTTTCCCAAAATAAATCTCTAGACTTGAAAAGTCTCATTTAAAGGGCATAGTTTTAAGGCTTTTGATATACTATCAAACTGTTCTCCAGTAAACCTGTCCTTTATACTTCCACCAGTAATACATTAAAGGGTTTTGCTACATTCTTGTCAAAGGTAGACATGTAACACTTAAAAAAAAACCAATTCCTTAGAAATGAAAAATAGTATCTCGCTTTAATTTGTATTTAAATATAGAAACTTAGAACATTCTTATATGTTTATTGTATTTTTTATTCCTATTCAAAAATTCTATCCAATTATGGACATTTTCCTTTTGGATTTTGTCATTGAATTATGTCTTTAAGATTTTGTATCATAAGGGTGTTCAAAAAAATTTATTCACTTTTTGTCTTGTGTACTTTGTAACATACGAGTTACATGTAAATTACTATGTATTCAATGTCTTCCTGTTCAGTTCCATCTTTTTTGTTTATAAATGTCTTCGACTATATATGTTCACCTGTATGTTCTAGTTTTTATCTATTTGATGTACAGTAATTACCAATTGGTAATTACTAATTCCCAATTTGATGTACAGTAATTTCTTTATGATGTGGACATAAAGTAAAACTTTTAAGTTGTAAATGTTTTCATTATACCATTGCCAACTTTATTAGTTCTTATAGATATTCAGTTTCTCTGGTTTTCCAGGTAAAATTTTATCTATGTTATTGTAACTTAATTCTTTATTTTTTAATAGTTCACATTAATCATTGCTTTTTGTTGTTTAATTGAGAATTTCCAGGGTAACAGTAGAGGTAAAAAAAACCAAGCGTAATGGCCTGAATCCTTGCCTTGTTGATCTTTATAGCCCTTAGAGCATTTGGAATATGTCACATAAAACAATACTTACTGAAGAGTTGACTGGTCTTAAGTTTTCTGGTGAATCAAATATCTTTAATCCTCACAAATCTGGAATGTAGACATTTCGTTCTATTTCACAAATGGAGAAACTGAGGTTCAAGAAGATACATAAACATACACAAAGCCCAAGGGCTAGTTTAAGAAAAATATCTTGATTCCACAATCTTTTTCTATTATGTGAATAATGGCTATTGAGGCACTATAAGAAAGCTTCCTCTGGTGTCGCTTGTACAGTCCCTCCCCTCCCCACTTTCAAATTTAGAATATTAAGAGAGCCAGGGTCCCACCAGGCAGAGACAGTTACCCTGTAGTCACCTTGGGCCGGGTGTCCACTGTAGTCAGAAGCCCCGTGGCGAGGAGGGTTCTCCCACTCTAAGCTATTTGATTTCCAGGCTTTTTGCAGCTTATCTGATGGCGCCAGCCGGTTTTAGAAGTTGGCTCTCAACCCTCAACCAGAGGGGGTGGAAAGAGGAGGTTTGCTGCTCTCTTTAGGGTTGACCTGCCTCTCGGCTCCGGTCGCCTCTCTCCTGCCCCCTGCAGGCCGGCCGGCGGGACTGCCCAGGGGACGGGCCACGGCCTGGAGCATAGAGCCGGGAGAGCGCTAGCTTGGCCTCGAGGGCCCCCTCACATGCTGCAGGCCCGCCAGCGTGGCCGCGGACACACCGGGCCATGGCGCGGGTGCTGATCGTGGGCGCCGGGCTCACAGGGAGCTTGTGCGCCGCGCTGCTGAAGAAGGAGGCGGCCCGACCTTTGCACCTCGTTGTGTGGGACAAGGCTGGGGACTCAGGTAGGTCGTCTAATAGCCGAATCGCAGGGGTGGGCAGGAGGGTGGAAAGGCCAGCCCGTTCCCTGGCTTCTCAGGTGAGGGCGGCCCCACAGGAGAAACCATGCGAAGAATACCTAGCAGCTCGGTTCCCCGCGCGGCGGGGCCTGCGCACTGCGCGCCTCGTCACGTGACCGGTGATTTCCGCCGCCCCCCCCCCCCAAAGGCCCGAGTAGGGGCGAGGTTGGAGGTGGCGACTCCCGCTGCAGTGGCGGCGGAGCGGGACTATCCTGCACCTTGGAAGTGAGGCCCAAGCGGCTTGGGAGGAATCCTGCCCAGAATTTGCAAAGCTTGGGCCTGCCGCTGCCTCTGATTTTATCTTGGCCTGTCTATAAGCCTTTGCCCCTTTCTCCAGATTATGAGGATCCCATAGTGCTTGTTGACCAAGACTTTACGAAGATCTAGTTTACAGAACATGGTTATTCTCATGAATCCTGACTGAAAGTGAAAGCAGTCGTCGATTGGTTCATTATGACATTTCATTCATTATTTTATTTTATCCCTTCATTCCTTTTATTCAAAGTAGTAAAAATAATTCACCGTACAAAGTGCTGAACACTGCCGCATTACTCATGTGCCTTAATTTTTTTTTTTAAATTAGTGACCAAATTGTCTCTTAACTACTACCTGACAATGTTAGATGACAAAGCCTTCAATTGAAAAATGCTTTCTAATACAGCTGTAAAGTAATCCATTTGGGGTGACATGGGGTGACTAGCATAAATTGCAAAATGTTCATTCTAATATGCTAAGATGTTTTCCTGTGAATCAATTCAAGGGGGAAGAATGACCACGGCCAACAGTCCTCATAATCCACAGAGCACAGTCGACTTGGGTGCACAGTACATCACTCGCACTCCTCATTATGCCAAAAAACACCAAAGGTGAGTTAATTGAATGGGCTGGAATCAGCCTTACTGCTTGTGTGATGTAAAATATAAATTATCCATTTTTAACAGGGGTAAACTTTACCTGTTGTAATATAGTGGAATTATTATATTATCATTGTTGATAGTACTAGTAAATGGTTAACCTGGGTAAAAGGGGAACACTTTAATAATACATACCTCATAATGTTGTGAAGATTAAATGAGATATTATATGGAACACAATAAGGGCTCAGTAAATATGAATTGCTATGTTGGTGTTGAGGGAGAGGACAAAAGAGCTGTGATGGAAGTCAATCTTAACTAATTTAAAATCGATGTACTGAATAGCTTTCTGCTTATCTTCATTGACTTTAATTTTGAAATATACAAGAAAATAGACCTTTGGCTAATATCAGCAAAAGATGTATGAGTTTTCAAAACATTTCTATTCTTCACCTGAATTATGTTTTATTAACACAAAACATATAAGTTGATAATATTCTAACTTCTAGTTATTTAGTATTACAATCTCTAAGAATTCTTAGAATATATAGTATTTTAGAGGTAATTACAGTATATAATTCTGTTGTATATATTGATTTATTTCAGTTTTTATGATGAACTGTTAGTTCATGGCATCTTGAAGCCCCTGACCTCTCCTATTGAAGGAATGGTGATGAAGGAAGGAGACTGTAACTTCATGGCACCTCAAGGAGTTTCTTCAATTATCAAGCATTATTTGAAAGAATCAGGTGGGAATAGATACATAAAAATATATGTCCTCCTGGTTTTGTTTCTCTGGAAAATCCTAACTAATACACCATTATAGTATAAATCGTACCATCATACTTTGGGTCTGTTTATGTTTTGTTCTTTTCAATGCTCATGCAGTATTACATGATATGTATATCATCATGTAATTATTTAACCATTAACTTTCTGGTAAATATTAAGTTTGGGGGGCAGGGAGTGAGGATTGTTTTCTTGCTTATACCAATATTGCTGCATGTCTAACCTTGGCATACTTTTGTAAGCATATCTCTAGGACCAGTTCCTAATAGTACAATAATGTGTTAAATGGAACGTGTGTTTTAATTTAACTAGGTCATGCCACCTATTCTTCTTAAAGAATATCTCATTATCAATAGTGAATGAGAACATCTCTTTCCAACTGTCTTGGTATTATGAAAATTTTTAGCTTTTGCCAATGTGATAGGATGAAAAATGGTATCTCCTTATGTTTTAATTTGTATTTACTTAATTATTAGTGAAGTTTATGCATATTTGTTTTGTTAGTCAGCTCTGCATTTTTTCCTCTGTGAATGTCATATTCATAACCTTAGTCCATTTTCTATTAGGATTTTCATTTGTTCTTCATATATTTTATGAGTGTTTTGAAATAGGTGATAAATGATCTTGGATAATAAATGATATTTTAAAGCAGAAGTAGGATTATTGATGAATCATAATTAAATGCCAAGATCAAAATCATTTAGGAAGGGTATAGGCTGAGAATTTGTTTTGTTCCTTAAGCTACTTTTAGAATAATTACTGTTTTGGTGTTCTTCATCAAATATTACTTATTGAGAACCCCAAGAATCCCTGATGTTGGGCATAGGAGAGGTCAGTGAGATTGAATATACAATGTGAGAGCATAGTAAATACCATTGCTGATTAGACCATTTATCCATCTAAGATTTAGACTATGATAGTATATTAGTTAGGATTTTCCAGAGAAACAGAACCAATAGAATCGAGATTTTATATATCTTGCAGGGTGAGTTGGCAAGCTGGAGACCCAAGAATGAACTAAGCCAAAAGCTGAGTGATGAGGATTGCATGCACTGGACAGATGAAATTGTGACTGTTCTAATGTAGGAAGTTGGGGTTCAAGAAACTAAAAAGTCATTGTGACTGAAAAAGTCATTGAATGAGTGAGAAAGTGGTAAGAGATGAAGTTCAAGACTAAGGCAGGAGCCAGATCAGAAGGCGTTTTGTAAGCAGTAGTAAAGATTTTATTCTTTATCTTATGTGGGAAACCATTGAAGAATATTACTCAAGAGGGATGTGGTCAGATTTACTAAACTCGGAAGTAACTGTTGAGAAATTTTATGTAGTGCTCTGTTTTAAAATGATAGTTTCCAGAGCCTACAGATTTGAACATGTGGTCCTCTTGAAAGTTATTACTTTCACAAGGAAATGCCACTTATTCCAGAAACTTCACTCATAGATTTAGGAAAGGAAAATTTCCTGGTTAGTAAGAGCAGCTATACTATTGCCCCTGACTCTGGGAAGATATTACCTTTTGGGTGATTTTGCCAGTTGTGGTGTTAGATTTGGGTCTGTCTTCTACTCCAGTGGTTCTCACACTTTAGTGTGCATAATAGTAAGCTTGGGTGGGGCTTGTTTAATACAGACCACTGGGCCTGACACCCCAGAGATTCTGATTCAGTAGATCTGAGTTGGGGCCTGAGAATGTGAATTTCTAACAAGTTTACCGCTGCTGCTGGTGCTGCTGGTCTGGGATCCACACTTGGAGAACTCCTGACATACACCTTGCAGAACACTTTGGGGTCACTGGGGCCAGAATGTTTGGCTGGGTATGGAAAAATTTTAAGTCAGTGGATTTCAGTTCCCTTAAACACAAATGTAGTTACCAGCACTGATAACAAAGTATGCTCCTTTCAAAGGGATTATTACGTTAAAACATAATTGGATAAAACAAAATCAATTGACTTAGCTGAGGTCCAGGTCAGGGCCAGACACTGAGTGAGGCAAGTTTGGCAAGTAAGTTGGGGATGCAGCACCCTAAATAAATAGAACAGAGTGAAGTGGAGCTGCTGTGGATGGAGTAAAGGAGAAGATTGTCGTGAGTTGAAAGTTCCATATATTTGCATCTTCCCTAAGCCGAGGCCTTAGAGAAATCCTCAGGCTGGTTGAAGCACAGTCTTTAATCTCCTGCTCTAACCTTTGAATAGAGTGATGCTGATTGCCTAAATGAGAGATTACCCCAGGGCCTAGTTAGCACCATGTTCCTTCGAACATATTTGCATTTGATTAAAAACGTTTGAGTACTTATTATGTTATAGCATTATTCAAAGAATAGTGAAAGATGTAAAGGTACATGAGACCTGGAGACCTGACATGGAGGAGCCTGGAGTATTTTTGAATAGATAAGACATACTTAAAGCATGCACATATTTTGGATCATTGTCAGAATGAGAGGTAAAGGCAGTGATGGTTGAAGGACATCATAGATGAGAAGGATCCCATTGAGTTGGAGCAGCTGCAGAAATGAAGCTGTATTGTTTGCTGAGTTTGGACTTAAGCCAGATATGTCTTGGCTGGGAACATGGGTGTCCCAGATAATGATGAACTGAATTTTTTAGTGCGCTTTTTTTTTTTTTAAAGAATTAAAAAATTTTCAAATATAATTGACATACAATGTTATATTAGTATCAGGTGTACAACATAGTGATTACACATTTATGTAACTTGCAAAGTGATCGCCCTGATAAGTCTGGTATATGTCTGACACCAAAGATAATCATTACAATATTATTGACTATATTCCATATGCTATGCTTTATATTCCCATGACTTTTTATAACTAGTAATTTGTACATCTTAATTCCTTTCCCCTTTTCTGCCATCTCCCCAACCCCTCTCCTATCTGGCAACCATCAAAGTGTTCTCTGTATCTAACTTTCAATGTGCTTTTTTTCTCTTGTTCCTTTTCCATTTTTTTCTTTTCTATTTCTGAGGCTGAGTAAAAGTGGATTCGTTTTTAAATCAAAGTTTTCTGAAAATTGGAATATGAGGTGAGTGATACCTCATATCCTGTACCAAGGAGTCTTAATGATTTGTTTTCTTATCTTTTAGTTTATGATTCATAATTTGTTCTCTTAAATATTGATTAAATACCTGGTAGGTGTGGAGTACTATACTATATATGTTATACATAGAAACAAAGCAGACTTAATTCCTGGCTCATGAGGCTTACAGACTAAAAAGGAAGAAAATATTAAATAACTACTCAAGTAGTTAGTTAATAGTTAAAAATACTTTTGTAATAAGTTCAGAGAAGGAAAATATGATGAGATAGTCTAGATTGTATTTCTATCAATTCCGATTTTTCTTAATAAAGGTAATTAATCCATTGATGAGGACTTTGATTTCTCTTAGAGACCTTTTTTACGTTTAATAGGGAACATTGCTCTTTCTTGCTATTACTAGAGAGACTGTTAACACCTTTACTAAAATATGTACTTGTTCTGCAGTGATAACGAGTTTCAAACTTGAATGTAGCTTTAAATCATGTCAAAACATTTCTGAATCAGTTTTTTTATCTGTGAAATTAATTATATGATGTATATTAGGTGCTTGGCATTGTCTTGACATATTGTAGATGCCTAATGAAAATGAGCTATGGTTACTATTATATTAATTATAATAGTATTTTTTTTTTTTTACCTAAAGCAGGCATTGTTAGAGAGGTCCAAGGGTGCCAAAAAGAGAGGAATTCCCATTTAATGAGAAAGAAAGTAAAGAAAGAGAACCCCAGGGGCTGTAGAGGACAAATGGCACCGTTTAATTCTCCTAAGTGGATCCAGTTGGTGACTATTTTCTTCCTCGTCTTCCATATGGAAAATCCTGATTATGGTGTACATGATTTTGCTTCTGGAACAGGTGCTGATATCTGTTTCAGACAATGTGTGACCCAGATCAACATGAGAGATGACAAGTGGGAAGTCTTCAAGGAAACAGGCTCCCCTGAGCAGTTTGATATTGTTGTCCTCACAATGCCAGTTCCAGATTCTTCATCTTCAAGGTGACATCACCAACTGTGAGTTTCAGCCTGTGCTGTTTACTTCAGGGAAAGGGATTTCTTTGCTAGAGCATGAATTTAGTTTAACTCAATTAGTATGGATTCTATTTATTTGCATATTTTTAAAACTGATGCTATAGCCTGGTTCATGGTATGAGTCTAGGTCAAACTGAAACTCATAGAATTTTTTTCTTAACCAGTTAAAAGTTGAACAATTTTCTTATTGTTCTCGCCTTTAAGAAGTAAATATTTTTGATGGGTATGTAGTAGTATGGCCTACAAGAAGAGTAATCTCTTAGTGGCCATCCTGAAGAAAAGGAGGTTTTTGTGACAAAAGATTGGTTTTGTGAACCCTGGCAAACCTCACCTTGGATTACTCTTGCGTATGATGAGTCTCGTGTTTTTCCTTACTGGGGATTTGCTGGCTCACTTTTTAACTATCTTCTCCTTTGTCCTATTAAAAAACAGCTTTGAGATGTAATTCACACAACCATAAAATTCATCCATTTAAAGTATACATTTTAGTGGTATTTGATATATTCACCAGTATATGCAACTATTACCACCCTCAATTTTGGAACATTTTCATCACCTCAAAAAGAAACCCCATATCCTAAAGCTGTCACCTCCATCCCCATCCCTTACCCTGACCCTAAGCAAACTGTGTTCTACTTTTTGTATCTATAGATTTCCCCCTCACCTGGATTCTTAAGAAAACCCTTTCTGTGGCTTTGCTTTGCCTCTACCTGTGCCAGGTTTAACTGATTTTTCTCCTGTCTTTAATCATGTCTAACTGAGTCTGACACACTGAAATCATGACTTTTAGAGGATACCTCATCTTGACCTGAAGTTCATGAGTTATAATAAAGTAGAGCTTGGCGATGGTGGGCAAGGCTTCAGATTATATGGGATGGTGGTTTGTATTGACATGCCTATAGCCTTTGGCTTTTTTGTTGTTGTTGTTGCAAAACTAAAGTTGATATGAATTTAATTCAGAAATGACCTTTTATGCCACTCTAAGAAAGAAAACTGGTAAGAATATGGTTTATAGGTCATAAATTTAGAACTGTAATAGAAATTATTCTCTAATAAAGAACACAGATGCTGATTATATCTTGAAAGTAATTTACTTTTCCTTGAAGGTCAGTTTCACTATGCAGTAAAAATACAGTTTCTTTTCTAGTACAGTGAGAGATAATATAGAAGAGATTGGAATATTTATTAGATAACTGTAGGCAAAGTAGAAGACTGATTTCAAAGATGTCTTTCTCTTGTCTGTTGCCAAAGTCAGTTTTAAGTAGGTTAATTTATTACCATGGAGTCTGTAATAATTAGATTGATTTCAAGACTGTTAAATAACATATTGTACTAAAACACAGTTATTGGTTAGTTTATTTAATTGTACTGTAAATTACATATTCCAATTTTTAAAGGCTACTTAATTTTATATCTGAAGAGACCCTTCAACATTACATTTTGAAAGTATTTTTTAGTGACACATAAAACATAACCCTGTGCCATAGACTGACTCCTAAGATGTATTTAACGGCCTTCCAAATAACAATTTTACTTAGATCTTCTATATCCTAATGTTTTGAGGTCATGAAGTATATTAGGCTTAGAGAAATAACTTAATTCCTCTACTATTATTGTGGTTTAAATTTATTTATTTTGGTAATTTTTGCTTTCAGATGTTTTTGGTACCATGTTATTTGATTCATAATTTATCTTCATTAAATTTGTTTGTTACATCCTTTTTTTTGTTAGCCTTTCAGAGATACTTTATTTTGGAGGCATCTTTTTTATTTGTTTATCCTTGAGTCCAGTCATTTCATAAAGTTATTTAATAGTTTTGTGTCAGTTTTGTGTGGGACATGTTATTTATTTTTCACTTGAAGATTCAGTTTTCCCCCTATTTTCAGCTACGTTTTCTTCTGATACATGAAGAATTATTTCTAGTTCATTTAGTATGATCTTAGAATATCTTAAAAAATACAAAATATTTCCCTCCCATATCTGCCATTTTGTCTCAGCTCACTTTCAACTTTGGTCTTTGCATTATGTTTTAACTTTCTTTTTCTAATCTTCTCTACGTGTTACCTATGTAGTTATTGGGATAAAGAAGTCATGAATTAGTCAGTTTTCAGGTTATTGCCTATTTGTTGCTTCCAAAATTTTTCTGGTATGTATTTTTCATCATTTCATTTGTTATGTTCTGTTATGGTCCATTGTCTTTCTCCTTTTCTCTGCATAGGTCCCTTTCTAATCATTACTTATCTTCAAATGGGGCCATTTCTGTCAATTTTGTAAAGAATACTGTTGTTGGGAAAGGCCAGCCATTTCAGTTAGAATATGTTGCCTCAGAATACTTTCTGTATAAATTTTGTAAATATCTGTGAATGAATGAACGCTAATGAACATTAATATAATACTATATTAACATGGAAAGATTTCAAAATATTTTTAATTTAAGAGTAAAAGCTACATCTGTATTTCTTTTCTATCTACCAGAAGTAGTTTGATAGAAACATTTTAATGTTGTTGTTGCTTAAAGATGAGTTTCATTTTCTTCTATTTTTTGAATAGTCAAAACTTTAAAAATAAGGATAGTTTACTCTTGCTCTTAATTATGATAATGTTGACACCATCTGAAAAAAATGTACCATGCTGAAAAAGAAATATATTTTTTTCCCTTTTCTTTTTTTAGTGAAGAGGTATGGTAGAATATGTAGGCTGTTTATGGTGAAAAAGTTTAAGAATGATTGCCTTGGTACTTTGACTGAGGGTAAAGATCTTTGAGTTGTTGTATTAGCTCAATTCAGAATTGGATGCCGTGCAAATAAGTCTGTGTTTTCTTCCTTATAAAATAACCCATGTTGGCAGTAAATGGTTAACAGAATGCCCTAACAATGATGACACTTTAATACCCTTGGGTCTAAAATAAAGGGGTTAAAAATATATGCTTTATCTTTATAAATTACTGTAGTGACTTCAGTATGAGGAAATAATTAATCTTTTCTTTCTGTGTTTTCTGGAGAACTTTAAATACGCTCTTGTTTGATTATTAAACATCTTCATTTTCTATGAAAAGACATTCATTTACAAAGCCATATTGCCATCTGGTGGATCCTGGTATATATTGTAGTTCCCATGTGAATTTTTAAACTCTAGAGGACTATGAATGAAGATGATTGAAATATAGAATGCATATGAAATGATAATGTAATTCACAAAACCGATAATATCACAGGGAAATAAATTTAGGCCCAGGATAATTAATTTACCCCCAAATTCATAGCTAATTAGTGACAGAACTAGGACTGTGCTACAGGTCTCACAATCATACAAACTACAAGTCTTTGACTTTCATTGTACTTTTCTTCTCATTCTCTATCTCTCTCTAAATCATGTCTAGCTTTTAGGATCAACATAAGTACCATCTCTTATATGAAAGACTTCCCTTTTGATTAATGTGGTGTGGCTTTTCTCCTATCTCTCCCTTTCCCTATTTTGCTTTTTACAGACGAAATGAACTACTTTTTTGGGGGCAATTACTTATTACCTTTTTACATTCACACAGTTAGGAGAACATGGAAGCTTTATGAACCATATCGTGAACCTCTTATAATTCCTAATTCACCTTCTGGTTCTATAACTGTGCTATTCTCTATATATTAACATTACAAAGATTATCTTACTTAATTCTCACAATAATCCTAAGGAATTATTTTTATACTTTTCATTCATGGTAGTGATGCTGAGATGTGAACCTTAATGGTGTGACTCCAGAGCCCATACTGTTAACTACTGTTATACATAGCTCTCCAGTTTGTCCTTCATATCTTATTATTAATTGTTTCATATAATTTTGAGTTCCCATAATGTCCTACTCATTCTTTTCTTTAATTAAAAAAAAACCTTTTCAATTATAGTTGACATTCAATATTTTATTATTTTCAGGTGTATAGCATAGTGGTTAGGCATTTATATAACTTATGAAGTGATCCCCTGTGATAAGTCTAATGCCCACCTGGCACTATACATAGTTATGACAATATTATTAACTATATTCCCTATGATGTACTTCACCTCCTCGTGACTATTTTGTAACTGCCAATCTGTACTTCCTAATTCTTTCCCCTCTTTCACCCAGATCCCCGATCCCCTCCCATCTGGCAACTATCAGTTTCTGTTCTTTGTATCTATGAGTTTGTTTCTGTTTTGTTTGTTATTTATTTTGTTTTTTAGATTCCACATATGAGGAAATCATATGGTATTTTTCTTTCTCTTTCTGACTTATTTCACTTGACATAATACCCTCTAG
The DNA here is from genome assembly GCA_003508835.1 of Eonycteris spelaea. Taxonomy (NCBI): domain Eukaryota; kingdom Metazoa; phylum Chordata; class Mammalia; order Chiroptera; family Pteropodidae; genus Eonycteris; species Eonycteris spelaea. Next base: position 656,386 of record PUFA01000162.1, read on the forward strand.
GTCCATCTGTGTTGTCACAAATGCTTAGATTTCATTCTTTTTATAGCCAACAATTATTCCACTGTTCTATGTACCACATCTGTATCCATTCAGCTGTCAGTGGACACTGAGGTTACTTCCACATCTTGGCTTTTGTAAATAATGCTGCAGTGAACATAGGGGTGCACGTATATTTTCTTACACCATATACAAGAATAAACTAAAAATGAATTAAAGACTTAAATGTATGAATCTGAAATCATAAAACTCCTAGAAGGAAATGTAGGCAGTAAGCTCTTTGACATTGCTTTTAGTGATATTTTTTTGGATATATCTCTTTGGGCAAGAGAAACAAAAGAAAAAAGTAAATGGGAGTGTATCAGGCTAACGTTTTTGTACAGCAAAGGAAACTGCCAACAAAACCAAAAGATAACCTACTGAATGAGGGAAGATATTCACCAATGATACATCTGGTAAGGAGATAATATCCAAAAATATAAATAATTCATACAACTTAATACCAAACAATTTGATTAAAAAATGAGCAGAGGACCCGGACAGAACCAAAGAGGACATACAGATGGTCAAGAGATATATGCAAAAGATGCTCAACATGACCAATCATCAGAGGAATGCAAATTAAAACACATGGATTGTTACCTCACACCCATCAGGGCTATCATCAAAAATCAACAAACAAGAAGTGTTGGCCAGGATGTGGAGAAAAGGGAACCCTTGTACACTGTTGGTGGGATTGTAAATTCCATTACACTGCAGCCACTATGGAAGACAGTATGGAGGTTCCTCAAAAATTAAAAATAGAACTACCACATAACCAGCAATCCCACTTCTGGGCATTTTCTCTACTAATTCTTGATCACAGTGTTTTCCAAACATGACTAATGAAAGTTGCTAGTTAAAAAATAAAGGGGTACTTTTGAGATTTTGAATCTTAGAGTTTGGGTAGGACCTAGGAATCTGTATCTTTAACGTGCACTCCATAGGAATTTTTTCCTTTCATTTTGGAACTTTTTGCTCTATAATAGCACTCATCAGATTTTATTGTGATTTTTCTTTTTTAAAAAGTGACTTCTCTACTAACCCATAAGATCCACGAGGAAAGGGGTCCTGTAGGCCACTTTATCTCCACTCAAAATCAAGTACCATGTCACCTGCAGACCCACACGCTGATATATGTTTAATCAATACCTGCTGAATGAATGAGCATCTGTTTTATTTCCTAATTTGATTACAAGCTTCTAGAGTTCAGATAATCTTAGAGTCTACTGGTCCTGGATTGGTCCTGGTTCACAGTGCTAGGATAAAAGGGTGAACCTTAGGATTAGAAGGAACCTGGGTTTCATTGTTTTCCACCCTGATTTTAGAGATGAAGAATTTAAGATATTATCTGCCCTGTACACAATTACACAATTTATTAGCCAAACAGAAGAGACAGTATGGTTGAGAAAAAAAGAAGCACCTTTCAAATATCTTTATTGTCTTAATTCATGTTCCCCACACATTGAAATAGAGCTTTTCATCAGGCCATAAGGGAAGATCTGGGCCTGCAGTCCCTGCCATAGTTCTTCCATTTCCCAGCTAGGAAGGTAGCAGAGGCAGCAGGAAGGATGTGGGATAAACGTGTAAAATAAAATAGGTGGTACATGGCGAGTGATTATGAGGAGTGAGGAGCCTGGAAGTTTATTTCCTCTACACCATGCTGTCTCCCATAGGGGGCTCCTCAAGTTTTCTCCCACATGCTTAAAGAAATGCATTTTTTAAAAGGTCCCCTAGCTAATGTGTTTCCTTAATAGTTTAGTATGCTATGTCATATCCTTTTAAACAAGAATGTTATTATTTTTTCTTTTTTTCTTACTAAAAAAAGAAAGAAACTACATCTGGTACTTGAATCTCCCCTTAAGTGTCACTCTTCCTATCCCTGTGTATACCCACATGTACTCTTGCTCTAACCAGATGAATCCATACAGTTGAAAACCATATTTATCTGATCAAAAACATGTCAGTATAGCTTCAGGGGGAAAATGTGCTAGCTGTGCCCTGCTATTTTTGGACCAAAGGCCTCAAGCCACCTAACATCATTTTGGGAAACAGATGAATGAAAGCAAATGTCAGATTTATGCAAAGCGTGTGGCCATAGATTAGAAGAGTCACCAAGGAAAGTTGAGAGAGGCAAGGAGAGTTAAGTTCTTTAAGAATACTGGTCTACTGCAGGTTCTTTGAGGGAACTATACATTCTCCATCTGTGCAGCTGCTCACAAAACTCCCTTGCCTGGAATCGTTTGACACATCCTCTGTGTTTTCACTCCTTCAGGATCCAGCACTGGGCCTGTGAGTTTGTCAGAGGCTTCTCTGTTCTTCAGGGAAAGCACCTCAGGGACTTTTGTAGCACTTGGTTTTTGATAATACTTACTGAGCTCCTAGCATTGGCTACTCTGTAGAGGGTAGGTAAGACCATGAATTTGTGACCCAGCTCTGCCACTTATAGTCTGGGTGATTTGAGACAAGTTACTTAACCTTTCTGAGCTCTGGTTTTCACATTTATAAAATGAGGGTAAATAGCATCATCTATCACATGGGATTATGGTGAAGATTAAATGAGGTAATCTGAGTAGAGAATTTATAAGTGTATTGGGTACATAGAAAACACATAGCTATTATTACTACTACCAGTAGCTTTTTAAAGTTTATGACTTTTTTACCATTCAGGAAAAGGTCTGAGAGATCTATTTGAAGGATAATATGCTTGGTGTTGGGGATTACACAAGGATGACTTTTATTTCCAGGATTTTAGGGTACATTCTAGATATATTCATTGTTTTGAAAGAACGTGACAACTGCTTTGAAACTCAGTATTAATTAACTTTTAATATCACTTTTGTAAGAGGTATTAGTCATTGTCTGAACTCTTTTACAAGTCAACAACCATAGTTTTATGAAAGCCACCTCCCTTAAAAGAAGGTACAACCACACTCCTCCCTGCTTCTCTTTCCCTCACATCCACAAACATGTAGGAATAAACACCTTATTACATCTGTCACCATTAATGTGACCTCCTTGCACACTGTTTATAGGATCACCCATATCCCTGAGGAAGCATCATGATGGGAATATTTCTTAAGTGTCCCCATGTCCCTGACATTTTTAAATGCTAACTCAAATAAATTGAGAAGATACAATGCCCATTTGCCAGGCATTCTCCTGAAGTTATGTGTATGGGCAGAAAATCACAAATGAGCTTTACTTCTGACAGGTGAAAAGCGATGTTTTGGGAGAAACTGATGTGAAAGCATCCTTGTGAGATGATGTGGTCTGAGCTCTCGTTTCTGAATAAGGAAATGGTAGTGGGAGTCTCTGTGGACTAATTAAGTTTAGTGAGTGCTCTTCCATACCTTGCTCCAAGCATATTGGTGCCTTCTAAACATATTGTTTTGAAATTTGCTTTTTAAATCTCTTCAGATAAATAAATTTTTTTTTCTGTTTAACAGCTGCATAATTTTCTATAATTTGGAAATAGCAGAATTTAGTTTTTCATCTCTTATTGTTTATTAATGGACAGTTATGTGGTTTCCAGTGGTTTTCCTGTTTATATCTGTTTTTGCTATATTGGGTGATAAATGTCAAAATTCAAAATTTTCAATCAAAAGATCTGTATGTTTTAATAGATATTGCAGTATTACTTCCAAAAATTTTTTAGTGATTCTCATTCTTAATGTTTGAGAACACCTGTTTTTCTATCCTGTACATTCATTAGCACTGGACATTTTAAATTTTTTATTAATTTTTTAAGGTTTCTGCCAAAGTGAGAAATGAAAACAGGTGCATCATTCTTGCTTTAATTTGTGTTTTTCTTGACTGAAAGTGATACCGAGATTCTTTTCATAAATTTATTGGTCATTTAGCTTTCCTCTGTGAATGTTCTGGTCATCCTATGCATACTTTTCTGGTGGGCTACTTGTCCTTTAGGAGCATTTCATCTTTAAGAGCTATTAATGCTTTTCATATGGTATTATAGTTATTCTCCAGACTGTTATTTATTTGTCTTTTGCTTTTGTTTATGTCATTTGCCATAATAATTTCATAGGACTTTTATTTAGTCAAGTATGTCTATCTTTTCATTTATAGATGCTGGATTTCCTGACTTGCTAAATAATATTTTCTTCACTCTAAAGTCATATAAATATTCTAAATTGAATTTTAATAGTTTTAATTTTTATACTTTACATTTAAATCTTTATCTGTAATGTATTTTATAAGGTAGGAGAGAGGAATCTAGCTTTGTGGGTTTTTTTTTTTCCCTCCATAATGATACCAATTTTATTAGCACCATTTATCTAAAAGATTCTTTTTCCCACTAAATTGAAATTCCTCATTTGCCATGTTAAGTTCTGTATCTACTAGCATCTGTTTCTGGATGTCTGTTCTGTTCCATTTATGTATTCCTGTGCTGATACCATCACTCTTTTCTTTATAGTCATTTTGTGGTTGTAACTCATTTTTAAGGGAACTGTATGGGGTGTAAACACAAGAAGCTTTATTTTTTTCTGGAATTGCCCTCAAACTTTTCTGTCTTGAACTCCATGTCTTTCAGAGAGCGAGTGCCTTAATGACATCTTGGTCATTTGCTACAATTCTCTAGTCACTTTTGGCTGTTGGAATCATCTCATTTTGGTTTTTAAGATTTGGTCATGTTTATTTTTAAACTTCAGTCTCAATTCGGAGTTCATTCTCTCCACCTAATGCCAGGTAAGTCTGTCTGTAGGACCAGGGGCTGTGGGCAGAGTGGATTATGGGGTCTGTTTTTATACACTCACCCCTTCAGTCTCTCTTTGAATCTGCCTAGTCCTCCCTGCAGACTGTATTCTCATGGAGATACTGACAGGTCCTATGATTAGCTGCTTGTTAGTGGCCCTGGCTTCCCTGTAGTTCATTCCTGTTGCCTGATGCTTGGTGATGGGTCTGCAGGTAATGTTTTCTTGGCCTAGTGGGTAGATTTCAGCTTCACACTGATAAAGCCCCCTCCCCTAGCCTAGAGGCAGTGATGTCTCTCCTAGGCAACCCCACCAGCAGAGCTTTGTCCCAACCCTTGTGAGTTCTGCCTTTCAGCAAGCACCTAGTTAGAAAACAAAACTCTGGTCTCTGTTTCCTGGAACCCCCTCCAGAGTGTTAGTTCCTGACTCATTTTCTAGGGGGTGCCTAGGAAGGGGAATCACCCTCCTCCAATCACAGGATTTAGAAGAAAAAGCTTTTTTCCAGGAATATGGCTTTTCTCATTAAGCTGAGCTGTCATATCCCTTAGAGTCTTCTTATCTTGACCAGGTAGTAGGGCTCAGAGTAGTGAGGCCAGTTCTTACTGGTAATTTCTCTGAACTTTCTGAGGGCAGTTGGCCAGGTCCTTTTCTTTGTGGCTTCTTGAACTTCAGCTGTAAGATAATCATTGCATTGTGTCCTCAACTATACAGAGAGCCAGGATAATAGGGAAAGATAACTGTGGCAGTTTTAATGTCTGAAGGCAAGAATTTCCTTACTATGTCTATATTAATATATCCCAATTTAATAGTTACCATGTCCTCATTAAGGAAGTGTATTTGTTGACCTCTTTCTATCCCACTTTAGCCCCCTGCTGATCCTTCAGACTTAATTCAAAACTACTTCCTCAGGAATGTCTTCCCAACTCCCAACACCAGACCATTTCTTCTGATACATGTTATACTAGTTTCCTGTCACTCGTATTTTTTAACACATACCACAATTGTATTTAATTAATGGTTTAATCCATTGTGCAGTCTGTGTATTTCTTGGTAGAATGTAAGGTACACGAAGACAGGAATGGGCTCTGACTTGCCTATTTCTGTTTTCTCAGGATTCCTTTATGAGTTTCTATACAGTAGGCCCTCAGTGTCTATCTACTGAATGAGTGAATGACACAATCTTAAATACATCTCGGAGGATAGGCAGAAGGAAAGGAAAAAAATGTTTTGCAGAGGAAAAAAGGTCTTAGCAAAAAGTTGGAAAATAGAAACGCTTGTTTTATATTTTGGAAGCCGATAACAGACAGTGAGAGCAAAGTCTTTGTGGTAGGGAATTGGGAGATGAAGCTGGTGTGGGTTTGGGGCAGAATGTGGTGAGCCTTGAATGTGAACATTTGTTGAACAAACAACAGAGTTCCTAGTTCATTAGAAACACTATCTTTTTAAACCTGGCTGGATACATTGACATGGTAAATAACTTAACCTAATTAGATTGGGAGGAGAAAACATTTGCAGAACTTGGGGGAACATTGTTAAAAGGCTTTTAATCATTGTTAAAAGGCATTTAATCTTAACATATGCTCTATCCTTAAACAGACACTTAGAACTTTAGTAAGCTCTACTACAAAAATGCATAATCTTAGAATTTATGTACTATAGAATATAATGATAACCTATTGCTCAAAATGAGCACCTTCAATCTCCTTCCTACAACTTCTAGAATCCCATCATCCTTGATGGAAAAATGAGAACCAGTTTGTTTTACTAAAAGTTTAAATTCTTCATTTTCCTTGGCATTTTTCTGAAAAGATTTTGATTAAAAGCACAGGAAATAAAAGTCCTTTATTCATTGAATAACATGCTTCGTTGCTTTTTTCCAGCAGACCATCCCCATAGTAGGGGAAATAATTCAGTTTCTAAACTTCAGACATTAGCTGCTCTGTTGGACTGCCTGCAAGCTTATAAACTGAGAGCTGGTTCTGCTTTATCTTCCATTCTCTCTCTAAGTGCCTGAGAGGCAACCCAAGGAAATTTTTGCCTCTCTGCCACCCTTCAGAAACTTAGCAGTCAATTGAAATTGAGAAGACTCCTATCCACCTTGGAGTTTAGAGTAATCTGGTGCTATTATTACTTGTGCTTATTACTCACTCCAGGTCCTAGAAGACAGAGGGAGTTTTCCTACTTAAGTGTCCCTCTGGAAAACTAATTACTTGTGCCAGAAGAAAAAAAAGAAGCGATATAACTAGAAGATGATGCTAGCCAACATCAAAGAACATTTTGTGAATACTTATTATGTTAAGCACTTTACTTACATAATTTACTCTTCAAAACTATCTTCTGAGAAGTATTTTATCCCTATTTTATAGAAGAGGAAGTGAGACTCAGAGAAATTAAGTTGTCTGAGGTCACATAGCTGTTGAGTGGCAGATTTGGAATCCAGGTCTTTTCTAGGCTCTAGTAATTGTGGCAGTGCACCTTTTTGTGCCTTTGCCCAGCACTAATAATGTGATCTCCCTATACAAATACATCAGTGATATAAATTTTTGTCTTTTTAATTCTTGTATACATGCTATTAATAGATATATGATGTTTGAAACTAGGCCATCAGATTGCTACTCTAACAGAAGAAATGATCTGTTGTTAATGCTGCCTTACTAACTATGTAATTCAGAACTTAGAACTCTATTATTCATTCAGAGTTCTTCGATATCAGAGAGGCTTTAAAAAGAAATGTCAAAACTAGAGGTGGGGTGAGATGAAAGAGCAGAGAGCTGCAATTTATTGAATTGCGTCATTATCACTGAGTCACTAACTGAATTGAATTAAACTTCTTCCCATCTGAGCTGGCAAAGACATTTTAAAGAGAGAGGAAATTCGAAAATTAAGAATTTTACCTTTTTTTGGCAGAACTCTCTAAAGGTTCAAATGAAATGTGCTAAGCACAAATAAAAAAGTCTTACCATAATCTACTACAAATTTTAAAGGACGAAATTGTAAACATTAAGATTAAAAGGAAGGGAAGGATAAAGGAATACCAGAATTCTGCATTGGATAAGCTTTCTTCCAAATTTATTTTTCTTTTTTACAAATGTATCTTATTTAAGAAATACCTTATTCTATTGTATCAGATTTATGAGACATGGATGTATGCTGACTGGACATTCTGATCATCTGTCACTGTTCTGACACCTTATTTCCAGAGTCTGACATTTTCTCATTCTGACTTGAATGTTTACTTCTAGAAAAGAATGAAGGAATCTAAAAAAATATTTGAGTAGCTAATACAAAACATTTTATGTTTACCAGTATAGAAGTTACCATTGGTTTGAGGAAGCTATTTAAACGTTGGTCTCTCTCAATTTTTTTTCCCATGAATTAGCCAAAAAAAAAAAAAAAAAATTCATGATACCCAAAGCAGAGTTTGCTTTCCACTTCTGTAACTGTGGTAATCATAATCTTTTATTCAGATGTTGAATTCATTGTTTTCATTATATAAATATTAACAGAACATCTACTTTGTGCTAGAAATTGTTCTAGGCATCATTAGTATAGAAGTGAACAAAATAAAAACTCCAAGTTGCTTCTATTCTAGTGGGAGGAGGAGAAATAAGTAAATATCTGTGTGAGATGACCATAAGCATTGGGAAAGAAATGAAGCAACATAGAGGGAATAAAAAGTGGCAAGGAACATTTTTGTATATAATGTGAGCAGGTCTGTGACAAAGTAATTTTTGAGTAGCAGACACCTCAAAGTAGTGAAAGTGTGAGCCATGAGAACATCTGAAGGGATGCATCCAAAGCAGAAGTAGCTGTAAGTAGAAAAGCCCCAAGGTATGAGCAATTTCACAACGAGACCAGCGTGGCTCATAAAGAGGAGCAATGTTAGGGGACGAAAACAGAGAGGAAACAGCAGACCCAATTATGTAGACTTTGTGGGCTGTGATAAAGGCATTGGATTTTACTCTACATCAGATGGAAAGCTGTTGAAGAAATAACACAATGTGACTTAGATTTAAGGTGGTATTCTTCTGCTGTTGTGTGGAAGTTAGAATTTCAGAAGAGAGCTGAGCTGACCAAGTGGACTAATATCATAAAAATACAGGCCAGAAATGGAGGTGGCTTGGACTATAGCTGTAGTGGTGGCATGTTAAAGAGTGGTTGCAATCCAGGCGTACCAGAATCCCTAGTTTTTGCATCAATTCTATTCCTGATATTGGATCTAAAGGGTTCAGATAGTTAGGGAGAAAATTCATCATTATTGGTACCAAAAAAGTGTGTGAAGAAAGAAGTGATCAGCTATTATAAATGCTGCTTCTAGTTTTATATAAGAATTGGCCATTGGATTTGGCAATATGGAGGGCATACGTGACATTGACAAAGTAGTGTCTATGGAGTGCTTGGAGTGAAAAAACAGGAACAGAGGACATTGAGATAGATTTAGACCAGTGTTTTTCAATCTCTTTTTCATTATCACCTCCCTAAGGAGCTTTTTTCTCTAATTGTCCTTCACCACTCAATGAAATTCTGATTTCACATATACTTCATATTTGTTATATATTATATGTATATATACTTTATACATAAAAGAGTAAGAATTTTTCACCCTGGAAGAGTCAATTTTTGCTTTTTTGAGGGTAATATCACCTCTATTGAGAATGGAATAGTTTACACAATTCTTTAGAGGCCTGTTTCTGTGAAGGAGGGCAAAGAATTGGGCTGATGTAGCTAAAGATCAAGGTTGGATCATATTTGTATTATTTTATATTTTTAGGGTGGGATGTATTATAGCATGCTTATATGCTGGTGGAAATATACTAGTAGAAAGGGGGTAATTGATGATGTAGAACAAGATTGGACTGTTACAGGAGTCAAGGTCTTGAGTAGGAGATAGAGGATGGGGCATTAGATAGGGGGCAAACAGTTCTCCCAATATAATGGGAGGGAAGGAAGTGCCCATGAGCACAGGTGGAGATAGGATGATATCTTTGGAGGTAAAGGCCTGTGGAAATTCTCTTCTAACTGATTTGTTTTCTCAGTGAAACAAGAAACAAGATCATCAGCTGAGATCGGGGAGGGGCAGGAGATTTTGAAAGTCTAAAGGTAGAGGTGAAGTGTGTGATACAGTGATCTAGAAGAGTGCATTGAGTAGAATATAGGATAGCTAGGCAACACCAAGACCCACTTGAAGTTAGTAATTATGAGTTTAAAATAAGACCAGTCAATATTTTTCCCCCTCCAGCTCTTGATCTTTTTAAAACACATTAGAGATTTTAAGCATTTGAATAAATAAATAAATGAATAAAGTGAGTTAATACTGAGTTTATGCTGCATGCTACCTAAGATTTTTTTCATTTTACTACTTACATTTTTTTAATTGGAATGTTTTGTACTTGATTTTACTAAAATTAAGGACTTCAGGTAAGAAATAACTAAAATAAACAAGGATTTTTAGTGCCTTTAGTTTGGTTGTTGATGTTGCTGAATATGGGAAGGAGATGTAAAAATGACAACTATTTTGAATCTCTTTCTAAATACATATATTATTTTCATAGAAAAGGAAACGAAGTAAATGATAATTTCTTTGAGGGTGTAGTAGTCATTCTCTAGAAATTCCTGAAATTCTGAATTATGCGTAATCATTCACTCATTTATTTACTCAACAAGCATTTTTCTTAGCACCTCTTATCAGTCACAGGATGGGCAAAATTGAATATAACACAATTCCTATCCTTGAAGTACATTATAGACATCTGAATGTTATACTCTTTTATTTTTATTTTTAATTTTTTTTTGAATTTTTATGAGTTTATTTGAGCCAAATTGGTGGCATATACTGGAAAGCAAGATCTCAAGTGTTTCTGAGTGTTACACTACTTTTAGAAGAGGTATATGTACATTTTTCTTCTTCTTTTTTTTTTTTTAGGCAAAGCAACCCTTGGTTGACTTCACAGATTGCAAGGACCTTGTCAGTTTACAATCTGTTATTTTTTATTTCTTATGCGCACAGCACCTGGTCTTCTTAGGCGGTCTCCCATCCAAGTACTAACCAGGCCTGACCCTGCTTAGCTTCCAAATTCAGAAGGGATTGGGCTTGTTTAGGGTGGCATGGGTGTACACTGTACTTTTTTTTTTTAGAGTATATAAAGATATAACCAAACTAATCTATTTAGAGATCATGGTTCCTATGTGGCACCACTTAGAATTAGCACGGATAAAGACAGAATGTTATGAAATGTATAAAATAAAAAATTTAAACACATTAGTAAATTCAACATATTATATATAAAATCTTCTGGTTGAATCTCTGCTCTTTTAATAGGAAACAACAGCATGCTCACGGAGACAGCTTTGCCATGACTCCAATCGTGTGCTTCACAGAATCTGAATTAGAAATGACTAATTCTAAAGATTGTATGCTTCTCTTTTTCAAGAACAGTCAGTGCTTTTGAAGAGTTAACAGCTTCATAAATCTGGCCTGTGATTCATCCTTCTACTGAGGCCAGGCCTGGCACTCAACAAACTGCAGGACACACAGATGAACAGCATGTGGCAGTGTTTAAATGCTGTTCTGAAAACCAATACCACAGGCCTAAGACAATTTAGAACACTTCTCTGCAATCATTGCAAATGCATCCTGGGATTATATATATATATATATATATATTGCTATGTGTCATGCTTTTGTTTGCCAAACAGAATATAGAAAATGAATAGGTGGTTTTCTGGCACAATTCATAGTAGATAAATTGTCAGAATGAACACTGTTGCTTAAGAAAAGCATAAACACAATTTAGTTACTGGATGTGGCTGTATGTAGGTTGTTGCTGTGGGGAATTTTGGTTTGGATAAAGTGGTATTTTCTTTGAAAATTCTTATAGACCAAGGTTCTCTTTGTTTTCTTAATAGTCCTACTCTATGCAGCAAAGAAGATCAAGCTATCAAATTACTGAGGTTTCACTTGTATAAATGCAGTTGCACATACCTAACATAATCGTGAATTTATTTTGCTATGATGTTAAATTATAGATATTATTTGAATAAAGAACTAAGCTTTTGATTCATTTTTACAACTTACACACAGAATTTTCTTTCATGTAGATTTTCCCCCCATATGGCATATACAGCAAAGTGAATTTTAAGCTATCCCTAAAATACACGTGTGTGTGTGTTTGTGTGTGTGTGTGTATGTCTTCATCGTTCTTCACATTTTAAGGTCATACCACTGGCAATGCTTGAAATCTTTATGTAACAACAAATGGGGGAAAAGCTCTATGAACACAGTAATTATCACAGAGTAGATATATAAAGATATGTTTAATCCGTGACTTTTGGCTTTATACCTGAATATTTTCACTACTCTTCTACTTTTTATTTTTACTGTCATCACAAGACCTTGCTTTGAGAGAATGTGATTCCTTATTGTCCACGTTACCAATTACATTTCAAATTAGTTATAATACACATACATCTGCAGAGCACTCACTGTTTTCTAGGAATTGTCCCAGATTCTAAGTTCACATAGGTTAAAGAGCCCTAGTCCCAGTTCTTAAGGAGCTCATAGTGGGAAGATTTGTCTGTTGCACTTCTCTTTTAGTTGCTTCTGACATTTGTTGTTCTGTGTATAGTTAGGCTTTAGGGCAACCTCTGGTTATTTCTTCTGCCCGTCTGGCTATAATGCTTGTTAGCTCTAAGACCTTGGACACCTTACATTCTCAGACTCCCTGATTCCTCTTCTGTATAATTGAGATTATATTTTCTACCTCAGGGCTTTTGGGGAGATTAAATAAGATAATATATTAAAACACCTTCTAAATTGCTGGCACATGATCAGTGGTCAATGAGAGAAGCTGCTGCTGTTGTTTAACTTGTATATAGCACATGGCTGGCACTAAGGTTTAGTTCCCTTGCATTGCCTGCTGCTTTCCATTTTTCAAACAAATGGCCAGGTGGGAATTTAGAACTAGAATAAATTGCATTGCTCCAATTTATGAGCATCTTTTATGTGCTAGATATTTTACATGTCTTATCAACAGTCCTTAAGACGACTCAGTAATGTTATTTTTACTATATAGGGGAAGACCAGGGAGATAAAAATTACTTATTCTAAGGCTATTAAACTACCTACTAGAAGAACCAAAAATCTGTCTCCAAAGCTTATCATCTTTTTACTCCCGCATATTCTAAGATCCTTTCTAATTCTCAGTGCTTCAAAACTTGTTGAAAAATGAGCGTGCATTATAATCACAAGAAGTAGAAGTTTTCATTTGAGCAACAGACTCAAACACTCAATCTGGATGCCTGATAACTTCATTAACAAGCTAAGTTATAGAGATCTGTACTTTTATAAATAAGTGTGACTTTTTGTCCATGGACAGCCAACACTCCCCAAATAATTCTCAGATTTTGACATTTTTATTAGTTGATTTTTCTGTATCAACTGAAAGTAGAATTGATTTGAAAGAGGCTAGAGGGAATACTTTCCTACTTTAGACTTTTGGAAATATTTTAGAAGTTTAAAAAAATTTTTTTATTTTATATATATATATATTAAATTTATTTATTTTAATTAGTTTCAAGTATACAGTACATTGGTTAGACGTCTATACAGTTCATAAAACAATTCCCCCAATCGCTCTCTTCCCCTGCTGACCTTCCACTTAGGCAACATATTAATGCTAACTGCATTCCCTATGCCATGCTCCCCATCTCCGTGACCATCCATCAGCTACTAATTTGTATTTCTTTAATATTTTAGAAGTTTTAATAAAAGTTTATCATTTTGATTTTTAATGAAAAGTTTGTTTTGATATTTTGACTTTGCTTTAATCCTAAACGGTAAACTGTGCTTGTTCAGTCGAGTACTGCTGTCTTTATTTTGTACTTCTTGGTCCCCGGTAGCCTGAGGACATCAGGCGAAAGAGATGGTATAATTAAGAGGTGCTCAGCTGACCCACGTGGCTCAATTGCTGAGCCGTTGCCTCTGAGTTCAATGTAACAAGAGTTCCTACTTTAAGAAAGAAGAACTTGTAGGTGTGTATCTTCTGCAGACAAACTGAACAAACTATTAAATTAAATTAAAATAATTAGAATTCTCTGAATTCTCATTATTAGTTCCTAAATGGTTACCTTGGGCAAATGCCAATCTATCTGGACTTTGTTTTTCTCCTTTGTAAAATCTCAATCTAAAATCCAATCTAAAATGATTCTTTAAAAAGGCATGCTTTTCTGTAAAAAAAAAAGCAGGTGTGTATAATCACTGTTTGAGATGTGAGTTGTTTGAACATGAGTTCCTAGGATATAGATGTCAGAAAGTGTATTTATAAAATGTTAATGTGGGCGAGTGAGAGAGAAATATTTCATTGTTGTTTACAACACCTTAGTTAACAAGCTTGCACCTTTCCTGAACATATTGGATTTGAGGGGAGGAAACAAAAAGAGATGCTCATATTCAAACCAAGATTCAATTTTATTTTTAAAAAAAAATAATAGTTTGTCTCTTTTATCTATTAAAACTTGAGTTCCCTGAGTCTTACTCTATCTGTACCACCTTATACTGCCACAAGTAATCTTTTTTGAATGAATGAATTATAAATGGAAAGACAAAGTCCCCAGTGTACTTGATTACACATTGTGAACAACTATAGAGAAATGAGGCGTCTTCAGTTTGTACTTTTTAGCCTCAACTGTCTCGTTATCTGCTATCTACCTTCATTATGTCGAAGGGAAACAAAATCAGTTACAAAGGAAAAAAAATCTTTCTCTTATCCTGTTTCTTTACTGAGCTCTCATTAAAGAAAAACTATATTTTTGATGACTAGATGAATGATTTTTGAACTTTTACAAACAAAAATAATTTTTAATTCTACAAAGCAAATCTACTTGCACAATAAAACTGCTAAATAAAATATAGCAAAAATTTATGTGGGGCTTCCTTCCATTTGCAAAGAGGTAGATTTAAGGCATCAACAAAATAGCAACAACCAGAAAAAAAGGTTTGGGGATTATGTGTATGTATGAGTGGGTAGGTGGGTAGGGGTGTGTGTAAGTGTGGATATTGAATTGAAGTAGCGATGGAATTTAAAGGCATAGTTATTTTTATATATTCTGAAACAACTCATGAGTTTAGTACCAAATCTAACAACAGTAAATTTCATAGTTTAAAATCTGATAATGTTTTATACATGGAGAAGTTTGAAAACTTGATTTCAATTCATGAATATCCAAAAAACCAAACCACTGCTTTTTCTGGGCCTCAATCTTCATAGCTATGACCAGAGGATTGGGATAACTGATGTTTAAGGTTCTTTTAGCACCAAACATTTGCTGATTTTGTAAATCAGCCAATCAGTCAGCTGTTATCCTGGCTTTCCAGCTTGACTCTAGAGTGGTATTTCTCTACTTCTTTACATTCGTCTCTCCTACACTGCTTTTTCACTCCCTTCTGTTTATCTCCTCTAAACAAGAGTTTTTTGGTTTTTCTTTTTGTACTTTATATTATGAAAAAAATTTTTTTAATATCAGATTGGACATTTTTAAAATATATTTTTATATGTATGGACAATATATTTTTTATTTTACTCTATATGGGAGCAAGTTTTAGGAGATGTGATAGCATGAGGCTACAGCTATATGACAAAAGCCCTAACTTGCTTTTATGGTCCAATATTCATGGAAACATTCACAAAGATTCTTGACATTGAATGCAGTCTATTACTGTCCATTCATTGCTGCCAGTATCCCACCCCTGAATGTGAAATAAGAGCCCTAACCTAGTTGTCGTACTATAAATTCATGTGTGTCAGTCTACTCTCCTTAATGATTCTGAATAAGTATATCTTAATGCATGTTAATGTTATTGTTGTATGACACACGCTTGACAGCAGGGAGCTGTCAATTTTGCCTTCCAAGGCCTAGCAGAATGCTAGATACTACTTGTGTATTAAGTGAATGCTTCTGTAATTTGTTGGCATTTGAATAGATGGGTTTTTTAAAAATACGTATCTTATAAATATATAGAGATATTTTGTAATGATATAAAAGTGTAATAAAACTAATCTCATGAGGTACACCTAAGTAATTTTTAAAAATTTACTTAGTTATAATTTAAATTAGTTAATATAGGACTCGTTCTAGTGATGCTACTGCCTCCCATATTTTTTTCTTTCAAAAATTCCCAACCCTTTATTAATTTTCAGCAATTTTTTTTGCTTTTAAAAAAATTATTTATTTAAGTTAGTTTCAAGTATACAGTACATTGGTTAGGCATCTGTAATGTTCATAAAATGATCCCTCAATTGCTCCCTCCCTCCCCTGGCCCTCCACCTAGTCATCATGTTAATGCTAACTGCATGCCCTCTGCCATGCTCCCCATCCCCGTGCCCAACTATCAAACTAATATGTACTTCTTTAACCCTTTACCCCATTCTCCCAGCCTCCCAACCTCCCTCCCCTCTGTCTGTCACCAAATTGTCCACTATATTTGTGAGTCTCTTTTGATTAGTTTGTTCTTTTTGTTCCTTAGATACCGCATATAAGCAAAATCATATGGTATCATTCTTTCTCTGACTTATTTCACTCAGCATAATAACCTCTGGGTCCACCCATGTCGTTGGCAAATAGTAGGGTTTCATTTTTTTAATGGCTGAGTAATAGAGCATTGTTTATATGAACCATAATTTTTTTATCCAATCATTGATGGGCATTTAGGTTGCTTCCATATCTTGACTATTGTAAATCGTGCTGCCATGAACATTGGGGTACATAGAACTTTGTGAATTATTGTTTTGGTTTTCTTTGGATAAATACCTAGAAGTGCAATTGCTGGGTCAAAAGGTATATCCATTTTTATGTATGAGGGTTCCCTTTTCTCCGCATCCTCACCAACACTTGCTGTTTTTTGATTTATTGATGATAGCCATTCTGACAGGTGTGAGGTGGTTTTAATTTGCATTTCTCTGATGATTAGCAACCTTGAGCATCTTTTCATATGTCTGTTAGCCATCCGTATTTCCTCTTTGGATCACTATCTGTTCAAGTCTTCTGCTCATTTTTTAATTGGATTGACTGTTTTTTGTTGTTGAGTTGTATAACTTCTTTATAAATTTTGGCTATTAACCTTTTATCAGATGTATCATTAGCAGATATCTTCTCCCAAACAGTTGGTTGTCTTTTTGTTTTGTTGATGGTTTCCTTTGTCGTACAAAACTTTTTAATTTGGTGTAGTCCCATTTGTTTATTTTTTCCTTTGTTTCCCTTGCCCGATGAGATATATCTGAAAAGAAATTCCTATTAGTAATATCAGAGAGTTTACTGCCTGTGTTTTCTTACAGAAATTTTATGGTTTTGGGTCTTACATTTAAATCTTTAATCCATTTTGAGTCTTGTATATGGCGTAAGAAGATAGTACAGCTTCTTCCCCCCCCCATGTATCTGTCCAGTTTTCCCAACATTATTATTGAAGAGACTGTCTTTACCCCATTTATATTCTTCCTCCTTTGTCATATATTAAGTGAGCATATAGGTGTGGATTTATTTCTGGCTTTCTATTCTTTTCCATTAATCAATATATCTATTTTTATGCCAGTAGCACACTGTTTTGATTACTGTAGCCTTGTAGTATAGTTTGATATTAGGTAGTGTAATACCTCCAACTTTGTTCTTTTTTCTCGATTGTCGTGGCTATTCAGGGTTTTTTATGGCTCCATATAAATTTTAGGATTATTTTTTCTAGCTCTCTGAAAAATTCCATTGGTATTTTGATAGGGATTGCATTGATTTGTGTCCTAACACTTGGGAAGAATGTATATTTTGCTGCTTTGGGGTAAAATGCTCTGAAAATATTAAGTCAGTCTTTTCTAGTGTATCTTTTAGGCCTTTTGTGTCCTCGTTGATTCTTTGCCTGGAAGATCTGTCCATTGGTGTCAATGGGGTGTTAAAGTCTCCTACTATGAGTGTATTACTATTGATCTCTCCTTTTATGTCAGTCCATAATTGCTTTATGTATGTAGGTACTCCTATGTTTGGTGCATATATTTACTAGGGTTATGTCCTTTTGATTTATCGATCCCTTTTTTATTATCATATAATGCCTGTTTAATCTCTTATTATAACCTTTGTTTTAAAGTCGTTTTATCTGATATAAGTATTGCTACCCTCACTTTTTTCCCATTTCCGTTTGTGTGAAATATTTTTTTCCATCCATTTCAGTCTGTGAGTGTTGTTTGATCTGAAGTGGGTCTCTTATAGACAGCATATGCATGGGTCTTGTCTTCTTATCCATTCGGTTGCCCCGTGTCTTTTGATTGGAGTATTTAATCTGTTTACATTTAAAGTGATTACTGATAGGTACATTGTTACTGTCATTTTATTATTCATATTTGTTATTTCTATTTTCTTTTTTACCCCTCTCTTTTTGCAGAAGACCCTTTAACATTTCTTGTAATGCTGGCTTGTTGGTGATGAATTCCTTAAGTTTTATTCTGTCTGGAAAGCTCTTTATCTTACCTTTCATTTTAATCAAAAGCCTTTCTGGGTAGAGTATCCATGGTTGTAGATTCTTGTTTTTCATAACTTTGAATATTTCTCGCTATTCCCTTCCTGCCTGCAAAGTTTCCATTGAAAAGTCAGAAGACATTCTTATGGGGGTACCGTTGTAACCAGCTTCTTTCTCTTGCTGCTTTTAAGATTCTCTTTGTCTTTGACCTTTGGCATTTTAATTACGATGTGTCTTTTGGTGTAGGTCTGTTTGAATTCCTCTTGTTTGGAACTCTTTGTGCTTCTTGAACTTGTATGTCTAATTCCTTTGCCAGGTTAGGGAGGTTTTCTGTCATTATTTCTTCAAATAGAGTCTCAACCCCTTGCTCTCTTTCCTCTTCAGGTACTCCTATGATTCAGATATTTTTATGCTTCATGTTATCAGGTCTCTTAAGTTATCCTCATTTTTAAAAATTCTTTTTTGTTGTTGTTGTTCTGATTGGGTGTATTTAGCTACCTTGTCTTCTAATTCACTGATTCGATCTTCTGCTTCATCCAATCCTCTGTTGAATCCTTCTAGTGTATTCTTCATTTTAGTTATTGTATTCTTCATTTCTGTCTGGTTCTTTTTTATGGTTTCTATGTCCTTCTTAATGCTTACTCTCTGTTGAGGTTCTCATTATGCTCATCCATTCTCCTCACAAGTTCATTGAGCATCCTTATAACCATTATTCTGAACTCTGTCTCTGGTAGGTAGCTTACCTCCATTTCATTTAGCTTATTTCTGGAGTTTTCTCTTGTTCTTTTATTTGTGGCATGTTTCTTTGTTTCTCATTTTTTTAGCCTCTCTAAGTTTGTTTCTATGTATCAGGAATATTTGTTTCATCTCTCAGCTTTGGCCAGATGGCCTAATGTGGAAGGTGTGGCCCAGTGGCACATTCTTTCTGATCCCTTGTGCCATGGAGCTCTGGACGTGACCTTTGTGTGGGTTGTGTGTGATCTTCTGTTGTTACCAAGCCTTTATTGTTGTTAGTAGATCAACAGGTGGGATTAATGTTCAGGCTGACTATTTGTGGGAATTGGCTGCACCCTCAGGATAAGAGTTGCTGTGTGGGGGCTGACCCCACTGGATTTGCCCTAGCAAGCTTGTGTAACCACCCTTTGTGTGTATCACTACTGGAACTAGTCAGGAGTTGCTCTGTTGTGGTCTGGCGCCAGTCTCCAGATGTGTTGGTTTTGTGGCCCCTTGGGGGGAGCTCCCCTGTAGGCCACGGTGAGCTATTGCTTTTGATTGCTCAGGGCTGCCCGGTGAGAACTAGAAAGTGATCCGCTGATGGTTGCCTATGCTGGATCAGCTTCGATGTGACTCTTATATATTATCAGATGTAGGTGTTATGATCAGCTGGACTTCAGGTGATTCTCCACATTAATTATTTTATAATTTGGTTGTAATTTTAATGCAGTTCTAGGAGGAGACGAATCCTGCTTTTACCTAGTCCTCTATCTTCTGGAACTCTGCCTCACACATTTTGTTCTGGAATGTTTCTTCCACAATTGTAGTTTTACCTACTCTTATGACTGCCTTATAAGGTTAGTAGGTCACCACCCTTTGGTGTTTGGAGATAGCCTTTGATATTTCAAGTCTTAACTGATGACTAAATAAAGTGGATGACCAAGTGGGGGAAAACATGCTTTTGGTCATAAATAAAATATGATTGGAAAGTAATAAGAACAATTTTCTTAGATGTCTCACAATCTGAAATGAAGATTGTGCCAAGAAATTCTAGAAATGTTTTGAGGATTCTGGGATTAGGGAGAGTATTGATAAATATACTTTGGCCTTTGGATCCATTTCTCTAGAGGCTATGTTTTTCATTTCCACAGTGTTTTCCATAGTAGCTTACTCATAAAGAGGTTTTAAACCTAATGAAATGTACTGCATAAATTAATTGGGGGAAGAAAACTGACATATTTAATATTTATTAAATGTCTATATTTTGAGAAGCACGTATTGTATGTCATATATTTAAATATAGTCTCTGCCCTTAAAAACAGCACAGTAGAGAAGAGTGACAAGACAATTGAGCCAGCTTCAGCAAGAAACATATGTCTATAACTGTGTTTATTTATCAGGCCTCAGAAACCTCCCTCCCTCACCAACCACTCTTCTATATTCAAGTAGAAGGTGACTGTGAGTCAACATAATTTGTTTGAAAATGAATGGTACATTAAGATAAAAGTATTTAAGTAAGAAAAGGAACCTCATTCTCTGATTCAGCTTTTCTGTTAAATTTTTATTATTATATTTAGTATTACAATTTCTAGTTGCTTGGGTTAATACTAAAGAATATAGTGGTTATTGGAAACTGGATTAAAATTTCAAATCATTGCTGATAATAAGGTATACCTAGGTAACCTTCTACCTAGAAAAGTCTCAAAGGCTTCAATAGCATCAACATGAGCAACAATTCTAAACCATTACAATACTTCCTCTGATCTGCAACCCTGAAAAAATTGCTAAGCATGTTTAATAATAAAAGATAATGTAGTTCGTTATTTTGATATTATATGCTTTTGATGTGATAGTGTTTTATATATGGTGAGTAATTTAGTTTGTTACAACATGAAGAGGTAAATTCAATTACTATCCCACTTTAAAGATGAGGAAAATTGAGGGTTAAGTGACTTGCCCAAGGTGACAGTTAATGTGTGAGTCGGGATTGGAACCCAGGCAGGCCGAATCCAGGGGCCAGGCCTTAACCACTACACCACACTCCTTCCCACTATTTATACTGCTTGTCATACTAAACAAATTAATCATGGGCTTGCAATTATAGTAGAACCATGGTAGAAGAGCAAGTTGGACAATCTTTCACTTTCTATATTTTGATATCCAGTGTGGTAGACAGTGTGTAAGTACCTTACAAGGCAAAAGGGACTTTGCAGGTCTGATTAATTTACAGATCTTGAGATGGGGAGAATACCTTGGATTATTTGGTGGGCCTAATGTAATCTCAAAGGTCCTTATAAGTGAAAGCAGGAGAGAAGAATCAGAAGCAGATGAGATGTGATGACAAGAGTCAAGTTCAGAGAGATGTGATTGCTGGCTTTGAAAATCAATAGGAGCTACAAACAAAGGAATGTGGGCATCCTTTATAAGCTGGAAAAGGTAAGGAATGGATTCTCCTTTAGAGCATCCAGAAGACAGCCCTATGGACACCATGATTTAAGCCCTATAAGATCTATTTTGAACTTTTGACCTTCAAAACTGTAAAAAATAACTTGTGCTATATTAAGCTCCTATGTTTGTAGTAATTTGTTATAACAGCAAGAGAAAACTAATATACTCAATAATTATTTTCATTAGCAATAATGTTTTTAATGAAACTAGCACATTCTTATCTAAGAATGACAATCATATTGAACATTATCACCATTTCTAACTGAATTCTCCAGGAATTGTGAGGAATTTGTCTCTTTTCTCTCAAAAATAATTCCAGCTGACTGCTTTCTCTGACACTTTGAAAGCATCTTTATACCTTGTTTTGCTGAGTCAAGTATGATAGTCTAACTAATTCTGAGGAATGTTTGACCAAATCACTTGGAAATGACTAGGAACTTATTTAGGCATAGAACTTTTAATAAGATAATTCTCTTTATTTTATAGCGAAAGGGTTTGTCCCTTCACAGAAGATTATTTATATCCTACTTATAGCTGGAAAAGCAAAAATTGCTTTGAAGTTTCAAAATGATGATTTTTGGAAATGTATTTACTTTAAGATAAAATCTATTTTATCTGCAATTGGTTTCACCCTACTAATTATTTAAAAGGAAATATGTTTTTCATATTTATAAAGTTCAAGATAGCATCCCAACACTAACATGTGTGTGCCAAGACAGGCAGATTGAAGTACTTTCACATTTACTTCCACTTTGAGCACAGTGATCTTGGTCTTGGAGTGTGTTCATTAGTCTATCGCTATCATAATCAATGTGAAAAGAGGAAAAACGGTGTAAAAGTAAATAGGGAGAGGAAGTCTTGAACTCAGGACATGGTATCTCTGAAGATTGCCCCATTAGGACCATTGCTTCAGAGTAATGAAATGAAGAAGCTCACAGTACTTTTTCTCAGCCTCTCATTCTCAAAACACTAATGCACACAGACATGTACCATAAATTTGATAGGTTCAAGAAGTATTTATTGGACATTTGTTGTTGATATATCATAATCTTTCCATAATTCTTTCCTTATTATTTACATTGTAAGTGTAAGTGGCATTTACATTTGTTGTGTATTATTTTGGTTTCTTGGTAAGAAATCAGTTTAGGATTTGAAAGTTCTTGTTGTCATCTAAGTAATATTGTTGAATTTTCTAACACTTATTATTGAGAAATTTTATCTGGCTGTCTCAATAATAAATTTATGGCTAGTTAAGAAAGGTTTTAAGATTCCTTGCCTGGTTAATCTCTTGTTTAATTTTGACATAAGTTTTCTGAATCATAGATTGTAAAATTTTTATTTATCCCTAACATAAAGCCAGTAACCGACTAGTTTTAATCACTGTCACTATAAGAATTTCTTCAGTGGTAGTGTTTATTTATTTATTTATTGTTTCTTTTATGGAAATGAGAAAAAACCTGTCTATTTGCAGTAAGCACAAAAGGCAAAGCTTAATTCTCTAAATTGCTTGCCACATAAATGAGGGAACTCTGTATTTTAACTGTTCAGAGTTTCAAAAGTCATTATTTATTTTAGAATTTTATACATTTTAGTTCTGGCTCAAGCAGATGAGAAGATCAGCAAAGCATTCTTTTTACAATAATTTAAAATGGTTTGAATAGGCACAGTGCCAAAGTATTCTTTTGCATTTACAAATGATTTCACAATCAGATATAAAAAGTAAATATGGAGTTTTACCTAATATGAATACACGATATACAAATATACTTATGATTCTTGGAGAAGTCTGTAGTTTTGGATTTTAGTTTTCATTCTTGATGTGAAGATAATTGCAGAATTTCCCTGCCGTATTCTATATATTTTATAATTACTTCTTAATGGCATTGTAGTTTCCATATGTACATTTTCCTCAAAACCACCTCCAGATTTAGGACGCTTCATTTCATATGACCATCCCAGTTTTTTATCAAAGGAATAGGTGATTCAAATACAAGAAAGCATGAAGTGACATTAAGAAGTGTCAGAAGATGGGGAACTCCTAGATAACAATTTTAGAAGGTTTTCGTTTTTGTTTGGAATATTAAAGTGAATTTCTTCACATGTAGGTTTTTATTTTTTCTCACAGTTATCAGTGTTTGAACTTCCCACTTCACAAGTGAGAAGAGAGACCTCGGGAAAGACCTAGGATGAGAATTCTGGGAGCTGGATTGAGAATGGGGGTTGAGTAGAGGATGGAGCGGTGATGGGGGTTGGGGGGAAGCTGGCGGCTACAGCAGGTCATCAAATAGCATGAGGAATTAGGTTGGAAATAATGAATAAGAGGATTGTATAACGGAGGCATGAGGACAAAGGGTAAGGTTAGAAAGGTAGGAATGCATAGGTTGGG
This sequence comes from Eonycteris spelaea, assembly GCA_003508835.1. Lineage (NCBI taxonomy): Eukaryota > Metazoa > Chordata > Mammalia > Chiroptera > Pteropodidae > Eonycteris > Eonycteris spelaea. The sequence continues at coordinate 680,174 of PUFA01000162.1, forward strand.
GTCAATTTAAATAAGTTCACCCTTTCAAAAGCAAAGTTAAAAAAAAAGACCCCTTATAGAGTTGTCTGTGTCATCAACGAGACATTGCCTCAATTTGGTGGTAACTGTGTCCTCATTGTTGTGTATTAGGAAAGTTATAGTTTTATATCACTCAAGAGAGATAAGAGAGCCCAGAGCATTTTTATTATATTTTGTGATTACAGTTGGAGATGCTGCTTATCTTATTTTTGTAAAACGCAGAGGGAAGCCTTCCAAGAGCTTTGCTACTCTTGGGTCCCTTTGTAATCAAATATGCTTCTTCCGCAGTAACTTTAGCATCTATTATCACGCTTGACCCTCTGGCAGCTCAGCAGCCTTGCAGCTTTGACGTCACTTGTGGTTTGCAGAGCATCATGCAGTGCAGTCTAGTGCTCCTGATGATAGTTTCTAAGTGCATGGCTGATTTATACTGCTTGGAAATGTCCCATCTCTTCCTAGCAATTGAACTTGGCAAATTAATCATTTAACCTTTTATACTCCATGTCCAGGCCTCACTGTGAGGTCGTTGGTGTCACCTCAAGTAAGGCTTCATTCATACTGACAGAAAAAGTCTTTGCTGCAATTATGAATGCCACCTTCTCTGGAAGATATACACATTGTCTTTTCAGATGAAGAAACTAAAGCAAATAAGAGCATATTTTTCCCAGTGCACTTAATGAGTCTGTAACGGAACTGAAAAGGGAGACCTGTGCTCCTCGTTCCCAGTCACGTGTACAGTTTCTTAGGCTTCCTTCTCTTCTCATCAGAGCTACTGTGACTGCACTGAAAATAATCATGAGTTCAGCCTTGCCCTTAAGTTCTCAGAGCTGATTCCAAGATACTAGGTTTAAGGGCTTAGGAAAGAGGACCTAGCTCTCCATTCACTGATATGCTAGCTCTCCATTCATTGTAACCTTGAATTATTTTGCAGGAATCCATCTTTAATCAAGGTTTGTAATTAAGTGGAAACTTAGTGGAAAGAGACTATCACATGACTATTCCCCCAAGAAAATATAAAGGTGTCACTTTCCTTTTTAGTGCCCTATCCTCAGAAATGCCTCATCATGTCCTTGGAGTGGACTGTGGAGTGTTCCATTTAATTCCCTTATTACTTCTAGCCACCCTGTTCCCCAGAGCTTAACTATCGCTAGATAGACATGTCAGCCACTGAGGCTTCCTCCTTCATAAAGAATCCTCAAATAAACATCAAAGGCAGGAAGTCCTTGTTAGTACCCAGTGGCACAACAAGAATATTTCTCCTTGCCTCAGGGGACAATTTGACACCGACCCAGATTTGCCAGAATATAGCAATATAAATTGTAAGGCTAAGAAAGAGTTGTTGTTAGAGTCAGTTGTCATCTCAGGCTAAAGAGGGTTAGAATTATTTTCTTTTACAAACATAACCTAGTCATCCTGATTTCCTGATTTCTGATGCACTATAGTACAATGTGTTCTCAAGACTAAGTCTTAGAACAGTCTAGAAAGGTTCATGTGCTTCTTATTTTGTTGCTACTTGTTGAGGCCAAAGGAGCTGAATGTGTCAGACAGTGGGTCGTTTGCATGACATACTACATGTTAATAAAAAAAGATATGTGGGAATTCCAGGATATGTTTCATCGTGTTTCAGCATTTAATTTCAGATCATTGGCAAATATCTGTTTTCATTGAGAAAAGCCAGAATCTGCCAAAGTTAACACGAAGCAAATGAATTGCATTGTGATGAAAAGAATTTAAGACATGTACATAGACACATTGTTCTTTTTAGTTGTTAATGAAGTAGCCTTGTTTTAAAAAATGTATTAAACTTTTCATTACAATTTAGAAAACTTTTAGAGAATTCAGTTTACATGTTAATTTATATTTTGAAACTGCTCACAGAGTATAAATATTTCTTCTCTAGACAATAGAAATGCTCAGGATGCACTTTTCACAGTTAGCAGACTTGTCATGGAAGACAACTGGTTGAAGCTGACATATTTTTTTGAAACCACATTCTAGAATTTGAATTTCAAGCTGGAAGAATAAGGAGAGAACTGTATTGAGTGACCACACTATATCAGAATGTGATTCCTGATCATGGTAAGAGAACGACCTAGAGTTTCCAAAACTCGGTTTCTGATTGAGGGAAGCAAATTATCTTGCTTGCTATCAAATTATCATATACATTGCATAATCTAGATTTGACACATGAAGAAACTGTATGTGGTATGCCTATAAAGTAATGAGGCTTGGTTTTTAATTTACTTATATGTGATTTATTAAAAATGTGTGTTCTTGAGAAAGTTCCTTTGGAAATTTGTATTTATTTCACAATTCTCAAAATGTTTTCCGGAAACTTTTGGAAAGTTCTTTTAAATAAAGTTCTAGTCAACTCTTTGAAATAAAACTAGAACAACGTATTTTTCCAAAACTGTCCAGGAATGATTTTGGGGATTTGGAGCCACCCTGGAAAAATTCTTCAAATTGCTGTTGCAGTCACACATTCTTTTAAATACATACCTATTTCTTTAGCTATGGCCTGAATAATTTTCAACTCTTCTACAATTTTTTTTCACTTTCAAAGGAAAAAGTCTTGCTATCCTCGAAGATATTCAAAAGAATGAGCTGTGTACTCTAAAAGCAATTACAGAAGAGGACTTTTCAAAATGTTTATAATAACAATAACAGTTTTGGTATAACAGCATCACTTTTTCTGGGGAATTACTATGGTTTTTTAAATTATTATTTTTAACTTTTCAGTTACAGTTGGTATTCAATATTATTTTATATCAGTTTTAGGTGTACAGCATAGTGGTTAGACATTTACATAATTTACGAAGTGATCCCCCGAAAAGTTTAGTACTACCCACCTGACACCATACATAGTTGTTAAAATATTATTAACTATATTCCCTATGCTGTACTTTGTATCCCCGTGAATACTGAAAAATTAGATCATGAACATTTGGTATGTTACAAAAGCTTGATGGGTATTTAAAAATAAATACGGATTTACTTTTATAAATCTTTATTTTGAATGATGTAACTTTTGAATGTGTTACATTAACTCCAAAATTATGAACCTAAAATCGATTTAAGGAAGTCTTAGGTACATCCATGTTACAAAACAAATGAGATGTTTACAGAGGTTAATTTATTTAACTTGTATGTACTGAGTAACTATTGTGGTTCCAGATGCTGCACTAGACAGAGACTGGGGATAATGTGGTGGAAAAACAGGTACTAGCTTTCTTGCTGTATGGAGCTTGCACTCTAGTGACTGTAGGGCTGCAGAGAGAATAGTCCAAACTAGAAGTCTTCATAGGGACTCTGTATTTCATGGAAAAGCTCTGATTCCAAATCTCTGGATTCTGTTCTTTACTTGGAAGTGTGATGAATTTGGTTTCTATAGTCCTCTTAGGTCAGAATTTATGTTATCAATTTCTGAGTTCTCCTTTGTTGTCTTAATTCATATAATTGCGCCCCTCCAAATTCCTAGTATTTTCAATATAATATATGTGAGTACTGTTTGTGAAAGCATTTTATAAATTGCAAATCCTTTAACTCTAAGGTGGTGCTATTATTCAACGAGAAGGCATTGAGCTATATCTACACAAAGTACAATGTAGACTTGCACAATCATGTAGATAATAAGAAAACAACTAATTGGAAAGTCCTTATCCTCCCTCTCAGAAATTGGAAGTATTTTCGCCTGAATTAGCTGGTTAATTTATGGGCTGTCCACCTCACTTAGTTTTGTAGAAACTGTTTCTAAATCCGTAGATACTACAGTTTATGCTCACTATGGCTTAGAGCTTACATTTTTTTTGGAGGGCACAGAATGTGTCACTCCATGTTGTTTGTGGCAACAAAGAACAAAATGAGGTCAAAAATCTGGAAGACACCCAATTTTTGGTCAATGCTTTTTGGGGAGAAATAATCCCAAATAATTAAAAAGGGCCAGTTAACTTTTTTCTTAAACATTTTCCAGCATGTAGATGTTATAACTTCCCTCAGTAACCTAAGTCAGCAGTCACATATATTTTGGATTTCTTTGTGTGGAAAACTGGAAGAATGACAGGATAATGTCTAAAATTATTCTCTGTGTCTTCCTCCGGTTTTCTTTGTTTTGCTTTTATGTAAATGCCTCAACTCATAGTTAAGCTTTCTTAAGAATAAACTGCAACTGAACATGCTCAAACGTTAAGGTAAAAAATCAGTTTTCACTAGCACTGTTTTCACTAGGAATGAAGAAGAGTTTTATTATTTCTTTCAAGTTCTGCTTCCTTTACACTTTTCTGGAAGCATCTCTAAAGATAGGCATTGCAAGAGATTTTGAGGAGAGATAAATGGCGATCAAATACAACATGGCAGAAGTGTCTTTTCTAAGGGTTCATGAGGCCACATTGTTTGCTATATTTTTTGAAGTCTTAGGATACTTGTGAACTTTTATTCTGATGACAAAGTACAGCTGTTTCTAGTCAACTCTTTTAAATAAAGTTCTTTCTTAGTACATCCATTTCAAAATCAGCAGACTTTTGGGCCCTGAATCAATCTTCCCTTATGTGCATGCCAGACACTTTCATTATTTGCGAGAGTCACAGGTTAAATCTCCCTCAATTTTTTTTTTTCAGTCAGAATCACATATGAGTAAATAAAAGCCCCATCTGGCTCTCTGCATCTGAGGCTTGTTTTGAGCACACATATAATTTTTTAATTTCTACACAATTGTGCTACATTAACCATTTCTGAACACGAATTATATTTTTCCACTGCTGAAACTCTCAGCTAACTCAATAAGTACATGTTCAACACCATCTTTGTCTGTTTAAAAAGCTTTTTATTGACATATACATATAGAAAAGTCCATATGTATTAAGTACACATCTTGATGAATTTTTACAAATTGAACAGACCCCTCTCAAGGAGTAGAACACACCAGCACCCTGAGAAGCCACCCTGGCACTCCCTCCCAGGCACTAACCCTCCCATCCTCTCAGTAGTTATTCCCCAACTTCTCACAGCTGAGATTTTTTTTTTTTGCCAGTTTCTGTGCTTTATTTAAATTAAATCAGACAGTTTGTGCTCTTAAGCGTTTAGTTTCTTTCACTTACTGTTCTCTGCAAGAATGATCTTCCTGGTATGTATAGTTAAAATGTTCTTATTGCTGTGCAGTATTACATTGTGTGGATATAGTACACTATCCATGTTAATGTTGTTGGGCATTTGGGTGGTTTTCCAGTTGATGCTATTACGGGTCGTACTTTCTACGGACATTCTTGTACATTTCTCTTGATGAGCATTGTATATGTCCCTCTTGAATGAATATATAAGAGCTCATCAACATATTTTTAATTTTATTGGTGAAAAACTTAAATAAAATTTTCTGATCAGCATGAATCAATCAGTTGCCATATTGAGTTGGTATAATTTTTTTTCTAAATCATAGAAACTTAATATTTTAGTTACCCAGGCTGCCCTCTTGGTTTCGGTCAAGCTGGTTTCATTCCTGTCCTTTGCACTGCCCTCCTCTTACCCTGCATGCCTACTGACACACACATTATACCCCTGTGCTTACTCCTCCCTCCCTGCTTTTACTTCTGTCTCCTAGAATGGTATAGTAATAATATGATACTTATAGTAATAAATAACAGCAGCAACTGTTTATTGGCATTAACCATGTGAAAAAACAGCTGGCTTTTTTTAACGTTATTTTGTTTAACCCTCATATAATACTCATGTTAATTCAGATAGTGTCCTAATTGATCAATAATTTTTAACAATGAAATAATACAAATATATGATTAAAGAACCAACCACAATAGCTAACATTCATGGACCCAGCTCTCAGATTTACTTTTTGTAAAGAGTCTGCCATTTTTGTCTCAACTTTTTCCTGTCCCCAGTTTAGATTTAGGTGACTTGCTTAAGTCATATTACCATTAAGTGACAGAGTTGATATTTTACTCTTCCTTGTAAACCTCTACCCTCCTCTTCACACTTTATATTTATATCAAGGTCTCATCTCCTTCCATGCATGATTCTATCCAGTTTTTGCTCCTAAGAATACTAGCTGGCATTTATTCATTCAGCCAACAAATATTTACAATCCTTTTTTTAGGTTCCAGGAACTATGCTAATACATTTCCATACCTCACGTAATTCTTACTACAGCCTGTGAGGAGGTCCGGTAATACCTCAGTTAACAGAGAATGAAACCACAGTTTAGAGGTTAAATCACTTGTTTAATAGAATAGATCTATTAGGCGCCTAAGATAGTATCAATCTCAGGTATGCCTGACTCTAAAGCCAGTGCTTTTAATAACCTTCAAAATCTTGTTTATTGAAGAAGGGATGTGATTTTTTATTATTTCTTGTAATTTTAGTTAGTATGAAATGACATCTGGGTGTGAGCCCTTTTCCCAAGTTTCTGCCATCTCCTATTTTATGAGTGAGAATGTTAATGTCTGTCTAGAGAGTTTATATGACAATACTGGGCCGCAGGGCTACTTAGGGAAGTCAGGACTAGAACCCTTCATGACGCCTGATCCAGGCTTCCCTAGCACATAATACTTCAAGTCTGCAGCTTAAAGAGGTGTGTGAGCAGGTCCATGAACAAACTTAAACCTTTTTGGTTAATCCTCTGATGAAACCATTCTCTAAAAGGCCATTCCCATTGACCTCCTCCTTATAGCATTTAGAGTTTTCTCCATTTTCACCTTCCTTATTGCAGTGTCTCCTTTATAAAGCCGATCTTTTCTTGGCTATTCTGGAACTGAACTCTCCTTGTTCTGTGATCATACTTTTTCTCTCTGTTAGTTAGTCTCTTTCTTCTTCTTAAAATATAGTCAGTACTCGAGACTTTCTCTTTGTTTTTTCTTTGCTTTCTCTCTTAGTAATTTCATTTATCCCAAGAGTTTCTGTTCAGAAGATCCCAAATCTTTATTTTTAGCCCTGATTTATCTTTCAAGATGTAGACATGGGGCTCAGGCTGCATGTGAAATTCAACTTGTGCAAATCTAGTTTTGACATTACGCTTCTCATCAAACCTCTTTCTCCCTTTATGTTCAGCGCAGTCTCTCCCTTGGCTTGTCATCCTCTCTGTCATGACCCATGTGTCACGTCCTTCTTGCCTGCACTTTTACAAAAACCTCTTATGGGATCTTTCTGTCACTGGTCAAATCCTACTTCAGTCTATCCTCATATCTGAAACCAAAGTAATCTCAAGGGTATCTCACATCATTTTTTTTTCTTCTGTGCATATAAACTTTGAGCAGTCCCCCAGTGCCTACCAACTAAAATTAGGCCTTAAAAGCCCCCATTTATCTGATTTCAACTGACCTTTTAGGTCAAATTAATCTACTTTTTTACCTCCTGACATGTCTACACTTTTCCACTTCTGTATCTTTACCTAACACTTTTTTTCTCTAACATTTCTTCACTTCTGTTAAGACCAGTTTGTCCTTCAAAGCTACTCCTTGTATCAATTCCTTATAACCTCAGCCAAAAGTAATACTTGATGGTTCTCTCTAACCAACACAATTGATACTAGAGAAAAGGCCAGTCAGGAGGACTCCACATTAAACAGGGACCAAAATTTCATAGTAAACAAGAACAAAAGGACTCATTGGGCTTTAACTTAAAAAATGAAATGATAAACACAAGCTTATTTTTCTTATAATACATAAAATTTAGGTTGTTAATTAAGATTATGTGCTAAATCTTGGAATGTACAAAGAGCGATTAAAGTATTTATTGTTTTTAGCATACTTTTCTGATAATTTAAGGCGGAATAACTCAGTCACATTGATTTTGCCTTTTGCAGCAACATTTAAAAAAAATATTTCAGATGCTCCGTTTTGCATAGAGCATCTCATGTCAGCCCCTTATCTCTCTGTAGTTGCCTGGTTTCTCTCTTCAAGATTCTCATTTATAAGTGATTTTGCATGTGATTTTGTGTGGTTCTTCCCACCTTTACTTTCACTGACTTTATGCAATCGTGCAGATTTTTCAATATCTATAGTTTCTTTTTGCAATAGATTACTATTGATGTTGTAATCATCAACAATCTGCAAAACCCTTCGTGATTACCTAACACTTTGTCCTTAGCTTTTCTATAGTATTTATCATGGTTTAAGTGTTTGGGTACATATTTGTCCTACCAGGTTTTAAATTTCTTGCAAGGCGAGAATTTTACTTTGTTCTTTTTTGTACTTTTCCAAGAATCCATGGAAATGTCATGTACATAGTAAAAATTTAATAAGTATTTGTTGAATTCTGTTGAACTCAGTAGAACTGATTCTTGCCTTTTGCTGTGTTTCATTAGAAACAATACCATAAAATTACATTATAGAAAAATAAATCATTTATTTTTCCCATTGGAGCAGCACACACAAAAATGAGTTGCATTCCTAATCAAAGGCTCAATTTCAGATATAACCAATAGTATATCCTAAAATAAAAGATAAAATAACTAAACTTTTCTATGATAACTTAAATGAAACATATTCCAAGTCTTGTAAAATGTCAGTATATCTTATGTAACAATTATTTGTTTATTATAACATGTACATAAAATGTAAAGGTACAAATTAAATTATAATTATTTAACATAATTATAAAAGCTGTTATAAGCATCAATTAAGATTCTAAGACAACAGATTCTCTTCTCTTTCTAATATATTTGGAGATATATTTTAATAAGCTATTTAAAAAAAAAATCTCATTCAAGAGTGCCTTAAGGAGATTTCCCTTACTCCTAAGTAGGAATGGGGTTAGGGGATGCAGACAATTATGTTAACCTTTGATTTGCCTAATATTATTGTAGGAATTACTCAATACTTGTTTGGAGGTGATAATGATTTTGCTTCTACCACCAAAGAGCTGATTTAACACTTCTTCCTTCACCCTCTCCTTATTCAACTTCAAAGCCATTCAATCTCAGAACAAATAAATTCTACACAAGAGCAAGAAGCAGTTATGTCACTCTACTTGATATATAGTTGTGAGAATACTACATACATCATTGGAAAGCTATAAAAACTATTAGATCTTTGGAATGGACATTTTAAAGGGAATTTCTGGCAAAAGATAGTGCCCTGACTTACATAGCAGGTGCTGTTATATGAAAATCAGTGAGTGAATAAAGGTGGAAGAAATCCAAGAATGGTAGGAAATCTACAGCTATGATTTAGTGGCACTGAGATCTATGAAATGGCTTGAGGTGGTGACCACCTGCATTGCTAACATCTAACTAGGAAAAAAAAATTACTTCCGTAACTCAAATGTCCCTGCTCTCTCTATAAAGCTATCATTTGGACTAAGTGGAATTCTAGTGTGTACCTACTCTAAGGTGAATTTTTCAAATATTCTGACAAATCTAATTTGTAGTAGAGATAAATTAAAATAGACAACTCATCCAAAAGATGAGTTTAAAACCATTCTCTTACATTTACCTTTCTTTTCAGTACCCAAACATGCCCTTCTGCCATTGTGTTTCTTCTCTTTGTTGCCCTAGCAATGTCTATTAACCTGCAGGGTCGTTAATAAAGGAAGGCTGCCCTCTAATGTACTTCTCTTTCCTTTTCAGTAATCATGACAACTGAAAGCAGTTGCTGTTCTTTTGTCCCCTCCAGCTGTACTGCATTGATTCCTCTACTTTTAAAAATATTTGGTACATGCTGGGTCAGGTATTGAGATGAGGGACTTTAGGGACATTTATTGAGAAATATTTACTCCGTTCAACTGCTATTAAATAATAATACTTGATTCAAACCTTTTTTGTCTTCCCATCAGACTTTTTTTTTGTTTGTAAAAGCAAATTCCTCCCCAACCCCTTTAAAAATAAAATTATTAGAGAGTGAAACAACATGCATTTCTTGAAATCGTATGTTATCCCATTAGCTCTTTTTTGATGATCCTGCCTTGGTGCTCCCGCTCTATTTGCTGCGGATTAATCTTTTGGACTTTTCTACTTTTTCACATTTGCTCAATGTTATCTTTCAATCCTTCTGCTGAAATTTTTAAAATTTATATATTTATCATAGTGTCTTATTTTATAGACACAGTATCTTCTCTTATTCCTCTGAGGGTACCTTTTTTCTTTTCAAGTTTAATTTTTCTTTCTTTCCTCTCAGTCACTACTTTTTTGTTAAGGTATTTTTGCTTTTTGTGTTCTTCACAACTGTTGACCTTTGGTTGTCCTTTCATATTTTAAACGTGTACTACTGAAATGCCAGTTGAAAGCTGTGTTTGTAGGGGAGGAGGCATGTAGACTGGCACATTTCACTAAAGGACAGTCAGGCAAAGTCCTGACCATTTTACAGGGTGCCTCAAATAGGGTTAAAGTGATCCTCATAGTACCTTTGTATGAATTAGGAAAGGTATCCCCTAGAGCATGTGAGAGTTTTTAGAAAAAGTTAACCAACCCCTTCCTTGAGCACACAGCTTGTAAGTTGGCATTTATTCCTCACTCACCTCTCTAACCAATGTCCCTTGTATAGATAACAAGCTGAGAAATTTTAAGGGTTCTGCACCTCACTGTTAGCATCTTCAGGCATTTCTCTTCAGCTAATCAGTTTCTCAGAGACAGACCTTTAGCGTTCTGCCTGGGGGTAGGATTGTAGGGCTATGGGGGTATGGGGAATCTAAAGTTCTGGCTATTAGAGTTCTGGAAGCCAAGTAGAGGAAGGTAGCTGGGGAGAAAAGTCCAGAAAGAAACAATTTATAAATTTTAAATTGTGCACTCTTCTGAGTAGTGTGCTGAAATCTCACGCCATCTTGTCCTGTCCTGTCCGGAATGTGAATTATTCCTTTGCCCAGTGTGTCCACTCTATATATACTCCCTGTCTTTCAGTCATTTAATAACTGTCTTGGTTACCAGAGAAAGAGGGGTAGAGACCACATTCATATAACTCTTATTACAGTATATTTCTATAATTGTTCTATTTTGTTGTTAATCTCTTACTGTGTCTAATCTGTAAATGAAACTTTATCATAGTTATGTATGTATAGGAAAAAAATCATAGTGTGTATAGGGTTAATGACTATACTTGGTTTCAGGCATCCACTGGGGGTCTTGGAACGTATCCCCTGGGAATAGGGGAGGACTACTGTATCTATGTAGTACTTTCCTTGGTGTCTTTTTTAAACCAAGTCTGTGATCAGAAGACTACAATGATTCCTGAATCTGATATTTTAGAATCCAAGAAAGAGATGGGAGAGAGTCATCTTTCATTTTGTTCTTTGTAATTTTCTAAACTCAAAGGGAGGGATGGACTGTAGCCAAATGTTCCTGAGCTTGGAACCTGATGTAAAGTGATACTTCTAAAGGAGAAAAGCATTGGAACAGGACAATAATAAAAATGCCACCACCTAATCATTTTGCTTTATAGTCTTAAACTGACATTTGAATAATTCCTTTCAGAAAAGCTGTAACTTCTTAAGAAAGTATGTAAATGTTCAATTATGTGGGATAATAGAAAGTAAAGTGTCTTTTTACACTGGGCTAGGAATATAGATAACTGAGTAAAGTCATTTTCTGAATGTTGCAGCGGGACATGTGCAAGGCAGACTTATAGCTAATTAATAGTGATATTTTCTTTTTAAAAAATATTGTTATGATTTAACATTCAGAATTCACCTTTTTAAAAATCTTAAGAAAAAATACTCTTCTGAAAGTTCCTTCTCAAATCTGTTGATGCCTAAGTGTATGCAATGATTTTGAGAACTGTAAAGATAGAAAAGGACTTCATTGTTTGTACACTTTCTCCCTCTTTGGACAGCTGTTTAGGTAGATAGCTGCATACTCTTGCTATGGAAGGTCTAGAGAAATGTCTCTCTTTCTTGTGGTCCTATCAAACATCATACCCCAGCCCCCGCAGGCAAGAAGTTCTTTGGGGAGAAAAACCAATGGTGTGAGCCCACTTTGTTGCTTCCCCTGTGGAAGCTCATTTTCTCTTGTTCTGCCTCCAGGGCAACAGAACAGCTGCTTGCCACATTGGCAAATACTTGAAGACTGTTATTTGCTTATCAGCCTTTTCTTTCTCAGGTTAAATAAATCACATTTCTTTGTCTTTCTGTTTGGGGCCAATTTTCTTATCAATTTTTATTCATTTAATCTCTTCGATCTCTTTGGGATTCCTTCCAAGTTCTCTATCAGTGTTTGGAGGGCCTTAAACTGAAGCGAATCAGTACCCTTGTAAAGGCTTGCCCAGTGCTGAGCCTAAAGGGGTGATTGCCCTGTGTTTCCTGTCAGTAACATGCTGAAAATACTCTTGTACAAAACTTGGTTTTTAATTTATATCATAGCATCACTGGCTTATACTTACCTTTCATTTTTCACAGGGTGATGGTTTTGTTGTGTCATGGGTATTTCAACACCAGGCTTGCTAAATCACAATGATTTTTCTTGGAAAAAATCTACACTGCTGAACCTTTATTGTTGCATCTGTTTGCCAACTTCTACGATACCATTGCCATTTAGAATTTTTATTCAGTATTCAATTTCTGTAACCACTTTCTGCAGAATTAAAGTTTTGCACATTCAATCACTCAGTTATTTCTTCAACATGTTTATTAAACCTCTATATTTCAGGCACTGCCTGTCCTACCCTACAAAATTTTTATGTATTGATAAATAATACTATGGAATCACATTACAACATTGTTTCAGCCCAAGGCCAGAGTGAGTTGGACTCATTTTAGGGAACTGTAGTTAATGAAGTATACAGAAGTCCTCATTAAAAGATGCCTTCGAAGACAGCATTAGGGTGATGTTTTGGTATAGGACCAGCCAGTGAACTGAGCCTGCCAGAGCTTGTTTGAGCATTTACTCCAGGGTAAAGTGAAGCAACAGTTACTGTTTCTTGGGTAATACCATCTAACAAGAGTTATGATAGAAGTCACCCTTTAATGTCCACTTGTTAGATAAATCTGAATCTCCTTTTTTCACTTTTCATTCTAGTAAGTGTGAGTATTTCCAGGGTTTATTTAGTTCTTGGTGTTCAGTTCTCTCTGTTCTTTTCTTTGATAATATGATCCTGTGCCACAATTTAACTTTTTCTCTGTGTTTATGTTTATTCCTTCTCTATCTAAGCTCCAGTTCTGTATCATTAGCTACCTCAGACACTATTATCTGAAATGTGTTTTATCCCAAATTGTACATTTTATTTTCTCCTAAATTATTTGCCAGTTTTGATAGCTGCATTTTGATTACTAACACATACATCCTTCACTTAAAACCTCATTCATTTTTTATTCTGTCACCTTTTTATTTGTTATATCCTAATAATCACACCTGCTTTGGTGATTCCCTTATTAATCTTTATTATCCTTTATGGGCAGACTGAATTTCATCATAACACACTTCTCAAAAATCTCCAGGGGTGCCCCATCATCTACAGGATAAAGTTCCAACATTTCAGGACATACAAACCTACTAAAGAAAACAGGGTCAGAATATTAAACACAATTATTCTAAAGCCTTGTCTCTATCACTACTCCCACCTCTCTTCAATATCATTCAATATCTTTGAAAGTTGGGACAAGGAAATAGAATACCCATGGTTAGGATCTGAACCAGAAATAGGATCTGAATTCAGGAATAAGATGATTTGGACAGAAAAGATTTTAAGTGCATTTCCTGGCAAGGGCTGAAAAAGTGTACAAGTGGACAGGAAATAAATAAGATACCCCAAGAGGGAGAACAAGAAGCCTAGCAAAGACTTTAATGAATGAGGAAGTGGAGAACAGGTCCACAGAAGAAAATATAAAACCAAAAAAAGTGAAAAAGCTAGGGCTGTCTGTCTGACAAGTTAGTATAAACTAGTGTTTACATAAAATCTTGGCTTCTGAAAATTTAACCCTTCTTATGACTCTCCTAGGTTTGTTTACAGTAGGCCAGTATTCTGGAGACATAATTCTGTTTTGAATTTAGAACTTTTCCTCCAAGAGGAAGTTTTTCTGCATATGCTCAGTGAGATATTTATTCAGAGATGTGGCTAGTTCACACTCTATGTGTGACATATAGAGGACGGCAAAGAAAAGGCAAAGTACAAGATTACCTGCTCCTTTACCAGCTCAATCACCTCTTTTTTCCTCAACTCATACTCTAGGAAGTAGTTTAATCTTGATGTAGGTATCGTGGTGGTCCCTGGTTGGAGCCTAAGCTAGGCGCATCACCAAAATTCACTTATGTCTGGACATGCTTGTTGGACTGGTGCAACTCACCAGATAAGACAATTCATAGAAGAAACTAAATAGAACTGGAGAGAGAACTCCCTTGCAGGAAAGATGAAGTCAGACAAAGTTGACCCAGTAATAAAGCTTTAGTAATTGCTGCGAGTAATACTTCTGAGAATATCATGGTGCCAACCACTTCATTTGTCTACCAGCCATTTCCACTTAAAATACCAGATAGACCTCATGGAATGTGAATCTTATATAATGTAAATCTAATGACACAGGCAGGTGGCAACAATAAAGAAAAACAGCTCCACACCAAAGCCCTGGAAGCTTTTAGAACAATACTACTTGAATACTCATATGGAAACATACAACACTGAATCAAAAAACAAGGTATTCCCAGCCATCCAGCCACTTTTCATGTAACTCAGAGTAACTTCTACACATTATGAACTTTAGAGTGCCCAAAGCAACTTTAGTTCTTCAAGAACTCCGGCTCATTGGCAGGAAAGCAATAAGAGACAGTGGTATCCATCGGAAATGGGCGTGAAGCTTGGCAGAGGCTACAATGTCCAGTAAGTTAAGGTGGCAAATCAGTGATGTGCCAGAGGCAGCTGATAAATGCATTTAGACACCACTGAAGACTTCATAGGCTGAGTTTCAGAGATCATGGGAGTAGGGGATATCCAAAGCATAAGAGGAAAATGCTTTAGTATATCCTATATTAGTGCATATAGTAGCTGACAAGTCTTGTTTAAGAGAACACATGAGTAACTCTTGTAGGTCCATGAAAATATATGAAGGAATTTACAGAGCATTAGAAATAGTGTTTTTTAAATAGTTAGGGCCAGGAGGCAGCACAACATGGATTCTTACATTCTTAGGTTTAGAGGAATTCTTTTGCCTGTTTGTTGTTGTTTTATTGTTGTTGTTGTTTAATCTAGATTTTAAAGAAGTTTTGAAGTGAACAATGATATTTGAAATTTGTAAGAGAGAGAGATAAGGTGTACTTTAGAAATAATATATGTCTTTATTATTTTCATAAGTATAAAGAAATGGTAACTGGGCCTATATAGACATTGATCTGATGTCTGCTACCTACTAAATGAGATTATGTGGAGGAGGGGTAATATGTATGACACCCTTTTATACAATACCTAGAATTTAAGTAGATGTTCAATAAATATTAGTGTGCATACATTCCTGATCCCTTCCAACCAGAAAGATGTTCATAATTTGGGGAAGGTTAGGGATGGAACACTTGCTAGGCTTGGAAAAGGACAGAATTTCAAGCCTGAATATGCATCAGACTTACCTGTAAAGATTTTTAAAATTAGAAATGCTTGGGAGGATCCCAGACCTTCTGAATCAGGGTCTCTGGCTGGGGAAACCAAATACTTTTTAAATGCTCCTTAGATGATTCTGATGAGCAGCCAAGCTGCTTGGAAAAGTACTATTTTTCTATAAAAAAAGACGAAGGATCATCTTATCTTCCCTGGGTCAAGTGGGAAAAGTACTGGGCTTGGATCTAACCTTGGACTTAGCTTCGCTAATGTAAAATGTTGCTTAATTTCTTTCATCTTTGTTTCCCAGATGCTTAATGGAGTCTCTTACATTTTCTGCCCAGAGCTCTTGAGTATTAAAAGAAACGAAGCATCTATGCCACCTATAGAGCTGTCCTATCGTAGGTAGACAAGAAATGTTAGTTCTTTCTTGCCTTTTCCCTCTGTCTAGGTTAAACAGTGATTCTTTAAAACAAGTGCTTCAGCACCCCAGTTCTCAGTCTAATGGGGAAGATGAACAATAAACCAATTATAGCATTATTTATTCAATTATAATTTTGTTACATGTCACAAATGTAAATAACATGTGATAAAGGTCTTTAATAAGATTTTCTGACTTAATTTACATAGTATATTAGCCTTCTGTTTTAGCTACAAATTTTTTTTATATTAATATATTGAAATAATTTTTTCTTCATGATAATGCAGGAAAGCTTATTGTAGGGAATAGAAATCCCTTATCCACAAATATTAGTGAATATATGCACAATGTATTTTGCTTGCGGGTTATGTTACACATATGTATGTTACTGTTATGAATAGTTATCTGTGGGGATAATATTCATACCCTTAATGCCAAGCTTTTTGAAATCCCTTTTCATGTATTTTAATAGATAATCTAGATTTTAAGTTTTATTTAAGCTATTGGGTTAAAGACAAAAGGACTGGCTTTCATTATAGTCTAACTTGGCTAAATTGACAACAAAGAAATGTCCAGAGTCAGTTCTATTTGGCAACACTAAAAAGAGAAGTTTCTCCTACTATGTTTTTAAAAACAACTTTCAATTAAGTTTCCTTTGGGATTAGGATCTGTCCTAGTTAGAAACTTCAGAAAATTAAGATTTATAACAGAAGAATCTTAGTGTCTTAACACCATTAGGTAAAGCTGTAATCTGTTCATTGTTTCTCATTGTGTAAAATTTAGTGTTTTTTTCAAATGGCGTAGGAATTGCTTCTCAAAATCTTCTGGCATTGGCAATCAAGTTTTGTTAGCTGAGAAAATATTATTTAATTATAAATTATGTGACCCTCTAAGGCTTTTTATTTTTCATAAGTACCTTAGCTCTTTAGGCGTTTGTGTCTATAAAATGTCTAGAAGAAATCTTTTCATTGAATGGTGTAGGTGCCCATGTTGAAAAATTATTTCTAGATTACCAGTAAAAAATATTAGAAGACTAAAGAATAGGTTGTGGAAATCACTTCTTAAATTTATCAACCTGCATCATGTATGTACGTGTAAACCAAAAGGGCATTTCACTCAGTTTATGTTACATACACATAAGATAAATATCAAAAGTGAACCTCTGAGACAATAAAAATTAGCACATTCAAAGCATTTACATTCTCAAAGCATTGCTAAAACATTAAACCTTTTAGATATGTTATCAACTAAAATTGTTATCCTCATTTTATAGCTAGCGTTATGGACATCCAAGGGCAATGTCGATTTTTGTTAATAAATGGTGCATCTAATGTGTGCATGGTAAAAAAATAGGATACATTTATTTTTTCCTTCTTATGTAAAGTCTGTTTGTAATAAAAAGGAGTTCTGTACATAGGGCAATAGATTTATGCACAATGAATTTATAATGATTTCCCAGATGTTCATATTTAACTAGCAACCATTATGAAAGGAGCAAGGCTTTCAAAGGTTATCTTCCTGATTAACAGCTTTCACCATTCCTTGCTGGGTGATTTTATAGTCTGTCAGGGAAATTAACCATGTAGCCTCCAGATTGTAGCTATCATAATATAGACAGAATGTAATTTCACACATTTCAATCATATATTGAGATGAAAACCAGACATTACTTGATTTCACTTAAGATTTATGTACTGTCATAGATATATTGACTTACCCAAAATATGAAGGGAAATGAACAATTTGTCAAAGTTGGCATATAGTTTTTAACACAAAAATATGGCCATCACCAGAGTTGAAATGTACAACTATAAAAGCACTCTCAAGGACTTCATGTCTCATGATTAATTTGTCTTTTTTCGTAATGCCATTGAATACTACAGTGTGTCAAATTTCATTTTCTAAGAAAAGCATCTTTTTTTTTGAAATAAATGAATTCAGCAGTGAAGAGGGAAATACTAAATCAGAAAAATACCATCTCACTTTATAGACAGACTAAAAATTATAGGGATTTCTCAACAGTCCCAACAATTCGATATTACTGTGAATACATGTGCCTCTTTAAGCTTGAGTGGCTTATTATAATCAGACTAAATTATCACACCATGTAAATCCATTAAGTTTATGACTTAAATCCATGAGAATTATAACTGTGAGATCCTTACCAAATCAAAATCAAATTTAATTATATGTTCATAATATAATTTAGAGAATAGAGGTTTTGGTTTAAATTCAGCCTCTTCTCTTTGTTCTGAATGGAAAATGAAGAACCATTTTTTTTTTTTCCTCAGTTGTGGCATACTTGCCAGGACATAGGAATCTTTCATACACCTCTAATGGTCTACATTTGGATAGTCTGTAATCGAGCCAACTTCCCTTCTATGTTCTTTAACCCACTGTATTAGTTTGCTAGGCCTGCAATACCACAGACTGTATGACTTAAACGACAAAAATTTATTTTCTCACAGTTCTGGAGACTACAAGTCTAAGACTACAAGTCAAAGCATGAGTAGGTCCTCTGAAGCCTCTCTCCTTGACCTGCAGACAGCTGACTTCTTGCTTACATGGTCTTTTCTCTGTGTCCACGCATTCCTGGTGTCTCTCTGTGTGTCCAAATTCTCTCTTCTTATGATGACATCAAGCAGATTGGATGAGGCCCCACCCTAATGACCTTGTTTTATCTTAATTACCTCTTAAAGGCCTAGTCTCCAAATATAGTCATGTTCTGAGGAACTGGGGGTCAGGGCTTCATCATATGAATTTGGGGAGACATAATTCAGCCTATTAACACTCTCTATGTATTATTCCCATTCTTCCTCCATCCCCTTTTCTCTTGTTTCTTACTTTTCCTCTCAATAGTTATTGATTATCTACTTGTATGCCAGGTACAGGGCTAGAGGCTAAAGATACAATGATGAATGAATAAATTATAGTGTTTCCTCCAAAGGTCTGAGAAAGCAAGGAAATAGTTAATTATATTACAGAAGGATTGTGTTTTCATGAGGGTGCTCATAAGGCATTATGAAAGAACAGGCAAGACCACTGAAATCTGCCTTGGGGAATTAAGGAAAACCTTTGTTGTAAAAGCAACCTTTTAGCTGAGTCTTGAGTGACTAGTAGCAATCCTCCAGGAGAAAAGAACTGAGAGAATGTTTCACAAAGAAACAACAGATAGAGGAGCCTATAGGTGTGAAAGACACAGCACAGATGGATCCTGCAAATTGGTAGAATTTGAGTGAAGTAGTTGTGAGGGTTGAGACTGGGGAGGTAAACAATGGACACATGCTAAATCAGTATTTACTAATACTTGGAAATAAACATAAAAATAAAATTATGCATGGAAAACTAAGTCATTAAAGTCAAAATAGAAATGACAACTTTGGAAAAAATATTTGTAACATAGTAGAAAGGGCTAGTTTCTTTAATATATAAAAAGTTCTACTAATCAGTGTGAAAGGCCCGTAATCAGAAAGACCAGTAAGCAGAAAAATAGGCAAAGGAATAGAGAATCGAAAGAAAAAAATATAAGTGGCTCTTAAACATATGAAAAAAATAAGATACAGAATGAAACTAAATACTTTTTCACCTTTGGTCTTAGTAAATACTTTGACTTTGGGTGGTGAACACATAATGCAATATACAGATGATGTGTAATTAAATCGTATACTTGAAACCTATATAATTTTATTAACCAATGTCACCTCAATACATTTAGTTAAAAAATTATCTCATAAACTAGTAGAAAAATTTTTTTATGATAATGCATTATAAAGGTAAAGAGAAACAGATACTTGACTACATTGCTGGTGGTAGTGTCAACTGTTATAATCTCAACAAAGAAAAATTTGGCAACATCCCTCAAAATTATAAGCACACATTCCAAACAATTCAATTTGTAAGAAATATTTACACACATGTGAAATAGAATTTAAACAAGCTTTCATTGCGGCAGTAATTACAATAGCAAAAGGTCGATATTTAATAATTATATATGTTAAATATTTCAAGGCAGATATAATGATATCTGCAACATATTCTGAAATTAATAAAAATATAAGAGGGAAATATAAAGTGATGAATGGATGGCTATATGTGTGATAAAGAAATATAATAAAATATTATAGATTCCCAACTGGTGGATATATGAGTATTTAATGTGAAATTCAACTTTTGTATATATTTGAAAACTTTCATAATAAAATGTTGGGAGGAAATTGCTAATAATTGTAAAGTCTATTTATATGTGAATGGCTTATTTAATAATGGTGCATCCATACCATGGAACACTTCAGCTATTTTAAAAAGAATTAGACAGATGTTTATGTACAAACAGGGAAGGCTTTCCAAGATATATAATGAAGTCAAATAAGAAAGATGTCAAGACTGTGTATGTATACCATCATTTGTATATAGTATCTCTAAAAGGCTGTACAAAAATTGGAAAAAAAATATAACCTCTGGTAGGGGAACTTCATCTGAAGGATAAAGTGGAAGGGAGATCAATTCTTTTATACATTTTGTTTTGAATCATATGCCTTTACTGTCTACTCAAAAATAAAGTTAAAAACTTTATAGGTAGTTATTGGACTTTTGGTGTCTTACTCTCCATAATTCTCACTGCCATCCTGCATGGTAGGTTATTTTTATCACCATTTGCAGACGAGAAAAGAGTTTCTGAGAAGCTCAGTAATGTGCCAAAGTCATACAACTTGAAGTGAAGAAGGCACAGCTGGGGCATAGGCCTATCTAATTCCCAAAACTTTGCCCTTTGCACTGCCATGTAGTGATGGGAAAACTGCATTCTAAGCAGAGGAGCAGCCCAAGCAAAGGGCACAGAGGTGGGAAAGGGAAGCACTCATTGGAGAACTGTGAAGGGTATAGTGGCTGGAGTTCGGTAGGCATCATGGAGAGTACTGGGAGAGAATGCAAGTGAAAACTACAAGCCAGATTGTAAAGGAAACCTAGTTGTCGCATGAAGAAATGTGTGCTCTACTCTGCAGGCACTAAGGGGCCCTAGATGATGTTAGATTCGTTTTCCATTATGTTTAGTAAAGAATACAGAAGAGTAAAAAATGGTAAGTTCAGACAGCTGGCTTAATGGGGAACTTTTGATACCCATGTTGTTTTTTCAGCATCAGTCAAGTAATGGAATGGCTGCTGTTTTGTGAACTGTAGAGCACTCTTTATTATAAATTGTCACATGCACATTTTAGATGCACATATGAAGAAGACCCTACTTATGTACAATAGAAATCGCCCAAATAGAACTTCCACAATTTAGTGCAGCAAGAATCATGGCCAAAGGGGACTTGTTCCTGACATAAAAGTATATAAACACTTTTTTTCTCTCTTGCCCTTCTTTAAAAAAGAGAATAATAATAGCTAATAAATATATTGACACTATTGAGGAATTACTGTGTACCAGAATTTTCCCAATTTCTGTTACAATATTATAAATGTTATATAATAATTATTATAAATACGCAATTTAATATTATAGTTAAATAATAAATAATATAAATTCTATGATTAATTATAAATATGCTATTTAATATTATAGTTACATAATAAATTAAGTAATATAAATTATATGAATAATTGTTATAAATATGCTATTTAGTAGCAAAATTTCCTTTGTATTTTATACCATCTTCGTGTATGCTATTATACTCACTTGAATTCACTTAAATTTAGTATTACTGATTTACATGCAAGGACGATTTTGAATTGTCATTTATAAAAAAAATTGGAAATAATCTAAATATCTACAATAGCAATTTGATTAAATCATTGAGCATTTATATAATGGGACATTATTCAGGCATAAAAAATGCGGTTTCAAAAGAGTGTTGAATGGCAAATGAAAAAATAGAAAACAAAATTATATTTACAGCATGATTGTCAGTTTGTCAAGGATATCAGTGATCTCCAGGTTGCAAAATCCAACTATTAACCCCCTGCCTTCATCACACGTGACTACCTGGAATACTTGAGCTTAGACTACTGTCACTCCCGCTTTCTTGAAATACTGTCTTCATTTGTTTTCCCAAACTCCTCTTTTATCCTTCTCACCTTTCTTGGTATCCTCCTCTCATTCTTATCTACTCTCGACTTCTAAATATTGGAGTGTGCCAGGACTCAATCCAATATCCTCTTCTCTTTCTTGTCCAGTTTTTTAAAGTTCCAAACTTTAAGTCCATCTTAAACTTGGGTCCCTCCCTTGAACTCTAGCCATTGCAGGAACTCAACCTGCTCATATAATATGCATTTCAATTCATCTAAGATAAACTTCTGCTTTCTCCTTTATAAACATTTTCCTCCCACAGTTTTCCTTATCTCAGAAAATGGTAATTCTGTCTCTGACTCCAGTTGCTCAATCCATAAACTATGGCATTATTCTTGATGGCTGTCTTTGACACCACAATCATTTGTGGCCTGTGTATCACTGAGAAATGATTCTCTTGAGGAATGAGGACCTGAGTGTCTCAACAACCTTGGAAAGCCAAGAACCCACCACTAAATGGCTTGATAGGGAGGGAGGGAAATAATACCTCACTGAATCCACTTTTTAGGATAGATTTTTCCCTTACCCTAACCCATATTCTTATGTTTTCCATTGTTTCCATCCTCAGTTTTCATCTGTAAATGGGCATAATAATTGTATATACCTTACATAGTCTTTTTACTTGGATTAAAACTTTAAATGTTGTAAAGTGCTAATTAAAATTGTTCTTGGCACATAGTAAGCTTTTAATAAATATTAACTTGCTTATCTGTTATTTATTTTAATTTCTGATGATACAATATATCCTCTTTATTAATAGAGATATTGCTATAAACTGATCACTATTGAGTGAAGCATTTCAGGGATAGGAGAAGTTTCGCAAAAGATTTATTCTAAAGCTGCTTGTGATTTGAGTCAGATATTTTAATTGGCACTGTCAAATAATTTCTTACTAGTTTGAATAATTGAAAATATTTAAAAGGTTTCTTTTATTTTTTACCATGCTATTTTCCTGCAAGTTTATAGCAGGATGTTTAGAATTATCTGCCCAAATGTTTTTGTTTTAATTTTTTAAATGTTGAGTCCTCTCTTCTTTTACAACATACAGTTGCATATTACCCCAAGTGTACATTCAATTTGTATATATACTATGCTATTTTCTATTGGGGAAAATATATCCTATGTATAAAAGTCTGACATAAATTTGACATGCTTTCATGAAAAGTGAAATGCTTGAGACTTCCAATCCTAAATTATTCTCTAAATGTTCATTTATATTAAAAGCCTCAGTAGGCACATGTACTCCAAATGTTAATATCCTAGGGGAATGCTTACAGTGACCATTTGGACATAGCTAGAAAAGAGACTATGAAAAATTTATCAGCATTGGAGTGAAGCTTGATAAGTCATCTTGGCAGAAACAGTTATAAATTGTTCCAAGCAGATGGGTATCACTCTTACTGTTTTAAAAAATATTTGAGGAAGAAAGATTATATGACCAAATGGTATCTTATCGAAGAATTCAATAATTATAGCTGTGAGGATGTCCTTCCTTATAGGTGTTACTATTTAAGCCTCCCTCTCTTTTTATATTATGTCCTTGGTAGAGAATAACTTACCTGTTTAGTCGATTTTTGCATATATTTTTGAGTTGTCCCCTAATACTTCATCTTTTTTTAACCTAAAATATTCTTAAACATTCAACTTAACCATTTTGTGACATTTTTGAAAAGGTAATCAATGTTTCATATATTTTATCGTGAGTTCAGAACTGAGATTAGAACTGTTCTTCCTTTCCTTCTGCCCCCTTTTCTCTCTTACTGTCTGCCGTTCATTCTGTCATTTAACAAACACATTTTCCAATATTTACCCATACCAGCTAGGTTTCGGGAATGCAGTAAGGAACAAGATATATGTGGTACTTTTTTTCACGGAGCTCACCGGCAAATGAAATTCAGTCCCTCATTTAGGATAATGGGCAATAATTACCGTCTTTGCCAACATCAATGATGAGCCCATCATCATGATCATACAAATAGAGAAGAAAGTGACAAATCCATCTGTCGCTCATTAGTGTCATGACACTGAACTTCAGAGTTCTGTATTTGTTCAGTATCACTTCACTGGGGGCAAAATAAGAACCACAAAGAAATTCAGTTCAGGAATACAGGAGGAGAACCCCACAGGGAGTGT
The DNA here is from genome assembly GCA_003508835.1 of Eonycteris spelaea. Lineage (NCBI taxonomy): Eukaryota > Metazoa > Chordata > Mammalia > Chiroptera > Pteropodidae > Eonycteris > Eonycteris spelaea. Next base: position 704,256 of record PUFA01000162.1, read on the forward strand.
CTTAAAAGGGATTTGAGAGCCAGCCAACAACAAAAAAGGATCTTGCCAAAGGAAAAGTGGTCATTCTAAAATGATTGTATCCTGGGACCCAGAGGGATCTGTACACACCTTTAAGAAAGGATGAAGGGGGGTGATAATAAAAATTGGTACATTGACAGTTATACTTAGGGATTAAGCTGAAAATGGAAATATTTGGCATTATTGGAGCCCATGTTTATTTAAATTTCTGCATAGTTTTCATTTATATAAACAGTGTCTTGAATGGACATTCCTAGACGAGGTAGAATACTGAGAAAGCAGTGGATGGTAATTATGGGAAATAGGCCTCCACCAATTCCGAGGCTGTGGTCTTTAAATTCCCCACCTCCGCAGCTTCTACAGCCACAACACCAGAACCACCGCTGCCCCAACTCGCAGGTTACTAATGGGGCAAGGCTGGTAAAGGTCATTAGGATCTTAAACTATAATGGTAAATAACAACAGCAGCAATAATCCTAGCTACGTTTACTGAGCACTTACTGAATGTCAGACATTCTGGCAAGCACTATACATACATTTTCTCATGGAATTATCACAACATACCCATGTGGTAGAAAATTAATAATAACCCCGTCTTACAAATGGAGAAATAAAGGTATGGAAAACTGATGTAATTAGGTTATGTTCTACATAGCTTGTAAGTGATGAAGTTATTCGAACACAGGGCTGTCTATCTGCATAGAACACAGTCATAACTACAAGGCTATGATTCCTCTCTAGAGCTCCATTTCACTCAAGAACCTTCACTCAAGAATCCTTAGTTTTAAACTATTTGTCAATTAGAATTTGCTATTTTTCCCAGTTTAAATGTATACACAACTGGCAACTAAAGACAAGGTAAGAGACTTAATAATAAAAAGCTTCAAAATAGTGCTTACTTATAGTAGAGACCATGCAAGATTAAAATTTTAATTTTTCAAGAATGGTGATTTATTTTGCAGTTATCACTGTTATCGTTAACTGATTAACTCCTCTCATTATTGGCTACTGTATTTTAAGGTTGCAGAAATATCCAGTTAATGCCACAGTTATCAAGTATAGAGACATTAGATATTATATTTACATATATCACAGCTCAGAATCATGTCCGTGGATGTAATAAATGGTTACATTCTTTTATCAGTGAATTTAGTTTCCTTTTGGCCAATAATTTTGAACTCTCAACATGTGCTGCACTGAAATTAAATATTTATTATGATCTTTTGAAGTTTACATTGGAAAGTATTTCAAAAACTATCAGTACATCAAAAACTATCAGTACATATGATGTATTGCTTCTCTTTTTAAAAATCTGATAGTAGTAATCCTTTGCGAATTTTGCTCTTTACAATTCTTTCATCAGTGCAGATGTTAGCAACTCACATGGGAGAGCTAAAAAGTGCCTTCTCATAAAAGCTGTAAAGAAAGTCAGCCATAAATCATGTACTTTAAATATGGGGAGAGCATCTTGCTATGGATGGAACAGTTTCTCGAGAACAGATGATTATAAAATGAAAGGTTTAAAACTTCCATTAACATAGCACTTTCTTTATTGATTTGTTTGCAGCAGATTAGACCCCTTCTTTTAGGGATGTCATTTAGGACTTACTGTTTTATATTTCTTAATAGCTTTTTTTAAATATCAAGGAAAAATATCCAAAGAAAATTATTATACGTGTGTGTGTGTGTGTGTGTGTGTGTGTGTGTGTGTCTTTGTGTCGTTAGGGCAGGTAAGCCCTCAGACTATGCATTCACATTTAATTGTATTTCATATTTCATCTCATAGCTAGCTCTTGGACTTGACTGATGGTTAGCAGTAAACATGTGTAATTATTCTTTCATGCAACTTGGCCATTGGCAGTGATTTTCATAGCAGTAATTTAACTGCTGAGGCTGCAAGTCAAGATTCATCAGTTTTATTAGGATGCTGAACCTTAAAAGCTTATGGTTGATGATTTTATTAACTCTCTCTGCATTTCCTCTGTAGTAAAGGGAAAAATTGAAAGTGCAGCACTTTTTAATATAGTCCACATGTGGGTGGCTATGAAATACAGGGGTGAAAACTCTGTCAGAGCTCAGTAAGTGACTAACCCAGTTATCTTAATAGTGCCACTTCAGTTGTCAAGCATTAAGTTGCTTGAGAATACTTTAGCCTTTCACATTGCAGAAATGAATCTACAGAATTGTTTTTGTGTTCTGACTTCTTTTTTTTTTGGAATACTCTTTTGCTTTCTAGAAATTTTTACATTAATTTTTGTCTATTTTATTATAAAAATGTTCAAAATTACAGAAAAGCTAAAAAAGATAGCTTAATGACATATATACACATCAGTTGTTAGCATTGTTTCAGATTTATTTTCTTTCTATGTACACAAAAATATAGATTTTACTTATCTGTTTATTTTTATTTATTTTTGCTTGCTTTCATTTATTTTTCCTGAATCATTAAAAGTTGATAAGTTGCAGACACTGTGACAGTTTTTAAAAATTAATTTTTAATTCAGGATCCAATTAAGATTTTCTTATCGAATTAAGTTGTTATCTCTCTTTAGCTTTAATCTAAAACATTTCTCCCACAATCCCTCCTTGTCTGCACTTTTGTGTAACTTGTGAATTTGACATTTTTGAAGAGTTCAGAAAATCTGATAATCTGAATTTGTCTCACTGGTTTCTCATTAGATCAGGTTAAACCAGTGTTTCTTAAATTTCTGCATGCCTCAGAATCATCTTACTAAATACAGATTGGTTGGCCTACCCCCAGAGTTCCTGACTCAGTAGTGCTGTGTTGGAGCCCAGTCATTTGCATTTCTAACAAGTTCCAAAGTGATGCTGATGCTACTGGTCTACACTTGGTTTCAAAGGTGAGAAGCGATGCTGCTGCTGCTGGTCTAGAGGCCGCACTCTGTGAACCCCAAGGATAAACATTTTTCACATAGATGACACGTGCATTTATTATTTGCATCACATCAAAGGGCACAAGGTGGCAGATAAGTTCGATCATTTGGTTAAGTGGTGATGGCTGTCTTCCCCTTGTAAAGGATTGTTTTTCTCCTTTGTAGTTAATAAATTATCTATGGAATGAAAACGCTGTAAGTAATATGTTATCTGCAGGGAGAAGACAATGTGAACTTCTGTTCCTTAAGAACCTGGTTTTAGCATCTAGTGATACCCTTGGCTGACTCAGTTATTATTCTATTCTTCTCTCTCTCACTGTCTCTACTCTTTCTTTCTCCCCCTGTCCTCCCCGCCAGCTTATCCCACTTGTGATTTTCACTGTGAATCAAGACTCTTTAAATTCAATGTTATAATTTATTACCATTGTTATCATTTTGGGGACTCCGATTTTTCCAAATTTACTCAGGGACAGCCTCCCCCACCACCCCAATCCTTTTGAAGTGATGTCATTACCGTTAGTCACTTCTTTGTTTTCTGGCAAAAGACGTTCAGATCTTGTACTTTTTCTGGAATCAGCCATTTCTCGAAGGAGAACTGGTTTTGTTTAGGTAGGGAATATTATTGAGAAGCTAATATCTGGGAGTGGGGGTTCTAATGCTCCTGGAGTGTCATTGTTTCTAGGCTCTTTAGAGGACAGACCTAAGGTTTAATTTTTTAAAGAAGAGATGAGATCATACTGATACTTCCAGTTCAAATGCAGCTCTATAGAGTTCTTTCTTACCTTATTCCAACCCCCATTGGTATCCATATTCTTTGACAGTAAAAACTGATTCTTAAAAACAGTTTAAAAAACTTTTTAAATTAAAAAAATTTAAACATATACAGAAATATTTGCTCATTTGCTCTAGTACATATAAAATAGATTCAGAATTACAACAGTAATATTTCAACCTACAATAATAAAACTGCTTAAGAAAATTAGATTTCCTTGTAATTTTTTGTCTTTAGAATTTACTAGAGTATATATAGTCTGAGTGCTGTGTACAAAGATTTCTTAAATTATTTTGTGTTATATTTGTTTTATCAATTTGATAGTTTATTGTTGTTGTTGCTGTTTTTGTTCCCTTTGAGGGTTTTATTTTCTAATTATTTTGATTTAATTTTATGTTTTCAATACATAAAATATTTATGTGGTCAAAGTCAAAATTATAAAAAATTAAAGTTTCAATCCCATTTATATTTATTAGTTTTAGGGTTATTTTTCTTGTGTTTCTTTTGATAAAAATAAACAAATACACATACATTTCTCTTTCTTATACAAAAGGAGCACATAATATACATTCTGGGGAACTTTTTTTTTTTTGACTTAACATATATTCTGGGAATCACTCTAATACAAATTCATAAGGATATCCTCATCTTCCTTAAAGATGGGTATTGTACATCCCATTATGCATCATAGATAATTCAGTCAGTGTCTTATGGAGGAACATTTAGGTTGTTTCCAAAATTTTGCTGCGGTAAGTAATGCAAACAGCTTATTTAATATCAGCGTCTCGCACGAGGCTGCAATCAAGCTGTGGGCCCGTTATCTAATGGGTCAGTTGCTGTTGGAGAATCCACTTTCGAGCTCACTTACCTGGTTGCTGGCAAGCCCTTGTTTCTTGCCAATTAGGCCTTTCTGTAGGCCACCTGAGTATTCTCAAGACATGAGAGTTCTCCCCAGGCCACTTTCTGACATGATAGCTGTCTCCTCCAAAATGTGTGAGGAAATAAAGCACATGTATCTACCCATGCACACATCAAAGGTAGAAACCACAGTCATCGTATAACCAAATACTGGAAAGGTTATTTGATTATATCTGTTATATTTTATTAAACTAAAAGTGAGTCACTGAGTCCAGCCTATATTCAATGGAATAATCTGTGAACATGTTTTTAAAACTACCACATTGCCTAACACAGAGAGTTCAGTCTCAGAACCTTGTTTTATGATAACACTTGTACTATGTGATGTCATAAATATTATCTCATTTAATCCTAACAAGCATCTTACTGCTCCAGAGTAGAAAGTAGAACTAAATATCTATCAAATTGCAACTTTATAGTTTTAATTTTTTCAGATTATAAATCAATTTCTATGACTATGCCCCAAATTAAATTTCAATAGATCGTCTTACACATATGTGCTATTCAGTATCTTAGCTTTTGTTTTCATGTTTTGAGGACTGCGATAAAAAAAAAAAAAAAAAAGAACAAAAATCCCTGTCTAAGGTAGGGAGAAATGGTTGGGGTGATACATAAAACAGATTGGCTATAAATTGATGACTGTCGAGGCTTATGATGGAAAAATATTTGGGGGCTCCTTATACTATTCTATGTATCTATGTATCTATGTATCTATGTATCTATGTATCTATGTATCTATCTATCTATCTATCTATCTATTTTAAAGTTTTCCAGTATGAAAAGTAAAAAAAAAAAAAAAAAAAAAAAAAGAGGGAAGGGGAATAAAAAGAAAACCTATCTTTTAAAACTTAATTTTTTGTCTTTTAAGATTTACAGCAGTAAGGTAATGTAAATGCTTTTGAACATCAAAAATAAAAACAGACTAGTTCTTCTGATAACCATAAAATTTTCTGTTCATCAGAAGGAACCTCAGGGTCCTAACATGTAGCCTTTCTGTTGCAGAGTTCCCAAACTTTCCATAAGAATCAACTACAGAGCTTGTTAAAATGTCTGCATGTTCCAGTACCAGCTACCATAATTTAGAAAGTCTTGATAGAATAAACAAAAGTCTGCATTTTAAGTAGATACTCCTAGTGTTCTGATTCCAATGATAGATGGACGCCAATTTGATACACACCATTTTATGAATTTATAGTGAGGGCACTCATGAATAAAGCACTATGATAGATACAAAGATGAAGGTGATGTTCTGCTGTGCTGTATTTCCTAAGGAAATGCAAACTACTAAAGGAGAAAGACGTGCACAGAGTTATATAATAGGAGGATAAAGAATTGGGCTTGTTTCATGTTATCCTACCAGCTCTCAGCAAGGAGTGAAGATCATATGGGAGCAAATATCCTGGCCGGATTAACATAATATAGAGCTTTGAAATTGTAGAGGAATAGATCATTGTTAGCCTTTCTAAAAAAGTCAGATGTTTGAGGCTAGTTTTGTCAAGTGCTGAAAATTATTCATTTTATAAATGACATCTCTGGTAAGTTCCAGGGTTTTAGGTTATCGATTAAAGAGGAATCCACACACTTTCAATATCAGATGTACAGATAACAGAGGTAGTTTAAGAACTAACATATTGTGGCTCACAAGATCAATTCACTTAAATGTCATGGTGGACCTTAGAGGAGCTCAGGAAAACAATGGGCAGTCATATTAATTCTTCAGATCTGCTCAGGAACATTGACAGCCTATTAAGAGCCTACTCTGCTGAGAACTCGGGTGTTACCGTTTGGCTACCTCCTTCATCAATTAAAATCTGTTTTGTGAATAGAATTGTATGCTTCTCTACGCACAGCTGTGGGGGACATAGAGCCTGGGGAGAGAACTAACATTTAATTGGGTATCTGCTGCAATATCTTCAGTTTTCTCCACAACCTAATTATGAGATAGGTAGTATCCCCATTTTTATAAGGACATCGATTTAAAGGTAATGACTTTTATAGCTAATTCATAAATATCAATCATGTAAAAATATATCCCCAAGTGATCAAATGATTTGCCCTTTAGTATAAAATTAAATTAATATTATTATTAAGTGTTTTCTAATAATAGCAAAGCAGGAGAAAGACACTCTTAGTTCAGCAGCATCAAAATAATAGCTAACTTTAATTGAGCACTTATGAATTAAGTATAGTGTTAGTATATTATCATCTCCTGAGTAGAGACAGTAATCTCATTATGTATAAATGGCTGTTTCTTTAGGGTAAGGAAAAGCAAATCAAATTCATACTCTTGCTAGACCAAGTTATACTTTCACTTTATATCTTCTACTACTACATTGTTTGTGGGTAATCTCTTAAAGGGATGAGTGAGATCAGAGGGAAAATATAATAGCCAAGCCAAACCTTTTGAAGAGGATGATAATTTAAAATGTGTCTTTGGATTAAACACCAATAATTGAGAGTTATTCTCGTCATCTCAATTTCAGAGAAACATCAATACTAAATAGCAAGATATGTTTACTTTAGTTTGTATTTGTAGTTTTAAAGAGCTGCTTTTATCCTGAATTAACCTAAACAAAGATAAAGGAGTTGAAGTGCAACTAAAAAATCCCGGTATCACAGGAAACAGTAACAACCATCCTGTGTTCCTAAACAATAGTCCAGAACTAACTCCACTTAAGCCTAAAATTCTAGAGAAATGTTTACTTCTAGTTCAGAAAATACAGATCTCTCGAGTGAAGGTGAGTTCATTCAGCTCTAGAACATGTGTAACATGGTGCTGGAACAAGTTGTATAATTGTTTTTCTTAGTTCCAGTGTTCTAAGTGAGGCATGTGGCCTTCATCACTGCCTCCAGTGGAGTTAGTGTAGGAGATAATGCCTGTTGAAATAATGAATCAATGGCTTCCTGTTCAGACTACAACAGGAGCTTACTTAGAGCTAAAGTATTTGAGAATAAGCCCTGAAATTTCACGTCCCATTAGTCAAAAGTTCTGTTTGATGCATCAACAGAAATGGCCGCCTAGAAAACACTATTAAAATTCCGTTTTAACCATAAGCAGAGCTTTGCTCTCATTAAATCTTTACAGATTGAGTGATATTTATGATTATACATGTTCATAATTCTTTCCTCCATGACTTTTTCTGCCAATAGGAGATTTTTTAAAAACCTGCATATTTTATAAATATACGCAAAAAGTTGTTAGGTCCTCCCTTTTATCTGTTTGACACTTGTTTTTAGACTGTAGTACATCCTTTTTGCTGGCTGTTCTGCTGGTTTTTTATGTGGATGTCTTGGGATCTCAGCTAGATGATGAGCAAGGCCCATTGCTGAGCTTTGGGCATATGGGGACAAATGTGCTGGGCCAGAGCTGGCAGAAATTGATTACAGAGGTGGTGGTGAGGGAGAGGAGCCTCTAAAGCAGCTTGAGAAATCGCTCAGGTGTGTCTACTTCTGAGATTCACATCTATCTGATTACTGTGGGGGTGGTCCAAATAAATCTATTTGCAGAGCAGCTGAGAAACCTCCAATGAGGGGGAAGGAAGGAGGGAAAGTGCATCCTATGCCCAGCCCCTTGCAAACAATAACAACAACAACAACAACAACAGATGATAATGCAGTGGCAATAACAAATAATTTTTGTAAGAGCTTACAAAATATTAGCTGTTAGAAACACAGGCCTGAGCCCTAGAGGGAGAAAGAGAACTATGGCCATTACATTAAATTTTGGGACTCACTGGAACCCCAAGAAATCTGCTTTAAAACCCATTTAGCAGAGTATTAATCAAATGGGACCCTTTGCACCTTACGGATCAAGATAGTCACTGGCAGATAAAATCTGTGCCCAGCTAAAGAATGAAAGATTCTGTGCCCAGCAGAGCAGCGCAGGTGAGTGCTTAGGTGCTGCTGCCATATCTCGTGAACAATGATAGAATCTTCTACCTGCATAACACTTTGCCTCAAATTACTTCAGCACCCATCTCCTAAAGTTAAGGACATTCTTCTACATAAGCACATTGCATTGTCAAACCTGGGAAAAGTACGATCATCCCATACTTCATCTAATATTTTGTCCACATTCAGATTTTCACAGCTATTTTTTCCCCAAACTATGATCGAAGTTTGTGAATTGTATTAGTTTGTTCTTTCCAGAAAATTTTTCTTTGTTAATTTTGAAATAATTTCAGACATACAGACATAAGAATAATGCAAAGAATTCCTTTGTATTTTTCTCCTAGTTCTCCAAATGGTATCACTCTGCCACGTTTGTTTTATCCATCTCTTCTATAAACTTAGTAGTAGCAGCAGCAGCAGCAGCAGTAATTAGAAGAATTTACTTCTGAGTTGTTGAGAGTAAGTTGCAGAAGTGATGCTTTATATATTTAAATACTTCTGTGTGTATTTCCTTAAAACAAGGATGTTTTCTTTCACAATAGTAGAATAGTTGTCAAAATCAGCAAGTTAATGGGAATAAAATATTATCTAATCTGTATATTCAAATTTTGCCAGTTGCCTCAATAATGCCCTTTAAAACAACAGAGAAAATTTTTTTCTTCTCCAGGATGCATTTAGTTGTCATGTCTCTTTAGTTTTCTTTCATCTGAATAGTTCTCAGTCTTTGTATTTCATGACATTGATATTTTTGAAAAGTTAAAGAATACTGAACAATTATAATACAAAATGTCCCATGATTTCAATGTGTCTGATGTTTCAAGATTAGACCTGGTTTTGCATTTTGTAGCTGAATATGGGGTTATGTCTTTCTCAGACCATTACGTTCAGGAGGCACGTGGTGTTGCTTTATTCTATCGCTGTTAATTCTAACTTGGTGATATAAACTGGTAGTCACCACTTGGTTAAGGTAATGTTTGTAGATTTCTCCACTGTTAAGTTACTGTTTTTCCCTTTGTAATTAATAAGTAATTTGTAATTTGTAGGAATATATTTTGAGACTCTGTAACTATCCTGTTTCTTATCAAACTCTTACTCACTAGTTTTAGCATCCATTGTTGATTCTTGTCCAAATCATATCAAGACAATTGTTACGCTCTTGACCAGAACTTTTGTTTTTTTCTGTCTGAAATGACCTCACAAACACCATTTTCTAACTCTGTTTTATTAAAAGTTTCTTTCAAAATTCTAGCTAGTTGGCTCTCAAAACCTTTCGATGGCATACTGTGTTCAGAGACCAGGTGTTGTTGAGTCTCTTCCTCCTCACACCTTCCCTTTGCACAGGTGCTTTGTTCTCTCCAGAACTTTTATTGGCTTAAGCCATCAGTTGGTTATGTAAGATAGTTCGCATATTTCTGCTTTGTCCTATTTTTTCTCCTGCCTGTTCCTGGTTTTAAACAATTTTTTTTTTTCTTTTTAATGCCCACACCCTCAAATCCATCTACTTCTACTTTTCAAGTTTAGGCCTTTCACATCCTCTCTTTGTAAAAGACTTTCTCTCATTGTTAGTTGTTGTTTTAACTTCATGGCTTTTAGTTTTCGGATCTGCCATTTTCTTTTTGTGTCCTTCTGATATCTCCCATTTTAGCTTTTGAAAGTCAGCTGTTTTCACTTTTTTACATCTTTTCCAGTAATTTCAATGGGCTACTGTAATTTGAAGTCTGCGTCCCAATGGTTGTCATCTTCTTTCACTTTGAAACACTAAAATAAGCTAATCCTATATGGTTCCTATCTAGCGCCTCTCCTTCTAGGGAACTGACACATGTCTTTAATCTGTGTTATTGCTTTTTAATTTAAGTTGTGTTTTTCCAGCATTTTCAACAATTTCAGTTTGTCATCCAAACAACTTTGAACTTACTTTTTACAATTATTTTACTTATTTTTCATTTATCTCAGATTTCATATCCTCCACCGACCTTTATTGCTGCTAGCAATAAAGTTCATTCTCACTGGGGCACATTATATAGCCCATTCACTTTGCTCTTTCTTGTCCGTTTCATTTTGATATGTGTTCCAGGGAAGCAATACATTCAATTTGAGAGTCTCAACCTTTTATTGGACCCATTCTTTTCTCCCTTTTAAAATGTCCTGCACTTGGGACATCTCCATAGCTATGTCTGTATTCCCACCAAAGTCCCACAGAGTCTCTCTTAAGAAACAGTAGGGGAGTTGAAGTTCTCAAACTTGAAACCACTCCTGGCTCACACCACGAGGAAACGCTTTTTAAAATTGCAACTACCATTTCTCGAGCTGTTTGGTATATATTTGCCTATTTCAGCTTTAACCTTTGTCTTCCATGAAATCAAGTGTTCTTTAAAAGGACTCCGGTTTGTTGTGTGGTGTGTGTGGCCAAAGCATGTGACACCTGACCACAGATAGCTTCTAAAGTCTTTGAAATTATGTGGAGATTTTTGTGCTTTTTCTTGGGAGAGGGTTTAGAGTTACATCAAGTTCTCAAAAACATCCTGTCTCCATTTCTCGAATTCTAGTTCAAATTCATATTCTCTAGTCCATAAGCCATCCAGACTATTTTTTCTGCATTTCAGCATCTGAAGAAGTAAATCACCAGGCCACAGAGTCTTCCTTCTCCTACGCCATTCTCGAAGTGGGTTTAGCTTTTGCTAGGTTAATGAAATTCTAAACAGTTCTCTTGGAAATTCTGGATCCTTTTCTCATAATATAATCCCCCCAAACAAACCCAGTTTTTCTTAATTCCAAGGGCTTTAATTACTGCCATGTTTTCATACAATCTAGTCTACAATCACTGTCTATTGGGTAATTGCTCCTCTGCTTTTATAGATAGATAATTTCAAATAGTTTTTCCTTAAAAGTATCCTTCTAGAGTACTTCTCCCCTCCTGGAAGCTGCATAAATGTTCTCTCCCCTCTTCCTTCTGTCCCCTTTGCCTTCTGCAACCCATATGGAACACAAAATAGACAAGTTAAAAATGTTTGCCTTCTTTCCCTTTTTGTCTTCTGCATCCCCCACCACACCCTTTTAAAATGGCTTTTCTCTATCCTGCCCCAGTTTTTCAAAATATGCTCGTTCTTCCTTTTTTTTTCCCATTTGAAGCTGACACTCATCAGACTCCTGAACCAAAAGAAAAATGCTGAGAACACATATCTCACACTCATTTCCACTCCTTTTGCTCTTAATCTTGAATTTCTTTGTCAGTTAGACTAAACCTAAATCAAGGTTTCACATCCCTTCCCCTTTTCCTCCTATTCTTTCCTCCTTCTACCCACACACTGCCCTCTCTCATTTTCATTTCATTCTCTCCTTTCTTCCCAAATATCCATCCTCTCTCATTCCCCCTTTAGTGCCCCTTTTGATTTCTCTCATTTTTGTTATACTCCATTTACTTAAATAAAGACTGTTTATTTTGACACAATCTCTGTGAGGTAGTGAGAATAAATGTATATATATATAAAGATAATAGCTAAAGCCTGGACAGTTTAACTTGCCTGTCTAACACAGCACAACCGGTTATCATAAGACTTATAGACCCAAAGCCCTCGTCACACTCAGTTTATCTAATGGTCCCCTTCCTTCTTAGAGCTAAAGATGAAGATTACAAATTGAGGCTATTAATGAGTTTTCTCAAGTCATACCAAAATCTGTGTGTACCTTTTTCAGAAATATGAATTTCATGTTTTTGCAACAAGTAAAACATGCGATGATTGAAAACTCTCTACACAAACATTTGTCTGGAAGTTGTACCAGTTTATTGTTTAACTTTGCTTCTTAAAAACTGACCAAGCTATTTTAATATATCTAAAATTATGTAATCAAAATGAGATTTGCTTGTCATCACCAGATACTGTTTCTGTTGCAGGAGAGGGTATTTTAAAAATGTATTGAATACCTTCTATCAAAGCAAGTGCTCAATTAGGGGCAAATCTCAGCGTCTACCTGCAAAACTTAAGGAAGGGAGGTGTCCAGATTTGTTCGGACATAGAAAGAAATAGGTAATATTTGAATGTTATTATTCTCTTGACTATAGAATATAAGGACGGTAGAGTAACTCTTTAGCTGGTATCTTTGTGTCCAGAAACTTCTGCCTAACTGTTTAGTTAAAAAGAATCAAGTCTGCCCTTCTAGACTTTTAGTGAAAAGTTCACTACTGATACTGTTAGCACCTATAAGAGTTGCCCAAAGTTATACAGCTGGAAAGGCAGTGGGCCTGGGGCTGGGACCAAATTCTCCAGTCCCAGTTCTAATGCTCTTCTGATATATCTCCACCATCACTGGTAATATTAGCCTTTTAAAATAGTCCCTCTATCAGGTTGGTTTTTGAATATGCCACTACTCATATTAAGAAATATGTCACACGTAATTTCTGAATAATCTTGGGTCACTTTAGAAACAATGCAATGAATATTTTCAAAAAGTAAGTAGGGCTTCAAATAAATACTTTAATTAAATTTAAAGAAAAGAAATTTGGTTCCATTAAATTGAAATCTTTTATTAATTTTATTTATTCCCATTTAAGCCCTTTGTTTATCCTTGTGTCCCTCTCTAGCCCCAAACAGCCTGTTCACAGCATGACTGAAGAAAATGTTTTATTGAATAGATGAACAGATTTTCCATTTGTTTGCTGATTATGAAGAAAGTGAAAGCCACTAAGCTTTTTTTCTATTTTTACTTTACAAAGAGTCTTTAACATTGCGCTATGTAACTTCCTATTATGTAATGTCCTCTGAAGCTATTGCAACAGCACTGTTCAAAATCTGAATATTCTCAACCCCTGCTTTCCCTGTTTCTTTCAAAAAATTGTTACTATCGATGGACGTATTTTAACAGAATCCATATGTTTCTTTTTTTCCTCCTTACCTGGCCTCTGTGTGTGTGTGTGTGTGTGTGTGTGTGTGTGTGTGTGTGTGTCTACTCTACATATCGGGTATGGCTCTTGGCATTCATCTTATATTATTATGACAAAGGAGGATCAATTTTCTTTTAGTTTGATTTCAGAGTCAGAGGTCAAGACATTGTCATTTGAATGTCTTGCAGGTTTTTTTTTTTTTTAATTTTGCTTATGCTCTGCTAGTGTTCAGAATTATTGGGGAATGTTTTTATAACCCAGTCATTAGCGATGGTAAAAAACAACGTGGACAAATACAGTTTTGAATGACTTCACACTCCCTGTTATACCTAAGGAAACGTCGGGATACTTGAGATTGTGCTTTTCAAGTTGTTGTAGTTAAAGAAAAGGGAGAGCAGAAAAAGACATGGGAGAGAAAAGAGGAAGGAATACTGTATTATCCCACAATTAAAAAGTCCTAACTTTATAGATACATTCCTACAGTAATATAAGACAGTGCTCTTGAATCTGTTTATAAAATGATAAAAACAAGTAAAGCACTCATTGTTTAAAAATAAAGGTTCAGGAAAAAATACTGAAAAACATACAAGTTAGAGAGTGATCTAGGGGAAGACAATTTGCTTAATGTTTAAAAAAAAACTGCAGAATACTTGCTGTCATATTGTAGATATTCTTTGACTAATAACTGATGCTCAACTTACACATTTTCCTCCATTCAAATATATAGTTTCTGTTAACATCAGAAGATACTCTGCATGATATGGGGGATTATAATCTGCTTAAGCCCTATTAAATATCCATTTACTACATTTATTATTTACTTGGCCAGGATATCAGAATATACATTAGTGATGAAAAAAATTATAATACATGTAACTCCTATTAAATATCCTTTTATTATCTCTTCTAATTATACATCAGATTATCATAATGGTTCCTTTAAAGCTGACTTGCAATAAACACATGCCAGAGCCAGGAGGTGATGCATGCAGTAAGGCAGTGAAAAATAAGAGTTCATTACATTGATTTAATTTCTTATGTAACAGAAAAGTTAACTAGTATATATGTCAGTGATTGTAGGTAACACTTATCTACAGATGTTTGAGTTATAAAATATATTTAAATAGTTTTCACATTTTTATTTACTTTCAAGAATTAAAAATCCCATACTCAGAACTTTATCCTGAGTGGAAGGGGAATAGCATAAACATTGAGAGAGAAGAGAAAATACCATGTCTCTAAGTTTGGTCATTCTGCCTCCTCACTCCCAGGAAGCATCTAAAAATTGTCTTTCAGTAAATATTTGGGAACGATGAGATTGAAAAAGATTAGGTAACTGCACACACAAAACTGATGAGAAAAAATTATGTTGGGAAAAAATAAAAGATTAGGTCAATAATTTATATTTTATTCTATAAATACATTAGCAGCTTGCCTGCCATGTCCCAGAGCTGCCCCCAATATCCACCTTTTGGACTTGTTCTGATGTTTCTTAAGAAGACTAAATGCCACCTTGAACATTACTTTTTAAAAGACAGTAGAGCATCTTTTCCCAGTGTGTTCTAGAAACTGTTCTACAGTCTGGGGTGGTAGTGATGGGACTGGGGGTCGAGTTCCTAGTAAAATAAGACTGGGAGGTTCTCACACAGTCTGTTTTCCTCTAGACATACACAGTGCATATTAGTATATGAAAAATTCTGCTGTAAAACACATTATTTAACTTTGGTTATCCCAGCTTTTTGCAAACCTACTTTTGATTTTTTTTTTTTACAATTTTAACCTTTTATATTATGATACTTTTATTTTATACTATTTAATTTTTTCCCCCTCTGATATACCCTTTAACATCTCTAAGAACTAGCATTCTCACTGTAGGAAACATGGGATTAGCCTTCACCTTAATGGTTCTTCATTACCTCCTTTCCATATCATCATTACCTCTTCAAGATCTTCAGTGTTGTCAGTGATAATTGTAACAGGTAATTAATGCTCCTTTTTCCCCCTACATACTCCACATGTATACAGGGCTATAGATAGAGCATTCTCAACATTTTGATTATGATGATGAAATCTCAATAAATAAGTAATAGATTAATAGGAAATTAGTTTGATACATTTAATACAAATTTGAAATAAAAGTCAGAGCATTAAATAGGCTGTCTGGGAATGGTTAGTTAGTTAGCTTGTGTATATTCAATGGAAACTGAGTCAATTTTAATTCATTTTTTAGGTCTGCAACAAAGGACAATATTTCTGATATTTCTGATAAATGCCTCAGGGTTTTTGTTTTTTGATTTCCTTCTTTTTAGGCTTTAATGTTACAACACCTAGGTGATTTGTATGCTGTGGTTTAATCATGTAATTTTAGTCATGTTAAGAAATTTCACACGAAAAACAAAATTTTAAGTTTTGAAAATTTCAGTTTTAGGTACGAAGAGAGATTGATATTTTGATGATATATTGTATAGGCTTAAATACTGAGATTTTTGAACAGGCTGTACATCAAAATAAAATTTAAAATAAATAAATCATAGTTTTAGGTAGGTTTTTATTATAACTTGCAGTCCATAAAGTTATTTTTAGGAGAACTAGAATGGATCATTCCTACAAAAAGTATGTTTACATTTGCTAACAATAAACAGGAGTCTTGACCTTAAAAAAAAAATATGGTACACTTTCTGTATTATCTGATCTTGTTTAGTAATTTATTGTCATAGTTGTGGCTAGTGGGCTAATGTTCACATTGTGTGTGCAGAGTTCTTTTACGTAAAAACTCTGAGCTCTCTCATGAACTTAAAAAACTCAGAGATGAGAAGTAAAGAAAATTTTTCAGTTGAAAATTATTCAATAGCGAATTAGCTACAATGAAAGTAACTGCATATTGCATGTTCTTCTTTTAAAATAATCTGACTATTTGGTATTTAATAAAATTAGAGGTCACATGTTAGAGAGTTTCCTTGAAGCACTGTAAAATAATTTTACTAATTCAGTTTCTAAAAGGTAAATGTTTTCCTGTAACTTTCTTCAAAATCAGCTTAAATCATGTCCTTTGGTTGACTAGTAAGTGAACAAATTTAAATTAGCATTTTACAATGTATTTTTCCCCTGTGAAATTTAGCCAAAAATCCATATAGAAAATTTATTTTAAAGAGTCTTAAGAAACTTTTCATGTTATTCTAGTCAATTTTCCAATATAGTTGGTCTCTCTAGCCATACAATTGATAGCCTTCTAGCAATATCTCACCTTTAGTTGCTCAATACAGAAAATCAGTAATTCATAAAAGAGTTCACAGTTCACTCAATGCCACACTTTTGAATTTACTTTCTTATCTCACAAGAAATTACAGCCTGATGTAGAAAAAGCTCTAGAATACAAATTGATGATCTTAAAATCTCAGACGATGAACTGAGCCTTACAGATCCAACAGACGGCCGTTTGGTTGAATTTGCTGACATGAGCATCCCTATGACAGGACTGATGCATTGACATGGCCCTCTCTGCAAGAAGTGTCTGTTCTTGTGAGAAAATGGGGAACTCAAATTGATGAGGTCCTTGCTATTAAGTTTCAATTTGGATCACCTTGGGAACCATAAGCTCCACATCCTTTTTGGCCTTCTACTTGTTTACACAAAGGGAACAGCTTCAAAGGCCTCATGTCCTAGAATTCATACTGGTCTCATCACACAAAGCTGTGGTTTTGATGTTCTTGTTCCCAATTTATTGTCAGTGTCCGAGTACCTGGGTGCCATGGTGATAAAGTGCCATTGAAATACATGGGTAATCAGTCAGTGTACTGGATTGATTTCTTTCTTTCCTTTTCTGAACAGACAAAAGCATTCTTCCTAGAAGCAATGGGAGTAAGAGGACACTTACCATCTACCTTATGCGATAGCAATAATAAAGGCAAAGATGCCATTTAATTAATAACTTCACCTGGGCAGTGACTATCTCCAGGGAACTGAAAGTCTTGGAAATCCTAATTGACCTCTCCCCATATAGAACACAGGCCTTTCTTTTCCCTTTTGTAAATTGGAAGATACAATCATTTGCTCTCTTGCTGAGTTCAGGTCCATAACGGAATTGGGACCAGGACTCAGAACTCTTGGATTTCAAGGCAGGACTGCTGTGTACAGTGTGCCTTACTGCAGATAATGATCTCACTTTAATCACTGTCTGTTTTGAAGAGCACAATTTAAAAGAGGCCACACTGACTGAGCTGACTACAAAGAACTTTTTAAAGGTCGCTTAAATATTCAGATGCATACACTTTATTTTAAACGTTATCAACTTTGCCATGCACAACTATGACCGAAATTCCTCCCTCAAACATTTTGATTGAAGCCAAATTGCTTCACTTTCTGCTTTTACATAACAATGTGGTGCACTTATTGTGATTCATTGATCATGGAAAATTTGGCTTCTGGTACTTTTGCTCTCTTAGCCTTTAACCACTCTCTTAATATTTATTTCATTTTCAATTCTGCTTTCACATATTTTAATATTCTATTTTCTCTTATTTACTGTGTTTTTATTAAAAATTTTTAAAAAATTATTATTTTACTTAGTTTTAAGTATACAGTACATTGGTTAGACATCTATATAGTTCATAAAATGATTGTACCTTCCCTTCCCTGACCCTCCATCTATCTAACCTATTAATGCTAACTGCATTCCCTGTGCTGTGCTCCCTATCCCCTTGACCATCCATCACTACTAATTTGTGCTTCTTTAGCCCTTCACCCCATTTCCCAGCCTCCCAAACCTCCCTTCTCTCTGCCCAACACCAAATTGTCCACTATATTTGTGAGTCTGTTTTTGATTAGTTTGTTCTTTTTGTTCCTTAGATTTCACATGTAAGTGAAATCATATAGTGCTTATCTTTATCTGACCTAAATACCTTCTAGGTCCATCAAAGTAATATCTTTTTCCATCCCTTTCCTTTTCATATGTAGGGGTGTTATTTTCTTATCCTTTCAGCCACTCTATCTTTTGGTTGGAGCACTTAATTCTTTTTCATTTAAGGTACTTATTGATAGGAATATAGTTGTTACCATTCTTTATTCCTATTTTTGATACATGTTTTTCTTTTTAAACAAGTCCCTCCAACATTTCCTGTAATACTGGCTTGGTGATAAATTCCTTTAGCTTATTTTTGTTCGGGAAGCTCTTTTCCTGTCCTTCAACTCTAAATGATAGCTTTGCTGGATAAATTATTCTTGGTTATATATCCTGAGTCTTCATCCTGTTGAATATTTTTTGCCAAGCCCTTCTGTCCTGCATAGTTTCCTTTGAGAAATCAGCTGCCAGTCTTATGGGTGTTCCTTTGTAGTAACTTTTTCTCTTACTGCTTTTAATATTCTTTCTTTGTATTTAACTTTTGGCATTTTAATTATGATGTTTCTTGTTGCGGGCCTCTTTGGATTCCTATTCTTTGGAATTCTTTGAGCTTCCTGGGGTTGTATGTCCATTTCCTTCACCAGGTTAGGGAAGTTCTCCATCATTATTTCTTCAAATGGCTGTTCAATATCTTGATTTTCTTCAGTTATGCCAATCAAACGAATATTTAGAGCCTTAATAGTGTCCCATATCCTCCTTAAATTATTTTTATAGTCTTGGCATCTTTTTTTTCTCTCATTTTGATTGAGTATCCTGATTGGCTTTCCTGTCCTCTAGATAGGGCATTTGATCATCTATGTTATTCACTTCATTTATTCCTTTGTTTATTCCATTTAATATACTTCTCATCTCAGATAATGTGTTCTTCATTTCAGACTGGTTTCCTTTCATAAGTTCCATTTCCATTTTTACATTTTTTATCTTTGTTGAAGTTCTTACTGGATTTATCTACACTTCCCGAAAGTTCATTGAACATCTTTATAACCAGTGTTTTGAACTCTGCATCTGTTAGATTACTTGACTCCATTATATCCGGATCTCTGTTTATTCTCTCATATGGTTTCTGCTTCTTTGTCTTCCCATTTTGGCTGCCTTTCTGTGTCTGTTTCTATGTACTAAGCAATGCTCCTAAGTCTTCTGGTCTTATTAGTGTGGATTTGTGAAGTAGTAGGTGTCCAGTGGCACAGTCCAGAGAGGGTTCAGCTGCAGGCCATATTTAGCCCAAGCCTCTACCCATCTAGGGCCACGTGTTAAGATTCAGCAAGCAATCCACAGATGCTGTGCTTATAGTTTGTCTCAAAAGGCCGCACTGGAAACCGAGGTCAGCTGCCTCTTCTAGTGTGAGTCTCAGCAAAGAGCACCTGACTTGCTGAGGATATACCTGGATGTGGCTTGGGTGGGGCCACGAGTTGGGGGAGGGGGGTTTCAGGGAGTCCTCTGGGTGGAGTGACCTCTTTTATCCAGTTTGATGATGTCATGGCTATGGCGGTGCTGTGTCCACGCACTGGGAGGAGGGAGGACTCAACAGGGAACAATGGATGCCGCTAGCACTCTGTACAAAGCAAGTCTTGCTATGGCCCTCACTCTGAAAATGTCTCCCTGTAAGTCCCTGGTGCCCCCTGCACGCAGCCAAATCGGCACTGGTGCTCAGAGCAAGCAGGTCACTCACCAGGACTATCTGCTCATAGACGCAACCCCTTAAGAAGCTACTGCTGCTGTCGCAGCCTCTGTCTCACTCAGCCACTGGAGACTGGGAGCCCTGCGTCCTTGCCCGGTCCTACCTTCTGCTGTTGCAAGGTGCTTTCTTGAATTTCTCCCTAGTTGTATGGCTTGTTCATCTAGATCCCAGGCTGTTTTTCCTTGCTGCTGCTCCTTATTTCTGGCACAACTTTGATTTAGTCACAAGAGATGAACAGAGCCTCTATCATCTACGCCATTTTTTTTCTCTCTCTCTACTGGTCTTTTCTTTACAGTCAACTTTGAAGTTTTTAACAGGTAACATTTTGGCATTTTTAAAAACATATTTATTAAGATGTATTTGACATGGAATAACCTACATATTTTACTATATGGTAAGTTTTCTATATGTATATGCCCATCAAACCACTTAGGATAATGCTTATGTCCATAATCTCCCCAAATTTCCTCATGATTCTTGTAATCTATTCCTCCAACCACTTTTGAGCCATTGCATCCGCCGGCAACCACTGATCTGCTTTCTGTCTCTATAGATATGTCTACCATTTCTAGAATTTTATATAAATGAAATCATACAGTATGTAATCCTTTTTGTCTTCTTTTACTGTCCATAATTTATTTTGAAAATCATCCTCATTATTACAGTTATCAGGAGTTCATTTCGTTTTATTAATGATATAGTATTTCAAGTATGGATTTATAACAATACGTTTATCCATTCATCTGTTGTGGATATTTATGTTGTTTTCAGTTTGAGGCTATAACAAATTGCTTTGACCATTTGTAAGTAAGTCTTCATATGAACATGTATTTCCTCCTTTCTCTCTGTTAAATACCTGGGAGTGAAATGGCTGTACATATGTTAGGTATATGCTTAATTTTTAAAGAAATTGTCTAATTGTTTTTCACATGGGTGTACCATTTTACATTCCCATCAGCAGTGTGTGAGAATTTAAGTTCCTCCACCATCTTGCATACACATGGTATTTATAGGTATGTAGAGGTATTTCATTGTGGTTGTAATTTACATTTGCTTAATGACTAATGATGTAGAGTATCTTTTCATGTGCTTATTTGCCATCTGCGTATCTTTGGCAAAGTATCTATTCAAATCTTTTGTGTATTTTTTTATTTGGTTGTTTCTTATTTTTGAGCACTGGACTCTTTATATATATTCTAGATTCAAGTCCTTCATTAAATATATGCTTTGCAAATTTTCTTTTTCTCAGCCTATGGATGTCTTTTCCTTTCCTTAACAGTACCTTTTTAAGAGTAGAAGTTTTTAATTTGAAGGAGGAGAATATATAAAATTTTTTGTGTGATTGTACCTTTTATGTCACAAAGGTTTTTCTCAAACGTTTAGGTTTTATGTTAAGTCTATGATCCATTTCGAGTTAATTCTATATATCTAATGCAAGGTATGAAACAAAGTTCATATTTTTGCATATGGATATTCTGTTGTTCTAGAACAACTTATTGAAAAGACTATTCTTTCTTCACCAACTTACCTTTGCAACTTTGTTCAAAAATCAATTGTTCATATATGTGGCAATTTTGGGGCCCTCCTTCTATTTCATTGACCCAATTATTTGTCTTATATACCAATGCCACACTGTTTTCATCACCTTTGCTTTACAATAACTATTGAAACCAAGAGATGTTATCCCTCAAGCTATGTTCTTCCTTTTTGAAGTTGTTTTGTCAATTCTAGGTTCTTTGCCTTCCATATACATTTTAGAATCAGCTTTTCAGTTTCTACAAAAAAAAAAACTTGCTGGAATTTGATTAGGATTTTGTTGACTCTATAAATTAATTTTGGGGAGAACTGACATCTTAACAACATTCAGTCTTTTGACAGGAACAATCATAAAGTAATAAGATATGCTTAAGGATAAATCTGACTGTGTGAGATATATACACTGAAACCACAAAACATTGCTGAGAGAAAGTAAAGACCTAAATATATAGAGAAATATACTTCAACTGCCCATTTAAAAATTTTGTCATACTTTATCTGGCTTGTTTTTTTCCCTCTCTCTCTGTCTTGCAGTCCATTTCAAAGAAGTTAAGATATAATAACTTTAAAGGTGTGCCATCTGTTCTACCTTCAGTTACTAATGAAAGAATGATTGATGGAAAGTTTTTAAAAAGTAATGTTTATAAATAAATTATTCATGGAATCATTTTCTGCTCTGTGTATTATGCAAGCACTTTATTCTTTTTCTTCATCCATTTTTCTGTCTACCTTTTGGCACTTTCACTTCTCATTAGTGTCTTCTGGGGCAGATGGGTAGAGAGAAAAAATGAGACCAAACTCATAAATTCTTTTTTTCCTGTTATTAAAAGCCTTTATGGCAAAAAGATTAAATGCTGTGTTTAGCAGTTTCACTTATCTTTCCTGTCCCATTCCACATCTCACATTTCCATACAACATGACGATTGGCAATAGTAGGAAAGTACAAATATGCACATTTAAATATCAAATGCTGCCTTCTAAATTTTGTTACTGTGTTTTATCAGTGAATACTCAGAACATATGTAGAGTGCATTTCTCAAAGAGGGAAGTTTATCCTTTTAAAGATAATCCTTTTTAGATTATCATTATAATAAAAACACTTAGGACTTTGAAACTGGTTAAATTATCTAATAGAGTTGGCTTGGTAGATGTTGAGATTAAAACAAGCTATTACTGAGAACCTCATGAACTTTTATGATTCATACTTCAGATTAATAATTCTTATAAAAATTTCCTTTCGATTCTAATCTTGTCAAAGGCTTATTATAAGTTGTAGCTGATGTATATGCTACCAAGACCTGACTTTTCAGGACTGTAGGGTATATTAAATTGAATTTTATTCATAAGAGTATCTTTAATAAGGCATAATTAAAACTATATTACTCTGGATAAAATAATAAAAGAATGCATGTTGTGATACTATATCTCTATTGTATTTACTTGATTGTTAATTTGCCACATTAAGTAATCTGCAAAAGATGCTCAGTTATTGCTACTAATTTTTAAGATTCTTATGTAACAATTCACAGTAAAATTGTACAGTATAAAATATTAAGGTTTTTAAAATTATATAGTATGAGGTTATTGATTCCCCGGAACAAACTGTTGTGAACAAAGAGAAACAAAGAGTGGAACACAGAAATTGTTAATAAAAATTATATTTGGTCTTTGAGTAACAGAAATATGAAAAGCACAACTGGAATAAGAGAAGAAGTAGAATACCAAGGTAATTATTTTGCAATTATATGTGTGTGTGTGTGTATACACCTTAAATTTCAACACATGTGCGCATCGTTATACACCTTAAATTTCATTGTGTTATATGCCTTAAATTTCATTGTGTTATATACCTTAAATTTCACAATGCTATATGTGTCAGTTATATCTCAGTAAAGCTGGAAAGGAAAAAGAGTTCCAGGAAACACTAAATTTATTCAAATAAGCAAGTTCTGTGATGTACATCATATGACATTTAAAGAACCTTTAATGTCATCATGCAGTCAGTAGCCATCAGTTTGAAAAATCACAGTTAACAGGAAAATTTTCCACGTAGTCTTTAGGAAATATATTCATCTTAAAAAGTGGAAATTAAAAAGTGAAATTCTGCCAACATTTAGTATAAGCCTACTATGTGTTAAGCCCTGGAATACAGAGATGAAAAGTCAAGATCCTGATTTCAAAGACTTCCATCTGTGGCCATGGGAGAAGCTTGGAAAATCCTCTATCCCAAAAAATTTATAAAACTGTACAAAACTAAAAAAAAAAAAAAAAAAAATGAGTTCCATGGAATCAACCAAAGGCATACAATAATTAATCTGAGAAGCTTTATGCTTGAAACACTGCTGATATTGGATCTATCCATCAGCCTGTGGAAGCTTGACTAGCTCAAAATGTTTGAGCACAACCTCAGTCCAATCATTGGCTGATGATTAAATAATGCAATCACATGTGACTACTAGGAATCCAGGTTTAAAAATTAAAACAAGAATTAAAAAAGAAAACTGAGCAGGGACATCAGTGCTACATTCCATGGGAGACAGATTTCACAGATTTCACCAAAACAAACAAAAACAAACAACAAAATTGAAAACAACAAGCACCCCCATCAGGGCAAGGAAATAGAATCCAGAATTGCTGCAGTATACTATCTAAAAATTTCATTTTTTAAACAAAAATTTAAAAATGACTGGAAAGTATGACTAAGGAAAAACAGTCAATAGAAACTTTGAGTATCCCCAGATGTTGGATTAGTAGACAAAGACTTCAAAGCAAATCTAATCTTTTTTAAAGAATTAAAGGAAATTATGACAATATGAATCAACAAGTAATAAATCTCAATAAGCAGATAGAAATTATAAAAAGAAAAAGAATCAAAAGGAAGTTCTGAAGTTAAAAATACAGGAACTGAAAGGAAAAAAATCACTAGAGTGGCTCAAGAGCACATTAGGTAGCAGGAGAGATAATGAACTTGAGAATGATCAATAGAAATTATACAACATGAAGAATACAGAGAAAAAAGACTGAAGAAAAATTAGGAGAGCTTTGGAGACCTGTGGATAACATCAGGAATATCAACATGCATGTAATAGGAGTCCCAAAAGTAAGGAGAGAGAAAGCAGCAGAGAAAAAAATGTTTGATGAAATAATAGCTAAAAACTTTCCAAATCTGAAAATCAACATTACTTTACAGATCCAAGAAACCTAATGAATCCTATGAAGAATAAACACAAAATTATCCACACCTAGTCACATAATCAAATTGCTGAAAAGCAAAGAAAAGAGAAAATCTTTAAAGCAGCAAGTAAGAAACAACTTATGTCATGGAATGGAATGCAATTAATGATTAATTTCTCATTTGAAACAGTGGAGTCCAGAAAGTAGTTGAATGACATGTGCTAAGTGCTAAAAGAAAATTCTGACCAACAATTATATAGCCATCAAAATTAGCTTTCAAAAATAAAGGTAAAATGAGTCATCCCCATTTAAAAAAATAAAGACAGAGAACTTATTGCTAGCAGACCTGCCTTACAAGAATAATACAGGAAGTCTTTCAGGCAAAAAGGATATGATACCATAAGACAACTGAAGTTCACAAAAAGAAATTAAAAGGACTAAAAATGGTAAATATGTAGGTTAATATAAAAAGCTCTATAAGTATATTTTTTATTTCTTTTTATAACTTCTTAAAACTATATGAAGTAATTATAATGGTATATTTTTAAATTTACATATGTGTATACATTCATATATGGAATATATATGATGATAATAGTGCAAGGAATAGGAAGAGAATGGAACTATAAAGAAGCCATTTTTTATGTTTCACTGCAATTAACTTATTATTAGTCTGAAGTTGATGGTGATAAATCAAGATGCATCTTGTAATCCCTAGAGCATCTGTTAAGAAATAACTCCAAATAAAGTCATTAAAAAAATTAAC
Organism: Eonycteris spelaea; assembly: GCA_003508835.1. Classification (NCBI taxonomy): domain Eukaryota; kingdom Metazoa; phylum Chordata; class Mammalia; order Chiroptera; family Pteropodidae; genus Eonycteris; species Eonycteris spelaea. The sequence goes on from PUFA01000162.1 coordinate 729,679, forward strand.
ACGGGACTAAAATAGTACATGAAAATATACTGAGCACAAAAAGACAGTAAAAGGAGGAATAGAACAGAAAATAAAGGATACATATAGAAAACAACAAAATGAAAACTATAAACCAAATATATTGATTAAATGGTTTAAACAGACAGAGATTGGTGTACTATATTTATTTTAAAAAGTAGGATCCAATGATATGCTGTCTAAAGAGAAACAAGTTATATTCAAAGACTCAAATCTGTTTAAATAGATGGAAAAAGACATATCATACAAATAGCAACCATAAGAAAGCTGTAGTAATAATGATGTTAGACAAAATAGACTTTAAAATAAGAAATATTGCTAGAGAGAGAAAGAGATATTTTGATAATAAAAGGGTCAATAGGTCAGGAAGACATAACAACAACTATAAATATATACACACACTTAACAATAGAGACCCAAAATTCATGAAGCAAAAAATGACAGAATTGAAAGAAATAGAATAAATCGTGGAAATGAGTTGATTAATTTAATCAACTAGAAGATAAAATATTTGGATGTTAACGATCATGTCTTTCTGAAAACAATATTATACCAGACCAATATAACTTCCATTTGTAACAAATAGCTCCCCCCACCTACACACACACACACAAAATAGAGGAATGAACAATACTGATTTCATTTCCATAAGAGTGTTAGACAGTATTACTTTGACTGAAGAGTTCCCCTAACTCTTAGGGAAGTAGGAATTTGACTAAAATCTCATATGAATCTTAGAAGTAGTGATTTTACTAAAGGTTTTCCTTAAAAGATAATTATCAGTGGTTATGCATCAACTTTGAAGAACCTATCAAATTTGGCTCACGGCTATGTCAAAAAAAATGTACTTAATTGATGACCCATGAAACAGAACTCAGAATATGCTTACCAGATTTAAAGGCCCATATGAGGTGACATTTATAATGCTTTTGAGGGTAGAATTATAATTTAAACTATGTTCTTAAATAGTTCTGGCAAGGCAAGTATGAGGGGAAAATGCAGTAATATAAGAATATAATGGATTGAGACTGACTAATAAATTTTAAAAAAAGGAGCTTAAATCATGGGTGAATATTTGATGAATGTAGGATTGTGCAAAAAACCCTAACATGATGCAAGGACATATTTAAAAGAATGTGACATTAAAGTTTTCCAAAAGAATCTTTTATGATCTGTTGGTGATTTTTTTTTCATATGTTGCATTCATTTTTTCCTACTATATCTTTAAAAAGGAAGAAACTAAAAACTGTACAGAGAAGAATGGCTGATATGAAAAATAATAACTGAAAAATAAGTCCTTCATATAGGCAAATAAAAAGAATTTGGGTTACTTTTCCCAGAATGCGAACGGCTAAGAACTCGCAGCCTAATTAAAAAAAATAAAAATAAAAATAAAAAAACTAGGCCAAGAATCAATAGCACTCGTTTCTAGTTCAAGTTTTAGTTTCTTTAGTCCAATGATACTGATGATGATGATACTGATATTTCTAAAATTGCTACCAATATTCATAGAGGACTAAAGCTTGCAATTTACATGAATTATTTTACTTAACCTTCAGTTATGTTTGAGCTGAAGACTCAAATTAGCTTTACTTTTCAGGTTAAAAAAACTGAGTATAATTTCTTCAGGTGAACACTGAGCTAATAAAATGTGTCTCACTGGATCATCACAGAGAATATGGAATGTATTTCTGAAGTTTATATGAGGGATGACTTGATAATAATTGTGTTGGAAAACACTTCCTGGTATAAGAAGGTGAGATTAGGAATTGAAAGTGCACTGGAATGAATCAGATATAAAAAAATTTTGTTAGTATTATTAATAAAAAGTAGAGGGAAAGGGGGTGCAACTGAGAGTTCAAAAAAGTCATTGGAACAGTACGTAACAAAAATGTAAAAGGTCCCTGAAATACTATCAGATAGAAGAGCTCTGAGGCCAACATCTGTTGCCAGGAACAAGTTATAGAGAAGAGATTGCTTCCTAGTACATTGGTCTCCCTTATTTAACCAGAACACTCTCAATTCCAGATTCTTTTTTCTTGAGTTTCATAACATTAAGCAGCTTTGTTGATTGTTGGCCATTACTTTGAGAGTAAGGCACTAATAAAGTGTATAGCCCGTGAAAACCCAATGAAATTGGGCAGACTCTCTGAACACGTAAACACAGCTTCAAGTTTGAAAAAGTCACAGTTTAAGCATCAGTAATCTCTTTTCTCCCTGTTTGTCCAACCCTGCTGGCTTCCTCATCATGTCACCTCACATAGCTGCCCTTTCTGTCCTTTTGAATCTCAGCCTCATTTTCACCATTATCTGCCTTCTATCTGCCTTCAAATACACACAGCATTTCCCTATCTTACATTGGGGGGAATAAGCTGACAACTCAACACTCTAGCTATATTTTATTTCCTAACTTCTTAAATAAGGTATCTCTTTCCTTGCTACCTCACTTCTCTCTAGTCTCAGGCATCTGACTTTAATAACAATAATAACTGCAGCAACTATGGCTGACTTTACTGAGTGCTTACTCTGCACCAGGCTTGGTGCTCAGTGCTGAGCACACATTATTTCATTGAATTGTCACAATAATCCTCTGAGTCAGGTATTACTCCTATTGTAATTTTATAGACGAGATGCTCAGACTTAGATTAAGCAGTTTGCTACATAGAGCCACTATTTTTTTTTTTTTGAGAATTTTTGTAAGAGTTTATTTGTGCCTAACTTATGTCATATGCCAGGAGCAGGATCTCAAATGCTCCCACACACAGCCACTATTGACAGGTTAGGATTAAGCCCAGGTCTGACTAATGACATTTGCTTAACTACCTCTTTGTTAATTTAAAAGTGCCAGGAAAATGCTCCCAGTTCAAAGAGGTATTACAATGATTTATTTAATGCATTTGCTCTTGAGTAGGGGCATCCCCATCCTCCTTGGGGGCATTTACAAATTTGTAGGGACATATGGTTGTCTCAAAGCTGGAGGTAGGAATGTTTCTGGTATTTAATAGCTAGAAAAAGGAGGAGGATAGTGGTGAGAACTTTTTTGCAATGCCAAGAACCACCTCACACAGGAAAAAATGCTGATAATGCCCCATTCAGAAACAATGATAATAGATGAGAATCTAATAATGGATTCAGAAAGCCTAGATAACTTCCCCGAATACGAAGCCGTAAATCAAACTGATATCTGACTGGCTCTAAAGGTTATGCTTTTTTTCACTCTATTCAACAGAACATTAAAATATTGTGTATAATTTGATTTGCTCTCATAATTATATTTTATATGTCACATCTCAAATATAGCTTATTTAGAGAATATTTAACTTAATTTCCTGATTGAATGTCCTTTTAATGCACTTAATAGAGATAGCATGTATTATAATGTTTGCCAGATTTTCAGACTGATGTTAAAACTTAATGAAAGAAACCATCAGCATTATACTAAATGAAGAAGGCTGCATATTCTGGAGCATGCTGTCTTCTTCACTGTCACCCAGGAGTGGAAGGACTCCTTTAGGAAAAGAAAAAAGTAGGGGTATGATAGGGGCTAGGTGAAGAGGCTAGGTGAGAAAAAAATATATACTTAGATTTTTATTTAATTAGTTTTGTATTTTGAGCACTAAACGGTCACTTGAAATGTTTGCTTCTTCTGAAACTTCATTAAAAATATCTTCATAAACATTCTATGGGTCTAAAGTTTGTCCAAATTTAAACAGTTTCTCTACTTTATATAAAGGCTTCTCTTTAATGTGATTCTTTCCAAAATATGTGCCATATAGATAGATAGACAGACAGACAGATAGATAGATAGATAGAGATAGAGATATATATAGATATATATAATTTTGTAGCAGTTATACTTAGTACTGAGCAAAGATCTTGTCACTTTAGGGAAAGGAGGATTGTGCTTTTCTTAATCTAGATTACATACCTAGACCATACACTTTTATACCATTTTTCTAATTTATATTTCACAACCTGAGATATGTTTAAATTCCAAATATAGATGATTTTCTGGGCACCATAGAGAACAGAGTACCTCAGATTTTAGTGGTGATAAGAACATTTGGGTAGCTTGTTGAAATGCAGATTTCTAAACCCTATAGTAGAAACTTGCATTTAGTAGCTCAGTCAAGTAGGCTCTGCATATCTGTTGTGACTGACCCCCAGTAATAATCCTGGACATCAGGACTCAGTCGAGCTTTCCTCGTTGGCAGCATTTCACATGGGTTGTCATACATTATTTCTGGGAGAATTAGGTACATCCCCTTAAGACTCTACTGGGAGGGGACACCTAGAAGCTTGTACCTGGTTTCTCCTGGACTTCTGCCCTTGTGCTTTTTCTCTCTTTGCTAATTTTAGTCTGTGTCCTTTCTCTATAATTAACCATATTCCATGGACATAACAGCTTTTCTGAGTCCTGTGAGTCCTCACAAATAATCAAGCCGAAGGATGGTCTTGGGAACCCCTGGCCCACCCCCAAAGGACTGCCCTCACTTTTCTGTCTCACCACACTCAGTCCTTCTCCTCCAAGAGCTTGCTAAAATCCCTTCCCTCCCAAGTTGCCTTCCCAGAGAGGCAGGTAGGAAGGAGCCCCCTCTGCTGGTGAGAGTGCCCTTCGTAAATATCTTTTTGAAAAATTGGTGAAGTTAAAATGGACGTTACTGTTCATCCAGCAGTTTCACTTTTTGGAGTTTATTCTATAGATGTCTTCACATAAGGGTGCACTGAGTATGTCTCTGTCTTGTTTGTTGAAGCAAAAATTGCGAATAACCCAATTATTTATTGATGACAATAGCAATAGAATAATAATCCCTTAATAGTAATAAATGATGGAGCTTCCACTTACTGAGCACATTCCAGTCTTATGCCAAATGTTTCACTTAAAATTATAGCAAATTTTTTTGTGTAGCTATGTTATCCCCACTTAGACAAATACTGAGGTACGTGGAGGCTAAATGAGGTCACATAGCTAAGATCTGTATGATTCTATTCATACAATTCATACTAAGCTAAAAAAGGAGCAGTTAATGAAGAGTGGTAGAGCTCTGTATGTTAGCATGGAAGATGCCTATCACATATTATTAAGTTTAAAATTTAAATTATAAATCATTTTATATGTTACCATTTTGTAAATCACATATATGTATATACACATTTGCATAGGAAACAAAAATGAACTGATTTATTAATTTTCTTGAACAGGTAATAACAATTAACTCATTTTTCTCTTAATATACTAAAATGATGATTGAATGATGAACTTGGCTGCCCTCATGCAAGGATATGAAACAGAGAAGACAGAAGATCTAAAATTAAAAGTAAAAACTGTATGAATCCATTGGTAAAAGAGGAGGGACTCTTGATCTTAAATTTGGGGCAACAAAAATGTATTAATATGTTAGAAATAGTACTAATCTGTTTATGAAAGGAAAGAGGTCTGAGTCCTTTCAGAGATAGAAGCAGACAATATATTAAATATATATTTATATGTATAATATATAAATTATGTTTAATTTATATATGTATGTCATATATATTAAACATAATTTTAGTTGTAGAAAAATTAGAAAATGAAGCTAAGCACAAAGAAGAAAGTAATGACACATACTGATATATGATTTTCTTAGAGCATCATTTTTTTTTTTCTGTATTCTAAGAACAAATCTTAACAGCAGTCATACTAGCAGGTTTTCTCAAAAAAAGAAAAGAAAAAGAAAAAAAAGTTTATTGTTTAAATAAATTTGACAAATACCACATATTGCATCCTCTCCTTTTTCTAGTGCAATTTGTTTATTTAAAAAGCCCCGCAATAAACCCCTTCTTTATTCAGTGTTTCTTAGATTGCGTGGCCATGTAACCCTTCTGCTATTCAACTCTCTGTACCTGGGCAGTCCCCAAAATGTCAGGCTCCTCCCTTGTCGTAGGGACCTGGGCAGTGGCAGCAACTGTTTTCTCATCTCTCCATCCAAAGATAAATCAAGAGCCTCAATTTATTTTTCCCAGTATTTGTACATTTAAGATACCCAGGAAGGGATCTCATTGTCTCTACCTGAGCCGCATCCCCAGTTACTATGGAGAATGGGTAAGATACCCTGATTGATTGGTCTGGGTCATAGGCTAAGTACTGCGACCCAGGATACTGAGCTCTGCAATGGCGAACATGGCATGAGTAACAAATATTTGAGTGGGGAAAACTAGTTGTACCAAGGAAAAGAGAGGAAGGAAGGGTAGCAAAATATAAGATTTCTAATATACTGACTTACTCTTAATTTTCTACACTTTTTTGTCGAAATGTCTGCATGTTTTATAAAAACATATATTTACGTACCATGTATTCATTCTCATACTTTTTCAGTTAATGTATTATGAACATTTATTTTCCATTGACATTAAATGTTGTTCAGGGACATGAGGTTTTAGACCTACACATATTCTATTTTGCGAATGAACTGTATTTGACTATTTATTTGGTCTGTCCCTGTCCCTAGTTTTGTTTTTAAAAAGTTCTGGGTTGCACATCAACATTAGGGGTTCTCTTTGGTTCAACTCAACATTCAGACTTAAGACCAGATTTGACAGTATTTTACTCAGAAGGGTATAGAACAGGAACACGGCTTCATAGAAGGGTAGTAATAGTCATTCCTTTTCTATACGAGTCCTTGCAGAGGTCCATAGAAGATCATGTGCAAAGATGCACATCAGATAATTTCAGGAACTGTCCTTATTTAGGAGCCTTATTCCCTTCCCCCACTTCCCCCCGGCCCCCTCCTCCCCCCCCCCCCCCCCCCCGCAAAGAAGCCAGTAGCTCTTAACAGAAATTCCATAGAAATAGGTTTCAGGGTTCTCATAGAGGACAGTTCAGTTACAAGAGTGCCATACTCAGGGAAGCACAAAGATATGATTCCTGTCAGTTATTTATAGTTCTCCTAGTCTTGATGCCACTTACCAGTCTAGGGTCAGTTTTACTATAAGTCATGTTGACTAGTTGTCAGCATACTTGACCCACTCTCATCAGGAAACTGAAGATCAAATTTTCATGCAGAAATGAGGAAAGGTTTTGTAAACCTTTACCCACAAACATTCTGAACATAATCATTGTCCAGATATGTGATTATATCCTTAAAATAAATTCTAAAAGAGGGAATACTGAGCCAAAGAGAATAATTCAACAATTCCTGATATATACAGCTAAATTATTTTCCAGAAAGGAATACCAAATTAAAATATTGTTGGCAGTATACTTGTCACAGTTCAGCCCCTACATGACATTCCAGCCCTATTTCTGTCACTTTCTAGCTGAAGGAAACTTTCCCTTTTACCCCTATTAGTCTCTTCACCATTTCACTCTTTTTATTTTCTTTAACATTTCTTGTTTAGCCTTGTTCTCTGACTAGGCTAGACTGTTCTGTCATTTATATGCCTGGTGCTACTGATTTACCTTTCAAAGTACCCTAGAAAGGTTAACTCCTTTTGAAATGATCTCCAAACACTGTTTCCCCTCAGCACTTTTCCAAAGTAGAATTCTTGACTCTCCCCTCTCATGGCCATAGCTTTCTGTTCTGAAAGCTACTTTGGTGCCTTTCAGGTTGTATTATTTTAGTTGTCTATTATGTCTCATACTGGAATATGATCTTTCTGTAGCTAGAAACTGCATTTGCAATTCTCCAGCACAGAGCACTTTGAATAGTCTATAATGGCCTTTTTAAAATGTTTGTAGAAGAGTATGAGTTAATTCGACAATAAATATTTATTGAACAGTTACCATAGAGCAGGTACTGTTAAAAGTTCTCTACCCCAGCATCTAGAATATACCTACAGAAACAAAACAAAGCAAAACAATAAATAGTGGTTAAATAAGTGAGTGAATGCAGGTACACCACTGAGTAAGACAAGGTCCCTATTCTCATGAAGTATAAATTTTAAAGAGAGATAATAAACCAACAAATGAGAAAGACATCAGATGTAATAAGCACTATGAAGAGAATTAAAATGAAGATAATGTTATAAAATGCTGGGTGGCTACTTTAGATTGGATAGTCAAGGACAGTTTTCCTATAGAAGTGACAAACTGAGATCTGTATGTTAAGAAGTAGTTGGCCATGCGAAGATTTGGAGAAGGGCATTCCAGGTGGAAGTAAAACTTAGTGCAAAGACCCCGTGATGGAAAGAGCCTGGCAAGGTAATGACAAGAAATGCTCTGGGGTGGGCCAAAACAGAAAAACAGAGATGATTTTAAAATGTTTAATGACGTTACAAAATAAACATTGATGAATTGTAACTGATTTCAGCCACTGTCTCCCTCTCCCTCTTCCTTCCTACCATCTTCCTGCTTTCTGGCTCTGTATCTGCCCTGGATCCAGAGCACAGAAAGCTTTAGAGACACAAGTCTCATCACTCCATCCTGTTCTCTTCCAGCTCCTAATCATATGAAAGAACACTCCCTACTATTTTTATTTTGTGGAATGTAAAGCAGATCATATTTTCAGTGGGTATTTGGAATTTCTGTAAGACTGACTTCAAGACTCTTAAGAGGTGGTTTGGAATGGCCGTTGTATAGGACAGTCCTTCCAGACTTTGATGTGCATGTGACTCCTCTGAAGATCCTGTTAAATGCTGATTCTGATTCAGTAGGTCTGGATTAGAGCCTGAGATTCTATGTTTCTAAAAACATTCCAGGTGATGCTGATGCTGCTGGTCCATGGTCCCTACTTTTAGTAGAAAGGCATAGAGCATGATTCTGAGTCTTGGCTACCCATTAAAATCCACTAGAGAGATTTTATATCTCCTGACCCCCAGGCTGCACCCCATGCTAATTGCCTCCAAATCTCTAGTATTGAGTATCAGGCAGATATATTTTTTTTAAATTTCACTAGGCAGTTCTAGTAGTTGAGAAGCACCAGCTTAGGGCAAAAAGTTAGTTGTCCATCCAATCTCTTAGGTCACTGGGTAAATTATACAGTTGTTAATGAGGCACCAGGAGTTCTTTTAGAAAATAGATGTCCTAGAAAGTTACGGTAAACTCTACTCTGTCAAAATCCTGAAAGAAGTCTAAAGATAGTTAAGATTTAAATTTTTAAAAATTTTGTTTTTATTAAAGAGTATTTATGCTGAAGGCTACTTTAGTGCCTTAACTTCTTTCCTGCCTTTAAGCTGTCCTAATTTAAAACTTCTGTTATTGATGCTGGCCTCTTTTGAAAGAACTTCTTTCTCTGAAACCTTTGGGCAAACTGAGACTATAAAGAAAGGAGGGATTTGCTGTCTGCTCTTTGCTGTACAGCCCAACAAAATGGAAATAGCGGAGTCTGAGGTTTGGGATAAATACGATCATGTCAGGCTGGTGTTCTCTCCAAACTCCAAACTGATGAAAAATATTATACCCTACTGGAGCCCACTGTAATTAACTCTCGGACAACATTTCCATTATAAATCTAACTTTTAAGAGGTCTGTTACTCAGCTGTAAAATTTTGCTCTAGGCTATGGCTTGGGCATAGACAATTTCAGCTTGAAAGAGATTTTAAAAATAAAAGAAGTTTTTTTCATTGAGCAAGTGAAGTGTGGTTTTCAAAGGAATGAAATATCCACTATGCTCAGACATTCTTTGCATCTCTCTCTATTTCTTCTCCAAGTGGTCTTGATTTCAAATAAATGAAACCTAGTTTGTTCGCATATTTTTAAACCAAATGTTTAAATTACCAAATGTTTAGGGGACTCTTTGAATTAAGGAAATGAATTTTGAGGGTCACAACTTAATAAGAAGAAAAAAAAATAGTGATTGCTATTTTTTATGTGCAGAACTAGGGTGGGGCCAGATTCTGTTCTTTGAAGATCCTGCGTCTGTTGCTCATTTTTTAAAAATGGAGTTAAAGCTGAATTGAACAATAGGAAGCCTATTCACTATTTGTATGCTTTCACTAAAAATTTCTCAAGGGATTTCTAAAATGTCTCTCTGTCATAAGTACACATTAAAATAAATGTTGGTCAATTTCATGAAAAAAATCTTGGTTTCTGCTTACTGGTACTAGGGACTATTTCTGAGATAACCTTCTTCCCATATTCAGAAAGAGCTGTGTTGTCTTTCTCTGGTTTAGCTTGTTCCTCCAGTAGCTATATTGAGCAAGACAATCTTAGACTTCTCACAATACATCACTTATTGTCTCTCATTAACATCCCATCTGCTCACAGTGAGTTTTCTTTTCCCCCTCTTTTCCTCCTCCCTTTGACAATGGATGTAAGGTTTAGCATCTTTACCTCCTGCCAGACTGTGGCATAACAAAAACCCAATAATGACACATCAATGCCCGAAGTAGCTCTGCCCTAAGGCTCAATCTAGAGAATCTTGTTGCTGATCAATAGTGGTACCCCAGGCCCTATAGGATTTCATGCATCCAAACAGACTCTACATAAGTATGATTGAAGCAAATTACCGTTTATAAATATGTGCTTCAATCATTGATTTCATTTATATGTGGAATCAAAGGAACAAAAAGAACAAACTAATGGAAAACAGACTCACAAATAGAGAGGATAATCTGATGACTGGCCAGAGGAGAGAGGTGTTGGGAGCCTAGGAGAAAGGGGTGAAGGGTTAAAGAAATACAAATTATTTGTTGATAGATGGTCATGGGGGTGAGGAGCACAGAATAGGGAATGCAGTATGCAGTAATATAATGGCAAGATGGAAAGCCAGAGGTAAGATAGAGTAATTGGGTGGGGGGATCATTTCATAAGCTTCACAAGCTATATAAATGTCTAACCAATGTACTGTTTACTTGAAACTAATAATAAAATACTAAAAAAGTAATATTTCCTTTGAAAGAGCAAATAATACAAAATTGTAATACATAAGAGTCCCATAAAAAACTACCAACAGAAGAAGCAAAAGTAAGCATTAACTTTAAAAATATACTTTTAGGCTCTTTATCAGTGATATGAGGGAATCTAAGGTGTTCTGGGTATTACTCTCAATTTGGCCATTTTATCTTAAACTGAAACAATATTGTCTCACATTTTAGTTCAGATATTACCTCTAGGGAGTGATGTTCACCTGTGCGATCTGGATCAAGTGTTCCTTCCTCCTTTCTTTGGGCTCCCAGTGTTCCCTCTACTTAGCTCAAATGTAACTCCTCAGAATTTTCTGTCTGCTTTCCATCAACCAGACTGTAAGCTCTTGGGTTCAGAGACTAAGTATTTCATTCACTGTTGGAACCCTAATGCATAGCACACTGCCTAGCACCATGCTCAATAAATGTTTGTTGTATAAATAATAACCAAAATGACTATATCAACAAAGTGGAAACATAAGGATTTGTGTCTAAAACAACTCTTGAATCTGTTTGCCAGTATTCTGTAATACTTTCTGGTTTTATCTAAATATTTGGGAAAAAAATAGTCCTGCTTTATCTGACAAGGGTTCATGGCCTAGTAGGAGCAGTAGAAGCAGAAGTAATAATCACTAAAATTTGTTGAATATTCAATTCCCAGACACTATTTGCAGTGCTTACTTGTATTAACTTTGGTAACCTTCACAACAGCCTCTATGGTAGGCACTGCAATTATCTATATTGGACAGATAAAGAAACTGAGCCACTTGCCCAGTTAGTCACCACAGCTAATGGTTTAAGGCCAGCTGTTCCAGTTTGACCACCTTTAGTCACCATGCTATATGGATGAGATAGACGGGCCTACTTGTGGTCCGTCCTACAACCATGTTAGGGTTGACTCTGTTTTCACATTAGGGGACCACCAGTCTTCAGCATTTAGTTTGGCGGCCAGCAGACCCTCCTTGCAAAGTCCATTTCTCCTAACCATTTCCTTGCAGTGCGTACATTTTTCTTTCAGTTCCTCACTGTTAGTGTTTTATGACTTGGGGAGTTTGAAGCACCAGCTGTATTGTTAATATAAGCCGTTACTACTGAGTTTCTGTTCTTTTTCAGAACTTCATAATTGGTTAAATGTTCTGGTTTGGTGTCCCTCACATCTTATTGCTGACAGTATTAGTAATGTCTGCCAACATTTTGTTGTCTCCAGGGTAATGAGATATAAAGGTTTCTGTAATTGTCTAAGGCATTTGCCACTTTATGCAGTACAACTTGCTCACATAGATACACTCTGCTTCTAAGTGATTTTTCTGACCCCAATGGGCTATAAAATCATTTGATACACCTATAACTTTAAAGACAACAACATACTAATTCTGAATCATTTGCTTTTGTTAATTCACGTTAAGGTTGCCTTTGTACACTGACAAGGGCGGAGTGATAACCAGGGCTTCTTTGTTAAGTTGAAGAAAATAAAGGGTTTTTTTTTTTTTTTTTTTCTCATCATCACATCTTTAGCTTGCTGGTATCGTTCTGCTAGCTCTTTCTCATTTTGAAGCATGGATATTAAAAATTCTGCAAACAGTAGATCATCGCCAATAATAAAAGCTGTTCTGACCCAAGTGTTTCTTGAGCTGACAGCTATTTGAAAAAGAAACACCGGTCCAAGGTCACACAGTTTGTTAGGGATAAAACTGAGGCTAGACCCCTGGTGTCCAGACATTCAGTTTGGGCCCCTTCTGTTGTTTCACAGCCTCAAAGTTTATTTTTTGAAATGGTCAGTATTGCACCTTAGGAAGAAAAGTTGAAGAAAAATTCACTTGGTAAAAGCCAATTATTTTGAGAGCTGAAAGCCCTCAGCTAGATTTAAGTTCTCAAAAGAATAATACGTACACAATCACAAGAGTAGCTTTCCAAGAATCTAGGAGTAAGAAACATAACAACTTATTTTATTTTTAGCCACACACTAGACTAACCTAAAGTTTTTTTTTTAAGTATACCTTATATATTTGAATGCTCTTATAGACTTACTACCTTGAGAAACTGAAAAAAGAGTAGTAATCTCTTAGCTCCATTAGATATTTTTTCTTCAATGGAGTTAGTGTTCCATATTGTACAGAATCTAGTTTAAAGATGATCCTCATTGTGTCCCCAAAAGAATGTATAGTCTGTTAGTTTGCTAGGATTACCATAACAAATTACCACACACTGGATAGCTTAAACAGTAGAAATGTATTGTTTCACAGTTCTGGAGGTTAGATGTCCAAGATCAAGGAGTCATTAGTGTTGGTTCCTTCTGAGGTTGTGAGGAAAAATCTGTTCACGCCTCTTCCCTAGTGTGTTAATTCATTCAAGCTGCTATCACAAAATACCATAGCTTAGGTGGCTTATAAACAGCACGAATTTATTTCTCACACTTCTGGAGGCTACAAAATCCCAGATGAAGGCACTGGCAGATTCGGTGTCTGGCGAGAGCCTGCTCCCTGCTTCATAGTTGATGGCAGTCTTCTCGCATGGTGGAAAGAGCAAGGGGTCTTGTTGGGGTTCCCTTTATAAGGGCACTGATCCCATTCATGAGAGTTCTGCTGTTATGACCTAAATTCTCCAAAGGCCTCATCTCCTAATACTTTCGCCTTGGGTGTGGGATTTTGACATATGAACTTTGGGGTGGGGGACACAAAATTCAGACTGTAGCACCTAGCGTGTGACAGTTTGCTAACAATCTTTGGCATTCCTTGACTTATAGATGCATCATCCCAATTTCTGCCCGCATGTCCACAAGGTGATCTCTCTGTATGCACATCTCTGTCCAGATTTTCCTTTTTCTTTTTTCTTTTTAAAAGGACAGCAGTTATATTGCATTAGGTTCACCCTATTACAGTATGACCTCATATTAATGAATTACATCTGCAACAACCCTCTTTCCAAATAAAGTCATGTTATGAGGCACTGGTGCTTAGGACTTTAACATAAGAATTCTATTTAAGGAAAAGTTAATTCTTTGATTGACTGCATCAAACAGGAAAAACCTCAATATGGTTTTCTATCTATCAGGAAAAAAATTTAATAATTAGGTCCATCATGTACTTTTAAATAAAGTTTCTGTAATTCAAGACCATACTACTTAGAGGTTAAGAATATAATGAATTAGTTCATCATCTTGAGATAATGCCTTGATTTTTATAGGCTTTCCTCTTTTCTATCTTTTTTTTTTTTTTTTACTTAGCAGAACAAATATTTTCATATACTTTCAGTGAATTCCTGATAAGTTCTTGACCCTCAACTTTCAACTCCAATTGATTTAAAATGTTCTTTAGAAGACAGCATTTCCTAAGTCCGAAGTCTAAGCAGGTTATTGTTCCCTTCTCTGTGCTTCCACACTGTTAGGTGCATGACTCCACTTTAATACTATTGCATTCATTAAAATATTATTTGTTTTTATGCCAGACTTCTCTATTAGACTGAGAGTAACTTGAAGACAGGGATTGTCTATTTTATTTATAATATAATGTGTTATTTCTCCAGTACCTGGCATAGTATCTAGCACCTAATGCTTGGGTTACTTTAAGCATCCAAAAAATAAGTTCATTATTAGGAAATCAACACAAAAGTCATAGAGGCATATCATTTTAGAAAACTAGAAGAGGTCTCTTATCAAATTTTATCTAATGTAGTCTGTGTACCTAGGATATGGTCATTGGTTTGTCAGTATAACAATATATAAATTAGTAAATAATACTCAAATCAATATTTATCAAGCAGATATTTTCAAGGATAATAGAAAAAAAACAATGCTTATTTATAGGACAATAATTATTTGCCAAATTCTCAGAAGTATAAAAAAAATGGACTTTTGAAACCCTAGTGAAAGATTTTAAATAAACCTAAGCATTATAATTAGATTGAAAGTATTTTAAGTTGCTTTAGATTTTAAAACTTTTGGAAAGTCTTTATCATGATGATTTAATTTCAAGTAATAAATAATTATTTGAGTACATGAATAACTATCTTTTATTTGGCTCTATAAAATATCAAACCACTAGTTGAGGTAACTTTTAGCTCCAGATTTCTATTACTCAAATTATAATCCCACAACTATATATCGTGCACTTGCTATATTCCTGGCATCTGACAAGATACCAGGATCTCAACTGAAGGATGCAAAACACATTACTCTATGGGACCACTATCTGTACATGGTCCAAGACACTTAAGAATGTGACTATTATACCAGATAGGTAAGTCCTATAAAAGGCACAAAGATGATGGTATGGGAAATCTGAGAGCTCTTTGGTATGCCTGAAAAGCCAGTGAAAGCTTCACAGGGCCTAGCAACATTTGAACTGTGCTTTGGTCTGTGATTACTGAAAGGTTACCTAAGTAAAAGAGAAGCTGACGTTCATAGAGAAAACCTGCCTGCTTTAAATTCTGTGGACACTTTAAAGGGTGGTCAGACCATCCATTGTCATCCCCACTTAGCTTTGAATTGATATCTGAAAGGTCAGCAATTTCAAGGTTACTGAATCCAACCCAAAGCACTGGAGGGCTTCCTCCCACTCCTTAGCCAGAGAACAGGCAACCCTTACTTCCTGCCTGAGCTCTGGATAGTCTCAAGCCTTGAGGGCTGAACCTGAGTTTAAAAATTCAGGAAGTAGGGCCTTTGACTGTTCTCATGACCTGGCAGCTAAGGGCAGATTGGCGCTATGGAGAAGTGTTTTCAGAAGCACTCTTGAGGAGGATGGAGTATGTTCTTTGCATCATAGGAGCCATTTCTTCCCTCCCATTATTAAATCTTCCATCTCTCTGTG
Source organism: Eonycteris spelaea (assembly GCA_003508835.1). Taxonomy (NCBI): domain Eukaryota; kingdom Metazoa; phylum Chordata; class Mammalia; order Chiroptera; family Pteropodidae; genus Eonycteris; species Eonycteris spelaea. The sequence continues at coordinate 745,323 of PUFA01000162.1, forward strand.
GACACAGAATCACCAGATCTTCAGTTTCTACCCACAAGATTTCCTCCACTCAGGCCCAAATAGATGGGCCTCTTCCCTAAGGCAAGAGGAAAACAGCTCAAATCCTTTTGCTACAGAGCAGGAGCAAAGGCAGCTTTCCTTTCCTCCTTCAAGTTCAGTTCAGTGCAACATGATACAGGGTTATTGGTCACTGAGATGAAAAATGAGGTTGGTTAGAACTGAACCCAAAAATGAGCTTCTGTTTATTTAATAGCTCTAAATTTCTAGGAGACTTATCAGGTATTTTTCCATGCATTTATTCAGCTAGTAGTTATTGGAACAGCAACTACATGCCAGGTACTGTGCTAATTAAGCACTAGGCCTAGAGCATAAGCAAAACAAACTGCATTTTGCGTGGAGGCTGCATTCTGCGGGGCTGCATTCTTTGGGTAAGATTGATAATAATAAGATACAAATTGTGAAGGGTGCTGTAAAGACAAGAAGGGGGAATGTGATAGTAAAACAGGAAGTTGCAGAGACTTTAGATGAGTCATCTGGGAGGGCTTCTTGGAGACAATGACATTTAAGCTGAGACATAAAAGATGAGAAAGAGTTGGCTATGCAAAAAGTTAGAGGGAACTGAAAACGTACAAACAACATGAGCTATTATTCACTTATACCTCATAACAGCTGCTTGAAGTAGGTTCCATCAGTCTCATTAGTTTCATTAGAAAATGACACGAAGAAAAAGAAAAATGCACTTACCAGATTTATTTCTTCTCTACTGATAGGCAGATTTCTATGGAAGATGCTTTCAGGGTTAAAAAGTTCTTTTACCTATCTGAGCCTCAGCTTCCACTTCTTAAAAGGAGCCTAGAAACTCATCCTGGTGAGGATTAAATAAACTAGTAACTACTTAGCACCATGCTGAACTCAACAAATGCTCCATCAGTACTCTCGAAGTTCCCTTTTTGCCTTTTTTCCCTAGTGCCAGACTAAAGGACACCATGACATGTCTAGGAAATGAGGTAACTACTTGGTAGCCAATGTATTTTTGAACTGTGAATTGTAGGGGTCACCTCAATTTCGCTCCTGCCTAATAGTCCACTTAGTACTGCTAAAGGTCTGGAGTGATCCAGCACCCTTTCATCGTGGGCACAGTTATGTAGGAACACAAGTGCCTTTCAGTGAACAGAGGGCTGACCTGAGAGCTTAAGTCATGCTGGAAAGAAGTCAATGCTACATCACATTCACAGTCGCCAGTAAATGTTATTTGTCCTCCGCCAAGCAGAGTGGCAACACAGAGATGAGCAGGTCCTATCATTTGTTTTCCTTTCCAACCATCGTTGAAAACCTTGAATTTCTTAACAGTGTCTTGGGGCTCTATTGACTTTAACCAAAATTGATTAGCAAGCTCCTGGAGTGCTTGAACTGTTTTAGTAGCAAAGGTACAGACAATATTTTTGCTGTGCACAATACCAAACAGGCAAAAAGAAGAAACTTCTCCATATGGCTTAAAATTAATGAATTGCCTCTCTTCCTCAGTTCTGACGTTTCCAATAAAAGGTTGTGGGTTTGGTCCTGGGCTTTGCCTCTAAATTGAACACTGAATTTACCCACTGACAGACTTAATCACTATATATCAGAACATGTTTCCATCAAAGGACATAACTGCTAGAAATAGAAAAGCCATAAAATGTATCCTCTTAATAACAAACTTAAAAAAGAAAAGGAAGAGAAAAGCCCTTATCTACCTCGCATCTTTTTGAAAACAGTCGCTCCCCATTTTCTTCTCCCAACTCTCTCTTCCCCCACCCTCCTCTGCCAATCCCCTCTCCTCTCTACCACCACCATCCAAAAAAAAAAAAAAAAGCTTCAAACCATATGTTTCTGCTGAACAGAGAATTTCTGGTTTATAAAACAATATTGGGAGCATTAAGTTGAAGTTCTAGCTCTAAGGACCAATACTACCTTACTACCTTGTAGCCCCCCTACCCTCCCTCCCTTTCTTCACACTGGAAAAGTCTGCTGCTGCTCATTTTTTAAACCATTTTCTAGTTTTCTGGGGGAAATGTGCCTTTTGGCTTTTAGCCAGAGGCTTATATATAAAATATAAACCAGGACAAAACTAGAATTAAGGAACACATTTGCTTTTTTCAAAGCTAGGTTGAGGACTGTTATCATGGTTTTTTTTCTCTGTCTTAATCCATAGACATATACTATTCTTCCTTTGAAACTTTGTGTGCAGTATTCTATAGGGAGAGAGGATGACAAATTAGACGAAGTCCCATCGTCCAGAGAGTTTTTAATACATTGAACTGAAGACATCTATATAGAAAAAGAAAATTATCCAACTAAGCAAGATATCCTCATCATAAAACAGTTGTGCCCTAAGTGCTAATGGGAATTCAGCAGAGAAGAGAGAACTGGTCCGGGTTCTTACAGGTAGAGAAAGCAGGGAGAACTCCTGAGGGCTGGGTGGGTATGAATGTAGGAAGTGTTTGGAGATAGAAGGATGGAGAGGAAGCAGAGAGGAGGGGGGAGGCCCTACCAAAGAAGAACTGTCAAAAGGGCTTTGCTTCATAGAAAGGACGTTTCATGCTACTTTTGTCATCTGCCCAACAAGATGGACAAAAACAGCAGACTTTATATGGCTTGTGGTAGATTCTGTTAGGCCTCTGCCGCATATGTGCCCAATATATGAGGAGTGGAGGGGGCACCTCATTGGAAAATTGTTGGTAATAATCAATGAAAACTGAAACCCGCTTGGCTAATATGCCATGCTGGAATGCAAAGCTAGCCCAGAGGGAGGCAGGCTACCTCTTAATCTTACCTCAGGTAGGTGTCCTGGGAGGACAGGCTCTTTGAGGGGAATTTGGATGAGGAATCAGAATTCCCAAAAGGTTACCATTCAGCTGAAAAATACATATAAAAGGGTCATTGTTTTCAGAGACCAGCTGGACCCAAACTCTCCAGAATGGAAGATGAGCACACTGATCGCCTGTGTGCCTGCTGTTAGGACACTGCACCAGCAGGTGGCATGCCTCCTCCCCATTGCCTGCTGACTCTTGAGGTCAAACCTAGTTTTCAGACCTGTATAGTTAATGGAGAGTTCAGGAGGCTTTGTTGAAGACATCTAGATTTTGAAGACTGACAGGATACTGAGGGATTCATTCAAATAAAATGCACCTCCTTGGATCTGAGTTAAAACATAAACTTTCTGTCAAAAAATACAAAATATCAAAAACAGAAAGCCCGTAGGCCCCACATCTTTTCCTTCATAATATATATCACACTAGAGACAATGTATTATTTTGGTTTGCATATCATTCATCGTGCAACAGAAAAGCCATTAGGTCTGTTGTGAATTGGGGCTACAGTAGCAGGCTGTATCAGCATTATTATGCATTTGAGGCTGCAGACGATTTTCTTTATGATTTTTCATCATCCTCATCTTCATTGTTCCTACCCCCCGCTGATGTTTTTCTCATTGAGGTAGACCAACGCTTCAGATAATGAGCTAACATTTAGTATTACGATTCTGTTACACTTTATTATCTCCTTTAGCCACATAAATCCCCAAACTCTTTTCAGAAACAACCATTATACGTTATATTTCGTGGGTGCAGCAATTATGATGTGTAGTATCAACCATGTCACTCAAACAACAGCATAAATGGGGAGGATTGCCTCAAATTAAAATTCTTCAGGCCACTGTTGCACTGCCATCGTGCAGATTTCTGGGTGGCGGTGGGAAAGAGAAACTCTTGAGGCTTCACAAGGGCTACAAGGATTTTAGGTAGAGCTGGGATTTTTCTAAAACTTGCGGATGTTTTCTTGATGTGGGTGTAGGATGGGGGCTGCTTTTATTTTTTCTGCTGCTTTATCAAATCATTTAGAAGGCTTATACTACGTAAATCCTACAGGCATGACAGCTGTATCTTTCCAAAAGCCACTGATGGTGTGGAGGAAGGCAGTAAGAAAATACCTTAAATCATGAGTTGTTACGGTGAGGTACAGTGGTCAACCACAAGGTCTCCTACTTCTCTTGAGAAAACCAACCCCATGGAGGACCAAAACTGGCAGGATAGTTCTCACCTTGAATGTTTTGGATTTGGTCAGCCATCTCAAACAGAAGAGTAATGAAACAATTAATAGGTTTCCGGTGGCTCCGAGGCTGCTGTATTGAAGGAGTAATGAGAACCTCCACCAGAGATGGTTCCAGGCCTGGTCCCTGCTATACATTCAGGGTGTGTTGTAGCCCATTCTGTGTGAATGCTGTCCTCTGAGTTGTACAGGAGGCAGCCCTGCCTGTGATGTAGCCAACAAGGGCCTGGCTCCTTCACCTGGATTCTTTTCTCAGCTCTGCCGTTAAATAGCTATTTGACCTTGGGCAAGTCAGAGAGCCTTAGTTTTGCCTTATGTGTAAGTATTCCTTACAGTCCCTTCTATTTCTAAAATTTTGTCATCTTTTTTATAAAATGCAATAGAAATAAAAACAAGCTAGAAGTATACCTCAGGAAAGCTATAAGAACTTTAATTCTGCTAAAGCTTTGGGTGCTTTATTCTACCCTGCTGGAAACACAGTTTGGAGTAACTTGAGATTTAGTGCCCAGCAGGGAGAAAATACCATGGAAATAACCATTCCTAATTCACTTAGTTGAGACGGAAATAAGAGTCCCCTGGCAGTAAAACAAACATGATTTCCTTTTCCCAGTCATTAAGAATTCTAATTAGGACTAGTTTATCAAAGAATGTTCTTGCTGATTTCTCATACAGCTTCTTCCTTCCCTTAAGCCCATCAGTTAAAACTGTTCCATGTTCACTGGAGCTGAGGCCTCTTGGGAGCCTTTTAATGGAGGTAGATTAGTATCCACTTAAAAGACTAAATGATGAATGGGTGTGCATTGGGATAAAGTAATTTAGGGAGTTTTTTTGTTTTGTTTTCTGGAAAATAAGAGTCATTTTATTGAGAGATATTTCTAACAGAAATGTAAATACCATGTTAATATCTGTTCCCAGTTTTCTTCCTCTGTAAAAATAAAAAAGAGAAAGGAGAGGGCTTAAAATGAATAATAAGGCCATGAAGTTAGAGGTAATTACTTCTAATAATAAAGGAATAATTCCCTTCCTGCATAGATTTTAAAAAACATGAACTTGTTGCCCTAGAAGGTTTAGAACTTTCATTTCTATAGATTTTCTAGAAATCAGCAGACTTCCCACCCACCTCTGCTTTAATTGCCCTTCATTCTATCAACCTGCGAGAGCTAACTTCCATACATGTAGCATTCCTGCTTATACCTCCCTCGCAAGGCCAACTCTATTGTTTCCTCCTCTGCCTCTGTAGTGCTTTGTAGATACCACTCGTAATGCTTTTGAAATTATATGGTAATTTTGTGTGTTTCTCTAGCTACTAGTCTTTGAACTCTTTGAGGACATATTGTTTATTTTTATGATTCTTTTTTATTTTTTCAAGCTTTTATTCTCAGTTCCTAAAGTAGTGCCTAACAGATAACAGTACTCAATAAACGTTTGTTGAATTGATTTAAAATGAGTACCTATGTACGTTGATAGTTCAAATGCAAGAAACACTTGATTAACTAACTCTCAGGGCACTAGACACAGGTTATCTGTGCTCCTGGTTTATGTGTTCTCCATCAACCCTGGTACCCCCCACCTTTATCTCCACGCTTTGGAACAAGTTCTACTTCTTGCTTCTTTGGTCACAGGGGAAAGAAATCTGATAAACTGACTCATATTGAGCTATAATTGACTTTAATATGTTTCCCTTGAGTGACTTAACCACCTCTGTTTATTTGAGCTCTAAATAATTCTGTTAGGCTTTATAACTTTCAGTAAGGAGTTGACCTTGTGGGAGATTTAAAGGTTGTAATTATATACCTGGACCTTTCTAAATTCTAACCATTGGAAATAGATACATAGAGCCATGTGGATATAAAAGTATTATTAATGGATCCTCAATAGACTCCTAAAGAGCAAAGCCCCCTACAGAAGTAGGATTAAAGATCATGGCTACAAGAGGAACCTAAAGTCAGTGCTTTATACATGCTTCTCCAGAAATTAATGAAAGCAACAACCTATAGGAAAGTTAGATCTACAGAATTGACTCTGAATATATTTGCTCTCACCATGCCACCAAAATGTCACTGTAATGGCCTCCTAATTATCAAATCCAATAGTCATTTTTGTGTCCTTTAATTGATTTCCAATTATTATTTGGCTCTGTTTAATACTCCTTTCTTGAATTTTTCTCTACTTTAGGCTTCCAGGATACTACCCTTTCTTAATTCCCTTTTCTCTCACTAATCATTCTTTCATGAGCTCTTCTTTCTCTGTTCACTCCTTAAAAATTGATATTTCTCAGGATTCTGAGAGAAGCTATCTTTTCTTCTCACTATGCATAATCCATCAGCAGTCTCATCCATTCTCATAGCTTCTACTCTTGTCTATTTGTAGTCCAATAACTCTGTGAAATCTACTTCACCAGTCCAGAATACTGTCCATATTCAAGGTCAATATAATAATTTTTATTCCATAAATATTGGCTGACAAATTACTGTATGGTAGTAAATAGTGGGGATACAAAGATAAGAGTCCCTGCCTTTAAGAAACAGACTAGCAGCAGAAACATTTATGTAAACAGAGTGAAGTCGTGATATCCATGAGAATATTTGGAAACATTGAACAAAAAAACTCAAAACAAACTAGGAGATGTAGAGAAAGAATTTAGAAGGAAAGGATGTTTTTTAAAGAACACTTAAATGCTGGTTAACAGTGAACTCTCATAATTCAAGATTCCCTCCCATCTTTATTTTCTCTTTCTTTTGGGTGATGAATGATCTGAGTGCCCAGGAGGGGGTTGGTGTGCAGACTTCCTCTTTCCTCACTGACATCTGTCAGTTCCGTGTCATCTACATAGCTGTATATGTTGGTTTCCTCTGGTATTCGTGGTCCTCCCATGATTTCTAGTCTGATAGCTCTGTCAGGACTATAGACCTTCCACAAAAAGCTCTGAATTTCTTAGCTGCTCTTCCTTCCTCTTGCTGGAGTATGCAAATCCTGTGAGTTTGACCTCAAGTCTATCTGCATAGATACTAACTCTCAGATGAGTCTTAGGATGGGAATTTTCTAATGTGCACAGGTTTCCCAGACTCTACTTTGAGATCCTTTTGTAGAATATACCCCTCCAGCTTATCTTATTTTCTAACATCTAATTCTGAAGGACTCAAACCTTGGATGGGGGAATAGAGAGCAGGCATTGCATACCCACATCTAGCTCCTCTTCTCTCTTCTACCTTTTTTCTCTCCAAGCCCCACCTTTTGTCCCAAGAAAGGTGTTGATTTATTCTTTTTCTTTTTATAAACTTCTGTATCTTTCCCTACTCCAAGATTCTTGATATAACTTATACATTTTAAATCTTCTACACTCTACTTATAAATACTGTTTTGTTGGTATTGTTTTTTGTTTTTTTGTTTTGTTTTGTTTTGTTTTTTCCTCTCAAAAGGCCTAGCTCTTACAAATTAAAAGCTCTTTGGCTTTCAATACTGTTGACTCTGCCATGAATTTCAAGGACCTATTTTGGAATTCAAAGCCAAGAGTTGGATTTTTTGTTCTTGATGCTGCTATTGTGTCCTCTCCTCCTTGAAGCAAAATAATTTAGCTTTTTTAGTTTAATGTTTGAAAGACCGAAAAGTTTCTTAAAAGTTAAGAAAAGGAAAAATACATTGGATTTTATAATGATTTTGCTATACTAGTAGCTCATACCAACTTAACATACTAAATTATATCCCCTTCCATGATTTGTTTTCCACTTTCTTAATTTTAGTATTAAAAATTTAAGATTGTTTAGGGCAGAGAATATGTCAGAGAAGTCTTGTGTGTTCCTCAGAGCATCTGGGTTCATTCATTCATTCACTAGGCAAACATTTATTAAATACAAAGAGCTACTGACAAAAAAGATAAATAACAGTCCTTGACCTTCTATTAGGTAATGAAAGGAAAGTGAGAAGTAAACAAGACAACCCAGAGAACAATAACATAAGAATCCAGAACAGCTCTTCAGAGGAGGTAACACTTGAGCTGAGTTCTAGAGGTTCAGTGAGGTAAACACATCAAGGAGAGTTTTACTCCATTCATAGAGACCTCCATGTATGAATAAATGGAAGCATATTTGGGAATTACAACTATTTAATTGTGCCCAGAAAAAGTAGAGAGTCTTTGGTGGTCAGAGAGGAAGGCAGTGGAAAGATGAGATTAATATTCAATAAACAGATCAAGAAGGACCTTTTTACACTTATTAGGAGTTTGAACTTAACTATGAAAACTGTGAAGAATTATAAAAGGATTTAAGGATTTTAGAAAGATCATTCTGGCCACAGTGTGGAAAATGTAGAGAATGAATTGCATTTTTAGGGGAATCTCAAATTAGAAGGGATAAAGTTTAGAAAATTCTTGCAAAATTCAGACGAGTGGTTAAAACTGGATACAGACAATGAAATACGGAGGAGGGGAAGGTATGGAAGATTTGTAACAGACCTAATCTTCAGGCCTTGGATGAAGGAGTTGAGAAGAGGGAGGATAACACTAAAGTTTCTGAAGTTATTGAATGATTATGAAAATAATAGCTTCCATCTCTTAATTAAGGAAGAACAAGTTCAGATTTAGCTGTATTAAGTTTGACATACCAAGGGCCATGAAGTAGAGATGTCTGATTGAGAGCTTCACATTAATATCTGTGGCTCAGACAAGTGTTGGAGCTGGAAGTGTTGGTGTTATTGCTAAGAGCATGAGTATGGGCAAGGTGATCAGTCAGAAAGGGTATGAAAACATGTAGAAACAAGAGGCAGGGAAGAAAATCCTGTGGAACAAAGTGCAGGCCAAGGAAAAGGAACCCTTAGAGACCAGTTAAAAAAAAAAAAAAAACTCTTGTGAAGAAGGAGGAGAGCCAGAGGAGACGAGGCATAAAATCCAGATGATGAGAGAGATAAGAAAGATGGCATAGTCAGCAGAGCTACTAGTGACATAGCTCCCATAAATTTAGGATAGAAAATTAATGAGGAAGCAAGTGGAGAGTATGAATATCAGAACTCCATGGCTTAAGGAAATGATGAGTTTCTAGAAGACTATCAAGAAAAGTGGGAGTAGTGAATCAATGAGAGGATTTTTTTCCCCCCATTTTAAACCAGATTCTGAGCGTTAAAACCAAGTTTTAATCAGGTGAATGTCCAACCATGATATGTGAATATAAGGGAAACTCATTTTAGTAAAACATACAGATACAGACACCTTTTCTAAGTGAATGAAGTTTGGGTATGATATGTACAAAATATACTTCAGAGACTAATGTTGTCCAACAGTAAACCATTTGTTTTTTCTGTACTGAAAAAAAAAAAAACCTGAACAACAATAGCAAAATTATACAGAAAACTGTATTATTCTGCTTATTAGAAAATTATATCTCTTCAGTTTTATATTATACAGTTGAGGATCCACGAGGATCCCTGTCTCTGCCGAAGGGCTTCTGAACAATTTTCAAATTCCAAAGAAATGTTCCCAGCCACTTGCCATATTATGTGAGCTTGTAATTCTGTTAAAAGAAGCTTTTGGGAGGGTGTCACCAATGGGGTATAGTGACTCTGCTGCCTCTGCCTCAGAGGAGTTATTTTCTTCCTTGTTCCCAAGAAGCTTCAAAGTTGACTGCATGGCTAAGTGACAGCTCGGAGCTAGGAGCTGTCCTCCTCAGGGGCCCCATTAAGACCTGGCAAGGTTTTACATTTCCTTTCTATGTTTATTAGTCATAGGATAAACACATTAACGTTTGAGAGCAGCCCTTGCATCTCTCTCCCATCTTAGATGTTTGTTTGATTCTATTTCTGATGCTTAGAGAATGATTTCTTCTGCAGGAAACACAGACCCTGAATTACTTTACATTCCATGGAAAGGCAGTCCTCACTGTCGTGCCTGCCAAGCAGGTTGTGAGCAAAGAGAGTACACCTATGTACACCTATAGTTGACAGTGGAAATAGAATTAGTTCCTATTCTCAAATCATGAAGCATACAGAGTGAGCATTTACTTCCTCCAGACAGAGAACAGCATTGAATGCTGCAAATATTCTGGGAGACTTTTAAGACCCATAAGTAATTTGCCTTTCAGCCTTTCAGTGTACTTTTTTTTTTTTTTTTTTTTTTTTTGGATCTTGAGAAAAATACCATTTCCCAGCACAATATTGTGCTTCTTTCCTTCCTGAATCACTGTGATCAGTGTAGCACAATTTCAATGAATCTCCATCACTGATATACTATATATATATATACTGTATACTTGTATATAAGTAGGTGGGAACTAAGAGATCTCTCTTAGTAAGTACATTGTAGATAGAAATTCAGAAGAATTGGAAGGGAAAATTAAAGTGATTTTTCCAATAAGGAAATTGTTCAATCTAGGAGTTTGTAAATTACCAAAAGTACATTACTTGGCATGAAGGAGAATTTTTCCCTAATCTGTCAATTTATAAGTCATCAACATATAACTCATTTGATCCAATGGAAAGATAACACTGAAAATATATAATTTATGACGCATGGTTACTTAAAAAAGGAAGCAGTAATTTTATTTCTCTTAACTTGAAATCCTATAGAAAGGATTATTTGTGCTAATTTATAGTTTGAATTGTCATCTTTAGATCATGTAAACTTGACGGTTCTCTACTGAACATCTGTCCCTCCTTCCTCCCTACAAATAGAACTTGAATTTGTTCAGATATCCACCCCTCCCCCAAGCACCGCAGGAGACTAAGGGGAAGCTATTTCCCCATTCCAGGGAAAGCCTTGAATTTCTGAACTCGGCAGGATCAGACTCTCCTGTTGTAACTGTAATAGGTCTACTTAGTTGATTGTGTGACTTAGATTCAGACTACAGGAAAGGATTTTTATTGTATATTTGGGAAAGGGGTTTTCTTTCTCATGCTAGCTGTGAATAAGAACATGTGTAGTCCTCAAGCAGATATCTAATGAAGATATCTAATGAAGAGGCGAGGAACTAGCCGTAGGAAAAAGCCAACACTGAAGATTTCAGAGAGGGATAAAAGGAATTAAGCCCAAGGAGACATAATATGGTTAGTGAATTAGCCAAACTTGAAATCTTTTCTCCTTGTGGGCTTCCCATTGTATGAGATAATTAATTTTCTTATTATTTAAGTCAAAGCGAATGAGACTTTTTTTTTTTTTTTTTTTTTTTTTTGCATCAGAAAGTATCTTGAATGAGACATTTATGATTAACATTTTATATTCCTGTCCAGGCAGACCCTGCAAGTAACTGAAGTCCATGGCTACTTCAGTGCTTTGATTGGAAGAGTACCAACCACAGATTATCTCTTCTATCAATTTAACATGGGACCTGAAATCCTGGCCATTAATTGCTGCTTTAGGCTAAAGTACTATGTATTAGGACGCCAGGAGGACTGACATCTTAAACCATGAATTCCCACAAACATTTTTGGGAGTATAGATGTTTGTTGAGTGCATTTTAGTGAGCCTCAACCATTATTATCACATCTAAACTGTTAGGATCTATAAAGAATGAAATTGAAGATGAAGAAGATATAATCCTTGCCCTCAAAGAATGTGTACTCCAGTAGGGGTCAGAAGGATGCATGCACGCAGTTAGCCATATTACGAGATCATGAATGGATCAAGAGGGTCAATGGAGAGCTTTAGAGCAGACATGATTACTTTTGTAGGAGGAATTGGAGAAAATTTCAGACAGGAAGTGACATCTTACCTGAATCTGGGTTAGCAGGGTTTCAAGTATAGAAAGAATGGTCCAGACTCTTGAAATATTTATTTGAAAGAAACAAGACATTGATGTGGAGTGTTATATTAAAGACTCAGAGATGGAAGGTCTGAGTCTGATTTCCACATCTGTACGTGGGCAAGTCACTTGCTGCTACCTAGACCTTGCTTTCCTTATTTGTAAAAAGGGAGTTTGGGTAGGTCATCTATAAGGGATCTTCCAACTCTGATGTGTTGTGATTCTACACATGCCTCAAGAGATGTCAGCACTACACATGACCTGCTTCCCTTTTTCTTTCTTTTCTTTCTTTCTTTCTCTCTTTCTTTCTTTCTCTTTCTTTTCTTTCTTTCTTTCTCTCTCTCTCTCTCTCTCTCTCTTCTCTCTTCTTTCTTTCTTTCTCTATTTTTTCTTTTCTTTTTGCTTTTTTCTCTTCTCTTCTCTTCTCTTCTCTTCTCTTCTCTTCTCTTCTCTTCTCTTCTCTTTCTTTTTTTCTTTCCATTTTTCCCTCCTCTGCCATCTTTAGAGTGTTGATTTTGCCCTCTGGCTGGGTTGCCTCCTAGCTGCAAGATGGATACAGTGTTTTCAAGTATCACATCCAGATATGACAAAACCTGGGAAATGAATGACACATTCAGCCCCATCTATATGGGGCTTTAAACACAATCTTTTATTGCTATCCTTTCTGCATTCAAATGTTAATGAAATCTTAGTATAACTAGAGGACTAGAGAGGCAGACAGGCAGAAAGATGACTGCCTGCCTTTTCTCTTCAGGCAGATTGATGCTTCTATATGCCACTCACAGATTGAAAGCCAACAGTTTATCAGTTTTCCACAAAGATACCTTTGTTACAAAAAATAAAGCTAAAATGCTTCAGTTTTATAGCTAAATATTTCTCAGGCAGGGCTTAATGTGCAATTTTCACCGTTGTTCGTGAAGTTGTATAGTATTGTAAATTATACATTAGCCTCCAAACTGCTGTAAGCATCACCTCTATTATTTGCATGCTTCCATCAATAAATGATGCTATTTCAATAATATGCAAATTTCTATCAACATTTTTGGTTTTGAAATTATAAAACTCAAGCTTGTATAAATAATATATGAAAATATAGATGGTATCTGCAAACTGATTTTATTATTGTGCACTTAGTGGTAATGAAATATAATATTTAGTTAGATGAGTTCTTTATAAAACATCTAGAAATGAGTCCCTTGCTGTCCACATTCCTGTCTTAAAAATACATTTATTTAGTTATGGGGGTAAATGATAGAATTCTGACAGATGAAGACCATCTTCAAGCCCACAGGATAATTTTTGAAAAGCAGCTCTTTTAAAAGGCACTCAGGGACTTGTGTGCATTAGGGCTTTGTGGATGCATACATGGTCTGTAGCCTGGCAACATGTCTCATGAGCAAACTGAAAATTGCTTTGCTGCTAATATCCATATTAAATGGTAGAAGCTTTGACTGATTAAGAAATAAAATTATGAGCGGCTTTGTCAACGCTAACAAAATAAAATACAAAACTGGCTTACATTTGTGGACTTGTTATAGGACAGAGACCTAAAATTTTTGTTCTAATTCAGAACTGTCCTGGGAGACCCATCTGGTTTGAGGTTATCTCTGCTCCAAAGGAGCCACAGGGGCTCCTTTGTCAGGTAGGGCACAAGAGGATACGGGGTGAGTCTAATGCTGGCCTTCTTGAGGCATCTGACACATTTAAGCTTCCATCTATCCCTGATACCATCACACTTTCACTTGCTTGGGTGGCAAGTTAGCACATCAGAACCCCAAATGAGCTCACTGACAGCAGCCCAGAAGCTGCTCCTCCCTGAATGGCAGGTGAGGAATTCCTCTTTACCTTCCCATGCTCCTCTCCTTCTTATCCTCACACCTCGCTTCGTACATTCCCTCACCTAAACTCTCTAATGAGTGTCATCGCCCTGCCCCAGGATCATGCCACCCTATTTCTTGGCTCTTCCCCACCTCTGTCTTCCTCTCAATGTCATCAGCTCTTAAAGTTAGATCTAGGACCTTGCAGAAAACTCAAGTATTGAGACCTGCTTTTAGCGCTAACATAATAACAATTAAATATCAGTAACTAAGAATTATGTAATATGGCTATAACAACTACAATAATAATAAATAGCTCTTTATTATAACACTTCCTATGTAGTAGCCACTGTACTTGTTTTTTTTTTTCTTGAAGCCTCACTATGAGAAGCCACTATTATCATCCTCACTTCGTACCTTTGTATTATTTTTCTTTTGTGCCACAGCTGTGTCCCTTTTGGTTTCTAGCCATCTACAGAGACACTTTTTGTGTTGTCTGGAAAAATTTAATTCCAGATTATTTAATTGTTTTATTTTCATGATAGTCTTTTCTCATTTTATGATGCTATCCTCTAGATTCCCTTTTAGTTATTTTTATTTCGATATTGAAGTATTCTACTAGTTCTGTTCATTCTGTTCCCTGGTGTGATTTTCAGGGTATTATTTGTTGACCTTGTTCATATTTTTCATGTTGTTTTTGGTTTACTCCAAATATTTGATAATTTGTTTCTTATTTATCTTTTCACTTGGTATTTGAAGATCTTTTAAAGGGGATTGGGGTGGAGAATGGGAGAAGGTGCAGGTTCTAATTACAGGTGATCTTGAATAAATGGGTAAAGAAAAGATATATGCTCATTGTAGTATGCTGGAAACTTTCCTTCTGGGTTTGGGGGTGCCTTGCCCCTCCTGAGAGTCCCTAGTTATCTTTGCTTGTACCTGTCTTCTGAGTCACAGAGCTCCTTCTCACTGTTTCAGCAAATAGAAGAGCTGAGGTGAACAAGACAGATGATCAGAATTTAGTTTACCAATTAATCGCACAACCATACTTTCACTACTTGTATCTGTTTACACTAAGCATAGAGCACATTTTAACTGCTCTCATCTTCACAGGGTGCTCTTTTGCCTGTATTTGGGGCATGGTTTCTTCCAGTCTTTATCCAATTTCTACCTTTTAAGAATGCTTCAAAATCTATAGCTCTTTGATGGCACAAATTCTTAATTTCTAATGTTGTGTGGTTTTATAATTATTTTTGAAAATATCTTTTCCATTATTTAATAGGATTTTGTATGGAAGGAAATAGGGATTCCTGGATTCGATCTACCATTTCGATCCAGTCTTTACTCCCATTTCACAGGTGAAAGAACTATAATTAGCTAAAGAATGTGCCCAGGAATCTGAGATTCTAGCTATTCTAACCAAATCTTCTGATGCCAGAGCCTGTGTTCCCAACCAATGTGTATTCTGTTTTTCATTATAGGTTTTTCAGTTTATGCATAATCACATGAAATGGCTCATTCTTTTTCTATACAATATAGCCTATAAGATATTATGACTATTGTTTCCAGTTTATTGAGGAGGAAACAGACTCAGAAATGTTAAGTGATTGGCCCAGGAACTCATAGCTAATAGTGGCATGTAGCAAATATTTCTACACATGCAGCAAGTAATGCTTGACACATAATAAGAACTGCGATACAAGAAAACATTATGCTCCTCCTCTGCAAGACGTCACAGAATAGAACCTGAAGTAGAACCCAAGTTTCCTAATTCTCAGCCCATCTAAGCAATTTTATATTAAGCCTTACTACCTCAGTTTTCTTGGTCCTGTCGTATCCTTTTTTTTTCCAAAATCACCTTGTTACACACACACACACACACACACACACACACACACACACACAATCTATTGAAAGATTGCAAATGGCAAGACCTGGCTTGTTTTTGATATGACTTCATCCAATAATGCATTGATGTTTCATGCAAGGATACATCAAAGAATTAGCCTTTAGGTTTGCAAAAGATTTCCAATATGGCCTCAATGCTCCAAAAGTTATGCATCTGTGTTTTCAGGTGGTTATGCAATGTGCTTGAAAATAAAAGAGAGAAAACTAGTTGTATCAAAGAGAAAACATTGACAAAACAGAAGCTTACTGAAGAATCTAATCAATTCAGGAGTCTAGTAGACCAGGCTGATTTTAATAGTGCCAGTAGACACTTCAAGTAACACCCAGCTCTTCTTAAGCAGCCACATTGTACTGAAGACTACCAAGAGACTGTCATTGTCAACTGGAGAAAAAAATGCCAAGCCCATAATTAAACACATTACATTACATTATATTACATTAGTTACATTACATTACATTATTTTGATTTGGATACTGTTACCTAGGTCCTTGTACTCTGGGTAGGAGACTATGAAAGCAGAAAGCATTAGATATCAACACTGAGTTGGATGGCTGAAGTGACATTCCTTTGCTTCTGCTGCATTAGTTATTGTTGTTAACAATACTAGTAATGAAAATAATCACCGTATGTTCACAGAGCTATTGAGATGAATATCTGGGCTCTAAAGAAGGGAATTCTAATTATTGTATCCCTGCTACTTAAATTCTGTTGTTATACTAATGAAAAGCAGAGGAAGTTAATAAAGGAACAATAATTTACATTTGAGATTGCTTAATAAATCATAGATAATTGTCTATAAAATTGCCTCTTTTAATTCTCATCAAAATATTGTAAAATAAATATTATGATATTTAGGTATTGTATTAAGGAAACATTCTGAGAGCTTAAGTGACTTATCCTGGGTAGCACAGCTTCCAAGTACAAATCAAATGATGAAATGAATACTCCTACTCCAGTCATCTGTCTCTGAATCCCCATGCTTATGCCACACTACCTGCTTCTCCAGCAATACTCAGGAGTATAAGTCTGGACCGCCGAGCTTTTCTGTGCTGGTTTCCATTCCTCAGATGGAGACATTCATATTGTAGACATAAGGATCTTAGGATTCACTAACACTACAGGACTCTTGGAATTTCCCTGCTCTGCCCCTCAACTCAATTCATCACTTCTATCTATGTGTTTAGCAGAAAATCACAAAGATATGTAAAATTGAATCTAGTGTTTCTCCTTATTTTACTGAAATAATGATTTCTTTCCTCTGACCACTAGCTTTATGTGGCTTTTTAGTCAGTTATTTTGGGTGCCAGTCATTAATGTTTTGCCTAGGTAAACATTTCTGACATTCAGAACTTCTTACGAAATTCAGCATGGCACCATAAGAGCTATACATCATTTAAAAATAAGAATTTTCAGCTGGTCCCAAAATCTTATTTCAGCTATGATTGAATTTGGTTTAAAAGCAGTAAAATGTATTCTGGCGTTTTGGCCTCCATTTAAAAGATTTTGAATTGCAAACATTCATTTCCGCTTGATCTTTTCAGCTCATTCTTTTAAGTACCCCTCCAAAAATTGAAGAAAAGATGCATTATCATAGACTTCCTACAGGGAGTCAGATGTATATCCTCCTTGGTATTTGATTTGAAAACTCTGGCCTTAAAAAGTGCTTTATAACCACTAAAATAACAAAACCAATAGTTATAGCTCCTACGCCAACAAAGGATATAAAAGGAATCATTAAAATATATATTCATTCATTCCAAAAGAAGATAAGAAAAAGATAGGAAAATGGAACAAAGAACAGATGGGAAAAATAGAAAACAAATAGCAAGTGATAGACCTAAATCCAATCATATCAATAATGACATTAAATATAAATGGTCTAAATGCCCTAAATCAAAAGCAGAGATTGTTAGATTGAATTAAAAAATCAAGATACAACTATATGCTACCAAAAGAAAATACACTTTACATAAAAAGACATGAATCTATTAAAAGTAAAAAGGATGAAAGATATATACTATGTTAATACTAATCAAAGAAAATTTTAGAGACAAAGATTTTAGAGCAAAAAGTTATTAACAGGGAAAAGAAGATTATCTCATAATAACAAAGGAACCACTTCAAGAGGACAAAAGAGTCGTAAATTAGGTATATATACCTAATGAGTTTCAAAATACATGAGGAAAAAAAAACCTGTAGAGCTGCAAGGAGAAATGGTAAATCCACAATAATTGTCAGGTATATCAAGCCTCTTTGTCAACAATTTATAGAATGAGGAGACATAAAATCATCTGTGATGCAGTACACTTGTACAATACTTATCAACTTTATCTAATTGATTTATGAAATACTCCACCCAACAACAACAGAGTACACATTCTTTTTAAATTCACGTGGAAAATTTACCAAGATAAATTATATTTTTGTCCATAAAAATATTCTCTGTAAATTTAAAAGGATTCAAATAATACAGAGTATGTTCTGTGACCACAGTAGAATTAAAATAGAAATTAATAACAGAAATATCTTTGGAAAATCTCCACATATTTGGAAACTGCATAACACATTTCTGAATAACCCATGGATCAAAAAAGAGATTAAAAGGGAAATTATAAAGTATTTTGAACTGAATGAATATGAAGAAACAGCTTATCATAATTTGTAGGCTACTGCTGAAACAGTGTTTGGGAGGAAATTTATAGCACTGAATACCTATACTGGTAAAGAATATTTTGAGAAGTAGAAAACAAAGGCAAACCAAGCCAAATTAGCAGAAGAAAGGAAATAGTAAAGATTTAAGTGCAAACTAATGAAATAGGAAACAAAAACAATTGAAAACCAGTAAAACCAAAAGTTGATTCTTTGAGAAAATCAAATAAAATTAATCAATCTCTAGCTAGACTGATCATAAAAATAAGAGCGAAAGACACAAATGACCAATACCAGTAATGAGAGAGTTAACATCATTACAGATTCTACATATATTAAAAGGATAATAAAGTGATATTATAAACAACATGCCTATAATTGTGACAACTTAGATGAAATGGACAAATTTCTTCAAAGACACAAACTACTACAGCTCACTTAAGAAAAAACTGAAAATAGTCCTAAACAGTCCTAAACCTACTAAAGAAATTAAATTTATAGTTAAAAAGACTCGTTTGAAGAAACTCCAGGCCAGATAGTTTCACTGGGGAAATTCTACCAAACAATTAAATAAATAATACCAATCCTACATAGTCCTTTCAGAAAATTGAAGTAAAGGGAAATCTTCCCAACTCATTATATTAGGCCATCATTATTATCCTGATACAGAAACCATACAAAGGCATTACAGTAAAAGAAAACTATAGACCAATATCCCTATAAATAGGGGAACAAAAATTTTAAGCAAAATTATAGCAAGGAATGCAGCTCCGTATAAAAAATATCATGACCAAATGGGACTTATCTCATGAATTCAGGGTTGGTTTAACTTTCAAAAATCAACGTAATCCACCATACTAAGAAATTTTTAAATAATCCATGATCATCTCAATAGATGCAAGAAGGATTTAACAAAATCCAATATTCATTTCTAAAAAGAACTCTTAGCTAATCAGGAATAGAAGCGAACTTTCTCAATCTGGTAATGGCATCGGTGAAAAACCTGCAGGCAATACCTTACTTCGTAATAAAAGACCAAATGTTTTCCCACCAATATCAGGAACATAACAAGAAAGAATGATTGTCCCCATTTTTATTCAACATTATACTGGGAGATTTAGCCCATGCTCTCAGGCAAGAAACCAAATATGAAATATCTAGGTTGGAAAGATAGGTGCAAAGCTATCTTTATTAACAGATGCCATAAGTATAGAAAATCTAATGAAATCTACATAAACAGCAACAGAACTAGGGAGTTTAGCAAGCTTGCAGAGTGTAAAATCAATATGCAATGAAAAATCAGGAAAAAAAGTAAATAATGCTGTACAATAGCAATAAAAAACAAAACACTGAGACATATATCTGACAAAAGATATCCAGGACTCATGCACTGAAATCTATAAAGCATTACTGACAAACAAAAGAAGACCCAAGTAAGCAGAGAGCTATAGTATACTCTTTTCTTGGGTTGGAAGACTCAGTATTTTCCCTACATTGATTTATAGCTTCATTACAGTCTCAGTCAAATTCTCTGCAGATATTTTTTTTGTAGAAATTGACAAACTGATTCTAAGATTCATATGTAAATGCATAGGATTTAGAATAGCAAATACAACCTGGAAAAAGAACAAGTTGGAGGGAACATTATCTGATTTCAAGAATATCATAAAGCTGCAGTAATCAAAATAGTGTGGTGCTGGCCTGAAGATAGACAAGTAGATCAGTGAAACGGAAAATAAATAGTTCCACACATACATAGACAATTGATTTTTTTTACAAAGATGCAAAAGCAGTTCTGGGGAGAAAAGATAACCTTTTCAGTAAGTTTTACTGGATCAAATGGATAACTATACACTTAAAAAGAACTCCAATCTCTATCTTACAACATATAAAATTAACTCAAAGTGGGTCACAGACTTACTTATAAAAACTAAAATAAAATTTCTAAAAGAAAATATGGAAAAAAATCTTTGTAGCTTGGGATTGATTAGGTAAAGATTTCTTAGATATAGCACCAAAATCATATGCCATCAAAGAATGAATTGCTGACTGGGACTTGAGCTCAGGAGATTACTCTAGCCACCCTTGTCCCCCTAGCCCAGGAAGACAGATGAACTTGAACTCTAGGTTTGACATTCCTGTTCAGGAAACTGAAATTTGAATTATGTTGTTTAGGAATCCTTTATTAAAACAACAACAACAAACCCTTTAAATATAGCAGTAATGATTAACCTTTGTATAGTATTGTTCAAGTTACAAAAAGAATTTTCGATATATCATTTTAAATATAACAGCAACTTTATAAGGAGGATACTGTTATGCCCATCTTACACATGAATAAACTGAGGCTCAGAGAGATTCAATTACTTACCCCAAATTACACTGCTTGAAAGTGGCAAGGCCACTCTTCAAGTTTCCCCAGTCTTGGACTTGGTTGTTTTCTACTGTCTCACTTTGCCTCTCTCCAAAATGGTCATTCAATCAGCATTAACTTTCTCAAGACACAGGATATTACTTAGTAAACTAGATATTTATCCTTTATCTTTAAAACTGATCATTGGCTGTCATCCATGTTTGCAAGTATAGCTAAAGGGAAAAGATGCATTACCAACTGCCCTTTCTCTCTTGAATAGAAATAAATTTGCCTTAGCCTTTAATGACATTTTGCCACTCTGTACTCAGGTTGCCATAAATTAATGTAATTCCCAAAGTGCCTACCAGATGCCCATGGTGTAACCTCTTCACCCAGTAGGATCTGACCCGATATTCCTCTGATCTGGTCTAAATAGATGACTCACTTCAGGGAGCCTCCCTTTGAATTCAGTGCTCTTGGCATTTGCCCCAGTTCTGTAATAGCCACGTACCCTAGGGGTAAAGTAATGGATCTCTGGCAATCTGGCTGTCCTCTTTTTTTCTCTTTCACATTTGTTTACACATTTGTGACTGTCCTCTGAGAACGGCACAAAGTAGAAAGGATAATATCCTCCCACTATCCTCTCTAAGGGTCAAAATCACATGAACAGTTTTATCAGTCTCAGTCAGATTATCCTTCAGTTGTGCTTCTAGACACAGTTAAGCCATTTGAAAGAAGAAGTAGGGTGTCTTTAACAGATCAAATTTAGACCAGTACATTTACTGCAAAAGACAATATTTGAGAAAGGTAAAAAGTGAAGCTTTTACATTATAGCCAAGCATTTAACACTTGGATTGGGGAGGGGAGCATTTTATAAAGCTATACAGAGAAATGCAAAACTGTATTTTCTTTTTAGTAATAGTCCTAGTCCTTTCTCTTGGAAAATAAATTCATATCATACTTGCATGTCATCCCAAGAAATAGAAATGGAGAAAGAGATTTGGGAAACTATGGTTAGAAGTGAAATGCTTTACTTCAAGTGTCACAATGGGTGTTTTATCTGACTCTAACAATAGTTTTTGCCCTATTCAATTTGCATTATTTCTGTCTATAAATCTCTATTCTTTTCTATTGTTCAGGGTATGTTTAGCATGTATAATAGTTCTTGTGGGAGCAAAGAGTTGGCTTCTCTACTTTCTCCTAATAAAAGCAACATAGTAATAAAAGAATATAGGTGTGTCTAAAGTTCCCTCTGCCACTTGTTAACTGCTTGAACTGGGGGTAACTACCTACCTCTGCTGAAGTTCAGTTGTTTCATTTATGAAATGAGTCATAATCCATGGGTTGTCAGAACCAAATGAGTTACTGTAAAATATGTTAAATGATAGGCATGTAGAAGATACCGAATAAGCATCATTTTTGTAATGTAATCTCAAACTCTGCACTCCGGTCGATTATGGTTTTCTGTTTTTGGAACCTGAGATGAGATGATTTTCAATTCTGCTTCTGGAGTTTATAACTTAAAATGTGTCAGGTGGGTAAAATACCTTACTTTAAGAGAAAGAATAGTTAATAGATCAATATTATATATTAAGTATTGGAAACAGATCCATAATTTTCCACTATTATGGTGGAGGCAGAGGCATGTGTTATCCCAAATAGTTCCCAAATAGTACTTCTGGTTCAGAAATGCCATAAAGAGCCAGCCACCCTGTCAAAGAATTACGGACTTATTCTCTCAATGTGTGCCCACACCAAACTCCAGCACATAAATAACCTGGTATTTTAACAGGTTAATAGAAGAAAGGAAAACCCAGAGAATCCATAGGGCTGGGGACCTGGAGTTATAATTAACATATAGTGTGGCACTAAAAGTCACATATATCTATATTCCAGTCCTTGCTAACTGTGTGAATTGCAATAAAGTTTAAATAGACTTCTATTTAACTATAAGTATCTCCAAATTTCCTTTTGTAAAATGGGGATAAAAATGGTACCTGTGTGAAGTACCAATCACATATAGATGCTCAATCAATATTCAATATTACTTTTATTAGGTATCTAAAACCATTCCCCGTTTACATTTCATTCTAACTGCAGTGTTATAAAATGAAAAAATGTGGGCTCTTCTCATCGATGCGCTCCACCCATTTTAACTTTTCATAGGTCTAACTGATAGTTATTTAGTATCTTTCTGAAGGCCCCTCCCCCTTGGGATCTTCTCACTTGTGAGAAAACTGTAGCATACTAAGAACATGTGAGTTTGAATCCAAGCTCCTTCTTACTGAGTTTGGTGCTTTGGGCAACGTTATCTAACCACTAGGTACCTGTAAAAAGAGGGTAAATAGTACCTTACTCCTGGAGTTGTGATAATTGAGTTAATACATGTAATGCACCGAGGATAATGCCAGGCACGTGATATGTGATCTATAAATACTAGCTACGATTAAATGCTAGCAATTAGGAGTAACAAATTTATTTATTTATCTTTTTCTTTTCTGAAAACACCTGTTTGTTTAGAGGGCCTAAGTTATGAGGATAGTTTTTCCTTAATCTCCTCTTTTTCTTTTTTTTTTAATCATAAAAGAAAGAGGACAAAATGTTATCTATATAAAACATATGGGCTCCATCAGTTGTGAATACAGTTGTCCTATGGTGCACTACTGAAGATATGAGTGACGATGAGTCTCTCCCGGACTTCCGTTGTGGGCTTCTTTATTATTCACATGAGCCCACTTTATAAAACAGGGTTTTAGTGAACTGCCAAAGGTGGCCCAATTTTAACATGGCTATGACTTTCAACCTGGGTTGTAATTCATGTGTACTTCTCTGTGTTCCACAGTAGACTGTCATCTTCTTGAGAACAGAGGACCAGATCCTAACTTCATTATATCTACAGCACCTATAGTGCCACATAACTGAGTGAATGAACGAATGAATAAATGCATGACTGGAGTCACATTCAAAATATGGTATTCTAGCCCTCTGTTCTAAACTGCTAGTTAGTTTGGGGATAATCCTGGAACTTCTAAATTTTCAGGGATACTTTTTATACATACTATTTGGGTCTTTTTATCTCTCTAGTTTCATTATTCCTGCCATAGTTCACTGTCTCCCTCCCCCCCCCCCCATTTTGTGTTTTCCTACCTCTGTGTCTTTACTCTCGCTAGGCCTTCTTTTTGGAATGCCTTTCCCTCATCTACTTATCTGAATCTCAACTCACATCTCACAAAAATATTTCCTTCTTTGCTCTAAGTGTAAGTCATTTCGCCTTCTTGTGATCTCCTAGAGCAGCTGTTGTCTAAACCAATTAGCTGTTGCTTAACACATACTGTTGTGTATTTTTAATTATTTTACGAGAATACTCAACCATATTTTAAATCCCTTGAGAGCAATAACCATGTCTTACACTTTTATACCGAGCATAGCACCTCCCACTTTGTATAAAGATAAATAAATAATTGTTACCAGCGTAGCTTGGTCTAAATACCTTAAACATACTGCAGTGTAAGAGAAAACTAAATGCAGCACAAGGAAAGCATTAATTTGTGAGTAAACAGGAAGATGCTATGTGGTCAAACACATCAGGACAAAGATGTAAGTTACAGGTGAAATTTCAACTTTCTTAGTTCCTTTTGACTCTGCTTAATTTTTATTTGATTTGATGCATCTTTTATTTTTGTTTGATTTGTGGTTTGGGGCAGGGGTACTGGGGTAAGGACATTTAATTTTAAGTCTAGCTGCATGCCCTAACAAATAAAAACTCTACTGCAGAATTGTTTATTTTACAATGAAACATTTCAAAACAAAACATGAGACAACTTATGCCTCTCTGCCATCTGTTCTGAAGAAGTGTGGGGAAGGCGTAGATGGGGGTGAGGTGTTAGATGCTCAGTTCCCTCCTCCTCTTCAAACCTTTTAGGAACATGGTGCTAATGATGTGGTGTGGATATCACCCAGATTTTCAGTGTATTTGATTATCCTGATTATCACAATATATGGAGCTACCAAATCCAAAGCAGTGTAAAGAATTGCAAAGGAACAGGACGCTGGAAGGTCAAGTAAATTCTTATTACATATTTTCAATCCTAGTGAATGAGTCTTTTTAATATACATATAAATGGAAAAGCATTACCAAACCATTGCTCCAAATCTCAGAGAAGTCACGATGACAGCAGATCTTGTGCCAAGGAACAAGGCTGTCTTTGACACTGGACACTTCCTCTGCCCCAGTTGCCAAGAGCGTCTGGTCCCATGCCTTTTCCTTACTCTGCATTCATACATTTAATTTTTTTTACATCTATTTGTTGTCTGAATATTACCACCTGGGTAATGTATCAGCATTGCATGGAACTAGATCAGCAGCTGTCTTTACTCATCACCCTATTAATGTTTGCCTTTGATTGCATATCCACAAAGGAGAAAATAATGTCCTATTTGTCTGAGGATATAACAAAACACTTTAGGATTGGTGTGGGCCGCCTCAAGTCATCAGCAAGGCGTAGAGCCATCTCTTCCAATACCCTCTGCTTCAGCTCAGTTTGGCATGCTGCTTTTCTTATGGCCTGCTTCCACACATCTATGAAACTGGTTTAATGCCACCAGTCACTTTCTTCTTTCCATTAGTTATCAAACTCCTTTTTTTCCCATTCCTGAATTATATCCTTTATTCCAGTGATGAGCTTTTAGGTTTTCTCTGCTTAATCTGCTCAGTCTTCCAGGAGCATCACAGAGAACAGACATTTTGTGCATCCAGTTTCTATCTCTATCTCCATTTTGTATTCATTCATTTATTCATTTATCCCTCCATCAACTTATGTAGATTGACTTGTTATGTGCCAGACACTATCCTATGTATTGAGTGAATAAGATATAGTCCCAGCGCTCATGGACCTTGTATTCCAGTGGAGGGAGTCAGGGAGTAAACAGACAAATAGATAAACACACATGTGCCGCATGGCTAAGAGCTATGAAGGAAAATAAAACAGGGTAAAGGATGGTAGTGGGGGAGGAGATAGAGTGTTGCAGGAAGGCCCTGCATGACATGAAAAAACTGAGACAACAAGAGGGGCAAGTAATTGGCCTGAGGTCAGACACCGAGTGAATGGCCAAGCCAGATTCAAAACCAGGCCTCCTGGCTTGCGAGCCCCTGCTTTCTACCATGGTGCCGATCTGTGCTCTTGATCCTGTGCCATCCTGTAATGGATAGCTGAGCGTGTTTCTAGAGGAAGGGTCCACACCTGCTGTGGACAGCACTTCCATCCTTGCAGGAAGTGACATTCTACAAGAAGCCAAGGAATTAAGGAGAATGCGCAGTCCTATTGAATGAAAACAGACCAACCAACCAACCAACAGACTTTAACAGATAGCTACCAAGATCACCAGTACGATCAGCTCATTTTTCTTTAAATTTAATCAGTAGGCTTTGTAACCATTTATATACAATTCTCAGTTTGCAATTTTTGTATCTGACATAAGTCTCCTACAATTATAAGCGGTGCTAACTTCGGGAGACTCATAAACCACTACACTCAGCATCGCGCTCCTTGTTCAATAAAGCAACTTTCTCGGCCATGTTCCTACAGATGTGGCAAATATGAGTAATTAACCTTAACAGTCCGTTTTTGTCTATTTCCACAAAATTGGTTTCTAAAGAAGTATTAAGAGCACTGGATGTGCAACAGTATCTATTAATAATACTCCTGAGTCCAAATAAATAGAGCATGTTCTTATCGTGTAAGAGATATGGAAAATGCTGGCAAGTTGTGTGTCAGCATATGTGTAGCATAAATGCACACAAGGCAAGCCTAATTGTGCCGTGTTTTTACAACTCGGGGTCATTAACAGTAGTATTAGGGGGAAATAGAAATTAAATTCATGTAAAATGGTCTAGAAGCCATGAAGAGAATAGAATGCCTTATCCTAAAACAGAACTAGAATTCGGTGATTTTGGACTCATCACCAAGGTTGAAAAGTACCCCCTTAATAAAATCCACCTAATTAGAAAAATGGCAATAACGATATGACAGCATTGTCTTTTTTTAAACAAAAATCTTATCTTTGATAGAATTTCTATCAAGCTTCTCACTTAAGGAAAGCTAAATCATGAAATAGAAACTCTTTAAAAGCAAAGATCAGCTCTATGTCCTGAGGTTTTGTCACAATTAGTAAACAGAACACCCTGATGACGCTT
The DNA here is from genome assembly GCA_003508835.1 of Eonycteris spelaea. Classification (NCBI taxonomy): domain Eukaryota; kingdom Metazoa; phylum Chordata; class Mammalia; order Chiroptera; family Pteropodidae; genus Eonycteris; species Eonycteris spelaea. The sequence continues at coordinate 772,051 of PUFA01000162.1, forward strand.
AAGTTAGTTAATCCTCAGAATTTCCCAGTATCTGGAAGAAATTATTGAGGAAGCAACACACTATGACACCAGATGTTCCATTAAAGGAAATCTGGGCCATCAGAAAATTCCATTTCCAATTTCTTGAAAGAAATACTGAAAAGACCACATATATTTTTAGTGATGTGCTATTTGTCATAGATTTATTTCGGAATAGTAACCATCTGAGGTAAAATTATATACCTCCTAGAAACTACTTTTTTCTTCTAGGCTTCCAATTTATATCCCTCATTTTTCAATATAAGATCGTTTTAAAATTACAAGTATGGAATAAGGCAGTGTTAGCAGAAAACAAGATGAAGTATCAGAGAAGAGTGCATTTGAATTTTTCCTATAGGAGGGCTACCTTCGATATTTAGAGCTTTCATTTTATGTTTAAGTGGCTGTTTCCAAGAGAGCAGAGTTAATGAAATAAAGCTTTTTACTCCAGAAGCTTAATTCTTATCAGAATACTTTTGAGGAAGGACAGTAGAAGTGTTGGGCCTAGAAAGAGATTTAAAAAAAAAATTTTCTGCCCTTGAGCATCCAAGTGAAGACAAAGTGAAAAGACATGTTCATAAAAGATGAATTACAATACAGTGTGACCTTGTGTAATGAGCAATAAAGAGAACAATGATGTGTGGCCCTTCGTGAGGTCTCCTTATAGGAGGAGAAATGGAAGATAAAGAACATTTTAGGCAGAAGAATGGCCAGCAGCAAAGGTCAGAGAAAACATGATTGAGACAAACAAGTGGACCAGACTCACTAGAGCAGGAAAAGGTTGAAACAATAGGTTATGTCTAGGTTGTATGGAGCCTTAAATGCCAGGCTGGGAGATTGGAATTTCCTTTTGTAGGCAATAAGACAGCCATCTGAGGGTCTGGATTGATCACACGTGTAATGGTGGCAGAGAATATACATATTGTGTAAGATACAATATGGATTAGAAAAGAAGGGGATTCAAGGCAGACAATCTAATTAGGAAACTGCAACTCCAGATGTAAGTGGAGAGGACAGATTAGGGAGAAGTGAAACCAGAAATATGGTGGATTCTTAATTCTTAGTGTTTGCTTGTAAGATTAAAGGCTTGTTGTTGTTGTTTTTTTAATTCCAGAGGTGAATGAAGAGTTATGGTTTTTTGCTCTGAGTAGGCCTTTGCACAGAAAGGATAGAGCACACAGAATCATAAGATGAGGGTAAAATTTCATCAGCAATATTAAAAATGCTTCTTATTCACCTGAAACACAGTAAGGAAGAAAAGAGAGGATCCTTAGAGAAAAAGTTAAGTTCAGTTACCTCTCCAGGCAGTTACTGTGCTAGGAGAGGGTGGTGGGCTTGTTCCTGCAGCCTCTAGTACCCCAGGAAACTGGTACCTTCCTCATCTAGAGAGAGAGGGGATTCCTCAGTGGTCTTATAGGATGCATGCCACAGGAACAGCCTGGACCACACACAGGGCAAACTCAGACTGCCCACCAGGGGAACTTTGGGCTCTCTCTGTTTTGGGGGTTGCTCGTATGGATTTGATCTGAGTAAGGGTAGCCAGGATTTCAGGTGTGTTCTGCTCGGGCACAAGTAAGTCCCCAATCCTTAACAAACCACAGCTAAACCTAGTCACATCTTTAAATTTCAAACATAGCAATAGTGCCTAAACTCAAACTGCTTCTGTAGCAGGTTGAATGCTGCCCTCTGCACCCTACCCCTGCCCCCGCACACACAAGTCCCACTGCCAAATATACCCACATTCTAATCAATTTAACCTATGAATGTTACCTTATTTGGAAAAAAAGAGTTTTTACAGATATAAAGATCCTGAGATGAGGAGATTATATAGGTGGGCCCTAAATCCAATGGCAAGTATCCTTATCAGAGGAACACAGAGGAAAAGGCAATGTGATGACAGAGGCAGAGATTTGAGTGATGTAGCCATAAGTCAAGAAGACCAGCAATTACCACAAACTAGAGGACTCATGGAATAGATTCTCCACTAGAGCCTCTGTAGGGCATATGGACCAACCAACATCTTGATTTTGAACTTCCGGCCTTTAGAACTATGAGAGAATGAATTTCTGTTGTTTTAAACCATCAAGTTTATGGTAATTTGTTATAGGAAGCTAAGATAGCTGTATTAAAAATCAGCCTCAGCCAGCTTTATATTTAATGATCTATAAAGCTTAAGGATTTACATGGTACTTTGGTGACCAAAGTACCAAGGCTTTACATGATTTTATGTATAATAATATTGCCTCTGTAGAATAAGTGCCTACTATATACTCGCCCTTCACCAGGGTCTTACTAGATATTTTCTCATTTCTCCCCCAAAATCAATGAGATAAGTTTAAACCACCATTTCACAATGAAATTATGACCAAATGAAGCTAAAACTATATATCAAGCTAGGGTCAAGGCTGGACTTTCTTGCTCTAAATCTGATACTCTTTTTATTAAGTGGCACCATGTGCAGCAAAACATCTCAATTTTGAAAATACTTCTGAAAATTAGAAAATGGAGAAATTAACTTACATGTTTGTTTTTCAGAAGGCTTCTAAAGGTTCCAATAGTTCCCCTCCTTCTGATTGCTATATCTTTAAAAATTCAAAATAATAAGGAAGAGCAGGAATTAAAGTTGGAAGATAAAGACAAAAAGTTCAAGGAAAAGAAAAAGAGTGGACCCAAGCTTGTTTTCCTCACTTCTGGCCCTTCATGGAGAAGTCAAAGAGTTCTGGATGGATAGCGGAGTTCTCAGATCCTGATAAAGTGAATGGCCGCACCACAGACCAGTTTTACGTATCTTCTGGCAGTGGCCATAGGAGTGATCTCTCAAGCAGAATTCTTGCCTCATATTCTCTGCTGGCCAGCACCATTTCTGGGTTTAAGGTTTTAGAAGCAACAGTTTGCTTGGGAGAGCTAGGAGACTACCTTGAAATGCCATTTGATAGCAAAGGCACTGTCTGTACTTAGATGGTGTGACTGTGGGCAAAAAAGCCCGGTTTTGAGCCATATTCACCCAGCAGTAGACTTTAGCAAACAGTCTAAGTAACTGTCAAACTTACAGGGGGTCCCAAGCAACTGGGCTTCCCTAACACTGACGATGTTCCTTGAGGTCAGCCAGTGGAGTATGAACAACTCAGCTTAAGCTGGGGCACAGCCGTCAGGGTTCAGCAAGAGGGAGTAGGAGAGAGTAGGTCAGCATCTCAGAGTAAAGTCATTTAGAAGATTGCTTTTAAGGGATGTTCATAGTGTGCTTGAGAACACAAGTCCATTTTATAAAGTCTCTTTCCTTGGGGTCTCACAGATTATCAGCATCAATCTGTCACTCCTAAAGTTTTTCATAATATGCATTTGTAAAGACTCCTTAGCCCAGGAACATAAACAAAATGTATAGTGTATGCTTTAGTGTGTACACATATACCCCAGTAGTGCTCAATATGAGCTAATAGATTAAGATGTTTATCCAATTTAACATCCTGGCTGCTTGAACCACTTGTGCAATCCATGAGAATCCTGCTAATGGAGAGAGAAGAGGGAGAGTGTATGTTTGATTCTTATCTCAAATGAGAGCTTTTTTTAGCCATTCGTTCAGGAGATTCCTTCAGTGAGATTTCATAAGCCTTTGATGAAACAAACACCACCATTTTAGATGGCCAAAGTTGAGGACACGCTGCTATTTCCAATAATGACATAATGAAATAAGTGTGCACAAATCTGGCACAATATGGTAGACTCACAATGCATGCTTTCTAAATCTCCCCCAAATATATACTCTAGTTTAAAGTTTTATGCTGTGCTATTGTGAGCAGAGCCCAGTGTTAGTGTCAGAATTGAATTCAGTTCCCCAAACGTGCCACTCACCAGCTGAGTTACCTGAGAAAAGTCATTTTACCTCTGGACTTTTATTTCCTCAGCTATAAAACAGGATTAAATATCCTTGTTACCACAGTTGTTGCAAGAAGCAAATGGGATAACATGTGAAAGCATAAAGCACATATAGGCAGAGGTGTGCAGTAAAAAATTCTGTTCAGTCATTAGCTCATCAATGCAAAACATGGCTGCCTTTTTCTGCCTCTCCAGAAAGTAATTAAAAAAAAAAAAAAAGAAAAATGACAAGGCTCATTGTTTCCATTCTGAATTTACTGGATAATTACTGAGTCTTAGTTTCATTTTATGTGGATATTTTTGCGTATTTTAAAAGTACATGAATATCCATTTTAGATCACTACTCCAAAAAAGAAGATCAGTAATTATGCAATACTTGAGTATAAAGTGAGTTGGGCATGTCAACACTGTCACATAAAAGTGTATTTGTACCTGCATCTTACAAAGGTATCTACAGTACATATAATTATGTAGGCATCAAAAAATAATAATAATAAAATTGTGAAGATTCCAGAGAAAATAACCTGCTAAGATCCTAAGCTTGTAATTTTATGAAGTGAAAATGGACATTTTAAATGCACTTTCTTTGTTCCCATTCTCCAGAGTAGATATGGAAGTTATGGCTTAAGTTCTCAGCATTGTCATAATAACTTAGACATTTAAAGGGCTGCAACTCATATTTCAGGAACTGGCCTTTGAGGCCTCTCAATAAATAAGAGTACCATTTTATTCTGCACTGTTGGCACTTTGACCTTTTTAAGCAACATGCTGTATTATCTTTCACACTGTTAAACTATTTGTTAATTTGCCTGTCAAATTAACATAGTAGACTATTTACAGCTGTTCTATATAATGCTTTACTGATCATAATTCCTCATAAATGTAGACTCTTGTTATTTAAAAAAGAACTACTTCATTCATCAAAGGCTTTTAAATTCAAATTCCAGCTTAAATATGGCATTTTATACCACCAAGATTTTCTAGTTATGGAAGCATATAAGAAGAAACACTACCTAAAAATATTTGGGAAATATCTTCTCAAACTATGTGTACAAATCCAATGCCTTGCTACTAAATAATACTACGATCCTTTAGACGCTGCTATTCAAAGGCCTGTGGAAATTTTAAAGCATATAAAATCTTAATTCAAAAGTACAACTTCCCCCAGAAGAATTCAGCAGAAAACAAAAATAGCCTAGCTGAACTCCCACTCCTCTCTCCAGACATATAAAGTCTAGGAAGGCTGGATTCTCATCCTATATAATTCTGTGAGAATTCCCATAGGGAAATTTGTAAAAGAATTCAGAAACATCCCTTGCGGAAATTCTCATAGATCTGTATAGGATGAGAATCTGGTTTATAAACGATAAACATAAAAATTTTTAAGATGTGATCTTTGTCCTCAGTTAAGCTCCAGATGTTAACTGGGAAAAGATAATCTTGGGGCTCCAATACACTGTTTCCTGGGTTCCCAAGAATTCAGTCTGTCATTCAGCAACCCTATTGCCATAAAGGGACATAAGGATATTTATAAAATCACCCCGTTTTTAAAAATACAATTTTCAATAAAGTGGGAGCTGGGTCACATAGAACAAATCAAATTTTATGCAGAAGAGTAATATGATTATATTTGTATTCGTAGGGTTTTTTTTTAACTGCAAAAATGGCATAGGCTTGTAAAACATTTGAAAAATAGAGAAGCATATAAATTTTTTTAAGTCTCAAAAAAATCTAATAGACCTTGCCAATTAATATAATTCACATATTTCTCTTTTCAGAGCAAAGAGAAAAAATGAGGTCAGGTTTTCAGGTGGCAACTGAATAATTTTGAAACCTTCACCTACTTAGAATTCACTGTAGTGTTTTCTCTAAGGAAAAGAGAATGGGAATTCTTAATGTGCCTCAACTCATAAGGTAGAGTTGCTTTCATGCCAATACAGAAACAGGAATCAAGGTCAGGAAAATGGAAGAGCAAGAACAGGTTTTGTCATGCTAACCATGGTGAGAACACCAAAAGTCTGAAGAGAGCAAGGCAGGAGGTCCCTACCGGTCGGACTCAGAGAAGGCTGAGTAAGTCAGGTCAGTCATGTAGGACCAGAACTACTGCCAGCGAAACCTGAATAATATGTCCCCTTTTACACCTGTTCTTGACTTTCAGGTCAATCAATTTATGTGCATTCTAGTCTGAGAGCAAGAACAGATGACCTTTACAGAGTTTAATGGCTAACACTTACTATGTTTCAGATTCTGTTCTAAGGGTTGTATATGCACATCTCATTCTATCTCAGTAAGATTACAGCAACCCAATGAAAGAGGACTACTATTATCTCCATTTTACAGATAGCAAAACTGAGGCTTGCTCTATTATATAACTAATAAATATGTATGAAGTCAACTTTTAGTCTTTGAGTGTTTCTATAGGCACACAAACTGGTGTCACTGTGTTCACCTTGTGTGGTAGGGGGGAAGCAATTCAGAAAGGCACAAATCAGCTCAGCCTAATAAATGGCATGGTTGTGATTTTGAATATGAAATCATCGGTCCAGCCAATGCAGTCAAAATTAATAATCAATCTTTAGAATGTGAACACAATCTCAATGTACTCTCGAATTCCAGTTCTTTCAAATGCCATATACCTTTTCTAAGCTTCATAATAAGTTGTAGTTATTTCTAACATGGTTTGTTTATTTGGGGAGAGGTGGGAGCTAACATCATTGACAGGCAAAGAGAAGTAATATTTTACCAACCCACACAGTCATCTCTTATAGGTTCATATGCCCATATGCACATGAATTTTTCTCCCTGATCCTCTGTTGCCTGCCTTTCCAACACCCTGGGGTGTGTTTGTTAAAAGTTGGACCTTCTTATTGTGCCCAGAATGTGTTCTGCCTAATTACTCACATTTACTTGACAGCAGGGGTTCCCAATCCCATGGCTGTGGACTGGTTCTGGTCCATGGTCTGTTAGGAACCAGGCCACACAGCAGGAGGTGAACAGCGGGTGAGGGAGTGGAGCTTAATCTGTATTTGCAGCTGCTCCCCAGCACTAGCATCACCCTCTTAGCCCCACCTCAGATCATCGGGCATTAGATTCTCACAGGAGCACTGGTCTCTGGTGCCTAAAAGGCCGGGGACCGCTGCTTTAAAGTATCTGTGTGTTTTTTATCTGAGTACTTTGGTTGGAAGCAGCATTGAAAACTAGAGGAAATTTTTGGTACTTTTGCAGTCTCCTTTCTACCTGTCTCTCAGAATTCTAACTACAGAAAGCTTGATTTCCTTCCTGCCCAAGATCAAACTTCAGTTTATTCATTGCAGTAGGTCTGAGAGGCACAGAAGCAATCTGGCAAGCTAATTACAATCAATTTAAAAGATAAGTTTGATTAACTAAATGAATCCCTAATGAGCAGATTGATTGGAGAGGTCATTTCTGTGCAAAAGTCTTCTCAATACTTAAAACTCCTAATGCCTACTTTATGTGTCATTAAAATAAGAGTTAACAAGGTCCGAAAGGTTGCTAGTGACTGCATTTTACTGTAAACTTTAAAAGAGTCTTTCTGCATTTGTGATTTTCCCATACATACAATAAGCAAAATACGCATGTATTTTAGGACTTCTCATAAGAAGATATTATAATCAAAGTTGAACCTCTAAAGTCTCAAACAGTAGTCTTAATCATCAAGAATTTGATAAGTGATATGTACAACACACATAAGGATATAACATTAAGAACCTATGATGTAAGCAGTTGTAGAGCAAAGAAATTAAAACTATGCCCTGAACCAGTCTTTAAATAACAACCTCATCTTTCCCTGCTTCAGTTTCCTCATCTCCAAAATTATGTAATTTTGAATTTCCTAATCTCTAATGTTCCTTAAGCTTCAGGGCTTTTGACCATTCTTTTTCTTATGCTCATGGAAAGCTCTTGTTTTTCTTACACTACTTCAGTGGTAATGATGCAGTCCCTCACAACTTAGATTAACAGAAGTCCAAACTATAAGCCTTCTGTGTATTTTTCCAATGGATTCAGAGTATTTGCTTCATGGTAGCCAGGTGCCAAGAATAAACTAACTAAACAAGCAAACAAACAAACAAAACTCCTTACAATTTTTTGAAAGTGGAGGACCTGTATATCTAGAACTAGCCTAAATAAGAAAATGACATGTTATTTGCATTAATTTTCTAGATAGAAAGTATTTTTTATGTATTTAATTTTGGTGCATATATGACTGTGGAGAGTGTTTTTGGGGGGAGGTATGAAATATAAAATGGGAAGACCAAAATAAGATCAAGATTCTTAGTGGCTTCCCTACTGAATGATGAGTAGAGATATTGATGTGGGGAAATTTCATCACCGCCTGCAAGTAGAATAGAAAGTAGAATGGATGAGATCTGCTCAGAAAATTGTTTGAAACCAATCTGAAAATAAGAATTGGAGACAAAGCAGAAGAACCTTGACTGCCAACCGAAATACTACTGAAGCACAGAAAAGAAATACCTGAAAGAGGAAGGAAGAGGCCCTTAAACTTAAAAGGAAAATATGGCCTACCTTTCACCCTGTTTCAACCTCGGTGATGCTTAATAGTTTGGGCCAGGATACAAATAAAGCAGTATTTGGTCAGCTATTTCCAGGAAGACCATAAATACAAAGCAGGGATAGTGTAAGGTCAAGTCGATATATGATAAAGTCAGCATAAGACCAAGCAGGTGAGAAATCCTTAAAAGTTGACTCATCCCTATGAGGGAAGGGAACACATGTCATTTACTTCTGTTTGCACAGTGCCAAAAGCAATGTTGGTACACAGATGCTTATTAAGATTTGTAGAATGAATGAATGAATGAATGAATGAATGAATGAATGTATCAGGTAATGTTAGCAATGGAGTTCCAGTTTGCACATTGGATGAATGGAAGAAACTGCAGGCCAGCAAAAGTTTTTAACAGAACTGGAGGATAAGACCTAGCTAGGTTAGTGAAGAGAAGTGGGGTAGAAGAAAAGATCAAGAAAAGAACAAGATGTTTACCACCAGAACAGAAGAATTTAAGAGCACAGTATCTGGCAGCATTTGAGTGAGAACCAGGAGACCTTTGTCTTCAACCTCTACTTTGATGCATTACGTGACCTCAGGCAGAGAATCTGACTTCATATGTTCCTCTTAATAACAGGAGTTGATATTTTCTCCCACATTTAAAGGATCATAAAAGATTCCTCAAACATAGTGATGAATAAATACTTCCTCATTGGAGGTGAACATCTGTGTCCACACATAGGCTTTAAATATTTTGAGTTTTCTTTACAGTTCGTGCTAAGGATGCACATATATTCATTCAACAAATAGAAGCACCCACTATTTGACTACTCCAAGCATGGGCAAAGTTTTCTTTATGTTGACTATTTCAATAGACATATACAGAGAGCAACTGGGAAGCTACAGAATATTTAGGATCACTTTATTTTCATTATTGTTAGGTGCCTTGAGAGGTTTATACACTCGCTCACCCCTCGTTCATTTCTCTTCCCTATGCCCTCTGATCTCAAGCCTCCTTGCTCCAAGGAAACGACCCTCCTCTGAGGTCATTCATGACTGGCTAACCCCTTGGACATTGTTGGGATCTTTCTTTTTTCAACTTCTCTTGAAACATTTGATATTACTGATCATTCTATCTTTGTTAAAACTCTTCCCTAGTTTTCTTATCAATGATGTAGTATGTTCTAGAAACTTAGAAACTTTGCTTGTAACCACAGAGATATGCATGTAAATCTCATTTCTGTCACTTTGCGAACCTGAGCAAATTGTTTAATCCAGGTTAATTTCTTCATCTGTAAAACTAAGGTGCTTCTAGCTTCATTCAGCACCCTCCTTATGTTGTTATTGTGAGGTTTATATGAAGGTAAAGCATGGTACCTGACACATAGTAGGATAATAGGATAAATATGACAGTTCCATTTGGGTTCCTCTTCCCTCCACCAGCATGGTTACTGTCTTATTTCAGTCCTTCTCATCTGCCTCAGTTATTTCAGTGGCCTTCTCACCAGTCTTCCTGCCTTCAGCTTCTCATGGCTCCATTCTATTCCTAACCAATGGCCTTTCTGAAATGCAACTCTGATTGTACCACATTCCCTTCTTAAAATTTATCAGTGGAACCCAGTGATCTGTGGGGTGAAGCCCAGGCTCCTAAGCGTGATGCATCACAGGCTCATCTCTCCAGCCACATTAACCGTACAGCCTCCCACACGCTTCGCTTCGGCCATGTCAAACTATCTGTAGTTCCCAGAGTAGCTCTGTGGGCTCACACGCCTCCATGCTTTTGTACATGACTCTTGCTTTACTTAGGAAGCCTTTTCCTTTTTTCTCCTTTTCTGATTGGATAACTTTTGTGTGTTCTTCAAGATTCAGCTTACCATCACAACTTCTTAAATTCTTCCTAGAGCAGAGTAGCCCTACCTCTGAAGTGCTTCAGTATTATCTAATGCATGCATTATGTTTTAACCATGAATCTTGCTTATTTGTCTTTCCAATTAGATATGCACTTCATGAAGAACTGTATCTGTGCCCCATTCTTTTCATAGGGCCCAGCACCTAGTATGCTCAATACATGTTTGTTGACCTAATTACATAAATAATGAGTTTTAGTGTTTTGGCAGGGACAGAAGTGAAAAAAAAAAAAGCGTGGAGTTTGAAGTAGTATTAATGTGAAAACAAATCAATCAGGAGTATGTTGACAGATTTGCAAAATCAGTGATGAGGGCAGTGTAGAACAATTACAGTCTGCCTAAGAACAAATGTGTATAATATGTATTTTTCCCATGGTCCAGTGAGGGAAAAAAAAATACTTTTTCAAGAGCAAAGAAATATATAGGATATATACGTAAGTTCTAGAACTTGGAGCAATGATCAAATGCTCATATGCAAATTATTTGGAGCTCACAGGGTGAGATGAGACCACAAGGATTGCCATGGGGTTGACCAGTTGACTGTGCAATGACCAACTCCTGTGGAACTCAATGACTGAGTGAGAAACATTTGGAAAATAGCCTTGCTTTTGAAATTGTGAGAATTTAGCCTACTTTGAGGAAGAAATCTAAATCGAGGCACATAAGAGCTGCAACAGGAGAGTGATGTTAAAATTATGTGTTTACATTGTGTTTTTATTGCTTTTAACTCTTTTCTAAAGATTCCCTTGAACCACCTTAGTACACTAAAAAGAGCTAGTGATATTGTGTTGTTAAATGTCTCAAACTGTTATATTTTAGCATTATCTGCTGGATTTATTTCTTAGACCACATCATATTTTCATGGGAACTAGTTTATTTTTGTGACTTCCAGGATCCAAAATTATAATTTAGCCTCAGTTGTCAGCACCTTTCTTGTTTGAACTTAGTAACAAATATCAAGAGATACAACTGGTAATTCTATAAATTTAACTCTTTTGGTCTTTTATACTGATATGTTGTAAGCCTATGTTTTATTTTCTGAAATTGCAATGTAAAAAGAATAAAATGAGAATAGGACCATTATAGAGTGAAATCATTAACTGTAATATTAAATGATAATCAAAACTTCCATTTCTCCCATTTAATTCATTTGAATAATAAAAATATAAATGATTTTTTAAATTTTTAAATAAGTTTATTGGATAACATTGTTTAATAAAATTATATTATTTTCAGGTGTAAATTATAAATTGACATCTGTATATTCTATTGTGTGTTTACCACTCAATGTCCAGTTTCCTTCAGCTACCATGTATTTGATCCCCTTTACCTACTTCACCCTCCCCTTTCACCCTGTATTTGACCCCCTTTACCCTGTCTACCTCCCCCCTTTTCTCCCACCCCCTGCCTTCTGGTAACCACTAGTCTATAGTCCATGTCCATGTGTCTCTGTTTGTTTGTCCTGTTCCTTTGTTGCTTTTAGGTTTATATCCCACATATAAGTGATATATGTTTTTTCAACTTTTTCAGTCTGCCTTATTTTGCTTAGCATGGTTATCTCAAAGTCCATCCATGTTGTCACAAATGGCAGTATTTCATCTTTATGGCTGAATAATATTCCATTGTATATACGTACCACAGCTTCTTTAGCCAATGTTTCCATGTCCTGGCCACTGTGAATAATGCTGCAATGAACATAGGTGTGCAAATATTATGGATATGAGTTTTCAAGTCTTTGAGGTAAATACCCAGTAGAGGGATGCTGGATCATATGGTAGATCAATTCTTAGTTTTTTTAGAAGCCTCCATACTGTTTTCCATAGTGGCTGTAACAATTTGCAGTCCCTCAGAAGTGTATGAGGGTTCTTGTTTCTCCATATCCTCTCCAGCATTTGTTATTACTTATCCTGTTGAATATAGCTTTTCTAACAGGTGTGAGATGGTATCTCATTATGGCTTTGATTTGCATTTCCTAATAGCTAGTGATGTTGAGCATCTTCTTATATATTTGTTGGCCATTGTATGTCTCTAGGGAGAAGTATCTGTACAAATCCTCTGCCCATTTTTCATTGGATCATTTTTGTTGTTGTTATTGAGTCGTATGAGTTCTTTGTAGATTCTGTATATTAGGCCCTTATTGGAGGCATTGCTTGCAAATATATTTTCCCATTTAGATGGTTGTCTCTTTACCTTGTTGACAGTTTCTTTTGCTGAGCAGAAGTTTTTTAATTTGATGTAGTCCCATTCAATTATTTTTGCTTTTACTTCCCTTGCTTTTTAGGTCAAATTCATAAAACCTCTTTAACCCAAGGTCCTTTAGTTTAGTTCCTATGTTTTCTTCCATGCATTTTGTTGTTTCAGGTCATTAATTCATTTTGAGTTAATTTTGGTGTCTGGTTGTAGACAACATCTAGTTTTATTCTTTGCAGGTGGCTTTCCAGTTTTCCCAGCACCATTTATGGAAGAGGCTTTCCTTTCCTCCACTGTATGTTTTTGTCCTTTTTTGAAAAATTAAATTGCCCATATAAATATGGGTTTACTTCTGGACTCTTGAATTCTCTTTCACTGGTCCGTGTGCTGTTTTGCTGCCAATACCATCCGTTTTGATTACTGTCGCTTTGTAGTATAATTTAAAGTCAGGCAGAGTGATACCTCCAGCTTTGTTCTTTTTTCCAGGATGGCTTTGGGAATTCGGGGTCTTTACGCTTCCACACAAATCTGATGATTTTTGTTCTCATATCTTAAAAATGACGATGGTCTTTTGATGGGGATTGCATTAAATCTGTATAATGCTTTAGGGTAATAAGGTTATTTTAATTATGTTGATTCTTATAATCCAAGAACACAGAATAATCTTTCAATTCTTTGTATCTTCTTCAGATTTCTTTTAATAGATCTTATAGTTTTCATTATATAGGTCCTTCACATGTTTTTTAGATTTATTCCTAGGTATTTTATTCTTTTTGTTGCAATTGCAAAGGAATTATTTTTTCCACTTCTTTTTCTGACACTTCATTATTATTAGTATAGGAACGCTATGGATTTTTGAACATTGATTTGTATCCAGAGACTTTACTGTATTTGCTTATTGTTTCTAGTAGTGTTCTTGTGGAGTCTTTAGGGTTTTCTATATAGAGAATCATGTCATCTGCAAATAGTGACAGTTTGACTTCTTCTTGTTTCCTATTTGGATGCCTTTTTATCTTTCTCTTGCCTGATTGCACTCTAGGACCTCCAATGTATATTGAATAACAGTGGTGATAGTGGACAGCAGCCTTGCCTTGTTCCTGATCTTAGAGGGAAGGTTTTTAGTTTTTCACCATTAAGTATAATGTTGGCTGAGGGTTTGTCATATATGGCCTTTATTAAAGGTACTTTCCTATACTGATTTTGTGAAGTGTTTTGATCATAAATGGATGCTGTATCTTGTTGAAGGCTTTTTCTGCATCTATTGATATGATCATATGATTCTTATTTTTTAATTTGTTTATGTGGTGTATCACATTAATCGATTTGCATATGTTGAACCATCCCTGTGCCCTGGATGAGCCCACTTGATCGTGGTGTATAATCTTTTTAATATGTTGCTGTATTTGTTTGCTAGTATCTTATTTAGGATTTTTGCATCTGTGTTCATGAGAGATATTGGTCTGTAGTTTTCTTTTTTTGTGTTATCTTACCAGGTTTGGTATCAGAGTAATATTGGCCTCATAAAATGAGTTGGGAAGTATTGCCTCCTCTTCATTTTTTGGAAGAGTTTGAGGAGAATATAAACTTCTTTGAATGTTTGGTAGAATTCACTGGTGAAGCCATCTGGTCCTGGACTTTTACTTTTTGGTAGGTTTTTGATGATTGTTTCAATTTCCATACTGCTGATCAGGTCTATTTAGATTTTCCAGTTCTTCTTGATTCAGTCTAGGAAGATTGTATTTTTCTAAGTACTGGTCCATTTCTTCTAGGTTATTAAATTTGGTTTATATACTTTTTCATAGTATTCTTGTATGATCCTTTGTATTTCTATGATTCAGTCATAATTTCCCTTTCATCCCTGATTTTGTTTATTTGTGTCCTTTCTCTTTTTTTCTTAGTGAGTCTAGCCAGGGTTTGTCAATTTTATTAACCTTCTCAAAGAACCAGCTCTTTGTTTGCATTTATTTTTTCTATTGTTTTTTGTTGTTGTTTTCAATTTCATTTATTTCTGCTCTAATTTTGATTATTTCTTTCCTTCTGCTGACTTTAGGCTTCATTTGTTCCTTTTCTAGTTTTTTAAGATGAAGTGTTAGTTATTTGGGCTCATTCTTGTTTTTAAGGTAGGCCTGTAATGATATAACTTTCCTTTTATGACTGTTTTGCCAGTGTCCAAAAGTTTTGATATGTTCACTATCATTATCATTCATCTTCTATGATCTCTTGAACTCTCTTTTTATTTCTTCTCTGACCCAGTTATCTTCAGTAGCATGTTGTTAATCTCCATGTATTTGTGGTTCTTCCTGATTTCTTTTTGCAGTTGATCTCTAGTTTCAAAGCATTATGATCAGAGAATATGGTTGGTATGATTTCAACCCTCTTTATTTGTGAGCTATCTCTTGTCCCAGTATGTGGTCGATCTTGAGAATGTTTCCATGTGCACTGAGAAGAATGTATAAGCAGCTGTTTTGGGATGGAAGGCTCTGTAAATGTCAATTATGTCCAGTTGGACTAATGTGTCATTAGATGTTTTCCTATTGATTTTCTGTTTGATGATCTGTCCATATCCGACATGGGGTATTAGGTCCCTCTGTGATAGTGCTTTGGTCTTTTTCTCCCTTTAGTTCTGTTTAGTAATTGCTTTGACATATTTGGGTCCTTGATTGGGAGCATAGATACTAATAAGTGGTATGTCTTCTTGGTGCATGATTTCCTTTATTAATTATGAAGTATCCTCAGTATCTTTCTTTACCATATTTTTATTTTCAAGTTTATTTTCTCTGATATTAGTATTGCTACTCCCGCTTTTCTCTGAATGCCATTTGCTTGAAATATCATTTCTACCCTTTTCACTTGAGTCGATTATTTGCCTTGCGACAAGATGTGTCTCCTGGAAGCAGCATATGGTTGGGTTTTCAGTTTTTGACCCATTCTTCAATTCTGTGCCTTTTTATTGGTGAGTTCAGTCCATTTACATTTAGGGTGATTATTGAAATATGAGGTCTTCTTAGAGCCATTTTATCTTTTTGCTTTCTGGTAGCTCAGTGTTTTCACTGCTTTCTTGTCCTTGTGTTTCTGTATTCTTTATTTTGGTTGGCTTTTGTGGGTTTTCTCTCTGGCTCTTCTTATTTTATGTTATATACTTCAGTTCTGAATCTTTGGTGTGTGGTTACCATTGTGACTATGTAAAGGATAGTTATGATATATATTATATATATATTATATATATATATATATAATCCTTATAGTTATATATATAGAACTATGTGTGTGTGTGTGTATATATACACATACACACAACATATACACACACACAGTTGTCCATTTTCTTCTGCACATGCCTTATCTCCATTCCCCTTTGCAAATTTGGATCTTTGACTCCTCCCCTTTTCAGTCATGTTATCTCAATTTGTCCCTATGTATGCTGAATATTCATTACTATCTTGTTATAACAATTCACTTTTTATTATTTAAGCTATAATGCCCTGTTCTTAGTAAGGGTTGCACGTCTCTGCTTCTGTTTGCCTGATAGTCACTTTATTCCTAATTATGTACTTTTTAATTGTTATTTTTTTTAGGTGACTGATTCTTCTTTCAGTATTTCCTGTAGTGCAGGACTCGTAGTGGAGAATTCCTTCAATCTGTGTATGTCTGGAAAGGTCTTAATTTCTCCTTCATACCTAAAGAAGAGCTTAGCCGATACATTATTCTAGGCTGATAGTTCTTTTACTTAAGCAGTTTAATGGAAGTGTATTCTGCTATTTTTCCAGAAAGGTTTATTATGTAAAGGTCTCTCCTCAGCCTGTTGCAATGAAGGCTCTTTTCTTTGGTTTCCAGTAGATGGCGACTAAGCCTATTGGATTCCTGCTTTATATAAAGCCTTAAAATGCCTTTTAAAAAAATCTTCTTGTAGATATTTAATCACGCTCGCTACCCTGTTTCAGTCCCTGTCAGTGTCAGCAACAGTCTCAGCAGCATTTGCTCAGATTCCCTTGGGCTCTGCGGCGCTAGTCTCAGAGGATATGGAGGAGGGGTCCTCTGGTTTGAGAGTTGGGGGCTGAGGCTCGCCTTGGTTTTGCAACTGCAGCTGGTAAAAATCAACTGTTGTGTGTCTCTGGTCCGGTCCCACTTCTCTGCTTTCTGCCTAATGACTCGGCCCTGCTGCTGGCTGCGTGGCACTCGCAGCACTTCCAGGCAGGGCTGTTCAGGGAACTTGCTGCACCTTCCCCCTCTCTTCCTCCTGTAGGGCGCTTCTTTGTTTCTCCCAGTCCACCACCTGACACCTGGGTCCTGACCTGTGGTAGCTCTTATGCACAGATTCCACACTCAGACGTGCTGGTGTGCACTGTGGGTGTTTTTTTGTTGAGTTTAGTTGTTCAGCTTATTGTCATTTCAAGGGGATGGGTACATATTTCCAATTATAATAAGATAAATAAGTTCTGGCAATTTAATGTACAGCATGGTAGCTATAGTTAACAATACTGTGTTGTATATTTGAAAGTTGATAAGAGAGTAAATCCTAGTTTTCATCACAGGAAGAAAAATTTGTAACTATGCAAGATGATGGATATTAACTCATTTGGTTAGATATATGTATGTATATCTACCACACATGCACATACATACACACATCACACAACATAAATCATTTATGTTGTATACCTACAACTAATACAACTAATATGCCTACAACTAATACAAATAATATCTATTATATCTAAATAAGACTGGCAAAAAATTTTTAAAGGTCTTTGGATTTTAACTCTCTTATTAAATTTGGCATAGAACATTTTCTGTATTCTCCACTGCTTTATGACTATTGCCATCATATAGACCAAAAGTTGGCAACCTACAGCCCATGGGCCAAATCCTGCTTTTGTAAATAAAGTTTTATTGGAACACAGACACACTCATTCATTTATGTATTGTCTATGACTCTTTCATGCTACAATGTCAGAATGAGTAGTTGAGAAAGAGTCTACATGGCACACAAAGCCACAAATATGTACTATCTGACCCTTTACATAAAAATTTGCTGACCTTTGATATGAACCTTTGATATTAAGACAAATAATTAAAAATCTGCTCTTTAGAGTGTAGAACCCAGAGCACTGAACTGACAGACTTTAGGGTAATTCCTCTTTAAAAAATGCAACACAAAAAGATTCGAAAAAACAAAAGTAGCTGTCAGCTATCAAAAAATGAATTTCAACTCCATCATCAATTTTTTCAAACAACTAAATTGTCAGAATTCTTGCTTACCACCAAATATGTTTAGAAGTTTAATATAACAGGCATTTTTTGTGCATAGTAAATGAGTTATTCGGCTCTATTACTTTACTTAATTCTTTGAAGACCGTAAGTGACATTCATTTTCCGATATAGGGGAGATAACTGCAGTCTAGAACTGATTTCTTATAAATGGAGAAAAGATGAGATATAAAATCACTTATCTAAGTCAAAGACTCTAATGACTCATAAAATATTTCTGGGCTCTATTTAAATCATTTGA
Organism: Eonycteris spelaea; assembly: GCA_003508835.1. Lineage (NCBI taxonomy): Eukaryota > Metazoa > Chordata > Mammalia > Chiroptera > Pteropodidae > Eonycteris > Eonycteris spelaea. The sequence continues at coordinate 790,073 of PUFA01000162.1, forward strand.
AACTGAAATTAATGATTCATATATGTGATGGCTCTTGCAGAAGTAAGAAAGGAATCGTGATTCATCTAATATTAGTACAAGAACTTTGTTCTTATGGCACAGGGTGGAGAAATGCATTTCTAATGCCTTGAAATTTGTGTTCTTGTACATGTTCTTTTTCATGATTTTGGATTCAGAGTGAAAAACAAGGCCAATTAAATCAACTTCCTAATCATATTACTCTGAAAATATTCACAAACAGTACCTAAAAATGAAAGTCATTTCTGATCCCTCTGATTGCACATTCGACTAAATGACATCTTGTATAGACTTTTGTGATTCTTTTCTACACGATATGTGTAAAAACATTTTACATAGCAGATAATTCCCTGAACAGCTGAACAATTTGATATAAAGAAACATTTTTGTAAATTGAATCATATTTTCCTACAAATTTAAATTTATTTTCAGAAATGGATCTCCACTGAGACTTTTTTCACAACATATTAATAAAAAATATATACCTACAATTAAAACAAATCACACTTTTCACAGAAAAAAAAATTTACAAATAAGCCTATTTAAATTTTTCTGGAACAAGAAATTGTTTTAAAAATAAAACAATAAGCCAAAAAATTTTCCAAATTAAAAAAATACATTATGTAAAACACCAAATTGAAAACATGGTATTATTCAGTATCTAAAATGTGGAAAGGGAGAAGTTTCATCTCACTGTATAATGTTTACAGATTAAACTAAAAAAAAAAAAAAGAAAGAAATGGAAACAAAAAAACTTCACATTTAATTGAACAACTCTTCTCATAAAGCCACCATGATTATTTTTTTAAGATACTTCTGGCCACTTTCCAGACATCTTTAGCTGAGGTGCTTAAGGTATAATTTAAACACATTTAACAATTATATTTATGTAATGTGCATGCTATCTCTTCATCTTTCATCAGTGTACTGCTGTAGATGGGAGTAAAAGCAAGTTAATAGAAAAAATCCAGCAAAACAGTAAAGAGGAGAGCAGAGCCAAAGTTCATTCTAATAATGATTCCTTAGATGGAAGCATTTTATGTCCATATGTTAACCCAGCCTGCAAGTCACATGACCAGTGTCATTCATGTTTTGCCCATAAAACATTTCCATGTATTATAGAGTAAATACTAATACTGAAGTCAGAGTGCTCTAATAATGACTTTCAAAGCAGGTATCTGGCTGTCTTTCTTAGGCCCAACAATTATGATTCCCCCTTTGGGTCTACAGCTGTAGCAGGGCATCAGTAGGCACATGAGGGCTAGAACTATGCCTGTTCTATTTGCATTTGCTCCTAGCACTTAATAAATATTTGTTGACTACTGAAGGATTTAGATTTGGCCTTTCTTCATCTACTTACACTAATTCCTGCTATTTTCCCTTCATATTCCTATTATGGTGATTTCATCTATTACCTTAATATTCTCATGCCCCTCTCCTGTGAACTAGTATGCCCCTCTCCTGTGAACTAGTATTAATTCTCTCCTAACACATCAGTCATATATAGCACATTCATTCTTTTTTTCTCACCCTCTCAACCACGAAGGAACTTAAGAAGTATAGCCATAGAAAAAGGAATCATAAACCAAACTAAAACACCAATGAAAACTATAAGCCAAAACTTTCCATGTTGCTTTTTTTTTTCCAGGGAGAGGAAATAGACTCAAGAGGATGGAGATTATGTTCTTTCCATTGGTAGTTTGGCTGGCATATTCCACATGCACCTAGAATTTAGTAGGAACTTTTTGATGTTGATGATAATGATAGTTTAAGGGAGCAGGAAATTGAGAGTCAAAGAAGAAAATGAGCCCTGATCTGTCTCCTAGATTTGTATCTACAGTCTACACCAAAGCAATTATTTCACCCGCATATATGATATTTGAACATAAGTCATCAGATATGCATCATTTAGTTATCCTAAAAACTTTAAAAAGGCTACACTAAAAATCATCTCAAGGTAGTTGCTTAAAGATCTCTCCAGTAGGAGCATTTCCAATTTCCCAGGTGCCAGGAAGTTTTCCTAAGCCTAACTAGAGTTCTTTCTTTTGTAACATAAGCCCAGCTGACTAAAACAGCTCCTTATCTTCATCTGGATAATATTTCTTTGCCTATTTGAAAGTTGTTATTGCAGCTCCCTCTGTTCCAGCATTCTTTTCCCTGGGCCAATTCATCCCAGTCCCTTGGCTTTGCCTATTTTGTAAGCCTTCTGACACATTTTCTGTCTGTCTTTTGGATAATTCCCCAAGAATACTGCATTTCATTAGAATTACATAAGAATAAACGATGAAATTTGGGTAATGCCGAGCCAAGTATCTGAGTTACCTTATGGTTTATCTTTGCTATAGTTACTTATGCACCTTGTGTTATCAAGGCATTATAGCACTATTTTTGTACTTCCTGGTAAGTTCAGAATCCATTATGATCTTCAGACCGTTCATGATAAACTTGAGTCATGTTTTCCTTCTTCTCTAGTTCAAAATTTTTTTCCTTATCTGGGTAAATTACTCTTCAATTCTGAATGGCATGTGGCTCATGACTTAATAGTTTAGAAATAGTCTTAAACTCCTACATATCTGTTTTTAGAATTATCCTTTCATAATTTTCAGCAGAATAAAATGTTCAAGGAAAACAAAACAAAAACATATAAGAGATAGTAGAGGTCTAAACTGTGGAAAAGGTAAGTCTAACTCATTCATTATACAGATGATGAAACTAAGACTTAGACTGAGATTAAACAGTTTGTCCCCAGTCACAGATTCCCAGAGGTAGGGTTGAAACCAACATTCACCTAATTCTCGGCTTGCATATCCTTTTACAACCAGTGAACACCAACAAAGTTGACAAGGTAGGAATTGCCATGAGAGTGGTGTTGGAAATTGTAAATTTGAAGGAATTTTAATAGAAAACTGCTTGAATGTTTAATTACATGATCTTATAATTGAATGGCACATTGCATTATAACTAGATTTCATCCTTTATTATAGTTAGAAACTTTATGTAATTCAGTCACCCAGAAAAATAATGTACAAAGAACTCTTCAATTAATCAAAATAGCCTCTCCCACTGAACTTTTATTTTAAAATTTTTTATGATATAAATCTTCAAATGTACCTAAATCTAGAGAGCACAGAATTAGTGAATCCAGATTCAGCAATTATCAGTACACGGTCAACTTTTTTTATCTATACTCCTCATGTTTCCCACAATTATTTTATGAAACCTGAGGTATCATATCATTTTTCTGTAAATATTTTAGTACGATTTTGTTAAAGATAAGGGTTCTTTATTTAAACCATAATCACAATAGTTACCACAATCACAAATATTAACAGTAATTTTCTAAATATCAAGTATCAGTCATATAATTGCTTATCATCAAAAAGCTAGCCAGTGTCCATATTTCCCTAATTTTCATATCTGTGTATTGTATGCGTATTTGATCGAGAACAAAAATAAGCCTTTACAACTGCAATTGCAGTCAGAGTAATTGATCTAATCTATCTATCTATCTATCTATCTATCTATCTATCTCTCTCTCTCTCTCTCTCTCTCTCTCTCTATATATATATATATATATAGAGAGAGAGAGAGAGAGAGAGAGAGATAGATATATATCTGTTAAGTACCCTTTAATCTGTGAGTTCCCTCTCCTATTTTTTTCTTGTCATTTTTTCTGGAGGAAACTAAGGCCTGTTTATCCTGTATAGTGTCTACAATCTGCATTTTGCTGAATGCATTCCATGATGCTGTGTAACATGTTCATCTGAACCTTCTATTTCCTGCAAATTGATGGTTAGATATAGAGGATTGATCATATTCAGATTCATCAGGGGGCAGAAAAGACCACTTCATAGGTGATATTATATTCTTCTGTGAGGAGGTAAACTGTTGTCAACTATTGATCCATTTATTTATTAGAGATTTCAAAAAATGTGATATTTTGCTTTATTAGCTAGAATATTTCTAAAGAGCATCTTCATTAACTAGCAGGCCACTCATCAATACTTTTGTCACTAACTTCAGTAATTGCAATATTTCCTGAGTTCTTACATGTTCATAGCAATTTGTCTATGGCCATTTTACTTGAAGATCATTTTAGCTTATAAAATCCATGCCCCACATTTTCTTTCATTGAGTGTTTTAAATACGATGCCTCATTGTCTTCTGCATAAAATATTACTGTCAAAGAGTCTGATAATAATCTGAAATTTTTTTCTTTATAAATGACTTGGTTTTTGCTTGGATACTCAAAAGATTTCTTACTATTTTTTAAAAGAAACTGTTAGAGTTAACATATTAAAGCCCAGTAGTTTTACTAGAACATTCTCAGCAATAGCTGTTCTTGTTGATTTCTCCAGGAACATGATGCACTTTTTAAAGGTGATGTTTAGTATTTGCTTCATTGCATTGCTCTCGTTTTTCTTCTTTTGGAACTCCAACCATTCATCTTCCTCACATGCTTTAATTATCTGTAGGGAAATTCTTCTTCTTTTCTTTTGTCTCATGTCTTTTATGGGCAATCCTATTCTGCTGCTCAATTTCAGTGAATGAGCTTTCCTGTTCTTGGAGAAAGGAGGTATAAACCAAAATAGATGTTGTTGACTCAGACCTCTAGGGCTCCGTCTTTTAAAAGGTATTATCAAAAAATATGTCCTCATATTTTCTGACATCTGTCTCTCTGCTCTCTACTCCACTTTTCCCTGGTCCTTCTCTTTCCTCTGTTCTGTTGCTCTAGTGTGTTCAGTTTGAATTCTCCTCTCAGCAGCATCTCTGTAGTGTCAGACTCTGTCTTGTTAGGGAGCTTTGGTTGGTTAATTTTGAGAATTTATATTCTCAAATTCTGACCCAGACTGATCCTTCTAGACTGATCCATCACCATCAGACCTAATGAATCACAGACCTTTGCACTACCTATGAATTGGATTATACAGAATGCTCTCCTAAGTCCAGCAGCCATACCTGATAATTTGTGGGATACTATTTCACCTCATTTTGTTTTTCATGTTGTCTGTGGGCCTTGGATTTTGCTATCCTAGTAGTTTTATTTTATAAAACATAAGTATTTCTATCCTGTATCTGTCCAGAATCTTTCCCTGCATTATCTTTTAGATAATACCATAGATTAGTATGTCCTGTCCTCTTGGGATCTGTAAGTATAATAAACTGTCTTTATAATTGCAGTCATTTCCTAATCTGTTGGCCCTGCTATATCTAAATATTAATAAAGCCTGTATTGAAACACAGCATCATTCTTTTGCTTGTAGATATCTGGTTGTTCTAGCACCACTCATTGAGACTATTCTTTCCCCACCAGTAAATGGTCTTAGAGCCTTGTCAAAATCAATTTATCATAGATGTATGGGTTTATTTCTGGACTCTCAATTCTATTACATTGATCTATATCTGTCCTTATAGCTAGTACCACACTGTCTAAATTACTATAGTTCTATACTAAGTTTTGAAATTGGGAAGTGTGAGTCCTCTAACAATTTCTTTTTCAAGATTGGCTATTCTAGTTCTCTTGAATTTCCATATAAGTTTTTAAATAAGGTTGTCAAGTTCTCTTTTTTTTTAAAAAAAAAAAGGGCACTTGAGATTGTATTGAATCTGTAGATCATTTATTTTCTTTATTGTTTTTCTGTTCTCTTTTTTTAAAAAAAATTTACTCTGATATTTCTATTTCGTTCCTTCTGTTTCCTTTAGGTTAATTTGCTCTTTTTTTCTAGTTTCTTAAGGTGAGAAGTTAGGTTATTGATCTTTCTTCTTTTTAATATAGACATTTACAGTCAAAAAATTTTCCTCTAATTACTGCTTACCTGCATCCCATAAGGTTTGATATGTTTTTACTTTAGTTTTCATTCATCTCGAAGTATTTTATAATTGCCCTTACTGTTTTCTTTGACCCATTGGTTATTTAGATGTGTGTTGTTTAATTTTTACATATTTGTGAATTTCTATTTGTTGTTGACTTCTGATTTTATTCCTTCATGATAAGAGAGCTTGCTTTATATGATTTCAACCCTTTTAAACTTACTGAAAACTTGTTGTATGGCCTAATGTAGGGTCTATCCTGGAGAATGTCCATGTGTACTTGAGAAATACTAAGAGCTTCCCTTAGTATTTCTTGTAGGACAGGTCTTCTAGCAATTAATTCTCTTGTTTTTCTTTATCTGAAAATATTTTGATTTTTCCTTTATTTTTTGAAGGATAGTTTTCTATATATAGAATTCTTGATTGACAGACTTTTCTTTCAGCATTTTGAATATGTCATTACCACTGCATTCTTACTTCCATGGTTTCTGATGAGAAATCAGCTGCTAATCTTATTAAGGATCCTTTGTATATGATGGGTCATTCTTGCTGCTTTAAGAGTCTTTTTGTCTTTCAGCATTTGATGATAATGTGACTGTGTGAATCTCTTTGATTTTATTCTACTTAGTATTTGTTAAGCTTCTTAGATGTGTAAATTTATGGGTTTTATCAAGTTTGGAATGTTTTTGACATTGTTTTTTTATATTCTTTCTGTTCCTTTCTCTTTTATTCCATGACTCTCATTATGCATATGTTGATGCAATTAATGGTGTTCCTCATGTTTCTGAGGCTGTTTATTTTTAATTCATTCTATTTTTTATTACTTGAGACTTCATAATATCAGTTGACCTGTATTCAAGTTTCTGATTCTTTTCTTCTGCCTGCTCATATCTTTTGTTGAGCCCCTCTAGAGAAAATTTTTACTTCTGTGAAAATTTTATTTCTCAACTCCAGAATTTTCATTTGGCTCTACTTTATAATTTCTATCTCTTTATTGAGCTTCTCTATTTGGTAAGATATTGCTCTCATATTTTCCTTTAGTTCTGAAGATGCATTTTCTTTAGTTCTTTGAACACAATTGAAATAGCTGATTTAAATCTTTGTCTAGTAAGTATAATGTCTGGGTTTCCTCAGAGACAGTTTCCATTGGTTGCTTTTGTCCTGCGTGGGTCATATTTTTATTTCTTTGCATGTCTACTACTAATTTTTGCAGAAAACTTACATTCTAAATAATATAATGTGGTAACTCTTGAAATCACCATCTCCCACCCAGAATTTGTTACATTTGCCGTTTATTGTTGGTTGTTCGTTTCGATTTTCTGAATGAATTATTTAATGTCTGATTTATTTGTCATCGGTGGCCACTGGAGTCCCTGCTAGCTAGCTTAGCATTAGGTTTATGATCAGACAAAGATTTCTTTAAGTACCTGAAGCCAATAAGTGCCCAAGTTTTTGCCAAGTGGCTCTGTGTTAGGGTCACATCTTCAACACTCCAGCAGGCCTTAGCTTTTATTTCCTGCTTGCACAGAATCTCAAAGTTAGGCAGAAGTGAGAGTTTAGGTCCTTTTCAGGTTTTTCCTGAATACAGCCCTGGATATGCTAACATCCCTATACATTTACTTGGCCTTTTGGATTCCAGTAATATGTCTGTGCTTTTCTCTATGGATATATCTTTTCTAGATTTTTCTTTTTAAGCTTCTGGTAAGGCTATTTTTTGCCCCAACGGTTATCTACTGCCTCTGGCAGCTGCAATATGAATAATTGCCCCTGATGTTTTTTTCTAAAAGTAATAGAAAATTGTTTTTCATTGAGAAAAAGGCTGTTCACCGTGGATAAGTTCTGAGTCAAATCAAATACAGACACTGTTATGAGTGGGTTATTTCAGAGAATCACCAGCTATGTCAAGTAGTGACAGTTCTCTGGGAATGGAGCTTGGAAGGAGTTATAATCCTGTTCTGGCCCTCTTGCTAGGCTTCTGGTTTCTACCATGATTATAGGCTGTTGGTTTTCAAGGTTAATGTAGAGCAGGGAAGGAGGTGATGGGAATAGAGCAAGGTAAAATTCAACAAATCTCACTGCAAATCTCACTGTTTTTACTAATTTTCAGCCATTTTTTCTTGAATAAAAGATAAAAGCCCCTCTGATTGCTGCAATCCTTTGGTTAATTTCCAGAACTCTGAAAAAGTTTATTCTGACAATTTTGCCAGTATTTTCACTGCTTTTTAGAGGAGAGGGTTATCAGAGTTCCTTACTTTGTTATTTCTCACTATCACCCCAATGTCCTCTATTAATAATAAATAATTTTAATAACATCCTCTACTTAGAATGAAATTCTTTAATGATATAACCTACCACACACATAATTTCAAAATTATTAATACAGTTACCTAACTGTAATAGAATGAAGGAAATAATATATTAATAATAATTTAAAATATTTGGGTACAACTATACTAGAAGACAAAATGAAAGAGTGAGACACTTATACGTAGAATCACTTTGAATTGGACATTGTAAATAGAAATGATTACAGTTCTACTCTTGGAGTACTAAATACCATGTGTAGCCATTGATATTATACCTTTCAAAAATGCTGAACAATTCTTGGTAAAGTTCCAAACAAAACAAAGTACAATTTTCCCTCACTGGACTTGCAATTCTGGAAAATTCAGAAATTTTAAAACCATGTGACGAATATTAGTGTTTTTATGTAAAACTGAATTTAGTTTTTAGGCATAGATAATTAATTACATATGGGTTTTTTTTTTTTTATCTACATGAATGGTTGGTGGGACGTGAAGTCTAGCATGATGTAAAACTGCTTCTTGCATCCATGACCATCACCCACTAAATGTCAGTAAACAGCACCATAATCATTTAGACACTTTGACACCCTCCCTCCGTGGGCGCACACACACACACACACACACCACACACACACACACTCCCAAAATACCCCATAGAGGGCAGTATCACTCCTCTGAGAACCACTGCTGTAGGTGAACTGGTAGGCTCTTTTATTTTCTGGTTCTTGTTTTTGTTTTAATCTGAGGCACACCAAGTTTCAAAGAAAGTTCCCCAATGAGAAAAGAAATAAGCCTATGTTCTTTTCTAGGGTCAGACTTTGGGACCCTTTCTATTTTGATGGGCATGTGGTTTTAGCAGTTTTGATGAGGAATCTAATGACAAAGGTTCTGTGAAGTAAATCTCCACTGGTTCTCAATAAACTACACCCAAATTCTTCTTCCCTCTGTGTTCATGACTATTTATGAATATTCTTACAGATGCTTGTAATAGCTGTAAACTTCTTTTGACCTTCTGAAAATAATACCTAATTAGTCAGCTTCCATGTTGCCAGGTGATGTGAAATGCTGTGGCTCCTAACCTTCATTCTAATGGCTCTAGAATTACATGCATTTATATGGGGGCCCTTCCTATGCAGCACCTGCAAGCTGTGTCCCTGAATCAGAAAGCAGATATTCTGAAGCGTGTTTTCTTGCAGTCTCCCAATAGCAAGAGAACCCTTCTTATAGTTTATGGACATTTTTTTTTAGAGTTGCTCCTTTCATTTCAGTAACACAAAATAATGCATTCTCACCAGATGAGGCTTTGACTTAAAAGTGTCTGAATTTAATTCCACCAGAGGGCACCATGGTAAACTTCATTTTCAAAGAGACACATAACAGGTCAGTTTAGAAATCCCAAAACTAGAATGTTGAAACAAATGTAATTAAAGCAGCAATCCCTTGACCAAAATATGGATTCCATTATGATTTTAAAATCTCTATAGAATGATTCATTTTGCTAAGGGTGTGTTCATCACTCACAGGCATAACTTTGACAAATCAAAAATAGATACAGGCTTTGTTATGGCCAATTTGTGACCTCCTCGGACTGTCAAGAAAACAGCACAGTTCTGTTGTGGGGTGGGGACCTGTACTTTTATGGCTCTAAAAAAGAGTGAATGCCTTTCAGCACATGATTCCCCGGAGGCAAACCAATATCACACATTCCCACATGCTGCAAAATAGCTATCTTTAGTTAAGCTCCAATTCAGGGTGGATTTCAATTGCTTACTACTAATAGACCTTAGGAGTGAATTTATACCATTCCCCAAGTCCCAACCCAAACAAGATTCCATTCTCTTATTCAGAAATAATAGTATTGAGATTCCACAGAATTTCCCAAATGATGGCAGCTATATCAGAACTCACAACTCCAACAGGAATTAACAAATAACAGGACACAAACAGAAAACACAATGTACCCATATCCATGGCTCTATCAATACAGAGGTGGTATATCATCAGGATATGTTAATGCCCTGATATTCATTCATTCATTCATTCATTCATTCAACAAACAGTACCTTCCCCATACTGTTATTGTGGGCTCTGGAGTTACAGTGGTGAGGGAAATTGATTTGGCCTTTGCCTTAATGAAGCTTGATGACTAGAAGGGGAAAGACCTATAAAAAGATGGTAAACAAGGAATCAAATAAAAATATACATAATTTCAGATTGCGAAATCACAGGAAATTAATAGAAAGGTAATATAAGCGAGAGAAGCCCTAACTCTGTAGGTTACATGAAGTGGAAGCCAGCCATGTAATGATGATATGGAAACAGGGAGCAAAATTGAAGGCCCTTCAGCTGGACAGACAGCAGTGTGTTTTAATACTTGAAATGAGGACAGTCGCTTGGTTGGTGAGTTCTAGGCAGAGTGATGAAAAGTAAATTGGGGCTAATCACAGCAAAGATTTTGAGTTTTATTCCCAGAGCAAATTTTAAGCAGGGGACTAACATGGTCAAGAGAATAGATTTAAAGGGAAGGGGACAAGAGTTAGAGAAATCAAAGTGCAAGAAATTGGAGAAATCAGATAGGAAGCTGTTGCGGTGCCCAGGAGGAGAAAATGGTGGCAACCGCAGAGATGGACTGAAGTAGCCTGATTCAAGATGTGTTTTGGAAATGGAATCTACATGACTTGCTGATAAATTAGATATGGGGAGACAGTAAAGACAAAGATGACTTTCAGGTTTCAGCTTGAGCAGCAGAGTGAATGCTGTTTACTAAGCCTGAGGAAGGAATGGCTTTCAAGGAGAGGTGGGGGAGGGGGAATAATTAGGCATTCCAGCTTCCACAAGGTGCAAGCAAGAAAACTGTAATACACCCCAGTGAAATATGTCAGAGCTGCCCTCTGAGCTCTCAAGACACAAGTCTCATTTGCACCACTGCTCTCTCCCTTTCTAACTACCCAGAGCGTCCCTTATGTCTGTGTTTTCAAGGTCTGCGGTCCTGAAGGGCAGAGAGCCCTTCGCCCCCATTTGCATTTCCTATTAAGCTACAAGCTGATGTGGCTTCCAGTTCTCATTTGCTGTTCCCTTGTCTTGCAGGACAACTGCAAATCATTACCTCCACAACACCTACCTATGTGGCATCAAGCGTTGAATTTGTGTGGATTTTGTTGGATTTTCTGTGGCCAGAAAACCTCAGCTATTATTCTTAGTAGCTGAATGACCCGGGGCATGCCATTTAACTTCTGGGACTGCTGCAGGCCTTTGTAAGGACAATATCAATGATTACATGTAAAAGCATTTGTAAATTGTGAGCAGTTATGTAACACCTACAGAAATAGGTGTTCTTCTCTTTTTTCATTTTAATCTCAGTCATCACCTCCGTTACAAATAATTTGTCATTCACTTTGCTCTTCTGTCTTCCCTTTCTTCTTGCCTGCTTCTTCTGTCTCTTGTCCCCTTTCTGCCACATAAATTTGCTTTCCCGATAAAGGCTGGTTATTTGGAGACATCATCACCAGCCAATCAGAGCTCACTATTCCTTCTGGCTGGTAAGCCAATCAGATGTAACCTCCAGGTCTCTTTTCAGTGTTGCTAGGGCTTCAGGTCTACTTCTAAAAGCTGACTTGCTTGCTTTCTGTTAGTTCTCATTTTCTCTCCCTCCCTCTCTCCTCCCTTCCCCCTTTTCCTCCTGTTGCCCTTTCCTCCATCCTCCCTCCTCCCCCTTCAGCATTTGGAGTAATTCCAAATACTTAAGACTTCCGGAAGTTTGGGTTAGGGATAAGCAAGGTTTGACTGTATTTTTTTCCCTTGAGAAATAGAGAACAACTATTCCGTGTTCAATATTGTAGCAAGTATTTTAGCAGCTTTATGTCCCTTGGCTACATAAAATTTAGTTTCGTTTATGGGAGTTTTTGAGTGTGCAAATCAACTTTACTTCAAATAGACCAGAGAATAAACCGGCATTAAATTTTGGAATGAAATGTCATATCGCTTGAACCTCATTGGGCTTCACAGAATATATTCGAAATATTTTAAAGCTCTTCCAGTTTTTAACTGATGGCAGAAGATTGTGAATACACTGTGGTTATTCTGCTTCAGTTTCTTGAATTTTCAGTGCTGGGATTATTGGAGAAAAGCACCATGGATAGCAGTGATTTGGGAACTAATACCTAATCACTAAGTGTGTGTCTCTCACTCACTTCCTGCTTATCTTTGCAAGCTAATTAACATGGGAAGAATAGCTAGAAACCCTCCCTTTTTAGAGAACCCACTGATCCATCTTTAAATGCTCTGTAGCAGGGACATTAAGAAGATTCCCTTAACACAGAACAGCTCTGCCTTCCAAAACCCTAAAGACGTCTGATAAGGAAAAATAACAAGTGATGTCTTTCTCATAACCTTTGCTACCTACTTAAAAACTGAAACAGTACAAGAATTTGCAGCTTAAAATGACCAGAGAAGTGGCAAAAAGCCAGAATTCTGTCAGGAAGGCTTAGAAGAGCTTAATGATTAAACAAATGGGTCACTGCCTTCAGGCTCTGACCTTTAGAACTGACCAATTTTAGCCTTTTGGTTAGGTTCCTTCAAATCATTATGTGTCAAGGAAAAAAATACTTCCTAATGGCACAGTACCACCCATCCAAAAGGGGAGTCTTAGCAGCCCATATATTTGGTGAGTAGCTTTTTTGATAACATGAAGTTGGCCCTAAATACAGTATTAACAACAGTCAAATGATATTTTTTTGTTAGAGTTTAGGAAGGCCCTAAGCACTACTGCATATGCTGCAGGTGAAATGTACGAAATTCAGTTAACATGGTAACGGCTCTAAAAATACCTAGGCTACAGTTTAACCACAGAGTTTCCTCCTTAACGTAAAAGAGCCACCATTCCGAGCTGTTCGAAAAGTGCAACAAAAGCAGTCTCTGTCGGACTTTGTGCAAGCAAGCTATTAAATCAGTCCTGGCAATGACAATCGGCAGCCACTCTGCATCAAAGTAATAATTAAAGTTTTGCAGGCCAGAACAGCAAAGCACAAACCAGCTAAGAAAAATGTTGAATTGATAAGCCATTTTTTTTTCCTCCAACCTGTTTTTGGGTGTGGCAGGGGCTGGGAGACAGAGTTACCACACAGTAACCGCAGAGCCCCACCCGAAGGAAAGCCTCGGGCAGAAAGACCCAAGGGAACAATGAGCGGGCTGCCACAGTTTTCCCAGCAGCCTCTGCACCAGGCTCCCATAGAGGGTGCGCAGGAGGCAGAATCCCTCACCATGGGGTTTCCCCATCAGGGCCTTTTGCTTGGCCTAGACTGGGAGGGTGGAGTCAATCTTTTTCTTGAAGCCTTGCAGTTAAGAGAGTTAGAAACGCATTACGTAGGCTCTTTTAAATTCTGAGTCTTGTTGGCTGTGCGAGGGTATGAGATTTTTACTAAATTCTGTCACGTCTAAACTGACAAGATTTATTAAATAAGAATACCGCTCACCCAGTTGCATTCAAATTTCAGTTAAAAAATCAATAATTTATTTAGCGTAAGTATGCCCCATGCAATATTTGGGATATACTTACACTAAATATTTTTCACTGTTTATTATATGTCCTGTATTTTATCTGGCAGATCTAGTAAGGTCTTTTCCTTTTTTTTTTTTTTTTCCTTCCTTATAGTCTCCCTGTCCTCCAAACACCTAATCAGTAAGTTGGAGTTGGTTTTTTTGTTTGTTTGGAGTTTTTACTTTGGTTTGTTTGTGGTTGTTTAATTTTGCTTTGCTTCGTTTCTATGCTTTGGGTCAATTTAGAAAGGCTACAGGCCAGGGAAAGTGGATTAACATTTACTGAGTTCTTTATACCACGCCTTGTATTAGGTATTTTTGATGCATTTTTTTTTTAATTCTCACATCATTTTTGTATGGTAGGCTACTTATAATCCGCATTTTACAAAGGAGGATACTGAACTAAGAATCAAAGATGAAGTGACTTGGCCAAGGTCACACAGGTAGTAGCAGAGCAGAGAATAAGCCAGGTAAACGTGACCTCACCTGGCTTTGTCAACTACTTTAGTAGATCTGCATTAGTTAAATTTTATTGTAATGTTTAATTTTTTGCATGTTTATAACATATTAGTTTCCTTTTTCTTAACAAACCTCAGTCAAATACCCTAGATTCCCCAACAACTGCAAAGCTCTAATTTATAGCTGAATTAGGGATTCTCCATCAACTCCTGCCAAATAGTAAGCAATTTTATTGATACCTTTCCTGTTATTGGACCTCCACCTTATTTCTGACTGCTCGTAACTGGAGCTATTCTAAACACCTTCCAAATAGTTTATTAATTAATTTAATGCTCAAACCAACTCTATGATATAAGTAGTACTATAGTTTAAAAATCTCCATTTTACAGATGAGGAAACTGAAGTTTAGTGAAATTAAACAACTTCCCCAAGGTCGCACAGCCTAGGCTTTGCAGCCAGGAAGACCAGATTTAAAATAATAGTTTGTTCACTTTGAAGTGTACAACTGTAAGAAAGGCTCTGAACTTCAATTTCTCCACACCATAAATTGGAAATAGTAGTGCCTCTCTCACAAGGAAAAAGTGCTGGTGCACATGGTAATTACTCAACAAATAAACATAAAATGATTTAGAGAATTGTCTTTACTCAGCACCAGTGACAATAAGAGACATAAGAGAATATTCTAGGTTAGGGATTGGCAACATTTTTCTGTGAAGGGCCAGAGAGAAAACAAATTTCCACAAATCTTTATTGACAAAATTGAAACTGTAATAACAATAATAATTGAGTACAATTTTCTTTAATATAGTTCCCATAATGAGATGAATGTATGGGGGCTAAAAAAATGTTAATAGTTTTCTTCCCAATTTCTAAGTGTTTCTAGCTGGCTAACAAGTTAACAGAGACAGATTAATAGGAGAAAATAAAATTTTAATACATGCACATGAAAAATTCGTATGTGCATGAAAATTCCAAAGACAGTGAGGTATGCTGGGTATATAGGATGTTTTGGACCAAGGAGAAAAGGGGAGAATATAGTTTTAGATTTCAGAAGTGAGAATGGGCGATTTACAGTTTGTTGAAGAAGAGCAGAACACACATGGCAAGCAAATTCCTGCTGGACAACTCAGAAACAATGGGACACAGTGGGTATCTAGCTAACAGGCCCTTTCCTGAAGCTCTCCAGTTTACCACACTTAATTAAAATTAGGCTAAAGGCGAACATCCTAAGATTGCTTTCCTGAAGCAGGTTTTTCTGTCTGAATCTGTTGAGCAGGAAAGAGGGGAGGGTCAAAAGTTCTTTCTGAGTGTTGTTTCTTCACAAACAGCGTAAAATCAGTATCCCAAAAAGGCAGCTTCAGGGTGGCAAAACTTTGGTTCCCTTCAAATGCAATTCTTTCATTGTGAAGGGATAACATTTCACTTAATTGGGGTTCAAAGTTAGTGTTTCCTATCATCAGAATCAATTACACATGTCCATCTGTTAATGCTGATTCATGATGGATTTTACATATTTCATCTTTGAAAATGTCTTCTTATACAGATAGGTACTGCCAAATAATAATGTTTGTCCATGAGCATATGATTTTAATTGATATTCATTGCTCGGAAGGCACTTAAAGAATTATATTCAGTTCTTTTCTTGATATTTACCTTTTGGCATGTTATTAAACTACTTCCAATTGAAGGGTAGGTGGAAGTTCCTCAATTGCACATTTACATGGATTTTGAAATATGGAAATTTTGTTTGCACTTGTATCAAGGTCCAAAATACGCTGCTGGAACTGTAACTTGGGTTTAGAATATATATCCTGTGCACATTTATGTGGAAATGGAGGCCTCAATTTTTGTTTTAGCTTTTGACAGCACAGGAAACATATAAAGCAGCTTGACATTACATGTGATTCAAACGACACTAGTTGTCATTGAAATGACTTTACCGCAGTAATAAGTTTCACATTTAAGTGCTGTTCTTGTTGTAATTTTAGATTATATTTATTAAGAAACATTATCAATTCCACAACAAAAACTCATTTCCAAAACCGTTTAGTGTTCAATTATTGTAGTAGATGGTGGCACAAAAATTTCAACCTTGGCCCTTAAATAAATTACAACAAAATTTTACCACTGCTTAGCAGTTGATCTGCTATGTGGTAGAGTAATAAGATATTCAAATTCTATTATGATAAATACTTACAGAACTGGTGATGGTTAAGTCCACAAAAGTAAACGAAGTTCACCCTTAAATTAACACTGTATCAATTCTAGATTTAAGTATTTTCTACAGTGTACAGCTGGTGGATAATACAATGAATATCCATAAGTTTAAAATAACTTAAGTGTTCACAAGCCGTGTAAGTTTTTGTAATTAATCATTTTTTTCTGCTTAAAAGCAACTATTTTTACCACCATCATTTTGAATACACCTTAGGAGATTCACCTTCAGATTGTACTAAATTAGTGTTCTCTCAATTTTTTCAAAATATTCTCACCTATTGTTTTACAATGCAGACTACTCATAAAGGTTAATTATTTAATCACTTCAAAGGCAGGATTCACTCCAAGCAGGGGTCTGCAACCCCCAGGCCATGACAGTACCACCTGGTAATTGGCCTGTTAGGAACCAGGCAATATTGCAGGAGGTGAGCAGTGGGCAAGCCAGCAAAGCTTCATCTGTATCTGCAGCTGCTCCCCAGCACTAGCATCACTGCCTCAGCTCCACCTCAGATCATTAGGCATTAGATTCTAATAGGAGCACCGGTTCCTGGTGCCAAGAAGGTTGGGGACCACTGACTCCAAGGAAAACCACTTAAAATTATTTGCCTTGTTTTTTAATTGATTTTTGATGTTGCTCCCAATATTCTGAACCCTTCAAGCAACTGTTCTCACTGAAAAGCCACTAGTTTTAAACAAGTTTATTTTCTCTGGACAATTTCTTCAATTTCTGCAATCCAACATAATTTAGTTAATTCACCATTAGTAGACAGCTTTCCTTGCTTAGAAAACAAATGAGCCACTCAGAAACTTACGTTGGTTGCAGCCTCATTTTCACTTTTTATTTTTGTGAAAAAAAAATCCTGCTGTGATGAAATGTTCCATTTAAATTTTTTTATTTTTATGGCCATTGCTTTTCTGTGAGTTGTGATGAGTGTTGAAATCCAGTAATGCCTATGTCTATTGTGTTTTTTAAGCATAGCTACAATGTCATTCCACAATAAGCACAATGCTTTGCTTTCTAATTTGATAACAAAATTATCCACAGTCCCCTGTACATGCCATTTGAAATCCACTTATCTCTTCTTGTTTTGATATGATGAATATGTCGAAACAAGACATACTTTAATTTCCTAATTTAAAAAATAATAAAAGATGTCACAGAACAAAATGGTGCTTTAAATGCAGTCAAGTTATAACTGCATCGGTGTGGTTTGTGGTATACGGAGCAGCACGGCAGTGCATGAGAGCAGCATCCATGGTCTATGTCACAGCCGCTCTACTCTGCTTTGGTAGTGGGAAAGCAGCCGTAGGCAGTACATAAACAAATGAGCGGGGCTGGTTCCAGTAAATCTTCATTTGTGGATACTGACATTTGAATGTAATATAAACTTCGTGTCACCAAATATTATTATTCTTTTGTTTTTCTCAAGCATTTAAAAAATTTCAAAATTATTCTTAGCTAGAAAGCCACTCAGAAAAAAGCAAGGGTCAGATATGGGCCATGGGATGTAGTTTACCAACCTCTGTTCTAGGTAACTAAATATTAAAGTTGATATAAAAACGTTCATGAAAATTTTTCTACAATAGGTATAGGTGATTTGCATTTTAATACAGGCTCTGTTAGACATATTTATCTCTCTTTTTTTTTTTTACACAGAAATTACCACAGAGTAAATATTAAAAACAAGGTCCTTGAAATCATTCATTTGGGGCTGAGTCTTATTCTGCCATTTGCTACTTGTGCAAAGTACTTAATACACCTAAATTTGTTTCTTTATCCACATTATTGGGTTGGATAATTAGAATTCTTACTGAGGTCACAAATAAGACAAAGAGACCAGTGTTATCACCACTACTTAACATAGTGGAGACTTGACTCCTTATAATGTGGTCTGTATCACCTGGAAGCTTGTTAAAATTAAAATCAGCATTTTAATAAGATCCCCAGGTGATTTGCATGTACATTAAAGTTTAAGACTTTTATGTGCATGTATATTGGTATAAAGAGATGCTAGCCAATGCAATCACACAAAGAAAAGAAATAGAAGTTATACATTTTGGAAAGGAAGAGGTAATCCTGCCATTATTTATTTGTATATGACATGGTGGTCATCTACAATTCAGGGGAAATCAACTGAAAACCTATTATAACTAATAAAAGAGTAAATGGGGGGGGAAAGCTGAATATAAGAAACACAAAATATATTTTTATACATATAGATATAAATACACATATATACACAATTTAATAATTTTACTATACTACAGCAATGGCCAATTAGAAAATATAATTTAAAAAATCCTCTATCCACAAGAATAACAAAAACAGTAAACTACCTAGGAATAAACATAATAAGAATTGTACATGAAGAAAACTCTAAAACTTTACCGAATGTCTTAAAAGGTAATCTGAATAAATAGAGAAATATACCCTATTCATGTATAAGAAGACTCACTATAATAAAAATGCCAGTTGTCCCCATGTTAATCTGTAAAGTTAAAGCAATTTTCTCAAGGCACTTGGCAAGTTGATTCTAATTCAGCAAGAAATTTGGTGGGGAGTTGGGGTGCAAGGCCAGGTTACTTGCGCTAATGGATAGCAAGACGTACCAAAAAGCTATAGAAATTAAAACAAAATGCATTTTTGTAGAAACGGTCAAATTGATCAATGGGCCAGAAAGAGTCCAGAAATAGACATATGTTGAAGAATTTAGTTGATAAAAGTCATTTCAACTAAGAGAAGAATGGATTATTTAAATAAAAGATATAAAGACAACTAATTATCCATTTGAGTTCAATTTCTCCTACCTTATATCATATGAAATAATAAATTAAATATGTATTAAAGAGTTGATCATAAATAAAGTTATAAAAGCATCAGAAAAAAATATTGGATATTTTTATAATCTTCAACTGGGAAAGCCTTTCCTTAAGAAAGATGGAAAATTCCAAAACTAACAGCAACTGGTTGAATATATTTATAATATATGTGACAAGTGTAGGATTATGTGAAGAATATATGAGCAAGACAAAAACAACTCAAGATAAAATGAGCAAATTTTAAGAATAGGCAATACACAGGAGAAATACAAATAATCAATAAACATATGAAAAAATAATCAACCTCCCTGGTTGTTACAGTTTTCCATGGTAGTGGAACAAACCATCCCAATATTTAGTGATAAAACAACCATTGTATTATATCAGGAACTCTGCAGATCAGAAATTTGGACAGGTTACAATGAGGACAGCTTGTCTGTGCTTCACAGTGTCTGAGATCTCAGCTGGAAAGAGGTGGGTGGGAGTGACTCAACAGCTGGGAGCAGATATCTTCCTAAGGTATCTTTGAAGACTCCTCTCTCTGGGGGTTGATGCTGGTGTAGGCTGGAGCCGTCAGCCAGAAACCTATGTAGCCTCTCAAGTTGACTGTGATTCTTAGTAACATGGTGACTGGGTTCCAAGACTGAGTGTCCCAAGAGAACCAGGCATAAATTGTATCATCTTTTAAGACCTAGCTTAAAAGTCATATACAGTAGTATCAGTTCTGCCTGAGTCACAAACTCTCTCAGATTCAAGAGAAGAAAATATAGATCATTCCTCGTGATAAAAGGAATGTTAAAAGAGAATATAGGACATTATTGTAACCATTTGGGGAAAATCTATATGCCACATCATTTATCAAGAGGATGCAAATCAAATGGCTCCAGACCATTTATCAAACATCATATTGATAATTCTTTTCAGTTTCATTCATTCATTGGAAGAAAGAGTAGGAGGGAGATAAGGAAGATAAAAAAACAAAAACATTGTACTAAATTTTAGCACTGTGTTTTTCCCTAAAAAATCCTTGGCCTGGGAAGAATTTATTTTTGTTCAAAATGTTATTAAAAATTGGCCATTTTTTTTTTTAGGATATGCTTAAATAACAATATATTTTCATGTTTAAATAAACAAAAGCAAAGAAATTTTTCTTAATTTAACTGATCCTTCAACATTAGAACATACACTCTACTGAACTTAAAATTGAATTTTCCCCCTGTACTTTATAAGTGTAGAAGTGAATAATAAAAATTGTGTGTGTGTGTGTGTGTGTGTGAGTGTGAAAGAGAGAGAGAAACAAGGGGATACACCTTTTCTTGGATTTTAGCTTTTTAAAGAATAGTTTTGAATTATATTTCAGAAAGTAAGAAGTTCAAGCGTAGCTAATTATATCTGATTTTTAATAAACCATGCAAGTATTATTTTGTTCCAAGAGAATTTTCCTATATAAAAGAATTCATTAAGTTTAATAAATGATTTGTAATTAATGGGTTGATATTTCTGGTGAAGTTTCAAGTGTTACATTGTTTTTTATATTAAGTACAATAGCATATAGGAGAATACTTTTACCAAGACTGTTAGAACAGAGAAAACTTTTTCCAAAAAGAAGATACATTTTATGTTCTTTACCAAAGCCATCTGGGTTCTCTTAATATAAATGTGATGTATAATTTTATATTTATTTACTGTACCTGTGATATTTATATAATGGTAATTGTATAGTTAACTACAAAGTATGTAGCAGAAGATTTGCATATCTTTCACACAACTAGATTGCTGCATACACTGTTATGCAAGTTCATAATCTCACCCTGATTTTGGTACCTGACACCACAGAAATAAAGGCAGGGGATTCAGAACTAGTAAGGAACAATGAAGAGCGCATGCTCTCTCCAGCTATGCTGCAGTAATAGTTGAAGCTGCTTTCCCCGCAACATCATCTTTTTGACACTTGCAAGAGAATAATAGATTCTTCTTTTGCAATTGCTAATAAAATACCAACACCAAGTTAGCAAATTAAAAAGTTAAATTTCTCAGAGTGACATGACTCATCTATATTGCACATAAGAAATAAATATTTTATTTGCTGCATCATTCGATTCAATTTCTCGGTATGCATTATTTGCAATAGAAGTGAATTAATTTTTTTTTTTTATGGCTGCCTATTCTGATTTTCTCCCTTTAAACCATGTCCCTGAATCTTTATGCAAGAGGACAACCTGGAAGAGTGAAATTGATACCGAGTGAGAAAGCAGAGCATAAATCAGTTTCCACTCCGGGCAGCGCTCCGTTTATAAACTCTGTTAGTAATCTGTTTTGTTTTTATTTTCAAATTAGGAGTGTGTATTCCCATAGAACCAATGTTCTAATCTGTTATCTCAGTCTTGTCAACAAAAGCCTTTTTATGATGAATAATATAGAAATACCATGTATTTGCTCAAACAAGATAGAGAACAGTGCAGTTGTTCTCTTGATATTGGACACAGGTTGTTGAGGAAAAGCCCGTTGAGGAGGTACTGGAGTCTTTAGTGCCTTTCTGAAGGGGACTTCAGGGAACTCTTACTAACAAGTTATAGTCCTTTATTACTTCTAATTACACTACAAAAATATGTGGCTTTCCTTATCCTGCATTACCGACTATTAAAGCCATTTTCCATTTATTTGGGGAGGCAAAGAGTTACTCTATTCTGTTGTTGGGGTATTGGCCCATGTCTTGTTCTTAAACGGAATAAAAGAGAACAGGAAGAGAAGGCAATTAGTGAGCTAAGAAGAGATGACAATAGGACCACTTGGGTGAGGAGGAAGGCAAGTGGGGAGGAGGTAATTTGGGTTTGTATGTTAGAAAAGGAGGTGGCAAGAGTAAGCCACCAGGTGTCCATCTGACCAGGACAGCCAGTTTGCTGCCTAAGCTGGATGTGATGGTGAGGTGGGCAGGGTGGAAGTTTGGAAAGAGGACCTAACAATTGAATTTTCATATACATGGGATATCCATAACCTAGGGTGAAACCAAATATGTTTGAAAAGATTTCAGCAGATAACCCAATATTTTAAATTTCCTTGTAATCAATAAATATGGTTCCATTTTAATGATCCTAAGCAGACACAGGTGTGGAGAAAGGTTTAATCTTTGGAATTTGCTCTTTAAATAATGCAGTGACAGGATCCAGTTTGTCATCCCATCATGGAGATCACGCCCTAACAGATGTACACATTTACCTGCAAGCAAAGAGTAAACAGGTGTGTGAGGTGGGTGTGTTAAGGCAGGAAACCAAAGGAGGAATTTATGCTTCTGACTCTACAAATGGTAGAGTCATGGGTCTTGAATATGTCATAAGAAGGAAGAAAACTACCTACTATGTTCCAGGCTATAGAGGTGCTTTGGTTGATTTCATTAGAGTTATATATATTTTAATAATCTTTTTGATAAAATGGTAGGTAACTGAAGTTATAGATCAGGAGCAAATATCTTGAGGCTATAAAAGTAACCATAAAAATTATATCTTTCCAGAAATGAGCTGGGGGAAATATCATCTTCTTCCTTCTTTGCTCCGTCTTAACAATTGCACTTTGAATTTCTTCCTGACAATGCACCTTCATATATGACTTAAAGCTATTCTATTCATTCCTTTCTTTGAAATAGCAACAACAATTTTTATTATTAGTTTTTATTTGCCCCAAGTTCGTGCCAGGTATTATACATATAATACTTAAAATATAAAAATTCAAGAACGTTTTAATAATATTTAGAATATAAAGTTTCTAATCTTCATAACAAGCCTTTAAGCTAAGTCATACCACTACTTCACAGATGAGGAAACTGAAGCTCAGGAAATTGTAATATGTATACTGCATTATATTGATATGCGCTTACTTATACATATAAAGATTTTTGCTGAGGCTCATAAATGCAAGTGTTCAGTTAAAGATAACCTCTGTCATCAGATCTTTCAGGTTAAACACTTGCAATGATGTAAAAAATCAGATGAAACATGGGGAAACGATTGAAACCTGGCAGTAAAATTTTACAATTCAATAGCGTGAATAAAATGGACATAAAACAAAAATAACTAGAAAAATGAACAATATTTGACTAATGTACTGACCAGCATATCAATAAAAGAAACTTTAAAAACATTGCAAAGAAAAGGTAAGCTGATACGAAGATCAAATATATACGTGCTTTTCATCAAATTGATATTTTTGTTAGTTCTGGGAGTGTACTGATTTTAAAATAAAGTGCTGTAGACTTTCACTAAATGAAGTCTGGTGCCATTACAGATTTTTTTCCCCAAGTCCAGTTTATTTGCTTTGGCTTTAGCTAAGCATTGTGGGGGTTGTTATTATGTAAACAGAAAAGAAGCTAGCAGATTTGCAAAGTACAAGATGAACATATTTCTGAGTGTCCTAGAGCTTACGCCACCAGATTCTGGCATTTTGTCTTAAAACTGAAGACTCCAGGTCCCTGCAAACATTGCTTTCTGATTCCTAAAACTATAAAAGTTTGAATTAAAATATTAATTCTCCACATCATTGCCTCAGTATAAAGTAACTCTAGCCGTACATATAAAAATATATATCTGAATATGGTGGCATGTAATAAAGTTTTTATTATTATGCATTTTAAAATGACTGTATTGCCCATGAATGGCATGGCCATAAAGTAATTAAATGGATAGGCAGAGAAGAATGGCTGTAAAATATCCATCATATTCTGTGACATTTTGTATAATAGCATATACAATGCTTTATTTTCATAGTCTTTCTCATCTGAAACTCAGCACTTTTCCTACAAAAAGAATGATGGCACAATAGTCTAAAACTTAGAGTGCATGGAAATAAGGCTAACATTTTCCAACGTTAATATTGTGGTTTCCAGATTTACTGTATATGTTCTGCAAAGAGAACAAGAAAACCAACTACATTTCTATTCTGAAATCCAAAAAGAAGCTTCCAAAGGATAAAATTGATAATAACCAGAGTAAAATAATTTGTATCTCAGTCCAAAATCTATCCTAGACTCTACTAAATGTTTTGTTAAGAGGTATTTTATAGTGACTGGGACAGAGCTGGGTGTGTAGTGGACCAACAGTAAACAATGCTTCAGTTAAACAGCCCATTCTTTTGGAAAATAGCTCCTACCTTAAAAAAAAAAGTTTATTTTTCTAATCCTGTGGTTAGACTAGTTTCTATAGAAACAATTGACTGTCATTTTGGTTTCACAAGACCTCCATCCACATAAAGAAAAAAGTGGATACTGAGTTTGTAAAAGTAGCATAGACTTCATGTGATTGAGAAAAAGTCAAAGGCTATATGAAAAGCCAGCTACAGCCACATCATATGGCAAAATTCTCTTTTTCAAAGGCCATTGGGACAGAGTGGCAAGAAGACAGTAGAAGTAGAGGTAAAGAAGAAAACATTATCTTTTTTCCTTGGCAGATTATTCTTTATGATTATGGAGATAGGGAGACAGCAGGGATTAGAAATCTGTCCTGGATTGGTGATTCATCACAAATGCTGATATCAGGGCACTAAGAATTTGTGCCTTTACAGTACTGCAAAGACACTTTAGCATGAAATCTGCCCCCAGTATGGTAAGATTGCCTGCTCAGTCATGGAAGCCTAAAAACGCCATATTTTTATCCTTATTGGAAAATGATAAAGTCATGATCAGTTAAGTGTTATTATATTTTAGAAACTTTAGGTATCTTTATGTTCTTTTCTTCCCCTTTCAATGCCACTTAATGCATTGATTCTTAGGGTCCCACAAAATTGGGGAAATATTAGGATAAACTTCTGTTACTAGTTATGAGCCTAATTGCCCTAACATGCCTATGCTTTTTAATGTATTCTGATGACTTCCAAAAAACAGCTATGCATAGCAATTAGATGGAATGTACCTGTTAAAGTTTGTATTCAGGTAATGATTAGCATTCTCCATAAACACCTCAGTGTAAAACCAGCTCAATCCTAAATTTTTATCAAAATATTTTTATCAAGTGACCAAGAGACAATACAGAGAAACCCATTTTGCTGGCACCTTGTTTTTATACAATCCTGGGGTGGGATTAAGATTAAGAAAATGTAATGCCGTCAATACTAGAGTAATGATGAGTTTTCATTCCTTTCGAAAAATAAATCTTTGAACAGTCAGCATTCTAAATTAGATAGCCAAAGAATTTCACAATTTATGTTAATTTTTCAAAAATTATTGTCCGAAATGTTTTTGGCACCTTTAATACTCCTTACTTTTCAAAGAAAAATTTTCTTGGCTCTTCTCTACCCTCTGTTCTGAAAAGTCAAGAGTATTCAGTGTACTTTACTAGCCAAAGAGATGTCTTTGATTTAATAATATCCTGATATGCTTGAATGTTGCCTCCACGGGCTTTTAGAAAAGTTTTTCTAAAGTGCGACATACATGTAGACATACGCGACATATACGACATACACCTCTAAAGGCTTTTAAAGTCCAGAACTATAATGTTAAGTTTTCCCAGTACATTTATATGTGCCAGACATTGTGCTAAGCACTTACTATTACCTCATTTAATTTTCTTAACAATCCTTTAAGGCAGGCACTATTATGATTCTCATTTTACAGGAAAACAAATGCTTAGAGGGATTAAGCAACTTGACCAAGGTCACACAGATAAATGTCAGAACCAGAATTCAAACCCAAATTTTTCTGACTTCAGAGATGCATTTCAGGATGAAAGAAATATTTCCCCAGGGAAATTCCACATAGATATATAACTGCTGAAGTCTGTCACCAATAAACTCTAGATTTATTGCTTGCCAAAACTATTTTCGAAGATATGCTTCCAGGCTTAATGACTTCTATACCTATAGAGTCCGAGTGAACATTCAATTTATTCCAGGTGAAGTGAAATAAGACTGATTCTGTGATGCTTTTACATGAAAGAAATGACTCATGAATGGTAAAAGTTCAAACTCTGTATTGGCTTTGCTAGGAGAACTATTTATGAAAAATGGGTCTTTCGTCATTATTTTTACAGCCACTTTGAGTAAATGATAACAAGCTATTCTGGCTGAAATACTATTGACTTCATGTATCCACAGAACTAGATAGTCTAGTGTGAGGACTTCAATTGGTGCATAAAATTTCTTGACATTCTTGGAATTCAACATGAAAGATGAAAGCAATAATAAGTAAATCAAGAGCAGCCAGTGTCCCCTGATACAGAACTTAAATGCTTATAATACACATTGACTTCCTAACTTCAACCATCATACAAATAGCAAATCAGGAATTTAGTAACCATCTATAATTGGCTGTAAACAATGAAACTTCTGGAAGAGGGTTAAAGCTTTGAGCACCAACTGTCAATGTGAGCAGCATTTACCATTAACTACAATATTGATAATGAATGTATTGTTAGTGCTAAAAGGTGCTTGTTTTATTGTCAACATTGAAATATTAGTTTTCATTCCCCCCAAAAAGTCAGTATGTAATGAATAAAAATACAGTCGAAAGCAGTACTTTGTTTACTTATGAAAACACAGACTTTCATGAATCACAAAATATTATTACTCACAATACTCTTAAGAGGTTGATCTTTGCCATTCTATAAGAGTAGAATGCTTTGTTTTAGAGTGCATTCCTAGAAGAAGCTAGAAGAAAAATATAGTTAAAATTTTTTTCAGTCAAGATCCCAACAAGAAATAGATGGTATATTCAAAAAGGTTTTACCTGGAAAAATTTAACGAAAGGGCATTTACAGAACTGCACTTAAGGTTAAGGCAACCAGCAAAAAATATTGTGGCACCTCAGGACAGCAACAGGAAGTGCCATGAGGGTTGGAACCATGGAGTAAGAGCCACCTGAAAGGAACTTTATAGAGGAACTCAACATTGCCAGCACCTGGCAAAGCAGGAAGGAGCAGAAAGAATCAATATTCTAGTCTCTTGTCTCCTTTCACCGTGCAGCCTCTTGCCTGTGCCTCTCATTGGCCAAAACCATCCAAAAACCAGAGATCCAGGGAATTCAGCCTATAGAGGAGGCAGTCACCTTGGGCACAGAGCAGAAGAGAGAAGGGCAAGGGGTAGACCTGGAGGAGCATGAATAAGTAGCACAAGTCAAGTTTTGGCCTCTAAGTGTTTAAACAGAAAAGAAAGGAAGTGGAAGAGGGAAGGAGGAAAGGAGAGGGAGGGAGGTGGGGAGGGAGAGGGCACCTGAGTATGAACAAGAAAGAAAGCAACTATGATTATCTACATAAATATCATAATATATACAATACTAAAAAGTAAACAGCACACAGGAAAAATTTATAACAGACAATAAATGGAGAATATAATACATCACCCATTTTACGTATAACATGAAGAATCTAATAAGCCAATTAGCAAAACGACATAAACAGATTGTCTCCAAAAAAGAAAATACATGTGGGCTAGTAGAGATAAGAATTTAGTATAATCAGTAGTTAAAGAAATAGATATTAAAACCAAACTAAGATCTATTTTTCCTACTGAATTATCAAGGAAAAAAAAGTAATACTTAATACGAGCAAAGATACAGTGAAATAGGTCTTGCATATTTTTAGTACAAGTATAAATTGGTGCAGTATTTCTGAAAATTAATTTAACAATAATTCTACTTTCAATATTATGTCTTAAGGAAATAGAAATGTATATAAAGATCTAAGCACAAGGCTGTGCATAACACCTTTAATTACAATAGACAAAAAAGGAAGTAAGTGTCCAACATTAATTGAATGGTTAAGCAAATTGCACAGCATTCTTTCCATCAGATTTTGTGAGGCATTAAAACCCATGTTTACAATGAGGTTTTTTTTGTCAGGGTAAGCAAAAATGAAGTATGCCAAATTGTACATACAATATGATCACAGACATGTTTAAAGGAAAGTACTAAAGGAAAAATGTCAAAATGTTAATAATTGTTATTTCTTTGGATAATAAGAATATGGTGATTATTTTTCCTTTTGCTTCTTTATACTTTTGTGTACTTTCCAAATTCTAAAATGAGGATGTATCCATTAATATTTATTGAATGCTCACGTTGCACCAGTCATTATCCTGGGACCTGGACACACAAAGCTCATGAGGCACAGTCCTTGCCTCAAGTAGCTTCTAATCTGGTATCTTATTTTTATATTGTTAACTTAAAAAATTATAGAACAAGAAAGCTGTTGATTATTTAACTAGAGTTGGTGAGTAGCATCCCATCCGTTTCTCATTTGATTTCTTCCCTCACACCACCTTTCCAAGCCCAGAGGCTTGGAATCCTGCTGCTTCATCTTCAAAAATGTATCTAAAACCCTATGCAAGGTAAATCAATAAATTTCAGAAAAAAATAAATAAGATAATATCTGTAAGGCCTCAGAGAAGGCAAAGAGTTCTTAAACAGGACACCTTAAATGAAAAGAAAAAAGAAAAAAAATAGTAAATTTGTTTGCTCACTATTAATGAAACAAAATGGTAAATTGTACTAAATTAAAATTAAAACTATTCATCAAAACACATGATTAAGAGTAAAAAGACAGGTCACTAAGGAGAAAGAAATTTTTACAATTCATATATGACTCATATCCAGAATATATATAGAACTCCTACATAGCAATAAGAAAAAGGCAGACAACCCAAGAGAAAAATGAGCAGATTTGAACAGGCAATCACAAAAGGATAAAATAAACATTGAAAGGTTTCTAAATATTAGTCATCATGGAATGCAAATGAAAACCACAATGTGATATCACTACATTCCAAATTAAAAGACAGATGTGGACAAAGATAAGGAGCAACTGAACTTGCATACACCCAGGTGGGAATACAAATTGGTATAATCACTTTAGAAAACCACTGGACATCTACTAAAGGTGAATATAGGGAATCTCATGATCCAGGAATTCCAGTACTGGGTGTATACCCAAGAGACACACATGCAGATATTCTTATCATTACATTTGTAATTGCCAAAAACTACAAACGATCCAAATGTCCATCGGCAGTGAATGGATACGTACAGTTTAGTACACATGCATAAGGACTACTTTCCTGTGATGAGAATTAACCACAACTACATATAACAACCTTGAT
Organism: Eonycteris spelaea; assembly: GCA_003508835.1. Classification (NCBI taxonomy): domain Eukaryota; kingdom Metazoa; phylum Chordata; class Mammalia; order Chiroptera; family Pteropodidae; genus Eonycteris; species Eonycteris spelaea. The sequence goes on from PUFA01000162.1 coordinate 819,313, forward strand.
AAATACCAGAAGCGTAACACCACGTGAAAGAAGGCAGACACAAAGAGTCCATACTGCATCATCTGTTTATGTGACATTCAAAAACAGCTAAACTGATCTGTGGCATTAGATTCAGGATTACTGATTATCCTCAGCAGGGAGTGCCTGAAAAGAGGGGAGAAGGTAGCTTCTGGAGTTCTAGTAATGATTTTCTTAATCTGGCTGGTGATTATACTGGTCCCTTTATGAAAATTCATCAAGGCATACTCTTTTATAAGTATGTTAAACTTCAATTAAAATTATCATATATAGTTATATACATATATATATATATACATGCACACACATATGTAAAATAGAATATAAATGTATTTACACACACATACGCCATCCAAAATGTAACCACTCCTGACCTCTTCCACTGTTCTCTCCAGTCCAAGACTACTGCAAAGTTCTTTGCCCCAAATCCTCTCTTGCATCCCTATAGCCTTCACCTGTAGTCAGAATGATAATTTTTAAAACTGAAGTTAGGTCATATCTGTCCTTGGCTCATAACCAGTAGTAACTTCACTTGTCAATCAGAATAAAATCCTCAGAGAGATATATATTCCTAACAGCCTACATAAAATAGGCTCACTACCCACACTTGTCACCTTTATCCCTTTACCTTTATTTTCTTTATAGCTCTCATCACCAACAGACATGTCATTTACTAGGTTATTTATTTATAATTGGTCTCTCCACCACTAATATATAAGCTACTTGAGAGCAGGGGCTTTATCTTTCTGCATTATATGCCTAACGTCTAAAACAGTGAACTTGACATAAAGTAAAGAATGAATGAGTGAATGAATGAGGATAATCACCAAAAAACATAGAAAATAGAATGTATATGTTTAGTCTACTTTTATAGGTTAGGAAACTAAAAGAATGAATTACATTAAGAAACAAAAAATGAAATTACTTGATGTTTTCATAAGTACAAACCAGGTCGTCTTTTTTTCTCTCTCCCTCTCACACCCTGTTTCTTCCTCTGTCTTTCACCTACCCCATACCCACACATACACACATACATGCACACGTGGGCATAGGTAGAAGGAGAATGGAATAAGGACAATTCTCCTAATTTGTGGAAGTAAGAATGTAAACTACCTTGGTCATTACAATTTATACCCACTTTACTTATGTCATCATCACAAAGTATATTCTATATTCTATATACATATGTGTGTATAATTGCAGAGATTATATAATCCTAGTGGCTCATAATAAAATTAGAATGTCATCTATGTGAAGATTCATTATATTGGAATTAGGCATTTTGTATGAGCCTTGTTTTTTGTACATATGGCACATGATAGTAAATACTATATACCATAGTAAAGAATCTATCATTTTTCTTGCCAAGAATATATGTACTTAGGACTTCGGGTTGCTCTCTTTGGCACTTTGCATAAGAAAAATTTTCAACCAAAGTAAGACCATTTTGCTTGGTCCATTAGCGATCAAGCCCTGAAGATGCATTTTTTGAAAGTGAATATGCCCAGAAATTGAGATAGTTTCAGTTAGAAGTCTCACTTCTCTGTTCTCAGAATGAATTGTAGAGCCCCTGGAGCAGACAAGGGTGTTTAATTTCTTTTTCTATATAGATATCAATTACTTTTCAAAGGGCTGACCGGTGGGATTTGTCACTTGGCAGATTATCTAAAAACGAGCTAAATGTGCAAATGTGCATGTGGGAGGAGGGGAAGTTCCAGTTTGGTTGTCAATCTAGTTGACCCTTCACTTCTGGTTAAAATTTTTTTTTAAAAGGACAGTTTTTGTCCCTTTTAGTTACTTAATAACTGACTACACAGTTTTGTTGGTTTGTTTTTTAATTGAAAAAAATTGGGAAACTTAGTGATAAGACCCCGATATGTGCTCAACTACTAGTATCAGTCTTCTTCACTTCCTCCCTCTCAGAAAGCAGTTAAGCATAACATCAAGCCATAACTTTAAGAGTGGATTAGATAATAAAATGAAGCCCAAGATACATTGAGTGTAACGAGTCCAATGTCAGAAGATCATTTGTTCATCAAGCAGTTAATGTCTTTTAATAAGCAGAAAATGATGGTTAAAAGGAATGATGGCTTTAATTTTGAATGCAAAATAACTGTTAATGTCCGAGGAGAAAGCAATGCCAAAGTTTACTCTGAAACTGACTTATAGATCAGGAGGGCAAAGTGTGAAGTAATGAGGACATGTACATAACTCCAGTTAAAAATTGTGGCTTCATCTTAACCCTATGTCTTGAAAGTTGTATAACCTAGGGCAAGTTAACCACTCTGAATCTCAACTTCCTTGGGATGTAAAATGAGGATGGTAAAAACACCTATCTTGCAGGGCTTTTGTGAAGATTACATGAGGTCTTAGATCCAAAAATGGTTTGTAGCCAAGAATATGTGATGATAATGTATAGGATTATTACTGTGCTTAAATAATTCATTGACTACCCTTCTTGCCTTCTCTCTACCTCCTAAAGTCAGTTCTCCAAGGTTTAGCTAAAGTTAACTAAAGTAGCTTGACCAATATCACATATCTAGTAAGTAGCAGTCAAGATTCGAACCCAGGCCTGCCTGCTTCTTTTTCCTTTGTTAATTATTAACCTCTTACATTTTAACTTACTTTACATATCTGTGTTTGTCTTTCTATCCCTCCATACTTTCGTCTTTGGTATACCTATAATGAGTAGGGTAGAGGCCTATAACAAAGATGACTAAGGTGTGGTCCCTGTACTTAAGGAACTCTTATAATCCATTGGCAGGAAGATAGATGACAGGCCAACAAATCTCTAAATAACATGGAAGAATTTAAGAGATCCGTAAGGGATGGAGCATCAGTCTCCTCATCTATCACATGGGAATAATACTCTACCTTACATAGCTGTTGTTAGGATAAATTGAAATTCTTGTGTCAAGTGTTTGTCAAAGACTGTGACTCATACTAACTGCTCAGTATATGGAATCTATAATGTTGCCAGTCCCAGGATAATAACTAAGATATAAAGCTAGAAAAGCAACTTGGCACCAGATTTTGAGAGCTCAGTAAAAATAATTGTGCCAAGGTCAGTAATCATTCTGAAAAGAAGTGAGAGTTGATGCTTTTTCACATTACCTTTCAAAATTGATCATAATTGAGATGGAGTTGCTGAAAACAGTTGTAACTAGCTTAAAGGAGATATTTATTTGATATACTAAAAGGAAAGATGATACTTTCAAGTTTGATGCCCTATACTTTTTCTTCCACAGTAATTAGTGAATGCCAACGGCAGGAACTGGAGTCTGTGAGCTACTCCTCTCGCTATGCTCTGGGCCTCTTTTATGAGGCTGGCATGAAGATTGATGTCCTGGGCCGGGCAGTACATCACCAGTAATCCCTGCATACGCTTCATCTCCATTGATAACAAGAAACGCAATATAGGTCAGTACCCCCATTATTTCCCTTAAATACAGTAACAATGGTGGGTGTAGATCATGGAAAATGCTTTAATTGAGTGTTGCCATTCTGCACAGAGCAAGCATTTAACTCCAAGCCACGGGGGATAAAATTTAATGTCACGTTTGGCCAATAATAAAATACACAGTGAAACCAGCAAAGTTTTTCAGAAAATCATTCAGCACATGGTTTGTATTACTGAGTTTATGAAAATAGTGTCAAAAGGTTTAAGATTTCAGAATGTCCCAATTTCTATTGCTTTAACATGAACATCTATATACAAATGTATCTCTCATCATTTGTTTCATGGTGAAGTTTGTTTTTTGTTTGTTTGGTTTTGTTTTTAAAATTTGATAAATGCTGCTCTTGTTTCTAGTTCACAGACTAGGGGAAAAAAGGGGGTGAATTTTATGATGTTATGGAAATCCCTCACTTTAATATAATTGTATTTAATTTTTGTCTGAGAGACTACATAAAATTATTTTGTATACATATAACTAAGTACGATAGGTAAAATGTTTCATAAGAGCTTTATTGGAAGAGGATAAAATCTGCACTCTACTCTTTTTGTTGTAGTTAGTTATAAAAATTAGACTTGAACTGCAACAATAAACATAACTGGTTCATTTCAGACATAAAGGTGAAAGTGTATTCTTATTTGTAGGATTGTGGTGATCCCTGAGATACTGCTTTTCATGGAATAAATTATAATCTAAAATGACTAAATTCTTTAAAGGAATTGTCATTTCAATTTGTTACAGTGTTTTATGGTGCAGTGGTGGCTACATCAAGCCATTAGTTTGAAGTCTTGCTTGATAAAATCACCAACTAATGTCTCGTGGTTTGCCAGAACTTAATAATGATAAAAATGGGCTACAGGTTAGTTTTATATCAGAGCACATGATCTTAGAAAAATGTTTCTTTTATAACTTAAAACTCCCTAAGGGCGAGACTGTTTATGTTAACATGATACCACATATATGTACAATCAGCAGTTCATGAAATGCCCTGTAACAGCAATAGACTAACCATTTTTAACTCTACAACTACTTTGTTCTAAGGAAAGAAAAATGGCCCTTGATCTTCTCATGTTATACATCTTGAATTACACATTCTCTTTTGTGTATTTCTTCATAAGAAATGATATCTGTTAGGATGTATGTAGTAATTTGTAATGGAAAAAAACAATTTAGACTTGTTTAAATAACATAAGGACATTTGTTGCATTATCGACTATGGACTGAATTATATCCCCCCAAAAGCTATATGTTGAAGATCTAACCTCCACATGATTGATTATCTTTGGAGATAGGGCTTTTAGGAGGTAGTTAAGGTTAAATGAGTCATAAGGGTAGAATCTTAACCCAATAGGATTATTTGCCTTATAAAATGAGAAGAGAGAGAGAGAGCTCTCTCTCCATCCTTACGCACACACCAAGGAAAGGCCATATGAGAATAGTGAGACGGTGACAAGGTGAGTGTTCTGTGAGCCAAGAAAAGAGTCCTTATCAGAACCAAATCAGTTGGTACCTTGATCTTGGACTTCCCAGCCTCTAGAGCTGAGAGAAATAAATTTGGGGTATTTAAGCCACCCCATCTATGGTATTTTGTTATGAAAGCCCAAGCCAACTGATACATTATCTAAGAGGAAGCAGTTGGGGAGACTTCAGGATTGGTTAATTTAAGAGCTGGGTAATATCTTTAAGGACATTTATCTTTCTCTGCTCTCTTTCACTCTCAATGTAGCAAAATGAGAATAACAGTTGCAGTCATATCCAGGCCCAACAACAGGCTTAGGAAGAAGAGGGACTATTACTGTCTCTGTCCCTTTTTAAGAATCAAGAAAATCTTTCCAGAAACTGTTCAGCTGACCTGACTTAATCTTGTGTCTTCTGGGTCAGAATTTGGTTACTCAACCAGTCTGAAACCAATCACAAGAAACAAGAAGGGTGGGACTGCCTTGATGAGCTTAGAGGAATTAAGATCTCCTAGAACTGGTATTAGGATAATCTTTTCAGTCCTATGTGGGTAGATACCTGAATATCTACTTTATTTGTTAGGAAGAAAAAAAGGAGTAGTGGATGCTGGGTTGGCAACAAATGATGCCTATTATCTTCAAGTAGAGTCACATCTTATGTGGGAGGTAGAGTTCTAAATTTGGCACATAAAGAGAAGAATTGTGCATATTCAAAATCTGAAAATCCCTTAAAACTACATGACATTTTGGAGAGTGACGTAACTTTCAGTATATTCAGTATTTTTCCAACATTCAATAGATTTCATTTTCTTTGGTAAGGCCAGATGAAATAGTTGGTTTGCATTTATAGGGCAGAGTGATATTTTCTACTATGAAAGGCACATAGGAAAGAAAGAAATAGCAGTCATCCCTAGTAACATTAAGTTCTCTGTACAAATGAAGTGAGTTGGTGGGTGAAAGTACTCGTATTACACAATGCAGGAGCAATTTATAAAATTGAGTTATGCAAATTTGAAAGTACAACATAAAATGTTAACAAATTCTCACATGATTGACAGCATTTGAAATAATAGAAATACAAATAAATTTTTTAACATTAACACAGAATTTTAAAGCTGGAGGGATAGGTGAATTGGAAGCCATGTTTTTGCTACAGCCCATGGTGTTGCCACTTCAGGCGGCAAAGAAATACCTACATTTCTGTGTCAGTTTTATGGAAAATTAATCTTAGCTTATGCAAGTTTTAAATTATGGGAGACCTCCAATAATGGTGTTCCCTAACATCAAATCTAACTGCCTTGCATTTGAACTTCCTTCTCACTGTCTGGGGCCAGGAAGCTAAGTGTGGCTGGTTGAATCCATATCATATAAATGTTCATATACTGTAAATCCACTGTTTTTATTGATATTGATATTTAACTAGACCAGTAAGTGTTGTCTCTTTATGTCATTAACACTACCACACATTCGCCCTTATTGGGGTGTTTGATTGAATCAAGAGTTCATACTGTAATACACAGACTCAACCAACGAAGGAAAACATTGTGTTCTTCAAGGAAGGGCAGCAACAAGATAGACAGAGGCTGGCAGGATTGAGTCTACAAAATACAGGCTGTTGTTAAGTCTTAACGAGAGCCAGAAGATAAAGGATTAGTGGTCCAAACCAGGCAAAAGTCAGAGTAATCATTTGTTAGCTGTCAGAAACAGGCGATACATGCAGAAAGCCACAACCAAAACCAAAGTCTCCTTAGACAGAGGGGTTAACTTCCAAGATGAACTAGACTCAACTTCAAGTACCAGAAGTTATGGAAATGACCCAATATACCTAGGTTTGCATTTCCCAAAATGTGTTTAATGGAACACCAGTTTTTTGAGATACTCTATGGGAAGTGGCTCTGTCATCAAATAAGTTTGCAAAATGCTGCTGACTTAACCCCTGTTTTGGTGAGCCTCAGGGTATATTATCCTGTTAAAAGACATTCCTATAGATTCCTTCTCACTTTGTTTAATCTGGAATTTCCCAAATATACTTGACCATGGAATATTTTATTTGGACATCACATTTAATATTCCACAGAAATGGTTTCTCAGACACGCTTGAGAAACCCTGACATGATATTACCTTTGTGCTTCAGTCCTGGGTGGGAATTATAGGTCAGATGATGGAGTTGGGGAAGTCTGGTACTTGAGATTTTTTTAGAAATGGAAGAAGCCCTGTTGCAGATAAACTCAAAGCTTGGTGGGATTAGAATTGGACACAATTTATGTTGAAATAAAGTCTTTATTTTTAATGTGGATAATTTTATAAAATATCAATAAGATTGTCAAAGTGGGAACAATTTGGACTTTAAAAGACCCAGATTCAAATTCTGAAACATGTTAATGATATGACCTTGTGTAATCCTTGTAATTGTTTATAACATTAGTTCTTAAAACAAATACACTAAAAAATTATAATGGGGTGAGCATAACAGAAGTTAATTTCTTGCTCACATAGCCCAACCAGGTGACTCTGCCAACTTCATCAAGTGGTCTACAGAGTCACTGTGCTCATAGGCATCAAATTGGTGGATAAGAAAGAGAAGGATGAGGGCACATGGGATAATTTAAGGGCCAGAAGCAAGTAGTGGTGCACATCAGGAGTGCTTACTTCTTTTGGTTAGAACAGTTATGTGGCAACACCTATTTGGAAAGGAAGCTGGACATGTACCTACTTATACATGTGGGAAGAATAAAAAGTGTGTTTGATAAACATCTAGCCAGTTTTTGCTATAACGTTTAGCATAGGTCCTTCTGTGAAAGGAGCAAATTAGACCTATGTGATTGATAATAGATTTCAACGCAAGTAAAAATCATTCAACAGGTAGTCGTCACCCAGGGCAGAAACTAAGAATGAATCTAAGGCTGGGTCTAGACTCAGCAGAAAAGGATTCTGCCAACCATTAGCAATGTCTGTGATGCGGCGGGCATAGGGAGTAAAACCGCAAATGAAATACATTTATCTCCTGTGTAGGAAAACACTCGTGTGTTTCTCCTTTGCTCTCATCACAACATTTCTAACACCAGACATATGGGTTTTTCACACATCAAGCAATTCTATGATACCAGCTGGGTATCTTACAATTCAATTCAGTTTTGACATTATCTGCCTGGGGTTAGCATCAGATTCCATAGTCTAAGGATTCAGTCCCACAAACTGCCCCCACTTTAGATGCCAATTGCAAGTCCCAGGTGCCATCTGTACTTCTCACTGACTAGCTCTACACAAAGCTTCTCATGACTCCTCCCTGAGTTCAATAACTTACTAAATGACTCACAGAACTCAGGAAAACATGTCTACATTGTTGTAAAATAAAGAATATAATATAGGAAACAGATAAACAGCCGGATGAAGGTGAGGTCCAGAAGGGTCCTAGGTACTGGAGCTTCTGTCCCTGTGGAGTTCGGGTGCACCACCCCCCGGCAGGTGGAGTGTTCACCAACCCAGAAGCTCTCCAAACCCCATATTATTCAGATTTTTGTGGAGACTTCATCCCATAGACATGATCGATCATTAATACAATCTCCAACTGCTCTCCCCTTCCAGGAGGATGGGGAGAGGGCCTGAAAGTTCTGAGTTTCTAACACGTCCTCTTTTATCTGATAACCAGCCCCAGTCCTGAAGCTATCCTAGAGCCCACCAACGAGTTGCCTCATTAGAACAAAAGACATTCCTATCACCCAGGAATCCCAAGAGATTTAAGAGCTCTGTGTCAGGAATCAGGATCAAAGACCCGATATTAGAACAAAAGATGCTCCTAGTGCTCATATCACTTAGGAAATTACAAGGGTTTTAGGAGCTCTGTGCCAAGAACTGAGGGGAGATATGCATAGATCCCTCCAAAGATTTTAAATTTGGATTCAGACTGGCCAGGAGTCAAACTTCCTACATTCAACTCAGTTTACCACTTACTAATTGTGTGAATTTGGATAATTTTTTAAAACTGTTTACTGATTAATAAGATGAGGAATATGATGCCAGCCCTAAAAGGGTTGAGGACGAAATGATTTAAACATATAAAGAGCTTTGATTGCACTTAGTAAATATCAAGTCTATTGATGGTACCTATTATTATATTTAATAATTTTAGCCTTTAATTTGGGTATTATATTTTTAAAACAACAGGCATAAATAATAAAGCCTAATTTAGGTAAATTCAATCCTGTTACCAGTACAAATAGGAGTCAGGAAGGCTTAAATAAAATGTACAAATTACCCTGAAAATTATTAGTCAGAATTTAGCATCCTTCTCTGTTCACCATCTGGACGAGTATTTAATGATCAGTAAAAGACCAATAGGCAGCAATCTGAGGAGATTAATGTAATCTCCAACTCTGGAAATATAATGGCCAATACCATATTTACATAGCTTTTAATATCTCATCAAAGGAAACAATCTAACTCATCCAAAAAGAAAACAAACCAGTGAACAAACTTTTTCATCACATGGAATTTTTACTTACAAGGATTTTATTGTTAGGATCCTTGAGTAACAAATACAAACACAATATATATTGCCTTTAATAGCTGTTTCACAAAAGATGCAGAAATATTACTTCATTTGGCTGTTTATTGTAGCAATTCTTTGTAAAAGACAGGAGCATAATATGAAATTCTGTAAATAATTGAGATGGGCCCAGGGCCTTAAATCCAGTCACCTTGTGTTCACTTAAGGGAATTTCTGATTATTCTGATTAAGCAGATAACCATGGAATTGCAAGACAAAATGGCCTGCTTTAGGATTTGAAAAAATGTGGAATTATTTGTCCATAAACTTGTAGAAAATGCAGGCCAGAGAGGTAACACTTTATAAGTAGAACAAAAACAAAAACAAAAAAAAATGAAGGAGAGAAAAAAAAAGGGAGGGCGGGAAGAAGCCAGGAGGAAAGAAAAAAACCATAAGTATGAAAAAAACTGTCAATTTCCATTCAGGCTTTTGTTTTAAGGTACCAAATCTGGAAGCAAGGTCTCAGATAAAATAGCAATCATCATCTTAAAATAACAAACTGTAACCAGTTACAAAGTTAAACAATTCATGATATTATGTCTTTTGTATAATAGATATAGTCATTTGTAATCACTTCATGTAACGATGCTGTCCATATAAATCTATTAAAACAATTTAATAAATAGAAACAAATATCAATTATAAATTTCCATCTTGTTACACTGATACAATAAATGTCACATGATTGTAATCAAAATCTTGGATAATCTCAAAGAAGAAGAATATATATGTGTATGTATACATATATAAACATACTTATTTAAAATATGTGTACATATGTATGTATTATACATTTATAATACATACATAATAAACATACATTTGTTACCATTTAAATTAATAAATACAAATTATAAAATAGACTGATCTTATTTTACATAATATTTGCCGTTTCTTAAAACAAAAATGGGCTTTCTTTAGAAAATGAAATAACTCAGCCATTTTGTAAGGAGATCATTTGCACACAAAAAACAAATAATGGATCCCTTTCAGCCTCTGGTTTCCCTATCAAGCTATTCTCAATGGAAAAGATTTACATCTAAAATAACACTTGTCCTCCCACTTGCCAAGCAAGTTAACTCAGTATGAAAATCAATGCCAGAGATGGAGGGAAAGTGGAAAATCAGCTAAATATATAACATCAAAAATAAACTTTAAAAATATTCTATGGAGCATATAACTGGGGGAAAATATGTCTTATGAAAACTACTTTCAGAAAAAATTGAATTAAAAAATATTTGATTTATATATTTTGAATTCTCAACTTATTCAGTTGAACAATTATTTACAAATCTGTATTGAATGCCTCTGTGTGCCAGGCACTGTAAGAACGGAGGATTCTATAGTTCTTGCCCTTGTAAAACATAAAGTTACATGAAGTCTACTCAGATAAGAATTCTGAAGGAAATAGGTTCCTGAGACTCTATTGGACTAATGACTTGGAGTTAAGTAAGAGTTCTCATAAATATAAATGGATGCACTGATAAATACAATATAGAGAGCATTAACTCGCATCTCTAATCAAAAAGAGGAAGAGTCATGTTGCCTCATGATAATATTATGAGCTTTTAAAAGAACACTTAAGACCTTTTGTCAACATGAACCCAATAATCTTTCTTTTGGTGAAAACATGAAAGATGGGGATGATAGAACATTTAAATCCATAAATAAATCAGAAACTTTAGTATGGCTCATTACTTAACTTTCTTCTGGGACTGCTAAAAAGTTCAATAGATGCATATAATTCAACAAATGTCCAAAAAGCATTGAGCAAAAGAGGGGCAAATTGCTTTGCCTAAGCGTACAGCTGCCTGGCATTTCTGTAACTATAACCAATTTCAAATTACAGATTTATATAGCATCTACACTAAGAAGTGAGTCTTAAATATTAACTGCTCTAAGTCTCTTTTTGTGTCAACATTCCACTTTTGTGTTCTGCGTGCCCTTCCCTCTGAGAGTGGTATTTTCTTTTGTGGTATTGGCCTGAATTTGTGACTGTCAGGCTGAGATTTACAAAAGACCTTTAGGTTGGCCAAGAATTGGTTCAGAATACAGGAGCCAGATGTGTAGGTGACTGGGTGTCATTTTTATCCACTATTAGTGATAAAGAAGAGGGAAATGAGAATCAGATGACTGTTTATGATGAATAAATGTAAGCTCTGAGTTTCACAGGTCATAGATAAGAGCAACAAAAACTGATGGAGGCTGCTGTCACTGTTCCCAATTTAGAAAGAAAACAGCAAGGAAAAACCCTCTGTTGGTTTTGTAAATTGCCAGGTATAGCAAGGAGGGGAAAATCAGCAAAGGTTCGCCGGTGGAAATAGCCACAGCCCCTCTGACCTCTCCATTAACAAAGGTCATGTAACTAGGTGTGTAGCTATTGTCTAATGAAGAAACTGGTATATTAAATGTAATAACATCCAATTTTTGCTATTTATAATTACAGTCCTTTTAAGGGATGGTTCTTGTGTCTGAAGAGATTAGATACCAGTTTGAGAGCAAGGAGAGCTAACTTGTTTTTGCCAAATTGGGGAGAAATTTTCAGACATGGGAAACATGTCTGAGACAATGGGGAAGGCAAGGAGCAGAGAAGGGGAAAGAAGTAGAAGGAAATTAGATGTTGAGAGGCTCTGGCTTGACCTGAGGGCTGACTATGCAGATTTGTCACTTGTTGGTTGTATCATTTACTTTGTGACCCCCTTTTGCAACTCTTGACAATCTCAATGTAGTTTTAGATTGAGCAATGGCTTTAAATCCATGGTTGCTTTTTACTGGGGAATCGTGAGGTCGTCAGGTAGTCTAGACACTTTTTGGAATATCTAGGATGAAGTTAGACAGGAACTTTATAATTCCTTCAGATTAGATTCTATGCAGAACTTTGGAGTCAGATGACTATATGGCAAGCGTTGCATCTCTTTGAGAACTTTATCCTGAATCAAGACAGAATTCCTCATCCTCTGGACCTCAAATAAAGCAAGCCTGACTTACTATTTCCGTCATACCTGCAACCATGTCAACCTGTTGAGAAAGCTGCTGAAAATTGGAAAAAGGCTCTCTCTGTGGAACTAAACTGTTTTGAAGGATCTTGAAGTTAAGTCCTTACTGGAGTCTGAAGTGAAGCTGTCAACACCCCGGATTGGAAGCCAGGGCTCAAAGTGATGTGCTCTGCTCTGCTTCTCAGACAAGTGCCTGGTTTTCATCATTCTGGAGGCATCTCAAAACCTTTGCAAGTTGAGAACAGTCTTGTAAAACTGTGTAACTCTCAGACAGCTTGTGAACCTCAGGTCCCGGGAGACAGTAAAAACTTGTTGAGCTGGATGCGAGCTTGACAAGTCTTCATTCTGGTCCTTTTTTATCCCAAAGAGGTGGGAACTTTCCTTTGCCTAGAGCTTCCTCAGAAAAGATTTCACCATTTTCCTCACTGTCACGAGTCCTTCCTCAGATCAATCTAAATGTCTAAAGGGTGAAAAGGATTGATATGCCCTGTTTGCAAAGTTGGCTGCTTTCTCTAGAATTAGAAACTCTCTCCTTTAGTGGGAATACATGCCACTATCCATCATACATACTGTCTATCACTCAACCCCTCTTATCTTAATCAGGATTGAAAATAAGAGATAGATACTAACATCATGTCATAATAGGGGTGTGTATTCAGTGCTCAATAAATATTTGCTGAGCCATTGTCCCTTATGCAGCTCTGAGATGCCCTTCCCTGGTCTTGAAATAACATTCAGATTTAATACTTCAGCACTGGTCGCCCACTTAGCAGGCAAAGTAAAGTAATGACTACTCAGCAGACTGTTCGTCCCCAAGGCAACCTAGGTATCTGTTACCATTGCCCTTAAAATCATATAAAATGAATGAGCCCTCTAATTGCTGAATCTAGAAGCCATTGAAAAGTACATGTGAGCTCTTGGCAATTATAATGATTAGAAGACTCTTTTTGAGGCTCTCCTCTATGCCTGAAACACTGGGAATACTTAACTATTATAATCTCAGGGGTATTGCCAGTTAGACATGGAATTTTTATGGAGCCCTCTTCCGAAGAGGTACAAGTCTTCTCAGTAACAATTTTACCATGGTCTCTAGGGAGGATACATCTGCTTTGAATGATGCCCTTTAACACAGACCTTAATTTCCAAGATTACACTTCAAAGGATCCCGCTGTTCTCTTTGTGAAAGATATTTCTTTTTAATACTTGGTTAAAGAACAACTGTGTTCCAGCTGAGATATGTAACTTAGAAAATATGTGATAAGTTCTGCAAATATGCCATTTCTCTGCCACAGTTTAGCAGTTATCTCTTTTTACATCACAGTGATTTTAAAATGAAGTAACATCTTGTGTAGGAACTTTGCCATAAACGATGAGTTCATATTAACCCAAGTTTGGTGAGTGACGAATTCTTTATTGTATAATTCATGCTTTGGTTTTTATTATCATGGATGGTCAAAAATAACCAATATAACCCAGCATGGTTCTGTGGACTTTGCAATAACGCAGACCTAGCTTCAAACTGTAATTCAAACACTTAGAATTAGAACGAACCATATTTATATTGCTGTCTTTGTAGACTAAAATTGGTCAAAGACCAGCATTTTCATGCGATTCAACCTAATAGCTCTGTGACCAAGATTTTCTTAATCTCTCTGAGTTTCGCTTAGCTGCACTATAAGTATAAGGTTAATTATGTCTCCTAATTATGAAAATGTTAATTATGAAACGTTATGAAGGTTGAATGACGTAGTATATCCAAAACTCCTGGTGCCGTGCTTGGCACATAGTAGGCACATAGTAATGCCCATGCTTGGCACATAGTAGGCACACAGTAATGCTGTCCTTATGGTTGTCGTCGCATATAAATTATTTTATGGTTTTGGTCTATTAGTTATATAAACTTTCTTCACTGAGAAGGAGGAGAAGGAAAAATGCCAGTAGTGCAAGTTTAGTTAAATTATATTATCTTGTTCGAAAAATAATAACAGACATTAGGGTAGTTAAACAATATCTCACTACCTGAATAAGGTGTTAAACTTAAGTTAGATGCCATTCTTTCTTATTATGGAACCGCAAATCACTTTTTGATTTAGAATAATTGCAAAAAATTTACACTACAGCATATCTGAGAAGTGTTAGACACTATCAAGTAAGCCATCAGCAAATCAAAGGGTAGAGACTAATTCAAGAGCAGGTTTTGAAGTCTGACTGCAGAATCTCACTACAGGAAATCACTTCATTATGTTTCATAAATACTTTATATCAGTTAGCATTTTTAACTCTGTCCAGAGTCACCAATCCATCACTTTGCTCACATGTGATGTTATTGAGTTCATTTAGCCCAAAGGGCCTTTTAGTTTATTACCAATGACTTTCTTATTATTAAGTGAGCTGAGAAAGCTTTGCTATGCCCTCTAAGATTATACGTGGGCCCTGCTGTTTTTAATGATCACTGCCCCTACAGAGGTCATATATGTGCTTATAAATAATGAGGAGAATCCATATATACTGTACAGGACATTGAATTCCCTGCATAATATGAATGAATATTAAACATAGGAATCTGAAAAGAATCTGTCATGATTTCATTAATATGTATAACTGACCTGTGAGACTAGGGGAATTCTTCAGTATAAAATATTCCAAATTCATGTTTGTAAAAAAGAAGCGTCTCTGAACTTAAAATATACTTTTTCTCACTGAATTATATTTCATTATACAATATACCTAGTGATTTTTTGTTGTCGATATTATAATCTTTATTTAATAAAGTCAGAAAAGGCAATTCAGAACCTTGAGCTCTGTTGAACCTAATCTACTCTTTTTTGTTAAAAATGCCCATTTGTTACCTTTCCCACTATCTATACTCATAATAGTGATTTCTCAGGAGTAGCTAACAATATTATAAAGAGTATAATCTCTTTGACTTAAGAATTTTCTTCAAAATACTCAGACTCAATTTTGGGTTTTTATCCTGTCAAAATTTAACAGGAACAATAATTCCACTGGTCTTATTAGTAAAAGAGATAAGACTATCCACAATAAACCAGTAAGTTTCCCCTCTGAAAAAGGGCTAGAAACATTTTGATATAATCATAAATAAAAACTTCACTACCTGATCAGTCTCAGTCTCTCAAATTCAACATTTTATAATGTCAAGGCAAAAACTTCTCTTTAATGCACCAAAAAAACTAGAGCAAAGCTTTATGTCAAATTCTCCAGCCCAGAGATATATTTCATCTGTTCACAAATCCTTTTGAACAGTTACAAATCTAAAGCTGAACTCAATTACGCAACTACAGCGATACAGTGATATCCTTAGAGGCAAACCAGTATGCTGGCTTAAGGGGAAAACGTTTCCCAATTCAGGAAAAGAGTCCAATCATAATACCACTTAACACACAAAATTTCATATAGGGCACTATGCTGAGTAGGCCGAAATAACGATGTATAATAAGGGATGGCTGCTGCTTGCTGGTGAGTATTGGGAAAGTGGAGCATTTCAGTGGACTGTCATCATAGAAAACCAGGGCTTTCTTACACACTGTGGAAGAACTCCAGTGAGGGCTGGAACACCAAGTGCGAGTTAGGACAAATCCTCTGCTCTAGGGACCTGGGTAGGGCCCAATTAAAGGACTATTGAAAACCTTTCGTTTTTTCCTTTTGCCAGTGCCAATAAAAGCTACAACAGGCTGAAAAATCTCCTTGTGTCTCAGGATAAATAGATGTTTTCATAAAACTTGGGCGGTCTTAGCCGGAGAAAAGACCTCTTCCAAACAAATCTCGAAATACATGCAGTCCCACCAAATGTGGCCCCTTTTTTAAATGAGCAGAATCTATGGAATTTTAAAAGAATTAATGCAAGGACCATGGAGGAAAGATTATTCTAGTCTGGGATGGCAAGTAGAATTCAGAATATGCTTGTCAAAGTTGTTTTATTCCTTTTTTAAAAAATAACTATACATATTATAATCAAATTTAATATGTTCAGCACTGGTTCTTGATTGCCTGCTTTTAAAATTCAGAACATGCTCTTCCTCCAGTCTTCTCTGTTTCTGAAACCAGAGCCACCAATCTTCTATCTCCTTAAGCCAAAAATCAGGAATCATCCTTTGTTTCTTCCTTTCCTTCACCCCAGTATCCGATCTGTAACAAAACCATACAGATCTCACTTTCAAAGTAGGAATGAACTCACTTCTCTTCATTACCACTGTCACAACCATGGCACCATCTTATTTTAACTGGCTTCTCCACACCTGCCCATTTTCAGTTCATTCTTCACATAGCCAGAAGGGTCTTCTTAAAACGTAGTATTTGTTCATGACATCCACTTTCCCGTTCAAAGTCCTTTAATGGCACATTGAATTAAATCTCAAATCCTTATCATGATCTATAAGGTTCTGAACGATCTAATACAAGGGTCACAGACTTTTTCCTTAAAGGCCAGGTAGTGAATACTTTAGACTTAAGGATCCATACCTATGGTCTCTATTGCAGCTACTCAGCTCTACTAGTGTAACATAAGCTATAAGTATTATATGAAGGAATGGGCAGGACCATGTTCCAAAAAAACTTTATTTACCGATACAGTGCCAGGCCTGATTTAGCCCAAGGACCTTAGTTTGCCAACCCTGATCTAGCCCATGCCAGTCTCACTAACTCTTCATTTCTTAGCTTCCTCAGCTCTCCAGTCAGCCCTCTCATTCCCGCCATGGTTTTTCCCACTCAGGACCATTGTGTATTCTGTTCTCTCTGCCTAGTCTGTCTCAGTTTAAATGGCACTTCCAAAGAGGCCATTTCCGAATTCCTAATTTAATTAGGTTTTCCTTTTTTACTTTTTAATTACACCCTATGTTTTAATTTTCAGTAATTATATATTGATTTATGTGATCATTTATTTAATGTCTGTTTCACCTTCAATGTATAAGGACCATCAATGGAGAGACTGAATTTACTTTGCTCGTGTTTGAATCTCCAGGACCTAGCACAGCACTTAGCTTACAATAACTTCTAAATTAAATATTTGTTAAGTGAAAAATAAATTAAAGAGATCTAATCAAAACATACAAGAGGAAAATAAAAGGTAATAATTTGGGGATCTCAGATCTGAAGCATGAGATGCTTTTAAACGCATTTATCCCCAAGGTATATAATTTTAAAAGTTCTATACTTTAAAT
Organism: Eonycteris spelaea; assembly: GCA_003508835.1. Lineage (NCBI taxonomy): Eukaryota > Metazoa > Chordata > Mammalia > Chiroptera > Pteropodidae > Eonycteris > Eonycteris spelaea. The sequence continues at coordinate 836,963 of PUFA01000162.1, forward strand.
AAGGTATATGTGCAAGTCAAGGTAATTAATAGGCATACCCTCAAATCTTAATGCCACAAAGGTACTTGTAGTTGACACATTGTGCTTTACACAAAGTCGCATTCAGGTTGGACAGCTCTATTTCTTATAGCTCTGCCATGTGGAACCTAAGCCAAGAAGGTCAGCACGGAGGTAAGAAAGCAATGGAGAAGACACACAGCTTTTGACAGCCGGGGCTAGTGACACACTTTACTTCCCCTCATAGTCCACTGACCAAAACAAGTTACATGGCTCCGGCTTAACTACCAAGTATAATGGGAATTGTTAGGGAGCATGTAGAATATTTGGTGAGCATGAATTATCTTTGCCAGAGAATGTAAAAAATAGTTCAAATATATTTAGTAATATCAAAAAAATTGGCTATACGGAGGTACTATAAACCCCAAAGATTGGTATACTATAGATTATGTATTTTACCAAATTTAAAAAGTTTTTCTTAAATTTTAATTACTTCTTTTATGGTAATATCTTACTTAGTAGTAATCATTAGTGACTTACTCTCATGTCTTCCCCAGACATTTCTCTGCAAAGATTTAATGTTAAGTAGAGCAAAACGCTCATTTAAAAAATTTTTATCTTTTGGCCATGATATTTCAATATACTCTATAAGTTTGGGTCATTTTAAAAGAATTCTATGGCACATTTCTTTTTGAAGTAAAGGATTAGAACACAAAAATTGACTGTAAGGGAATAATCTTTACAAGGAACAGAATATGTGTATGTTCTCTTTGGTCCCCAAATTATTTATGTCTACATAAGTTATTCTTCAGTCATATATTCAATGAATATTTATTGTACTCCAACTATTGGCTGGGCACTGTTCTAGATCTTCAAGTGAATAAGACAGCCCTCCTTGTGCTTACATTCTACAAGGAATATTAAAACATAATCCAGGATAATGATAAAAAGTCAGAATTCTTTATAAGCAAAATTTCAACAATGTTTAACCTTATATTCTCTTTTTTCCTTATTTTATTTATGCAGACTTTTGAGGATATATATTTTGAAGTCTATGCAATAGAATGTTTGTGGACTTGGAGTATTGGTTTCTCCATGAGACATTGCCTTTTCATCTGATCAGTAATCCTAGACAGGTCTCTAACAATCCTTGAGTTACACGTATAGGAACATAAAAATATACCTTCTTTGAAAGGGACAGTAAGTAATAACTTTGAAGCCACATCTGCTCCATCAAAGAAAGTGGAAGCAATTTTCCAATTTGAGATCAGTCTCCTGAGGTTTATCTTCCTTATTTATATAGCTTGCCTGAATGTATTCCTCTGGAGAGGTCTGCCTCACAAAACCAGATCTGCTTCTTGAACATTCAAATACAAGTAGAAGCCTAAGGAATGATGGAGAGCGATGGAATCAAACATGGGTTCTTGGCCAAATAGAAAGGTGCCCTGGCACAGAACTTCCTAAGGCACTCTGTAATAGGGATTCTGTTGATCTGCATGGATTTATCTTTGCTGTGGAGTTTAGAAATCTCATCTCCTTGGTTTGCCACAATGGAAAACTTCAAGAAATTGCTTACTTTAAAAAGGTCAAAATTATTTGAAAATACTTGGAATTTCCAATTTAGGTAGTTAAATGTGATTGGAATAATCAAAGAAGTCTCAAGTCCTGAGAATGGAGAAGTGGGGGGAAGCATTATCTAATATCCTATGTCTGCAGAAAGGCTTAGGAATTATGAGCTCTAATTTGCACAATGCATGTCTGGTATGGAGGAATCACAGGTCTGCCTCACAGCCTCTCCTCCCACCCTCCCTCATACTATGTGAATGTGTACTCGTGTATTCTCTTGTGTGTGTGCCAATTGTCTCAAATTACAAATATGAAATATGGGTTGTTTTTTTTTTCATTTACAACTTATTTCCATATAAGAAGGAAAGAGAAGTTTTCTATAGTCTGAATTTAGAACAACTTTTGTCAGGAGTCTGAAATGTAAAAAAGGATGAAATTAAAAACCAGACTGATGTTGTTCAACCTTTTTAAAACTCCACACCCATAATCTTTATTAAACCAAACAGTGGGAGCCAGACACTGTGCTAAGTGCTTTACTTCTTTTATTGCATTTTATCCTCACAACAACTCTGTGTAGTAAATATTATTGTATTTTTATAGATGAGTAAACTAAAGCTTATAGAAATTAAGTAAAAACTGGACTATAGCCCAAGCTTTAGCCCATGCTTCTTTGATAAAAGTAAAAATCTCTATTCCGGAGAGCCTAATAAAAACTCCTCAGGGAGACTTATCTTTTGTCCCACCATGTACCCTAGAACACACTGAGATTGACTAATACTTGGAAACTAGGCTTTTCTTTTTCACATTCCTCCCCAACCTGTACTTTCTGTCATTTGTATATTGAAAATAACAGTGGCTTTTAAAATGTTTTTTGTAAAGATGAGATTATAAACAAATGTGTTATTTTGAATTCCGATTACTCTCCTCACCCCCTTTCCAGATTTGGGTTGGCCAAATTCTCAAGCATGCTTCGATCACCAGCCCTAGCAGTCCACTTCTACCACTGCCACCACCAGCCCACCATTGATAGTTCTGGAAATGGAAGAACCTTGGAAACCTAGCTCTACTTAGATCTACCATTGATCACATGGCAGATGGTGTTCACACTCATGGCTGGTCTCATGAGGATCATCCAAGTAGTTAACTAGGGATCCTGAGAGGCCTACCGTCCTCTTACATTCAAGATCACGTATATGAAAATACGAGTAAACCATAGTAGTGTTAGTTCCAGAATAAACTTGAATCCAACTTTAATATATCTTTTAAAAAGCATATTAATTTAACCATTGTAAGTTACATATGATTTTCCACAGAGCTGTAACACTTGTGAACTATTTATCCATTTCGGTACGTGAATCAAGTATCTGTGGTATGTCAAGAAGTGTTCTAGGTAATAGCAGAGCTGAATCTAGACTAAACAACATAGTGCTTAAAAATGGGATGGTGATTAAGGCCCTAAAATCTAGAGCAAACTCAAGGATTGAGAAAGCTCAGACAAAGGGAAGTATTTCTATCACAGTCTTGTGAATTCCTAGTTTTACTTTAAGGACCAGGAATTTCTGCCTTAGTGACAACATGAGTGGTTAGGAAAAGAGTGAGCTTTACTTCTCAAATTGTCACTGCCACCTGGACCTCCATTTAGTAAATTAGTATAAAATTAAAGCTGAAAGGGATCTTTAAAAAGTGGACTTGTCTAACCCCTCTATTTCATATACACGTAAGCTTAGGCCCAAAAGATTTTCTCATAATTATGTGTTCAAGCTTTCTAAAGAAATTGGTAAAGTCTAATCTTTATGTGCTAGCAGTATAAATGAAGAGTAAAAACAGGTGGAAGAAGAACAGAGAAGGAAAGAAAGGAAACTGAGATTCATAGGGCATGCATACATATGCCAGACAGTACTAGATATTTCACATGTTTAGGATAGTTTAGATTGGAAATGAGATAAAAACTCAAGTCAGATAGCTTAAGCAAAAAAAAAGAGAGGGGTAATTTATTAGTATTGTTCTTGAAAAATACGGGAGTAAACTTCAGGCACGTCTAGATTGATTCTGTCAACATCTTGAAGCCTTAGCTTCTGTCAGTTTCTCGACTTCACCTTCTGCTGGATTGGATTCCTTTATGTTGACACTCAGTAATACCAAGCATTTCAGTGCCACATCACCAAAAAACAAAACAAAACTCATTTCTCCAAAAGCTTAGCACTAATTTAATCTCATTGACCTGATTGGCTTGACTTATGTACCCATTGTTGAACCATTCTCTATGAACAGTAGTTATAGATTAACTGATCAGTTTAACCTAGACCACCCTTATCAAGGCTGAAAGCGGAGGAGGGGTGATCTCCTAAAACAGAATTGGACATTGTTGCTATAAAAGAACCAGTGGTGGCTGAGCAGATGGTGTTTTCCCATGATCCGCATAACTAGCCTGGCAGTCGTTTACTATATACCATGTCATTTCTCCAAGAGATACTGGGTTTCTTGAACATATTAAGTAGATTAACAGGCGGAAGACCTTTACAACATTTGTGAACTGATTTGAGTTTCTTCATGACCCAAAGTCAATCCAGTAGAAAAAGAAATATTGAAATGAATTTGTGTAGGGAATATGTATTTTTTTTTCTTCCCTGAACTAAGAGTAATTCCTTCCCATCCTGCAGGCCCCGTCCCACTTGTTATTCCTTGCCTTTAAATGTCAGCCTTTTTCACTGATCACCTTTTCTATTATGAAGTCTTACCTATTTTGAAGATTTGACTCATCACCTTGATTCTTACATATACTCCACACTCAGGACTTGGAGATGCCCCTCTGATTAGTAAAAAATTATCCATAGTACCCCAGCCCAACCTTGTTTCCACCATCTTGACCCCATCTTAAAGCTTGTAACATCTAGCACTCACAGGTATTGCAGAAATAGGCAATCTGTTGTTTATTATTTAAGTACCTTGCATTACTAGTAAATGCTAGTATTTACTTTCTCAGCTGCCTGAAGAAGTCAGAACCTACTCTTCTGTGAACAATTTTCAGTTGTTTACTGTAAGATTATTTCCTGAATCTGTATACATTTACTTATACTGGAGCTATGGGGAAACATCTTCCAAAATTAGAAGTATGAACTTTGGGGGAATGCTCATTTTATTTTCAGTTCATCGTGTGAGGTTTTACACAATTGTTTATATTTAACTAAATGACTATCAGAATGGCTAGCTTATACTGAATTGTTTACAGGATGTCTGTGTGTCTTGTTAAACATAAGAAATCCAAACATATGTAGCCTGGAATAACAAGAATTACAAACATGCATGTGTATCGGCTTAAAACTTCCCTTCCTAGCCTTTATTTAAATGGAAAATGCATATATCTACAGATATGTTAATATTCACAGGCCTAGAATAAACAAGTCAAAGACCAAAAGAAATGAAGAAAACTAATAAGCATGTTAGTGTTTTTTTGAAAGCTAGTACTTTCAACGAAATGATGGAAAAATTTCTTAGGGTCACATATAGAACTACAGCTATAATTATTTATCTGTGAGTATTCAATGCTTTCAGATTTTAAATGTGCTCTTATTTTGTCCAGTAGAGATGACTCCATTCTTTTCATTCAATAAATGGAGGAAAACTTACTCTACCTATCCACATCCACTAGGTGCATACAGACAACATGGAGTCCTCTGGGAGAAAGGTATGGGTGGGGGAGGCTTGGAACCAATGCATTTGAGTCTATGCAAAAAGTTATCAATAGATTGGTGACAGAGATGTTGAAATATTTTGGAAAAAAATGTTAGCATGTTAGAGGTACATTGAGAATCAAAAAATAAAAAGGTGGAGTCATTATCAACTCTAGGAAAAATGAAGGGTTGAACAAGACAGGATGTATGTTAGGACTATTTGATTCTTCAGAAGCATTGCTGTACATTATTATAATGTAAACACTCATCAATGATTTTAACAAAATTGTTGTGATATTGGTTGGGGTGGGGTAGTAGAATGAGGGGAAGGGAGATATGGAAGAGCTAAGTCCCATCCATCATAATAGGAAGTCAATGGCTGTTGCTTTATTCATTCATCTGTTCATTTAAATATTCAACAAATATTGATTGCTTACCATGTGCCAGGCCCTGAAGTAGGTATTAAAATGTAAAAGTAAGAGGATTCATAAGCTCAAGTAGCTGTCAGTCTAGAGGGAAGACAGACAAGTAAATAAACAATTAAAATAACAATGTGATAAATACTATGATTCCAGGGCACACTTTCCTTCCATAATGCATCATTTTTTTGAAATTTACATTTCCCGTCAATGAAGTGGAAGGTAAGAGTGATGGCACAATAAAACCTTAGTAACTCTAATCCTCTGAAACGGAATGAGTCAGCCTTGATAGGTAGGTTTGCAAATAACACTTGATGAATATTTGTTGTGTGCCAAACTCTGAACTTCTCACTTTACATGGGTTTAATCTGCACAATAATCCTGAGGTAGCTATGGTTACTAAAAGGACAACAAACAGGCAGATCACTGGAAAAGAATATACAAATTCGGTTTGTATGTGAAAATACCATATACTACGTGTAACTAACTGAAAACTAATAATAAAAGAAGATACATTTTAATTAGCAGATTAGCAAAAATTACCCAGTGTTGGTAAGAGTATGGAGAAACGAGAGTTCTCGCATGCTATCAAAGCAAGTGGAATTCTGGAGCACCATTCAGCTATATCTGGAATAATTTTAAATGTGCTTACTCTTTGATTCAGCAATTTTATTTCTAGGAATTCATCCTAGAGATAATCTCACATAATTGCAACAAAGATATATAAATAAATGTGCTCATTCGAGCATTGCTTGTTACAGCAGAAAACTGGGAAAAACAAAATATCCAGCTATGGAAGACTGACTAATAAAGCATGGTAAATTCCATACTATTAAATTTAGTAGGTCTGCATGAACTAATAGAAAACTATTCAAGATACATTAAATGACCAAAAACAATTTAAAGAACAATAGGTTTTAGTAAGAGTGTATTTCCATTTTAAAGAGAGCAGTAGATGTACAGTCACGTGTAGAAAATTTCTGGAAGGATACATAGGAAACTGTTGACAGTCATTACCCTGGGGAGTGGGACAGCCAGTTCTAAGGTAGAAGCAATACTTTTTAAAAATTTTTCACTTTATACCCTTGTACTATGTTTGAGTAACCTTTATAAAAATAATTTTCTAATTTAAGGAAAAGTAGTTTTAAAATTCCAAAAATAATTTTATACTATCTTTCCTTTAAAGAATTACACTGTGCATAATCATATTAGGAATTCTGAGACGTTCTATTTAATTTTTTTAAACAGCATTTCAAATATATATTTGTCCAAAGAATTTCAGTCAGAGAGTGGGAAGACAGAATTTCTGACTTGCCATCCAGAGCTCAGTTGATGTCTCTCAAAATTTTATTGCACAATCAGGATGGAGAAAGGGATTTGATTCATTCATACTAAATAAAGCTTATCTTATATCTTAAAGGGAAAATAGCACTCCAGGATTTTCTGTAAATCTTAGGTGGTATATCATAGTTTTCTGGGAACAGATATGACATTCAACAAGAAGGGGGAAAAAAGACTCTTTTTATAAACTTGAGTTATATTGCCTGTCTTTTAAAAGAGTACCATTTTACCCCTATCATTTCTTCCTTTTTAATAGATATTTTACCTTTAAAAAGGGGAAGAAGAGCTTGTCGGGTAATTTCGACATCTAGTTGCTGACAAGAATACAATTTCTCCATTTCTTTTTCTGAATCTTTTTCAGGCCAATTACCTTCTCTTGTCAGTTCTGTCTAGATACTGTTATCTTATGTCTCCCAAATGAGACTGTTCATTTAAACCTCTTCAGTGATTTCTATTGGCTATTTAAAGCAATTGCTGTTATTAATTAATTTGTCCCTACCAACAGGGAAATAATAAGGAAGAAAATAAAACAACTATTTCTCCTCAAAGATGATAAGGTAAAAACAAAATAAGTAAAGGGGAAAACTATAAGTAAAACCATCTTTTCTCTGTGTCTGGCTCATGCTGTCATTTCAGAAGTTCACACTTCTACAATCTTACTCTTCAGTTAAAACCATAAAATTGTGTTGAATGACTATAAATACTTACTACAACAAAAGTCATGGCTACAGATAAAATTGTAACTAATGCAGTTGCCCATGATATGAGTTGGGCTCTTGTATATGAATTTTGGCCTCAAAATCTATACGTATGTAAGAAATAGGTTTGAGATTATTAAAAAGCAAATAAAACCTGCAGGTGATCCCTCTAAATAGTGAGACCTAGTTCCTGATTCTGTGCCAGCAGTAGAAACACAGGACAGCAGACACACTGCCAAGGAGGTGAAATGTCAAATGGCAGAGGGCTATATGCTTGTTTGGGTTGGCTGTGCTTAAAGAGGCCAGAAAGGGGAGGGAAGAAAGACATCAGAAGCATCATCTTTACACCTTGTTCTGCTTTCCCCTCCCCCCCCTTCTTTCTTCCTTTTCCCTGTTATTCTTTCTTTGAGGGTTAGATTTTTTTGTTGGATTTACTGATGTGATTGATTTACCCTTTCATTACATTTGCTCCTTGGGGCCATATGAAAGAGCTAAATTGTAATAAGAACTTTCATGGCTATGAGCAAGGATAGTTGAGCCATTTCCACAAGGTGTAAGGAGTGAGAAATTTACCACTAATTTCTACTGCCAGGGGGAAGGAGGAAGGAGAGCTGATGGCTACTACCCCCAAATTGTGTGGCTCTCAACTCCTTGTCCATTTCCTCTCTTCACATGAATCTGATTCCTTTATTTGCACACACTATCAATACCATACCATTTAGCAGATAATGGTTCTCTAATTGTTTTGCCTGTGTGCCATCTCCCCCACTAAGACGTATACTACTAAAAGGCCTCAATCAGTTTCTCCTGTTATCAATAATGCACTAGACACCTACATGCTCATTTGATTGAATCAGTCATTAAAAAACCATTTTCACCCATTTCTTGAAGCTCTTGGCCTGTAGCTATAGTGTCAGCCACTCCTTGTGTTTCTTTAGTCCTTTACTTCCATGTCAGAAATGGAATCTAGAGCTGGCCTTAGACTTCTGTCTTTTGACAGTCTCAACTTCTGTCTAACTTGAAGACCCTACTTCTGTCCCTTGATAGATACTGCCAAAAATAAAGTTTATCACATGGAAAAGTTCTCTCAAATATTTGCATGTGAATAAGTGTGTCCCAGTGAGTTTGAGCTTGTTGTGTAACTTAAGAATGTACATTTCTCATATGGTCACAGAACTAGGAAATCAGAAATGGTTAAAATTTGAGTCAGAGGTAGGAGGGGAATATTCTAAATTAACTTCTTTCTGTATATCCAAATTTCTAGGATGATATAAAAAGGTGGATCTTCATTGCTTTAAATATGTTATCCTGTATTAAATACATAATATATCTTAGGATTTTTTCCAGGGACATCTATTCTGATTTGTTAACTACTTAATATAAAAAATTTTAAACTAATTTGATGGATTTTATGCTGGTTCACTATTGTTTTCAGTCATACGATTTTCCTCTTCTTGTTAGTTATAAACTTTATTTCTATTTTTTATTTTAATTCACCAACCAGTAATATCAATAGTTAAACACCACGGGTATTGCTAAGCATCTTTGGTTTTGCGGTTTATGCTGATTTTAGTGCGAAAAATCTATATTATTTCATTGTAAAGAATGACATAAACTATCAGCTTAAGAAAGATATTCTATCTCATTTTGAGAAAGTCACCTATTTTTAATCTTTTTTCCCATGAATTGATATTAAAAGGATACCTTTTATATTTTTTAATATATATCTTAAATATACCTTGTTTTAATTGTACCTGTTAATGTGAAAAATATATCTATTAATAAAAGAGTAGTCTGTAGTTTTTCATGTGTTTATATGTGTAAATGTGATATGTGTATCTACAATTAACATTAAACTAGCTTGACAATTTTTTTAATCACAAGTGAAGCAGCCAGGTCCTGAAGTCTTTTTTTTTTTTTTTTTTACTTATTGATTTTGTTTTCAAATTCTTTTATGTATCATGGTTTATACTGATGTCTTTTATGTTAATTTTGATAACTTTTATTTTCCAAGAAAAAAAATCACCCTGTTTCTTTAAGATTGAAAAGTTTATTAGCATGGATGTGTATACTTCTATGGCTTTAAAAAAACTTCTCTTTATCTGATATGTCCTATTTGGCAGAGAAAGAATATGGGGATGCTTTGACTGGAATGGAAAAAAAAAACAAGAAAGAAATAAAATATCTCCCCTGAGATGCCAAACCACATATCCACCCTCAGGCAGATTTGGTACTAGAATTCATTCTGCCAGTATATTCTAAAAATCTAGTTAAAGTAGTTATGGGCAGTATTGCCCCCAAAACATCAATCAGAAATGAAAGTAAATCTCCAAATTTAAGCCTCAAAGATTTTTCTCAGATAAAATTCCTAGGAACTTTAGACTCACAATAGGGAGAAAAAAAATCACAAAACACAAGGAAACACACCATCATGAGCAATAGCCATTCAAAACAACAAAAAGCAGAATCAAACTCAGAAAGATTGAAGACTTTGGAACAACTAAAAATACAATATGACATACTGAATATGTTTAAAGAAATGAAAGGGAGTACTGACAGTATGACCAAGGAGAAATTGATCATGCAGATCTGAAAAATGGAACTTTTATAAATGAAGAAAAAAATAAGTTAAGTTTGAAATCCAAAGGACAAATTAAATATCAGAATAAACACTGATATTGATATAGGGAGAACGATGAGAAAGATAAGTCAGAAGAAATTATGAATGAAATCTAGCATGGAGAAGCTGAAATGGAGAGTGTTAAAAGAGATCGAGATAGACGAAGGTAGAATGAGAATGTCTACCAGTTCTCTAACTAGAGTTCCCTGAGAACAGGGAGAACTAAATGGCTGACCAGTTTTCAAAATTAATGACAAAAATGAGTCTTCAGATTCAGAAAACTCAATGAAGTTAAAGAGAGAAAACAAAAAGAAACACAAACCTCAAGATATGGAAGTAAAACTGCAGAACACCACAGGCAAAGAGAAAACAATAGAAGCATCCGGATAAAAAAGAAAAATTACCTGCGAAGAACTTGCAATCAAATTAAGACTTGACTTCCTAACAGCATCTTTAAAAGCTAACTTACATTGGAATAATTTCTTTAAAGTGCTGAGAGAGAATATTTTCAATCTGTTATTGTATAACAAGGAAAACTATATTTCACAAATGAAGGTGAAATAAAGACATGTTCAGGAAAACAAAAACTGAAAGAGTTTGCCTTCAACAGAACCTCATTAAGGAACTTCAAATAAAGATACTTTGGGAAGAGGGAAATGACCCCAGAGAGAAGATATGAGAGCCACAAAGGAAACTGTGGATAAATATTAAGCAATACTAAAGAAGTAAATCCTGGACAACAAATGCATGTAAAATCAAAGTTAAAATATTTTAAGGTTCTTATATAATGCAGGAGAAAGAAAAAGATGTTAACTTTGACTTTAATATGAGTGCTTAAATCTATGGATTATCCTTAAAAATAGAAATAAACTGTAGAACTTCCAAAGTAGTAAAGGAGAAGAATACAGTACGGGGTAAAAGTGGTTTAAACAAAAAGGAGCCAAAAATGTTTGAATGAAGAAATGTTGAAAAGTAGAACAAACAAAAAGCAGAAAATAAACTTTAAGGTTAAAAGTTTTTCTAAATGAAAATGTTCAAAACATTTTGTTAAAAGTTATCAGAAAATAGCAGGAAACTAGTAACATAGTTTCAATATAAGGCAAAAAGTTTCAGAACTAAAAGAAGAACTTGGCAAATTTATCATCAGAAGAGATTTTTTAATATTCTTCTCTCAGTTATCACACAAAAAAATTCATAAGAATATAGTTGATTTAGAACCACGCAATAAGATTATTCTAATGGATTAGAATATTAACATTAAATATAACATTAAAATGTTAGTTCTAGAAAATTTTATTCAAGCACACATGTAACACTTATGAAAACTGACTTATGAAACTAACAAATCTTAAATTATACACATCACATTCTCTGACTCAACATAATTGATTAAGATTTGTTTTAAAAATGTATTTTATTATAAGCAGCATATATCTAGATGTTATTTTCTTCACCCAATATGGCAATATTTGTCTTTAAGCAAGTTTAGTCATCAACTCAAGTGGAGACTATAGCCAAAGAAACAAGAGAAGGCTGGAACTCAGGAGGACTTCAATGGAAGAATTAGGAAAGATCACCAAGAACAAAGATATATCATTAGAAACCAAGGCTAAAATGATCCACACTTTCATACTGCCTGTTACAGTGTACAGATACGAAAGCCTGACAGTGATGAGGGCTAATAGGGGTCAGGGGAGAGAGGGAGATTCATTTGAAATATGGTGTTGGAGGAGAGCTCTGTGGCTATCCTGGACCACCAGAAAGATGAACAAGTAGGTCCAGAGCAAATTAAGCCTGAAACATCACTGCAGGCAAAATGACAAAACTGAAACTCCCCTACTTTGGGCACATCATAAGAAGGCAGGATTCTTTGGGAAAGACAATGGTGCTAGAAAAGTAGAAGACAGTAGGAAAGAGGAAGGTCAAATATGAGATGGGTTGACACCATAAAAGAATCAATAGGCATGAGTCTGCAGGACCTGAGCAGGGCTGTTGAGGATAGGACATTGTGGAAATCACTCATTCATTTATAGGACACCAGGAGTCCAGGCTGGCTGAATGTCACATAACACATACAAACAAGTTTAACCTGTTAATGTTTATTATGACTGATATGATCATGATCTAAGACAGCTAAAGTACTTATTTCAAAACAAATTTCAGTTTCCATTTAGAGAATAGGTGACTTCTATAGCTTTTGATTATATTTCTTGCAAAGGCCTTCCATATTCAGTGTTCTATTAACGGAGGCGATAATACTGCTGCTACTGCTAGGGCTGCTGTTATTGTTATTATCAACTTTCAGTGTCTTGACTCCCATACAAACTGTAGACTAAAAGTTCTGTCCCACTTCATACCCATTAGGATGGCTATTTTGAAAAATAAAATAAATAGCAAGTGTTGGCAAGGATGGGGAGAAATTAGACATTGTGCTTTGCTGATTGGAATGAAAGATGATGTCACCACTTTGTGAAATGAAATGATATGGTGAGTCCTCAAAAATTTAAACATAGGATTACCATATGATCCAGCGATTCACTTCTGGATATAACACCCAAAAGAAATGAAAGCAGAGACTCAGAAAGATGTTTGTACATCCATGTTTATAGTAACATTATTCACAATAACCCAAGTTGCTGCCATGGATGAATGCATAAACAAGATGTAGCATATACATACAATGGAATATTATGTACCCTTAAAAAGGAAAGAAATTGACACATACTGTAGAATAGATGAATCTCGAAGACGTCACGTTATTTGAAATAAGCCAGTCACAAAAGGACAAATATTGTATGATTCCACTAAAAGAGGTATCTAAAGTCGTCAAATTTTTGAACAGAAATAGAATGGTGGTTGATAGGCTGGGGAAAGAGGAGTAAACGGTTAGTGTTTAATAGGTACAGAGTTTCAGTTTGAGAAGATAAAGTTCTGGATGGTAGTGATGATTGCAGGACAATGCAAATATACTTAATGGCAGAGAACTGTACACTTAAAATAGGCTAAAAGGTAAGTTTATGTTATGCATATTTTACAGTATGAAAAACAAGAAATTTTCTCTGCTGATACCCAGCAATACTCTGCCACTGTTTCTAGGGTGTTAATATAATAGTCAATATTAATACTTTGAGAGAAGTCAACTCTGTTACCCGTTTCTAAAGTTGCTCTTACCACAGCATAGAGGTCAAAAAAAGAATATTATCTACAAATGCCTTATATTTGTGTAGAACTTTATATTTGAAGAAAGGCTTTTATGTGTCCTAACCCATTTAATCCTCATGACAGCCCAATAGTAAGTTGTATTGCTCACTTTTAATTCATGAAAGAAAGCGAAACTTGAGAGATTAAGTTATTTTAAGACCACGAGCCTATTAAGGATGCAAGGGTTCAAATACTTATCTACTGACTAAACTATTGATCTTCCAAAATACAGAAATAATTGTCAACTTACTATGAACTTTTCATTTAAAACGCCAAAAGCAAAGTGTTATGCTCGTTAAACTGAATAAGTAAAAGAAAAAAAAAAAGATATCATTACCTTCTCAGTGACCAAGGAATAATGATTATACTGAATTTACGCTCTAAATCCTATTAACATATTTGTGGCTTTTTATAATGCTGTGTTTCCAAACCTTGGTCACGTTTAAACTCTGGTTGGCTGTTTGTATTTTTGAACTTTACCTTCTAAAAATACTCCTTAATTTGAGAGTTTGGGGAACTTTCCCTTAAAACTCATTGTTTTAGTTGCAGCTATTCAAATTTTTATCTAAATTCTCAAAGAGTTTTGTCTAATCCAATAAAAACAAGTCTCCAGGTTCTTCTCTCATTGTTATGCAAGAACTGTTTCATTTTGGGTCTTAAATTTCCCTTTTTATTGCTCTCCTTGGAGTGGATGGCTAATGTAAATGAGAAAAATCTGGCAAGGAACCATCACTGCCCTTAGTAATTTTACGAGTTCTCCCTAGAACAAATGGCTGGGTCAGTGCAAACTCTCGATTCTCAGCACGCAGCTAGCATTCATTTTCCTTTGAAGCCTGCCATAGACAAGTCAGCTCAGAACCCCAACTCTCCTGCTCCAGAATGCTGACCCAGTAGCTTTCTCTGTCTCCGGGAAGATTTGGTACCTCGTGGAAGAGGGGTGGCATTGACACCCCCTTGCTGTGAACAAAGCCTCCCTGAATTTATTAACTGATAACATAAATAACTCCCTGCAGCAATATGCAATAGGTTTCTCACTCTGGTGCTATTCTGGGAAAGAATTTGAGATTGTGCACTCTTTGGTCTTTCCCTCAGTGTGGTACCTGTAAAGTCTACACTGATAGGTTAAACATCGAATGTTCAAAGAGATAATCTCTTTATTTCCTCTTTGAAGTTGTTCCAGCAACTGTGAGGTGATGGACCATCTCCTCACTATTGCATTTACTGCACATATTCTGAAGTCAAATCTTTCACCTCATACATATAAAAATGTTTGGAAGCTCTCACTTCATTTTAAAATGCTCACAGCATTTTTAGGATGAACTTCCCTTGTGTTTTTCTATAAAATTCATAATCCAGGATTCTCTGAGCAGAAAGCAAGGGAAAAATGAAGTACTTTAACAAAAAAAATAACTCTCACCTATCATTTGGGCAACACCATGGGAACTTTTTCTGATTTATTGCTTCTATTCTCATAGCTTACATTTATGAAGCACCTACTCTGTGCCAGAAACTGCTGAGTGCTTCATGTGCTTTATGTTATCTAATCTACACCACAGACCTATGTGGTTGGTACTAACTTTCTGAATTTATATAAAACAATACAAAAGAAAAAAAAAACCCTGAAACATAAAGAGGTTAAGTGGGCACATAGCAAGTAAGTGGCTTATGTTCAATCCTTTCATTTTGTGTAAACCTGTACATACCTATCTCAAGTAGATCATTGTCGTTAGAATCTTAAAGTAAAGAATTTTCAGAATCAGACTTGCCAACCCTTGTCAGTACCTTTCAGACTTTAATATTCTCTTCTCTCAACAGAGGAGAGCACCAACTTTTATATCACTTCTTGCATATTTATATGACTTCATATTATGGTTTCCCCCTCAACTTTCTCTGCAAGATTTAAACAAATAACAACAGTCAAACTCTTGTTAATATTCCTTCCAAGAGTGTATATCCTAATGCCTCAGTCACTTTGCTTTCAACTTCAAACATTATTCATCTTTCCTATAGTCTACTAAAGAGTGAAAGATACAAAGCAGACACTCATTATTTGTAATCGTGAAATGTAATGGTAAAGATGGAAAGAATCTCTGTGTTATATAAATGAGGCAGACTTATTTTTAATGCTGTTTAAAAGATAAAGGAAAATGTTATGAGGTGAGGCTGTTTTTAGAGAGAAGCTTGATTTTTTTCAAAGTGGTAAAGATATTTTTTTCTGGTGTTATTTTTGACAAAATATTTTGTAATCCATTTAACAACACCAAAAGAAAAAGAATAAGTATTTCTTGAACATCTACTTTGTCCTTAGAATTTAAGGAAGATATAGGCTATGTGTAAGAAATGGCTCCTGCCCTCAAGAGTTTATCATTTAGTGGATGAGAGAAGATAAACATACTAATAAATTTAATTATATCCAAGGCGATATGTATTATGTGTTTTTCTTTCCCTTCCTTCTGGCTCTTCAGCAAGACCTAAACATTTGTTCTCTAAACTACATCATGAATTCTTCCTCCTCTGCAGACAAGCTTGATTTTGAATTTCAGAAATAGCTTAGTTTTATGTTTCAGAGATTAGAATTGTTTTCCCTGCATTTATTGTCTGATTATTGTGATCGATTCTTAAACCTGGATTGAAATGCTGAGAGACCCTCCCATGCTACCCACTTTAAGATGTGTCCTTATGTTTCTCTTGCAGTAGCATCATCAGATATCGGGCCTTCCCTTGTGATTCAAACCACTGTCCCATTTGGAGTTACATACTTGGAACACAGCATTGAGAATGTACAGGAGTTAATCTTCCAGCAGCTGGAAACCATTTTGCCAGGTTTACCTCGGCCAGTTGCTACCAAATGCCAGAAATGGAGATATTCACAGGTAATCAGAGAATCCAGTAGTATGAGCACCATTTTCTTAATAAATAAGCAGCACTGATTTTACTTTTTCTCATCCTTTACCTACTGTTTAAGTGTAAACTTCTACAGGTTTTATTACCTTATTATTTCTCAATAAGAGATGCATACAATTTCCCCCCAATGTTCAAATTCTAGCATCTCAAGACTTATACACCCTGAAAATCTGGGGTATCTTATGCAAGCAAGGCAGATTATATATCAAAATGCAGCTGTTTCTCTGGGGTTTTTCTAAATCAGTACTGTGGTTATATAGAAACCACTATAACCTCCCAAATTTTTGCAATATGTCGAATTAACCTTGTAAGTGTATTTTGCTACCACAATTTTCATTTTTATTAAGTTCCCACTTTGGTTTTGACTGCTGCCAGCAGAGCTCTTTGGGGCAGAGAGATGAATACCTGCATAGATGAGTTACTTGAGCTGTTCCTCAGGGTTAGATAAACCTCCTGATCGCTGTACTAGTTCATATCTAAAGCTCTTTAAACTAAGTAAATGTTGACTTTTCTGAAAGCCTGTGCATATTCCAGTAGAAGTTTGTGACTATTCCTAGAAAAAGTCTTTTGATCTGTAAACTCTGTTGTGCAGTCACTTGGGGACAATGGAACAAATGGCAGAACGGAAATGAAGCAGTGAGTTGTCTATTTTTCCCAAAGATTTCTGAGCCCATCAATGAATTGATTTATCAGTATTATTGGTTATCTAAGCCATGAAGCCTTCAGAAAAAAATGGTGTTGTGAGGAATCTCAGCAGAAATTTTATACTTTAAAGTGCTTTCCAAAATCAGAGGAAATGGGAAATCATAAGTTACTTTCTAAAACTAGCCTGTGTGTTTACCCATATCTTCTCAAGTTAAATTATACAATGAACCTTTGGGGAAAATATTTACTTAAACATGTCATGGTCACCTTAGCAGACTGTACTTTTTCCTTTTAAGAGCATTGAAAAATCTCAATAGCGAATGTCTTTAAATGATATTTAACTCAATTTTAGGTTGACTTGAAAAAGAAGACAGAGAAATAATCTTCTTAATATAATTCGAAGCTAAATATATTACACAGCAACTCACTTTGCAACTTATAAACATTTCTTTAAGAAAAAAAACAATGGTTTGTGAATTTTTTCTTGTGGCTTCCGTAAAATAAGTTATTAGTAAGTCAAAAAGATGAATTAAAATCTACTTATTTCTTAATATTTAATGTTATAGAAATAGATTTGGCTTTACCACAAAAAAGACCTACTCAAAGTTGTATAATATCACAAATTTTAATTAAAATGTTTTGACACAAAGTACATCCAAATCCTAGCAATGATTTTTATTACAATTTGGATGTTTTTCTCTTGAAACTATTTTAGTACATTTAGAGCTCTGTAGTCATGAAATCTACATTGGTTGCAAAGTCTGAAACAGAATAAGTTGTCATTTGACCTTAGAAATTTGCGTTTTCCACTATTCACATACTTCGCATAGTACCTTGAACATCATTTTACAAAACATAACATTATCATTAATGTCAGAGATCTTACCCACATAGTGAGATCGATCAATTGATCTATTGATCAATAGATATAGATAACCTCCCACATCACCTTAGAAAAAGAAATAATTAATGACAGGTTCAGAGACTTAATAACAGTTAGCTAGTTAGTTTTCAGTTATTATTCCCAAGAGAACATTTTTCCAATGCTTTTAAAAGGTATTAACCTTTGAAATTTTACATAAATGCATGCACCCCTCTTTCCTTGCCATCCCAGGACACATTATCAATGAGTTCATAAATATTTGTGTTTCAGTATGGTCTAATATAGTACTTAAACTAAAGGGCAGGATGGTATAGAAAAAAAGAACAAAAAAAGAAACAGGAACAAACTACTGATTTTGATGTTGCCCTTATTTCTAATTAGAGCTTCAGTCCCCTTGCAAGAGAAATCCCACCCTTTTTTCCAGCCTGGGTCCCACTCTATGTTCCCTTTTTTTCTTCCTCCTCCAGTCCTGCTTCACCAAATCTCCTGTTTTTCTCACTCCACTCTCTTTCTTTTCTTCTCTCTCCCTCTGACAAACAAGTGATAGAGAGAGCCCTTCGAACTCTCATTTTATGAAATCCTAGATACACCAGAGAACTGATGTCCCTATCCCGGGCAGCAGCCCTTCGAACTCTCATTTTATGAAATCCTAGATACACCAGAGAACTGATGTCCCCTATCCCGGGCAGCAGGGCGGTGTTGAGTCTCCATCTTAGACCCCCTCAGAATCTCCGTTCTTTTTATTGTCTCTCTCTCTCTCTCTTTCTCTCTCTCTCTCTCTCTCTCTCTCTCTCTCGTTTTTGTTCTTTTGTTTTGTTTTGTGATTCCTACACTGAGTCCTAGCACCCGGTGACTGAGGAGGGTAGGAAGAAGAAGAAGAAGGGAGATAGCAATGACAAGCACCCATAGTGTGTCGGTCCTGCAGCTGGGCAGTTCAAATATGTGATCTCGCTTAACATCAAAAGTACCCTTAGAGGTTGCTAGTTTTCACCCATTATACCAATAAGAAAATGAAGCCTCAAAGACATGAAACAAAATTTCCTAAAGTCTCATGTCTAGTAATGACAAAACCATTCTATGTGCCTCTCAAGTCCTTCATACCTCTTCACTGATTCTCTGTTTTTTATTACCACAAGTTTGGTGCCTTAAAACAAGGTAAATTTATTATCTTACAGTTCTGGAAGGCAGCAGTTCAACATGGGTGTCACTGAGCTGAAATCAAAGTGTAGGCAGGACTATGTTTCTTTCTGTAGGCTCTAGGAGAGAATCCATTTTCTTGCCTTTTATAGCTTCTAGAAGCTTCCCACATTCTTCAGCTTGAGGCCCCTTCTTCCATCTTCAGAGCTGGCAACAGTGAGTCATGTCTTTTTCATATTGTGTCGCTCTGACCTTTTCTTCTGCCTTACTTTTTCTTGAAGGATGCTTGTAATTACATTGGGTTTACCTGGATAATCCAGGATAATCTCCCCATCATTCTTTTTGAGACAATATCTTCCACTCCCTTCATAAAACCTTCTGGGGAGAGCATCAGCACTTAAAAGCTCAAGGCACTCTAAGGAAGTGATTGCTATCTGAAAGAGATAAGGAAATATTTTGTGTATGGTCAGTTTCTCGTTTCCCTGATGTTGCTCTCCCAAGCTCAGTGCTGCCTCGAATGTCACGTACCATATTGGCAGCAGGGTGGTGAGATTTTTTATTTATTCATTTGGTTACTCATTTATTCAATAAGCATGTAATGAATGCCTACAACATGGCTAGTACTCTGCTCATAGAACCCTGGAGGGTAATATTGGCTGAAGGCCTTTCTCTAAGACACTAAAGTGAAGTTTTGTCTTGGGTAATAAACCTGTGCATCCTTGTGGGTGCTGCTTTTAAAGGAGGAAAGAGGCAGATGAAGAAAGAAGGCGTGTTTGAAAGACTTGGGAATGGCTCTGCGCCTCCCATTTGGGGTTTGAATAAAACACTTGAGTAGGTGGCTCAAACAAACTTAGCAAAGCAATGGCAGATTTTCCGTGGTTCTTGGTTCCTCCCTTTTGCAGCTATTTGCCCTCCATAATTTAAAATTTTATCCAGTTAATATAGCTTGAGCCTAATATAACTTAATACATTGAAATTAAAGTTTCCATAACAAGTATGATATATTAATCCTTACAACAGAAGAGTAATAACTGAAAATGCCTTTCCATGTGCCTTGACAGAAGACACTTAATCAGTTTGATAACACTAATAATCTCACCACTACTATTTGTTGTGCTTTCTTTGTATCTTGGTCTATTGTGATGCTTTTCTCAAAAACTATGGTAAATGTCTGATTTGCTTAGAGTTTAGCTCTAATTTTCCCCAGCAGTGTCCTTTTTCTTCACTTTATTTAACATACTCATGAATTACTTTATTTTTCAAAATTTACCAAATATATTTTCAAATACCAAGGTGATCAGGAGAAAAATCTAGGGGGATGAAAAAGAGAGAGGGATAGGGATGAATACATTGGAATCTTTGGCAAAATTAATAGACTTGGACGAGCATATTAAGCTTTTCGAAAGAATTAGAAAACGGTTATCTTCTATAGTTATATTTCTTCATTTGGTCTTTAGTCTTGAGACTACCTTCTCTCTCCCAATGGGAGTCCTTTCATATTTTTTAGGAAGGATCATGAATTCTTTATGAATCTGATCAAAGCTATGAACATGAAGATTCTCATTATTTCAAAATACACAAGTACACATAAACACAAAATGGCATACAATTAGGATTGATAAGCAACCTAAAGCCCTCCCGTGAACCCAGCATTAAGAGTGCCTACTGTAAATGTCATATTACTATCACCTCAGTAAATCTGGGCCAGTCTTGCGTTGCAAAGAAACACAATTCACCAACCAAAAGGAATGTAAAGTAATTCAAATCTCTACTAGTAGCTTTTATAGAACTTAACAGAATAGCCAAAATTCATCATCCTCAGCAGTATTTTTGAAGTTTCTGTTCTCATTTCCTATATATCCCTCTGAAAGCTCCCTCAAATCTCCTCACCCTTAACTCCTCACACAATTTTCTCTGACAATCAGCCGTGTGGGCTTATCTCTTTTTCTGTCTTTCCTCTCTTTCAGCCTCCCATTCACATTCTCTGCTTTTGATTTCATCCTTTTCAGACAAGTAAATTTTTGCCTTTCTCAATGCAAACTTCCCATTTTGGCTTCCTCAGGTCTTTTCCCACTGATTACCTCAGCTGGCATAGTACTGCCCAGGAGTTAGAAGGAATAAAAGAATAAAAGAGGAAATATACAACAGCTTAAGGCCAGAATTTTCCTTAGAGGGTTGTGTTTGTTGCCAGAGTTAGAGGATGTACAGAGAAGAGCCTTTTCTCATAAGAATAATTTCTGGTAGGTAATTATGTCTGATTTCAACATTGGAAGGTCAGATGTTGGTTGATATTTTCATTTTTTCTTTCTCTTGTTCATTTTCTATGGTATCTTCCTCATTTTTCTCTTTTATGTAGGTAGGAACTGGAAACAGTGATTTATTGATTGTGAGAATATACCAAAATTATAAATCCAAATGATTGTCCTTTTCGAAGTAGTCAGTCACCTTGATAAGCTACACCTTTATTTCAACAAGATCAGGGATCTCTTTGAGAGTCTGACAAGCATTCTTCAACATATCATCATTCAGATCATGAAACTTGAAATCTGAAATTTGAATTTGATGATTTAGAAACAAAGTCCTTTGGACTTTTAAATCTTTTTAATAAATAGTCAATCTTGAATTTTTTCTTAAAATTTTATAGATGTAACTAAAGAAATATAGCTGTTTATATCTATCTGTTTTAATGTGGCTGGTAAACTGAATCTAAAAGCAATTTAAAACTAGTACCTCTAAAAGACATTGGCCATTGCTTTATTATGGATTTAAACGTATGGCTTTCTAGGATAAGTACCTTGAAAGGCAATAATCAATTGTGTTTATGAGTTAAAGTACATTAGGTATACTATGTACCTTAGTTTATTTCCACAATAAAATCGTGCTCTTTTGGTCGTTCTGCCTCAAGTGTTATGACTTTTCTCCCATGTTTGTACTTATAAGTCCAGGGTTTTTAATATGTGCTATGATTATGATCTTGGACTTTGGAGTCTGACAGAATTTGGTTCAAACCTTGACACTACATTTGCCTTTGAGCAAGCTAGACAGCAACCCTAAGCCTCAGGGGCCCCATCTGCAAATGGTGACAATAGAAGACACTTACTACAGACGCTAGTACAAAGCAAGTTCATATTAAACATTGCTAAATAGTGGTAGCAAGAGGAGGAGGAGGGGAAGCGGGGTGAAGATGCTGCCATGGTCATTTCTTACTAGCTTAGCTCTGTGTTTCCCTTGCTCTCTTTTTGAGTACCTCTCTTCATGACCACATACTGTCCCACTTTTTCTCTTTCCTTCTCTTTTCAGAGTTTTTCTCTTTTCTCTCTGTTTCATGTTTGCAGATAGTTCTGGACAGGGATGTTGCAGAAGGACTGATACAATGCCAGAAGTTGTGACACCTAGTCATACCATAGCGGCTGTTTAATAATATCAGAATAAAGTGAGACAAAAGTGGTGGATATCTGTGGACACAAGCAACTCTTCTCAGTTGAATTTTTTTAACTTATACATTTTTCAGCTTCTTGCCATTCATTCCTAAATTAACTCACACCATTTTCCAGTGTTTGGTAATTTAACACATTTATGCCATGAGTCAACATTTCCTGGCATGAAATTATAGCCATAAGCACTCTTGCCTATGCACCATAAATACAGTAACCTATAAAGAGCCAAAAAAGGCCTTTTGGGATTGGCGGACTATGTGGCAAGACCCAATACATCAACAGCAGGAAATCAAACAGGTGTCAGTCCCAAGCAATCCGTTGAGTCATCTCCTACCTCTTTGTCAATGGCACATAATTAACCAGTCGCTTCAGCTTATTATGAGGTAGCTACATATGAGTGAGATCATCAGCTGAGACATTGTGATCATTGAATTAGGGATGTACAGTCACAGTTTAATTGAAATTTTGGGGGCAGATATTTCCCCTTTTCATAAAATTCCACATTAAATGTTTTAACACACATAAATTTAATTAAATCATTTTCTCAAGTACTCATGGGACTTACCCTGCCATGTAGTCAGTATGACACTTGTTTGGGAGAATTATTTTGAACAGCATTACTTTATAGAAAACTTTAAAAAGGAGTCTGTGTCATTTTTCCTGGACAAATGTTACATATATTCATCTGCACCCAATATTATTACTCAAAACCGGATGATGGATGTTATTTATTATATGTGCATGGATACCCTAAGAGAAATAGACTGTATTCTAACATTATTACATAAAGGGTAAGGCTACTTGATCTGTTTAGAGTAGAGATCAATATTATGCTATAAACCTAGCAAAAAACAAACAATCCAATTTTAAAAATGGGCAAAGGACATGAATAGACACTTCTCCAAAGAAGAGATACAAATGGTCAACAAGCACATGAAAAAAATGCCCAATGTCTTTACGCATTAGGGAAATGCAAATTAAAACCACAATGAAATACTGTTTCACAAACAAGTGCTGGCGAGGATGTAGAGAAATTGGAATTCTTGTACCTTGCTGATGGGAATATAAAATAGAGACACTATGGTAAATAATGTGGTGGTTCCTCAGTAAGTTAAGCAGAATTACAATATGATCAGGCTATTTCACTCTTGGGTATATACCCACATCATTGAAAACATGTGTTCAAGCAAATATGTGTACACAAATGTTCATAGCAGCACTATTCACAATAGTTAAAGGTGGAAACGACCCAAATGTTCATCAACTGATGAATGGATAAACAAAATCTGGTATACACATGAGGTGGAATATCATTCAGCTGTAAAAAGCAATGAATTATACCTTTTTTAAAAAAATTAATCATAATGTGGGAAATATGTATCCAACATATTTCTAATTACAAGGCCCATGGGAAATTATATAGAAATCCACATATTAAACATTTGAGGGACAATAAAAACAGCAATGAAATACTGAAATATGCTATGACATGGACAGACCTTGAAAAGATTATGCTAAGTGAAAGAAACCAGACACAAAGGCCCCATATTAAATGATTCCATTTATATGAAATACCCAGAATAGGCAAATTCAGGGAGACAGAAAGTGGACAAGTGTTTGCCAGTGGCTATTACTAATGGAAAATTTTATGTTCTGTGGATTTTACAGCACACAAAATAGAAGAGATGCGGATGGCAATAAAAATGCTGCACATCATCGCTCATTAGAGAAATGTAAATTAAAACTGCAATGAGATACCATACATAACACACCTACTGGAATGACTCAAATAAAAAACTCTGAAGATATCAAATGCTGGCAAGGATGTGCAGCATCTGAAATTCTTGCATAGCACTGTGGAAATGTGAAATGTCACAGCCTTTTTTGAAAAAAAGTTTCATAGTTTCTTACTAAGTAAAATGACCCGATATCCCCACTCTTAGGGATTCACGCAAAAGAAATAAAGACGTACATCCCCATAAAAACCTATTTGTAAATGTTCACAGCAGCTTTATTAATAATTTCTCCAAACTGGAAATAACCTGAACATTCATTATCTGGTATATGAACAAACTGTTGTACATCAATAAATGAAAACTACTCAGTGATAAAATGGAACATATTACTGATATTTGCAGTAGCATGAGTGAATCTCAGAAGCATTATCTAAGTGGTAGAAGCCAGACTCCAAAGCTACATATATTATATTATTCTATTTATATGGCTTTCTGGAATAGGCAAAACTGTAGGGACAGAAAACTGATCAATGGTTTCCAGGAGCTGTGTTGGGAGAAGAGAATTAATTTACAAATGGGCAGAGGGAATTTTGGGGGGGGGGGTGATGGAAATTTTTTAAAATAAATTTATTTATTTAAATTAGTTTCAAGTATACAGTACCTTAATTAGACATCTATAATGTTCATAAAATGATCCCCCCTATTGCTCTCTCCCCTCTTCTAACCTCCACTTAGCCATCATTAATGCTAACTACATTCCCTCTTCCATGCTCCCCGTGCCCAACTATCAACTGCTACTTTATACCTCTTTACCCCTTCACCCCATGCTCCCAGCCTCCCAACCCCCTTCCCCTCTGTCTGTCACCAAATTGTCCACTATATTTGTGAGTCTGTTTTTGATTAGTTTGTTCTTTTTGTTACATTTTTATAGTGATAGTTAACAAAATGTGTACATTGTCAAAATTTATGGAATAGTTTACCCAACATTTTTTAAAAAAGGTGAATTTTACTGTCTATAAGTTCTATACCACAGCTACACTGACTTTTAAAACCACTTGTTTTTTATCCTCCATTATTGTCTCTCTGAGGAGCACAACCATTGAATGTGTTATTTTCACAATATTAAAAGTAGAAAGATGATTACTCAAAGATCAAAATGGTTGCAATCTTTCGGATCGCACAGCCCAAACAAAGAGCTCTTGGATCTGTTCAAAATGAATGAGAACCAGAAATAAATAATGTCCAAGCTCTGGGTCATCAAGGAGGGAAAGCAAATGGGATCAGAGATGAAGAAAGATTGAATTATTGGGAAGTCAAGCAGTTATTAACTTAAATGGGGAAGAAGGAGTGACTAGAATCAGTTGAGTAGGAAAGATGATTTCAGATTTATCTCTAGACTCACAATCAAAATCATTTTTGGCTCTCCGCATCACAGGATTCCAAGCAGTTGGATCCTTCGAGAAATTATGGTGCAACATTTACATTCAGTTGAAAACAAAAGGGTACTGTTAAATCCTAGGAACTTGTTTCTGTACCCTCTCATCTTACACAAATGCTCTGCAACTACAAGTAACACAACAAATATTTGAAGAGTTAGTGAAGAAATATACTGAAAATTTGCTGAAGGACAGAACAATTTTCTGTAAATTAAAAAAACTCTAAAGGGGAATGCAATACAACTATTGTTTTGCCCAGTATCACTGCAATAGTACTAGAGGAAACAGCATCTCATTCTTTATTGTGTGCTTGTTCTGAGAAAATCCTTGTCAAAATAGACTACTCCAGTGTTTTCAGGACTTTAAAAGATAGACTAGATCTAAACGGATTCAATGTAGACTTTAGCAATTGAATATACAATTTCAGCAAAGTGTGTCCTTTGCAGTTTGAGCCCACTAAAGCTGCTACATGGATCATATAATTGATTTGTGGCACATTCTGCCTGCGTCTACCCAATGGTTTATTCAAATTGAATAGACAAATACCAATAAAGTGAAAAGCTCCACTGAGAATTGACCAAACCACATCACTTTCTTGACACCTAGGGTATTCCAACCAATAGTAATTTTATGGCAGCTCTTTCTTTATAGTACCAGATACAGAGCTCTGTAGCCGGGAACCCACAATACAAGCAAACCTTTCCCTAAAGCACAACACAGAAATGAGTTTATGAAATCACCATTAAACATAATAGAACACTGGAGAGACGAGTAGAACAGAGGCAAGATGAGATAATGAACATAACACCTAAGAACCAATTAAAAATTATCATCTCTGCAGAAAAGCACCCATGTGTTGATAAAGCTTTTTATGAATATTAAGTACTGTAGCATAAGATAATGTAGAACTGAGAGTTTCAAATACCAGTGGCCAAAAGAGATACAATATTTTTTTAGGATGTATACGTAAAAATAGATTAAATGGTATCATCAACACACCCAATTTATTATTATTATCCCAGTTCTGAGTATCACTTATCTTCAATAATATGCAATATATAGTTAAGAAATAATCCTTATCGTCACTTTTCTTAACAATATAATAGCTATGTTACATATAGTTATGATTTCTGTGCTACAAAAATCTGAGCATAGAGAGTTGACTATTCTAAGAAAAAAATTTTAAAAGATATAGACATCATAAATTGGCTAGGTCACCCAGAAAAATTTTTTTCTCTCTCTCTCTGACATCTATAGCTTTCAAGATTGTATTTACCATCTCCCAGAGGAAAAAAAAATTATTTAAAAGATTATTTAGACTTTTTGTCTGTGCAGGTTTATTGACGCTTAGTCATAAGCTATGGAAATAACATGGACTGTGTCGCTATAGTCTTCATCTTTTGAAATAAAGGAGAACATCTGTATATCTTATTATGTTTAACACACTTAGATACTCACACATACACACTTACCTATTATATTTTACACACTTTTCACGGTATTCTTTACAATGGCATTTTATGAGATGAAGGTGAATTATCTAAATAAGAAACCATCTTCATTCCTACTTGAAATCCAGGCTGTTTCAAATATTCTTGATGCCTTTGCCTGGAGTCTACAAAAAATGGGCTACAGAATTCAGCTTTCTAGGGGCGATGACATAAGTGTCAGAGCAAGGGTTATTATCTTTTGGACGGTACAACTGCTCAAGAACTGGGTTAGAATGGTGAGGTAGCGCATGTGTTAAAATAGAAGCAAGCTAATAACAGGACAATTCAGAAAGAAAAAGGGAAATTTGGAGACTGAGAAACCAAAGAAAATCGTTTTCATAGAGAAAAAAAATTTCACTACATTTAAAGGCCATTTGAACACTGAAGATTTAAAACTTTCAAAAGTCTGAATTAATTCTGTAGTTGTCGTTGTTTTGGCCAGCGTGCTTACATTCTTTAAGCAACATTGATTCAACATCAGTCATGTATTAACGGAGTAATAGATGCTTGGAATACAAAAAGGAATGATGCGCAGCCCTCACAGCTTTCTCAAAAAGGCTTTTTTTAAACATCAAATATCTCTTACCAGATTATGATTTGGTTAGTTAAGTGTAGAAGAACTAGCAACATTTTGTTGCATTTTCATCAAACCCCGGGACTTTTAAAAAATGAGAGAAAGGAATAGAAACATTACATTTTTAATTTGGTCAATAGAAAATATTTTGTACTCAAAAAATCTATATTCACTTTTATTTCTCAGATCTTCCTTTCCTTCCTATATAATGACATTTGCTTAGGGGTTGATAGTATTTTTCACTATTGACAGAATACTGAAGTCCCATCTTTTTCGAAGTGTCTGGATTAATTCCTCATATATAAAGATGTAAACAGACATTTCCATTGACATCAGCATAAGTTCTGGTCTCTCCTTCATTTATTTACATTTCCTCCTATTTTCATAAACAGGCATATGATAACTGTTTATGATTAACACCTTGGGAATATGGTAAGAATGAGATGTATACAGAGAATAAATCCCTCTAGGTACATGCGATTTGAAGCTAGGTATTTATTTCATTTAATCTTTTCCCCAAATTCCTTTTTTTTTTTTTTTAACCATGCTTTTATGGTTACTCCCTGAATATTTAGCCACAGGGGAACAAAGAATTTGTTACCCCAGATTCTGATTTTTTTAAATTTATTTTTATTATGATGACATTGGTTAACAAAATCCAATAAGTTTCAGATGTACAATTCAACACTATTGATTTTATCTAAATTAATATTTGCATAACAGAGAGTTATACATATTTCTGGGAAATATGTTTTACACAAGATTTTATTCCACTTTTAAAAATTACTCCTATACCTACCAAGTCCAGACTAAAGTTGTCTAGTGTTACCGGAGATTACCGATGGTTTTTCAAAGCCAATCTTTTGCTGCCCCTGCCCCCACCCGCTCTTTATAGAAAACATTCCTCAGGCTGACAGACCGCTCTGAGCCACACCAAGTGCCTTGCCTCTGCACAGTGGTTCCAAGCGTTTTTATTTCATGGACCAGTAAAATCCCTCTAAATGTTTTGGGAACCGATATAATATTGCTATCCTTTTATTCTGCAGTTAAAAAGCAAAAACACAGCTACAAGAATTTAATGAAAAGAATAACCAAAAAAAAATAATAATAAAGATATAACCACATAACACATTTATAAATAGAATACGTTTAGGTCTATAAAAAAAAGCTCATAATTCTCCTTATTTTTTCTTTTCTTGCCATAGATTGACTTTTGGGAACCACTTCCTTTGAGCTTTGCATAAGGGCTATAAAAGAATAAGTTAACCAAATATTCAATTTCTGCTGTTTATGTTCCATGGCATGAGTTCAGGTTTACACTGGCAGCAGAATAGAGGAAGTGAGGAAATGTATGAATCAGCTCCATACCATCGAAGCCTTCCTAGCTATTCATGCTGCCAGTGTGGTCAGAACCTCACATGCACAAAGGGCAGGAGAAATGCCAGTGCAAGGAGATTATTACTCAGAATTTGCCCCAATCGAGTTAGCGTGCGACTAGACGACAAGATTTCCCTGGAATGCAGGGACAATTCAAGGAAAGAGTCACCCTCAGACTTTGAAATTGATTTCAAAAATTAATTTGAAAAAGATGCAGTGTGAGTGTCAAAGCACAAGTGATGGCTTAGACATCTCCATCTGCTGTCAAGACTCAGGAATACCCAAGGCTAATTAAAGTGACCCTTGGGAATGTAGTGGAACACGAGGAAGCAGTAAAATCCCCTACAGTCTTTTACAACACCTGTGTTTTTTTTTATGTTAATGATCTCAAATGCAATTGAGAAATAGGCGATCAGTATTACAGAGTAATTGTATTGGTTTCGTACATGCTTATAGTTTCAAGTGATTGGGGTAAGTTTTCTCACAAGTAAAGATAAAGCCTTAGCAAATGTGAAGCTCTTAAAAAACTGAAAATGTCCAGAGGTACCTTCCTTTACTGCAAATAGAGGCCTAAAGAACCACTGGATTTTCCACCAGTTTTTCAGCAAAGGTGCAAATCCTGATGAAAAAAACACAAAGACATTTTCCTTTTACTAAAATGATTGGTTGATGAAGAAAGCTACATCCTGGGTTATATTTTTAATTTATATCAAATAGTCTCTTTTAGAAGCAACTGTATTTCATAGGAGGAAGCACAAGCCTCAGTGGTTAGGCTGCAAAGGATGGACCACTGTGGCTATATACAGAGGCTGGGAGAACTTTAACTGTGCTACTCACTTTACTATGATGCTTATTGTTTTTGTTAGTGCTTGATTCAAAGTTCCATAGGTTTTGAGCCATCTGCTTCAACTCTATTTTTCCTACAAGCCCTGATATTTTTAGTGTGCAATTTTGTAGAACTATGGTTGTGTTTTATTTTCACCAAAATGCCTATATTTTATTTTCACATGGCAGTCAAAGCCCTGATGTGACCCACGGAAGGGCAGTGGTCTGGAGAGGTTATTAGAAGGTTATTAGAAGGAATTGGAATTGGGCCTCCAGCATCATCTAGAAGAAATGGCTCCTGATGTGATAGTAATTCTTGGCAGTAACATCTCTCTGGTTTAGAGAAAGGCAATGCCTCAAACTATCCTAGCTTAATGGAAAAATAGAAAAAAGAAAGGTAAAGAATACTTAACTCCTTTATTTCTAATTACGTGTTTGCTCTGCAATCTTCTCATCCAGGATCGGTATATAGGATTTCTCTCGAGTGCCAACTCTAATTGACTGGTAGTGGCTGCCTAAAGCAATGAAGTAAGAAGGATGCTGAGGCTGCTTCTGGGCTCAGTGGGAAAGAATGCCACAATTGATTAGTGATGTCTGTCAGGAGTTGCCACACATGCATCACCCTTATAATCTATGATACAGTTGAGGAAATTTGCCTACTAAGATGAATGGTCTGGGAAGACAAGCAGACTTGGTTCTGGAATCGGTACATTTACCTTTGTAAATGAACAAATCGATTCTCTGATAACCAGTCTATCTCTGTCATTTTCACCTGAGGCTGCTCATTTAGGTGAACTGAGAAAATGGAAGGTTTAAACCAGCAATCCTGAAGATGTTAGAAGTCCTGACATCCAGATGCTGTTACCAGAAAATGCCCTTCTTAAAAGATACTACCACTCATTATCTTTTCACTTGTTGTGGATTTAACTATTACCATACTTCTCCCCTTACCCTATTTTATACTTGCCATATTTCATCAATTGTAAGATGCTGTCAAGTCAGTGTACACCAGGAGACAGCTAGAATGTCATTTTCATACATGTGAACGTGTTTATTTCTAGTGGTCTAACAGTGGGACCACCAGTGTGACCCTTGATATTTAAATTAGCAAATTATCTATGGAGAAAAGAACGAATCCCGGTTGCTGTCTGAAAACCTGTCTTTCCCACTGTAAAGAACACAAGCAGAACTTACAGAACAGATGTTACAGTGCTCAGAAGAAACCCCGAGAAAGGCCAATTCCGTGGAGCACTCTCATAAGAAATGCTGCATCATCAGTGCTCTAGGCATCACAGAAGACACACTGTGCGTACACACTGACCACTCTGAGCTAAAGAGTACCTCAGAGAAGTTGAACTCTGAATGTGAAGGAGTTTTGGAAAGGCTTTACTGATATAATCCTCTTTTATTTCCTTTTTATGCTTGTAAAAGATCTACACGTAGATAAGTCTAAAGGAGCTTTTCTAGTAAGTATAAAATAAAGTTTTGTATCATGTTGACACCATTTTTTTTCTTTCTTTTTGATATGAAAAATACTGTGCCTCTTCCTATTGGTGGTGACTTGGACTTAATGAAATGAGGTATAATTTACATCCACAACAAGTGAAGAGATATGGTCTTCAAGAACATAATTGTTCATAGGTTGTCCGTGTTCTCTCTTCAAGTGAATTGTACTTCTAGGATTAGAATTTTTGAGAGCTTAATTTTCACCTAGTCCATTTGAACGTCAGTGCCATATTTCAGAAAGGTTAATTTTAAGAAATCAAATTATGGGTTGAATGGCCAACTAGAACTGGTCAACCTAAAATACAGCTGTTCTATAGGCCAAATCAACAAGAACATTCTATGTGGATAGATGTCGGACAGTCCAAGAACAGTGTTAGCTGCCAATATAGGTATGGAAGGAGGAAAGCATATTGTCATGTGTGTTGCTGAATTTTTTTTCTCATTATCAGCTGTTATTTTGCAGAAATATCCATTAGTCTGCTTGTCTGCCTTCCCCTTTCTTTTCATTTTTAATTTCATTCTCACACCAAATGGACTTTTTTGCATGAAGTTTTTATAATTAAGAATCATGATATAAAAAAAACTATTAGGTTAAGCCATAAAAATTGACAATATTTTACTATTCCTGACTTATGGTTCTCACCAAGTTTGTGTGGTTCAACTTAATACATGACACATGGGACATTCACATAAAGCATTTTATAATCAGAGACAAGAGGACAGCCCTTCGTTCATTATTACTGAGAGTATTCTGAGTACAGTCTCTCCCAGATAAGCTTCTACCAGCTCTATGGGATCCTCTGAATAACACTTTTTGTGTAGTCTCCTTTGAAGACCTTCATTTGATCAACTGCGTGTACAGTATTCTTCCTTTTTTTTTTTTAATTCAATAAACATTTATTGCATGCTTCATAGGGGCTAGGCATCATTTCAGCCTTGGATACAAAGATTAGTGCATCAAAAAGAAAAAAAAAAGATTAGCGTCCCTTCTTTTAGGAGCATGCAATCTACAAAGGAAGACAGACGTGGACCTAATCACAGTGTAAAATAGCAAGTCACATAATAGACATAAATAAAATATGCTGAAAAGGCAGAGCAAGACGACCTCAGAACAGGTGATATTTGTGCTAGTTCTTGAAGGATGACCAATTTACTTGGCCAAAAGAGAGAGAACAAGACAATATCACCAATCAGAATAGCTTGTCCAAAGTCACAGAAGCACAACAAAGAAGGATGTGTTTGAAGAACCTCAGTTTGAATGTAGAAAGACACGTGGCAAAGGTGAGAGAAGTGGCAAGAGATAAGGCTTGAACAAAGGTTAGATCTGACTATGAAAGGACTTCCGCGTGTGGCCGGGGAGTCCACATTTTATCCTGCAGGTGGAGAGAGGTCACAAAACACATTCACAGGATTCACAGGGGTTTAAATAGCTTAGAAATAAAACTGCTTTTTTTCTCTTTGAATTTATACGTGCAGTCCAGTCATCACCTAAGTTTATTAGAAACACTGCATTAGTGAACCCACAGCATGTGCTTCGGCAGCAAGAGCTCCTTCTGACCAGCTCCGGCACACATGTGGGCTGAAGCAACCTGGAATTCCAGGGGGTTGTTTTAGCCCTGACATCTCTGTTAAACACAGTCATTGAGCTGTGGTTCCTCACTGTGGCTAGAAGCACAACCAGAAGCTGCGTTGCTGTGAGAGGTTGTGGCTTTGACAATTACGTGCCCTTCCACTGCACGGCTCTCTACTTCACATGGGTGAAGGAGCCAACACACACTTAATGTTTTCATATTTTCCTCATTGGGTAATTGCAAAATGGGCAATTCCACCAAAATGCAGCGAGATTGATTTCATCCAAACTGCAGACTGGCTAATCAGTGGCCCAGTTTTCCAGTCATGTGGTCTGGCATCTGGCATTTACCACCCATCAAATGAAATTACCCAGCACTGATAAATGACCAGCTCGCCCCTGAGCGGGACTATCACCCTGAAACTCCTCCCTCCTTATTACTTGTGTAATGTTTAATAGTACCAGGGATATCAACTGGAATGTATCTAACTTTACCACAAATGAAGATTTATGTATATGTGTCATAGACACATGTGTGTGTGTGTGTGTGTGTGTGTGTGTATAAATGCCTGTAAATGAGTTATCCCATTTATGTGAATTTTTCAGATGTGTAAAACTAAGTGACTATCATTTTTGTTTAAAACTCATACATATAGATATACACATGTTTGTATGTATGTATGTCTATATATGTATGTATATAGATATATGATTTATTTTATTTCTGTGAATCTTCCAGATGCCTAAAACTATGTGACTATCAAAATAAGCCCTGGGACTAATTCCAGGACCTATTTGATGTGGAGCGGGTACCCCCAACCCACCAACAAACAATTCTCAGACCCCAGCAGGGTATCCAAGAATTCAGCACAATTCTGAAATACCCAGAGATAGCATCAGATTCCACAGGTTAAGGGTTCAGTCCTACAAAACTGCCCCTGCAACCACTTCAGAAGCCAGTCACAAGCCTAAGTTGTTACCTGTGCTTCTGACCGGCTGTGTCTATAAATCAGAGGTTCCCATGACCCTCTCTCCTGAGGTTCAATTAATTTGCTAAAGTGCCTCCCTCACGGAACTCAGAGAAATGTGTTACTTACTAAATTGTTAGTTTATCGTAAAAGAATATAACTCAGAAACAGCCAGATAGAAGAGATGTATCAGGCAAGGTACGTGGGAAGGGGCACAGACTGTCCATGTCCTCTCCAGGTGCACCACTGCCAATACCTCCATGTGTTCACCATTCCCAAAGCTCTCCGAACCCCATCCTTCTGGGTTTTTATGGAGGTCCCATTACGTAGG
Organism: Eonycteris spelaea; assembly: GCA_003508835.1. Taxonomy (NCBI): domain Eukaryota; kingdom Metazoa; phylum Chordata; class Mammalia; order Chiroptera; family Pteropodidae; genus Eonycteris; species Eonycteris spelaea. Next base: position 871,295 of record PUFA01000162.1, read on the forward strand.
TATGATTAACTAATTCTTCTAGCGATTGAATTCCAGCTTCTGCCCCTCCCCTTTCTCAGAGGTGGGGGTAGGACCAAAAGTATAGACCCTCTAATCACAGGGTCTGCTCCCCTGGCAACCAGCCCCTATCTTTGCAGGCTTTCCAAAAGTCACCTTATTTACATAACAAAAGACACCTTCATCACTCTCCACACTTAGAAAATTCCAAGGCTTTGGGAGCTGTGAGTCAGGAATTGTGGACAAAGATCAAATAAATATATGTGAGAAATATATATATTTGGTCATCTAATTTTTCATAAATCACACTATCAAACATTTTCATTTTATTTTACTTAAATCGAGTTGTTATGGAAATATTTCTGGAGTCAGCCCGCTCTGTTTGAATTCCTGTTTTTTCACCTCCTAGCTTCATCTCCTTGGCAAGTAACAATCTTTCTGTGTCTCAGTTTTCTTATTATAAAATAAGAATAACAGTAACCACCACATAGAGCTGCTGTGTGAATTAAATGGGTCGTGCATGTAAAGCATTTAGTATGCAGCAAACGTTCAAGTAAGTAGTGCTAACAATTAATACTTTACGCACGTTAGAATTGATTCATAAATATTGGGGCCATCATGATGAACACTAATGATTTCAAGAAAACAAATAGCTGGCAATCTGGAGTCTATTAAGAGCCACAAAGTTATTTGCTCCTCCACTAAATGACCCCACACTGCCAGGCTTCCTCCCAGTCCCATCTGGCTTCTGAGTGTTCACATACCGTCCCTTGCTTTCGGACTTTATCAGTTGTCACATTCTAAATTGCTAATTTATATAAGAACCTAACAGTGTTCTTTCTCCCTTAGTGTTTCACTGACAAATCAAATAATCCAACTTATTAAAATTCCATCCAAAGCAGGAGTTTAAAAGCTCCGACTGAATGTCCAAGCCTGTTCTTTCAGTGCCTGCACTATGTGCTGTCTGTTTCAGCCACTCCAAAATCTTTTCTGCTGATTGCAAAATTATTGGCTGTGGAAAGTCAAATACCAAATACAACATGATCTCACTTATATGTGGAAACAAAAATAAATTCATAGAAGCAGAGAATAGAATGGTGATTGCTAAGAGCTGGTGGGAGTGCGGAATGGGGACATGTTTGCCAAAGGGTAAAAAGTTTTAGCTGTGCAAGGTGAATGAATCAGTCTTGGAGAGCCCCAGTGTGCAGCTACAGTTACAATACTGTCTAGTATACTTGAAATCTGCTAAGAGATAGATCATAAAGCATGTCACAAAGGAAAAAAAGTAACAGTGAGCTGCTGGATATGTTAATTAACTTTGCTATGGTGATTATTTCACAATGTATATGTAAATCTAAACATCAAGTTGTTCTTAAATACATACATTTTTTATTTGTCAAATATACCTCAACAAAGCTGGAGGAAAATGAAGTTACAATGCAACACAATAAATTAAAACTATGCCGTAATTTAAAAAGCAAGATTATCTGCAATGTCAGTGATAGACGATGTTATCAAGGACTTCCAGAAAAATAAGAGGAGACTCTTAACATTTTACATCTGCATCCTAGTGACACAGGTTGTTAAATGTCCATATCTTTAGAGATTCAACAAAGAAATTATCGTACCACCTCTTTTTTAAAGCAAAATATGACATATAAGTAAAAAATACCTAGCCAAGGATTTTCTGTTTTAAAAAATTGTAAAAGCATATACTAAATCAGCCTATCTAGAATCAAAAATCTCAGCTCTATAATCCAAACAGCATTTATTACATTTCTGGGGTTTTTTTTGTTTTGTTTGTGTGTGTGTGTGTGTGTGTGTGTGTGTGTGTGTGTGTGTGATTTTTAAATAAGCAAATCTTATTAACTCTTTATGAAAACACTGTGCAGGAGAAACCAGAACTGCCAATTTCAGTCTATGTGAATGGCGCTCCCCGAAGTCGTGTAGGGAAACAACACCTAGTGAGAATGCCTTTATAATAAATTTTGAGACTTGGGTTTTTTTGGTGCATCAGTAGCCAAACCATTTCAGTGTCCAAGATTACTGCATTCACCTCCCACTCGTTCTCCTAGCTGTGAATGCTTGTTAGCAATATCCATTCTTATTTTGAGAATACATATATTTTTTTCCAGAAAATAATCTCTCTATATGTCTTTCATCACTTTAAATATTTTAAACCGTTCTACAAAATAAAATAAATTCCAGACTTCAGCTGATTGTCCCCCTTTTGGCTCATAAGTAGTAAATTTTACCTTTGAATAAACATTTTTATTTGTAAGTTTTATACTTTTTAATTTTAAAACCCTATTTTCTCTTAATCTGGACCAAGTTCCTATATCCAGTCAACTTCCTTCTCTAACACACACACACACACACACACACACACACACACACACACACACACACACACAAACGACCAGCCCCACGCTTTCTTTCATGCTTATAGACAGTGAACATTTACTCATGCTGCTCTTTTTCTTTGGAAAGCCCTATCCCTGTTTCCTTGACTGGCAAGCTAATGCGTTCATCGAAACTCAAGTAAAATGACCAGTCACCACCCCTTTGAAGCTTTTGCTGTCCAGAGGAGCAGGATTGGTTCCTCTCCCATGAGTTCCCCATAGCACCCTCTCCTTCACTCTGCTTTAGCCCTTAGACACTGTTAAGCAGTCGTGCTGAACTGGAAACTCCTTAAGGACACAGCCCTTAAATCTACCTTATTATCTAGCACATAACAGGAACTCAATAGAATCGATAATGACTTCATGAATATCATTTCCTTCTTATACAAAAAAGTCACTGTACTTTCAACTAATTCAATATATTATGACCTACTAATTTTGAACTTCAACCCACTTCTGATTATCTTTTCAAATAATTGGATATGTAAGCATGTAAGAATGTCAGTGTCAACACTTCGGTGAGGGGGAACCATAGGGGCGCTTGGTTTTGTTTCCTGTTGCTCCTTGTGAGACATCTCGATTTCTACAAGTTGGGAAGCTCTTCCAGGTGGGTGTTGACATGACAGCACAACAGAGCAGAGAATGTCAGTTGCGGTCCCCTCCCCCTTATTTTTGTTTTACTCTTTCAGGTTACAAATGCTGCTGCCAACTATCCTGGCCAAATGACTCTTCATCTCAAACCATTCCTTGTGTGTGGAGGGGATGGATTTACCCAGTCCAACTTTGATGGCTGCATTGCTTCTGCCCTATGTGTTCTGGAAGCTTTAAAGAATCATATTTAGTACCTGTATTCTTATTCTCTACATGAACTTTGGGTTTTTCTTTTCACAATCTTCTGTTATTGATTATCTTGTTTTCTATTTTGTTGAGAGAAATTACCGGAAAATTGTTCTTCACTTGTCATTTTTTTAATATGAATTTAAAATCGATTTTATAATTTTGATAGTTACAACCCATACTAGAATAAAAATTCTTTGGACCTTATACCTTTTACCACTTCTCTGAGTTTCCATGACTACCGCATGTTGGAGGAAAAGTAGTGCTTAAGAATAGTGAATGACCTTCCCCGCAAATTAGTCAAATCAAAGTAAGCAGTTTATGTTCCCAAATCTTTATCATTTTTGTGAAAATATCACTTCCACATAAAGAATAATCATTATCAAAGTCTCATTTTAATCTTCAAGTATGCCCTTGATTCAATATTTTTGCAAACTGCTGAACTACAGAATTCCTTCGAACTATGAATAACAGAGTGTAATTTTGTTTTTCGTTTCTCTCCCAAGTTATTAAATGATCCTGCATTGCAGGTCATATATGTCCAGATCTCTAAGATCGAAGCCTGGAGGACAACTTAACTGCTCTTTAAATTTTCAGATAATAACCAGATTCAACTTGACTTTCCAAGTCGCACAGTACTTTTTAACATTAAAAAAAAATTCAGTCTTCTAATGACATAAAAATTAAATAGAAACTGAAAGTATATCAATCTTTACCTTTTGTTATCTACTATGGCTACTGCTATTGTCTTTAGGTACATTCCAGTATGTGCTGTGATTTAGACTGTGTCAAGTTTAATGAATTTAATACAACAAAAAAAATTTACTGAACCAGAAAATAGATGCACTTAAAATAATTCAATATATGCCAGCTTAGTGGTTCTGTGACCCACATGCTTCAGTGACAACCCTATGATTTGCTGGCTGGAGAGAAATTGATCCCCAGCCTTCCAAACAAACTACCTGTTGCTAATTTAAAAAGGAAAATGAAAGAAATTTTTGCAACCTCTCAAACTAAAGACTTCTTAACTTAGTAATACCTACAGTTTCATACTTATATGCCCACTAATCATACAATGCACCTGGGCAGAACCTGCTTATGTGTCTATAAAGTGGATCTTGTGATTTTATGGAATATTATTTGTGTTTTTTAACAATCAATTGATGAAAAACAGAAATGCCTACATGTGGCTAATATTACTTATTTTTTAAAACAGAGAAAGGAAAAGGGAAATTAATGTTGTCTCTGGTATGATGAGATGAAAATATTGAGATGTCTTTCATCATTTTGGCCCATATTTGATGAACATTTGTCTTTATTTTGGTTTTACCCTTAAAATATGGTAGAAAAGCCTTTCAAATGTATTAACTACTTTGTTTTTAATCTAATTCTGGAGCTTTTGACTGAAAGCATCTTGAAGCTTTAAGAACAATGTATATTCATCTCATGAATGTATATCCTCCAAAGAAAAGAAAACAATTTTTAAAAGTGGGGTGGGTTACTTAAAGACAGAACTTTTAACCATTACTGATGACTTTCGATGCCTATTTATTTTAAGTGTGTTTCCCTAATAATTCTCTATCTGTTTTTAGAAAACTATGGCAATATAGGAAAAAAACTCAACCCTACTTACAATGTAGATCATTGTTACTTCACTATTTTAATCATTTTGAAAACCCACTTTACATTTAGATCTATCTCTGATAGGAACAGACCAATTCCCTAATGCTCAAATAAGGAAGGAAAACGTATCAAATGCTTGTGTTCATTTCACTTACCCCTTTCCCTGTAGAAATGAAATAGATATGGGATTATCTTGTGCTGGAAGCCATCCCAGAGGGCTGTGAAACTCAGATGGCCAGGATGCCCTAAAAGACCCGGGGCTAAGGTATCACACTCCCCTGGGAAATAGGGGTCAGTACCATTTGGAACAGCTGCCAAGGTGTATGCATGTCAGCCCCACAGCTCCACACCGCACCACAGTATTTTCTAATGAGCGTTTATTAATCAAGCTAGGCAAGGAAAACTGCTGTGTTTTGAAAGGAGCATATTCAAGTGAGAAACGGCTTGAGCAGTGGGGTGATTTAATACTTGTTAGCTGATAAATATAGCCTTTGCGGGAATAAAACTTTATGATGCAGTGTTGAAAAGCTTAATTACTAAACTGTCTATGCACATCTTGCTCAGGCAGCGAGGGTGACAAATGATACCAGTGGAATAGTATTTTTCACCTTTGGCATTTCTGAAGGGGGAAAGTATACCTAAAAACATCGAGAAAGCAGTATAATCTCAGACCAGATATTACTGAGGGGAAAAAAACAGGCTTCACTGAGTCACTGAGCCTTCTGCGCAAAATGCCATCGTCCCCACCCCTGCCTACCCACTACATTGTTAAGTAAAAAAGAACAAGGTCAATTTTACATTTATCTGGTATTTTACACTCATCCAAGTATATACATGCATATATATATGTATATACATATACATATATGTATATGTACATATATATCCACTTTCCATCCTCCTAACACCCCTGTGAAGTAGGCAGAGCAAGGAATTCCTATTCGCATTTGACAAATGAGGAAACCAAGGCACAGGGATTGGCCAACCAAGGTCATATAATGAGATGCCAGGACAAGAACCCAGGCTTCCCACGACCCATTTCTATTTACCTGGCACCATGCTGCCGCCAGATGAACATGGTAATTAAAGCTGAACTGAAATATTAGTCGGAGGTACAGTCAGCACCATGTGGTCCTCTTATCAATGTTCATTTCAGAGAGCTAACACTAATCCTGATGTGATATATATGAGTCTAATATGAAATAAAGTCTCCACAAGTACAGGTTAAGTGATTTATCGTGTAATTTTCATTTGCTGGTTTCTCTCTTTCTTTGGGCGGGAGAAGGGGGCACTTGCTGTGAGAAATAGCTGCATCATAATGACACTTGAATTTCAACCCAGCAGTAGCTGGTTATCTACAGACTACATTCATGTTTTCATTTGTATTCCTCTTTGTCTCTTCTTTCCTTTCGTTTACCTCTCCTCTCCTCTATCATTTCTTTCTCTCCTGTCTTTTCCCCTCCTTCTTCCCCTATGCCCAATTCTCCATTTTAGCAACCTGGAATATAAACACAATCACATTATGATTCATAGTATGTGTCCTTTTTTGTTTTAATGTATCTTTTTTTCCCTAAAATTTAAAGCAGTAAATCCTGCTTTTTCTTCAAGTGGATTGGATAATCATTATTTTTATTTCAAACGTAATGCAAGAATTTAAAACTGGCTGTAATTTTCAGGAATGTCAGTGCTAATAACCTAAAAAATACATGCAAAGCATGGAACCAGGCTCTGTGGTGGACACAATGGAATATAACCAATGATCTCCACCTAAAGATTCCAGTTAGGGGAAAACAAGTCACATGTAGTGGGAGGCAGGGTCAAGGTACATGTTAGTGTAATCACAGGCAGTAAGTAAGATGCTGTAACTCATGAAACCGTGGAATCCTAAGATAAAGGACCATGTTTCCTTAGGAGATAGAGGGTCCCTGAACAGATGCAGAGATGTACCAGGCAAACACATTTCTCAACACAGTACCTGGGCAGACATGGCTGACTCCAAGAATCCAAACTGCCTATCAGTATGGTCAGGACAAGTGAGTCCTTTCTATGGAGAAGACTCAGTGGAACACAGAAAGTGGTCTCCGGGAAAAGGAAAAAGCCTCAGCAAACCTCAGACTAGCTGGTGTAGGACTAAGCTGCTGTATTCCAGTCTGAAATGTATTTGTGTCTCAGCCATTGTCATCTGGCCAGGTAATCAAAGAAAGTTGAAATGATAATGTGTCTGTGTTTCCTTCTCAACAGGCAGTAGTTATAGTACACTTAAGGGTTCATAGCGGAATCTATCAAATGAACCTGCTAAGGAGAAATACTCTCTAGGAGAGTGTTAATTTAAAAGACATGTAGAATCACAGAATCCTGGAAAATTGTGAAGTTTAGAGAGCTTGGAAAGCATTTAGCCATCTTGGATTTTGAACCTGCTTACGAAGCCAGGGAAAACTATGGATCTTCTAACAACAATAATAAAAATAACTATGTCCATATATACATAGAATTTGCATACCATTTAAGAGCCTGTTTTGGTAAATAAAGTTTTATTGGAATACAGCCTTGTCCATTCATTTGTATACTTGTGGCTGTTTTTTGCACAATAGTAGAGCTGAGTGTTTTGTATCACCACATGGCCTGCAAAGCCTAAGATAGTTAACTCTCTTGTGCTTTAAGAAAATTTTGGTGACTCCTGTTTCAGAGGGTTACGAACCTGCCAAAATCTATTTCTAGACATTAAAGTGTCTATGAACCCCAGATTAACAACCTTTAAATCTTGACCCTATGACTTATGTAAATACAGCTTATCTTAGATCCACATATATGGTCCAATTTTCCTTGATCCTATGCCCCATTGTAAATCCTTTAAGGCAAGAGTATGGTTTTGCAGTTAAGAGCACATTCCCTGGAGTTAGATCTGTTTTAATACAGATTTGCTCCTCATTGTGTACCTTGAGGTAGTTAAACAATCTCACAGCCTCCTTCATCCTCTGAAAAATGAGTTAATAGCAGCTACTCATAAGATTGTTATAAAGCTTAAACATACATAAAATCTTACTAGGGTGCTAGACACATAGTAAGTGCTCAATAGATTTTAGCAATGATGGTGATGGTGATGAAGTGAAGAAGAATGAGGAGGAGCAAGAGTACAAACAGATCCTTCTGGTGCCTTTGAAGACCCTCTGAAGCCACTTTCCTCTGCATTTACACAGAACACTTAGGAAAGTTGATGTTGTGCACTGACAGTAAATTGTGAAATTCAGAAGCTTAAAAGTTCTAGGTTTCTTCAAAACCCTCATGAAACAGAATAGTAGTGTCTGCCTGAGACCAGCTGTGATCTACTTTCTCTTCCCTTGTTATAGTTTGTAAGTAGACACTTGTTGCTTGGAACAAATGTGGTTTGCTCTAACGTGGTCTGTGAAAAGAAATCAAGATAGGTCATTAGCAGGAGTAGAGATGGTATAAAATAGAAGCTTTCTTTGCAATGAATGGTGTCTTTTCTTTAGTCCCAAATGCAAAAAAAAAAAAAAAAATTGTATGCTTCGACTGGATTCGGCTAAAGATTATTTACAGGCGTACCTCGAAGATATTGTGGATTCAGTTCCAGACTACCACAATAAAGGGAATACCGCAATTCAGCAATTTGTAACCTTTTTTGCTAGTGGAGAGTCTTGCCTCCAATTTGTAAAATACACATCTGTGAAGCAAACAAAGTGAAATGTAATAAAACGAGGTATGCCTTACTTAATCTCCGAAACGCTGTGAAAACTAGGAGTGAATTATTTCACATTCTTAACATGCTTGGCCAAGCATGCAGATTCATTTAAGGGATATGAACACTGGGAAAGAAAGGCAAAATGGTTACTAATTGCCGTCAATATGATTATATTCCTAGAAAACACAGATGAACTTACTTTTAGAATAAATGAGAAGTGACTAGAAATGCTGAATTGTAAATATTCAAAATCAATCATTTTTCTATATTCTGTAATAATCAATACAAATATGTCTTCTTTAGACACATTTTCTTAACAAAAAACACAGAATGCAAAGGACTATCTCTAAGAAGACATCATCGAAATTTATACAAAGAAACATTTTCAAAATTTTACTAAATGATTTTTTAAAAGATTTGAATAAGTAGAAAGATATATTCATGTTCCTGAAAGGAAATAATGAATATTATGAATTTTCCATTTTCCTCTAATTAATTTATAGTTTAACTATAATCACAATGGGTTTTTTTTTTAAAAAACATGAAAAGACGATTCTAAAGTTCATCTGGAAAAATTTAATAGGTGCAAATAATAAGTTTAGGAGTGAAAAAGTCATAAGCATGGAACTATTAAGACATTATAAAATAAGATAAAGCAGTTTACTATTGGTTCTAGAACTGACACAAATCAATGGAAATAATGGTTATAAAAGCACTTGCTGTGACCAAGGAAGCATCACAAAACTGTTCATTACAATAATTTCCAGATGGATTAAACAAGGGAATATAAGCAAATATATACTTCCCTAAAAAATAGGTGAAAATATAGAGAAATATTTAAAGGTCTCAGAAAATAAAATAATAAGAGTAGTTATTATTTCATAAAACTTTTGCTTCAGCATCCTGGATCACTATACGAATGGGTTTTCATGTAGAAAACCACTGCTAAAAATATGATATATAGACTATATCACTACTATTGTCCTTCCTAGCTCCTGTACCCAACAGTTCTCCCTTAGTCCAAATCTGAAGGTGCTGAGAGGCTGGGGCACATCGGCCACCTTGAGAAGGTACAGGCTTTGGTTTAAAAAAAAAAAAAAGGAGAAGGAGGAGGAGACGCAGGAGAAGGAAGAGAAATCAAATGTGATTTTATCCTTATACTGTACATTACAATCTGTTCTAGGAATTTGACTCACTGGGCATACCCCTAACATAATGCACTTCCTTTTTCTGAGTGGAGCCCAGGGCTGCACTGTCCCACAGATGGCCATGTCTCTAGCACAGGTTGCATTATTTTCACTGATGGACATGGCATAGCACAGCACACCATCTGTCTTGGAATTCTGTGGCAAAGGTAGAGAGAGCATCAGACAGGAACTCGTGAAACTGAATGTTTCCATTTCCTAGGATGCTTTTCGAGGGAACAAAAATATAGAGCATAACACAATGAATTTTCCAGGCCCAAATGCTGGGTATTTGATTTAGGCCCCTCCTGTCAGGTCAAAATCATAAGCAACCTATACTTTCTGACCCAGATGAGAGATAACAATTGTCTTAAATCAAAATGAAACAGGATGGGGTGAACCAAGCCACATGAAACAAGCTGAGAAGTCCTCTCAGGCACTCTGGGAACCCAAGAGCCTGCTGAGCTGACCAGACCAGGGATGTTCCTGTGGTTTACTTGTGAGCTGGCACGGAAGTTTTGCTGTCACTTAGAAGTGAAATCCAAAAGCTAGTTCAGCATAAATGGTCCCCTGGCTGCACTGAGGTCAGTTACAGGTGAGTCATAAACAGTGTAGAAAAATAGCGACGTACTTGAGAGATCTGAGAAATGCTGCTTTTATCTCATTCTCGAGACAAGTATCTCATAAGGAACTGAAAATGGAATTACTCAAACTAAAAACTGCTGACTTCACCAGGACAACTCCTTCCCTGACCCAAGTCTGGGAAGTGCCGCTGGTTAACCCTCAGAAATGAATTTGCTCATCAGAAAAAAACAGAATTAGATACTCTCAGATGCGCTCAGTGACATTTTCACAGCATTAGAAGCCACCCTGTCTCGACCTCAAACCAAAGCACTGAAATGCTTGATTCTGTGCAGTTGTGGTAGAAATGCCCTCTCTCAAAGGCAGGCTCCTGTACCGCAAGCCAAAGACAAATAACAGAGGAAATTAATGAGACCATGACCTCTTGGTGACCCTTGGAGCTAAATCTTTGCTAGACCTCAGAATATCAGACAGGCTGCCAACCCACCAAGAGTGCCGTATGCATGGAAGCCGCCTCGGCCTAGGCCTAGCTCTTTAGAAGCTTGAGAAGAGAAATCCCAAAGGAATTCATCTGTTACATCTCCCCCGCCCCCCTCCCCACAAAGGCATGGCTTGATGTTTAGGTGAAGAAACCCCTTCTGAGAAATGAGTTCGTTCCTGGGAGTCCACCAGGGTCACCTGGAGAAGGTATTTGCTTGAGAGTTAGGATCATACCTCTCTCCTGTCCAGTGGTGCAATATCAGTACTTTAAAAATGTGGTCTTCCACAAACTAGCAAAAGAATGAACTGGCAGGATTTCACAGGGTCTCCCGTAGATTTCAGTTATGGATTCATATCAACAAATAGTATAGAGTGTTTGCCATGTGACCAGTCATTGTGCTAAGCAGAACCAGAACTCGAGCTACTCATGGAGAGCAGCACTGAACAGGTCAAAACACCAGTTTCCCTCCCGAGACAGTGCCATAGCACACAGGAGACCCCTGGCCACCACTTTCAGTTTAGGAAACCTTGAGGCACAGGACAGCAATGGAAGCTGAAGGGCACTAGTATCTAACAAGCAAGGCTTGGCCCATAAACTGCCATTGGAGTGTCCAGCCTAAAGACTGAGACAAAGTCAGTTAAATCCTCAGAATAAAAGACGTGACGGGAAGGCAGAAGACAAACCCTGACTCTCGGCAGGGTGGGAAGGAGATCTTGACCACAGAAGTTCAAAGAGATCTAATTTGCATCTCTTGACTGTAAGATCCACCACGGAGTAGAAAACTCGATTGATAGAGATTATACATGTAGAAATAGATACCATTGTTTCTTTTACTCTTCCCCCTTCTTGTCAAAGAGGTCATCTTCCCCAGTTTCATCTCAAAGTTTAGAAGGCTTATGTCCCAGATGGTTAATGGGTCCTCTTCTCAGGCCTTCCATGGAACTATGGAGAATTTGGATGAGCTAAGTGGATTTCAAAGTTTGTTTTATTCATGGAAGTTTATTATTCAAACAAAATCTTTTATCATTCTGTAAACAAATCAATCACATGCAGAAACAACACCTCGTCAGATTGAAGCAGGACTCCCCTGGGTGCCTCTGAAGGGCCCTCTGAGTACAGTTTAAGCCATGAATAAGGGGAACTTCTCAGGTCCTTGCTGCCTGATGCAGTAACCCCATGACCCTGTTGCAGAGGCTCCCCAGACATTCATGACCCCTGTCCTTGACCCAATGTGGAATGGTCATCCAAACAGAGTATCTAAACCTTGTAAACCCCAAGTCCCCCATTCCAGTGTGTACACTCTCTAGGAGTGAGGTGAACTAGGCCCTGGTTTGATGATGGGTGAGAATGGCAACCCAGACTTGGCTAATACCACTGTCATTTTGGTTTTCTGACACATTCTCAAACAAGCAGTGAAAAAACATGAACTTAAAGGAGGAAAAAACTAATAAAATGCTTTTATGCACAGAACCTTAGTTTACTATACTAATCCTATCTACATACAGAAAACCTGTTCTCAGGAATTCCATTGTAAATACGTCTTTATTCAGAGAACTGTCAATTTATAGCCATCTTGTGAATTTTTGTGCATGTTAAACTAGGGTCTTGTGCATGAAAACATTGTATTCAATTTCATGGTTATCAAATATTTTTTGAAGTGGCCAAAGAAGTCTGATAGGTTTGATCCACTTGGATTTTGCAAAGCTTTTCTCCAAAGAGGATATGCCTCCCTAAGTTTCACTGGTCCTTTGTCATAGACTCCAACAATTCACTGACTCCAGTGAACATTTGTCAATTGTCTTCTTAAAATCTACTGCCTTTCCTTTCAAAGACTTCACTTGGTTTCCCCTCCCTTTTTCTACTCACAGTTCATGTGGTCCGGGGTGAGGCATGCCCTATGCCCTGGTGGGTATAACCCCTGGGCCTAAGTTAATCAGTACTTCATATTTTGTTGGTCATAGCGACTTGTTCAGAGGTAAAATAAACATGAAATAAATTTATTCTATCAGATTGAGATTCAAAAGTCTATGAAAAGCACATAATAAAACAAGGGTCATCCCTAATTCACCTTTCAACCACTGCCAAGGATTCATAGAACATTTTCTCCTTATTAGCAAATTTTACACCAAAGTTTCTCCATATGATTATAAGCGCATAGAATTCCATCTCCTTCCCAAGATACTTAAGATCACGTTTCTCTGTGAACAGCCCAGCTAGAGTGGACTCATCTTTTTCAAGTGCAGCCTTGAGCCTCTCATGAAGACACGGGATCATGTAGCTCTTCTCAGTCTCCAAATTCAGATTCTCCATTCCCCTCTTCCTCCTCCCTTCTTCTCATGCTTTCCTTGCTCCATTGGTCAGCTTAAAAAAAAAAAAAAGTACCCAAACTGAAAACGTGGATGTCTGACTGTATTATTCAAATGTCTACAATTTGTAGGCTATATGCTCTTCCTAGTTGGCCTTGAAGTATATATCAGGTGCATTTTCCTCCAGAAATCCAACCACTCATCATGTTTTATAGCATTGCTTCGATGCTGCTTCTTGGATTTTCACCAATGTATCTCAAAGATCTTCCACACTGCCAGGGTCTTTACTCTGTGACATTTGTAATTCATTAAAAATAAAATGGATGGTGTATCTGGTTGGCAAGCTGGAAAGCAGACACTAAGATCAAATTAGACGTAGAAGGGGAAATGCCTGTGAAGGACAAGAAGCAGAAACAGGTATAAAGAGCTTTCAGGCAGTGATGCAGGTCCAATATCTGTGAAAGGAGAGAGAGAAGGAGGAGGACTGGGTAAGAAGATCCATGTAGTGTAACCTAGAGATTATCTCAGGTTGGCCATTCGAGAGCACCAGAGCAACGATGGCCTTTTAGAGGAAGAAATGGCTCAGGCAGAAATGGCCCAGCTCCTGTGCCTCCAGTCTGCTCAGTGCAGCAACTGAATGCAAGACAACTCCCTTCTGCACAGCAGGTTCTCTTAAAGGAGGATCTGAGTAGTGTACCTCCTGGCAGCTAGATATATATGGCATGGTGGGTACTTTTAAAGTGGAAGTTATTGGGCAAATGCAGTGTGTGTGTGTGTGTGTGTGTGTGTGTGTGTGTGTGTGTGCGTGCAAAAGAAGATTGCGTTGAAATTAGGCGTCTGAACTGTGACATGATAAGACAATGAAACCAGAATAGAATCTTTCTGTCTGGGAGACCAAGCCTCACCCCCAACTTCTAGGCTGTTGGCCTGGCTAAATGAGAATAATTTCACCACTTTAAAAAGGAATGGAATTAGAAATGCCAAAAGTACAAAATATTCTGGGACTGCTGGGCATCCAACACACTGTGTTAATCATAAAGAGGGAAAAGCCCTCCGTTTTGGCCAGAAATCAGGGGAGTTATTTTGGGAACAGCCTCATCAGTGACCCAGACGTTACCGTTTGAATTCCAAAGCTCTGAAGAACATGAGAGCACTTTTCCACTGCTATGTGTTTCTTTCTTCACAGAACTTTGTGCAAAGATCTGCTACAAACCTGGCATTCACCTTCTCAGGGGAGACTGCAGAGAAGCAGATCACTGTCATCAGAGAATGTGTGCTTTCCTGGGAAGTAACCTCATGGCTCACAGTCACCAAGGTCTTAACCAGGCATGCCAAAAAGCATTCAGAGTTTACCTTTACACACCAAATTTTACCAGCCCATCTCTGCTAACAAAATGCCCCATTTAAGAAAGCCCAAGAAATGACCATCATTTCTAGAATCTTTATGATGTTTTCTCTGTGCGAGCTGCTGGCTGCTGGGAGACAAAGGGAAAGAGGAAAAGTAAAAGTAATGCATGATGTTAACTCTAAAGGAATGACTGATGAATTCTCTTTTCAGGTCATTGATGAATAAATCCAGATCCTTTTCTTACTCAAAATGGAAAAAATAAACCAGTTGTAATAATCAATACTAATTGTATATTTTTACATGATCTCATTTTATATTTAGAACAACCTATCATGAAGGTCTTTTCACAATTCTCCTTGGACAGATGAATGCACCTAGACTTGAAGTGCTTAAGTAATTTGCCTAAAGTAACCCAGGTAGCAAATGGCTGAGCTGAGACTTGAACTTGAGCCATTCTGGCTCCAGAGCCTGTACTCACAACTATACTTCCTTGTCTCCCAAACATTGTGGTCAGGGCAGATCCAGGTTTTGGGGAGCCTGGAGCTTATATATTGGGGACCTTCATAAAGAAAAAAATTATATATGAAAAGAAAATTCAAACACGGCTTAAGAAGTTGTTCATGCAAGTGAGGGAGACTGAAGCTTAAGCGTCATTAGCTTCACAGTAAATACACTTTTAATTATGGTAAAGCTATTATTGCCAATAATGTTAATATGAGAACTAATAATGATTTTTCCAGTGCAAATATATGAAAATCTGGTTGGTTTAAGATTTTAAATTTTATTTGGATAACACAGTCATTCGGAGACCCTACATGCCCCTTTCAAACCACCATATAATTTCTCTGCATCTGAGTCATACCTCACCTGCTCAAATCCTCTTCATGTTATTCTTGCTTCTCTATTGGTGCTAGCTCACTTTCAACTTCTTAATAATAATTGTAATTATAGCTAACATTACTATGTATGCCAGGCTTTGCTCTAAGATCTTTTCTCATGGCCTATTAATTAAAATACCTAATATCATTCCCACTTTTCAGTTGAGGAAACTGAGACCTGAGAGATTAAACAGTTTGCCTCTGAAATCTGCACCATTTCGCCATAGTGCTTCCAATAGCCCAGGTAGATCAGACATTAACACAAGCAGATTCCATAGAGGCTAAAATATAATAATTATAATGTCGACAGAGAAACAAATATAAGGCTAAGATATTCTGTAAGAATATCTTAATACTTTGGTCAGAATCCCCTTATGGTACCTGTGAATAGTGCAAGAACAAAACTCAGCAATTCTGAGACACAGAAGTCCTTGAAACTATGTGATTTAATGATAAAAAAATATACTTTTTCCTGGGTTGCAAATTATGAAACCCAAAGAATAAGCTTGGCAATGCCTGAATTTACACACTGATAAAGATTATACTTTTTTTGGTAGCCATTGTCAGATTGCCTGTACCAGAGAGGTGTGCTATCCCTGAAAACTAGTAGCCAACCAGGAATTGTACTTGAGGATACTAGGAGGGGTTGTATAAAATTAGCTAGTCAAATTGGCTTGGCAGTCTTCCTGGGGCCGAAGCACCATGGAATGTATATATCTTGAGCTTCAATGTTTGAAGGAATCTCAAAATTTATCTAGTTCGAATCCTTCATTTACAGGTAAAGGCAGTGGGCCCCTGAGATGCCAGAAGTCACAGATTTAATGAGCGTTATTCATTCAACAAAACTAATTGAACAGATTATGGAACTAGGATAGAGGACTTTTCTACTGCCCCATATAGCCTCATGGTTAAGATACACCACGGGGACAGCATCAGTAATCTTGCAATTTTTTTAGAAAATTTCTGTCTATGACATAAACAGACAAGATTTTCATTAGTCTGGGCTCTGCCTACCTATCTACCGTTTCTCACAGTTGCCCAGTATGAACCGTTGTTCTATTTCCCGGAAAGTACTCACTACACACTCTTGTCTTAGCTCCAGCTGCTACAACAAAATACCATAAACTGGTGGTTTAAAACAAAAGCAAGTGATTTCTCACAGTTCTGGACGCTGGAAGTCTGAGTTCAGGGTGCCAACACCGTTGGGTTCTGCCGAGAGCCCTCTTCCAGGTTGCAAACTGTTGACTTCTTGTTGTATCTTTGCATGGTGAAAGAGGGAGAGCTAGCTCTCGGGCCTCTTCTTGGAAAGGCGCTAATCCCATTCATGAGGGCTCCACCTTCATGACCTAATTACCTCCCAAAGGCCCCACCTCCAAACACTGTCCCATTGGGGATGAGATTCTAGCATATGAATTTTGGGAGGACCCGAACCTTCAGTCCATAACAACTGTCATGACTCTGAGCCTTTGTGTAGGCTCTTTTCTCCACCTGGGTTGCTTTTCTTCCTATTCTTCACCATATAAACTCCTTCATCTGTCAAAACTCAGAAGTGTCACCTTCACAGTGAAGCTTCTCATGAATCCTTCATTCTCCACCCATCCATCCAGAAAGGATTAGTTTGATCCCTCTTCTGTTCTCTCAAAGCACAGTTCTGAGAGCTTTTGGCACTTAGCACATTGTATTCT
This sequence comes from Eonycteris spelaea, assembly GCA_003508835.1. Classification (NCBI taxonomy): domain Eukaryota; kingdom Metazoa; phylum Chordata; class Mammalia; order Chiroptera; family Pteropodidae; genus Eonycteris; species Eonycteris spelaea. The sequence goes on from PUFA01000162.1 coordinate 888,318, forward strand.
TGGTCTTGGTTTCATTTTGTTCCTCAAATTAAACTCTGAATTGTTTAAAGTTAGAGATCCAATGTTAGTCATCTTTTTAGTCAACTAATGCTTAGGCTCTGGTGGGTACTTAAAAAAATATATAATAATAATTAACATTTAATCCTACAATAATCCTGAAGGGTAGGTGTGGTAAGGATAGACATTACCAACATTCACCAAGATTTCTGGTTCTCTTCCTGAAGTAAGACGTGGCCACATGATTTGTTTGGCCAATGAAACTTAAACAGAAATTACATACGTCATCTCCATGTATAATCAACCAAGAACAGGTGCTCTTTCCCCCCGCATAGTAACCCCCAAAACCTTGTGTTGAGCAGGCAACATCACAATATGTGAACCTCAGTCACCCTCTTCTGACCCATTTTTGACATATACTATGGGTGAGAAATAAATCTGTTTGTTTGGGTTTTTTTAATCACTGATGTTTTGTGTTTGTTACTACAGCAAATCTTAGCCTCTCCTGACTAATACCAACAGTGGCTGATATGCTTTTCTTATAAACGAATTAAGGTCACTCAGGTGGTAGATGGCAGAATGAGGATTCAAGCTCTGCTAGGAATAATGTTAAAGCTTATCTTCTAGTCCATAATGGAATAGAGAAAGAAAGAGATCTGCTTCACACTGAGCATTTCAAATCTTGCTTCTTTTCCAGTTTTTAGGCATTGTCAGAAATTGATAAAGCAGCTATTCTGCTGAGAATTTAAGCAAATTCTCCTTTACTTCCTTCCTGTATCCTCTGATATGTCCTTTCCCTAATTCTAACTCCTGTGTTGGAGTTTTCTCACAGCAACCTTGAAAGGTTTTTACACATAAAGTATTTGTCTTTTACTAAAAACAATAAAGAATGTGCTATTGGTGTATTCATTTTCCAGACATATTTTTAAAGGTCATTTAAAGAGTTCTTTTACTTTCTACTAAGCAAACCTATTATCTTTCATTAAATGCCAAACAATTGTTTTTGTCTGCTATGACTTCATTTTTTGTATTATATTTTATTTTTTTGTCAAATTTTATTTATTTTTATTTGACATAACACCATGTAAGTTTACAGTGTACAGCATGTTGATTTGCTATATTTATGTATTGCAATATGATTACTATTGTAATATTAGCTAATACCTCTGTCACATCATGTAATTATCATTTCTTTTTTTTTCTTTTTTTTGGATGGAACAATTAAGATCTAGTCTCTTAGCAAATTTGATGTTTATAATACAGTATTATTGTCTATAATCACTATACTGTGCATTATATCTCCAGAAATTCTTTATCTACTAGTTTCAAAATTGTATTCTTAACATCTCACCTGTTCCTCAAACCCCCAGCCCCTGGAACTACCGTTCTGCTCTCTGTTTTCACAAGTTCAGCTTTTTAAGATTCCAAGTATAAGTGATATCACACAGTATTTGTCTTTGTCTGACCTATCTCACTTAGTATAATGTCCTCAAGTTCTGCTACAGTGTCCTTAAAGAAATTTTTATTTGGAAAAAAAGCCAACTCTCTTTGACAGTGGCTATCAATGAGTTGGTAAAACACTGAAATTAGGTTGGATTATGGGTGTTCTCTTGGGAGTCAGATTAGGATTCTGTTAGATATCTAGTGCACATTCTCTAGGCCAAAACCAATTTTGTTTTACTTAAAATTCTAGCTTTAATTTCTGCCTCATCCTATATATGTTCTGTGCCTATATTTTTATTACTCCATATACCTGGAAAAAATTAGCATACTCTACACACAGTTATGTACCTGGCTTTTCACTTCAGAATGCGCTCAATTGGGAACTACAGATTGAGGCAGAGAGATCATCCTACCTCATTTTACAGGTGTAGAAAATATTGTGCATATGGGCCATAATTTATTCACCTGGTTCCTATAGATAGGCATTAAACTGCTTCCAAGTAAAATTTTCATGAGTAGCCTTTACACCCATAAGCACACATCCCCAAGTCCCCATTTAAATTGAGAAACTATGTGTTAGGTTTAGCCCTGGAAGTTACCGGGTATGATGATGGTAATATATTTCTTTTTGTTTGTTGAATGATCTATTCCTCTAGTTCCAATTAAAATCAAAATCTATGTCCTACAGATATTAATGTGATGGCTTCTGCCATGTTGGAAGTGGGAATTACCTCCTTCACTCAGAAAAGAGTGAGAATCTCTGGAAATCCCTCATTCCTTTGACTTTATAACTCCATTTTACTAACTGGACACAAGGTGAAACTCAAAGATGTTATTCTCAACCACTTTTTCTCAGCAAAGTCTTTGATACTTTTCTAAATCAAGCTTTTCGTAGATAATGATTTAAATGATTTGGTATGTTACAGCATGCTACCCTAAAAAAAAGCCTGATCCCGTCCAATCTCAGAAACTAAGCAGGTTGGGCTTGGTTAGTACTTGGATGGGAGACCACCTAGGAAGATGAGGTGCTGTAGGTGTGAAAAATAAAAAAATAAGGGATTGTAAACTGACAAGGTCCTGGTAATCTGTGAGGTCAACCAAGGGTTGCCTCACCTTAAAAATAAACAAATAAATAAATGAAAATAAATAATTTGGTATATTCTGGACCATACTTTACTAAGTAGGAAGGAACCATTACATGGTAACATTTTCTACTGTTACCATAGTATTTAGAAACATATTAAAGTCCACACAATATATGTGCAGTGAAACCAGGGGCATCTGGAATACTCTAGTTGTAGGATTTGACTTATAGTAACAGAGCATGAGAGAGTGCACTTCCTTTTCCCATTTCCTCATGATCCCTGTACCAAGGATCCTAGGTCTCTGGCAAGGGATGAGCCTGTCTTTTCCAATATTCAGACATCACAAACTCCTAACACTCCCAAGGTTAGAGTACCTTTTTGGAATTTGACCAAGTAGTTTCTGTTATAACCTAACGGTCAAATCTTAGGACTGAGGTTTATTCCTAATCATCACCTTAACTCACCTATTATCTCAGTTTGTTCATTGGCAAAAGAATGAATTTTGCAATCATCAAATAAATATTACACTTTGCATGGAGAACTCCCAGTGAAATGAGCGGTCATTATTAGCATGCATACCAGGGCTATTACAGTTAATATTAATTATCTCATGTATTTCTCACTACAGCCTTAAGAGCAAGGCTTTATTATATCCTCTTTTTACAACCATGGAAGCTGAGGCTCAGAGAAATCAACTAATTTGCCCAGAGGTATCAGAACAAGTGAGCCATGGAGTCAGGGTTAAAACCTGACTTTACAGACTGTTCTTTCCACAAGTCAAATTAGATTTTATTTAATAAGATCCAGAATGCACAGTCCTAAACATTTATCTTATGTCCAAAGTCCTCTGAGAATGTATGCCTTAAAGACTCTTTCTTACAGAAATTACCATTAATGTCACAGTCAATCAACAATATTTATTAACTACCCTTTATACCTACCAAGAATAATGGCAATAACATTTTGCATTCCAGACTCTTTCAACTTCTCAATGCATTATCCACATCTATTGATGCATTTTATTCTTTTAGAAATACTGAGAGTCCTCAGAGATGAGGTCAAAGAATTTGCCTAGTCAATTATAAAGTTTCCTGACTCTTCATCCAGTGAAATTTCTTTTAGGAAGAAGAGCGTGTGTTTATGCATGTGTGATTCAATTACTTTACTGGGTGTTTTTAAGTCAAAGAATTAAATGTTTGTTGTAACAAACCAAACAGTACAGATCTGTTTTGAGCTAAATTACCTTCCCTTTTCTTCTTTCAACCCCACCCTTCGAAGTTATCCATGGTAATGGAGAGGTGTGTGATTTTCCATTCCAGGCTATGGACATCCATGTTTTCAAATATAATATCATACATAGACTGAGTCATGTAGTAAAAGGTACTTTCTCCAGAAAGTCAGAACTATAACTTTACAACTTTAAGTACAGGAATACATCTGAGATTCTCACATCTTGCCCTAGAGTCTATTTCTGCCTCCCCTATTGATCCTATGCCTGAATTCCCCTTCCTAGTCTAGGCCTCTTAGCCTAACTAGACTCCAGGGATTAATTGGCACTGGCTGAGTTTGGTATGTTCCCAGTTTGTCACTTACTTGACATAGTAATTGTTCATCCTAGTACATAAAAATTGGGAACCCAACCCACTTTGTCACCTTAGCCAGCTGCCCATCAATTTCCACAGAGACTATTTTGTGGTCTCTAAGGATGACTTTTTAAGAACTTTAAACTTGGAGCGAAGTCTTGGTACACACAGTGCTCCCCGATATGAACGCAGCACGTCGTCCCATTAATCCCTTTCTGCCATTCTCACAGTGTAAGAGTGTCTCTTGGGCTCTGTCCTAAAATTGTTTTACAATCATTTAACTTACACTCACATCACATCAATTTTGACATCATAATGTGATCTGCATTGATTTCAAGCTGCCATCAGGATGAGCTCATAACTATGTCAAAACCTCTGTTGAGTAAATAAAGAACTGATTTTGAATGTGGGGAATGATGGAGGATGGAAAAATCACAGAAAGAGACCAGAAACAATACAAGCTCAGTAGGGAAATTTTAGACATCAACATTTTTTTTTTTAAAACACCAAATACCAAAGGTCACTAGTCTCCCACATCAAATAGGCAATTTTTAAAAACAAATCCAGTATGAGTCTTGAAACAAGTCTAAAATATGTGATTTTGATTTTGCAGAGAAGATCCTAGGATAATTAATACATTTTTTTTTAATAGAAGAGGGAATTTGGGGGATGGCAGATGAGGGAGGGGCTGGCAAGTGGCACCATTTTCTTTTCCGTCCTCATTCAGCACACAGACTTCAACTGAGGTACAGTGGTTGACATCTGATTGACTGATCCTGAAGTACAAATGTTTCACAGTAATACCGATTTGCAGGCCTACGATGCCACCAGAGGGGCAAAGCAGGCTCCGAAATGTGGCTTCTGGCCAGTTTTTAAAGACTAGCAGCCCCCTTTGTAGTCAGTGAAGGCCAACTGCAGCACCCCACTTCCCCAGGATGCGACTTCTGCATTTATCTCGGCAACAGCTGAACAAAGGAGCGAGGTTTGGCCAAAGGTGGGTGGAGCCGGCATGAAAACATCCCTTCACCAGATCATCTCGTCTGAAGAAAGCAGATCGAGACCGCGGAAGGTTTTCAGGCTGAGTTCCCGCAGACCTTAACTGGAATAACTTGCTCTCTTTCACATTTGCAGCTGTGTCCTCCTCGGGGATTTGTCCAACTAAATGTGATTTTAAACATCTGTCAGCTAAATCAGAGCTCCAAATTTAGCACTCGGGAACATTATGTGGATTTGTGATGCTCGCTGGAGCACACTGGATCCGTAAACCAAGCTCACATGACACAGCCGGGTGGTACTCGGTTTGGTAATTTCATCTGTGACACATTTAATTTGCCTGCGCATTTATGAACATTATGTAAAGGGAAAGAATGACCATTTCCCTGCGAACTGTTTCCTGAATTGCTGCGAGATCAATAGCCAGAAGGGAAAGTCTTTACGCTGGGAATAGTGGCCGTATTTTTAGCCAATCGTTTGCCTGGAAATTAAAAAAATTCCCAATGGGTTCATTTCATCTGAATTTCCTGAAACTCTGTTCTCTGCCCTGAGCTCTGCCTTTGTGGTCCAGCTCTAACTTCACTCCACTGTACCCATCCCAGAGGGGAAGAAGTTCTGCTGGCAGTCAGGGATTCTAGTTGCCATGTTTGGAAACGCCAGGCATGGAGAATCATTCTTTGCCTCTGGTGGATGATGTTCTGAAGAGAGAACTAGAAGCCAGGCCTTCGCTCAAGACTCTCTTTGTTGACACGATACTCCTGAGTGAGGATGGGATTTTGTAACCCATTCTATCCGTCCTTGAGATCATGGTGCTTTGGGAGACATGGGGAGAAACATCCTTGCAATTCGGTATGGGTTCCTGACGGATGATTTATCACAATAAACTAAAACTCGTGAATTTACTTTGCTTAGGTTAGTACAAAGCTCACAGCTTCCAGAGTCCATTTCTCCATTAAGCCTTCCCTAGATCCACAGACAGAGTTGGTTACCCCTCCTCTGAGCTTCCAAGATAGCCTGTGTGTGGCTCTCATCTGGTGTTAATGTGTGGTGTGGTCAGGGAGTGTCTTCAAATGCTCCTGTGATTTCTAGGGTGGGCGGAGATGGCGTTTGATTTGTCCTGTAGACCCAAATGACAACAGGCCCAGATGGTGCTGATCTGACATTTTATAGATAGTGAATAAATGCACAAGGGACTGGTACTAGTTCAAAAGGCATAAGATTATGTAAGGTGGTTAAGGCAGAAGGTCGATGGCAAGAGGAGAACCCTTATAAATGGGAACTGCCTCAAAACACATTTTACTCTTTAAGAGATAGATGGCAGTCCTCTCAGAGGTACAAGAGCCCAGGCAAGGACAGCCAGGAGCTAGGACCCAGGGCAAGCAGTGCCATCTATGTGGGGTTGTTTGAGGGGGTTGAGAATGCAGGGGCTTCTGTTCCAAAATATCTTCTTTCTGGCACCTGAAATTAGAGTGCTTGGAATTTATTCCTAGAAGTCATGTTAATTCTTCCCTCTATTCATCCCACATCTAGGATGACATACTTAACTTGGGATCACATAAGAAAATATTTAAGACCAAAGACTATAGCATCTGATCGATCAGGGTTCAAACCCCAGTCCATGAGTCACTAAGGTGCATTATCCTGGGAAAATTACTAGACATCTCCAAGCTAACTTGTTAGGTAGTTTAAGGGATTCAATGAACTAGTGTGAGTAAAGTATTTAGCACATAGCAAATGTTCAGTATCATCAATATTATTACCATTACTATCATTAGTTTGGACTCTTTTGTTTGCAAGTGATAAGAATGAACCAAAACTGGCTTGAAAATACAGTTTGTCTCACAGTAATGAAGAGCGGGAAAGTATTTAGGCCTCAGAGAGATACTGTTACCTCTGCCCTTCTCTGCTCATCTGCGCTATTTTTCTCTCTTGGCTTCTTCTCTTTTTGGATCTACATGATTATTGGAGAAAATCTACCTTTCAGTTCCTAAAATGACATGTTGCAGATACAGCTACTCAAAAAGAGACTGATACAAGTCATTTTCCTGGCCTTAATTTTACATTTCTGGGGAAAGACTCACCTCGAATCTGATGTTAGTCCTGCTTATTCAGCTGTGGCAGGAGACAGGTGGAGGTAGAGGTAAGGGTCACAGATACACAATGGCTCCTTCTATCCTGGGCCCACTTCATTACTAAGGAAGCTAGCAGAAATAGAGGGAGGGCAGTTGTGTGTGTGTGTGTGTGTGTGTGTGTGTGTGTGTGTGTGTGTGTGTTGTGGGGGGAATCATCAGAGACAGACAGATGCTACAAAAGGTACCTTCACACTGTTATGGAGATAAAATGGGACATTTAGAAATGTGAAAAATGTGTGAAATGTCCTGTGTGAAAAAAAATGTGATTGCATATATGTTGTAATCATAACTATATTCACCTATTTATAAAGGTAAAGATTCATAGGGAATGCGAAGAAATTGTTTTTATGTTATGGTGATGATTTTTTAATGCCTCTTGATTTAGTAACGAAATTTTGTTTAATGTGGGAAGCTCCTACAGGGATTAATAACCCTTGAGCCTTTGCCACCTAACACCTTAGCAGGGATTGGTTGACAACAGGCTGAGAGCCAGGCCCCAGGGGACAGAAGCAGGCCTGGAGGAGAGGACTGACAGAGCAGAGGAGTGTCAAGGGCGCTGGAGGCAAGCTTCTTGTTCTTCACAGTGGATGGATGCTACAGTCCTCCCTTCCCAGAAAGGCAGAAACCCAGCTTAGAATTCTGAAGCTCCATCGAATTTTCATAGGACATCAGTGAATTCCAGGACAGACAGAGGGCAACTACCAGAAAACTCTTTTGATCATAAAAAGTCATCAAGAATACTGTGAAAGGGCAACACATACATGGTTTTGAGGACAAGGCTGGTGCCGACTTTCAAAGGCCCTACAGGCATCCTGTAGAACATTTCTATGGAAACAAATACCCCCATGTATTTGTTTCCAAACCCATTGGCACTCTGTCCCCACTTCCCACCCCTGGAAACAGTGAGAATAACCCAAGAAAAGTCTTTCCCTGTGGGCTTTGGCACTCGGCTTCCGCTAGCCTGAAGGTCAATGTGCTGCTTCTTCAAGCATTTCCCTTTGGGGATTGGGTAGAACAGATGGTCACTGTCATGTTAAAGCCAAAGACTTATGAAGCAACTTTGAGAGCATTGGGAGAGCTGAACTCCCACCCCAGAGAGAGACCCCCTGAGACTCCAGCTGGGACAGTGACCAAGGCTCTGAAATGCAATGGGTAAATCACAGCCCCAGCCCAAGCTGCAGAGCAGAAACAGTGCTTTTGAAATTGCTCAAGTTGACTGCCCTGAGACATTGCCCAAATGTTCCCTCAAACACTGCTTTTATCTTCGGCAAAGCTATATAAGGCCAAAGCTCCAGAAAAATTCACTACAGCTTAAGGCCTTTGAGTGAGTAGTCAAGGGTCAGGCACTAGGAGATCCAGAGTTTTGGTACTAGAGATCCATCCTTTTTATGCCCCTGACTCAACCAAAACCCTTAATATTACCAAGTTAGGCAATTTCAGCAGTGTTTATCTAAGCCCCAGGTCTTTGCATCCTGTGGAGTGTAGACCTACAAAGTTAGCTGTACATTCATTAAGGTGGTCAATTAATTGAGTACCTACTATGTGTGCAGTAGTATGCCAGGAGACGAGTATAAAACAGTGAATAAGACTCAGTTCTGCTTAATCTAAGCTCAGTAAGGGGAAAAAAAGATACCTAAAGAGACAACAGCAGCACAGGATGATAAATGCTCATAGAATTAAGGACAGAGTACTTGGCATACCCAAGGGAAACTTAATGGGATAGTGAGGGGTCAGAGAAGGTTTCCTAAAGCAAAGACAAGTTCTACAGAGTTCTAAAGGAAGTAAAAGACTTGGGAAGATGAAGATGAGAAACAAAACTGCAGTTATTAGACCCTTCAGCCTGGCTCCTGGCCCACCTCATATCATGCAGCCTGGCTGTGGGCTGAATTTGTAAAAGTAGCACAAGTCTATATTTCTATGTGGAGAGTTGGAGGATCTGAGGAGTTGGACACACAGAAATGAAAACAAAGACTTTCCTTCTTCCAGGAAGTATTATAAAATCTGGCTTTCTGATTGCACCTGAAAGAACTGTCAGAACAAGTTACTCAGGTTAATCTAAACAATTTATCAAATATGTGGAGTACCTACTGTGTGCCAGGTGCTAGAGGTGAAAGATAAATACGGTACTACAAGACAGAGAGAGTGGTGAGAGGAGATATAGAACAGGGTCTAGGGTGGAGGAAAAAAGGAAGGGGAAAGTTATCAAGTAGGGTAGGTGACCCAACAGCCTACTACTGTAAGCTTACTGACTGGTTTTTATCTGACCATAGGTAGCTAGCAATCTCATCTCTACTGAGACGAACAGGAATGAATACACTTAAAAGAAGGGGTTTAATTCAGCATAATAAACCATTTCTCGCATGTTGTCTGTGGCATAATTTGAATGTGGGATTAATGCTCTGTGGGAAGCTGCACCACTGGCAGAGGTTTGTAGGCAAGAAAGTAGTTCAGATGACCCACTTCAATTTCTCCCTGGCCTGTGCCTGAGATTTGACGAAACTTAACTGAAATATAGAGTGAGGGAACCTTTAAAGGAGCTTGGAAGATTTAAATTCCATGAGCATTTGCCCTAACACAGAGTTAAGTCACAAGAAAATGTCAAATACCAAAATGTGTTATTCCAGCTTTGTATTTGTGAATGTTTTTGTTGCATGTGTGTGTGCGTGTGTGTGCGCGCACGCGCGTGTGTGTGTGGTGGGGGGGGGTGTATTTGCAGTTTGTGTCTTTAGATGAATTTCAGACCTTCGTCCATTCTTACCTGATTCAAAAGCAAAGGTGAGAGATGTTCATCGGGAAGTTACACACCCACCTACCTATTCCATTCTCTATTTTTTGAAACCTCGCATTTACAGCATTGGAGCTAGGGGGCATATAAATTAAATGAGAACCTGTCTATTGTGATGCTTAGCAAGTGTTTGGCATATTTTATCAGCGATAGCATAAGTAAAATAACTATTTCAAATTTCTTATTTTACACATAAGGAAACTGACTCAGTTTAGATGAATTGTTCAGTCCCACAGCTGCTCACTTTTTCACATATAAATTCATGCAAATATCACTGAGTGACTGTTTTATGCTAGGCATTGCGTTTGGGACACCAGCAAAGCCAAGTACTAGGACTTCCAGTCCAGTGCTCTCCTTTTATAATCTGGAATTTATATTTTAAGTATCTAAGTTAGAGGCATAAGGCTGCCTGCCATCTTTAAGAGAGGTTGGAAGCGAAATCTAATATTCTGACAACAACCTGTGTCTTCTCCCTGAATATGCAAGCATTTTGATCATTGGCAAAATTTGGAGAAAATAGTTTGACCTCAAAAGATAAAACTCTTTTGAATTTTAGGTTTACAGTTTTTAAAACAATCAAGGTTGGCAGAATGGAGACAATTGGACAAGTTCAAGTATAGTTTGCATATTATCCTATTAGATTATTGTCTATTTTGTTATATTGGGGAGTCTAACTAGTTAACAAATTTATATGCCTCTTTCAGAAACTATGTTTTTATAATGATAATCTCAAACTGTTAAGTTTGGGTTAATAAAATGATCCGTGGATCATTTCCCAGGGAACTCGAAATCACAGGACACAAATGAGTGGTGGTCCCAGCCAAATCCAGCTTTTCGTTACAGTATTTGGTTTGATTTGCAGAGTGCTGACACACACAATAGTTTTCAATTTTTTAATTTACTTCAACATTATAATCAAGAGGTTTTACATAAAAATAAAGATTCTAGCTTCACCTGCAAAGTAAGTTCTTGAGACACTGAGTCTCATTCTCACTCTCAGCATGAATTGGCTAGGGCTGTGGATAGCATAGCCTTTTGAGACAAGGCAAACACTCACCACAGTCCGCCTCACTTGTTTCCTTCCTCTGCATCTGCCTGCTTCACTCATTTAGGTACCAGGTCTAGCTGGCATTTGACTTCATATCAGGAGTCAAAATCTTTACAAAGCTGTAGAGGCTGTCCAACCGATTTTTTCCAGGTGCTGAGTGCAAAATAATTTTGGTGATCAGTGGGGTTAGATGTATGCATTCATTCACTCAGCATATATTATTATCTATGTTCCAGATGTGTGCTAAGAAGGGGAAGAAAAATAAGTAAGGCTGAGCCCCTTTAGGATCACATGGTCTAGTGAGGGAGAGAAACATGTTAGTGATTAGAATAGTTTATCCAAACAATATGGTGAGTCATTGAAGCACAGAGGTGGGGAAGATCAATTTTAATAAGAGGAATTTAAGACATTTCAATAGAGCAAATACTGAACTGAATGGTCAGTGTCAAATTAGGAAAACAAAAAAACATTCTAAGTAAGGAAAATGGAGCAATTTCTACTGTAAATTGGTAAGCCAGGTATGGTGGTTTTAAAACGTGACATCCAGTTTTCGACATTTCTCTCATTGAGAGATGTGGTCTGTGTCTCAGCCCCCTGTTTGAATGTGGATGGACTTTGTAACTAGTTCAACTAATAGAGTAAGGGGGTAGGGAAACGATGCTATATAACTTCAGAAGTTAGAGCATAAAAGGGAGCGTTCTTGTTGCTGGATAAAATACTCACATTTGGAGCCCTGAGCCATCACGTGTTAGCAAACTGACTACTCTGAGGCTGTCGTGCTATGAGGAAGTCATGCCACATGTCAAGCCGTGTGTGGGTGCTATAGTCGGCCAGTCCTAGCCTTTGAGTCATCACAGCCCAGGCACCAGACATGTGAGTAAATAATCTTCAGATGATTCCAACCCCTAGGTGTCATATCTTCCCCACCCACCTATTCCGTATTTGAGTATTCCCAACTAAAGCCTAGACATCATAGGTCAAGAGATAAACCATCTTGACTGTGTCCTGTTCAAATTCTTGACCCATAGAATGGTTGTTTTAAGCTACCGAATGTTGGAATAATTTGTTACATAGAAACAATAACCAGAAGTACAGGTTATGGAATTGCTAAAAAGCCAGACAAGACAGGGAAGCAACCCACAGATTAGCAACAGCAGGAAACACAGTGCTAGAGGGATGAAAAGAATAGTTTGTATTCATGAGGCTCAGGGTAGGATCAACTGGCAGAAGTTAAAACTTTTAATGCAGGCCTTCTAGAAAGAAGGGAACAATGGAAGAAACACAGCTGGAGCTGAAGATACTACTCAAGGAACAAGAGAAATACTAGGTTTCTCTGTTCATCATGTTTGAGTATCTTTTGTTATTGCTTCCAGTTGGCCTAACCCAGTCAGAAGCCTAAAAAGCACAGCCTGCAAGAGTCATTTCCTTCTAAAACAGAGCAAAGCAGGGGATGACAAGAAGTGGATCTAGAAGGAACAGGTGCAGGATTAGCATACTAGGTATTGAAAGATAAGTAGACAGTCACAAGACAGGTAAGGAGGGATAAAATTTTAGACAAAAGGAACAGCAGAGGTATGAAGGTACATGATTATGCTCAGGAAACTTCCAGTAGCCCTCCAAAGTTGATATGTACCTTGTGTTTGGGGTGGAATAGAATCAGTAGAGATTCTTATCCCCATTGTATGGACAAGAAAGTGGAAGCTCAGTGCTATAGGCTGAGTGTTAATGTCCCCCCAAAATTCATAGGTTGAACCCTAATCTCCAATGTGATGGAACTTAGAGGGGGGACCTTTGGCAGATGATTAGGTCATGAATGTGGAGCCCTCATAAATGGAATCAGTCCCCTTAAAAAGAGAACACAGAGTGAGTCCTTGACCTTCTCGCCATGTGAAGACGCAAAGAAAAGACAGCCATCTCTGAACCGGGAAGTGAATCCTCACCAGATACTGGATCTGCCAATACCTTGATCTTGGAATTCCCAGCCTCCAGTCTATGAGAAATAAATTTCTGTTGTTTATAAACCACCCGGTCTATGGTATTCCATTATAGCAGTCCAGAGAGACTAAGACACTGAGAGAGAATAAGTGTAGTAGGCATTTGTCCTCTGGGAAGTTATCTGGGCCTTAACATTCTCTCATTTGAGAGAAAGAACCCTCTTTTGTATATGTCTTGGTGGCAGATAGGGCACTGTCAACCACTAATAAAGCCAGAGAGGCTGACCTACCTCTGTCAGAGCTGTAGAATCCTAATTGGACATTTCTAACCAGAACCTGGAATCTTGAATAACACAAAGATAGAGTTAAAATATTATTCACAGCAGCAGTGGTGGTGTTGGGGGTCAAGTATTATGATATTGAGTGTCCAGTGGAAGCCTCTGGATTCTACCAGTTTTGGTCTGGCTCTATGGCCTGAGTCATGATCTTTCTCAACTCCTGCTAATTTTCTAAACTCTGAGCCTCCAGACTGCCATTGAATTCTTGGAAATTATCCAATATCTTGCCAACACATTTCTTTCTTGCTTAAGTTAAGTTTCTGTTGGTCGTAGTCAGACGATAATATTATAAGAACTTATGCTCTTAACTGCTCTTTATGGCTTTTATTTTGATAATATCAGGTAAATGTTGAAGTGAAAATGAATCTAGACTGAGACACTAGATGCATACATGTGATGTGGATCTTTCTGAACTTGCTAGTTATAAAGGGATATCACTAAGAGAGAAGAGTAAATCATCAGCTAGGATTTATTAAATACTGTAACAGTTTTATATGGCTGCTGTAAAAAATTACCACAAACTTAGTAACTCAAAACAACCCAAATTTATCATCTTACAGTCCTGGAAATAAGAAAAGAATAAAATGGGTCTTATTGGGCTACCATCATGGTGTCAGTAGGGCTGTGGTCCTGTCTTGAATCTAGGTGAGAATCTGTTGTCTTGCCTTTTGCAACTTCTGGAGATTGCCTACATCCTTTGCCTCATGGCCCCTTCCATCTATGAAGTCAGCAATGGAAGGTTGAATCTTCTCACATCACATCAGTCTGACAATGGCTCTTCTGCCTCCCTCTTCCACATTTAAAGAACCCTTGTGATTATATTGGCCCACCCATGCAACCAAAATGATCTTATTTTTAGGTCATTTGATTAGCAATCTTAATTCTAACTGCAACTTTAATTCCTTCTTGCCGTGTAACAACATATTTTCAAATTCCGGGGATTAGAATGTGAACATCTTCGGGGAGCCAAAGATTCTATCTACCACAAGTACTTACTGTGATGGGTAGTTAATTTTATGCATCAACCTGACTTGGCTAAGGGACGCCCAGATAGCTGGCAAAACATTATTTCTGGGTGCTCCTATGAAGATGTTACTGGAAGAGATTAGCATTTGACTCAGTAGACTAAGTAAAGAAGATCACTCTGGCTAATACAGATGGGCATCATCCAATTCATTGAGGGTGTGAATAAAACAAAAAGACAAAGGAAGGGCAAATTTGCTCTCTGCTGGAGTTGAGACATCCATCTTCTCCTGCCCTCTGACATCAGTGGTTCTCTGGCTCTCAGACTGAGACCACTATTTACATCATTTCCCCTCAATTCTCAGGCCTTTGGACTTGGACTGAATTATACTACTGGCTTTCTTGGTTCACCAGCTTATAGATGGCTGATCATGGGACTTCTCAGCCTCCTTAACCACATGAGCCAATTCTTATAATAAATCCTATATAAATAAATTTCTATAATAAATAAATACATGTATTTATAAACCCTATTCATTCTGTTTCTCTGGAGAAGCCTAATACAGTTAATATGTACCAAGATTTAACATACTTCACTTAATAATTTTTCTAGTGATGCTTTCTTGGGGCATGCAGTGGCCTTTGTGTCCCCAGACCTGTATTAATAAAAAGTGCTTTGTAAGCAATTATTCTTTCTGCATATAGGTAAATGAGGCTGACTGAGAATAGGATTCAAGTGTTCTTATATCCTTGACCCCAAATCATCTTAATCTCACCACAATTTCAACAAAACAATACGAATGACAGTTATTTGGGTCAACTGCTTATCATTTTTGCCTAATTACAATAGAGTAAAAAAAAAGTTAGTCAAAACACATGTCAGATTAGCTTGTGTGTGCTTTATCCGATTACAACACTAACCTCCATTCTATACACTAACCTTCATGGCTGGTTTCACATGTAAAATGGTTGTCTGCTCACAACTTCAAAACATCAGAGGGAACACTGGGCATTAGAGACATGGTAAATTATCCAATGTCTTGATTTCTTGCCATAAGGAATGGTTCAAGCTGCAACTGCTTTTTTAGAGAATCTGTCTATATTTAGGAATATAGACCCTCTTTGCTTACAAGGTTCTGACCATGAGATGGAGTGAGAAAAGAGGAAAAGAAACAAGAAGAGAAAAAAATGGGATTTATGTAGATGTGATAAACTGGTTATGTTACCTGCACTGGACACGTTAAAAAATAAATATCTTCGATTCAGAGCAATTGCTGCAAATATATATCCCTGATTATCTGGCAGTATTCCTGGTGGGAAAGCCAGAAGTAGTGAAGGATGGATTTTAGCATGTCCTATGTGTTTATTTATGGTGCAGCACATCATCAAACAACACTTCACAGGCTCTAAGCTGGCAAACTGGAGAGCTTTGAAGAGAAATAATGAGCTGAGAGGTTCATGACATGCTATTAAAAAGTTTGTGATTGGATTTAGAAAATCAGATGTGTCTCCAAGGAAAGGACTGTTTCTGAGCTGTTGCACTTAGAATGTTTTTTAGCCCCAGAGCAGATATTTAAGGGAAGGAAGAGTTGTTTTTGTCTTGAATCCAGGTTCTGACTCTGATGTACAGCAGGGAAGCCACTTTGCACTGCAGACCTGAAGTCCTGGAATAGCCATGATGTCACCTTTTTCTACTGATCTGCTACCCCTGCACAGAGGCACACTATTAACTCTGTGATGTTTTAGCTCAATTCTCTCATATGTGGGTTGCAATTCCAGCCAAAACAAAGTCGTCAAGGGCTTTTACAGCCACTGAAACACTCAAGGTGTTGCAGGCTCAGTGAGATAGGGGAGATCGTGTAAGGACGCATGGTTATGAACAGAAAGATAAAGGGAAAGAAAAGGCATCAGAAGGGTGGGATTTTGAGTTACCTCGTGTATTATTTCCAAATCAAGCCTTTGGGCTTCCAATCAGTGATTGGATGCTCTGGGTTTTCACCTTTGAAACTTTCATTGCTTTCCTGGTGTATGGGATGGAAGAAAGCACCCCATTCTGAGTGGTAAACCATGGAACCCCTTTCACTAAATTAGAAAGGAGCCATTTCAGGATATGAGATCATAAAAGAGGACAATATTTGAAAAGAAAAAAATTATACACACAATAACGCATAACTAGGCCAACACAGGATGAATTTGTGGTTAGGCCATTTTTCCCATCCCAGATGACACGTTAACGCTTTGAATCCCAGAGCCCTCCCCCGCACACAAAGCAGGAAAAGGTGTCTCTGCAGCTGCCACCGCCAAAAAGCCAAGTTGCACTGTAGGTTGAAGGAGGAAAGTTTAGAGGCACTGGGTTAATGCTCAGCTCTTAAGCTCATGGTGCACGATCCCCAAGCCCTTCACTTGAGATTATTCTATGACTCATTCTCTTCTTCCTCCAGCGACATGATAACATAAAGAATAAGTTCTCAGAAGATCTTTCAAATTGAATGAACAATGTTCAGAGCAATCGCACCACGAAAGACTATTTGTGATCATTAGGGGGAAGGGTGGGGGATTGGGTAAAATGTGATGCTAATCAAAGCAATAACTGTTGTTTCTTCTTCAGCTTTCTTCACAAAAGTCACATGGATGGTGGTACGTTTTTGAGCCTGCTCCAGCCAAACTCTGAAATGTGCAAATATTTTTGTTTTGTATAGGCAAAACTGTTCTCTCTCTCTCCCTCCACCCCCCCCCCCACTCTTTCTTTCACTGTGGGAAAATGAACTTATTTTCAGTCACCCCTGACATCCTGACCATCATCAACTGATCACGAGGACACTGTGGTAAACCACAGCTCAACTTGAAATTATCTCTTTTAGGCACGGTTCTTGTACTTTGGATAGCACCATCCCTGACTACCCAGCTTCAGTTTTCCTCTACGGGAGTTCCATTTTCACTTTCCTTCATCTACTCAGAGCGAAATGTCTTGCTCTAAAGCCTTTTGATTGGGTTCATCCTCAAACTGAATGCAAAAACTGACACCAGTTTTCCCAGCCAAAGCCCCCAGAGTGACCCATTGATACATTATGTCCCTCTTTTAAAAGGGGGGTAGGGGAAGCATGAAAACTTTAAATGTCCTGGAAGGGAAACAAACAAACAAAAAAGAGCCAACTCTCCTGATTAATATCAGGATGATCCAGCAGGGTTTATACATATTCCTTCTGTTTGAATCATCTTGTTTTTTGTAGCCGTTTTACACCTCCAGATCCTGCCATCTGCCCACTTTGAAGAAATGCAGCTAAGCATTCCAAAAACAATGGCTGGAAGGAAATAAATTTGAATAAACCCAAGAGGGATCGACTTTTCTGCACCCTTCTGGTTGCTGCTGTACTCCCTGGAAGGAAAACAGTGTGGGGTGGAGCGAGGAGCATGCTGTGGAGGGCTTGGCCCATGCTTGGCCCTGTCATGCCATCAGGCTAGTAACAGAAAATTTGGTGTACAGATAGATCTGGCTGCCCTCTTGGCTGAGGAAGGAGGAAGAGGGCTGGGCGGCTCCCTGGGAAGTTATGTCCTACTCAGATTTGGTGTGTGTCACTGGAATATAGGTCAGCAATTGCTGACCTATAGGCAAGCTAGAAGGAAGCATGTAGACACTGGATCAGGCCCAGTTCCCCCTCACTCTCTTCCTGCCCAAAACAAATGAACAGGCCCAAAGAACATGGAGAGGCCATCAGGACAGAAGAAAGCAATTGTTTCATTTTGCTCATAAATGCCGGGGAAATCTCAACTTAGCAGAGGCTTTATCAGTCCTGGGGTTGGGCCAAGGAGCAGGCTGAAATTCAGCTGGCCAGGCCAAATGCAGCTGCTGGTTATTCACGCTTCCCACAGGGACTTTTCCTCAATCCCTGATTTAGGCAACAAAGTGGATGGGTAATATGTATTGAAGAAACAAAATGACTTTCAATTACCAAGCAGTTCAGGTAGAGACAGAAAACACATAAAAGTTTTTCTTTCCAACAGTAAAATGAAGTGTCGGTTAAAGAGCTGCTGGCCTTGAGGAGAGACGATTACTTTAAAGGGATATTGGCAAATGTTTTCCGCTGAGCATTCAGCCTTGGTTACTTACCTTTCCCCCACAGTTCATAGATGGAAAAAGATATTGCATGAATTGGATTTTTCTTGTGAATTAAAACATCAATATCCTGATTTTTGGTAACAGGCATTGCCAAGTTAGTGCTGAGTGGGCAGAAAAAAAGGACTAGGACTCTTATTTTGCCTTCAGGGCAATTCAAAAAATATACACAAAAGAACATCTTTCCTCTGATTGTCCAAGGTCACCAGACAGTGCATGCCCAAAATGGAACTCGAGACTTCTAAATCCCAGTGTCTGATTAATTGTCCTTTGATTAAAACAATGAAAATAAAATGGATTAGCAAAGGGTATTGCTCCAGGCCGAAAAGTTCAGAAAGCAAACAGCCTCAAGGAAAGCAAGATTTTCTTTAATTAGGCTGACACTGAATGCTTCAGTAATAATGTTGTCAATGTGGAATTATCATTTGCAAAGTAGATACATTTGTGATTTCTCATCCTGCAAGTTAAAAGAAAATTTAGTGAATGTCACTGTGTTCCTGGCACTGCGCAAGGCATTTGCCCATAAACTGTATGATTTAACCCTCAGGAGAACCTGGTGGCTCATATATCATTATCACTACTTTACTGATGAAATTTCTCCTGCTTAAAGTCCAGTTTGATGTGTAAGTGGTAGAACAGGATTCAAAGCTAGGTTTCTTAACTCCCATGTTTAAGAACCCCTAACCGCCTCTTTCCAATAGCATCTTATTTTGTGTATTCAGATCTAGGTTGACTATCGTAAAGTTTAGGTTCCTCAGAGGAAAAAACTATGAGTTAAGATAGAAGTTTCTTTGAATTACCTATTTGTAATGTTTTGTATAAATGTGAAGGTAGTGGTGTTGGTCATGAGATCTTATCATACCTTTTAATTAAATAGTGCATATGTTTATAAATAAACTCTCTGTGAGGAAGACATTATGTAACTTGATTAAACTCTGGTCTGGTATTTGAAATGCATAGAGATATCCAGATATAAAATCGCTTGGATATCATAACAGGACAATATTGACTTAAGAAGTTGGAAAGTTAAAGATGTTAGAGAATAGGTGATTCGATGTTAAGTGCATCTTGAAGGTAAAGGGAAGTTAACTTAGCATCTTAGAGGGGCTGGATGCCAACTTCTCTTAAAATAGAGGAAAAATACATAATGTAATCTTTTTCTATGTCTTACCTTTCTTGCTTGAAAAAGAAAAGATAAGAGAGAGGAGAAATAAGTTAAAAGTGCTAGCAATAAAAATGAAAAATAGATTGCACCTACCCTCAAGGGTCTCCTTGTCTAGAAATGGAGGCAGACACAGGATTAAAATGCAATGTTAGATGGAAAAATAGAAATATGTGCAAGGCACAGAAACAGTGCAGAGGATGGAATAATTACCTAGAGAAAGAAGGAAAGGGTCAGGAAAAGCTGAAGAGGAGGAAAACTTGAGCTGGAATTTAAAGACTTAAACCAAGTGGATAATGGAAGAAAAAAGAAAAGTCTGTACAAAGACATAGGGCACGAAACGAGCTGACATTTGGGGGTCTAGAAGGAATCTGATACCGCTGTAGGGGAGGGCTAAGTGTGGAGCGATGAACTGGTAAAGTAGTTAGGAAGGGGTGTGGTGAGCCACTGATGGATTTTGAAAAGTAGACTTGAGTTTCTGAAAAGCTACTCGTCTGGTGGTGTCAAGAATGAATGGTTGGTCATCTGATCAACAAAATAAAAAGCCAGTTGTTTTAAAAAAAGTAATTAAATAGACAAACTCTTGGCATGATTGATTTTTTTAAGAGGCAGAAATAAACAGTACTATATATGAAAAGAGACATTGAAACAGAAAAAGTAAATATTTAAGAATCATAAGAGAATCACATGAACAACTTTAGGCCAATATATTTGAAACCTTAAATACACTGGATAATTTTTAAAAGGCATAAATTATGGAAATTAACTGGAGAAGAAATTGACACTGAACAAACCTATAACTGGTAAGGATGGGGAGAAATGGAAATTAACTCAATAGTCAAAAATATACCACAAATAGTACTAGTTCCAGAAAATTTGCAGGCAATTTTTTCCAAAAATTTTTGGAAGAAATACTTACCTCTTACAAATAGCCATTCTAGGAAATAGAAAATGAGAGAAAACTCCTCAGCATATTTTATAAAGTCATTATAATCCTGATGTCAAAGCCAAAGAATGAGAATCAATCTCACATATAGATTGTGATGCAAAATTACTAAATATTAGCAAGAAATCCAAAATGACTGTGTTTATAAATATCATATAAAATATATTTTATATAGCATGCAAGAATTGCTTAACATTAGAAAATAATCATGTAATTTATCACATTGACATTAAAATAGATAATAGAAAACATTCAGTAAAATTGTTAGTCATTTTAAAAAAATCTTTGCCAACTAGTTTAAGTCATAGCTCTATGACTTATTAGTTATTAAATTTAATCCTGGTAAAAACAATTTAAGCTTTATATTTAAAAGGAAAAGAATGGAATAGAAGAGAAAGATTGCGGAGGCAGAGAACAAATTAGGAGGTCATTGCAACAAATCCAGGTATGAGATCCAGACATCCGGGACTGGAGAACAGTCCGCAGGTATTAAAGACTGAGGAGAGGTGAGTTTTAGCAATACTTAAGAGAAAAGACTGACAGAAGCTGGTAATTGACTGGATGTGTGTGGGAGAAGGGTTGTAACGAAAAGACAAGAGTCTATTACGACTCCCAGCTTTCTGAACTAGGTGGCTGTGTGGATGGTAGTTCAATTAATCAAAATAGAAAATGTGATTTGAAGGTTTGTCTGAAATTAGCAAGGTTCTCTTGCATGAGGTGAAAATAACTATTTAAGAAAGTTGAGTGTCAGCCTGAATAAGAGCTTTGACATCACAGGATTTCAGTTAATATCAGGAGAGAGAGAAAAATACTATTAGTTTTTGAAACTGCTAGATCTGGGCCTTTCCAAGAGTCGCCACTTGAATAAATGTTTACTAAACTAGCCCAAAGCTACCAGCAGTTTAAACAGTGTATGATTAAGTAAGGAGCTGAGGCTTTTGTTTACCCAAAATCATAGTAGCTAAGAAAAAACAAAGTTATCTTGGAAGTATATAGTAAATCTAGAGTTAAGAAGGGCCTAATGATGGCAATATTAGTGATAAAAACAACCTTTTTTAACATTGGAAACAGATCAAAGAGGAAAGATTTTTAATTTTTAAAATCTTGCTCTATTATATATTTTATATTTTATAACTAGTTATTATATTTTTGGATTACAATTTAAGTTTTGTTTACAATAGATTTAATTTTTATAGAAAACCACAAAATATAATATTTTGGTCTTCAATGAAGCCTATGTGTCAAAAGCAATCGTCCGCATGCTGGCAACTACCAGAATTGTTTTTATCTTCCCTCTTTGTTTCTCCAGTTTGCCCTCTCAAATTGATAATATCCATGTACATTTCACTCATTATGCTGTGACTCGAGTATGTATCAAAATCTGTAGAAACAAGCCAAACCAAGTGTTAAAAAAAAGTTAATGACTAAATATTTCTACCCGGCCTAGGAAAAGAATGGACAAACTGTAGAACATGAAAGGCCACTCCAAAGCAGTAATATCCTGCTGAAGGCAGCATCAGGCAGCTGCCAAGAAGTTTTGTTAATAGCAAGACCAGTCTTCCCCAAGACGGTTGAGAACGATGATGACTTCATTTGGTTTTAAGGAAATTCATTCAGGTGTGAGTTGCGGAGCGAAGGCTGGAAAGAATAAATAACCCAGCTAGAGTTTGGTGATAATTTCATAAGTGGTGCTTAAACTTCAATCTTTGGAAGACCAGTTATAGATGGCATTACCCAGGGATCAATCCCGGATTGGAGGGAGAATGTACTAGGACCTTTTGCTAGGAGCAATCTTCTACTGATTCAATCCAAGTGGCAAGATCCACAGCAGGACAAAGGAACTTTTGAAAGAGACTTGAAAAGAGTTTAGTTACTCTGCGGTTAACCCATCAAAGGCATCTTCCTGTAACCCAGAGGATGGCGGGTCTCGACATGTGCTGGCCATTTGGAAAACAGATTCATCTGGAGTAGATCAAACATTTCAGGAGAGCCCCTTGCCTTGAAAATATGGAGCCTTATGAAAATCATTAAGCCATTTATTGATATTTATTTGCCTACACTGTGCTTTAGCAAAGCAAGCAGGAATATGAGGATGAGAACCATTGATCCAGTTTCAGAGGCCCCAGTTCAAGGTAGAAAGATTCCCTTACACGCCTGATTTTTAAGAGCCTTTTAAGAAGACATCCTACCACACAGCTGGCATAGGAAGGCTATCTTGGCTCCCTTCAACTGTGTATTAGGTTAACAACCACCTCAAGCTTCTTAGAAACCTAGAAATCCCCAGGCAGCTAGAAGAATTCCACAGGGCTAAGAAAACCCTTGCAATCTCAGAGGTTTAAGCAGAAAAATATTGCCAAACATCTTCCTTTCTTGCTCTGTGGCACTTTGTGTAACCCACTCCAGCCTTATAAACATGGGTGGCTCTGCAGCGTGCCCAATAATCTGTCCTTTCTAATGAGCCAAAACACTTTTATGGCTCAGGTCCAGTGTACCTGGAAATGAACAAGGAGCAAGTCCATATTTTCACTTTGGGAGTTACCAGGTTATTGTACATGAGTTCCTTCTAAACCAAAGTAATCTTACTGTCTGATGTAGGGAACTTTGCTTGCTTTTTAAGGAAGTAGCCCCTGAACATTTATCAGGCTCCTAACCTCAACTTCTCTTTTACTCAGATGCAAAGTCCCATGAGTGGAGAAGGGCTCAGCAGAATGCCATCATTCTTGTACTTTGAGCTTTCAAATCTAGCCATGGAGGATGCCAAATGCATAGCTTCTGAGGCTCTGTGAAGTGGGGAGGAGGCTGGTTCTCAGAAGCTGGACTCAACTTTTCTCAGAACATGACAGAGGTTGAAATTCTGTCCTAAAATACTCAACACATATGTTCTGAAATTCATTAAGTTCCAAAATTAAAAGCAAATTTTAAAAAGTCCAGCCTAGGTTCATGTACAAAGCAGATACCAAGGAATGTTTGTTGACTGATGAATTTGTTAGCTGATAAATATGAGAAATACAGTTTATTTTGTACCACATGGCAGCTAAAGTTGTTAGAAGACATTTATCCCTATTTGTCATTATATAAGTTTTAGAAAATGAATTACCTAAACACTACCTGTGTTTGAAAACAACTTTCCTCACAAAGCCTTCCCAATACTTTCCCCTTTGTCTTTTTAGGGGAAACAACTGTCACTTGGCTTTGAATTGTTCATTAATTTTTTTTGTCATATCCTCAACTTCGTGGTCCCCAAAGGGAAAAATTCTGTGTTAATATTTATTTACTTAAATTTTAGGGGGTAACTCCTTCAGGATCCAACATGAATTTCACAAAACACACACTCAGTAACTATTTGTTGACTGATCAATTTGCTCACTGATAGATATTAGAAATACAATCTGATTTGTACCATATGGCAGCTAAAGTTGCAGTACACAAAAAGCCTCATTCTCTGCTACTTTTTAATAGCCTGTACTTGGAAGAAATATTGTCTTAGAAGATCTTGTTTGTGGTCTCAAGTCAGATTTGGACACCAGTATTTAAGAAGGAGTAGTGTGTTTTATGCAGTAAAATAAGATAACAAGTATATAAATATTAGTACAAATATTTCAAACTGCAGTGATGTTTTCTGTTGACTGACAGTGACAATAAATTTCTAATAGGTCCTGACAGCCATTTCTGTAGTAGATGAAGGAGCATTATTAGTTATGATAGATCCTCTGTAGATGAACTAGTGAGACTTTTTGGAGTACAAGATCTAGTCTCAATGCTTTTTGTAGAAAAGGAGGAAGGGATGAAAAGAAGGGGGAGAGGGAAAGCATGGGAAAGAGAGAGGAAGAAAGAAAGAAAGAAAGAAAGAAGAAAGAAAGAAGAAAGAAAGAAGAAGAAGAGAGAAAGAAAGAAAGAAAGAAAAGAAAGAAGAAAGAAAGGAAGAAAGAAAGAAAGAAAAAGGAAGGAAAGAAAGAAAGAAGGAAGGAAGGAAGAAGGAAAGGAGGAAGGAAGGAAGGAAGGAAGGAGGAAGGAAAGGAAAGAAGGAAGGAGGAAGAAGAAAGAAAGAAAGAAAGAAAGAGAGAGAGAAAGAAGAAAAGAAAGAAAGAAAGAAAGAAAGAAAGAAAAGAAAGAGAGAGAGAGAAAGAAAGAAAGAAAAAGAAAAAAGAAAGAAAGAAAGAAAAGAAAAGAAAGAGAGAAAGAAAGAAAGAAAGAAAGAGAAAGAAAGAAGAGAGAGAGAAAGAAAGAAAGAAAGAAAGAAAGGAAGGAAGGAAGGAAGGAAGGAAGGAAGGAAGGAAGGAAGGAAGGAAGGAAGGAAGGAAGAAAGAAAGAAAGAAGAAAGAAAGAAAGAAAGAAAGAAAGAAAGAAAGAAAGAAAGAAAAGAAAGAGAGAGAGAAAGAAAGATAAGAGAGAGGGAGAGTGGGAGGAAGTCGAGAGGCTGGCTATTACTAAAGGGCTGTTCTATGTCAGGTACTATGGTGGGCATTTTCACTTGACTATCTAATTTAATGATCATAATCACCCATGACATAATCACAGTTTTCCACAATTCTTGTAGTACAAGGAGAATGAGCCATTATGCTTGCCCAAGTTCCTGTGGTCATAGTTCCTATGGCCTGAGCTGGAAGCACACTCAGAGCTGGCCTGACTCCCAAAGACCATGTTCTTTCTTTCCTATGCTATGTTCACAGGAAATCATTTGTATTGTTTTCTGGACACTCAAAGGACTAAGTATGCAGTTTTGCGTCTGTGTTATAATTTGAGGAAGGAAGGAAGGAAGGAAGGAAGGAAGGAAGGAAGGAAGGAAGGAAGGAAGGAAGGAGAAGGAAAGGAAAAGAAAGGGGAGAGAGAGCATGGGAAAGGGAAGGAAAGAAAAAGAGAGAGAGAAAAGGAGAAGAGGAGGAGAGGAAAGGAGGGAAGGAGGGAAGGAGAGAGGAAGGGAAGGAAGGAGGAAGAAAAGTATAAAAAGCAAAGAAAGAATAAAAGAAAAAATTAACTCTTTGTTAAAAGTATCCACATACATGACTTAACCACTCATTAACTACTGACATATTTGTGCACATAAAGGAAATTTAAATTTTCCTAATAAAGGAAAGTTTAAAAAAAGAATTCCAACCCTAGAAATATAATTTTAGGACCTTTTTCTCATAAAACATTGCTGTTACCAATGACCACTTGCCCAGCTCCATCTTATTTCCAGACCTAAGAAAAGCTTGTTCTGAGAGTCTCCCTAAACTTTAGAACTTCTAAGTAGCACTCTACTTATCACTGCTTCAGATGGGGGTGTTCTTCCAGGAGAAGCCTGGGAGATGGGTGTTTACAGATGCTTGCACTTCTCATAATTAGGACAATAGCCTCCCTCACAGTGTGTATTGACTCATGGTCGACGCTGTAGGCATATTCTCATTTATCACTCCATTGAGGCAGGAGTTGTCTGTTCTCTTTGCAGAGGGCTGGTACATGGGAGGTGCTCAATACGCATGTTTCAAATAAATGAATTTTTATATCAACTCTATGAAATAACAGCATAATTTGTTTACTGGATAGAGAAACTGACATGGGAAGAGAATAAGTTGTTCGGTAGAGGGCTTGTTTGCACAGCTGTCTCTCTTACTCGCATCTGTGCTGAGCCCTTCGGAGAGAGGGCAACCATTTACCTAGGTACCTCCTCTTTTTATCTAGAGAGCTGCTTTCAAGGGTATCACTTCCTTTTTCTGATATGTTAAAAAAAAAATAAACAACTCTTTCGATCCCTTGAAGATTAGCTAAAAAGAAAGTTAAACCATCGGGACCTATGTAGTAATGTTTCCCTGTGACCTTTTTTTCTAAATCAGGAAATGGTTACTTAGGCCCCCAGAAAGCCAGCTCAGAGCTCTGCTTCTTCCCCCTTTATCAGACTTCCTTGACTTGGAAAGTAGTTTCTCTGCCAAGGACTGTAACAACAATATTTACAGGCTGCCCCCCACCCCCCGCCACCCCTCTTTCTTAAAGGATCCAGGGCCTTTTCTTCTCCAGAACTTTATGACACAATTTGACAAAAGCCAGCTATTTTCAAACAATGTTATATCACAGTTTCCACAAAATATTTTAGAAAACTTGCCATATCTAATTGAGTATTTAACTTAATACAGGTATTCAGTAGCAAGAATCACACAAATACTTAAAGATTGAAAAATTTTAAAAAGGTAGTAGTTACTTAAAAATCAAAAAATTCAAATATTGATCAGGAACTACCAAAAACTTACTATCCATAATTTCTTAATGAAGCAAATATGTTATGTCTACATACACATCAGCCCACAGTGATAACAAGAGCACAAAATACATTTTAGTGAAATTTATTTCTATAGAATTCTACCCTTACAATATACATTTACAGTATAAATAAAGAGAAAAAAAGAGTAATCGGTTGTATATTAGTCCATATTGGTCATTTCTACTGAATCTACACATTGACAAAAATTGTATATCAATTAAAAAAAAACTGGGAGAAAAAAAATAGACCTATTGCTTTGTGACAGCAGTGGAAAAATGCCTGAATCTGAGTGGATAAGGACTTGTATAAATTGATTCCCATATTCTTAATCTTGCAATTGAGATGATAATATTATCCAGGAAGCTGCCATTCATTTGAATTGAGTAAGATGTTATATGTAAATCACACAACACAATGTCTGGCACATGGGCTTGGTGTTTGCTTTTAGCTGTCCATGGCACTCACTGACACCAATAATGCTGCTCCGAGGAAGCACTATAATAAATATGCTTGTCCACTTGGAGTACTACCCTTGGAATTCATTTTATATCTATATTAAGAGTGGACTTATTTCTATGTGAATCATAATAAAATATCAATTGCCAAATATGTCTTCCCCTCTATGCCCAACCGAATGAAATCTCGCCCATCTTGAAAAGCTCATCTTGAATGCCACTTCCTCCATTACATATTTTGTGATCTCTCCTGCAGGCAAATGTTTTCACTCTCTCAAACACCTCAAAAACTTGGGTTTTTACCCCTCAGAAGATACTTTCCCTGCTCTGCATGTTATGTTGCAGTGTCTTGGCATTATCCCTGATTAGATTTGAAGTTCCTTGAAAGCAGGGATCAGTCTTATCTTTACATTTCCTATAGGCTGAGCAGAGGGTGTCGGACTTGGATGCTCAATAAAAATGTGTTGATTTGGAGTGAATCGTGACCCACCCCGGCTACCAGGCCCTCAGCCAACTTCAGAGTGCAGAACACAATGGAGCCTTGTATTCCCCGCTGTGCATACCCACAAACATATACTGAACACCTGGAAACATGGGGACACTTAGTTGCTTGGCAAATACTCTCCCTCCCAGGGCGTCTTTCCTTTTGAAGAGGCTCCTCTGACAGCTGGTCTGCTGCTAGTTATATGGGGCACTCCCCAGAATGGGCCATCACTGCAACAAATGGCCAAGTTCACTGTGCCAGGAACCAAGAAAAGAGAAGGGTCCAAGTAGGAGAGTGTCAACGCCAAGAATGTGCTTTCGGACTTATAAATGAAACAGGCATTGCTGCAAGGGAGAAAACCACGTTGAATTCGCACTGAAACTTCCTCCCTCTCCTGCCTTCTTTTTCTTCTCAGTCCTCCTATTTCCCTCTCCTGCACAGGGTTCTCCACTGTCACTTGGTTCTAAGGAGCTTAGAATTCAACCTTAATTCCCAAAGAGAGGCCTCCACTCCAGGGAGGTCAGGGCCCTCTCCCACATCCTCTGTGGGATGCTCTCCCAAGACGCTGTGGCAGCAGTGCTTACTGCTCTTTATTAAATACAAATTGCACTGAGCAGTTTCCAGGAACTTTAGTGGAAAGTTGATTCCCCCCAAACATTCGAGAAATTTCCCAGATCCTGAAAGGATTAGTATTATCACAGTTACCATTATTTACAAAGCCCACATCATTAAAAACAACAACAACAAAAAGTTTTCTTAAAAGAATAAGATAGAGCAGGCATAAACACGCCGCTTCCAGAAGGAGCCTTTATATTTTGCTTCCTTCAGAAGCATGACAAAACCTGCTGGCATCTGGTTGGGCAGCCCTAAGGAAGAAGGGATCGGGCTTCTTGAAACCCAGGCAGGGTTGCCAGAGTTAGCAAATAAAAATACAGGATGCCCAGTTTGATTTGAATTTCAGATAAACGATGAATAATGTTTTTGTATATGTTTATCCCAAATATTGCATGGAACACACTTATACTAAACCAATATTTGTTGTTTATCTGAAATTCAAAGTGAACCAGTTATCGTATACTTTTTCAGGCAACCCTCAGCCCAGAGAGAGTCAGGACAGTAAAGAAATTTTCACCAACAAAGCTTCTTTTAAAGCTCTGGCTGAATGGCTTTAAAGGACATTTCAATTCAGGCCCTGCATTTTCCCTGGAGTGTGAGCTCAATGTCATAGAAAAACAATTGGGAGAATGAACATTCAGTGAGCATTCCGCCCCTTCCTTGCCCTCGGCAGCCTGTGGCAAACTGCTCCCCTTCAACCAGCTGGGGAGGAAAAAAGCTTCTCTTTTAAGATGGCTTTCCCCTCCCCTTTTACAGATTGGATTGTTTCTTGGATTTGCTGGAGAGCTGCTTTTGCTAATTGCTTGCAGACTGCAGTCCAAGCAGGCCTGCCAACTGTGGAGGTGGCGTGGAGGGGCTGAGAGGTAAAGAGGAAGGGGTTTGGAATCAAGCAGACCTGGTTTGAAATTCCGGTTCTGCCACTTCCTGCCTGTGATACATCGGGTAAGTTGCTTAGCCTCTCTAGACCCCAGTATCCGCATCAGTAAAATGGGGTACTCACAAGGTTGAGATAGGGTGACATAAAATTGGAGCATGTACAGGGCTTGTCACGGTGCCAGACACACAGTTGGTGCTCCTTTAATATTAGCCACTGTTATTACTATTGTATCTCTTTGGTATGTCTCACATGACGGTGACACCTGGAATCGAGTCTACTCAAGCCTGGGACTTAGAAATGTGGGGACACAGATTCTAGAAGGCTATTAAAATCTTTTTCACCAGGAAGGGGTAGTTTGAAAAAAAAAAAGATGACCCCACTGCTTTCCCTAAGGGGCCTACCCGGTCAGTCCTGCAGCAGCCGGCAGACTGACCGCCTCTAAAATCAATGATTAGATCACCAAATGGACTTGAATTAGGTCACCACAAAATTTATTGGGAGTCAGAAGTCTACTTAAGAAGGGAGAATAAGAGATAGAGAAGAGAAAGAGGAAAGGAAGTAGGGAAGAAGAGAAAAGGAGAGGGAGGAAGGAGAGAGAGAACAGATTTCTTGGTTTTATTGTTAAAAGCCACCTCTCTGTGTCCACGAGTGTGATGGCCATCTGTTTGGGGCAGCTATTTAGTCGCTGTTCCTCCCTCAGATCTCTGGTGGTTTAGGTTTAGTAGAGGCACACATGACGCAGGCCTAAACTGACAAGATGATCACATCCCTTGGCCACAGAGATGGTGTAGAGATGGGCAAGTGACCCAAGTCAAGCTAATCAAGTCCGCAGAGAGCTAGTCCCGGATTTGGACCGAGTGATTAAAAGAAGTATGAACTTTTCCCTCCTAGCCTTAGAAACTAAGAGGAAGTGAAGGTCTGGAGCCTCTGCAGGCATCTTACAAACATGAAGATATACTTGAAGATGTTATGTCTTACAAATGCGAAGTCTGTGGAAGAACAGAATCAGTATAGAAGGAACCCAGTCATCTGACAGAGAGAGAGGAAAAAGAATTCTGTGACATCCTTCAAGCTCCTGTATACATCCCTGAGCTACTTACTAGCAGGTCCAAATACAACCTATTTATTATTTAATTCTGTTTGTGACGGGCTTTCTGTTACTAGATCAGTGTCCCTGGCTCCCAGTCCATTTCTGTCTGCCCAGTGCTTGATTTTGAAAACTGTCCATTTGTAGCTACTAGCACTTCCAGGGTTCATCTCAACCTGCTTACTTACCAGCCATCAGGAGTTGCAGCTTTAAGCCCTTACCAACCCTGATACTGCCTATCCCAAGAGGTATCATTTTAGGATAACAGGAAATTGCTATTGGCTGGTTGCTATCCCTAGGAGTGCCTGTCACTGTGCTAAGAACTTTGTTCCACTAAGTCCTCCAGCAGCCTCATTTTACAGATGATGCTACTGAGTCTCAGAGGGTGTATTAAGTGTCAGTAGGGTTGTTTCTTCTCAGTGATCTCTACTTGGCTTGCAGATAGCCAACTTTTCCCAGTGTCTTCACATGGTTTTCTATGTCTGTGTCCTAATCTCCTCTTTTAAAAGACCACCAGTCACATTGAATTAGGGCCCACTCACATGACCTGATTTTACCTTAATTACAGCTTAAAAGCCCTGTCTCCAAATATAGTCTTATTCCGAGATACTGGAGGGTTAGGATTTCAACATATGAATTTTAGGGAGTTATAATTCAGGCTGTAACAGAAGGGTTAAGTAACTTAGCCCAGGTCATTCAACTGGATACACTGAGGAGCTAAGATTCACACTCAGGTCTGTGTGTCTCTGAAGCCCATCATTCTTTAAATATCATGCTTTCCCATCCAGACCCTTCATCCTCTACCGCTATTGCGATTGGTGTCATCAGGAATACAAAGAGAGGATTTATAAGCGTGCCCTCCAGTGTGTGAACCAGTAGGGGCAAGAGAAGAAGGTAAAAAACAAATATATAAATGATTATAAAATTTATAGTAAATATTCAATAACTACTAATTCTCTTCTCTCCATTCTAACAAGGTCTATAGCAACATATGAGAAGTGAAATTAAAAAATTATAAAGAAAACACTATATGGTTACAAAGGAGGGAGAATTTGCAATCGATGAGGGTGAGGTAGGGGTAGGGGAAGCAGATGGAGGGAAAGGAGAAAGGATCAGAAAAGGCTTAGGAAAGAGATGATATTTAAGAAATAAAAAAGAAATTCTTGGAGCACATAGGAATCAAACCACCAGAAATGAATTTTAGCTCTACCACCTCTGGTTATATGATCTTGGGCAATGTACTTAGCCTCAATTTCCTTATCTTTAAAATGGGGATAATAATAATTAGATGGATCTCATAGACTTCTTATGAGAAATCAATACAATAATCTCAGTGAGTATTAAAACAAGGCTGGCACATAACAACACTTTAATAAATGTTACCTATTATTATTTGAGATGTTTCAAAGAATGGGTAAGGTTTGCAGAAAGAAATTGCATAAAAGAAATATGTGACTGAGAAGAATAAATAATTAAAATTATAGTGAAGCTGACTTTAAATGTGTGAATGATGAATTTGGACTTGATTTTACAGGCAATGGAGCTATGGAAGACTTTTGAACAGAGGCTGTGTGATATTACTATTAGTAGATATATTCTGTGAAAAGATTGCTCTCATAAACAAGTGTAAGACTGGAGGAGGAACAGGACATGACAGAAAGACTAGGTAAACAGGAGGCTGTTGGGAAAAAAAAAAAAAAACAGATGAAAAGTAACATGAGCATGAAGTTGGGAGGAGGGGCATACCTCAGGGTGAGGGAAAGGGGAGAGAGGAGAAACTGCAGAGATCAAATATACAAACTTGGCTACTGATGGGATATCTCCGACAGAAAGAAGAAACACAGTTTCAAGCTAAAGTATTGGTTGTTGCCTGTAGCAGACATTGTTTTTCCTCCCACATTCTTCATAACCCCTCCCTCTCTCCAATTTTGTTCAAATATTCACCATCCTCTAAATGGCCACTGCTTCAGAGAAGATGCACTATCCTCAGCCTCAGGGGGCAGGGAGGGTATTGAGTTGTTCAAGACACCCAGGTGGCTTCATTTTCTTGCCAGTGATTGGATTAAGCATGAGCATGTGGTGAAGTATTTGTCAAAAAGAAGCAGACAAGCATAAACAACCCGAATGTCCATCAACTGAGGAATGGATGAACAAAATGTGATATATCCAAACAATGGAGTACTATTCAACAATAAAAAGGATGAAATACTGATTTATCATATAATATGGATAAGCTTCAAAATATGCTAAGTGAAAAAAGCCGGACACTAAAGACCACATATTATACGATTCCATTTAAACAAAGCGTTTGGAATCCACAAATGCATAAAGACAGAAGTAAATCAGTGGTTGTCAGTTAATGGATACAGGGTTTTTTGGGGGGCAGAGAAAATGTTTTAAAATTGATTGGGTTGATAGCTTCACAATTCTATGAATGTATTAAAACCCATTGAATTGTATACCTTAAATAGGTGAATTATATGGTATGCAAATTATATTTCAATAAAGTTATTATTTTAAAAAAAAAGCAAGGGGAAGGCTGTTAAGATTTTGGAACAGATTTCATCACTCTTAAAAAGAAACACAAAAAAGAGCTGGCTCCTGATTTGGAGGCTGATGTATCTGAATATGATCACTGGAGCTATTATGGAAGCCTACCTATGATGACAGGAGCCAACAGAAGCCAAAACTGACCCACAGAGCAAGCTAGAGCTAAGAGAAGCACCTAGACTTTTCATTACTTAAGATAATAAATATCCTTATATTTTAGCCAATTTAGTGAAGGTATTCTGTCACTCGTAGTCATGGTGTTCTAACTAATACAATTCCATTAACAGAAAAATTTTTAGGTCAGGTTTTTCAAAGAGACTATGAATTTATATTAATTTAAAAGTTGCAGGTTGTATTCCAACTAAAAGTTAAGTGCAGTTTGAGATCCGGAGGAAGGGATGGATAGATGGATTGATTGGGGCATTACATTCTCAGCTGAGAAGAATGAGCTGCCTGGACTCCATACGCTGAGCAGAAGGAAAATAAATTAGTGAAGGAGACTGAAAAAAAAGTGCCTGGAAAAGGACATGGAAGAGCTGGAAAATGCCGCAGATGACATCATGCAAACAACAACAAAAAAGAGGATTCAGAAAGAAGGGGATTGAAATTTGGGTCGAATTCTGCAAAGAAACCAGGGAGGTAATAGCACAGAAAATATAGTTAGATAGACAACTAGGAGGTCATTGCAAGAAAAAAAAAATTTTTTTTAAATACCCAGAAATTTTAGTGGAGTGATGGCAGTAAAGGCCAGATTTTAGAAGATATGGGTTGGATGGAAGGTGAGTGAACTCTGAGGAAGTAGTGTTGGCAGTATAGGCACCTCCTTACAGAAGTTTGGTTGTTGTGAAAAGCATTACTATGTTCACCAATATCTGGTTCTGTTCCCCTTCCTGGCATGTGAAAAATGATACTTCTCAGTGTCCTTGCACTTGGGAGGAGCCAGGTGATAGTTTTTTTAGTACAATGTAAAGTGGGTCACTTCTGGACTGAGGCAGTGAAAAGCCTGTGCCTGAATTTTCAATCTCTCTCTCCCTGCCACGGAGGTCATGGAAGAGGCCTCCTCACATAGATGACAAAACCAAAGATTGACCCTTGATTGCTGAGTCACTGTGTCAGAGGATAACTACTCTCAAGGAGGTTCACCTGATCTTCAGTGACCATGAAGAAGAAATAAATTCTTGTCAAGCCACTGAGATGTAGGAGTTATATGTTATCATAACCTAGTCCTATCCTTGTTAATAGATAGTGAATAGTAAGAAAGCTGGACAAGTAGCAAAACGGAGGAGCAATTGAAGAAAGAATATTTTTAGTTTCATTTTTCTGAGTTTTCATAATTTTAGGGCAAGTGAGACCCAAGCATGTTTGTTAGGAAAACGGAAAGAATCAGTAGAGAAGAACCTGAAGATGACAAAGCAGTGTCCTAAAGACAGAGAGAAATATGACAGTGTACAAGCCTAGACACGGGTCTCTGCCCTTATTCCAAGAGAGATTAAAAATATCCAAACCTAAGATAAATACCTGGCAGTTTGGGTTGGATGTGGAAGTCGAAGGAGCCCACACTCATCGGCCTATACACTCGACTTCTGAGACAGGAAAGCAGAGGGTGGAATTTGGAATCTTTAGAGTGGAGCAATTTCAAGAGATGACGAGTGTCTACGACTGAAATAGCCATGCATGCAATGATTGCCTTTGTGTATCAGCCTCCTGGCAGCTGCCCATGAAGGATGACTGGCAAGGACTGCTACAGACTCGTTTCATTCTTTCGGTTTAAATTTTATAGGCATTTCTTAAATGGAATTATCATTATTTAAAAAGTAAATAAAGTCATGCCCAGAAAGGGTTAAAACTGGTTTTCCCAAGTTCTAGCCTATTCCCCCACCCCCACTGTTTCCCCATGTCCTTTAATGAAATTAGTTATTCCACTGACAGGCCAGTGCTCATCCCCTCACAGAACAACACATGCTGTGCTCTCTGCGAGTGCACTCTTGATGAACTTTGAGCCACACATCTGCTACAGAGAAGGAACTCTTATTCCCAAACGGCTGACATTAGCTGAAGATTCTGGGTTCATCTCTACCATAGGATATTTTTATTAGATAGACTGCTGGAGAATCAGAGGAATAAATTTAGTTACTATGTCTATATCTCATTACGATGCATTCCCAACTATTGTTCTTTTCATCGGCTTGATGTTGTTCTAAGACTTTGCTTCTGCAAAGTAAATATTTGGATTAAAACCAGTGTCCATCCTCAATTACCCCCATACCATGTCTGAATCTGGGCTGAGGATATAGTTTCACGATGTCATCACTCCAAGCCTCTTTCTTTGATTTAAAGTGGTTGGCAAAGGTTTTGTGTAAAGGCTCAGATAGTAAATATTTTAGGCTTTGTCGCAACTACTCTTTTGCAACTGCTCAATTCTGTTATTGAAGCACTGAAGACGGCCAGTGATAATACCTAAATGAATGAGCATGGTTGTGTTCCAATTACACTTTATTTACAAAAATAGGCAATGGGTTGGATTTAGCCCATGGGCTGTACTTTGTTAACCCCGTTTGAAGTAGGGATTAGCAAGAAAACTTCAAGTGACTGAGTGATAAAAACCATTATTTTTTCATATAATCATCTCCTAGAAGGAAAACATAACTACATTTTGTTGGACTTTTTTTTTTTTGCAAATAACAGTATGGCATTTTCCTCCTTCTAATATATCACATGTTCTTAAGTTCTGAGATTACTTTCTCACAAAAAAAGTTAAGGAGAGGAGAATTTCATTCAGGGAAGAGAGGGTTAAGTGGCCAAAAATTGCAGGGCAAAAGTATCACTTATCTGCAAACACAGCGTCTTCTTTAGAAACTGATTACCCAGACATTGAGTTGGTTATAAGAAATGTAGAGTAAAAACAAATTTGCTGACCTTCATTTAAGAGATCAAAGGTTAAATTCATACCCTGTAGGATGGTTCTGTTAAATTACTCCCAAGCTGCCTGGTGACATATTTTCAAAAAATATTTCTCTTCAACTTTATCAAGTGTTCTTTGTGTTCTGGAAACATGATTTGAAGTCCCATCTGGAGCAGAAAGCTCTTGAGTCTTAGATAGCTAAAATTCTTCTATATCCAAAGGCATATGGTTAGTTGTGATAGACATTTATTGCAAGGGCTAATATGTCCAAGTCTAATTATTTATCGAAGTTTGAAATTAACATTTTACATTGGATAGCCAAAGGTTGTATAAACTGTGCATAGATAAAAAGCTGAAATTGTCCATTTTAATGCCCTTGTCATCGGGCTGCTAAAACCTGTCTTAAATTGTAAAATCCGTCAACGACTGAATGTTCCCAATTTCTTTGCCTCTAAGCAATACTCCAAAGCAGAACTCCAATAGTTTAAAAGTTGGGAAACCTTTGTGCACAAATTAGTCCAATCCAAAAATCATTTCAAAAAAAAGGAAATTTTCTGTTTCTTTAATTGTAAACTTACATGAAACCTTTCAACAGCAATGGTTAACAAAATTCCTTTTGTCAGTCCATAGCGAGATGAAAAAAATTAAGACACTGGTGTAAGTGTTATATATATCTAAGTGCATTTCATTTATTTTTTTAAAATTTATTTATTCATTTTATGGTGACATTGGTTAATGAAATCCAATAAGTTTTAGCTGTACACTTAAATAGTAAGGCATATATATATTTACACTGTGTATTCACCTGCCATAGTTAGATTTCTTTCTGTCACCACATATTTGACCTCATATACGCCATCTACCTCCCTAAGTGCATTTCGTTTAAAGGACTTTCCTCTATTTTTATATTAAACAATCTAATTTAATTAATTTTAACTAATAATTAAGTTAGTAAAATAATGTTAGTGATCCTATATTGGTCACCAGTTGTTTTAAACTACAATTGCTATGAGCTGAAATCCCTCCAAAATTCACGTGTTGAAGACCTAACCCCCAATGTTAGGGTATTTCAAGATAATATTGGGGAGGTCTTTGGGAGATAGCTAGAGTTAGACGAGGTCATGAGGGTGGGACCCTCAAGATGGGAACAGTGGCTCTCTTAGAAGAGGAAAAAAGAGAGATTTTACTCTTTCTGTCATGAAGACACAGCAAGACTGCCAGCAAGGAAGATGGTCCTCGCCAAGAATCAAACTGACTGGTACCTTGATCTTGAATTCTCCAGCTTCCAGAACTGTGAGAAATAAATATCTATTGTCTAAGCCACCCAGTCTATGGTATTTTGTTATGTCAGCCCAAGCCAACTAATAGAACAATTCTACTATTTAATGAGTAGGGAACTGAGAAGATAGAAGAGTGTTATTGAAACTTAATTTCTAACACTTGTTGGCTCAATAAAGAATAACAAATCTAGATTTTCTTCCCTACAAAGTTCAGAGAGTATGTCATTGCTGGCTGACCCTAAGAATCTGGATTGTAGAAAACTAAGCTGAATAATGTTCTGTGTTTTGGGGTATGTGTGTACAGTATCATCATTGATGTAGGAGGCACATATCAGGATACCTGATTTATTGGATGAAGAAACAATTGATTTTTCCAACTGTGAGAGAGATGAAAATCAAACCCAAATGTCCTCACAAATGGCATTTCATTCATACATCACACACTTCCTATTGCAGCATGGGTCAAACTAATAACAATTTAATAATTGAAGTTTCCAGTAAGACACTTGTCAGGTGACTTTATATATGTTCTTTACCCTCTCCAAGGCTTGGCTTCTTAATCTATAAATGGGGGTAATAATCTATCCAATCATGCGGGTGGTTGGAAATTAGAGATAATGAAAGAAACACACTAGTTTAGTTACTGGCTTTAAAAAGTGCTCAATAAATGTTTTGGGCTATTGTTTGGATTTTTTGTTAAAAAAAGACCAAAATGGCTGATTTTACTCATAAAATTACCTTCGCAAATTTTGAAGCCAAAATAGGAAATAAAATTTCCTGGATCTTTATCAACTTAAAGCCAGTCAAGTATTTGAAAGCCTTCTATCTAAGACTTTGCCGTGTGTGTGTGTGTTGGGGTTGGGAGGGTGAGGATCACAAATGATGATAAAAAATTACTAAATTTTTCTATTGAGAGGCAGAGAAGTAGATGGGATCTTAACCTCTAAGTCTTTTCTTGCTAACAAGCCACTATCAGTCAGGGCCAGGTAAGGCTACTTGGCAAAGAAAGACTTGATTACCCATTCAAGATTTGGCCTAATTCCCTGACCAGTG
This sequence comes from Eonycteris spelaea, assembly GCA_003508835.1. Lineage (NCBI taxonomy): Eukaryota > Metazoa > Chordata > Mammalia > Chiroptera > Pteropodidae > Eonycteris > Eonycteris spelaea. The sequence goes on from PUFA01000162.1 coordinate 926,379, forward strand.
AGGCTCAGACTTATGTACCTGTGAGGATTTATTTTGCCAGGGGTAGGGAGATCTAAAAGGTCCTACCTCTCCTCAAATATCTCCTGAGCAGGAGATAGTGCAGTGTTAACAGTTTCAGCCACACAAATCACCAAGTGAGAAGAGCAATGCAGAAGATAACCAAAAGGACCAGCACTCCTATGTAGAAGTCAAGCATTCATCTCTTTTCCTTACTACATGAAAACTCCACTTAAGCTCACCATAACTACAAAACTCTTTCTTTCTTGGGATTGAGTGAGCAATGAGTTGGGGCAAAGGAAATGTTAAGCTTCTTTTAAAGTAGATATTTTTACTTCGGTATGGGTGTGAGAGGCAGTACAGACCTGTGCGAAAACCATTGAAGTAAACACTCCCAAGGGGAAAAAAAGAACATTGACAAATACATAAATGTTGCATGTAATTTGAGGGAATAAACAGATCTCCTGGAGCCTCTCTACGAACCTCAATTAAGAACCCTTGCCTTATTGTTATTTTAAATAAATATTCATTGAGCACTGTCAGGCGCTGTGTTAGACACTTTTATATCTGCATGTCCTTAGATGTCAGAAAACATTTCTTCCTTGCAGATAGTATTGTCCCCATTTGGAATTTAGGAAACTAAAGCTAAGAAATGTTAAATGACCTGCCCAGTTCTAGGTTTCAATAGCAGCTCTTTCATGTACTACCTGAATGAACTTGGGTCAGATTAGCTGCTCTTGCACTCATCCTTAGTTTGCTACTCTATAAAATTGGTTTAAAATACAATGTGCCACTTAACACTGGGGATATATTCTGAGAAATGCATCATTAGGTGATTTCATCTTTTTGTAAGCATAGAGAGTTTTTACACAAACCTAGATAGTAGAGATTCCTACCATAATTGTATGTGCTATACTTTTATACAACAGGCAGTTCAGTAGGTTTGTTTACACCAGCATCACCACGAACATGTGAGTAATATGTTGCATTATGACGTTACAATGCCTATGATGTCACTAAGCAAGAGGGATTTTTCAGCCCCATTATAATCTCATGGGAACTCAGTCATACATGCCATTTGCCATTGACTGGAGTGTTGTTATACAGCACATGACTGTAATATTTACTGCTGACTGTTGTATTAAATTGTATGTATTTATATAAATTGTATGTTTTAAATGAGATAATGCAGAAAAATATTTTCCACTGATTCTGAAATATGTTAAATACACAATAAATGATCACAATAGAAGAAGGAAGAGGAGGAGGAGGGAGGAGGCGGAGGTGGAGGTGAAGGCGAAGGGGAAGGGGAAGGAGAAGGAGAGGGAGAAGGAGAAGGAGAAGGAGGAGAAGAGAAGGAGAAGGAAGCAGCCTCGCCTGATCATCAAAAAGAGCCACCAATCCATATGTCAGCTAAAGAAAGCCGTATGATACCAAAGTTCCTTTGGATATTAGAAACAAAAATCCACTCAAAGTAGCCCAAGAAAAGTGAAACATTATTTAATCAGCAATTTGTCCAAAAAATAGAGTGTTCACACTCTCCCAAGAAATGGGGGCTTTTTACAGAATCTTAGAGTGAGAAGTCCCACCAGACCTCATGGACTAGAGCTGAAATTTTGGGTTTAGAAAACAGTCCCTCTAATTTTCAAGACCTGTATAGTCTTTCTCAGATCTTCTCCTGCCTCTCTCCCCATTTTGTATCTACTGCACTATGCTTTTTTTGACTACTTTAGCCTTGCCTTTTTCCTCTGAGTGCTCACTTTAAACCTGACCCGGGTGTAGCTATCTTAGCCCCAAGCTCCATCTTCTCCCTAGTCAAGTATTTATACCAACTGAATCCTCCTCTCTGTGATTTAAAACATCTAAAGAAGGGATTTGGTTGGCTTAGCTAGGCTACGCCTCCCTTTGGGGTCAGATCATCTTAATCAGCTGAAGCCATAGTATGGTAAGGGTGATACTCTCAAGTGTGCAAATGTGGTGGTGACTCAGGCCCACTCATTTCAGGTTGTGGTGGGGGGACAACTTTGGAAATGGTTTTATTGTGTGCTCTGGTCTCCAGGAGGAATGAGTGATAAATTGATCCTTGTTACTTACAAATTTATCCCTACCATGGAAAAGAAAACTCTAAGTCATTTCTATTCAGAAGGTACATATTCCTGTATGTGTTTTAAAGGGCAACATATAAACTCCTGATTTTACAGTGTGTCCAAGTCTTTAGGGAAACATGTCCAAGAGTGGTTTGCGCCTGTTTCATATTGTTTTATTTTATTTGGCAGCAAAACGAAGATCGTGTTTCGAATAAAAGCCCAGTTCTGTCCCTTACACGTTTCGTTAAGCATTGTATGCTGTTCCCGAGCTCTTGCTCCACGGTCACGCCCAGACATGTTTTGCAGACTCCTTTTGTGGGAATATTTTTGCTCATTTCTACATTTATGATTTCTTGTAGCCACAAAATAAATCTGACATTTGACATGGGGTTGGGAAGAGATAAAAGTCTCTTCCCAACTCATAATTTATATTAAAAATTGATAAAACTGCTTTTTTTTAATGCTGTTTTTTAAAAAACTGCTGAAAAACCTAAAACTGAAATATGTTTCTGGAGAGAACAGAAAAGACAGAGAGTGAGAGTTATTGTGAAGTTGGAAGTCTGAGCCCAGGCTCTACCCTCACAACTTGCGGGTCCTTTGGAAAGTCACATAACCTATCTGGGACTTAGCCTCTCTCATTAGTTATATAGATTGATACTGCCTTGACTTGAGCTCATAAATTTGTTTGAGATTACAATGAGGTAAAAAAGATGTGCTCTCATAAATATACTTTGGAAAACTGGTTAAAAGAATAAAAATTTCTTGAGCCCAGAAAACAGTAAAGCTTACTCCCTTGCCATGTGACTACCTTCAGCAGTTTCTAGTGGTTGAGAGGAAGATGGATCCAGACCCTTTGTACTAACTCTGCCCTGTTCACTCCCCCACTGCCTCGTGGACAGATTCTGTCATATTCATTGCCCTGGTGATTCTTGGATCATTTCCTCCAACATGGATACTCGCCTCTGATGGCCATTTAAAAATTAAATCAGTGAATGTATATCAGCTCCTATTGTTCATTAGGTATTTTGCTAAGCTGTGACTTTATTACAACAACAACAACAACAACAACAACAATAAATAACAATACGCCAGGTGGTCTTTTAAGCACTTATATCAATTATCTTATTTGATGTGCATGACAAACCCCTGCAATATATACTATTATCATTGTCCTGTTTAATAAATTAAGAACTGAGGCAGAGAGAGGTTTAGTAACTTGTCAGAGGTCATAAAGCCTGTTAGCTATGGAATCAGGCTATATATAAATCCAAAAGATGACCAGATTGACTCCAAAGGGCATACAAGCCACTAAGAGGTCGTATTCTATTAACCATAACATGGAATGACACGTTTCAACCTAGTGCTGTGGGCTGAGGAAACTCAGATGTGGGCTTATTTCTACCTATTTCTATTAGGAGAGCTACAAAGAGAAGTTAAGAGCTGAGTTGAATCTTCGGCATAGAATTAAGCTGATCAGACCTCCCTGTCATCATTCACTTGGACTTACTCATCCAGCATTTCAGATATGATTCCTGCCATAGTTTTCAGTAGCCACATTAGCCTAAGTGTCAGTGAATTGAAGAAAAAGATTAAAACAACAAAAACACCCTAGTTGAGAGGTCAAATACTTAGTGGTTGATAATACTACAAACTCCCCATCATCCAGCTTTTCATCCTGCAGGCACTTGCTTCAGGCAACTCATAAAAGCTGAGACCCTAGAGATCATCTAGTTCAATGATAGCAGATAGATTTCATTGCATGTGCCATCTCTAACCTACTGAGGGTCACTGCTGGAACATTGACTTTAGAAGGATCCTGAGGCTATCGGGGATCCAAGGAAAAAGTGCCTCAATTGATTAGTGATGTCTGGCGTGGGCCCAGGAGTAGAGAATGATGGCATGTATGCAACAGTATATCAGACAATCTAATCCAACATGGTTGTTTTACAGATTAGGAAATAGAACTCTGAAATGAAAGGTTGAATGCCTCCAAATCACCTACTTGATTAGTGGCAGAGTTACCTGGTTTCTGGTGTTTCCATAACACCACGACTCTTAACTGGTGCTCACAGAATCAGCAGCAAAAACCAGCAAGCAAAGTACATTATGCTTAATACAGTCTCTGTGTTAAGTGTATTTTATTCTATTCCTTGAAAGCTGGTGATCCACATAATATAACTCTGTTCATCAGAATATTTGATTATTCAGAGCAATCCATGACTCTGTTGAATAATAACCAATAACCATCCCCTAGGCAAGTAGCAATTTATTCCAGACAAGAGGAAAGATGACAGGTCAAGGTCTCCCTTCTTTTTCTAAAGGCCCAGTAACAAATATTTATGCAGTTGCACTATTTGCCAATCTGACCTGGATGTCAGTAAAACTTGACAAAATAAAATGCATTTGAAAGAATGATGGCTCTCTAAACAGCCAACTCAGCTAAGTTAAAACTTGGTGGCCAGATTTCATCATCTCTAAACATTCCTCAAGTATGAACAAATCAAGACGTGAGCCCTGAGGAATACAGGTAGAGAGGAAGAAAGGAGAGCATACCTCGCAATGGAAATGCATTTGCAAAGTTTTAATGATAAAGAGGAGTAGAGCTCCTTGGTGGGGAGTGAGGTCAGCCTTGTTAGAGTATGGAGTTTGGGGAGCAATTAAGAAGTAAATGTATTATGGTGAAAAGAACCTGCACTATGTAGTCAGGTGGATTTCAAACTCAATCCTAACTCCACCACTCAACTAGTTGCAGAATCCCAACTCTGGGACTTAGTTTTTTCATCATATATCTTTCAGGATGGTCAAAAAATTTTGAGATCATTATGTCAAATAGTTGTGCACAGTGCCTGGAATTTAATTGGTACTCAACGAATAGTCAAGTAATTATTTAAAGTGCTGGCTTATTATATTTTGTAGAGAAAGAAATACTGATTCAGGAAAGAGAAGCCCCGAGTTCTGGTCCCAGCTCTGCTACAAGCCAGCACTGAGACCTTGAACACCCTGCCTTGGACACAGTAAACATTAAATAAATATTTGCAGAATGAATAAATGAATGAGAAAATGCAAGAATTTTACATGTTGGGCCCCAGTTTTCTCATCTGTCTAAGGAAGGCTGATTTCTCAGATTCCTTTTAATAGTAATGTTCTTTTGATTTCTGCATTTCTAACAGATGCTCAACTTTATTATGAGTTGGGCACTGTCATGGCCATGAGACTGAAGACCCAGAGAAATTCATAGAATGCAGTGTTTGACCTCAGCAGTCCCTAGGCTAAATCATACCTGAAGTTTGACCTTGACCACCCAAAGATTCCATAATATTCTACTTCTTCTTCTTGCTGACTCCAAGCAAAGGAAAGCAGGTTTTAAAAGAAGGGATAGCCAAGGGTGAAAAGGAGACCTGGAGATGCATCACAGCCTCTGCTCATTTGTATGAACTGATGTCACAGGCATTGTTCTCTTTATGGGCTTTCAGCCCCATCTCCTATGAATTAGAGACTGTCAAGTGGAGGGTTTATGTTGTTTGGCCACCATGAAAGTCAGGATGCTTCATCTACCCTTTGACCAGATCTGCCACATTTAGGTGGAGCTCGTTTAATGGGAAGGGAGTAGCAGGCAGGGTTTGCTGAGCCATCAGGGCACCAGGGACCACCACACTTTCCCTGGCTTCCTGTTCCCTGGTGGAGAGTCCCTTCAAGGGTGGGCTCAGACCCAGAAGGGGGCAAAGGTGCCCAGAAACAGAAAGACAATAACATTCACAAGAGGAGAGTTGGAAAGGAAACAGCACAAGCTGGAAGTAATTGATGTGTCTTTAGTGCTTCAAATATGCCTGCTTTTGTTTATTTTTTTAATCTCAACAAGTTACAGGCACTGAATGGTAAATCAGATTTGTTTCCCCCAGCTTTTGGTACTCCAGCTTAAGAGGAGCTTTTATAAGCTTTAAAGATAAAACTTCAGAAAGTCCTAGCTCTGTGCCCAGGAGGCAGAAAAAACAGCCATCTGACTAAAGGAAGGAAGTGGCAAAAGCTGGCTGATCAGTCCTCCCAGAAAATGAGGTTGGAACCAGGAAGTACAATGAGGTAGAACCAGACAGACAAGTTTGCTGGGAGCTGATAAAAGCAAGAAATCATGAGACCGGGAAAGTTGAGGGGCTGGTTTGTTATTAACATAGTACCTATAGGAAATCCTTATAGGTTTCCAAGCAGAGAAATGGACAGTAAGAATATTCTTCTGGTGAAAGATGTTTCTAGTATCTTTTCTTGTGGCATATTAAAACAAGTGGCAGTGAGGGCACACTGACCTACTAGTAGATCAAATTCAGATTTAAAATTAGAAAGGATGGAGGTAGGTTGTAATTTTTCTAATATACGTTTAATTCAAATAACAAGAATGTTTTTAGTGCTATCAACACCATTTAGTTATTTACTCAATAAATACGTATTAAATATCAACTATGTGATCATCCCTCTGAGAGATACAGAAGAGGAAGAAATTGATAGTCTCCTCAATAGAAGTGTATAAAAATGTGCTGAAGAGAAAAAGCACACAGTTAATTTTCCAAGGAGCAGTGCAGATAGTGTACCATCTGTTGAAGGAGAACCCCTGAGAGCTGGAGTGGTCTAGAGAGGGCAGGTAGATGGGGGACGGGAGCTGGTTCAAAGGGAACATTCCGGTCCAGAGACAAATTGGCAAAGACTTGGAAGGAAGCGTAACCAGAGTGTCTAAAGGATACTGACCCTTCTGAGATGGAGGGATTCAAAAACCATGTTCAGAGTGGGTCAGAAGTGAGAGAGTTGAAGAGGCAGAGGTCAGTAGGGGCTACACCAGCGATCCAGAGGCAGAGAGATGAGACTGGGAGGCTGGGTCAGGCATAGCCTATCCTAGTAGTGGGTTCCCACTGGCACTTTCAAATATCCCAGGGCCCAGCCAGCTGTCCAAGCTGTATGAAGAGTGAATTGGACACCTGTGCTCCAAATCCCTGCTTGTGCCAGGAAATGAATACTTCTGATGCCTAAGAGGAGCCTGGAGAATAGAACAAAACCCCAGGAAAGTGAGCTTCCCATCTGCAGCCCACATCCCGGCAGCCCGCCCACCATTGTAGAAAAAGGGGATTAATGAGATGCAGATCGTCCAAGGCCTGGCCTTCTATTATTCATTTTTCTTGGAAATGTCTGAGGTCGTATAATCCCTCTCTAATTCCATATGCCATACTTAGCTTACATTTTGACAAGCACGGACTGGGCTGGTTGCTTTGGCCAATGCCCACTTCAGGATGGGGGAGGTCCTGCCTTCAGCCTGTGCTGAGGACCCACCACACACGGCCAGCGCATCCACTCCAGGTGGCATCAGTTAGCCCCAGGAGCCCAGATCTCTGGCACTAATCACAGTTCAGAAAACCAGAAAATAGGGTCTTTTTATTTTTGCTTCTCCTCTTTTTATATTTTGAATGTAACAAGAATTTTTCTCTAACATCAACCTGAATTAAATTTCTGAGTTTTGAAAATTCACAAGAATTTTTATTTAATCTGTAAGTGCTCTACTCCCAGAGCAGTTCCATGACTTGGGTTTCCCTTTCTAGCTGGGGCCCTTTATTTTATTTTCATGGATGGCCTGTAATTTCTTCTATTATCCAGTAATTTGTATCCAGAATCCCCTGTTCTGAACCAAAAGTTTCTTGGCTTTCTATACTCAATAACATTCATAGAGTGAGGAAAGACAAGATGTTTCTTTGGGTTTTGGTAACTTTCTTTTTCATTAAAAATGTTGAAACACAAACCACAGATCTTCTTAATATTTTTACCCAACTGTAAAAAACTGATTTCTGCAAAATATATAAATCTATACCCTTTCAGAAGACCTCTAATTAGCTCAGTGCCACCCACGTCACTCCTGTTCCTCACTGTCCTGCATTGTTTGACGTAGTTTGCCGCTTCATCCTTATTTTCTAGTCACTGGTAACAGTGGGTGTTATCTCTTAGTGTCACATCTTGAGAGTGCAGCCCAGCAGGGTGTAGCACAATGCTGGCCTTAGAAGTGTTCTAAAAGGCTTGTTTAATAATCACCCCAAATTGACGTTTGAAAATCCTTGTTTTTTTCCTTGGAACTGATCTTGCTCTCCCACCAATCCCCCTAACTGGGACTCACTTGAGTCTCAATTCCTGTAACCTCTGAGCCGAATGGACCACTAGAATGCCCAGAGCCTGTTTCTGTTACCCCAGCCAATGCCTGGGGAGCAGTGCACATACTACATCTTTCTCTGCCTGCTTCTCTACATCAGTGGTTACCCAGGAGCACAATATTCTGGATAGAGAAATTGAGTTCTGAAAAAGGGTGGGGGAGACCTGGGGGGTTTTATTTGGTTTGTTTGTTCTTTTTAAATCCCCTTCTTCCTGACTTTCTGTCAGGAAACCATCTTTCTACATATTTCCAGCATTTTTGATTCTGAAAGTGCATGCTCCAGAGGACAGCACACAGCCCAGGCCTGGCTACTTCTCTTTCCTTGTTTAGGTAATTGATTCAGGGGGTGGGTGTGTGACACAAGCAAAGAAAAATGTCATTCTCAGGGTTTTTGCCAGAACTCTTAGGAGAGAGATACTATCCTTTTGCTGGATTTGAAAGCTGATAGATTGTAAGTGTGAGGCTTCTGGAGGCCATTTTCTCATCATAAGAGAAGAACCTTCTGGAGTACTAAGGCAAGAGAAGAAAGCAGAGATTAAAGGTGGAGAGATACAGATGTCTGGTGACATTATGTGAGCCCCTGGACCTATCTGTGCCTGAGCTTTTCATTTATGCTAGCCAAAAAACATTCTCTTTTTTGCTTAAGACTGCTTGAGCAAGGCTATTCTTCAAAAAAGAGGCTTCGCTGCCCCACCCCCATGCCTTGGTACTTAGAGTCTACTGTAAATGGAGGCTCTTCCTGTGCTTACTGATATGCTAATGTCCAGGAATGGATGGATTCCTGTTTATCCACTGATTAAGAGACAGTATAGAAATACATAGCCTTATGAACACTGCAATCATTTCCATATCTTAGTCAATATTCTTAATCTCTTTTTTCCTAAACATGACAAAGTAATGATTAAGTAGCAAAATTTACAGGTTGTTTACCTGTGTGAGGACTGATAGATAATAAAAGGTCACAATGTGAGGGGCAGCAACATAGGACCTGCCTGATGCACACAACTGATGCCCAGTCCGAAAGGAGTGATCATGAATTTATCATACACAATCTAAGTTCCTCTTCAGAAGTGGCTAATCAGGGACAAGAGAAAGGACTTCCCAAAGCAATAATATTTCTGGTCATAGACCTAAACACTAAGTCTATTTGTTAACAGGACCTAAACAACATGAGCTTTTATATTAAGCATACTTGTGTTTAAATCCCGACATTTGTAACTTACTAGTTGTGTGAAATCTCAAAGGAGCTTTCTTAACTTAATTTCCTTTCCCATAAATGGGAATAATGCTATCTATCTCATAAGCTTGTTGATGATACTCAATGAAATTATAAATTTAAGTATTTTATCTAGTCACTGGCACATAGTCAGCACTCAACATTGAGAGCCATCATTACTAACAGTATAATTATAATAATAATAGAGGCAGTAAGAGTTTGCTCACTCTTTGAAATTTTATGTATTTGGTATAACTAGAATTTTAGAACTATAAAACAGCATTAAGAACAATTACCTTTAAATAGGGCCGTGGTGTCCTTTAGCCTGGCATATAAAGATTTGGAGAGCAGAGACGGAAGGACATTTTGACCAATTTTGTTGAGGCCAATACAAAGTATTGTACTTTAACTAAGCTATATTTCTCAAACACAGAATTTTGTACACTAATTCCTGCTTACTTTTAATTCAGGAAAAAATGTCCATTTAAGATAATGCTAACAGATCTCTTTTAACAGTTAAATTATATAAACTTTATTAAAAGATAAATGCTAATACATTTCATTTATTTGTTCGGCCTCTACAAATGACATCTGCAATGACATATTAAATTTGTCCTCAAAGGAGAATTTTGAAAATGTACTCTAGAGTACCTCATTTTAAAAATATGGCATAAATGTAAAGAAAACTGAATATACATGAAGGAGAAAAAAAAATGCCATCATCAAACAGAACAACAAAATAATGTAATGAATGTAACAATAATACACACGTATGTGATTCTAGTTCATGTATATCCTGATAACTGAGTTTTAAATGGTTTTTAAATTTGGATCATTTAAATCAAACTGGATCCTGTGGTAGGTAGAGGAAAAAGGAAAGGGCCAAACTCCCACTTGAGCTGAGGCGTATGTCTTTCTGTTTTGTTGTGTTTAGGGCTCTTTGTCCTGACTTTCAGTCCAATCTCCCACATCAGCATGGCTACTCTAAGTGGAACACTCCTAGCCAGAGTGATTGTGCCAGGGATGGTATGTGAAAAAATTCTGCCGGCAATAGGCGGGTTCAAGATTTCATTGAACATCTTAGGAAGAGAAACTCACTTTTTCCATGGGACCTGAAATGAGGGGATATACTCCTACAACTTCTCGTAAAACATGAGATTGAAGCCAACAAGAAGAAGGCAGAGCTGAGAAAGGGGAGAAACTGAGTCTTGAAAATCCCCTTTGGAGCCTTGAATGCAGCTGTGCTAACCTGCTCCCTCACCTTTCCTATCTGTGGAAGCCATGGATTCCTTTTTGTTTAAGCTCGTTTAGGCAAGGGTTTTGCTACTTGTGAATTGAAGTGACCTAATATATCAAGATTCAGAATCAAAAAACAAACAAAATCAAGATGTCTAAGTTCAAATTAGGCATAAGCAAATCAGGAAAGTTCTGTGATCACAGCTGAGATAGGAAGGACCAGCACAGCAGTCTGTTGAACCTAGAACCTTCTTTGAGTCAATCCATAGGCTCATGACACACCTTCAGATAAAAAATAATTAAACAAATAAAACCTCTGATTTATGCTGTGTGGCCATGTTCTGTTCAACTGGGGAGTTTCGAGAGAGAAATTAGGAAAAGTATCAGGATCTAAATGGTGGCTCTGGCAGGAAAATGGATCAGGGCTTGGGCAGTCTCTTCAGGAAATTAGCTGAGGATTCAGCCGTTTTACAACAACTGTCCTGATCGGGAAAAGCGAAAGATAATAGCTTGCTAGATATCGAACTGAGATGCTTGCAACCACTGCATTATTTAGGGCTTCTGTGACTTCAGATAAGAGGTTTTCCCCAAACTTGGGAAGGTGCCTTTAGGGCCAGAAATAAAGGGGTGTGACTCTTCTAGCACACAAGCAGAAAGTACTCAGACAAACGAGGAATTGTAGTTTTATGAAATGGGACTGTACAAAGCAGATGCATTAGGAATTTGGAACCAGTTTAAGACAGTACATTGTTTTGTTCAATTCCTGGTAGAAATCCTGCCCCCCCCCAATTATTTTTAATCGTATATGGCAACTTATTTGCCAATAAAAGAGCTTTGATGCAATGCTAGCATAAAAATTACTTAAAGCCAGCGCAGTTCAGAAGACTCTCAGAACTCAGAAACTTCGCTTCCAAACCACAGCTAGTCCAGTGCCCGTTTCTGGGGTGGAGTGCAGAGTGATGGCAGGCTGTGAGGGCTGAGGAGGCGACAAGAGGCAGAAGCCAATTTTTTTCTTTGCATTAAGAACTTTGTATTAGAACTCTAGTAGTCTTCTGATCTGTGTATTTGAAGTATTTGGCACTATTTAATTCTGCTTCTACTGGGTAAACATCAGGAACTGTTTAAAAAAGGAGAGAATTAACTCAGCCCAGTACACATTCAAATACCAAGGTTTGAGTCCCCTGGGCAAGAAGTTTGCCAACCACAGAAGGCTAGTGCTCCACGGAGGAAGCCAAAGGAATCATTCCACACCTTAGGTCCCCCCATGCCATAAGATGGCTCATCTGTGTGCCATGTGTTCAGCTGCATTTATAGCACAAAAACATTTGCAGTACATTCAATCCTCGTTTTCTATGGCAAACAGGAGAAGGGATCTGGCTCTGTGATGAAAAACACAGTCTCCAAAATAAAATGAATGATTCAGTAAAAGGCTGAGAATCAGCCCTAGAATAGTGCCTAGGACATAGCAGGCACTTATAAGTATATGACGAGTGAATGAATCACTAAATTGATCAGTTGGTTGTGCCATTTAAAATGAGACTTGTAAGAAAACCATTTCAAAATTTTTGAAAGTGGAGTAAGATCACATTTGGTCAACAGGACACGTATTTATAGTTCATCCATCTTGTACAAGGTGAAGTGGAAAATACTGAGGGGGAGGGAGATACAAAGATGCAGCAGCACGGTTTCTGCTCATATTGCTTGCCATCCACTTGAAAAAATAAATATACTAGGAAAACAAGAATTACATTGTAAATTAATTCTCTTCATGAAATAAAGGACATAGAGAAAAAACCTTACAAGTGTTTGTATAAGCTTTAGGAGTTGAAGGTCAGAGAAGGCTTTGAGCAGAGATAGTATCAGTGTAGGGAGAATTTGAATCTGTGGATAGAAGGAGTAAGGCTTGTCTGTCAAGGGAATGTATGATGTGAATGCAATCATGTGACATATTTAGAACCAGACTGACATCTAAATATCTCTAATCTGTCCATATCTCTCATCCTCTCTACCATGCTCCTGGTTTCTGCCGTCATCTCTTGCCTGAATTGCAGCCTCTACTTGGGTTTCCAGTCTCTTTATTTAGTACTCTCTAACCACTGTCTTCAAGGCAGCCAGTATGATCTTTTTAAAAGATAAATCTTATCAGTTTCCTCCCTGCTTAAAATATACAATGGTTCTTCACTGACCTTAGAACGAAGTTCTAACTCACTAGGCTTTCAAATCCAGCAGGATCTGGCCTATTTTCTGACCCCAATTTCCACCTTTCCAGCCCTTATCCCTCTGCCTTCCAGCTACACTGAACTTCTTTTATTCCGAAGAATGCTATGCTGTCTCCCCAGGGCTTCATACGTGATATTCCAATCACTAAGAAAAAAATTCCCCTGTGTTTCACCTGGCTAAATCTTATTCACAGGTGAGATTTCAGGCTAGATAGCACTTTTTCTGCAAAGAGTCCCTTCAGGGTCCCGGTTACATGTCCCTCTTATGTTCTTCCAGATTCCTCTGTGCTTCTTGCTCATAGAGTTTGTCACACTGAATGATCAGGTTTAGTGTTCCATGTTGCCACCAGACGAAGCTCCACAGGAGAGGCATGAGGCTTGTGTCACCAATCTGTTTTCAATCAAAACACAGTGTCTGAAACTTGTTAGATATTCAGTAAAGTTTTGTTGAATGAATGGTTGAATGAATGAATGAATGAATGAATATTGTACAAACAAGTTAGGAGGGGATTAAGAATTGCAGTGGGCCTTGAATGACAGGCCAAGGATTCTGAATTTTGCCTTCAAAGTACCTTATTATTAAACAATTTTGAGTATAAAATATGACAAAAAAGAAAAGATGATGAAATTATATTTAAAAAATAGATATAATTGATTTTATAGGAAGAGAAAGTTGGAGGATAAAAAAAGAGAAGCCAAAGATTTCATTTCACAAAAATGAAGGGCTTAAAAGAAGGAGGCATGACATCAACTGTGCAGTTTGAAGTGCTTCTTAGATGAATTATTAATAATTGGAGACTTTTAAGATTGTATTAAACTTAAGTTGGTCCTCAGAACTAAACATAGGCCACCCTCCCTTGGTGCCATGTCATAAACACTAGTACGTGTCTCACCCAAACACACCCACACGCATAAAAGAGGAATACAATGTCTCAAGGATAATTTGTAAATAACACTTTCCACATAGAGTGAGCCCATTTCTTTGATAGAGGAAAGGGAATAGTAAAGATTTAGAGTTGAATAGAGGAGATGGATACTCTCAAGTCTGATTGCACTTGAATTGGAGTGCCAGTCAACATGCAAGCTGGTCCTCGGCTTACCCAACCCACAAGGCTGAGCTGGTCCTTGTTAACAAAATTTAAAAAGAAGAAGAAAAGAAAAAGTTAAAATGTTATCATTGTTCTATTTTTATGTTTGTGATAAGTGCCAAGTAGGCAGAGGAGGGACAAAAACCCCAGCTAGTTTGCAAATACTGTAAATGTCAAAATAGTCCAACCAACTATAGTGAGTTGTCTTAGAATACGTTGGCCTAAATGATTCCTAAGCCTTATTCTTGCATTCAGTAAAATGTTGTTTGGATTATAATATTAAGATAGGACTAACATGACTCACACTGTTGAGATTATTAAAAGAGTAGAAAATTGCACAACTGAACATTTTTCTTAGTCTTCAGAGCCTTAGGGTCATAATTTGTAGGAATCACTGTGTTGGCTTGGATACTGATTATTCACTAAGCGTTGACAGCTTCTTCAGTTCTGTACAAGATAGAAAAGAAGTCCCAGTTTCTCCTAGGAAAGTGATAATATAAGTTGGGCCAGCAAAGAATTCAACATAATATAGACAAGTGTGGTAGTAAAGTAACGACAGGGAATTTTTTAAACAAAAACCAGAACTTACTATTCAAGAGAGCTCTCTGCAAATCCATCACCTTGGGGGCATGGTACTATTAGTTCAGAGATATGTCTATTGCTCAGACATTGCAATGCAGTGTGGTGTAGCAAAAGAAGCATAAACTGTGAATTCTGACCATTACCAGCTGCATGACCATAGGCAAGTTTCCTAACCTATGAACTCCTTAGATTCTCTTGTAAAATGGAGAAAAGATACCATGCTTCAGTTTTATGAGAATCAATGAAATAATTCCCAAAAGTACCAGTCTTGAAAGTGCTTGTCATCAAAGGCAGCCATTGCTTGTTGTGTCATTGAAGTTCAGTTTTAGTCAATACTGTCTAAATAGACATGTATTCTCTCACAGTTCTGAAGTCTAGAAATCCAAAATCAAGCTCTAGGGGGGATCCTTTCATGCTTTTTCCTAGTTCTGGTGGTCCTTAGCTATCCTTGAAGTTTCTTGGCTTGCAGACTTGGCACTCCAATATCTGCCTTCATTGTCACATGACATTCCTCTGCATGTCTATATCCCTATGTGTCTCCTCTCCTTTTAGGGACATCAGTTAGATAGAATGTAAGGCCCATCATAATCCACCTCATTTTAACTAATTATATCTGCAAAAATCCTATTTCTACATAAGGTCACATTCTGAGGGTCAGGGTGTTGTAAACTTTGGTATTCACTATGCAACACAGAAGAGTCCCCAAAATCAAACTCTAAAAAAACCCCCAAAGTTTTACATTCTTGAGGATATTCAAAGCAATCTAACGCATATTTTACCAAAGCTAGCCAAAACAAGGAGTTCCAGATATGTTTCAGACAGTGGCAGCTGACAGCTTTATTGGAAAATATGGCTTGGCCATAACTGTGATTAATTTAAAGTTATTATATCTGACTCTGTGTGTGTATTCTCATGATTTTAAAACTTCAGTTAAACTATTGCTTTGTCCCTCCATGAATGTGGAATGAAGAATGTACTCATGCCTTGCCTGGGCTTACCAACTGATACTCAAACTCAAAGGGACCAGAAGAGCAATTCTCTCTCTCTCTCTCTCTCTCATTCGCTCTCTCTGCCAAAAAAAAAAAAAAAAAAAAAAAAAAAAAGGAATAATAAAATGACATATTTCTCTAAATTTGATCTGGCCAGAAAATGATGATTTAGGCTGAGTTATTCCCTTTTCATCTCCAGTCTCCAAGCTTTGTATAGTTATAAAGTTTACATTTATATAAATATATAAAATGTTTATAGATATGTAGCATTTATACAAAAAGTTAAAGATGTTCTCTAGTCTCAAGTGGAACCCTTCCCTTGAAGAAAACATTTTAGATGGAGACAGATGTTTACATAAGACCTCCTTCAAGGAACTGTTAGGGAGTCCCCCGCAACGAGAGGTGGGAGACCCACCAGGGCTGCAGAGAGTTTTCAGTCACATGGTGTCCTGCAAGTCTGTGGTCCAGGCCAAGCTCTGCGCTTCAAATGACTGAGTTGTATCAAGCTGAGCAGACACAATGGCCCCATTCTACAGTCTCCTTGTCTCATAAGGCAGGTGAGCCATACACAGAAGGCATCGATCTCAAAAGGAGTCAAGTCCTAATCTGATTCTGGGTGACTGGAAGGGTTATAATTATTGCCAAGATCAGCATAGGGATTCCTGGGTTCCCCATGCCAAAATCTAGGGGCCCAAGGAGCCTTGTCAGAGGCTCAAGTGAAGTAAATATATAGGTATTCTAGAAGAAGCCAAAAGGGACTGTGGGACAGAGTCAGGCCACCTGAGTCCCAGCATGAAGAGAGAGACTCTTCATCAGGACACTGACCGTCATGTGGGGGAACATTTTGCTCAACTTTTAGGCCTGTGATTTTAGCTATGGAAGATTATGGAAGCTTTATCAACTCTCCTTCTCTTTTAATAAAGCATTCCTTTGATTCGTGCTAACCAGTGTTACTGAGGAGTTGAAGAATTGAAATCAGCCTCCCGAGCGGGCAAGAGAACAATTTTTAGGATTGTGGGTGAAAACCGAAAGAAGTGCTTGGCCTTCATAAAGTTCCCTAATTCCCTTCTTCCATAGTGATCTTCGACATCAGGCTTGCACTTGAAAAACTTCTCTGAAGGGAACTTAATCTGAGAAGCAAGGAGAACGCTTGAAAACTGAAATGCCTGCAAGAGGAGTGGCAAGCCTAGGAATCATAAAGTCCAGTGCTTGCAAAGGCCAAGCGGGTAACCTCAGGATAAAGTGGAGCTAGTTTAAGTAGCAGTGAGCACAAGAAAGACATTCTGTTGAATGAGAGCAGTGGTTTCTAGCACCAGCCTGCTGGTGTCATGCAGGAATATAGGCGCACAGTTGCTACGTTTTTTAAGAGAAATTCAACGTCTAAAAACTTGGGATGTAATCTGCTCATTTTAACCTCTTTCTTGCAATATAATTGATATACAATCAACTGCAGATGTTTAAAATGTACAACTTAATAAGCATATATATGTATATGCATATATGTATATGTATAGATTTATATGTATGTATATTCACCTGTGAATTAGAGCCAAAATCAAGATAAAGAACACATCCATTACTCCCAAGAATTTCTTTGTTCCCTTTATAATTTCTCTTTCTCACCTTCATCCCATGCACAGGCAACCACATTTATGCTTACTATAGCTATAGATTCATTTGCGTTTTCTAGAATTTTATATAAACAAGCTCATATAATGTGCACTTTTTTTGGTCTGGTTTTTTGCATTGCCAAAATCTTTTTTCATTTATGAAGCAGATTATCATGATTAATATTATATATTGTTTAAGCATACTTATTTTGAGACTCACTCATATTGTGTGTATCATTAGTTCATTCATTTTTATTGCTGAGTAGTATTCCATTGCATGTATGTACAACAAGTTGTTTATCCTTTTATCTGTTAATGGACATTTGGGTTGTTTCTAGTTTGGGGACTACTAGAATGAAATTGCTATAATATTTAAGTGTAAGTCATTGGATGTATTCTTCTGTTTCTTTTGGATAAACACCTAGGAGCAGAACGGCTAGGTCATACAATAGCTAAATATTTAAGCTGTTAGAAAAGTAGCAAAACGTTTCTAGAATGGCTGCACCGTTTTAGATTCCCACCAGCATGTATGAGAGTTCCATTTCCTCCACATGCTTGCTAACACTGGATAAGGTGAGTCCTTTAAATTTTAGCCACTTTAACAGTGTGTAGGGCTATATTGTTGTGGTTTTAACTTATATTATCATAATGACTAATTTAATTGAGTGCCTTTTTAGGTGTTTATTTTCTGCCCATGTATCTTCCTTGATGAAGCATCTATTTAAATCTTCTGCCCATTTTTATTGGGTTATTTATTTTCTTATTATTGCGTTTTGAGAGTTCTTTACATAATTTCTATACATGTCCTTTATCAGTCATGTGATTTTCAAATATTTTCTCCCAATCCATGACTCATCTTTTATATTTCCAACAGTGTCTTTTAAAACAAAATTCAACTTATTATTATTTTTTTTCTTTCATGGATCATGATTTTGGTGTTTCAGCTAAGGTCATAAAGATACTCTCCTACATTTTCCTTTCTTTCCATTTTAAAAGGCTGGAAATGACTTTAAATTCGATGAAAGTTCTGTATAGGCTAAACAAAACACATTTATAGGTTCCATCTAGCCTGAGGGTCATCTGTTTATAACCTTTACTTACCACATAATCCCTTGTATCCCTAATTTTATATCATGCAAAGATAACAAGGTCCTTGCTTAACTTTTTCACAGCACACCATCTTTCACAAAAAACACAAATTATAAGTTTTGTTCAGAGTAATCTTTTCCATGAGCTACACAGAAGATCAACACCTCCTTTTAAAAAAGTATTGAGATGTCTGAACACTTGTATTGAGTATTGAAAAAAAATGAATAAATACTGCCTTAGTTCCCTTGAGTCTGAACTTGCTTGGAGTTCTGATCAGATGAAAATAACATTCACTAACACGATCTATTAGTCAACTTTTGTTGAACTTTAATGAGAAAATTGTAGAGGCAATGGGATTAGGAGAAGGGGCAGAGGGAAACCAGATTTTTCTGCTTAAATTTTGTTTTCAGGTAATCAGGGTCAGTTTCAGTTAGGATCCTTTATTCTTTAGGGCTATCTCAGAACTCAAAAAAAAAAAAAAATTCCAAAGCACTAGACTAATTAAATGCTCTCCCTTTAACATGGACTCTTCAGGATAGTGTTTTTAATATAGTGGAAGAGATAAAATTTTTGCCCTGGGCAGATGTTAGAAACATTTTTGTGTAGTCAACAGAGAAAGAGTGTTCTTAGCCCCTCTGGCATTGTTCTGGAAATCCACACAAGATGCAGGAAATTAGTTGTCTCATGTCCAAACACTGTTCACAAGAACAATCTTTAAAAATATAATCAGACACCACTAAAATGCAGAGTGAAGTTCAGAATGTGTGATGTGTCCTGAGAGCACAGAGGTTTAAGAATGTCACTGGGTGGATGGGCAGTCCACTGGTAAGGGAGAGTGGAAGTTTAGAAAAGCCATTTATTGGAAAAGAGCTTTGCTGGACCCTGTGAAACCACTAAAGCATTAAACTTTAGTAACTAAAAAGGAGAAAAGACAAGTATTGAGCCCTAGTGCTCTGTAAACGCACAAAACTTTTCTTCTATTACAGGCGAGATGCTGGTTTGGGTCAGAGAGCATAAACTTACATTGGAGAGTTTTCTACTCTGTTGATTGTTTCAGCAATGGTTCAAATACAGTAGTGAATCCTGTAAAAAGCATTTTCAGAGAAGCAAAAATTTCCTATCACCCTTAGAGGAGACTGTTGCTTCTGAACCCCCTTTATCTCCTCTCCTAGGGCATATGTGGTATTCTCAAAGCAATAGGAGAGTTTATTCTTCCTCTGAAGCCATTTCATGCTATTCAGAGGACCAGCAAGAGGTTAAATACCTCCAAAACTTCCAGAGTCGATAGTTGAGGCCTGAATACCCCCTGGAAATGCACTTCCTTGATTTTGCACCAGCAACCAGGTACCTTGGCCTTTTTGTATCTCTTTCAGCATTTAGTACTAGTACTTGATCTGTTTATCATAGCCAAGAATGAAGCCACTGACTCTCACTATTAATTCAAGGTAGGGCGAGTTTGAAATCTAAATATACATGAACTGAGAAAAAAATCTTTCCAGCAAACCCCATTACAGCAGAACTTGAAATAACTACATGGGACCTGTTATCTTAAGAGTTTCCTCCATGTCCCTCAGAGAGAGGAATAAAAAACTAAAATTTGGGACATTTTTTTTTTTTTTTTGCCTGAATTGTGCAGAGGGATGATAATTGGGCAAGGAAAAATTTTAACTCCATTTTATTTAGTAGAAAACACATTGCTCATTAGAGAAAGGCAGCCATTCTATTTTAGTTTACTATATATCAGTCCCAAGTGACTTGGTCTAGTAAGGAAAGCACAAGCCATGGGTTTTATAGACTGGGGTTTGAATAGCAGCCCTACCACCTGTTGCCTGTGTGGCCTTGAGTGAGTATTCTGACCCCTCTGAAACTCAGCATTATCACATATAAATGAGGCTATTGAGACGCAGCCTGGAATGTTGCTGTGAGGATTCAATTGCACTTCAAGAAGCTGAGCAAGGTAGCCAGGAGTGGTGGCTATTCTGCATCTGTTCTCACTGCACTGTAGATTCCATCATAGCATTCACCACCATATTTCATAACTGCTTATGTTATCTCTAACTTTCCCCAATATCCTGTTAGGCCAAGGCCTTGTCTCATTTGCTCACCTTTACGTTATTCACTGACACAGGCCTCGTACAGAGGAAGCTTTCCATAAATATTTTTGGAAGGAAAGAAAGAAGGAAGAAAGGGAAGAATAGGTTTGTTAGACTAGTGAGCAAATGATTAAAAGCATAGACTTTGGAGTCAAAATGGACATCAAATCCAAATTCTGTGCCTCCCTAGTTGGGTGACTTTGAACAAGTTATTCAACTTTCATCAATAGAAAAAAGATAGTAATACCTACCTCAAAGAGATAAGATAAGGGTTATGAGATTTACTTTGCAAGAGTTCAGCATCGTTCTCAGCACATGCTAAACGCTTGGTGATCACTATGTAGTTTAACTGAAGTCATCTTTCTGATTGTCACATTAAAAACTTTTGGGTAATGATTACTTTGATTCTTGCTGGATGAAGCAGGCAATGAAATCATGCAGAATTGCCTTCCGCTATCACTAGAAATAAGTTTAAATAATCAGCACTATCCTATAACTGTATGCAGGAAAGGATGAGTTGCCACTGTCATTAGCAAGCCTAACCCTGTAGGCTGTGTGGAATTTTAACTGATTCAGGCAGGCATTTGAACACCCCTATCTGTATGTCCAAGGCACAGGGCTAAGTGTTCTGTGGTGTTCAGGTATAAAGCACATTCTGCCCTCCAGGAGCTGACAACTCATAAATCACTACAAGAAAAGGCAGACGGTGACCCAGTGTTCCAGCCCAAGTGCAGACCATGGCCTGAGACCCACGGAGTGAGGAGAGGTGACTTGCTGATTGGGAAAATGAACTCTAGGTACAAATTGCTGTCTCACTATTTTCTGACTGGGAGAAACTTTATTTCCTCATATATAAAGCTAGAGCAACTAGAGTATCTGCTTCACAGAACGGTGGTAAGCATTAAATGAGATCATACTCATGACTGGACACAATGCCTGGTTCATGCTCAATAAACGTTAGCCACTGTTGTTGTGGCTATTATTATCTGGCTAGTATTATTTTAACTGGAGATAGTAATATTATTATAAATATTAATATATAGTATAACTGCTAGCATATTATTATACATCTCTATCTTACTATAGTTAATATCATAATGTTAATCAGTATAAAACGAATAGTATAATAATGGCATTTATAACATGCTAAGTGCTTCATGGAAAATTTAGCTTCTGAGCTAAATCTTGAAAATGGGCAGCATTTAGGCAATGTTTGGCTTTTCAATATCTAAGGAATGAAAGCATGTACTTTTATCTGATGGCTTTAAAGTTTCTAATCAGTTGTAAGTTTAACATTCTCCAAGTTCAGGGCCATGGGCAGAAGGCTCTGTAACCAAAGGGTTAATGAGGACGAGCCTGGAACCAGATATTGTCAGAGGTGGAGGAGACAAAGAAATGCCATTCAGCAGAAATTCCCCAGGTCAGTGCTTTCCCGTGTTCCACCTGCATTACCCACCTAGACATCCCAACAGGAGAGCAAGGGCAGTGCTCATCAGAACACTCCACACACTATAAATATTCGCTTCACAACTACTGGATTATTAGTATTTATGTTGAAAACAAATTCTCCTTTGGGACTCCTGCTCAAATCTATTGGCACCTGGTGGATCCTTTAATATTTAAGTTCCTCCATCTTCAAAGATCCACATCAGAGTCTTTCCTGAGGCTGAGGACTGAACGTTCTTGCACCTGGGAATTTCCCTCATGGCCAGAAAACCCAAAGAGGGAAGCATTTCATGCATAAAAGAAATGTTAAAGGGAGAAGATAAAGCAAAGAAGAGGGGGTGGATCTTGAAGTCTAAAAACCACACATAAAGATTTAAATTAGCCTTCCTCTACACCTTCCCCCATTCCCATTAGAAGCTTATAAAACAGTGTGAGTGTGTGTTTATACACTCGAGTGCACATGTAGGCATTAGGAAGGGCACAATAATTTAGAGCTGAAATGTGCATTGACTTCCCAGAAAATGTTTCGTGAAATTTGTTTGTAAAATAAATCTAAGGCGGCCATTCTCAAACTTCAATGAGCACAGAACCACCTGGAGAGCTGCTGAAAATTTATATTTCCAGCCCCAGGGAGCTTGCTTCAGTAGGTCCAGGATGGAAGTCTGGAATCTTTATTTTTAACAAGCATCCATGTAATTCCAATGCAAATGGTTCTTGAATCACTTTGAAAAATGCTAGTCTAAGGTTTATATTTTTCTCTCTCTACATTTTTTTCTGTCCTTCTATCATTTAGGGACAACTTTTAAACATTTTTTCCAATTTTCTCACTAAGCACAAGATTCCCATCATTTGCACAGGTGGATTTTTTTCCCCCGTTTTTGGAAACGATTTAGTTTCTGAAAGCTAAAATGCCTTTTCACTGAATTGCACTGGGGTAAATGTAGTGGATACAGCTTTATTTATTCTCAGCTAGATGATGACAGAGAATACCAGAAAAATTTTCTCTCGAGGGCTTGCTCCAAAAGCAGTTAAAACATGGAAGTCAGCTGAATGGGGTCTCCTGTGAACTGTCCCTTCTCTGTTAACTTAAAAGCTATGTGGTCAACTTCTGCACAGAGCACATGGCCATGGAAACTTAGCCATATGTGCCAGGGGAAATCCAGGGCTATGGTTTGGTATGCGTAAGCCACACTGTGCAAGTGTGAGGCAAACCAGAGGGACCCTGGCACCCAGTCAAGAGGCAGGTAACACAGGAGTCTGCCCTAATCCTGCTGTTCTGAGATTTGCCCTCTCGTGGCTTCCAGTGGAAGGGCCCAGGCACCTGTTCTGAAAGAAGGAAACTTGACAACGTAATTCACAATGTCCTTTGTGTCCTCTCTTCATTTGAAGTTGAATAAACTCTGCTCTTGGAGGAGGTGGAGAAAGGATAAAGGAAGGCTCTTGGGTACGAGGACCAGACCATTGCCCCTCAGAACAAGCCCTGCTATGGAGGGTAGGCACTGAGCAGGAGTGATGATAGATACTGAACTTAATGGCAGCTATAAAAATCCTCCTAAGAAATTTGAAGACCAAGAAATATTTTAATCTGGGAAAGTTGTCACAAAGCTGTTAGAACAATAGTTAACCCCCTTGCTCTTCAACAAAGTGGCTGTAAGCCCTGCTGTTTTAACATCTATGAATTTCAGTTTCTTCTTCTATGAAATAAGGGTATTGCAGCTATGATTTCTATGAGCCCTTCCAGCGCCAACATCCTAAAAATGAATGTTTTATCCAAGTTATACCTGAGAAGTTTCTTATGATTAGCTACACTGATCTTTAACAATTGAAAAGTTAGTTAGCTATTACTGTGTAACAAACTACTCCAAAATTTAACACCTTAAAGCGACCATTTAATTTTGCTCACAGTTTTGTGGATCAAGAATTTAGGAAGAGCTCAGCTGGGTGATTCATCTCTGATTCCAACAGGGGCTAGAGGATACATTTCTGAGATTCTGAGTTGGCTTCTTTACTCACCTATCTGATGTCACTCCGCCACAGTCAGCATTCAAATAGAAATTAACTTCCAACGTGATTAAAGTACCCGCCCACCCCAAAATATGTTCTTTCACAAAACTCTAACGATTCAGCCTTTTTCAAACAAGAAATCTGGTCTTCTTTACCCTGGGAGCAAGTCTCCTGCCACAGCCCCTCATCCCCTGAACATGTATGCCTACACCAAATTGATCTGCACCCCCTCCTTGTCAGGAGCACCTCTCAGCTGCTGAGCCAATCACTGTCTACAGTGGTACTGAAACAACCTGAGACACTGATAAGAGCTTCATCAGCTTGGCGGCTCCACGTCCCCTGATCTCACTTATTTCTAGCCACAGCTTCCTAACCAGTGCCATTTCAAGAGACATTGACTCAGCAGCCAAGTTCGTTGGGGTGGGGCTGACACAGTAGGGGTGGCTGGCTCTGGGGCTGGAATTGGGACTGTGTTTGGGAACCTCATCATTAGTTATGCCAGGAACGCTTCCCTGAAACAACAGCTCTTCTCCTATACCATTCTGGGCTTTGCCCTCTCAGAGGCTACGGGGCCCTTTTGCCTGATGGTGGCCTTTCTCATCGTCTTCACCACACAAAGGAGCTGTCTCCACCTCCCGTAGTTCTTTCTCAGGGTCTCATCTGGCCCATATGTTCCTTTTCCTATAGCTCCCCATGTAGCCTGGGGAAAGTGGTTGGCTCAGGGTTTGGCAGACAGAAGACAGATAAATGCTGTATTAATAAGCGGGGTTGGGGACAAGAAAGCTGTTCGAGATATCCAATGATTGTTTTATGGTCACTTCATACTCAGACAAGAAGCTGATTGCTGAAGAAGGTCAAGTTCATAAAGACACTGTATATAGACCAAAAAGCTATTTTTAAATAGAAACTGATAGCTGTTAAAAACAAAGTGGGGGAAAAAAAAGACTTGTTTTAATGTAATTGACTTTTATCTTTGATAATGCTCAGCCCTTGGCTGTTTCACAAAGAATGGCATGAAAATTGCTAAGAAGTATCCAGTAACTATCTACAAAGCCCTGTTGCTGAGGGCCACTTCATGGGGGCAGAGGATAAGCTCATTGCTTAGTGCTCTGCTTATGGTACTCAGTGTGACACAGATGCCACCCTTGCAGTCTACACACAAACAGATCTTTGTTGCTCTGGGTGCAGCAAATTCTTTACCATGAATAATCCACTACAACAAGTGCTCCCTTTAGTTCTTTCTCAGCCTTGAGAGCATTTGAGCTCCCAAGAGAAAAGAAACCAGTACTCAACAGGAATTAAATGCTAGAAATTTTCTCTTGAAGCATTGCTAAGGAAAAGAAAGGGAACGGCAGCATTTATCCTTTAAGTATGGCAAAAGAAATAAATGAATACATTTGAGACACAGAGTGCTACAGTAACGAGGAGGCAGTGTGGTGGAGCGGGGAGGCGCCTGGGCCTTGGAGTAGCATAGCCTGGGTTTGCATCCACGCCTCATCAATTTCCAGCCATGACACTTTGGATCAATAACTGACCTTACCTGCACCTCACTTTTTCCTCGGAGATAAAGAAAAGACCACAAAAGAAACATCTATCTCATAAGGCCACTTGCTGAGGGTGAAATGAGCTGATCCCTGCCAAGTACTCAGCACGCAGTAAGCAGTTGATACATATTTCTACTATTATCACCACATAGTGGACTCGCACATACATCGCTCAAGTGTGCAAGGAAAATGTGGTTTCTTAATTTTGTTCATTATTGTTACAATATTCCTCAGGAGTTCCCCCACTGCATGGGGTAGTTGGGAAGGGAAGATTTTAAACATGTCGTTTAAACATGTCATTTAATACCTCTATCTCTTCTGGTTTGAATACTTTTGTGGATGACTCCATATTGTTTAGGTCCTCTACGATGTCTCTCCTTCCCCATGTTTTTCACTAAAATGAAGTCAGAATATAAATGGAAGGTGAGGGCTTGGGACCCAGAATCCTGCTTTGGTGCTTGCTTATCTCTGCAGTGGAGTGTACCTTGTCCTGGACAAGTATTGACTATGCAACAACCATAGGACCAGCCATCTGTTCCCAGATCTCTGCAGTGCCCCTGGCCTCCAGTAGCTCTGAGTCCTGTCATCAGGGAAAACTGGAATTTTTGGATTTCCCGCTCAACATATACAGATCCTAAGGAGCCAGAGGTACTGCTTCAGGCTCATCTACCCATGATCTCCCACCAACCTGAGCCACTCTGTCACTGTCACTCCAACGTGGAGCCAAATGTTGGGCATCTCTGAGGACAGGGGTTCCTATCAGGAAGGGGCACAATTTTGCCTCCAGGTGACATTTGGCAACATCTGGAGACATTTTGATTCTCACAACTGGGGAGATAGAGGCCAGAGATGCTTCTAAACATCCTACACTTCATGGGACAACTCCCCAAGAACAAAGATTTACCTGACCCAGAGGTAGAGGAAATCTGTCCTAGAGGCTCCCAGCACTGCCAGGCCACAATGAAGAAAGCAGCCCACTAGATTCAAGGGTCTGAGTTTTCCTTAAACTTATCTAGATGTTTCTACCACACAGCCCGGCCTCCCTCTTCCATTAGCCTGGGTCGTACTCTGACATTGGAGTTAGTAGGAAGGTAGGGACATGGGTTCCTCACCACCTTGTTCCCCCTGTCTCGCTTCTTCTCACATTTCACCAGGGGCAGAAACAGCAGGCTTTCCTAGCCTTTCCTGGGTGACAGAGATTTTCCTCAACACCATTTGCTCCTCATCTTTTCCTAGATGTCATTTGCCCTGGGACCTTCTCTGGGGCCAAAAGCGGGTAATGAATATAGGGAGAGAAGATGACTTATCACGGAGGAAAGGTAAACGAGAAGTATTTCAAAATTACTCCATTGTTTTTTCATTAATATTTATAAACATTATATAACCAGCTACTTTTCTTATGCCAGGCAGTGACTTAATAAAATATGCAATCAATAGAATTACTTACACTATAAAGTATTTGTTACTACCCCAACACCAAAACAGTTTTTTTGGGGGGGGTGGCAAATCTTTTTTCTAGGTAGCCTCCCGTCCGAAGTTCGACTCTGACCAAATAAGCCCTCTTTGTAGGTCTCACTTGTGCCACTCTCCACCTGTGAAACCTGAGCTGCGTGCCTGCACTCTCATTATCTATCAGGCCGTCACATGTTGGTGGCTGCAAGCACCCTTTGCCTCAGGCCTGAAAGCTGCCTGCAATGACAGGTAATCCAAAGCTGATCATGAGACAGGACAGCAGCATGAATACACGCACAGGCTCTGGAGTGAGGCTGTGGAGGTGGGAATGCTGGCTCTAGCGTTTGCTGGAGGTGGGAAAAGGGGAAGTTACTTTATTTCCCTGGGGCTCAGTTTCCTTAATTGTAAAATGGAGCTGGTGATAATATCAACTATACTGAGCGTTTTAGTCAGCTTGGGCTGCCATAACAAAACACCACAGACTGAGTGGTTTAAACAATAGAAACGTGTTCTTACAGCTCTGGAGGCTGGAAGCTTGAGGTCAAGGGGCTATCACGGCCGGTTTCTGATGAGCCTCTACGCTGGCTTGTAGACAGACAGACTGCTATCTTCTCACTGTGTCTTTATGTGGCCCTTCCTCTGTGTGCCCACAGAGAGAGTGGGGGAAGGGCTCTCTTGTGTCTCCTATTTTTATAAAGACATCAGTTCTGTCAAATTAGGGCCCCACCCTCATGACCTCATTTAATCTTTATTACCTCCTAAAGGCCCTATCTCCAAATATAGACCCATTGGAGGTTGGAGCATCAATATATGAATTGAGGCAGAGGAGGACACAATTCAGTCCACAGCAAAGAATTTCTTTAACCCTTTTCCCATTTAGAAAAAAGAAGTGCAGCTCGCTGCCAACATTCATTTGACAACAGGCTTAGGAATGCTACGTTTTCTAGGATTTAACATTTTCAGCACTCGAACTACTAAAAACAGAATGTTATCAATAGAATGCGGTTATTTGTTTCCAAAGACTATCGATATACTAGAGCAATGAGAAAATATAATAAAAGCAAGATATTTTTTGGAAACTTTGGTGATAAGGTTAGGACTGTAATCTGCGAATTACTTCAGGGTAAACACTGCAGCCACAAGGGAGCGCCGCCAGCAAGTGTTCTCAGGGCAAATGGGAAATGGGTTAAAGAACACAGAGATGGTCCATGTGAAGTATTTGAACCTAGTAAGCATTCAATAATGTCAGTTATTATTGTTGTTTGTTGCTATTGTTGTTATAGAGCGCCATCTGACCAGGACAGGCAGGTCTATTGCATGACACCTACTGTGAAAGGAGTTTACTGAGTAGGGACCAGGAAAGGAAGACATGGTGCTGACATGCAGTCTCAGCCCCAGACAGACAGGTGCCAGAAAGATCCCAGAGAAAGTGTCATATTTGGCAGAAAGGAAGAAGTAGGTGCTTTCAAAGGGGACCAGGTCACCAGTGCTACAGAAAAGCCTTCATTGATTTATTCCACAAATGTAATAACAGCTGCCATTTATTTAACATTTAGCATGTGCTGAGCACTCTATATATCTCTAACTCTCTCCCAACAACCTCAACAGAGGGGGACTTTGAGATTCAAAGAAGTTAAATGGCCTCGGCAAAGTTTCACAGTTAATAAGTGGCAGCAGTTTAACTCAGTTCCAAGACTGTTGGATCCCAAAGACATGCACTTTCTTCCTGGACTAGACTCATGCACAACCTTGGCGATATGAACATAAAAATGAGAAGATGTAGTCCCTTCCCCAAAGTCATTATTAACTAGAAACATTTGCAGCATTTGGAAGGGACTAGAAAAATTATCCATTTGCTCTTCAATGTTAGTATTGAGCTGAAAATTAAAATGTGAATTGGGGAGATAAAAGGATTAAGGACATTGTCTTGGTTAACTACACCTTGTTATTGCATAACAAGTAATTCACTCCAAAACTCAGTGGATTAAAACAATAACAATTTATTCTTGTTCACAAGTCTGCAGGTCAGCTGGGTATTGCTCATAAGGCTGTGCTCAGTTCAAGCTATAGGTCTGGCTGCACTTGGCACCATGCTGAAGTTCCCTATGTTGTCGTCTAGGACTCAGGCAGAGGGTAGCAGCTACTTGGGGAAAGCTCTTCTCATAAAGATGAGAGAAGTGATGCCTTTTAAGGCCCAAGCACAAAACTGGCACATAGTCACTGCTACCCACACCTCATTGGCCAAAGCAAGTCTCAAGCTAATGGGAAAATCACATGGCAAAGGGCGAGGATAAAGAATTAAGGTCTATAATTCCACCTGCAAAAGATGTTTTCTGATTTGGGGGTGGAGGTGGCTAACAGAGGGGCATGGAGTGGGTAGAGAGGATCTCTAAAATCCCACTAACTTTCAACAGATTTGTCAGACTTTGCCTATGCATGAAACACCACATTTCCTCATTTCTCCAACTGAGATAATGAAAGACAAACCCTCCCACCCTCCCACTTTCCTTGTCCTTTTCCTTAAAAAGTATACAAAATTGTAGGATGCCAGAATATTAGGCAAGCCTGGCTAAAAAGAGAGATTCCTCTAGTCTCAAGTTTAACCATTTCTAAGAGTAGCATTTAACAAATAACTGTGAAAAATGCATTTGGGTCTCAGAGTCCCAATTTGGTGTTTAATCTACACACTTGTAATCTCAAATGCGAAGACACTAGTCTAACTGCTTGACAAATAGGACCAGGTATGCTAATAAAACAAAAAAGGAAAGCTTCTAGAAACATAAATCTGAAAAGACTGGGGCCAGATTTTGTTACAGAAAATCAGAGTAGGCCTCTAGTGGTATCACGTTACTGAATATAGCTCTATTTACCTTGTGCAGTGTTGGCTCAGCAGTTCTGATGATGGGGTTGTTTTTGAACTGGGAGACACACAGTTCCAGTGGAAAAGTGGATTGGTCTCTCTTTTCAGTAGAGATCTCCCCAGGCATAATTTTCTGTTTTCTTTCTTATTCAGACAAGTTCAACGGTGTCAACTATTTCAATTTCCATAAAGCAAGAATACTAGATGAGCTTTCTAGGAGTCTGTGCAGTGTCTAGGTCTCTCCTGCTCTCAGTCTCTTATAGGCTATAGGAAGACACTCCATGTAGCTTAGTGCTTAGGCCAACGTCCAGGTGCCTTTTTGTGCTAAACTATAGGGCCTCCAGGGTTGTGCGGCCCTGAAGTCCGATCAGCAAGGAATTAAAGATCTCCTACAGTGTGTCTATCACTGTCATCAGGCAATGGAAGGTAGCAAAGGAAGAAAGCAACATATAACGTCCGAACAGAAAATAGTTACTATCTATTCAGTCATTAGGTTTGGAGCTGCTGTGACTTTAGTTGCACTACTGCTGGGGAATTGAGGGTTAAGAGTTTTAGGCTTTGTTTATTTAAAAAAACAAACAAACAAAACAAGCCCAAATCAGATAACTAATTCTGAAGCAATTACAATGTATCTTATCCTATTCTTTTGCCAAAGAGCACCTTATCTGAGCTTGTTTTCCTTTTTACTTTTCTTTCTAAGTCACAACAGTATCTCCTCTGAGTCAGTGGGGTGGGGGGGGGGGGGGTGCGGTGGCAGGAGGGGGGGGTGGTGAAGGAGCACAGACCAAGCAGATTGGAAAAGGGAGTGATGACTGCACTGGGTGCCCACGTTGTGCTGAAGAGGGAACTTGAATCCAGCATCCACTAAGTCTTAGGGTTGGATAGATTCATTCAAGTGTGCATGACCAACCTCACATTCTGGTGGGAAATTTTTTTTTCCCCATGAACATATGGATGTGTTAGTATTAGGAGGCAGCTAAGTTAAAAAAGAAAAAGAGAAAAACAAAGTTGAGATACAGTACTTTTTATTTTATTAGGCCAAGTTCCAGATTTTGTGTGTGCTATTAATACATTGTCCCTGGTAATTTAAAAGTCAACGAATTTTTTAAAGATTAATAAATAAATAAGCACTGTTCTCTAAGGCAGTGGTTCTCAAACTCTTGAGTACATAAGAATCCCCTTGGGAATTGTTAAAAATCTAAGTTTCAATATAGTAGGCCCAAAGAATAACCTGGGAATCTCCATTTTTAATCCTCTTCAGAAGATGTGGTTTGCGAACAAGACAATGAAAAGCAATGATCTAACTGTCTGGTTTTCTTTGATTTCCTCTATGTCACGTGTGTCATGATCTGTTCCTGACTGTACCAGTTGATGACAGTGCATTGTCTACTGCTATTTTTCAGGAAACTTTGGCCTCACTGTGGCTACATTCATCTGTTGTAGGCTCCAGATAAGGGAGAGGTCACCTGAGTTGTTAGAGGAGAAGACATGAGCCCTTTTATTGCAAGACTCAGAGCACAGCACCAGAGACCTTTAGATCAGTAGTTTCAACCAGGAGTGAGCTTGCCCCCATCCTTAACAATGTCTGGAGATACTTTGGGTTATCAGAATCTCGGGTGAGGTATGCAGTATGGAAGAGTGCTATTATACCTGGTGGTTAGAGACAGGTGCTACTAAACATCTTGTACTGCATGGGACAGCCATCCCAAAGAATTATCCAGCACACAGTTAAGCATGCCTGGGGTGAGGGACCCCATTTTAGACCCAGCTGTTCTTCAAAGAGAACTTGGAAAGTTGACACCCCTTCTTCTTGTGCTCAAAAGTATATTGAGCCCAGATGATGGAGGATCTCGAATGCCATTCTTAGGTATACACTCACTGTTCCATATTTAGCAAGCTTAGAAGAACAAGGAAAATCACCTGATGCTTGCAAAACAATTAGCCCAGAGGAGTCTAAGTCATAATAACCAATGCACAATAAATAGCTCCTAGTAGACATATGCATACTGAATTTTCACACACACACACACACACACACACACACACACACACACAGAAACCACATCATAGTATATCAATGACTCTAATTGATTTTTGCAAAATATATTTTTTAAGCACAAACCCATTAAGATGTGGCTGGGACAAGGATAAACATAGTACAGTCCCTACATTCAAATTATTTTTTATGAGTGGAGATTATGTCTACCCCAAGAATGATGACATAAAGTAGAGAGAGATGGACTCAAAATGGAGGACATGAGACTACAGTAATAAAAGAGGGGAATCCTGAATTTTCTGATGGAGAAGGGGCAGGGGCATGGGGGAAACAAGTGTGCTAGTTTTTGAGTTTGCTCTTAAAAATCAGTACTATCTGGACAGAAGACATAAAAACAAGGTTAATCAAGCAAAGATTCAGAGGCAAAAAAAAAAAAAAAAATGCAGGGTGGCATTGGTGCAGGTGGTGATCCCGGAAAAGTAAACAAGAAGTTTGCATTGATATGTGAGAGAGAGAAGTGAGGTTGACTCACTTTGGGAAGGTTTTGACTGCTCAGCCAATGTGTTTGGGCTTTATTTATGGGTAGTTAGTAGCCTCCTCTAATCTCTAATCCAATTTCTGTACCTCTAAAAATTTCTTGGATAAAATCAGTGGGCATGTGGGCACATACTTGCTCTGGAGGGCTAGCCCACCCTTTCATTTGCTCAGTATCTATTTTCCAGCTGCAGACTGGGCTCTCTGGGAGGTCTATTGAATATTGAACTCGGTGACAGGTAAGAGTATTCGGTTGTTTGCAGGTCATATCAGGAGTATGAGGAGAGGAATTTCTATTAAAACGCTTTATATAAAAACTACACATCCTAAGCACCTTGGAGCCAAGGTCCTGGCCCTCCCAGGATTCACAAACAAACTCTCTTTCTTAACATAGACAGCCCTTTGCTGTCAGGTCAGGGATGGGTAGTTGCATGAGTTGCACTTGTATTCCCTGAAACAATATTAGGTGTTTCATAAAAACAACTCCATAGTCAGGTAAGTTGGGAAAATGCCAAATCGCACTTTCTTCCTTCTAGCATCTCCAATGAAGTTTCAAAATTCCCCTACAGAGCATCACACTAAATATTCTGAGGATTTTTTAAAAAAATGTAGTAGACTTTGGTCAACCCAGATTTTCCAAATGAACTTATTTGACTTGGGGATCTTTTTATTTATTTATTTTTAAATAGCATACATACCAATATTTAATGGGTTCTTAGGTATTTAACAAGCACTTACGATGTACTGGGTCTGTACTAAACACTTTACAAAATATCACCTCATTTAATCCTCATAACATACCTACAAGGTATATAGTATTGGTTTATTTTACAGATGAAAAAAACGAAATACACAGCAGGGTACAGGGGGAGCAAGGAGCTTATTTGGCCTGTGTCAGCCAGGCAGCAAGGCTCTACAGTGCATGATTTTTAACCAATATATGGAACACCACATGGAAAATACAGTGTTGTTCTAGGGGGGCTGTCCTGGTCAAGAACAAGAAGGGAACCTGGGTCCTTTGTTGAGAAGCTTCCTTATCTACTCGTGCTACTTCTAAGTACCCTATTTGCATCTGTGTTTTGATTTAACAAAAGTTTTCTCTCATAATGGGCCAGAAGCAGAGGTGGGGAAGGAGAGACATTAGCCAGCTTGGGCTGAAAGTGCCACAGTGGAAACTGCGAACAAGATGTACAAATCAACGGACAGTCTCGATTCAGAGGTACACTGAAGCAGATCAAGATCATAAATTCCAGACTGGTGGCTTGGAGGGGACTTTCAAGAGCATCAACTATGCCTCTCATTTTACAAACAGTTGAGAAACTTGAACCTGAGAGAGTGTGTGCCTTGCCCAAGGTCTCAGGTTTACAGCTGGGTGCCTATTTCCTGGTCTAGGTCTTTTTCCTACACATAACTACATTGTTGCTGACTTTAAAGATTGAGAATAGCTTAGATGGAGCTACTCTGATGACAGAAGCTATCAAAAATTAGTCTCTGCTGACAGGGAGTTAGCACAAGATGACTCAGCTGAAGAGCGCAGCCCAGCTAACTTACCTCTTTGCCCTCTACACTTTACAGCTGGTTTCCTTAAAGGAGGGGCAATAATCTGGCATGTTTTTCTTAAGAGCAAAGTACCCTTTACCCTATAGAATTCCCTGGGACTAAGACTCTAGAGCACAGTACATGCTGCAGTTTCTTAATTTCTCCAAAACTCCACTACTTGCCACAATAAGTAGACACACAATACAATGCTCATTGGAGAAAGGGAGCTACTTAGTCAATGGCAGGCAAGAGATGAGTCCCTTTTGAAGGCCTGTGTGGGTGGGAAGACTAGGTAGCCATCCCCACAGCTGCAGGAGCTGCCAAAGTTTCTGGTAAAGGAGCACATGTCCTGCCCCCACACATGTCACTGTCACTGAGCCAGGCCGGCTAAGTCTAAGAACAGGAGCCTTTAGAGAAAGCTCTTGGCACAGTTCTGTGCCTCCCCTTCCAAGCTCTGAATAAAGCCAAGCAGAGCCAGGGCAGGCCTGCTGCTGAGCCCGGAGAGTTTGCCTCCATCCTGGGCCAGACTCACCCTGGAACTCACTGCTAAGAGATGCCTGTTCAGTATGTAGCATGGACAACTGCACACAATATGGCAGACACGGCCAACTCAATTGCTCCCCATGAGAAAACCCAACTCTGAGATGAGTTTCCTGGACTGTAAACTATGATCTGAGAAGATGGAAAATAAGCAAACACATGTGTGTATGAGCAAAAGAGGAGGAGGGAGGGGGAGGACACATAGACAGAATGCTATGCCCAACCAACTCAAAACACAAAGAATTTACAGCATATGAGGGAAACAGAAAGATCTTATAATATATGGAAACTGGAAATGTTAATGTGAATTAATGAAGAGCCTCAATATTATAGCATAAAAAAGAAATTCTATTTTACTATATGTGGGCTCATGCAACATTTTCGACCAATAGTAAGAGGGAAGAAAGAGTTAATTCACCCTTTAAATCCCACCTCCCCTGAAAAATCTTCCCTAATCTCTGTAATCCACATAGACCTCTCCTTTCTGTGCCGTGGCCTCAAATTGATTTGCCTATGTTTCTTCTGTATCCTTGGGTCAGGCCAGGGTGTAGGCAGCAGAAGATACAGCCAAGGATTCAGACGTAGCTCAGTCTTAGTCAGGTCGCCAAGATAACAGATGGGGAATGAGAAGTCCAGGTCTGAAAAAGAATGAGAAAGTTTCTTTATGTCAGAGCAGATGTTAGGTTAAAAATCTAGCAAGACAAATACATTCTTAAGGAGTTAGACAGGTATCAAAGACCAAGGCAAGAAAGGTCCAGAGCACAGCAGGTCAGCGAAGTAGAAGAAAGAGTCCCAAAGAATAGGAAACCCAAATTTAGGGTTTATTCCAAGGCAGAGGCCCTTATCACTTTGCTCTTGTTTATGATCACATTTTCTGCTATAATTTAGTCATCTCTGGACCTCAGAAGGAGACACAGGTGTGGTTATGATATTTCGAAGAGCGGGGAGAGTATTGAAGGGGTAGTCAGTCAGTATTTTAAATA
Source organism: Eonycteris spelaea (assembly GCA_003508835.1). Taxonomy (NCBI): domain Eukaryota; kingdom Metazoa; phylum Chordata; class Mammalia; order Chiroptera; family Pteropodidae; genus Eonycteris; species Eonycteris spelaea. The sequence goes on from PUFA01000162.1 coordinate 961,658, forward strand.
CACCCACCACTCTTGATTGGGACACCTATAAAAGTGCAAAGAATGGACAGAAAATCATTTATTACACCCTGAGAACTACATAGATGTCATGAACTTTTATCCCCAGTGCTTTGCTGCACTGCATGTCTGGTCAAAGATTTGTTAAGAGATAAGAATAATTTAAAATCAGTCATTCAGTATTTAAATGCCAAAGTTTTTGTTCCAGTCAGTCACCCTTAAATTGTAATTTAGTCAACATATATATGTTGACTGCTTACTATGCACTAGACATAATGCAAAACTCTATAAATGTGTGGGGAATAAGACCAAGAATCAGCCCCTAGCATCCTGAAGCTCCTCATGAGCCTAATGGAAACATTTTCCTTCCTTCCTTCCTTCCTTCCTTCCTTCCTTCCTTCCTTCCTTCCTTCCTTCCTTCCTTCCTTCCTTCCTTCCTTTCTTCCTTCTTTCCTTCCTTTCTTCCCTCCTTCCTTCCTTTCATATATTTTTTAATGTCTTGGGAGAGTAATTTTCATAATTTCAGGTTACATCTCCTTGCCCTTAAACAAATAGACAGCCAGATATTTCTCCAACAATTTGGGTTTATTCAGGGCCAACAAAGAATTGCAGTTTGCAACATGTGGTCTAATGTCAAACCACAAGCAAATCCAGAGAACAAAGGCGAGAAAAAGGGTAGTTCAGAGGGGCTGTTGTAAACAGAGTCCATTGGAGGAAACTCAAAGCACAAAGTGTAATGGTTTTTCAATGGCTGAGTTGTTTAACAGTCTTTCATTGGCTGAGTGGTTGCCGAGCAAGGAGAAGATCCTCCTCCCTCCTGTTGGAGTAGTAGAGCAGAAAACATCTTCCTATTGAAAATGGAAAGTACATCTCTTCCTGTTTGGGGTAATTGATGATGAGTGATAGGGAATGAAAACTCCCCCTACAGGTTCTTCCAACTCCAATTTAAATAAGGTTTCTATTTACTAATCTGCACAATCTTATCACAAGTTTTTTACATAGCAAAATTATTACTACATTCTATAGAGATCCAAATTATTATTCTGCTTTGTCACTCAACTTAAAATACATAGAGCGAACTGATGTTATTGACACTTCAAAATCAGAAAAAGAAAAATGTAAATAATTACAAAATGAATAACCTAAGAAAACGATATTAAAATCCTCAGCCGTTTCACTATCTTAAATTCTTTTAAAATGCTTGATATTCAGAGGATTTCACTTTTTTTTTTTTTTTGGATTAACTATTCATTCATGGAATCTTTGAAAATGCCTCTTCTCACCATGGGAGCATTAAGGATTTTAACCCCTCTTCAGAGCTTTTAAAGTCATATCTGAAATGCTAAGAAAGTGTGCATACTTTTATCTATCTATCTACCTACCTATCTAACTATCATCTATCTCTCTATGTACACAGATATGGATATACAGGTGTTTCTCTTTGTGTCCTTAACACATCATGAAATGTCCTTAAAATATCATTAAAGCTTATAACGTTAGAACTTGATATGCCATAAGAAAATTGAGATGATGAAACTAAAGTCACATAATCACTTGGTCACAATCAAACACTCAGTTTAGGAACTAGAATTCTTTCCTATCTGTAGACTACAAAGGAATGTTTTTATCAACATCATTTTAGGGGACTACTCAAATTTAAAAGTAAGACCCTGGCACCTGGAAAAGGTACAGAGCTTTCACAGAGCACTTAAGAAGAGAATCAAAAGTGTGATAATTTTAACTAGAAAATAAAGGTCAAATGATAATAAATTCTAAAAGATTCTACTTATATTGTTCATCTGTGGTTGTAGTAATAACTTGCTCTATTGTCATTTTCTAAAAATTAGAGCTGACTTTTTTAGAAGCTAAATAATTTATTGTGAAGTAAACCCCAAAACATACAAATTAGTGTTCGAACTGTAATTATGTGAGACTTCAGCCACTGGTTGCATTGTCTGGACTTTTTGTACAGTGTATTCTTGTAGCTCTAGTGCTTAGGGGGTTTGTTCCAAAGGGAAAAGCCACATAGCCACAATCTCTGTTTGACAGTCACCTATGGTATAATACTCCGATTGTGAAGCTTGATTTTTTTTTTAAATAACTTTTGTAAGGAAATACATTGGATAACAGAAATGTCATATTAATGGCTTGGTAAAAAAAAAAAAATCCTTAATGCTTCCATGGTGAGAAGGGATGTTTTCAAAGATACCATGAATAAATAGTCTATCAAAAAGAAAAAGTGAAATCCACTGAATGTCAAGTAAGTTGAAGTGCATTTTAAAAAACTTTACGATTAACAGCTGAGGATTTATTTTCAAGTGAAGAACAACAAGGCATGTGTCCAACAGAGGCACGCCAATATTTCAGAGCCAATATTACAAGGTTGCATATTTGTTTCTATGCAAATTCAATACCAAATTCATGGTTTTATTGTCCGTGTGAATTGGACAAGGTTGAATAAGATTTTAAATATCATAAACCTGTATTTAAGAGAGAAAACAGTGAGAAACAAGCTGAATCAGAAAAAAAGGGAGATATTAGTCATAATTAGTTGTTTCCTTATAACAAGATTAAGTTATCTCAGTCCTGTGTGTATTCATCTGAATAAGCTAGGTTGTGCTTTGGTAACAAATACTTCCCTAAATCTCAACAACTTAACACATAAAGGCTTATTTCTCAATCCCTCAAGTGAAGAGTAAATCTTCATCACATCCATATGACCCCAATCTGCCTCCATCAAAATGTATCCAGGAGAAATTGAAGGTTAATCCCAATCATTCTTCTTGGGAGGTTTTCTCCAACTATTTTTAATTAGTTAAACTCTGATTAATGCCTATGTGAATGCTAGAAACTGATTAGTTCATACCTACACGGATTACTCAGGAATCTCTTTACCTTCATTAGATGCTCAAGTCCTATATCTTTTTTAAGAGCCTTCTTAGCAGACTTCAGCGTTTCTCAGCCTGCAGAAGGATTAGGCTCCAATGTGCTGCTAACTGACTGTCTATTATAGTGCCTACACATTTCCCGGCCCTAGGGACCCCCTGGTTAACTAGTTATGAGATTTGAGTGCACAATGTTGTAAAAGGGTTTTGTCCTTTCCATGCAATTTGCTCTATAACATTACTTTCCATTGCAGGACATTGCTTTGCTTATATTCATTCGATGATTCTCTCTAGAAAGAATACCTGAACTGTGCAATTCTGCCTTCATGTTTAACAGACCCAGGAAAGTGAAGTTGCTGGAGCCACTGCCATTCTTGGAAAAAATGAGGGAGGGAATATTCTGGGCATCAGATCTTGTTCTTTTTTGTTTAAACTTTGCTCAAAAAAAAATTTTTTTTTCACCATGGAGAAATCTCCATATAATATTTTCCAACAGAGTTAGCCAAGAACATATCCTAAGTGGGAAGCATTACATGTGTTACCATTTAGCACTGATATATCACTTAAACACGCACGCAATTGCAATGTGCTTTACCCAGCAGTGTGAACTAAGGCGTATGGCACTGGATGGGGTGTCTTGGGTTCCTTTCCAGCTCCCAAGTACTTTCATCACTCTGTGACCTTGACTGAGTCACTCAACATTTTTCCTCTGGGTTTCCACAAAGAGGCGAGAGATGAACAGAGATGACATGTGTAAAATACATGTTCTTTGAGGGAAGGGAGGGTGTTGCGTGAATTTAATAGTGAGACATGAACAGTTGGCTATGCATTTATATGATATATATCTTTTATGGAAGATGTTAACTCCATCCTGATGGTTTAAAAAAATGAGATTAGCAGATTTTACTATGATTGTTCTATTAAGATACATCAAACAAGAGTGGTCTTCTAATATAACTTCTTCCATTACTTCCAGGCCCCAGAATCCCTTACTTAACTTCCTGATCTCTGCTCATTTATTAAAACATTATGAGTTTGTTTCAAAACTGCTTAAATCCTCTGCCTCTGTGTTTTCTAACCAAGATGGAAAATGTTCTTATTTTAACAGCTGATTTAATTTTATTTATTTTCTTTAGGATTCCTCTAATTGTGACTTTACTTATCTCTTCATATCGTCACTCATAATCTCTAGGCTTTCTTGTTACATTAGAAATGCAAAGTTGAGCAATATGTTCCAGGAAAGAAGATTTTGACGACCTCCTTCCTGGAAAGATCAACAGACCCTTGGTGAAAAAAAAAAAAAAAACTTTTTCATTAAAATTAGTAAAATCAAGACCAAGAAATGCTTTTGGCAATGTTTTTCAATGCACTTGGTAATATGTTATTTCAAAGAATGTTGATTAAATTTGTACTGATTTTTGTAGCCCAATGATGCAGATTTAATACTGTATTTTTTTTTAGATTACCTTTCCTCATTAGCTTAAGCATGACATTGTTATTTTCTCTAACTCCTCATCACATAGCAGTTCTCAAAATATCTAGGATAGCACTCACATCAAAATATTTGATTAATTTATAGGGCTTAGTCAAAGAATGTGTCTAATGAGTAAAGAAAACAGTGCTCAATTTATTCTATGTCTTTATATGACAAAGTTGACCAAGTAAGAAGTGAACTTAGGGAAAGAGTAGAGAAATTCAGTGAGAACTTGAACAAAGAGGAAGAAAACATAAAAACGGAGATAGAAAACATTAAAAAGAAACAGCCAAAAATGAATACAATACTGAAATAAAGAACACATTAGAGGAAATCAACGGTAGGTTAGGTGAAGCAGAGGATCAAATCAGTGATTCAGAAGGTAAGGTAGCAGAAAATACCACCAAATCAGAACAGCAACAAGAAAAAAGAATCAAAAAAAAAAAAAATGAAGATAGTTTAAGGGGCCTTTGGGACAACAGAGTGTACCAACATTCTCATCAAAGGGATACCAGAAAGAGAAGAGAGAGAGCAAGGGATTGAGAACCTATCTGAAGAAATAATAATGAAAAACTTCTCTAACCTGGCAAATGAGGTAGATATAGAAGCCCAGGAAGTGCAGAGAGTCACAAACAAAATGAACCCAGAGGCTCACACCAAGATATATCATAATTAAAATGCCAAAGGTTAAGGACAAAGAGAGAATCTTAAAAGCAGCAAGAGAAAATCAAATATCTACAAGGGAGCTCCCCTAAGGCCTTCAGCTGATTTCTCAAAAGAAACTTTGCCAGCCAGAAAGGTTTGGCATGCAATATTCAAAGTGATGAAAAGCAAGGACTTACAACTAAGATTACTCTACCCAGCAAAGCTATCATTTAGAATCAAAGGATGGATATAGAGTTTCCCAGACAATAAAAAGCTAAGGGAGTTCATCAATGCCAAACCAGTGTTACAAAAAAATGTTAAAGGGAATACTTCAAGAAAAAAAAAAGATCAAAAGTAAATAATAAAATGGCATTAACTACATATCTATCAACAACTACTTTAAATGTAAATGGATTAAATGTTCTAACCAAAAGATAGGGTGAGAAATGCATAAGAAAACAAGACCCTTACATATGCTGCCTATAAGTGATTCACTTCAGATCGAAAGACACGCACACAGACTGAAAGTAAAAGGATGGAAAAAGAACATTCACAAAAATGGAAACAAACAAACAAAAGTTGAAGTACAATACTTATACTAGACAAAATAAACTTTAATACAAAGGTTATAATAAGATCTATATATAATAAAAAGAATTTAGTATCTTATTTCTGGGTATTTATCCAAAGAAACCCAGAACACTACTTCAAAGAATCATGAGCAGCATTATTATGTTCACTGCAGTATTATTTACAATAGCCAAGATGTGGAGACAACCTGGGTGTCCATCAATGGACGAATGGATAAAGAAGAGATGGTACATATGTACAATAAAATATTACTCAGCTATAAAAAGAAAAATGAAATCTTGTCATCTGCAACAACATGGATGGATCTAGAGGGTATTGTGCTGAGTGGAGTAAATCAGACAAAGAAAGACAACTACCATATGATTTCACTTACATGTAGAATCTGAAGAACAAAATAAACAAACGTACAAAACAGAAGCAAACTCAATGATACACAGAATGTTTTGTTGGTTGCCAGAAGGGGTGGGAGTTAGAGGGGCAATGAAAAAGGGAAGGGATTAAGAATATGAATTGATAGTTACAAACTAGTCATGGAGATGTAAACTATAGCATAAGGAATAAAGTCAATAATATTGTAGGAACTATGTATGGTGTCAGATGGGTACTAGATTTATCAAGGTGATCACTTTATAAGTTACAATGTCTAATCGTCATTTCATACATCTAAAACTAGTATAATATTTTATGCCAACTGTAATTAGAATATAAAAAGTTATTTTTAAAAAGTGAAAGGTAAGTTGGAATCACATCATGGAAGATACTAAGGATCAAAGGGAGGAGTTTGGAATGTGTTAAGTAAAATATGGAGATCCTTTAGAAGCTTCAGGACAGAAAGAGTATATTATTATTTCATCTTTGTTTTAATGAGATAACTTTTTCAGTATGAAGAATGGATAAAAAAATAATATAAAAGAGGAAAGACCAGTTAAGGGGCAATATTCTTAAAAAGCCAAAACTAGTCCAGTGTAAGAATGAAAAGAAAGGGATAGAATGGAAGGAAGGAAGGAAGGAAGGAAGGTAGAAGGAAGGAAGGAAGGAAGAGAATGATAATCAGAATAGAAGGGAATAGATGAGTGTAAAGTAGAGTAGAATAGAATAGAATAGAATAGAATAGAATAGAATAGAATAGAATAGAATAGAATAGAATAGAATAGAAGAAAAGAATCTCTTATGTAACCTTGGCTTCAGTGACTATATTTTTGATCAGTTGATGCTGATGGAAAGACAGAGTAACAGGAGATTTTTAAAACCTAGTTACTCTCTTATCTCAATAGCTTCAAGGCCGAATAAGGACAGGACACCAGTGCAAGAAGAACATGGTGTTATTGAAAACACTCTGACTCCTTCATAGCCTTGAGCTTTTGGTGGCCAAAAGCTGCCTGCACACCTAAGATCTGGCATGTCTCACTGAGGCAGATGTATGGTTGCAACAAAGCATTCTAGAGTGCTGAGCTATAGAGACGAACTTGAATGCATTATTGATTACTATTGGAACTCATATATCAGTAGATTAGCTTAGCATGACATTCATAAATAATAAGAACTTTAGAAAGCATTTATGTTGGTCAGGCAAACATCTAACTCAAATTGACTTAAGATAGGGAGTTTATTGGCTCATGTCACTGAAAAGTACAGGGGTCCATCTTGAAGGACTTTAAATGCCATCACAGGAACTCTGTCTTTCTTCATCTCTTAGTTCCATTTTTTTTTCTGTATTGACTTGACATCCAAGAAGATTCTCAACATGTTGCAAAAAATGCTGACACTGGGTGGAGGCTCATTCCTTTCTTTTCAGCTGCCCCAGTAGAACTGTAAAAAATATGACTTCTCTCTGGTTGATCCATTAAAATTAAGATTGCCTCTAATTGGGCCATCTTGGATTACCTGCCCATTCCTGAACCAATCTCTGTGCTCAGAGGATAAATAGATTGACTGGTCAAGCCTGCTTACATGCTTAGTGTAGATCCAGAGACTGGGATCAAACATAACTGGCTGTTTATTATTGAAAAGATAAAACAAGAGATGCATTAATGCATCTAGATATTGTATAGATTGATTTGAGATCAACAAAAAATGTCTTCTTGGAATCATGAAAACTATGATAGGAGTAAGTAATAATGTAAGGTCAATGATATAAGTCGTTTGAATTTTTGCAGCAAAATATGGGAGATTGCTGAAGTTTTTGAACATGGTAATGCCATTTGGGTTCAAATGACAATCTAATTTCAAATAGCCAACTAAAATGCTCTTTCACAGAGAAGAAAGGTTATTAAATCCATTAAGGTTATATATTTATGGAAAAATTATATGTTTAATTGAGAATACTCAAACAAAAAAGTAAATTCCCTAAACCTCTATAAGGTATATGAAAGTGAGAAAGAAGGCTTGATGTGTCTGATAAATTACTTCTACTAGAGGAATTTTACACATTATCTGACATGAATGTAAGGCAAGGTTAAGTAAAGAAAAGCCTCATATTTCTTTATTTACTCATTCATTTACTTACTGTGTTCTTTCTTCCACATAAAGACTTTCAAGCCATCATGGTTTACATCCAAGGGAAATATGGATTTGGCTCCCTGTATCTGAATAAAACCATGGAATAACAGATAACTAATATGTACCTTTTTCATTAAACACCAAATCTGTGTCAAGTAGCACACTAGGAGATGTAAGCGTAAACTGAAGTTCAAGGAACTTTGAAGAAAATGCCCCAAGAAACATAACTAGTAAGTGTCAGGGATATAGGATTTAAAGCCAGTCTGTCCAAATCCAAGTCTATGTTCTTTCCACTATTTTGGACTGCCTTTCTACAATTGAACTTGTAAAGGGTATTATTTCCAAGGTCACTGACTAGAGTCCCAAGTTTTTTTAAAAAGTTCACCGTTTAAGTTTTTGTCAGGAATGAGTTTCTGGTTTGCCCAAAGCAATAGCTGTTCTATATCATGGGAACTTAAAATTAGACAGAGAGATGCCCCCACTGTATACTACTTATAGTAATTCTGATTTTAATTAAGTGTGATGTTAGATTCCCAGAGACTTTCAGTATTTAAAAGAATACTGGAATGGGTTCTTTTTGTAAAGTAAAATTTTTTAATGTGGCTTTTTATTGTTTATTACTTAAGATAAGAATATAGCTGAGTAGCCCTAAAGCTTTATGCTTATACATTTTGAATTTTTTATAAAGTGCTATCAGTGTGCAGTTCCAGAAAAGAATAAACTGCCCAAATCTTAAATATGTCATCTGAAACCTAATGTTGTTTTAAACTTTAAGCCATCCTTAACATGAAAGATGATTGCTGGTTTACAGCTGGGAACATAGCTGAGTTACATCCGGTCACCTGGGGTGAGATTTTTTTCTAAATCCTTCATCTACATCAGCAGCCTCCCAATTGACAATTCCGAATTCTGATGTGGTTGAATGTATTTGAGCACAGCCATTCTTGAGCTCGTAAAAGAAGCAATTAGCCTCCGACCACCTCTGACTAATACATATGGAGAGAACCCCATAAAATAAACATACTTCAAGTTATTTGCTCAGTAATGAATATTTGACCTACCCCCAGCCTTCACTAATGCCAGCATAAGTGGTATTTTTAGAGCAAAGGAAATTCCATTTTGATGCACTTTAGTGTTCCAAATTTTAGGAAGCAGCTTCACCATAGATATATTCCCAAGCAGCTCTTGAGTTGGCCATTAGTCCATTAATAAAGCGATTATTTCAATCTACACAGAAAATGCAAAGGCTGCTGGGGCAAGCTAAGAAGAGGGCAGAGTTACACTGTACACAATGGAAACCAATAGCTAGAACCAATAACTGAAAGAAAGGAATGGCGGTTTTCCATTATCCCTTGGCCCCACTTCCAAAACAGCATAAAATTACACTCTTTAAATCTGACAATGTACTGCACATCAAAAGTCTGAAAATTTCCTATAGTACCTACACAGTAGTTTTTCTTTAATGAATTTATCGTAAAGAAATAATCTTAGAGATTTGATTTAGCTACATCGAGGTTTAACTACAAGGATGTTCATCCACCATCCAATTATTTCATTAGCGAAAAATTGAAAATTTTCTATTGCTGTTATAAGATATAACAACAGACTCAGTGGCTGAAACAACACAAATTCATTATGTCACAGTTTCATGAGTCCGGGGGGTTGACTGGTTCTCTGCTTTGAGTTTCACCAAACTAAAATTAAGGTGTCAGCAGAGCTGCATTCCTCGGTGGAGGCTGTAGAGGAGCATAGGTTCCTGTTTCCTTGCAGTAGTAGTTCTGCGGTCCCCATTTTCTTTTTGGTTTCAGCTGAGGGCCATTCCCAGATTCCAGAGACTGCCTGCATTTCTTGGTTTACGGCCCCAACCCCCATCTTCAAAGCCAGCACAGTGAGGCCCGTCCTTCTCAAGCACATCTCTGTGACCTGTGCTTCTGCCTCTCTCTTGCACCTGAAGGTTCCATGTGATTATATTGGGTCCAGGCAATAATCCAAGATATTCTCTCTGTCTGAAAGTTCGTAATATTAATTCCACCTGTAAAATTCCTTCTGTCATGCAACTTAACATAGTCACAGATTTCAAGGATCAGAGCATTTTGATCTTTGAGGGCTGACCACTATAGGGTATCATTGGAAAAAATTGTTGAACATGCATGAACTTAAGAGGAAAACAAATAAAAGTAATGGTGTGGGAAAATAGTTAATGGCATGGAAAAATGCTAAGTAAAATATCACACTGAAAAACATTAAAATAAAAATTATTTAAAAAAAAACAACAACAGAACACCCAATGGTATGGATAGTTTCATCTCAATTTTATAGAGTAAAAATAATCTATAGTTTGATATGTCTAAATATCTATATCTATCTCTACATTTATTCAATAATGATATATTTATCTAGGTGGAAAGGTCCATCCAAAAACATTGAGTGGTTATTTAAGTTTGGGGATTACTGGTGAATTTTTTTAGATTAACATATTTTTGAACTTGCCTAAATGATTAACTATATCATCTACAACATTCACACACATGCGTACACACATGCACAAATAAATTTAAAAATTAAACCTTTCTCCTAAAGTTGAATGCAGTAGGTAGCCCATTGGTCAGCCAACTGACCCATCCAAAACACAAAAAAACTGTTTCTCCTCGATACAGTAATATTCTCATTCTCATGGGACTGAACTCAGTTCCCACATGACAACCCCAATCCCAGGTAGCCTGACCTAATTCTGAGAAATCCAATATCTTTAGCCCAGCGGCCCAATGGCTTCTAAACCAAGTTATAAGAGAAGAACCTCACTGACTTTCTACAGCTGCAATAATGTATTGTTGTTTAATGTCATCTCTGAGAAATTTTTTGACATGGAACAGCCTGAAACATCCATATGTCAATGTTGGGTTTGGTTTAAATTTCAGATAGCTAAAAATAAGTCTTTCTCCTCCTTTTGGTTTTAAAGTATAAGCAGATCTAGCTTTTGATGTAGAAAGCTTATAAACGAAACAATTTGCTGTCTCCACCCAAAGACAGCTAATGCAACTCCAGAAAGAAGGGTCTATGTTTAACAGTTTACTCTACATTCTAACTGTGGTTTCCGTAAGAACATACTGTATACAAACTTTGTTCCTAAGGTTATTTCTGTTGGTGCCAAATTGACTTCAATTCACAAAAATCATGTGGTGCATTCCCATGTAGCTTGGAAGTTTTGTTCTAAAGAAAACAGAAGATTCTTTTCCCTTCAGCAACCATTTCTATTTATGGAAGACCCACTTCCACCCTGGGGATCATACTTAGAATCAGTCACCAAATGCGAGCTTCATTCTTCAAAGACCTAGCAGACTTTTACCCCTACCTACGACTATGTCCTCCCAGTTGAAGAATGGTGGACATATTATAGTGTTATGTTTTAAAAGTATGAGATCTCTTACCAAAATCCTGGGATAAGAAAATCCTTGGGTCCAAATCTTGTCTCTGAGCTTTAACTACCTGTGTTACCAGGAGCCAGGGCCATTTATTCTGTGCGTCCCAATTTGTAAAATGAATATAATAATGTTACCTACATCCTAGGACTGTTGTGAGGTTTAAATGAATTAAACGTATAAAGCTATAAACATATAAAACATTTTCTGGTATATGGTACTAATAGTGCTTGTAAGATAATAACCATGTAAATAAGACAGCAGTACTATTTAGGATATTATTGACCATTAGAGAGAGAGAGAAAGGGAGAGAGGGAGAGATGGAGAGACAGAGATAGACAGAGAGACGGAGCGAGACAGATACGAGAGACAGAGAGACAGAGGAGAGACAGAGAGATTCTTTAAGAGAATCATGACCATTTCCAGAGGGCAAGAAGTTAAAGTCCTGCTAACTAGCAGGCACCTTCCTGCCTCAGGGCCTTTAAATGGTCTTTTCCCTTAATCAGGTGCTTCCTCATTAAAATTTCTGCATGGTCCATTCTCTTCCTTTAGAATTTGGCAATAATAATAACTTCTCAGTGCAGCCCACCCTGATCACCCAATTCAAAATCATACCATCTCCAATGTGGCACCCCCCATTCCCCTTACCTGTGTTCTTTTCTTCTGCACATTTAATATTTTACGTAATTTATTTATTGTGTTAATGTTATGTAAGCTCCAGAAGGGCAAAGGTTTTTGTCTGTTTCTTGCTGCTACAGCCTCAGCACTAAACTTAAAATTGATGCTCTAAAAATGGGGGAGGGGTTGAAAAGCTTAAACTCAGAGCTCTCTATACAACTTATTGAAAATCTCAAGAGGAGTCCTACATCCTGCGAGCCTCTCCCCTGACCGGTCTGTAGTGAAATTTCTAAAGAGAGCAAGTTAGGCGGAGTGGTGGCTGATTGTGGGGAGACCACACTCCAGTCCCATTGCTGCCCTAACCACCAAGTCACTTCAGCTTTCCTTGAATCACGTCAAGGCCCATGTAGATGTAAAACATCCATGTTTCAGTGAGTAGAATGGGGAAATAAGCAATTAGGTTAGTATTTATTTAATGACCACACGCTTAGACTGCTTCAGTTGCCTTTAGCAAAGCTTTGAATAGAGCCTGACCAGAGGCAGCAAAGCAAGCTACATTTTCCATTTTACTTGAGGCTAGAGAATCCTGGTGACTTACATAGAAAGACTGCTCCAGAGGAGAGAAAGAGCAATTAGGGAGATTGTTCTGTAAACTATATAAATGTCTAACCCATGTAGTGTATACTTGAAACTAATAATAAAATAAATTTGTTTGAAAATTCTGCTCCAAGAATCCCAAGAAATGTTAATTATTGTTTTATATAAGATCTCTCAAAAAACCCATAACAGAACTTACTCAATTTAGTTCAGTGACTGACAAATTTAGAAATAAAATCTCTTTTGCATTTCTCTTTGTTTAAAATCTATTGAATAAAGTTTTCTGTTAGGGAAAAAAAAATGTGTTTTGCATCTCTTCTTCTCCCTAACAGAAGTAAAGTATTGGTTTACAAGCAATAGCATCAGAAAGGGGCCCGATGACACTTGGCATACGAAAACCACCACATATTTGGGCAGAGAATGAGGTTCACATGGCCATCTAGCCAGCTCTCCCGTGCTGTGGCAATATTAGCATTTCCACTTCCTGTGTAAGTGTTCTGGTCTGTTCTGGGAAATAGAAGGCCCACAGGAGATCGATCTAGATCTTATCTTTTCTCCTCATCTTCCCCTTGAGATATAGATAAGATTTGGCTTGAACCCCAAATGCAGACGCCCTCCACAAGATTTCTGTGAATTCATGGGTTGGGCATGCTTTTGGTTACCACATATTATTTAGAGTCCATCCGAAGCTGCTATAATAAAGGGACTCAAAATAACAGTGGCTTAAACAAGATAGAAGTTTATTGTCTCTCATGTAATGGTCCGGAGGTTACCAGAATAAGGAAGGTAAAGTTACTCTGTCATCTCTAACGCACATGCCTGAGTTTAAGGTGAGTGATCTAGTTCCTGCCACCATGCCTGCATTCCAGACAGCGGGAAGGGGAAAATGACATGCAGAGCTCATGCTCATGCATTACAAAGACACAATGCAGAAGTGGCACCCCTCATGTCTGCTCCACTTCATGGCCTAGAACTTATCTCAGTGCAAAGCAAGCTTCGAAAGAGGCTTGCAATTGAAGTCATTACCTGGGCTGTCATAAGTCTAACTACAAAAACAAACTTCTGTCAGTAAAGCAGGGAAAAGAATGATGGAGGGCAACCAGCAATCTGTGCCACAGTACCCCTCTCTAGCCACTCAAATATCCATTTATACCATTCTTCCCACAAATAGCTCGGAACATACTTTCCCCATCCTTGAGAGATTCAACCCGATGCTCCATCTAGTTATTGAATCTACCTCCAGGTCTGGGCTCTCCAAAAAGGAGCAATCCTTCCTCTCATCTAGATGCAGCTTCCCAAGGTCTGGCGGAATGTTATCTGCCTCTTTTGCATACACACACACTCTCTGTATCCAGTGATAAAGTAGAAACAAATGAACTGCAATTTAAAACTCCCATTAGGAAAAGAGAAAATGGAAAAACACAGCAGTCACTTGTCCATAGCAATTACCAAAGTTCTCCTCCCCTGACTGAATAAATTTCCTTGATTTGATCCTGCTTCTGCCTGCTAAGTTCTTCCTTCTCCATTATCCTCACTTGTCACATCTGAAGTTAATGTTGTAGGGCAGGCCTTCTTTGGAGATGTGTGGCTTTTGTAATGCACTTCCTGCTTGGGGCATATTTGGGGGATTAGAGTTGTTTTAGGTATGGAAGAATTACAGGCTTCTGGCTATGTGGTTCCAGGTGATCCCATGCATACATAACTACAGCCAAAGAGCTCATCTGAACAGAGCTGTGTGTTTTTTAACTGATTTTATATTTGTTCAATTGTGTTCTACCCATCTCTCTCTCTCTCTCTCTCTCTCTCTCTCTCTCTCTCTCTCTCTCTCTCTCTCTCTCTCTCTCCTCCCTCTCTCTCTCTCTCCTCTCTCTCTCTCCTCCCTCTCTCTCTCTCTCTCTCTCTCTCTCTCTCTCTCTCTAGTAGCTCCCTTGGGATCATCTGAAACAGTAGTTTAAGTGGGAAGGCAACACTTTTAATCTGATTTTTGCTTCTAAATTAGCTCCCATTATCTGGACCAGAAGTCTTATTGGGAAGTGATTGGGGAGGTCTTCCGGCTGTATTATCATCTGTTAAGAGGTGTCCCTTTAGAATATGAGTCACTTTTGTAATTAGCCAGAGGTCATCAATCTAACAATGGCAAGTGGTTTCTAGAACAAATCAACATTCTGAGTTTTCTCAAACAGTTTTACTAAAGTTTCTGAATCTAGCACCATTCATTTTGTTTCCTGAGGTTTCATTACAGATAACTTTTTTTCAAATATTTGGCCATGGCATAACAAGAATCATCAGATTTCCACTTTGCAATGTTTCTCTTTGCCTCCTGCTACTTGACCACTAAGCCGCTTATTTTAGGTTTTGCTATGGCAGCACCTAACTTCTGAAAGCAAATTCTATGTTAGGTAGGATATGGCATAAGATGTCACCACAACAAAACCCAAAGTGCAGTGGCTTCAACAAGACGAAATGATATTTCAATGATTTTAAAATGCAGAGTTTTTATTTTTAAATAATTCTGAAATATGAATGTATCTTATAATCAATAGCATCTTAGCATCTTGTCATGAGTGTTAATTGGCTATGTGTTTTTCTTCTTGAGATTATGTAAAATAATGGTGCTTTTACAATATATGATATCTCAGATTGGACTTTTCTCTCATATTATAGTCTAGACATTGACTATTTAGGACTGGGAGGGCAGCTCTACCATCTTCAACATGCGACTCCCATATTTGCGTCCAAGGTGGCTGCTCCCACTCCTCCATCATTACTAGCCGGCAAAAATGAAGTAAGAGTCAGGGAAGTGTATGTTCATTTCTTTTAAGAGCACAACCTAGAATACATATTTCTACCACATTTATTAGCCATCTTAAATCACATGTTCACACATAACTTCAGAAAAGACTTAGAAATGTAGTCCACCTGGATAATGTTCTCAGCTAAAACTCAGCAGGTTTTTTTTTTTCTTTTATGATAGAAAAGAGAAGAATGGATATTAAGAATTACATTGGGCAGTAAACACACAATGCAATATATGTATGCCTTACTGTTGAATTGCACACCAGAAACTTACTAAATTTCATTAACCAATGTCACCATAATAATAATAATAATAATAATAATAATAATAATAATAAAAAGAATTAACTAACAGCCTTTGCCATACCCTCTGCCTGCTTCCCAATTCCTGTTTCCTCAGCTAATGCAGTGTCAAACCCAATCAGTTCCTTGATCTCCCCAGATTGATTCACTCAGGCAATTTGCATTTGTAGAGGTTCGCTGCCTTTTTTTTGTTGTTATTGTTGTTGTTGTTGTTGAGATTGACTTCACTGAAGCCATGGCTTTGAGGAGACAAGACTTTGATCACAAAAATAAAAGCAACTTTATATTGAATAGTTGACATCTCTGTTCTTGACTTTCTGCCACCCAACAACTGTAGTGCCCGGACCTTTTTCAATCTCATTATCTCATTGTCTTTTTTCACTCCTTACCCTCTCTGCTCTCTCTCTCACTACTCGCTCCCCTTTTTTCAGCCCATATCCAATACAGAACAGGTTTGCCTCTTCACTTTCCTTTAACTCTGTTAACTCATGTCTTCAGAGTCCTATTTTTATCACTAACAGCTTTTCAAAGACTTTTCCTGAATAAAGGTAGATACCTTCAGTAAAAGGAATTTTGATGATGAAGTTAACTATAAAAACAATAATATTATAATGCTGCTTCAGAAGACTGTCAGGATTCCCAGGGAAGAGTATAGAAGTCAAGTCCAAATGCTTACATTTAACCACATGTCACTTGACAGAAATCTAACATGGAGAAACTATGATTCAGCAAATCCATAGAACTGAGCATTGTCTTACTCTGCGAGTCATTTTGAGAACAAGTCCATAAAATATTTATTTTCTGCCTTGTTAACCCTCTAACAATATAATTTTCTGTATTTGCCCACCAGTTTCCTCACTAAAGTCTCTAACAATATTAGCACCATCCACACGTCAATGAAAGTATCTACTCAGTTGTAAAATCCATATAGCTTTTCCTTAGATGCCAGTAATTAGGTATTGATGAGCTTCCATATTCAGAAGGCAGCCATTTATCTTTCCCCTCATCTCTGTAGAGTTTATGCTCTCTATTCATATTCTCTTTTCATGCCTGGGTATCTGCTATTTATGTTCTTTTTCTCCACATTTTATTTGAACTGAAAACATGCCCATCAGTGCTCTCATTAATATGTACAAGATCCGTCCAGCATGGGGGCCTGATACTATCCATGATTTCCATCCAGTTTTCCCGGCATCTGTGGCTCACTACCATGCTTGGAAGTTCCAAGTGGGACAGATTTCAGACCCTGCCAGCATCCTGGCACAGATATGGTGGATTTTAGCGTGACTCCAACAGTTATGTGTAACTCTGGGTATCTGAAGGGTAGTGTGTGTCTGGTGGCCTTGTGCCACTCATTGTCAGCCTTTAGGTTTAGGTCAATTCCTTTAAGTTTGGGTCAGTTCCTGTAATGGCTGAATCACGCTAGTAACAATCCCTTTTAATAATCACTAGACTTTTAGATTTTGCTTCCATGGAATTATATGTGAATGCCTCATATGGTCAAGAGAAGGAAACTCTGCATGCCTATATTTAAATGCTACAAGTAATTCCCGCTCACTCTAACTCTATCCAGATGTGGATATTCTGTGCCCATGTAAATTAGATGGCTTTCTTTCTTTTCGGCCTTGTCGAGAATCTGCACTCTGACTCACACCAAAAAAAAAAAAAAATGGAAAGAATGTGTGGCAACTACACACAAGACAAGCTATTTTAATAGTAGAAGCTCTGTTAAAGAGAAAATCAGCGCTTTTGTGCTGCAAACAACAGCATTTGCATTTCGAGGGGCTAGACACTATGGCTCAGTAAGAACCAGGCCAAGGACGGCCTTTCGTCCTGGATGGCAACTGTTCCCATAGTTGGATTTCTGGTTTGGGTTCTAAGTATTCTTGACTAGGAGCCACATCTGTTCTCTGCCCCCAGACTTGCTGCGGTGACTTTCTAAAAGGGAAGAATTATTCTGAGATAATGGGCCCTCTGTAGTGCCTACAGCATTTTCCATTCTATTCCTCTTTCTCTCAAGTAGTGATCTGCACTCAGGCAAATGTGGGCACCAAAAACTCTCAACACAAAAAGCAATTCACATGGCTCATCATGTTTTGTGTTCCACAAAGTGTCTCATTTAAAGCACATCCCACTAAAGGCCTGTTTCACTAAATTGGGCTCTTACACAATGAAAAAACTAAAGAAGAGAAAGGGAAAAAGGCAACCCATCTCTTCTTTGCCATTCTTGAGTCATTTACTGATTGCTCTTTGGAAATGCTTGTTCCCTGACTGACAGAATTGAATTAATCTTCAGTCTACCTTCATTTCACCCCAAACTTGCCGTTTCTTCTATGATACAGTAGTGGGGAGAAGGCCCACAGATAGTGGAGGTAGCTTTAGCACCAAAAGTAATGACGCTGCCTTTTCACAGAATGGTATCGGAGCCACTCTCTGAGGCTCACCCCAACCCTGCTGGAAACCCACCTCCTCACTTCCTTCTCAGACTCTGCCCCAGTCACAGTCCATGTCATTTGACATGTGTGTTTATTTACCCTTAACTAAATGTAGGGCTGAGAAATAAAACTTAGAATAAATAGAATAAATCACCACTGAGACTTATGTGTGTGATGGACCATAAATGCTTTAGAAAAGAAAACCACATTCCACTGACCAGGTTCTTACCATTTACAGAGTGTCTTCTTAGGCAATATCATGTTTGATCCTCACAGCAATTCCGGGAGGTAGGCCGGGCAAGTTTACTACTCAGATTTTCCAGACAAGGAAAATGGAGCACAAGGAGGAGCGTTAACTCCCCAAGATCTCAGAGCTCATAACAGGAGGAAGGAAGACTCAAATTAGGGCTTCTGATTTCTAACCCAAAATTATTTTCATCACATTTTAACCAAACTCTCCAGATTCACTATCCTACCTACTGATTGTCTAACTTGTTAGTCTCCCAAAGGTGAGAATTTCAGGACTGGCATTGATATGAGAATAGGGCAACTGACTGCCCCAGTTTGCCTGGAATTCTCAGTGCTATAGCTGGTCGACCTAGCAGGCAGCACTTTCAGGGAAGGAGAGCCTGTTAACAGCCATGCCCCACTTCAGTCAGCATGCACCATTCTCAGGCAAGGTGTGCTCTTTCCAGAGGGCATCTTTAGAAAATGCTTTCAGAAAGATGAAATCCAAAGGGCCTGATCTTTTGATGAGGCATGCAAGAACTCTTCAGCAGCCCTCTCCTATGACGCCAGACTGATTAAAGGAACAATGACTCTGCTCCTCAGAGTGTGTCCAGGACTGATAGTCCTGAAGCTATCTTTCCCAGGTGGTCAGAGAATAGCCCTCCCACCTGGCTGGACTGAAGCCCTGTGAAACTGTGTGGCCACTGGGAGGGTGGCAGTTTGAGTAGGAAAGAGAAAAATAAGAGACTTGTTTGTGAGATTTTTCCGCAGTGACCTGGAGTTCTTGGGGATTGTTTGTTTTGATGATTGAGTTACTCCACCAAAGAGAGGTATGATGCTGACATTTAAATAACTTCTGTCCACTGGATACCCTCCTGCTCAGAACAAAACAGAGCCTCTACTATGTATGCTTTTGATACTAAAGCAAGCCTGGGCCCCTCACTGTATATCAAGACAAATGCAGCAATGTGTATCAAAACCCTTAAAAATGTTCATAACCTTGAGCCCATAAATTTTCTTTGAGGAATTAATCAGGGATACATAGGTTAATATTAATTATAATAAGTTCATCATCTCAGGGCTATCATCTTGGCATGCTTTTTTATTACTGGCTGCTCAGGAGGTCTGAGATCATTTGCAGCACTGGTAAGACTGACTGCAGGACAACTCGAGCAGTGTTCATTGAGGTTTAGAAAGAGCAGGGCTTGACCAGGGCACTGGTAGGGTGGTTCAGAAGTCCACATCCAGGTTGCAGATAGCAAGAAAGGTGAGTGAGTGGCTGAAAAGCATTCTGGGAAGTAGTTCAGCCACAGGAAGGAAACCAGGCATATCAAGTTTATCCCAGTAATAAAGGCTTGGATCTTGGAGGGATGTAGAGATGCCAAGGCAGAATGAAGATTATTCTCTAACATCTCCCCTACCCATGCCCTACAGGCATGTCTGAGGCCTAATAAGAGGGAGGACTAGAAGCAGAAAACTGAAAGAGTAATTTTATTAAACTGTAAGACACTCTGGGACCCAAGGGACACTGCCTTGGGAACCTTTCGGTAAAAGGCAAGGCACATGAATGAGAGAGCTGTTCGTCCCACTCTGCCACAAGATCCTGCCCAGCTTTTGCACCAAGGGGACCCCAAACAGCAACTGGCCAAGAAATACTGTTCCTGAAGCAGTGGGAGATGCTGCAATTTTTTTTTTTGTTGTGTTTGTGTGTGTGTGTGTGTGTGTGTGTGTTAATGCCTACAGTACGTGGTATTCCTAGGTGGTCTCACATCCAAGTACTAACCAGGCCTGACCCTGCTTAGCTTCTGAGATCAGATGAGGGCATGTTCAGGGTGGCATGGCCGTAGATGAGATGCTGCGGTCTTGCTCAAGCCATGTAGAGGGGCCATGTATGACCAAGGCAGCTGAGCATCAAAAATACTGAGAGATGGACATAGGTAAATCAATTTCCAGGGTTGCAGAGATAACCTTGGGGACCTTGAGAGATGGGATTGGTGTCAGGTAATTAGAATTAAACATCATAATTTATAATACATTATACCAAATGTCCAACATAAGAGATAGTTTATAGAAGGGAAGACATGGCCATCTCAGGAAATATTATGTAGGCATTAAAAATGTCCTGTTAGTATAATATGTAATTACAGAAAATGATTATGATATATTAAGTTTATTAAAAAGTTTGTAATACTTATATGTATATAAGCTATATGTGTGCATATGTGTGTATATGTGTGTGTGTATATATATCTCACATATAGATGTAGATGTCCCAGACCTTTCCAGACAAATAAAAGTAATTATCATCATCAAATTTATTTCATTATCTTCCCTATTAGAGTCTAAGTTCCTTAAGAAAGAGAACCTTCACTACCTTGTTCACCTTCACATTCTTATAACCCAGACGACTATCTGGTTCATAGTGTGTAATTGATAAATTTTATCAAATCAATAGATGGCTGTTGCAACCCAGACTGTTATCAAGATAATTCCTAGACATTAGGACCTCTCAAAATATTCCTCAGTAATTTTGGGAAGTCTCCAAAGAAGTCAGCTTCAACATCTCCCTGTTCTTTCTCCATGGTCAATTTGTCCACATCCTCTGACCATGAAATGTCACTATTACTATTGCCTACAGTCAAAATCTTGACATCTGTACCGAGGGTTCTCTTCTAATCCTTGGAGTGTCAAAATGCTGGGTTTGATTCAGAGCTTAGAAAAATGAAACACACTTTGTCACTTGAACCCAAAGCAGCTCTGCTTGGCCCAGAGGCTGGCAGTCTTCTTGAACAGTGATTCGAGGCCTTCATGCCTCTGACCATAAAAGTTCAAATCTAATAAAAGACTTTGGTAAAGGTAAGACACTATACTATTCACATCAGCTTTTCTGCTCTCCTTATTAATCCAAACTCTCCTCTTCATCAATAATAAAACTCTCTTGCATTATAATATGCAAACAGATTCCAAGAGAAAGGAAAAGTGAGAACATATTTTAGCACTAACTGCATCTGGCCTCAACTCAGCCAGTCAAATATGCCTTAAGGTGAGATAGAAGAGTTAGAGTTAGAGATGCTAGTGTTCCATAAACAATTATCTTTCCTGCTGAGTTCTGAACCAGGTTAGAGACAACCCAGAAAAGGAAGGCAGATGAAGATTCAGCTATCATCTTCATTGCTGCAAGGCTGATCAATAACTAATTCTCATATATTATGACTTACATCTGCAGGTAAACAAATTTCCTAATCTTCAACTCCTAGTAGCCAGATTTAACCTCCCAGCCTCTCCAGAGATCTACCATAAACCTACACTGAGCTTTCTGTATGAATGAGAGCAACTGGAGCCACAAGCCCTTGTCAGGAACACCCTCCAGTAAGCAAAAAGATGGAGGACCTGGGCTATTCATAACTAGTTCTTCTCTCAAACTTACCAATTCAGGAACCTTAGGATAAGAGTCTGGAAATGTTGTGATTAGTGTGTGTTCCTTAATATGGAAAGAAACACCAGAAATGGAAAATAAATTTCCCCTTAATAACAGAGATAGAGATAGAGCTACATGAAGGATAAAGACCCTGGGTGGTAAAATTATGGGTAATTCCTATTTTCTTCCATAAATACATGGAAGTGTGTGTGTGGTGTAATTTTCCATATTTTTCTCTAAGTATGTAACATATTTGAAATCAAATTGGAAAAGAAAAGTGATTATTCAGGGTTATATTTCAAATAAAACAAACAAAGCCAAGAAAAAGAAAAAAAATCAGTTATCTTAGCTCCTGGCTGGGAGACTCAAACACCTTGACACTTGATGGCACCAAACCTGGATTCATGGCCCAGTTATATTACAGAAATGAACTCTAGGCCTCCGGCTCAGGGAAGAAAGAGGCTCAGAAATTTGCAGGCTAAGGACTAGAAAGCCAGCAAGAATATGTTCATCTGAGGCTCATCAAAGACATGACAAGGGTCCATTGACCCCTTGTAGCCAGTTTGGAGATTCCAAAGAGAAGAAAAGGTTGGCCAGACTGTAAATTCATATGGATGTGATTCTAGGGTATGAAAGCCTGGGTGCTGCTGGTGGACTGAGGGGAAGAACCTAAAACATCTCAGAATCACAGCAGATCAGAGCTGGGAAAATCATTGGGGAAAGCTGAGAATCTGATGTTCAGCCTTCTAAATTCACTGTTGAAGAAAGAGAAAATGGAGAGCTCAGCGATTTGATGCGGATTCCACAATTCTTTGGTGACATCATGGCATCTTTGACTTTTATTCATTTTTTTTTCAGTTAGAAATTATAAGTGCCATGTAGCAAGAGTGAAATAATTGAAACTGTAAGAATTGAATTGTAAGAAAGTTGTCTGGCCTTAAGAAAACTCCTCTTCATAAATACAACCAGGTAGCAATGCAGGATTTACTCTCACCACGAAGAGAACCAAGGAGTAAAAAGTTGCCGCCATTTCCTAAAGTGTGATCAGTGGGGCTCTAAATCCATGGGATAACAATAGTATGATATGGAAAAACAGGGATAGCACATCATTTTGAGACATACTGGGTTAACCAAAGTTTTAAATGATGTGAGTGCTAATGTATTTGTGAATTTGCATTTCGAACACTTTCAACCATAGAAACTTTACTCATCTTGCAGGACTAATGTTGTACATATGTAATTTGATAATGTCAGGATAGCAGGTCACTATGTTAGGCCAAATCTATTATTTATTCATAGTAACCATGCCTAGGTTGTCCAGGGGTGTGCCCTTTTACACAGACCTGAATCCTTCCTATGATAGTTAAAAATTCTACTCAGGAATGTTTCCCATCCAGTCATCTTCTATTTGGGAACCACATGTCTATTTATTTTCATTTTTCTAATTTTCTTATTCCATTATCAGTAGTTCAAAAATAATTTTAACTGTAAGAGATACAATAAAATATCTTTCTAAAATTCCAGCATTATTTTGGTCATACATTTCTCTTTTGATAGGCTATAGAACTATGCTAAAAAAGTTCCTCCAAAATCAGTAATGTCTGACAGAGATCCTAGGCAGGAAACAAATCAAACAATCTCAATTCGAATAATATCTGTTCATTCACTTCTAAAATGAGAAGACTGCAAAAATTAACACTGCGTTATTGATTTTATGTTTTTGGTTACTTTTATATTAAAAAAAATAGGTTTCTTTGTCAAATTGGAGTTTTAAAAGACACCTATCATTGGGATGAACTATGGAGACTTTAAGCATCACTCTATATAGAGAGAAGTAGTGGCATATTAAATGCTATAAGTAGATATACAATCTTGTGGGCAGATCTTACTATGAATGGGCTGTTTTCTTAGCCGTTCCTAAATAAACTAGAAATTGGCTAAATTATCATTAGGTTCTGCAGAGTCAACAGATAAATCCAGATACAAAAAAAAGTCAAAACCAAGAGATAAAACATAGGCACAAGGTAGAAAAACTTGGTCAAGAATAAAGAGTGAGTGTCTCTGAGACCACTTAACAGCAAAAATTCTTCTTTGTTTCAAACCTTTTTCAAGGTATGAGAATATTCATGATGAATGTGACTAAAAATATGTAACAGCCTTGCCAAAGTTCTTTAAAGTCATCCAAACTGTCAGAGTGTGTCATTCCTAGTGAAGACAATTTAAAACTTAGAACATACAATCTTTCATGTAAAATCTATTTCTCCCTGGAAGAAAATACCATAATCCCACCCCCAAACTAAACTGCCAACTATTGGTCACCAGTAGGAGATTTTTATGGTCATCAGTAGGAAAATATTGGTCTTCATGGTCTAAAAAACTCTGTTTCATAAACAGGAGCCTGTCTTAACAAATATCTTAACAAATACTTTCTCAAGAGGCCATAATTAAAGAAATATTTATCCTTAAAAGTAGAAATGTTGATAGAAGCATAATAGATTAATTTCTTAAATTCTTCTTTCCTGCTGTGAAAGTTAGTCTGTGTTCGCTTTTCAGAAAGGATTTTGATTTCGCCCAGGGCTGAAGCAGAGTCTGCACTGCAAAGAGGGTTGGAAGTGGTGGCTACTTAAAAACTATAGGTTGGAATAATAGCTATAATGGAAGAGAGCACTAGAAGAGGAACAGAAGGGAGGGAGGAGATAAGAAAGGAGATCGAATTCAATCCATGTCTCCTTGTTCTTCTATACCCTCTTCCACATTTGGGCTACATTCTCAGATTCTAGATGTTTGCTGAATTTCAAGCCCTGATTCCTTTCCACAGTCACAGATATTTTTTAAATTAACTATAAAATGGCAACACTACTTTATAGCAGATATTTCATGTAAGATTAGGTACATTCATGTGTGGGACTTTGAGAGTCAGACACACACACATACACATAACACACACAATCAGAAGAACAAAGAGAGAGGAAGCAGAGTGAGAAAACCTGCCAATAGCTCAGCCAAAGCCTTCTAAATTTAAAAAAAAAAAAAAATGGAGGGAATGAACCTCTGCAGCAAAGAGGGGCAGGAGAGGTTTGGAATCCACCTGAGATCAGCTGAGCAGGAGGAACTTCAAGCAAGTCCTCAGACCTCAGAGCTCTCAGACTTCAGAGAGCAGATCTGGCTTTGGCCATGATACCACAGGGCATAGGAATGGAGCCGGTAAGACAGGAACAGGCAGTGGGTATTCTGTGGGAAAACTAGTGGACAAACTCACCTGGGAGTGACCCATGGGGACTGCTAAGATGTTCATCTATCATGGGAGGAACACGAAAAAGGCCAAGGTTTAGCAAGCAAACATGAGCTCCTATGAGCATGAAAGCACTAAAATAAGGGAGAGGGCTGAGAGAGAGAGAGAGAAAGAGAGAGAGAGAGACAGAGACAGAGAGACAGAGACAGACAGAGACAGAGACAGAGAGACAGAGACAGAGACAGAGAGACAGAGAGAGAGAGAGACAGAGAGTGGGAGGAAGGAGAAAAAGCAGAATATAGGCCTGGTAGAGAACAAAAGATACACTTGGAAGGAAGGGGCTCAAGTGTTCTGATTTTGGGGGCCCCTGGACAGTTGAAGTCAGTTAATCATTCCTGAAATTCTTGATGCTGGTGGCCTTCTCCAGAGGAAGATAAGATTGGTCCTCATCCGTATGGCTAATAACCTCCCTCCCTGGGCATTTTATTACTGTGATACAGCGCCTTAAGCCTTGCTCTTCCATTAAACTGCAGCATTAAAATTATGTAAGATTTTAGGATACTTTCATTCCTACAAGGACAAGTCAAAATCCACAATTACAGTGTTTATATAGTGCAGATATATTTTAAAACAAAATATAAGTAATGCCCTTGCATTTTGCAAAAGCAATCCTATTGAAACATTAAAAAGTTTATAGTTTTTATCACTCCGCAGGATGTTTTCATTTTATTTGGTCCACGTCTCAAACTGTATTTTGTTTTAGACTTCTGTTCATTTTCTTTTGTTTGTGAAGAGCTATGTCAGCCTGAGTCTCAATTTCCTCAAACATTCTGGTTCAAAATGAATTATTGATTAGAGAAAAAGTAATGTCATCATCTGGGTCCCTTGTTTTCTTCCTCGGTTCCAGCTGTGTGCTCAACACCGGCTCTTCCTAACCTTCTTCTGAAAAGCAAATGTATCCAGTCAAAAGTAGGAAGGAACAGAAATTCAAATGGTGCAATCGAAAGGGCAACGGTAAAGGTGTAGAGCTGATAGCACCCTATCAAGATAGTGTTGCAAGAAGAATTGGCCATGGCAGTCAGAAAGATTCTCTCACGTCAGAGGCTTACATGGTGATAGCTGGTAAATGAGTGATATTATCAGAGGTTTGGATTAGTAGAAGTCAAAAGGGCTGAAAGAAAAATCAAAAGCACAACATTCGACTGTAAATACTGTGCCTATATGAAACATAGTAAGAAAAATTCACTTATGTTACAAACTGGATAAACTTAAGTAAAGTTTATCTGAGACATTCTTAGACCGAATCACACACCAGGACAAAGATGACTAGAATTGACCTTTGGAAAGAAAGAAGCAGGAAGTATCCATAAAGAAACCTAAAACTAAGGATTTTTTTCCTTGTGTAGAGTAAGCTCACTCAAGGAAACAGCATTTTGCATTAAAGGGGCAGTCCAGAAATAAAATGAAATACTCACTAATCCTGAAACTATTTGAACAGCCCTCAGAAGCCCCCTTCAGTATGGTACTTCCTACTTCAAAGTGTCAGACACATGGCAGCATGCACCATGCCAGGCAGCAGTTTTCCATCTGAGATGGTACATAGGGAGGGAAGAGAAAAACAGCAGCCACTGGAGATCTGTGTGAGGTGTCATCCAAGTCATTTTGATTCCAGAAGCAAAGTGGCTGCATTTTCCATTGATATGAAATAAAAGAGAAAACAGTTTGGATGCTTCCTTAGCAAAGATTTGGGGGAGCATTTCTCCCCAGTGAGGAGTCAGACCAAGACCAGCGATAAGTCAAACACCAGTGATATCAAAGACTCAAATCCCAGCATGATCTCTGACACCCTGTAGTCAAAAACGCCCATGATACAGAACTGTCAGGAAAAGAAGCATAAGAAGCTCTGGAGGTCCTAAAGTCCATTGTGACCTGGAAAGGGGGCTAGCCAGGAAGGGCAAGTTAGGAAGATAAAGGTAAGAGGTAGATTCTAATATGTCCTACAAAATAATCCTACACATAGTATTAATCTCATATATTTCTGAAACCTTAATAGCTCCCAACACACTTTCATATACATTATCCCATTTAATTTCTGGAATCATGGGGCCTGTACAACTTCAGGCTCCAACAATTCTTAGCCGTGGTGATCTTGGGCCAGTCATCTCCATGAGCTGAAGTGTCATCATCTGTAAATTGTAGATAATACAACTACTCACTTCCAAGCATTAATGTAAGGATTAAATGAGATTGTATATACAAATCTCTTCATGTGGCACCTGAAAAAAATAGAAAGCATTCGATACATTTTATCCACTTTTTAAATTATTTATAAACTTTATGCTAACTCTGAGAGGTGCCCAGGGCAGGTATTATCATTGCCATGTTACAGGTGAAGAAACTAACATTCAGAAAGTGACTTGCCTAATAGTGCAAAGGTGTAGGCCCTCAGAGAAAGAGACTAGAAAATGTATTGCACAGTCAGAAATAAGAAAGCTGTAATAGTAGCATCCTGGTGTTGTATTTGCATCTCATCACAGCTGGAGAAGGGTCAGAGGAGCAAATGAGTTTCAGATTTTTAAACCAAAGGGAATTTGACAGAAAATCTTCCGGTGTTCACTATGCATCTCAGAAGTAGGATCATTCTGATACTCACTCAGAAAGACTTAAGTTTTATAGTCAGGAGGATCCCAGGAGACAGTAGGGTCCAAGAGGGTAAGGAGGGTGCCGCTTATGGGAGAAAGGCGTGCTACACTAGCCTGGACGTACTTGCTCACGCACACAGTGTTTGGTGAGGACTTCCTCCCACGAGCCAGCAAGGCCAAGTGCGTGCAGCTGCTCTTTAGTCACATCTCCCATCTCAGACCGTAAAACATCGACCCTCTGGAATCCCCATAGACTGACTCATGGTGGAGCGAGCTGAGGACTCACTACTTCGGGCTACCAAAACTTAAAATAAAATATTACTATTACCATTGTTATGAAAACGTGTTAATGGATCACAGACATCTCTGGCTTTTTAAGCAGAGTACATCGAGTATAACTTAGTCTTTACTTGACAACTCGAGGACATCTTCATGAACATCCATTACTACACTGGCTGTACACAGTCATCCTCTTGGGATATTTTGAAGTGTGTTAGAAAGGGGTTGCCACTGAACTAAATAGTTCCAGATTACTGGCATTTCTTAGTACTTCTCTGTGCTTCTTTTAGTATTATTTTTGTCATCTAACCATGAACACTATCTTTTCTCTTGCCCTTGCCTGCCTATTTCTGTCTCTTGGTCTCTCCAAGCCCCTTTAACTTGGTTTTTCTCATCTATCATAGACAGATAAATTCTATAAAATAGGTTGTAAAATATGTACAAATAATACCTTTAAAATTTAATTTTATAATATGTGAATTAAATCTCAATAAAGCTATTTTTAAGTGCATTGCAGACTATAAAATCTTACAAAAGGTGAAATATTATGTCACTATTTATTTGTGTGCTAAACTATTTTACTTTTATTTAAAAATAGAGAAGCACAAATAGACTCTTAGTGAGCACTTAGAATTATTCTATAAGTAATATACCTAAGAGTTAAGGTATTATCTTTGAAACATCTATTTTTGTTTATTTGACTTTTTTGACTTAGTTCTTTTTTTATATTAAAATGTACATTTTTCAATTTATTTAAATTAAGTCATATCTTATATAAATAAACAAATACATTAGCCTTTCTTTTAATACACAAGTGCTAAATTTGTAATAACAGGGATTAAATTGTTAACTTAAATATAGTCATGAGCCACTTCACGATGGGTATGTTCTGAGAAGTGAACCGTTAGATGGTTTCCTTTTTGTGTTAACATCATAGAGTGTACTCATACAAACCTAGATGATATAGCTGACTACTGGAATTGTATGTGCAATACTTTTATAGGGTTGGTGGCTTGGTAGGTTCATTTGCACCAGCATCCCCATAAACACGTGAGTAATTATAGTGTAAGGCCTGACAGTTGGCTTTTCTTTTCATAATGCAAGTGCCTGGCTTAAGCTTTGATTGTGAAAGCATCTATTTCAAGGATTTATTATCTCAAATAGATACACTGCCAGCCAGAGGACTAGATAAAGAGCCAGATCTCCTCCCCTCACTGAGGCTCCTTTGTTTTAGGGATCTTGGTCAACTTCAGTAACTGACCATTTGGGCTACTTGTTTTCTTCTCTTTCCATACTTTAAATCATTGTTCTTATGCTTTAAATTTGCCGATAAAGAGTGAGCGCGCAAAACCCTAGGCTCCCACCCTTGACTCTTGGCATGCCTTGTATGTTACAGGCCCCATAAGTAATAAACTCTTTTTTTTCTTCAAAATTTCCTAATGGTTATCTTCGAAGGGTTTGACTTAGTGCTTAATCTAAAGTGATGTTAATTTTAGTGAACTGTAGTATGACTATAGACTCTTTGATTAAAAACCCACCCTTATCCTCTGTTCATTCATTTGGCATTTTTAAATGATCTAATAAGCACTGGGCCCTAGAAATAAACATAAATCTCTGAGTAACTCAGGTCTTCCTCATGTGGATTTTAGGTGGAAATTTCTAGGAAGTATAAGTTTTGATGCTTCCTTGATTTGTGTTACCATCATAACTCTATGACCCTGAATCCAATTAGTTCCCAGGGAAACATTATAACCAATCAACTGAGAGACCAGGCATTGCTAGAAAACTGGTCCATGGAGTATGGATCCTTGATAGAGAAGAATGCTGAGAAGTGAACAGAGAGCTGCCTTCAGTTGTTGCATTCTCTAGTGCTTTTGCATGAAGCGTCTAGAACTTTGTTATTCAAAGTATGGTTGCTCAGAACAACAGCAGCATCAGTAGCACATGGTAGCTTGTTAGAAATACAGAATCTTAGGCTCTACTCAAGACCTATTAAATTAGACTCAGCCTTTTAAAAGTTGCTCAAGTGATTCATATGCTCATTAAAGTTTGAAAAGTACTGAGCTAGATAATATTGTACACAAGCATTCCTGAAACACCTGGCACTTTACCCACTGCAGTAACTACATTTTTCAGAGCCCTTAGAAAATGATGCCAAACACAAGAGGCCACCATTAGACATAGACAGAAAGCCCACTGGTCAGTAGGCAGAGATGGTCTTGATGCTGAGCAGATGTTCAACATATTTGTTGAGCAGCCAGAGACCACTGCTGTTCTCTTCACTATGCCTGTCAGGTTCAATAACTCTTCTCCAATGACTCATCTCTTTATACACATGTGTTGTAATTTCTTTAAAGACCAGCTTGTCAACAGCATTCAAAACTGGGTATTTTTTTCTTTGTTGCAAAACTTCATCCATATTCCTGGAAATAATGCCCCCCATGCTTAAATTCAACTCTAGTCTTCCTAACACCATTTCATTCATCTACTCATTCACTTGAAAAGTACTTACTGAGTGCTTATTATCTTTTACATTCTCCATTCAGTGACCACCATGTAAACATTTGCCTCCCTTCTACATCAACCGGCTTGCTTGCTTATTTTCCTTTAACACTTAGTTTTCACATCTTACATAAGACTGGAAACATATTTTTAAAATACAAATATGACTTCTACCCTTAAAATATTAATACTATAATTGAGCAGGCAAGATATGGAATTTTGAAGTAGCTGGAGAATAAATTTTCAAGACCACATGGGGATGATATGTGCTATACTAGAACAAGCACTGGATATGCATGAGAGGAGATCTGGGAACAAGTTCTGGTTCTCCATTAACCTACTTCAGACTTTTAGACAAACCCTCTGACCTCTATGATTCAACTACTAAAAAGGTGTTGAATCATCTGATCTCAAAAAGAAAAAAAATTCTCTTTGTCTCCAATACCTAAAAGCACAGGGATAGATCCCAAATTACATACAGAAACTCTGATGGAATTCAAGGTGGAAAATAAGCAGCATGTAATTGATTAAAGAGACTGTTTGTTTCCGTGATTAAGAGCCCTGACTTTGATAGCAAACAAATCTAGGTTCAAATCCCTGAGGTAGTATTAGCTAAATACCCTTGAGGCCTTTGACAAATCACTCAAT
This sequence comes from Eonycteris spelaea, assembly GCA_003508835.1. NCBI lineage: Eukaryota > Metazoa > Chordata > Mammalia > Chiroptera > Pteropodidae > Eonycteris > Eonycteris spelaea. Next base: position 992,866 of record PUFA01000162.1, read on the forward strand.
ATCTTTGATTCTTGGTTTTCTCATTTGTAAAGTGGGGATAATAATAATACCTATCTTGGAATCATCATGAGGATTAAATGGAATAATTCATGTAAAGCCCTTAGCACAGTGCCTGATGTAAAGGATGTGCTAAATAGATGATGATAACAATGCTGATGATGGCGTTTGTTGTATCTTCGGGAAGGTCTTTCGGGAGCATGCAGGTCTTTCCAATAAGGATAAACTTCAACTCTCAGTTGGAAGAACTAACAGGATATGTGGGACAAACTACTAAGGAACTGACCAGCTGACAGCAGAGGAGCAGAAGGAAGTAGAAAAGCTAGAGAAGATAGAAATGCAGGTAAGTTCATGGATAACTTTGTTGACCAGAATGGATGTAGAAGGAAAAAAATAGTTTGACAGAAAGAGCTGGACATGATGAAGCAGTGTTTGAGTACAGTGGTTCTGGTATCTCTGATGAGGAGCTGAGAGACTGAAGGAAGGGAGACCAGCCAGGTGCCTATGGGGTAGTCACTGCTGGGTAAAATGCTGAGAGCTGGACAACAAGGCCAAAGATCAAGAAGAAATGGCAATCCTCTGGAGTTCCCCAGATAACCTCTTCAAGATTCTTCTCAAGAAATTTCTTTTGATCTCATGCGGACATCCATGTTTAGTATTTCTTCCCACCCCGATTTAAACTGGAGGAAACAAGCAATCGTGCCTGTGAGCGTGAAGCTAGGCAAGAAGCTGAGATCACATCCTGTCTGTGAGGTCTGAGTCAGAGAATCCCGTAAGAGGATATTGAGGGTTACTAAGCAGGCCATGTCACTTTCAGCTTGGCTTTAGTCAGAGATCTCGTCGGATAAGAATGGGACCCAAGCCCTCGAGGCATGGCAAGGCCTCTGCCACGCCATGTGGTTGCTATTACTGAACCTAAACAATAAGCCGAGCATTTGTACAGGCTGTTTCTACCCTAGTCTCCTTCACAGTCCGCACCATAGGGCTGTGTGGGAAGAACAGAGACTGCCCCAACATAGCCGTGGGAGTCAACCACTGTTTCCTAGAGACACCCCAGGGGTGCAAGCATGAAAGAGCTTTGCCTAATTACAGACCAAATTGACCAGAACTTTGCTCCTGTGTTTATCACAAGTTGTCCTGTGGCATGCTTCACTTGGGCTGAGTGCACTCTGGAGTATAGGCTCTTTTCCACAGCTTCCTCTATGGCAAGCATTGCCTTGGCCCTTTATTGTAGAAAAAGAAACTATCATATCTGCAGAGAGGTGCCTGCTGAGGTGGGACATCAGTGAGAAGGACAGTTCAGCATTGCCCCAACACACGTCACACTCTCCCACATGCCCACCACTGCCCCACTCCACCCTACTACTAGCATGACTTCATCTTCCACAATCCCAGGAATCATCTGCCAGAAAAATAAAAGATGTGATGGGAGTTAGAAACAAGCTTTCAAAGCAGGACATGTGGCCATGTCCCCATGGCCATGACCAAAGAACAGAATGGTTCCTTTAAGGTCATCACAGGAAGCATCTCCTCAGTCTTTTCTTCTTGCCCTTTAATGAGTAAGCAAGCAATTACTCAGTGTCTGCTGTATTAACAATAGTCCTAGATGCTTTGATAGATTCCACAAAGTCTCTGATAATCTTCTTGGTGGGTGTGGCACAGGAAAAAAGAGAAGACTTTTGGAGACGATGACATTTGAGTGGGATCGTGGATGATGAGTAGGGTCCTCCAGCCAGGAACATGTTCCTAGGACTAACCTGAGAGGTCCCATTCCTTTGGGGGTGGGTGGGAGGTGCTCTGCTGCTCACGAGGCCCAGCAAACGCAATATTCCTAGTGAGTGGGGCTCCATCTTTTTAAATCCGATCTCAGCCTCCCCTCCTCTCACCCTGATGTTTCTGAAGGTATCTCCCACAGTAGAGAGTACCCAGTTATTCTAGAAATTAGAACCTCTTTGCTATTAAATGGCTTTCCCTTCCTGTCTTTTGCTGGCCCCACTCTTATCTAACGCTAGCACTCACAGCACTAAAACTTCAGCACTAACATAGTTAAAACTGCGACCTTATTTTCTACATGAAAACTTGGGAGCTATGGTCCAACTCAGCAAAATGGTGTTGTCAGAGCTCGAGGAATTATAGAGATGCCTGAGGGGCTCGTCAAAGAGCTTGGTAAAGTCTAAGTGGGCCATCTTTCTGCCAGGACAGCCCCCTTCCTATTTCTCTTGTGAATTGGGCATCCATGTAAGAATTTGCAAAAGGAGGAGGTAGCCAAGAAAGTACCAGTACATCCCCTCCACTGCCCCTTTTAATGCATATGAGTTGAGTGCACAGTGCTTGGTAGATATGCACAGTACTTAAAACTGTAGGACCAAAAGTGGGTAAGATCTAGAACTTGCCTTCAAAAACACAATAGCAAAAAGAAAACAATAAACCTTCACAATCTACATGGTAGGGAGATACATAAACGAAAGTGTTTAGAGCACAGACTAAGCCAGACTATGTAGGTTCTAAGACTTGTGACCACAGACAAGTTATTTCAACTCTCTGTGCCTATGTTTTCTCGCATATAAAATAAACCTAATAATTGTACTTAGCTAATTTGCAGTATGAGGATTTAGCGAACTAATATATCTAAGGCACTAGAATAGAGCCTAACATGTGTAAACACTGTGTAAATATTTTTAAAAGAATAATAATGAGGTGAGTGCATTTTGTACCAAGTGCTGGGTGGGGGTTGCTCAGAAGACAGAGTAATTGATTCTGTCTGGGCAGTCAGTTAAGATCCAAAAAGGTGACATTTGTTCTGGATTCTGAAGTTTGCCAGACAGAAGAACAATAGAAGAGGCTTCTTGGTTTAGGAAACAACATTGGCAAACTTCTTATGAAGACTGTTTCTGATTTGAGATCTGTTTCTAGTAAAAGTCTTAGAAAGCTATTGACATTGGATGAAGCTAAGCAGAACATTTCACAAAGCGTCTTGTAGTAAAAAGTACAAAATTACAAGGTACCAGGACAGTGATGGAACGGTAAATGTTTAACCTACTGGGAGGTGGGGGAGTGGGGTGTCCTGATTTATAGCCTTCGCTCATTTCTGTGATATAAATATTCCAACCATAGTTGATATCTATTTGTGACGTCAATGGGTTCATAAAATTCTTGAAAATTCTTCTCAAAAGCCACAACAAACAGGATCTGGCACACCACGACATCAGAAGCACTCTGAGAAACACAGGCCACGGGTGCCCCTTACTAGGTGCCACAGGACAGTGGAGAGGACTGATCTGACACCCTGCTCAGAGCTACCTGGGGAAGAAGTCTTTTGGGATGACTGAGACTTCATCCTGACTGAACTTCATGACTACTGATCTGGCCCCGTTTTATTTCCTAGAAACATAATCCGCCTTGGATTCAGTTGTTATGAAGAGTAAAAAGAATGTACCATGTCGACCATAGGATCTAGCTTATAATAATTGCTCAATAAATGATGGTTATTATTAATATTATTACAAGTATTTATGTTGTTATACAGTATGGCCTCAGTGAGGATGTTAGCTATCCCCAACTCAGTTGGCTTTTCCAAAACTAGTAGGCATCTTGATTAAGAAGTTAAGAGCTCTTAATTAAGAGTTCTTTTTTATCATATTTGTACCGTGCATTCTGGTTTACAAAGCATATTTATTATCTCATTTGCACCCCAGGCCAGTCTTGTGAGGCAAGCAGAACAACTCCATAAGTATTAGGTGACTGCTTTGCCTCACAGTCAGAAGTGTCTGCTTCAGAAAGGTTAAGTCACTTGTTTAGGTCACACAGCAAATTAGTGATAGAGCCAAAGCTAAAATGGAGGTCTTCTGATTTTCTGTGGAATGTTCTTTCCACCACTTCATGCTATATGTATCTTCATTAGTTTGTGCTCCCATTTATTCAACAAACATTTATTTACTACTTTTTATATGTCAGTCACTATACTAAATAGGATCTACTAATCCAAAGACGAATAAAAGAAAGTACTTGCCCTCTAACCAAGGTAATTTAAGAAAACATCCCTACCCCCAGGGAATGTAATAGAAAATACTTTTATTGATTTTCTGACTCTCAATGTTTTTAAAAATCGTATTTGCAAATATGATGAACAAATTTGAAACTGGGCAACTCCTTTTACTTGAGCCATAGCATATGAAATTAATAACATTAAAAAGTAATATTAAACTCACTAAAATGAGTTTTTTTAAAGAATTACTTTTCAACTACTAAAAGTTGTTGCATTGTCAAATGAACTTTACTACCAATAAGACTGGCCTGTTTTCTAAAAGGAATATAAATATGATGCCAATACATACTATTTATAACACACGGATTAAAAAAAGCAAAGCTCCTAGCATTTGTGGGGTCTAGGTTTCCTTAAACAACTTTCCCTCTAGCTTTGTTTTGACCCCAGCTGCTGTGAGAAGATAGAAAACACTATGGGTTCAAGAATGTTCTGTTCTTGGAAGATCTCCATTCAAAGTTTTTGGTCAAATGTCCCATTAATTCCCCTCTGACTAAGGCACTTTGGGGTCAGCTGAACTTGGGGTCTACGGGGATTACAGAAAAGGGACTGGGTGCAGAGTTCACAACAAGTTTCAGAAACTTGGTGTTAAGCCAGCCTCTGCTATAGGGATTTAGGAGGGAGTTAGTGCAGGAAAGCTTTTCCTTAAATAAAAGAATTCTGAAGTTAATTGTTGTTTTTTTAAAAATGATCAATAGTAATAGTGGCCATCACTTAATGAGAGGCAGGTATGTGCTGAGTGCTTTGTGTATACTATTTCTAATTCTTGCAAATAATAATGCTGTGAGATACTATAATCCCTATCTTACATGTGACACAATTGAGGCTCAGAAAGTAGTTCTTCCAAGGTCACATAATAAGAAGCAGAGAAGACATTTAAAACGAAGATCTATCTTATTCCTTTTTCTTCTGTATCTCTGCTATCTCATCCAACATCTTCCCACAAAGCAAGAAAACTAGCCCTCAACTTCAATTGTTGGTCTAAACATATTTACTAATCATCACCTACACCCAGCACTGTATTAGGCACTAAGGAATTGTGAAGATGAATTCTTGGTTTTGGCTTATTGCTCAACTTAAGAAAAATTTGCCTCTTTATATCCTGTTGCCACATTGCCAAAGATCTGTTTCTCTAGCCACTAGACATAATATAAAACGTGAAAGTTTCTTTTTAAGGCTTAGGGGAGAGCTAAATGAAAAATCTTGTTCAGTCAAAATTCATAATGATTTTAATAGCTCATTTGAATCTCATAGATCCCAAACAATATAAATTATGTCAGTGACAAATTTAAAAAGTGCTTCATCAAGAAATTTGAGCCACTACATGTGCATTAGATTTTTAAAGAAATATCAAACCTTCACCTACTTTACTTAACATTGCAAAGATTCCTGTTGGACTTCCTGTGGAGAATACCCTGAGAACCTTTGCCAGAATTGGCTGTAAATTCATAAAGTCATGAATAGGTCAGTTGAATCGTGCTGTTCAGCGAGTCTCAAGCAGAGGGTGAAAGGTAGAAGGTGACAATATTGGGTTGGAGGACAAGGAACAGTATTTTGAAAAATCACATTCAATATTATAATATGGTATTGTATTTAGAAAACAAAATGCATTTCTTTTATATACAAGCTTTGAAAGTAAGTTTGACAACTTCTTTGCTTGTGGGTCACTAGCACAAAAAAAGTTGGACTGAGAAATGCTGCTCTCTATATATGACATGACTGGGGATACATTGGCTTACCCCTCAGCCTTAATCACGTAGTCATGTTCATGAATGAGAAAACTTAGTATTGCAAAAATGTCACTTCCCACAGTGTTCTAAAAGTCATTGTAATTCTAATAAAAATCTCGACAAGTTATTTTTTGTGGCATTTGACCAGCTGATTCTAAAATGTACATGAAAACACAACAGGAAAAGAATTATCTCTGCCAGATACCCAGGCTTATTTTAAAGCTATAGTAACTAAAACAGTATAGATTGGCCCAAGAATAGATCAATAAAACAGTAGAACTCAGAAACATGTACATACATATATGGATTTAATGTATGAGAGGTGACACTGCAGACTAATAGGAAAAGAACCATTTTTCAATAAATTGTAATGGGACAATTGGATATTCATAGAGAAAAAAATTCCAGTGCACTCTGATGTAAAAATCAACTCCAGGAGGCTTAAAGAGAAAAACGTCAAAGCCAAAACTATAAAGCTTTTAGAAGAATACAGAAGAGATTTTTGTGACTTTGGGGTAGAAATGATTTCTTGAATAAGATATGAAAAGCAATACCCATATTTGAAATGATTGATAAATTTGACTGCATTAAGAATTTCAGCTTATCATATGACATCATGTTGCAGGTGAAAAGATGAAGCTATAGGATAGAAATTATTTAAAAGACATGTACTCAAGATAGATAAGAATACCTACAAATCTAGTGTAAAAAGACAGAAAACTACTATACAAAATGGGCAAACGATATTCATAAACAGACACTTCACAAAAAGTGACTTCAAATAGTCAATATACATGTGGAAAAGTGTTCAAGGTCATTACTAATCAGAGAAATGAAAAATCAAAACCACAGTAGACTACCACTATCGTACACATCCATCAGACTGGCAAAAGATTAAAAGGTCTCCCAAGCCCAAATGTTGGCCAGAATATGATGGGAGTGAAAAGCAAAGTGGGGAAAATCCCACTTTGGATAATAGTTTGACATTATATATATACTCCCATGACCAGTAATCCCACTGCTGGGTATATGCCCTATACTAGAGAAACTTGTATATAATTACACCAGGACGAGCATAAAGGATGTTTAAACGGCATGATTGCAATAACCAAAAAGGGGCAGTCCAAGCAGGCACTGGCCGTATAATGCATACATAAATTATAGTATATTATTATGTGAGAAAACTAAAGAAAAAAATGGAAATGAATAAATGACAACTATACACAAGAACATGAATGAATCTTACAAATATATGAACATAAAATAACATGTAATATGAAATTTTTTATATAAATAATGCTAGAGATGGCCACTTGATAGTCAACTTACACAGAAGATCAGAAGGTGATTATATAAAATTAAGGATGTCCCCTCCAGAAGCAAGGCAGAGAGCTGTGACCCCGAAGGAAACATAAGACACTTCTGGAATGCTGGCAATATTCTATTTCTTGACCTGGGTGGTGAAACATGGGTGTTTCCTTTATAATTACTCACTTTATTGTACATCTATTTTACACACTTTTCTGTTTGTGTGTTATATTTCACAATTTTCAAAAGATTAAAGAAAGAAAAGAAAATTACCGGAACCAGTGATTGCCAAGATCTCTTCCATTGCTGAATCCTTGTTTTTATTTGTTGTTGTTTGCTTTGTTTTGTTTTGTTTTTCATTTGGATTCCAAACCAGAACATTGTTAACAGGTTAATAAGAGAAGGTATGGGAGAAGAAGGGACTTTCTGTCACCTGTCAGATTTCTGGCTTTCCAGAATCAACAGGGAAAGACACCTGTCTAACCATTTCACCCAGAAAGACACGACTATAGTTTCAAGATCCCCAAGAAAAGCTGAAAGTTCTTGAGGATTGCCTTCATCCCAAAGTGTCCCCTTAGTTCTGTAGGGAGAAAGAGCGGGCCTTTTACTCTTTAAGGATAAGGTATGTAGAGGTTCTTTCTAAGAGATCCAGAGGCCAAAGACCAGGCCCTGGCCCAAACTGGACCCTAATGTCACCTGAATATCCTTTGTTTGAAAAAAAAAAAATTGTGACCTCTTCTCAGTAACAGAGACTCTCTTACCAAAACTCTGAAGAAAGACCTTTCGGGAATAAGCCAGCCAATCAAAGCAGGATGCCTAAAATCTTCAGCTCTTCTAGGGGCAGGTACATAGGTTCTTCTTTAACATAAAGTTTAACACAATACAAGTTAGGTATATGCTGAAAGATTAGCCCTGACTGCAGTCCTCCAATCCCTCAGAAAGTAGAATGGCCTGATGACTTGGATTAATCAATTCAATCAACAAATAATTATTGAGCAAATAATATGAGTTAGGTACCTCTACTAAGGATTGAGTAACAACACTGAAAAAGCTTCACCTTGGAAAATACTTGAGATGATAGTCATACACAAACAGGCCATTCACAAACAGAATAATCACTTTTACAAAATTTTGTGTTAAAATGCAGGAGCAGCCCTGGAGAAGAATTTAAGTCAAAGAAGTTTTCACCAAAGAAGTAATATGTGTTAGGTGATTCAAGAAAGTCAGTCAATTAGGTGGAGAGTCATAAACTTTTCCCCAAGTTTTATTAAGATATAATTGACATATAACAAACACTGGATTTGTCTGGGGGTACAATATTATGGTTTTATATAAGTATATAATGTGAAATGATTACCACAATATTTAGTTAACATCCATCAACTCACATAGTTACATTTTTTTTCTTATGCTGAGAACATTTCAAATCTAGTCTCTTAGCACCTTTCGAATATATGATAGAGTATTGCTAACTACAGTTACCATGCTGTAATTACTTACCCAGGACTTATTTATCTTATGTCTGGAAGTTTGTACCTTTTGACCACTTTCACCCATTTCTCCTATCCCCCACTCCCTACATCTGACAACCACCAATCTGTTCTCTGAATCTATGCTTTTTTTTTTAATTCCACATATAAGTGAGATCATACAGCATTTGTCTTTCTTTGTCTGACTTATTTCACTTAGCATAATACCTGAAGGTTCATTCAAATAGCAGATTTTCCTTTTTCCTTCTTTTTTTATGGTTGAATAATATTTCATTATATATATATGTATATATATATATATTCATAAACTTTCAAAACTCTAAACCTAATGTCTTTTTATTCTCTGGCAGATGCTAGTAAAACTCCTATGGACAAACTTCTCTGTAGTGATATCTATGCAACAACACCAAAAAACAATCCATTGAAAAATTCTCAATGGAAATGGTTGCTATTCCTATTGTTATTGTTTTACTGAATTTACAATGAATTTGACATGTAGATTTAAAGTGGAGGTACATCTTTTCCAATTGTTAGGTTTTAAAGCCTCCACTTAAAGGGGAAATTTTCACATAGTCAAAGAGTCCTTGATAAAAACCTTATTTTATCCTTATATTACAGCATACATTGTATTCTGTGTATGTATTAATGTGTATACACACACACACAATGATTCTTATGTATATTAAAGTGCAAGAACCACAAATCTAGACTAAGAAAGATAAAAAGGGAAGTCTCAATGAAGATTTCTGGGCACTCAAATAATTCTGCCTTTAATATAATTACCAAGCTCCTAGCAGCGAATGGGAGCTGATTGGAGAATTCTGTAGTGTTCCAGCTTGTCTCCAGGATTTATTCCATTCTGTTTTAATCTTACCTTCTCTAACTATTTTTGCCCTTGCCATTTTTAACCTTAGTTGTTATTAAAAAATAATCTTATGAGGGAGGTGGATTCCAAAGGCAGCATGTAATGACTTATGTATATCCATGTAATGACTTATGTATATCCATACTTATGTATTTTGATAATACATAAGTGAATGAGATAAAAGTTCATCTCAGTAATTTTTTTGTATCACTTCTATCAAATGATAGTTAGCTTGGCACTGTTAAAGTTTATTTCTGGAAAGACATTCCTATCCCCTGAAAGAAGAGTTTAATTAGAAAGGGATTTTTCAAGGCAACATCTAAATTTCACATTTCCTTGACTCATAGAATTATATCAACTTAGGGACTAAGGGAATCACCCAGTTTAACTCCCAGCCAACACAGAGTGGTGGGTGTGATAAAGTGAAAGGGAAGTTGACAAGTAGACATGTGATCTAGCCTCAGCTCTGCACTGAGAAAACCACTTGTGGTCCAAATTTTCCTGCTTGTGAATGGAGGCTTAAAATATATTCTTTTAGTATGGCCCTATCTAACTTGGGTTTGAATAGCCTTGGCCAAGTTACTCTGTGCCTCAATTTCCTTATTCAATTTTTAAATTGAATTTAATAATCGTTTCTACCTCAAAGGACATTGTAAATATTAAATGTTGTAAAGATTAAATGAGTAATTACATACCTATATGCAAAATGTGTGTGTGTGTGTGTGTGTGAGTGGTGTGTGTGTGCGTGTGTAATCTGGTATTGGTAAGCACTCAGTAAAATTATCTGCCATAGTAATAATTTTTATTATTGTTATTATTAGGCTGCTTTTTCCCTCTTTTGCTATGAGATCCAAAAGGCCAGCCCAAGAAATTATATCAGAAGTTACACAATGGTTCTCAGTTAATTGAACATTTCATGAGCTTCTGATGACCATGGCTATCTAGGCTAAGCTAGATGCTCCTAGCACATACACACACCATAATGTACCATTTTCTAAAATGGCAGGTGCTCACTTTGCCCATGACTGAACTCTTAAATTGCCACATCTCAAAGGCAATCCAATGATAACCTTTAAGCACATTTCCCCACCACAGTTTATCTTATTCTAATGATATGAAAGTGCTCTGGCCTATACCAATGCTTTCAAAATATTCTCATCAAGGAATCAGACTAGATGACCACCAACATCCCTTCTTACCCTAGAATTTAGGGTGCCCAGAAACATTTGAGTGCCCAGAAATCTTCACTCCATTGGCTCATAATACATTTAAAATGTAGGAAGTCACATTCAAAATAATCAGCAAAGATCCAGTTGGGATGTTTACTCAAAACTTTGTAGTGAGTGTCAAGGCTGGAGCTGCACATTTCATAGCCATTTTCTCTGCCCTGATTTGAGTGCTTTCCTCTGATTTTCTTAACACTAGCTTGGACTCATTTCCTGGGGTGGTTTGATTCCTAATTTTCAACTTGTTATAATAAGCCATTTTCCTACTTCTCCAAACTGGTTTGACCAAATCTGTGCCTCCTCTTTCTTTAGAAATTACATCGTGGTTGGATTTTTCAGAATCTCCAGCTTTTTCAGATTGCAATTTCCGGCTACCTTGGACCTTCTCAATTTTAATTTCAGCTTCCATTTAAAGAAAGAAAGGGGACAAGGGGATGATATTTAATCCTTACAATTAACATTTTGCAAGAGCCATCACTTTACGTCTCCAGTCTGTGTGGGGCTAGGGGAATAAGAAAGGGCCACATTACATCATACAGTGGCTAAAAAGAAACACTCTGAGCCATTCACTGGGGACAATCCCTGCAAAACCAGAATGTCTACTCACTTTGACCTACAGCAAAAGGTATTGAATAACTTGAACAAGTGCTAGTGCAAACAACTGACCAAGTCCTTAACCCTAATTCAGCCACCAGGAAAGCAGGACACATTAAAACCTATCAATTAAAAAAAGCAATTTGAGAAAAGAGAGAATTCGAGTTCTTTCCTTTTCATTTTTCGTTTTCCTTGTTTTTCTCAGAAGGACCTGAGAACATGGGTGATGAAAGAGACAGCACTCTTTGAACAATTCATAGAATTCCAAGCTTATAAAATCAGCAGAATCTTTTTTCCCTAAGTAAGGTGAAACCACGCCTTTGCCTCATGAGCCACTGCTACAGGGAACCAGCGTCATGGTAACCTAGTGGGTGCGGCCTTATTTTCTGCCGGTGTGTTTTCAGTTTGCACAGAGAAAATGCTAGCATTTTGATGGGCAAAAGAAAATCCCTGGTCAGCAACCAGGTGGCCTTCTTGCCTTCTACCAGAACTGTTGTGGTTAAAACCAATTGCCAATCTGGGGCTCGCCCAGCTGATCTGGGTAGATGAGATTATCAGATGGATCAAGACAGTGATTAGGAAAAATATTAGAATAGCTATCATTTCTGCTGCTGTGACTCTGTGGCAGTTCCTGTGCTAAGCACTTTACACATATTAGCTTATTTAATAGTCTTCGTAATGCTCAGAAGAGCTTCTATTAGTATTTCCATCTTTCAAACAAGGAAAGTGAGCATTAGAGCTTTTAGAAAATTAGCCCAAGGTCACAGAACTAGAAAGCTGCTGTGTGTGATTAACAGCACACCCACTACATGTCTGTCCTCAGCAGCGTCTCTGCCCAGACTTTATTTCTTTATCTTCTTTCAGAACAACTACACCAAGGTGTCCTTGCTTATAAGACACAAAAATCAAGATCTTATAACATATCCTATGTTTATTTGAATAAAAGCATAACATTTTCAAAAATTAACATCTCATCTCATTTGGCCTCCCACCATATCTAACAGGATAGGTAAGGCAGGATTGTTATTTAAAGCCCCTGAAAAATTATATTCAATGACTAAGCATTCCAATGATTAGCCTTTTAGAAGTTCCTTTCAAAACAATAATTGTCAAGATGCAGCAAGTTGACAAGTTTACCCATTAGTGGGAGCACAGCCATGTTGTTTGTTTGGAGCAACGTCTGAATGTGAGCTGGGAGAGAGAAAGTGCGTCATAAAACCACAGGGACGTTAGCCGGCACCACCCCAAGCGGCAAAGAGACTCTCGGGCACTGGAAATGTTTCTGGGTGTTTTCTCTGCCTTGTCTTTACAAGTTTTTAAAAGTTAGGCTCAGATACAATAAGCATTTTCAAGAAGATAGAGCCATTTGGGAAGTTGACATTTTTCCTACATTCCCACTCTCCTATTTTTTACTCCTATTTCTAAGTATATTGGCATAAAAATGTAGGCTCTGTAGGCACCCAGAGCAGTGATCAAATCCCTGCTCCTCTACTTACTAGCTGTAAGACTTCACCAATCTGAGTCTTAGTGTTTTCATCTGAAAATCGGGGATATTGGTTGAGAAAATAGGATAATGCATACTAAGTACTTGGCCCAGTTTTTGATATCTATTAAGCACTGAGGACATAATTCTCAAATCTATCATTGATTAACTTTAATATTTGATATAAACATGAATAAGGCATAACTGGTAATATACAATGTTTTGGGACTTTCAAAAATCCTTAGTAAAATCCCATAACTGTAAATCACATTGGGTCACATACATACTTTCAGGTACTGACTATCTCAAGGTTTTGAAATGGGTTTTAAAGTAAAAAATAACAGACTGGAATAATCATATACTTCACTGTGCCAAAAATTGCTCTCTTTGGGGTTTTCCAGAGATTTGTTTTCTGAATAATCTTTTTTTAACATTTTTAGTAAATAACCAAAAAGCAAACTTTAAAATGCCTGCCAATAATAGATATTTTGGCAGTAAAATATTTATCAAAATGATAGAGCTAAACGCCAGGCAGACCATTTAAGAGTTGTAAGAGACCTGCTTAAAAGGACTGTTTTTGAGTTTGAATTTTGACACTCCTTAAATGCATGATGCGGGGCAAATTACTTAACCACTTCATTTTTTTGCTTGTAAAACTGGAACACAAAGAGTGCTTACTTCATAGGTTGTAAAGCTTGCATTAAATAATGCAAACGAAGACACAGAACTGTAAGTGACCAATAAACGTCAGCGAAAGATAGTATTTGTGATAGTGGTGTGAGGTAGATGTAATGAGGATGATGGTGGTGGTAGTGGTGGTGGTTACAATAATGGTGTAAGTGATGGTTGCAAAGGAGGAGTTATAATGATGATGTTGGTAGAGATGATGGTGGTTACAGAACCATATCTAGATGGGCTTCATCATGTAAGACATAAAATATAGGTAGAAACACACAAGCCCTAGCCATAGGGGAATGTGGTATCAAATATTAGTTCTGATTCATAAAAGAATTTTGGTCTTAGGATAAGTGGGAAAAGCAGTTGGACACACACACAAAGAAAAACTTTCAGGACCAGATACAGTCCAGAATGCAGCAATTTCCCCAAGATAATGTATGCCTCCTCCTTCTAAGTATGGCCAATTTAAATGCTGCCAGGGGCCAGGCAGGAAATGTCAATGAGTGAAGTGGACAGAGTGACATAAGGCATGCTAGGGATGGAGGCAAACTGAAGAACACAAACTCCTTCTCTTCCAAAAAGAGTAGCTGCCAAGAAATAATGCAAACTTAATATTGTGAGATTTTCCAATTTTTAAGAAAATCTGAGAATTCAAAATTTTATGTGAAATCTCTATAAGACAAAGAGAATATTGCTGCAGGCCCAATACACTGCAATTTTTTTTGCTTAAACCAAGGAGCTTCTTCCACCCCTCGTGTTCTAGATTTCTGGAATTTCTTTAATCATTTAATAGCCTCTCACTGAAAGCCTGAATTCCAGATTTTACTTCCAGTTTTCTCTGTTTTCACCCAGATCCTGATTTCTATTTTTCCTACCTCTGTCTGGCAACTCCTTCCCACTCTACAATGCTTTCTTTCCTTGAGGTCTTGACTTGGCCTTATTGATCCTAATGATGCCCTGCAAATGATTCTACCCAGGTGAGAGGATTCACCTAAACTCCTTCCCCAGACTCAAATGGGTATTGTTAATTATTTTCTGGACATCAACTCCATTCTCTTCTTTCAAGAAAATTACTTTCCTGAGGTCATTTTGTTCACTTGCATGGTTTTCACTGCCCTCTATAAGCTGATGGATGTCAAGTCTATAGATCTGATTCAGATCCATCACCCAAACTCCACATCCATAGATCCAATTGACTATATGACATCTCCTTGTGGATGTCACATAAACACCTAAAACTCAAGAGACAAATTATAATTGATCACTGTTCCATCAAAGCTGGTACCTTATTTTGTACCTTTTCTCTGTGAAAGCTAACACCCTCTATCTCCAAATGCCCACCATCTCAGGACACTGGAGTCATCCTAGACAATGTCTTGCCTCTCACACTATACATTCACCACTCAGACCTTTAAGTTTGATCTCAGTGATGCCGACTACGTCTGTCTCCTCTCCCTGTCCACATCTTGGTCATCTCTTGTGGGGAAGATTGCTATATTCTCCAGAGAAATTTTGTTGATTCTAATATCAAACCCTCCATTCTCTATTCTGAGTCAGAGTAACCCTCTAAAACACAAATCTGATGATGTACGTCCTGCTAAGAGTGTTTAGTAATTCCATATAATCTATAAGATAAAGTGGAAACTCCTTAGCTTATATAGAAAGCTCCACATAATAAGACCCCTGGTGAAACTCTCCTGGTTTATTTGGGTTTTTCCCTTCAACCTTCATTTCAAAATGTGTAGAATTCCCTAAGCACATGTTGTTATAAGCATTCTATATAGAAAAGTTCTCCTTTAAAACTCACAAGAACTCTATGAAGCTGTGGCTATTATTATTCCCATCATATCTATGAAGAACCTGGAGCTCAGGTCAGATAACTAACTAGCCCAAGTCACACAGCTAGAAGGGGCACAGTCAGGATTTTGAGCCAGCCCTAGAATCTGTGCTGTCATCCACAAAATTATACAGCTTTTCTGAGTGCTCTGCCAACAATGCCATCTTCTTGGCAAACACCTACTCACTTTTCCATCTCAACTCAAGAAACACCTCTTCTGTAACGCCTCTCTAAGCTTAGCTTCCAACACAAAACTGATCACTTTCAATTTCGTGTCCCTTTGGTTTCTCATATAACTGGCTATTCCTCCTAGTACTTGTAATAACTTAGTATGCTTTTGCATTTATATGCCTAAATCCTTGATAGTGGGAAGATTGTTTACTATTCTTCGTATCCCCCAGTGCCTATCACAATGTTGAGCACATAATAGGTACTTAATAAGTGTTTGGCAAATTTTTGGCTGAAAGAAAGAAAGAAAAAAGGAAAGAAGGGAGGAAGGGAGGGAGGGAGGAAAGAGAGAGAGAAAAAAAGATCAGTAAAACAATGGGAATTATAAGAAGGGCAATATATGTAAGACCTCTGTTTCAGCCTTTTAAGAAAAATATAAAACTGGAAAGGTCAATATTCTAAATTTTGAGGGTAAGGGAGAAAGAATAGGGGTGGTAAATCTTCAATCTTTAGGCTCTTAGAGGACATGGATAAAGTGAAGGAGTACACATTTATAAAATAACAGACCATTAAAACCTAGGCTTCAACCTTAAAGTTTAAAAGTATTACTAAGACAATAAAATCAAGTACTACTTTTATCAGGAATGAACGTATGACTCCAAGAGCTAATTCAAGCTGAAAATACAAATAGGCTTTCTAAAAGTTGAAATAGTGAAATAGTTCATTGATGATCAACCCAAATTTCACTTATGTTTCCATTTAGTTCAACAAATAATTATGGAGTACCTACTCATAGGCTGAGGACCTAAATACAAGTATGATGGATATAGCTACTGTCTTGAAGAAACTTAAAGTCAAGTGGGGAAAAAGATGTAAGCCCTCAATTATGCAGAGCTTCTCAAGCCATCAATGATAAAGAATAGCTTTTTTATTATTTTATTTCCAATATCTAACAGATTGATATTTTTGGAAAGTATAATAAACTACTAGAAACACGAAATTTTAAAAAGATATCTAAACTACAATCCCTAAGTTCTTATAATTATTAGAGTGAATTGATATAAAATTAATGTCAGATTGCTGTTTCTAAACACTTACCATCAGTTTCTCTACTTGGCTCATCATGAAATAGTAACAGTTTGCAGACTAGCAATGGTCCGCAGGTCACATGTTGAGTAGTGTTGATATGTAAAACAATAAGTTAGGTATTTTAATGAAGACAATTAATGAGAGAATAGGAAAGAACGTCTTTAAGGAAAGAAATTATTTGGGAACCAAGCCTACTCAACTGATATATTTTCTCCAAAACTTACTAAGCTCTCAGACTAAAGGACTATTTTTCTCTTCCTCTCAGGACCTAGTTTCTTAAAAATGTAGCTCACATTTGCTGCCTCATCACCATTCCAAAATTATTTTGTACCTTAGAACAGAAAAGAATCACTGCATTTTTTCAAATTTCTCTTGTAATATTTATATCCTGCAATGTGAGATAGCTAGTTATCTCTCTAAGCCTCTCACGAGTAGGAACATAATACTTACCTAAATATTCCTACAACACCTACTAAAAGCCTTAATCATGGTTAAGTAGCCAATAACTGCTTGTTACATGAATGAAAAAAGTGAAGTAATGAATAAACAAGTAAACTAGCTGCTACTCAGTGCCTCCAAAAATATATTACTCAGATGTACTATGTTTTAATGTATTTAATACCAAAGATGAATGCTTCTCTGTGACTTAAGTTGCTGGAATCACTTAATTTTTCTATATTTGGTCCACATGTGAAATTACAACCAACATCAAATGAAAATTTGATTAAACAGACCAAGAACAGCATGTGTGATAGATGTGAATTCCCCCGGGGCAGGATGTTGGTATGGAAACCAGAAGACTTGACACTACAGAGATGAAAGTTCTCTCAAAGAGCCAATATCTTAGCCCGATAGAAAAAAAGACATATACTTTGCCTCCAAAAAAAGGAACAACTGAAGTTCAGAAACCTGAAGCATCTGGATCAAGTCACCGGATTAGAGTCTGTCCTCTCCCTCATCTTTCCCACTCCTCTTTTAATTATTGTATTCACTCCCCATTATAAGAAAAAAAGAAATGCAGAACTCAGTGGTATTGCAAAAAATATTTTTAACCTAAGGAGGCAAAAGGACAAAGTAGCTTCAGTTTCCAAGATTATTCTAGCCTCTCAGAAGCTCTTGTTGCCCTTGAAGCTGGTTTCCTGGAGCAGCTAAGAGTCCAGGGATTCTGCAAGCAGCTAGAGTTATCTGGTGAGTGATCAGAAAGCTCCTGGGAGGAGGCCCAGCTGGGATGCCTTCCAAACTGTGTCTGCACCACCTGTAACTCTTCAATACATATGCTTGCCAGAAGATCGTCCCAAGCCTGGAGGGGGATGGGAAGAGTTGCCATTCCAGAAAGAACCACCAGACAGCTTTGGCAGAGAAGGGTTCCTTGTGCATTGGAAAGGAGTCAGGGCTTCCAGCTAAGGGCATCTCGCCAGCCCTGGTATGCGGATCCGGGATCTGTGCGCACTGAGCCTGCCCTGACTTGCCCAGCAGAGAGAGAGGCCAGGGAAAGACGGGAAAGGTGTTCACTCCTCACCTCCTTCCAGCTCCAGCCAGCTCCAGGCTCCTTTGAAGTCCCAGGCCAGAAGGCATGGCCAGTACTGATGCTGAGGTTTTTTCTGTGAGCCTCTGGGATTGGGGTTTTTTTCTCTCTTTCTCTCTCTGGAAGGCAGATTAACATAAATCAAAAAGCATGGACTTTGGAAGCAGATAAACCTCAATTCAAAACCTGGCTGGGCCATGGACTAGGTTTATAAGCCCAAAAGAAGTTATAAAACTTCTCTGGACCTTAGAGTTTATTTCTGAAATAATGTTAATCTAACTTAATAGTTTCTCAGTCTCAGCATTATTGACACCTTGGACTGGATACTTTTTTATGACATTGGGTCTGGGGTCTGTCCTATGCATTACAGAATGTTTAACAGCATCTCTAGCTTACCCACTAGATGCCAGCAGCACTCTCCCCATTGTGCTATCAAAATTGTGACAACCAAAAACAGTTCCAGATACTGGCTAATGTTCCCTAGGGGGCTAAGTTGCCCCAGGTTAAGAACCACTGACCTCACCTAATCCTTAGGACTAGGATTGTTTTATACATATTATTGCAAATAAAGAGAGTCGGTACCTATGAATGAATAAAGAACCCAAGAATTATGAATTCTTGTAGCAGATGCCATCACTGCCCCACCCACATCCCCTCAGCATCCACCTCAACACACTGTTGACCGCTTACCGTGAACACCTGGGACTCTCTGGACTTAGGAGTATGGTGAGTCTGCAAAAAGGATAAATTGGAACTTGTCCTTGGAAGCAGCCTTTAATCACTGACAGATGAGAAGTTGGTAGATAAACACCCCTTATTTGACATAGTTCTGAGGTTTATTCTACACTGTTTCCCAGAATTCCTCTGTGATCTCAGACTCCATCACCCACAGTGGTAGCTGTCTGTATAACACACCCCTTCCCTACCTTCACTTTTCTGCTACCCCATGGGTTTTTCCTAGAATCACTTCCCAAAATCTTTGTACAGCTTTCTTTATCTTTCATGTGTTTCTATCTTTGAGAAACCTAATATATAAAAACTGATTTTTACGTATATAAATGTCCTCCCTTGCTGATTCATCAGGCTTCTCATTGGTATTTACTCAGGTCACAATGTTTCAATAATAATTATTTAAGTACTGCAAGTAAGCACTATTCTGCTCTGGAGACTGATGAAAATAATGATCAGCATATCCCAAACAATGCTTATTTGCAGTACTTAAGTAATTATTTTTGAAACAAGTTTTTTTTTGAAAGAAGTTCTCACTTCTCACTTGGTCCTAAACCCAACCTATTCCCCACATTGTTGCCACATAGCTCTTTCTAAAATGCACATCACACCATGTCTGATATGAACCCAGCAATCTTATCTACTCTTGTAACCTCAGTACCTAAAACCACACCGCACATGGTAGGTACCCGATAACATTTGTTGAATTACTGAGTGAATGTCATTCTCTTGCTTACAATCTTTGGATGCTTCCCCATGTTATCAGTAAAGGATAAAGATCAAACTCCTTCAAATCATACATTAGACTCCTTCATGACTTCTTTATCCAACTTTATCTCTCACCACTAATCCATTCCACCTCACCCAAAAATATGTACATACAACCCGTACTTTAGCCATCCCATACTATGTGTGGTTCCTAGAAAGGTTTGTTCTCTTTATGGCTATGTTTTCACATATGTTGCCTCTGAGCTTGGGATGTCTTTTCCAGGTCTCTTCCCTGCTAATACCTACAGGTTCCTTAAGCGGCTGTTCAAATCTGACTTCCTGGGAGGTGTCCAGGGAGGGGAGGTTCTGCCCTGATCCCTTTGAGTAAAGGTAGCCCTTCTCGGCTCCCATTATGCTATTGTACTATGGGATTTGCTCATTAATCTCTCCCACCAGAGAGAGAGTGCCTTGAGGTAATGGGTCATATCTTTGAGTTATAGGTATCCCAATGCCTGATCCATTTTAGGTGTTCAGAACACAAATGTTTGTGCATTAATGAAATTAATAATAAAGTAATGATATAAAGAGGCTTTAGTATGTTCATTAGTAAAGGTTCTCCAGAGAAATAGAACCAATAAGACATACATAAATAAATAGAAAGAGATTTCTTATGAAGAATTGTCTCACATAATTATAGAGACTGAGAAGTCCCAAAATCTGTCGTCTGCATTCTGGAGGCCCAAGAAAGCTGTTGGTGTAGTCCCAGTCCAAAGTCAAAGGCCTAAGAACCAGAAGAGCAAATGCTGTAAGTCCCAGACTGGGTCTGAAGATGTAAGTACCAGGAACAATAGTGTCTGTGGGTGGGAGAGGATAAACATCCCAGATCCAACAGAGAGCAAAATTTCCCCCTCCTATACCTTTTTGTTTTATTCAGGCCCTCACCCGATTGGATGATACTCCAGTTGCATTGGTGGGAGATCTTCTATACTCGGTCTACTGATTCAAACATGAATCTTTTCCAAAAACACCCTCACAGACACACACCAAAATGTTTACCATCTGGGCCTCCCTTAGCCCAGATGAGTTGACATATAAAACTACCCATCACAGTAAGTAATCCTCATTCTCCTGAGTCAGCAACTGACTTCTGCATAGAGAGACTATTTGGCGAATTCCAGGGATTCCCCAATGCTAACCACCTTCAGAAAGACAAACCACAGGTACATGAACTACATTATCTAAGCCTCCTACTATTATGGTTTAGCTGTACTAATGATGGGAAGAACCTTCTGCCTTGGCCAAGAAATAATGTGACCTGCCACCTGAGCCTCTGAAGGAGGCTCAATGTATGAACACGAACACCTCCCACATTGCACAGCCAGGCAAATACCCGTCGTGAGAACCCACAAAAACTGTTTAAAAGATGTGTTCTTTGTTGAACTGAGCTTTTTCAACCTAGGGTATTTTCAAGATGAAATTTTTACGAATTCAACATTAGGCCTTAAATCTTAGAGCATATGTTTAATATTAGTGATCTGGTTTTATAGAAACAAAAGATAAAACATGAGGAAAGAAAAAAATGTGCTGGTTCTGTTCTAAAGGCTCCATTAATTCTACATCTAAATCCTCTTCTGAGAGAAGAATCTAGTTGGGACAAAAGGACTCTTCCTCACTTCCACTGTCATCCTCTCAAAACAAAACTGATTGAGGAGCCCCAGGTACTTCCTTTCCAAAACAACCTTGAGATTTGAATAAAATTTAATCATATGAAAAAAGAAGTCATATAGCAATAAAGAACATAATGAAATGAAAAGACAGTTTTTATTATACTGATTCAATCATATGATCAACAAGTACCGAGCATCTATGACCAGCTCATACATCAGGAGGGGCTTGTTTGACAATATTTATAAGACATTCATGCTCACCAAGACAAAGTACAGGAGTCAAAGACTGAACATGATGTCTGAAAAGCAATAGATGTTCACAGGACACTAAATCTTCTATTACTTGTCAGTAGGAGACACTATTCGAAGTCTCCCTTGCTGAGCTAAGAATCAGCCAAACTCCATTTTCAACAAAGTAGAAAGCATAGGTCTTTTATCAGGACCACCATAACTTTTTCCTCAGTTTCAACTAATCTTTAAATATGCCATCACAACTGCACTTCAGGAGTAGATCTAAACATCACAAGGGATCCTTCTCAACTCAATAGACCGATGTTTAGGGTGATATTCTAGGAATTAGTCCATTGAAACCATGAAAGTTTTATGTGGAAATAAACGTAGGGCCAGAACTTCCTCAGAAAAAATCATAGAACCAACCAATGCCCAAGTTGGAAGGAATTCCCAGACAGAACAAAACCAGGTAACACCATGGTTGAGAACACGTCCCTAAATATTGGGGAAGATATTTGAAATGCTTAAGTCCCAATAACAGAAAAGACAAGCCGTGGCAGGACATAAGTCTCCTGATGCCCACACTACATTTTTTCTAATGCTTCACACTACCCCTCATTAAGCACTCCCATTACTGAATCCCTCAGCCTCCTGAACAAGCTGGCTGGCATGGGTGGCCCTCAGCACTGATGATAATATGGCTTAGCCAAAGTACAATCTAGAGAAAGAGTTTCACATCATTTTCCATGCAAGTGTTAAATCCTTTCTTATTATTCCCTTAATGGTAAATCTGTGTGGACTTAATCAAGAGACTCTAAAAGTTTCTTATAGATATTGAATGAAGTAATTAGGGGCAGAGTAGAGACTGGATTCCAGTTCTCCAGACTCCCTGTGTATCATCCTTACTACTCCTCTATGGTCTCCCATATTTCATTGTTCCTGCAGAGAAATTTCAAAGAGGAGATGATGAATCCAACATGCAAGCCAAACAGAAAGGGTTGAAGATCACATGATATCATATATGTGGGATATAAACCTGAAAGCAACAAATGAACAGGACAAACCAACATTCAAGACTCGAACCAATCATTATGAATCCAACCTGCTATATAATATCTTATCCTATGTATCTAAAATTAACCAAGACAGTATCCTTCAGCTGGAACCTTCCTGGAACAAAATACTCCTGCTCAAGAAACACAAGAATCCAGCTAAAGTAATTGCTACTGCCGTTATAAAAATATATTATTTGTAGGACTCCACAGAATAAGAGATGATTTTCTTTTTATGTGCTATAGTAACAAGAATGTTTAAATGTCATCTTTATTTTGACAGAGGAGTGCATTAATGCCAAATTCTATTTAGATAGACCTTTATTATACCAAGACCAGTACCTTTCCACATTGAGTTCTCTTGATGGACAAAAGTCTCTAAAATAGCTAATAATAATAATAGTAGTAATAGTAGTAGTAGTAGTAGTAGTAGTAGTAGTAGTAGTAGTAGTAGTAATCTTTTTTAAAAGCAACCATGGATTTCACAGGGAAAAAAATTATATTTTGACAGAAAAGCATTAGGTGGGCTTGCTTGGCAAAATTACATCAACAATTACATACACTAGTAATTTAAGCTTGGTTTTACTTTAATTTATGGTCCTAACACCTTTTTCTCCAAAGACTTCATTCCTGACTAATAATCTCAAATTCTGTGTGTTTTTTTTTTACTTTTGATACATCATATTAAGATACAATGAATAGTTCAGTCTTTAGACAGCTTAGCTAGTGAATTTAGACAAATAGTATGCACAGAAAAAAGATCCCTTAACCAAAAAAAGGAAAAGAGAAAAATGAAAAGGAGCTTCTGTTTATCTTGCGCTAGTAAAGAGAGTATCAGTGGTCATAGCCTCTTTAGGTAGCACAATGGTGAAACGTTGAATATCTTTTCATGTGTTTATTGGTTATATGTATATTTCATATTCTCTTTAATTTTTTTCCAATTTAGAAAAATGCTTAGAATGATAAAGAGAAATAGCCTTTTAAAAATAAATATGAAGTTTATGTAGGTGATCATATCGAACACCTGTGGTAATAATCACCAAAGGAGAAGTACAAAAATGATACCTTAATGACCCATAGGAAAAAAAATGAGATCAGAAGCCTGACTTTGGGAATGAGTGAGGACTTTCAGCCCCAGAATCAAGTAGCAAAGCTTCAGTGCTGACTCCAGGCAAGTCCCTCAGACTCTATGAGTCCTGGTTCTCACATCCGTAAAATGGAATACTAATAATACCTAAATCACAGAGCTGGTATGATAATTAAATAAAATGTGCATATAAAGCATAGCCCCTAGCACACAGTAAGCTGTAAATAAGTGTTTGGTGTAGGAAACTAAGCTAACTAAAATTCATCAGTTTTTGTTTCTTTTTTTTTTTAATTATAGGACTTCTAGAATGCTTTATTATGCAAATGTGCATTGAACTGCTCAAAATAGAAAGAATTTGTTTCCCAAATGTAATTGACAATGAGACTATTTTTTCCAAAGGTCATCTGACAGGTCAAGTGGTCCAGAAACACAAGAACTGCTAATCTACCTCCTCTCTCTCTTCTGCAGACGGTGAACCTGAGCCCTCAAAAGAACTGGTCCAGGACATTCAGTTACCTGATCACAAATCCAAATGGAGCACCCAAGTTCCCCTGCTAGCCCATTATTTTAGTAAGATTCTTTCCATAATCCCATCACCTTGAGAGTGTGGAAAGAAGTCTTATGCGCTGCCCACCTCACATTCCACCTATTTAGTCCATTAAGCTCAGTCTGCACCTTCTCAGGTCCATCATTACATTGTCATGACCAGAGCAAGAGAACAAATGGAGATCGACATAACACATGTTCAGGTACATAACAGGTACAAGTCCTGTTAAGCTGACAAACCGCTAAAAAAATGTGTTTTATTCTCCTGTCTAGACAAATAAATCTTTCTCTTATAATGACCTTGAAGTCCAGTTTCAAATTTTGAATCCCTCAGGGTTCCTCAGCGAACATGACATATGTGGAAAAGGAGGCGCCTAGCCTGAAGCCGCACCCCATCCCTACCTATCCGTGTCCCTGTCCCACACTGTGAGGGGCCTTGTTTACTTGTATATAGATCCCTCTGGCTACATTGTTCAAGCTTCATCCACAGGCCCCTGCAACAGCTACCTCTTGGCACTACCTCAGAACTCAGAACTCAAAGTTACCAGCAGCATGGTGGACTCCCAGGAACTCAGACCCAAAGGAAAGGCCTATTTGTGGAAGTGGATTCAAGGCTGTTTGGGCAGGAATTTGGGATTCCAGGTATCTGAAGTACGGAGGGGCATGGGCTCCAGTAGATGTAGTCCCTCAGTCCTGCACTATGGTTGCCCCGTAAGAGAAATGCAGTGGGAGGAGGGACACACAGCAGGCTCTCCAAAAGTTGAGCAAAGGGCAACCTGCTTGCTTGGCCCCTCTGAACGCCACCAGAATTGTTTCAGGGAAGATGCCTGAAAAGAAACACCTGAAAAATGAGCATGCATTTCCCCTCCCGAAACTTTTTAACTGAAATAGCCCTCTAGCCCCACTGGGGGTAGAACCCCAGAGATACACGAGCAGCAGCAACACCAGGAGGACTTCCACGTGACACCGAGGTGTCAAGAGAGCTCACCAAGGTGACCTAGGGAAACTTCTTCCAGCCCTCTCCTGCCCCCATTTGTTAAATTAGTGAAGATGAATAAAAATTGGAAGGAGACTCAAGGCTCACATTATGTGTGGATGCTTCGCTACATGTAAATAATAATAACTTTATGGTAGCAAGCAGATTGTACATTATCATTACTATGATTTCAGCCTGCTTTATGACTCCTCAGCTAGTTGGAAACATATTTTTAGTCCTAATATCAAAACCTGTCAGAGTTTGTTTTGCTACAGCTAACAGAATGATACAGGTCAGATCAATTATTATGAAAAATTCAATTAAGAAAGTACCATATGTGGCACTAAAAAAAGACTACAATGGCACATATGGCTGGAAAGAAGTGATGGCACTGCTTCTGCACGTGTGTGACACCCCTGCCCTTCAGTCCTTGTTACTGTGGCCATATCGGAATGGGAAATCTCCTCTGCCTTCTCAATTCCAGCTCCAATCTCCCCTCTGACCCCAAAACCTTCCGCTCTCATCTGTCACCCCAACCCGGGAGACCTGGCCACCAATTTAATTGTATTTGTCTGCAGAGGACTTGGTTAAGAGGACTTTGGAAATCCAAGAGCATTGATATTTTTAAGCAGGAGAGAAAGAAACTGGTTAGACAATTACAAGGGTTCAAGTGTGATTGATGTCCTACCTTTGACCTGACAGTGAGTGATCAGGGGTTTTAAGACACCAGCCTCTAGGGTAACTAGTTGGATTTAGCTTCCTACTCTACTATCCCCTCTTCATGCCACAGTAAGCAATTTACTTAATCCTTCTAAGCCTCGGTTTTTTCATCTGTAAAATAGGGATAATAACAACAGCTCCCTCACGTGTCTGTTGAAAAAACTAAATGAAATAATGAATGTTAAAGTGTTTAGCATGGTGCCTGGTGAACAGTAAAAGCTCCATCCATATTAATTTTTTTTATTTTTATTTTTATGTCATTGACAGGCAGCAGGTTTGGTGGAAAGCATGCAATTTTGGTCAGGAAATCTGGATCTACTACAAGCTCTAAGACTTTGGGTTAGTTGGTTCACCTCTCTGGACCTTCATTCCCTCATCAACAAATTGGGGATAATCATAGCCATCTGGTAGACTTGTTTCAGGCTTCAGTGAACTACTGCATGGGGAAAGTGCTTGCAAACTATTACGTGATATGCAAGCATAATTTAATGTAATCATCTCCAAGCTAGCCCTAGGCCTCTGAAAACGCTGGGCAGATGCCATCTCTGTGAGTTTGTTCAAAATATGGACTGTCCAGGCAGCTGAGTAATACCTAAAAGCATCCTAAAGTCTAATGATGCAAAGCAAAAATGAGGCACAGAAATGTGGAAGCCTGAATTCAAAAGGGCCTGGGATGTACTACAGAGCTGTGTTCAGAAAGAAATTGCCTGGCTGATCGTAGTTAATAGTTTCACATCTTTCAAAGTGATTGCTTATATTTTTTAAAAATGTCCCAAATCAATATGCAGTAGCACAGCTTCCTTTCAGGCCTAAAGTCTATAACGTTTCTGTCTCTTGAAACTGTAATCAAGAGGTAAACCAGTGTGGGGATGCTGAGATGCACAATAATGGCAGCTATTCTTGGGGTGGCCGCACCTTGCCTTAAGGTTTGGCTGATGGAGGCAGCCAGCGATCTGACCACTTGGCTCAGATCATGGAGTTTTTCAACCTTCTGGTCCACAGCTCTTGGCTAATGGCTGTGCTCTCTGCAGGCCTCTCCAGCCTGGTCATTCCCCAAGGCAAAGTGAACTGATTATTTACACACGACTCTTCTTTTTTGGACTCTGAGATCTGGAGTGTGTTATGCATTTTTATCCTGAATCTCTTACTTTATGAGAGCTTCGGGGCTATATAACACAGAAAATGGAACAGGGGAATGAACTTGGAAGAAAAATGAAAAAAAAGGAGGAGGAAGCAAATGTTCTCGCCTGACCCTGCTTTGCCTCTTCAGGTGAAAGAAGAGGAAGGGTGGCGTCAAGGTTGCACCAGAGCAGTTCTGAGGAGGAAGTAGTTTGGGGAAGCAGCTGTTTGCAAAGCTCAGGGGAGCTGTCAACCCCTGGAGAAGGTGGCCTCTGTCAGGGGAGATGCAATCTCAGCTGGCTGTGGAAGAGCAGGGTCCTGCTCCTTTGGTATTGAAAGGGGGCAGGGGAGGGCTGTAGACAGTGGCACCTGGAGCAGGAGACACAACCCTAGGTCACACAGAGACGAGGCAACGCTAACACGGAGGTTGTGGACCCCATCCTTTCATTGCGGTATTCTGGTCTTTACTCTGGTTTCCTTGTCGCTGCGGTTAAAGAAAAAAAAATCATGATTAAAAAAAAAAAAACTCCTCACGTGTGTAATTTAAACATTTTATTCAATTGGGGAGTGACTATAGCTTAGCAAGCACATTCCTGAACCTCCCTTTCTCTCTTCCGTGGTCCTCCTTCCTCCCCCACTTGCTGCCTGTATGCTGGTTTCTTCCTTTCTCCTATTCTTATCCTCTCTACTCCCTTCCCTCTCAGACTTCTTTACTCAAAACTCTTCCTTCTCTGCTACCCCTCTATGCTCCCCTCCTTCCTGCTCCCTTCATCTCTTGGATCCCCACGTCCTCCGTCCTTCTCTCCTAGTCTAACTTTCTGTTTCCAGCCCATCCCTTCAAGATGTCCTGATGTGGACTTTCTGATTTCTCTGTTTCTGGCTTCTAGAACTTTAAAGTAGTATAAAATCTTACATGTAACTGTCAAAAGACCTTA
The DNA here is from genome assembly GCA_003508835.1 of Eonycteris spelaea. Lineage (NCBI taxonomy): Eukaryota > Metazoa > Chordata > Mammalia > Chiroptera > Pteropodidae > Eonycteris > Eonycteris spelaea. The sequence goes on from PUFA01000162.1 coordinate 1,020,668, forward strand.
ATGCTAGTGGGAGAAGAATAAGGGGGTGGAGGAGGATGGTTCAAGTGTAAATAAGGAAATAAGTGTAATAATAAAACAGTTTTACTGTAAATTTTCTAAGAACAGACTAGTTCTCATATCTTTGTAGTCTCCATAGAGCCTGTCATTGTACCTACACACCACACACACACACACACACACACACACACACACACACACACACACACAATTGTTGAATAAATGAATGAATGCATGAATACTGAAACAAAATGTGGTTTTATTTCATGAGCACATACTGAGGCAGACAAAGCAGAGATGCGGATCTTCAGTGAATCTCAGGAATCTTCTGGTGAGGTACATATTCACTTATAATTAGCATTTTAGCATTGTTAAAGTAAATGCTGCTGCTCCTGGTTTGCCCTCCTCAGTGGGCTAACATTTCCCTTGTTTACATTGCTAATTTTCTTGGAAAACCCTCTTTTATACATACAAGTAGAATCCCAGTCCACAAGTTCTATACACAAAGCCACTGACTGCCGCTGTCCTGTGGTGACACTGTATCACTTTACCCATCCCCCCTGCATCCTACTGGTTCACCTGCTGGATTCATCTAACTCATGTTTTCAACAAATATTTACTTTATACTTTTTTTTTGCGTCACTCTTTATGCTGACTGCTTTACTCCTATCTCATTTAATCCATACAATGCTCTGAAGAAGGTAGTGTTATTATCCCTACTTTTCAGATAAGGAAACTGAAACTAAATTGGTCAAATACATTCATTAGCCATCCCAATTTGCCCACTTCAGAGGGAGTTCCAGGACATGAGACTTACAGTTTGTTTTTTTTTTTTTAAATTAAGTTTATTGGGGTAACATTTTTAAAATAATTTTCAGGTGTACATTATAATTTAACATCTGTATATTCTATTGTGTGTTTACCACCCAAAGTCCAGTTTCCTTCATCTACCATATAGGACTTGCAGTGTTTTTGTTTTCATTTTTGTTTTTGTTTTTACCAGGGCAGTCGCTGGCAAGCTGTCCCAGTTTGCCAGGGACTGGGGAGTTCCCGGGTCATGGGACTTTCAGTGCTAAAGCAGGGAAAGTCCCCTGCAAACTGGGTGACTTGGTCACCCTAACATAATCACATGCCCAAGGTTACACAACTGGTCCACATCAGAAATGGAATTCAAAGCCACCCCTTGTCTAGTTCCACCACCCCCACTTTTACCTTTTCTGCCTCACCTCCCAACCTCTAATCCTATTTCTGGTTGCCTCTAAGACATCGCACAATCACTTCATACCTCAACACTACCCCCTAAAATCTCTCTTCCCCTAAAACCAACTGTGCTAATTCTAACTTCATTGAGTTACTAAAAGCATCCTAAGAGTTACCTCCAAATCTCCTCAATCCGCCCCTTCCTGGCTGCTCCCTCTACCTCCACCCTGATTCATGTCTTCAGCCCCTGAATCCTGGAACCAAAAGGTTTCTCAGCCTCCAAGTGTCTGCTGTACTGCATACCACCCCAAGATGCAATCTCTGGAATGTTGACTCAAAAGGGAACTCGCAGACAACCTTGCACTTGGATTGTTAGGAAGCTAAGGCAAGGAGAATGAAAGGGCAGAGGCCAGTCTAGCATCACATCTTTCTAACCTACAGGCCACCATGCTGTAGTGCCACCCCTTGCCTCTCCAGTGGTTTAACTGAACCTCAGAGCAAGTACAAACTCTGCTCAAATTCCACCTCCTTGCAACCCTCCTCCTGACCCCGTTCATCATGATTTTCCAGAATATATATTTCTTGTACTATGACTTCTGTCATTGAAGCTTTTCAATCTCATTTTCTGTCTGTCCACATAGATGGGTCTTGCGTTCTTAGTAAGATTGTCTGGTCTTGGTATAATAATACTGGAAAACCTTTGTTCTTGTTCTCGCAACACATCTGGCTTTTTGTAGGGCATACACTAGGTACTTGAGAAGTACTTATTGGGCTGAATTAAATTGGTCACAACAGATTCTCTGTCACAAACAATCCTATGTAGCATTTTTTTTTTCTGATTCCAGTTTACATAACAGTCATTCTGCCAGAGTAAAACTTGACTGTACACAATTTGCACTAAAGTCCAAGAAGGAGAGAGCTGACATCAAATTGACCTATTTACAATTTTTTATTCCACCAGCTCAGGAGAACCCACCTCCTTTCTATGCTTTTCTTCCTCCCCCAGACATCTCAAAGAACCTAATCACCATCTTCTGAATCCTCCCTGTCACCTACCACCCCCTCACACAACGCACATACCACCTCAAATACTAAACCACAAGTCAGATTTTTAAAGTTCAAGAGCTAAAAAGAATGAGCAATTGACTCATTTTTCCTTGATTCAAAGAGCTGCGGGTTTTCTAGAGCAGCCCTGACACCACTTATGTGGGCCTGATCCCAATGCCAGGGCAGACCAAGGGGATTCCTACCTCCCTAACCAAATTGAACAGTGGACCAACAATGACCCTGCCTTAGTGTGTGACCTTGAGCAAATAAGTCTCTTTTTACTGTGCTGGGCTTAGGATTCCACAGCTGTGAAGTGAAGGGCTGCTTCTCTGTTGTTCCCCCAAGGACCCTCAGATCACATGTTCCATGATTTGGTTTCCTTCTCATTCCTGAGCTCTCCCATAGCACAACCTGCTCAGAACACAGTGCCAGCCCCAATAAATCCTCTGCCACCAGCCCAGCTCTTTCATTGCCAGTATAAAAGGTGAAAATATGCTTTCTTTCTTCTTTTTATTAAATTCCAGGCTGAGAAAGTGTCATGAAAACTGCAAGTTCATCCAAGATGAACTGAGAGAAGACACCCCCAGTGGAAGGGCAAATAGGCTTCAGGGGCCTTAAATTCTCAACTGTCTTCTGAGATAAACTGCTCCAAAAACTTTAGTGGTTTAATCTCAGCAGCTCATGTGAATTCTCAAACCATTTACCATCTCAGAATAGAGCAGTAAGTAGATCATGAAAAGCCAGTGTCAGCTTTGGTGGTCTGTGGTCTTCCTTGGATGACAACAGAGCATCAGTTTCCCACTGGCCTTTCCTTGGAGAACTCACTTGCAAAGGAAAGGAGAATGCTGTTTCAACCACCATTGCCTTTCTGTTAATAAACAGAAAAATTTTTGGATCTGCTGAGTACCTTGATGGGTTTGGATATGAAGATGGGCCCAGAGCAAAGTATGTGAGGAGAAGTTGGGGCAGACTTGAATTGCTCTACGTAATTAATAAGAAGAATTGGAATGGTTGGGAATTCACAAAGGAGGGGATGAAGTGAGGGGACCAGCAAATGAGTGAGCCTAGAGCTCTCTGTGGGGCAGAGTGGCCAGTGAAATTCCAGGGTAGGAGTCTAGAACTTAGATGTCTATTTTCAATATGTAGTTCTGTCCTATTGCAGTAAAAGCTCCTCCATCTTCCTTTCAACCCTGCTATAAAATCTTCTCTACAAAATTTCATGTGTTGATGGTGTTGTTTGTTTATTTGTCTGTTTGTGATGGTGGAACTCAGAGATGAGGCTCAATTTCAGGTAGGAATCAAATGTGAACTAAAATATAGAAAAAGCAGAGAAAAAGAAGTAAAGAGAAGTTAGAAGCCTAGGGTGATTACAAGAAAATAGCCCCTAAAGAACATGAACAAATCTCTAGACATTCACAGTGTATTTAATGTGTGGTGCAAGCTCATCTCTTCTAGACATCAATGAGAAGGAAGATACCATTCGTGTGTTTGCATATACACACACACAACTGGGAAAAATAACTGAAGGGGCTGAGGGAGAACATTTGGCCAGGTCTTAGCCCAAATACAGGGGAAGCCTGGCTAACGATGAGATGATGCCCCTGGAATCTGAGGGCTCTTTCATGAAGAGGCTGAGCGGGTAAAGTCTTGGCTGTTGGCAAGGAAATGAAAAGTCATCATCAGAAGAAGATGCAGCTACAAGATGCAAAAGGGTGTGGATGTGCCATCCAAGTGCCCTCTACAGTGAGGGACATTGACCAATGAGGTATGAGTTTCTCATGATGGTTCGATGCTTTTACATTGAATAAAATGTCTAAAAAACATGGCATCTTGAAAATGGAAGATGGCTTTTCCTTATAAGTACAGCCCCTGTTAAGGCTATTAAAGAGTGTATAAATATACTTTAGGAAAACTAAAGCAAGGAAGAGAGAGAGCAGGGTTGGATGGTGCGAGAGAACCAAGTTCCTGGAAACCAAAATATAATCCCACAGAAAAATGGATGTTAGCCAAGGAAACAGACCTGTCGATGATTGTCATCTGGAAAGAAACAAGGAAGAGAGGAGTCCCGCACAACCTCAGGCAGACCCACCTGGCCTCTAGAGCTTCTAACTTTCCATATTTTATGCTTTCAGTTCTATTCATTTTTCCACATATGTTTACTGAGCACCAAATACAAGCCATGCCCTTTTCTTGATAATAGGGATGCAGAAAGGAAACGAGCAAAGAAGGTCTGCTCTCACAGATTTAGCACAGACAATAAGTAAGGAAAAGTACACAAATGAGAATGAGATCATGTTAGATACTATTAAATAGTCCATGAGTAAAATAAAGCAAAGAACTGTGAAAAAGAACAACTTGGCATAGAAACAGCTATAGAGAATGGAGTCAAGAAAGGTCTTTCTGAGGAAACCTCACTTGAAGTGAAATATTAACAAGAAGGAGCCAGCCTTGATAAGATGCTGAAGAAAGACATCCTGAGCAGAGGGAAGGAAATGCAAAGGCCCTGGGAAGGGCAGGAGGACCTGCAGGACTGGAGCTGATGAAGCCCTGGAGATGGAGGGAGACAGGTGGGCAGGAAGCCTGGGCAGATCGTACAAGCCCTCGAAAGCTACGCTGAGAAAAATAAAAGCCGTCAGCCATCTGGTACACCGTTGTGGAGAGAGTCTTTCCTGAGCCGTGGGGAAGCCATTTCTCCTAGAGAGAAACATGGAGCAAGCTCAGCCACATGGGGAAGCCCCAGGAAGCAGTGCATTACAGCAAAGAGCCACCAGATGGCTCTGTGACAAGACCACCCAGCACTTTCTCTTACCATTGCTGATGTCTTTCCTGTTCTAAGGTAGAAGCACTTTTTTCCCACTGAACAAAAGCTTCTTTAGCAAACAGCCACTTCACTTTTTTAAAAAACAAAAGAAACCAGTAGCAACCAGTACAATAGGGCACTCCGGGTGATTTAACATCTTTGCTTCCTGATGGCTAAAAGAGGCAACTCCTATTAGCCAGGGGGCTCCTCAATGCTCCATTCCCAAGCACCCATTCTTTCAAAGAACTGTGCTCAACCCAACCGGCTTGGTCACCCTCCTTTCCAGATAGACAATCCTAGGAAAAAAAGAAATGCCAGAAGCTCAGGCCACAGGCCAAATTTCAATCCTCCAACAGCCAACTTGCTCAAGAAGTAATGGCTTTCAGGCACTTAAAACCCCTGGGTGATGGTGTGTGTGAGAATGTAAGGCTGGAGGAGTGAGAGGAGCAGAATAAAAAAGGCAGGCAGGGTGTTTGCTATTTGCACCAAGATTTTCTTGCAATAGTATGTTTTTGGGTTTTGTTTGTTTGTTGTTTCTAAATAAAGGCAAGAATTGCTCCAGATCTCTTAAAAAGCACTGGGCCTAGAAACAGTTGTCTGGTGTGAAAGAAGGGGCTTCCATGACCAGCGTGCAGGTGACACAAGAAAGCAAAGATCTGCAGGACTTGTCAGGACTCAGCTGAATTCTTCAAGGAGCCACAAGGCCCAGGGATCTCTCAGGAGGTCTGAGGATAAAAGAGAAAAAATAACCCCTGTCTTTAAGGAGTTTACAATCTGAGTTGACATAGGAATTCTTGCCCATTGGAATTCTTTTCCTTTCTATCTGTTGAAATTAGCCTCTCCCTCCCTTGAGCTCCCACAGTCCTTGGTACATATTATAGTTGTGTCAGACTTGTGTCCCTCACTAGATAAGGCTGCTCTCTGAGTCCAGATCCACATGTCATCAACATCTGTTTTCCCAGAACGTCCCATAGAGAGAGAGAGAGAGAGAGACAGAGACAGAGACAGAGACAGAGACAGAGACAGAGACAGAGACAGAAATGGAGACAGAGGGAGATAGACCGACAGACAGATAAGAAAGATAAAAGTGGGAGGAGGGAGGGAGGAAGAGAGAATTTGTTTAATAATACTGTTCTCAACTCTGTTCTCCACCTCTCCCTGACACAAGAACACACACACACACACACACACACACACACACACACACACACACACACACATTTGAAGGATATACATGTCATGATCTACTAGCCCATTTTCACAACTCCCATTGGGGCAAATTCAAGACAAAGAAGTAATCCTAGAAAATGAAGCTCTATGATGATTTTTCTATCTGCCTGACCAAAAAAGAAAAAAAAAAAAAAAGAGCCAGAAAGAATCCTTGTTTAATTGTTTTCAGCAATGAGGAGGAAGAGAGGCCTGCTGTGTTAGTTCATCATGCTTTCATGAAAGGTCACACATGTCCTTTCTCTGACAACATCTGGAAGGATGAAGTATGACAGGGAGCTTCTCTGAGTATGGCCCACAAACTGTTGCTGTTGAAGAAATGTTCTTCCTGCCCCTGGCAGTTCTTTGCTGGTAGTACAGGGTATTTAGGCATGATTCTTACCTCCAAAGAGACTTGTATGGTGAATTTAAGAACCACCCTAGCTAAATCTCCCTATGGCATTGCTTTGACCACATACCTCCCTGGGCACAATCCATTTAAATGATTCTCAATTACCTACACATTCAGACAAAATCCACTGACCTGGAAGTTAAAACTTTCTCTGCTTAAATCTCCTCCTCTGGAAAACTTCCTGGATTCCCTCACACTCAGCATCCGCAACCCCGTTTTTGTAGCACTCTAAACTTCCAGCTTTTCACATCCCGATAATTGTTTAATTGAATTTGAATTGAATATTAGTTTAATGTCACCAGAGTAGACTGCTGAGATCTATGTGTATAGAGACCAGGTCTTTTTGTTCAAGCACTCAAAATAGTGTCTGGCACTACATAAGTCCTCTTAAATATTTATGACTCATTTGGCAACTGACTGACTTGATGTTTTCATCCTAACTTAACTTTTCAGCTTCATCTCCTGATTCCTTCATACAAACACCTATGTTTCATCCAAATCCATCATTCCCTGACATGTCTTTACTTTCAATCTCCATGACTTTGTTCCTTCTGCTTGGAAATTAGCCTCTCCCTCCCTTGAGCTCCCACAGGCTAATTTCACCCCACTTAAGTACAACCGGAATCAGAGAAGACAGAAGAATACTTTTTATTGAGATATAAGTTCACATACAATAATATTCAGTGGTGATTTTTAGTATATTCACAAGGTTCTGCAATCATCACTACCAATTTCAGATCATTTTGATACCTAAAAAAAACAACCCTGTACCCATTACTCATCACTCTCCATTCCCCTCCTCCCCAAGTTCCTGTCAATCATTAATCTACTTTTTGTCTCAGTATATTTGCCTAGTTTAGATATTTCATTTAAATGAAATCATACAATATGTGGCCTTTTGTGTCTACCTTCTTTCATTTAGCATAATATTTTCAAGGTTCATGAATAATGTAGAATGTATCAGTACTCATTCTTTTTATGGCTGAATAGTATTCCATCATTTGTATGACTACCACATTTTATTTATTTATTCATCGATTGATGGACATTTGGGTTGTTTCCACTTTGGGACTATTATAAATAATGCTACAGTAAATATTTGTATGAGCATATGTTTTCCATTATCTTAAGTGTATATTTAGGAGTAAAATTTCTAGGTTATATGGTAACTCTATATTTAACTGTAAAGAAATAGCAAAACTATTTTTCTATAGTGGCTTACCATTTTACATTCCCACCTGCAACGTATCTTACATCTTTTGCCAACACGTGTTATTATCTGTCGGCAGTGGTGGTGTTGGTGTTGTTCTTGTTGATGATGATGATGGTGATTGCCATACCAGTGGGCATGAAGTGGAATCTCACTGTGCTTTTGATTTTTATTTCCCTGATGACTAATGATGTTAAGCAGTTTTTCATGTGCTTGTTGGCTATTTTTTATTTTATTTAAAACAATGTTTATTGAAATCCTTTGCCCTTTTTAGTTGGGCTGTTTGTCTTTTATTATTGAGTTGTTAGAATTCTTTATATGTTCTGGATACGAGACCCTTATCAGATCTTTGCAATATGATTTGCAAATATTTTCTACTATTCTATGGGTTATCTTTTCACTTTTCAAAATTGTCCTTGAAGAACAAAAGTCAAATTTTGATAAGGTACAATTTATTCTTTGGTTTTTGTGCTTTTGGTGCCATATCTAAGAAATCAATATCTAATCCATGATCACAAAGCATTACATCTTAGAAGCTGTCTTCTTTAAGACTTTTATAGTTTAAGCTCTTAAAAAATTTAGATCTTTGATCACTTTTAAGTTAACTTTTGTATATAGTGTGAGGTAGAGGATCCAGATTCATTCTTTTACATGTAAATATCCAGTTATCTCTGTACTATTTATTTAAAAGATTATTCTTTCCCTCATGGAACTGTCTTGGCAAAAAAAAAAAAAAAAAAAAAAAAAAAAAAAAAAACATTTCTAAGACATTCCTAATGAAGAGTCTGCATGGTAAAGACCACCACAGTCTGAGGTATGGCAGTCAGGAATGCAGAGATTGGCTGGTTTGTTCTATACAATACCTACTATGTAAAAATTCCATGCACACCACCTCAGTCCATCTCTTTCTATATACACTAATGGTTCTTAATCTTTTTTTAGGGTAAATAATCCAATAAAATTGTGGAATCTTTCATACACGCATAATATTCTGCTTAAAATGTTGAGGTCACAGACATCTCCCCACCCAAGAAGTACATCCACAGACCCTAATCTAAGAAGTCCTGCTCCACTCTCCTTCCCTCAGAGTTCCTCCACTGCTAACACTAGGCAACACCCCACAATGCAGATGACTTGTTTTGTTTTTGTTTGTTTGCGTGTGTGTAGCCTTACCCACTCCTTTGAACTGCACATTTTCACCTAACTCCTAGACATGTATACCTAGTCCCTGGGCATTTCAAAGTTAGCACATTCAATTCATTTCTTAACTCCCCCAACCAAGCTTGTACGCCAACTTCTCTTTTTCTGGCCACAGCACTGTCTTCTCATCACACAGGCTCAAAACTCAAAGTCATCTTCACTTCCCTCTCCCACCATGCAATCAGTCTCCAGGTTTATATAACTATTTATTTATCCTGACCACCTATCAGTACCACGCCTGGTCCAAGTTCTTATCCTGAGACCTGTCTGATGCAATAGATGTCTCTGGCCTTGCTTGTTTTGCTTTTGGGTTCTTCACTTCTAATTCATTAGGGTACCAAATTTATCTGCTGAGAGCACAGTTCTGAACATTTCACTTTCTGGCTTGAAAAAATTAGTAGCTTGTCATGATGTTCCAAATTTAGTATAAACCCAATTAGTCAGGAATTAAAGACTATCCATTCTCTGACTCCGACCAACCATCTGGCCTCACCTCCCAACTCTATGCAAAGCAGACCCCATCTTCCAGCCAAAATTGTCACCACTTACATTCTCTGCTTCTTGTCTTCACTCATTGCCCTGCCCCCATCCTTAGCAAGCTAACCTTGCTGAGCCTTCAAGCCCAGCCCAATTGGATCACCTCCATGAGGTCTTCTTAATTGCTCCCACTGGAGGAGGAATCACCTCCATCTCTAATCTCCTGTAGTAATGTAGTTATTTTTATGTGACATTTTTTATTATTAATCATCTTATATCTCTCTTAGCAGATTGCGTTGTCTTGAACAAAATAGTTTCTTAATGGATATTGGCCACATTTAGCAGTGATTCCACAGGGAATATGAATCAGAGTCACTTGGGGAACTTTTCCAAAACACCCCACTTGGGACCTAGACTTATAGATTTTGAAATTATCATCCACTGATAATTATGATATATTTCAGAAATTTAAAACTATTCATCAAATTAACAAAACTAGCAGTAGTAAGATGGTTAAAATATACTGAACATTTACTGTGCCCCAAGCACTGTGTATGCATAATCTCATATAATCCTCAAGAAACCCTATAAGGTGGGCAGCATTATTTTCCCATTCTGTGGATGAAGAAACTGAGAATTAACTAAGTCATTTGCCTAAAGTGGGGCATTTACGAATAAATGAATTTTATGAAATAAAGGTCCCTGAAGGACACTTACAATCTGTCAAGAAACTTAACAGTGATTTTCCAGGAAAATCTATATTCAGATTTAGTAAATTTTATTCATTTTCCTCTTTCCCTAGTTTTGCGACCTTGGGAAAATTATTTGCTCTCTCTGAGTTTGTTTCTTTTTCTGTAAAATGAGCATAATATAATACCTACTAAAGTAGAAGTCATTAAATGCGTTAAATCATGTAAAGTACTAAGTGCCTACACAGAGTAAACACTCAAGAGGTTACCTATAGTTATCATTATAATTTTTTATTCAAAAATATGCCTCAACACAAGGTAGTCCTTCCTAGCTGCAGTCAACAATAATGAGCCAAGCAGCACAACAGCTTAAATAAGTTACATGTAAGACTGACTCTCAGAGTCAGTTTAGAGTGGAGCTAGAATTAATAAAGATTTTCACTGAGAATTTCTAGGTGCCAGGCATTAAAATGCAGCGGTAAATAAAAATAGTTGCCCCTGCCTCAGGGCACTTACAATTTTGATTACTGAGATCAAGGCTACTCCTCCCATATCAGAGTCTGTCCACTGGCCTGTAGACCTGTGAGTTCTTGAAGAATTGCCTATGTCCGGGGTTTTCAGCCTCTAATTTTAGGCGTGGCGCATTTCTACAACCTGATATTCTCCTTTAGACAACAAAAGCATGGAGGAGAATGAAGGCAACTTCGGTGTTTCATCACTTCTACCACCACCTGGAATCTCACTGCTCTCAAACATCCCTTTGACATAGACCAAACATGGTCTGGTTCTGCTCTCTTCTTCTCAAATGTACTTAAGGATGGAGAAAGAGGGTGGTTGTAAATAACTGTAATATGTTCTTTTACAGGAAGAACACAGACATATGAAATATTTCAACTATACCAACCTACGCTGGACTGCCATTGCTATTTTAATTTGACACTTGCATTTGCATAACATTTGGATTTATAATATTCTTTCACATATACCTTATAAAGTAGGAATTATTGCTGTCAGTTTATAAATGAAGAAACTGAGCCTTAGAGAGTTTTGTTATTTACCCAAGATCACACAGCTAATGAGCCACTTTGACATGAAAATTCTGAGGAGGCTCTTTAAAAGGGAATAAACAGTGAGGTGGGGGAAAGGATACTTTTGCCTTTCATTCTTCTTCCCACTTCTTGCCTGAAATTCAGATATTAGGGCTATAGTTTATACTGTCACTTTGAACTTGGAAGCCAAACAAAATGGATGGCAAAGCAGAAAAAATAAAAGTCACCTAGGCCACTGATGGATGTCTTCTTGTAACACAAGACCAGCTCTGAACAGCTTACTTTTGTCTCTTTTTTTCCTTTGATGTGTTTAAGACACTCTAGTTGAGTCTCCATTTCTAGTAGTTATAAGCTATTCTGAGCTGCTAAACAGCATTATCTATAATTGCACAAAACTGGTAACAATTACCAATAGGGACATGGTTTAACAAATGGTGTCACATCATTATAATTATGCCTGAGACTAACTCTCCATTTCTAAAATGGACCTACGCTATTCTCTCTCACATAAGCCATGAAAATGACAATTGTAAACAACATAGACACAAATTCCCAGGCCGTGATATACCTAATGGCATGTACAAAATGACCGAAATCACACAAAAATCTGTATAAGAAGGAAAAGACTAAAACTTAAGATACAAAAATAATAGAAATATAAGCTGGCAGAATCATAGTTGATTTTTAATTCTATTTTCAAAGTTGTTCTTAATATTGTTGCCTTATCGTTTGAATTAAAGCATTAAAGAATTATATAAATGCTGAGTTCTCCAAATCATCACCTTTGCTATTTGGTTACTACTAAACACATTCATTTTTGCCCAGCAGACGTAAGGATAGATAGCTATTGAGTATATGAAGCCATCTCTCTCTACAATAAATATTTTAGTAATAGAATTATAATTCATATTCACATTCTTAAAAACAAAACTGGAGAAATAAGGGCATCTCCTTGAATCAGGTAAATTCCTAAGGTCAGCTGAAGAGGGCCCTAAAGTGAGCGGGCAGAATCTCGAGGTTTGTACTACCTGGTGGTGAGAGCACACCACAGGAGTGGCCCCACCAGCTCACAGTTCTCCTGCTTCTTCAATCAATAGTATGTGGGACATGGGATGAGTTTTCAGTGTCTGTCCTTTATTCTCAAATTTTCACTTCCCTTTCATAAAAACGTTCACTCCAGAAATTCAGATTCTTTAGATCTACTCTCTTGGTTTGATGGTGTTTCCATTCTCCTAAAAGAACATTTGACACTTGTCTCCTTTCCGAACTCATTGTTCTATGCCATACAGAGTCTCATGGGCTTTCCCCTGGCCCTAGTCTATATAAAGTGTCAGGTGAGTGTAAACCAGGGCAAAATCCATTTCATTGAAGGAAATAGCAAGTATATATGAGCATTTGAGTAGTTGAAAGAGAGAGGTGGGAAGGAGGAGGAAAGGAAAGTGGGCAAATACTGTTGAGTGCATGAAATATGCCATATACCATCGTCTTCCTGAGCCTTAACTTACATTCTTAGGTTGAGTCCTTCGCAGGATTCATCACAGCAATATTATCTCTCATGTACAAATGAGTAAGTTAAGGCTCTTATAGTTGACTAGTCAAGGTCACACGATTAGGAAATGGTGCCAAAACCATACGGACTTCGATGTTTCACCCAAAGTCCATGCTCTTTTCATTACACTTGGAATGGACTCACTAGCAAACCTAGTACACTGGAAACATTCAATATAGTTTCTAGTATAGATTACTAACTTTATTTACATGAGGAAAAACACTGTACTCAGGATAAAGGAAGATGACAGGGAAGAAAACTACTTAGCAATAGGAGATAGCACAGCGTAGGTTTCACAGGCCACCTCTGATGCCCAATCAGAGTTGAATATAGGCCCTGCCATTGTGTGATCTTGGGCAAGTTTCTTAACCACTCTGTGCCTACAGAGTTGTTATGAGGGTCTAAATAGGTAGAGCATACATAAAACACTACCTTCTACAGAAAACTAGTTTTGAGAGATACAAGAAGAGAGGGAGGAGCAGCAAGAGAAATAAGGTAGATTTTAATCAAAGAAGTTGAGGTGCATTGAAGCTCTGCCACTCTAAGATATTTACAATATCTTCTAATAAATTAAATCCAAAATCCTGCATTACAGAACTTAGCATTTACCTACGCTTTCTCTAAACTTATCTGAGTACAGCGCCCCTATCCCATCTAAGACTGGAGCAAGTGTTCACATTTGGGTGAAGGCTGCTTTAGGGGATGGGGTATCTGGCACTCGGCACCTTCTTCCCTCACAGAAACTCAGAAACAACCAGTGGGAATTTGAAAATGCTCTGATTCTGCTGCATCGTTTTTGCTCAATGTTTCTAGAGTTGAGTGGATTTTTCCATTGGTAATTTGCATGTCGTTCCCATATTTTAAAGTTGATGAGTAATATTTAGAAGTAGAAGGCTTTCCACTTCTAGTTCCTCTCATTGGTATGTAATGTGGGCAAGTTAATTAACCTGTCTGGGTTGAGTCTTGCTTTCTACCAGATGGAGAACCATGCATAAAATGAATAATTGCTACATCTTTTCAAATATAGCCAATTACACTTTGCTAGAAATGTCATGCCCAACCCTCTCTCCCCTCCAAAAAAAAAAAAAAATCACAAGAATAATTAACAAACTGAACAGTAAGACATATTTACTCAGAATTAGAAACCAAAAGACTGATTAAGTCATTCTGCCTTCATGGTCATATGTTTTCCCACCAGTCTGTGAATTTGTGAATATGGTATCCTATGAGAGTTCAGCTGAAAACCAGGAAACTGAATACTAAAGTTGCATGTGACAAAAGCACATAGAAAAAATGGCCATATCTGTAAGAGGATATTTTCTACTTAGGACAAAGTGCTCAGGAGAAAATAGCATAGTGATTAATCAGGAAAGGTTGGATGAGACCTGATCCTAATGAGGCAGATTTCATGAAACAGATTTAAAAATTTATTTTAACAAATAAATAATAAAGTAAAATTTAATTGAGGTTGCCAACATTTTTTTTGCCAAATAAAAATTAAAATAAACTTACTGTTTACTATCTCCACATTTTAGTAAAGACACATTTACCAACATAAAAATAAGCGGTGCCTCATTTGAGAATAAAAGACAGTTTTTAAACAAATTTAGTGATGTGAAAACCTCACTACCTGGCCCTTACTTTCCTCATTTCCTCATGCATCAGTGGAAACTCTATCCCATAATGGCTCTAGTCCGAGGAATAGTATTTAGGAATGAGTGTTTTAGTGAAGAGTCTCCTTCTGGCTGTTCATGTGACCTAGGGCAAATTGCTACACTTCCAAAAATCTCCCAGTAAGGAGGACATTTATTTCAGTCAATCCTTTGAGTCTCGGCAGATTCTTCCTGAACCAAGTCATGTGGATGGGCATCTACCATTTTCAAAGATTCCAAAAGAAGTTTCACAGACTTGAGATTCAGTACCTCACCAACAACCTATTTTTTTCATCTCTGTTTCCACAGAACAGAGAACAATGCTGGGATCACGATAAGTGCTCAAAGAATGCTGAATAAATAATAAACCTATAATCTGGGTCCAGGGAAACCACTTTTCAGTTCGTTGCCATAACCTGGGAAGAAAACCACCAACTAACTTCTGTGGTGGTTACCAGTATTTCCTACTTAAAACAAAATAATATATATATTACTGATAGGAATGTAAAATGGTACAGTCACTTTGGAAAAAGTTTGACAGTTCCTTTAAATGTTAAACATAGAATTACCATATAACCCAGTAGTTCCACTCCTAGATATTTACCCAAGAGAATTGAGAACATACCTTCACACAAAGAGCTGTGCACAAATGTTTATAGTAGCATTATTCTGCATAGCCAAAGAGTGGAAACAACTCAAATTTCCATCAGCTGGTGAATGGATAAACAAAATGTGTTAAATCCCTATAATGAAATATTATTTGGGAATGAAAAGGTATTAAGTACCGTTACATGCTGCAACATGGATGAATCTCGAAAACATCATGCTAAGTGAAAGAAGTCAGACAAAACAGGCCACATATTGTATGGTTTCATTATATTAAATGTCCAGAATAAATGTAATATTATATGTCAACTATAATTTAAAAATAAATCAAAAGACAAAAGTTCAGAATAGGCAAATCCATAGAGACAAAAAGTACTAGTGCCTGTCGGGGGTAAAGGGGTGGGAATCAGAACTAACTAATATAAGGTTTCTTTTGGGGGTTGGAGATGTTCTAGAATTAGATATTGGTGAATATTGTACAACATAGTGAATATACTAATCACCGAAGAACATACTTTAATATGGTGATTTTTATGTTATGTGAATTACAACTCAATGTAAAAAAAATTTAATATAAAATGCTGTAAAAAACAGGGAAGTTAGGAGTAACAAGTAGAATTATATCTTATTAAATCAACCTTAAGAAATTAGTTTCTAATTATGCCTCCTCCACTTTAAAAAGAGCCTTCACCTGCCAGGGTTATTTATTTAAATTTGTGTCAAGAACATTTTTTTACAGCACCTAGTAGATACTATACCCTCAATAAATGGTAAGTAGATGAATAAATATGAGGGCCTCACATTCTATTTCCTAATAGACAGGATTTTTTTAAAAAAATACATTTCAAGACACAGCAGGAAAACTTGACTTTTTTTCAAAAACTATAAAGAATCAACAAATCCCAGCTAAAAATTGTGGCCCAGCTAAAAACTGAATAAGCACCAGGATTATTGATTAGGGGGTTTTGCATGTGAAGAATACTCTGAAACTATGAGAGTTTTACTCAATGAATCATTTGAAATGGAATTCCCAGATTTTGAGATGTCTTTAGTTACATCAAGCGAAATTTTGAAATATAAAAATTTTCAAACTAAAATTAACTGGACTTCCTTAAATGGTTAAAATCAATCTAGACTCTATAGCACATTTAAGTCGAGAAGGGCACAGCACTAAGCAGGCTAAATCATAACCAGGAATAGAGATCCAAAAAAATTTGGAATAACAATATTGAAAGGACTCGGCTGAAACTGCTCAACTCTCATGAACAGTTTCAACAGCCCAGTAAATTGTATTTCTAATGTATACCCAAGCTGGGATGTCTTGGGTTCGCCAGCACTTAGTAACTCAAATAAACTGAATCCTTCATTTATAGAGGAAGAAACCATGAACCAGGGACACAGAGGGACCAGTCTGAGACCATCCTGCTGGGTAGGGTCCAAATTGAGCCTAGAACCCAGACTTCTTGATTTCTAGATCTGTGTTTTCTCACTGCTGAAATTTTATACATGTTCTCCAACTACATAAGACGTGCTAAGAAAATTTTGAAATTTTAACAGTGTTAAGGTGACCATAATGGGTTTCCTCCAGATTCACAAATTTTATAAATACCATAAATGACGGTTTGGCCCACATTCAATAGAAAAAAAATATTTCCTATTTGTCCATAGACTCCTCACTCTGGCATTGATGCTTGGAAATATTTGAAAAGCTGCAATTCTTCCCATAAATTTAGCTGTCCCCTTCAGGTGGGCTAATTCATCCTTGGACACACGACTTCACTGAATGCCACTCATTCTTTGAGTGGATGGGAGGGGGAGATAGAGGGGAAGCCAGCTTCGACTTCAGGCTCTGCCAAGAACAAGTCATATAATTTATAGCAGAACTAAGGAACGTATAATCTGCAAATTGGCTGTGTATTTATTTTTCTTAGACATAAGTGAAATGTTCTTGGGAGGTAATACCACCTGGCAAAGTGTAAGTTCTTTTGGAGGCGGGGCGGGATGGAGAGGGAAACCAATGCATGAGGAGAAGCTGCAGAGGCCAACGTGGAGGGCAGTGGTTGGTTTCGCCTGCTCAGTGTCCATTTTGCCTTCTTCTGATAAAAATAATTTAGTTTTAATTTGGAGAACACGCACTCCCTCTCAGTCCATGAAATTTGGGCAGAATTCAAATGTACTCCCCCTTCTCCTACCAACTCCAAGGGTGGTCACGTGACTGAGATTTCAGCAGTCAGAATATTCTTCCCCCACAAGGATGCCCACATTGGAAAAGCCAGGTCAATGAAACTCTACTGCCGGACTTTAACTGAACATTTTGGGAAAGAAAGCTCTCTTGCCTACATGATCGGCTGTGAGAAGCCACCAGAGGCAACCACATGGAGAGCCTAACTATAAATGAAGGCAATGCAGAGCTGAGCCAAGAGATGGTCAGCAAGAACCGTACAAGCGAGAGGGAGACCCAGTGGGATCCCACCCTTCCTGAAGCAAGAACTGTCTCTGGGATTTAGTTACATCAGACTTTTTTGCTCACACCAGCTTAAGTTTGGTTTCTGTCATTTGCAGTGGAGACAGATAGTACCATGCAGTAGTCATGCAGAGTCTCAACGCACAGGAATGAAGTGTGATCCTGATTCAGCTACTTTCTAGGTATGAAACTTTAAGCTAGTTACATAATCTAAGTTTCACTTTTCTCATCTGTAAAACTGGAGAGCCAATAATATCTGCTGCTGGGAGCAATGAGTCAGTGATCTAGCCAAATCACTTGCTAAGGTTGCTGCCATGTAGTTAGTGTCCAACAAATTTGAGCTATATTTTTTCATGAATCAGCTATAATAAAAGCAACTCAATGCCTGCTACCTCAAGATTAAAGTTACTACAATATTATTCTACTTTTACTAAGCTTCACTAGTGCATGAGGGAAATCTCAGCCTTTAAATAGTTCATCTGAAGGAGGCATAGAAATGGACCCAAATATCACATTTCACATGTTTCTGAAGAATTTGAAAGAACATGGAAAAATGTCTGTGGTAGTATACTAAGAGAATATAGAATGTTACACTACAGCCCATACTCTATCTGATAATATTTATAAGAAAAAAGCAAAACAAAATCTTTAAACCTCTACATGAAAAATCCTGAAACTGCAATACAATGAGAGAATGACTGAATATTGCCTGATATTTGGATTTCCCTTCTTTCTATTTTTCTCTATTTTCCAAGTGTATTTCAATGAGCATTGGCTGTACTTCCCTTTTGAAAGTTTTTTTTGTCTGTAAGTTCCACAACCACATCATGAAGCTTTAGAATGTTAGTTTAAGAAGTAGAGAATCCCAGACTATTCAAGACAAAAGAGACAACAGAGACCATTTTATCCAATTCTCTCATCTTACAGAAGGGAAAAACTTGTCCAACGTCAAATAGCTAGACCCTAGCAGCACTGAAATTATGGCCTAACATTCCCAATAATCCAGAAAAAAAAAATCCTTGAGAAAAGCACTATTGATTGGACCACATTACCTAGGTTAATTCTACTAATCTTGCAAGGACCCGTTTAAATATCACTTCTTTAAAAAACCTTTCCCTGAGCAATAGCTAGAAGAAATCCTTCCAACTTTCAATTCCCAGAAAACCTGATTTTTACTTTTGTTTTTGCCAGTATTATACTCCAGGCATGCTTAAGTATTCTTTATTAGTCAATAAGTTCCTTAAAAAGGGATATGAGTTTTTTTTATGGCTATACCCCAAGCGTCTAACACCATGCTTTGGTACATAGTCACTATCTGATAAATGGTTGCTGAAAAACAGGCTATAATATTGCTTTAGGATCTACTGAATCCAGTTGGCTTAGTTAGAAAACAGGACTGAGAAGTCATCATCCTATGATTCTTCCTGGGCATAAGGAAGATGGTACTTCCTAGCCCCATTACAACTGGAAGAGACTACATGACTAGTTTTGGCCAAGGGACTACAAGCAGATGTGATGTGTGTAAATTCCATAATGGGCAGTGAAAAGCCCTTATGAGACCCTCCGGTTATTCCTTCCCTTACCTCAGCAACCCAGAAGCCACGTGCTAAGAAGGAGGGGCATAAAAGGAAGCAGTCATCACATGGAGGGGAGCTACGATTCAGAGCCACTGGACTTATTCAGGCTTTGTGTGAGCAAGGAAGATGTCTTGATTTGGGGGTTACTTTGTTGCTGCAGCATAATCTAGCCTAACTAGATAATAGCCCAACTAAAACTCTGTGGCGGAGACGGCTTAATGTAATCCATTCTTTCTTTATTCCTCACTAACAGAATCTTTGGCAATATGCCTAACTGAAAAATTACATTATATTACATTATATTATATATCAGCTAGGGGTGACCAATGCAATATCAGTAGAATTATTAATGAGTTTTTCAAGATGTCCTTCCTCCTATTTCCTGATGAGAACTCAAATATAATGACTGGAGCTTCAACAACCATCTTAGACCATGAGGAGTCCTTGACAATAAAAGTCAAAAACTAGGTTGGCAGGCAGAAAGGTAGAAGAAGCCTGGTTTCCTGATGATGCTGTATAATCACTATACTAAGCAAAGCTCTCCCTAACTTTGTGCTTTTATTTACAAGAATTAAACCCCAGTATGTACAAGCTCTGTAGCTAGATCTCTGTTACTAGCAAACAAATGTAGTTCTTAGTCAGTGCAGACTTTATGTCATATACTCCAAAATAATGTCCTTGTACTAAGCAGTAGCAAAGGAGCACTATTTAACACCTAGCTCAAAATGGGAAAGAATTGCTTTGATCTTCTAAAGAAAAGGAGAAAAATTTGCCCTCTCATTACATTGAATATCTTTTTTAAAAAATTCTTTTTTCACATTAGCAAATTCTGAAAGAAACATAACTAAAATTACATTTTTCCTCATAATTATAAGTACCTTAACTGCGAAAACATGAGAAAGGTAAAGCTTAGTCATGTCAAAAAATTAAGAATAAAAATGATTTGATATTTCACATTATTAAGAAAAATTTTGAATGTGAAGCATTCTTCTGGGAGAAGCTGCATTTTGAGAGACTAGCAGAATTTAAACATTGGAGATTTTAAAAGCAGTTTCAGTGAAGCTTTTTAATTATTATTCTTACCGCTAGTGATTCTCTCAGGGACTTGTCTACCTTTAATAAAGTTTCAATATGAATGTGTCTGCTATTACTTTAATGAGAACTGACACAAAAATTACAACTGACTCCGAAGTAAAGACAATATTCAGAATCTCCAAGAATTTCTTTCTTTTCTGCATTTCTTTCTGGACAAAATGTTAGCCCACTTCATCTCAGCTACATGCCTCTCAAAATCCAGATTATTATAAAACAAAACAAAAGGAAATTTTAAAATTATGCATCTATGATCCCTATCAAGTTTGCCTCTTCAAATGGACATTTAAAACCATAGTAATCTGTATCTCTGGTAATGGATACAAATTCCATCTTTCTAAGTTATGTGACTCTTCTCTTTATAAGACTAGGAGGCATTCCTCATCATTCATGACCAATGGGTAAGTATTTCCAACATCAGGCATTTCAGACCACCTGAACTAGTGAAAATTGTGAACACAGGGCAGGGAGCATATCCCCAGAAGAAGAGATTTTATTATCTGCCTTAAAATATAACTGACAGGAGTATTCATTTCCAGTGTGAAATTTCTCAGGAAGCCTTTCACTCATCAGTTTTCCTAGAAAAC
Source organism: Eonycteris spelaea (assembly GCA_003508835.1). Taxonomy (NCBI): domain Eukaryota; kingdom Metazoa; phylum Chordata; class Mammalia; order Chiroptera; family Pteropodidae; genus Eonycteris; species Eonycteris spelaea. Next base: position 1,041,482 of record PUFA01000162.1, read on the forward strand.
ATTGTAACCCCTGTGTCCTTTTACACACTATCTTCTCAGTTGTCCAGAACTGGGCTTTCAGGATACAATGGGCTTATGACCAAGCAGTAGTTCTTTTAAATCTTCTTTTACTGACTGTGACAAAACATCTTTTCAGCTGGAACCATGTCGTTTCTAAAATAATCCTCATTTCAATACAAAGCTTTTCAGATGGTAAAGGCTATAAGTCTCAAGGTTTATTTAAAAATTGGAAAGCCTTGGCGTGGCCTTCATATTTTTTATACCCAACCCTGGATTGCATAGGAAGGTCAAAAGTTAAGAAGAAAAACAAACAGGCCTGAATTCCCCTGACCGCAGCTGCTACCAGCTGTGCAAACTTGGGCAAGTTACTGAATCTCCTTTAGCCTCTGTTTCTTCACATGTAAAATGGGGGTGATAGTCATTATCTCCTGTGATAACTGTGGGGATTGAACAAGACAATGCATGTAAAGCACTTAACACAATGCTCTGCACATAGTAAGCACTCAATAAACATTAGCCATTGCTAAAGCATTCCTTTTTCTCTTTAGCTGAATGAACTCTGGGAAGAATCTCTGAAGAACTAATCCAGAAATTCTTGGAATTATTGCCAGACACAGATACTAACTAGGGCCTCTGTGGGTTTTGGCCATTCTGAGCAGCAGCACTTGGTCCAAGTGGGTAAGCCAGGCACACAGCCCGCAGATCTGGGCTCTAAGATCCATCCACAGGAATTTAAAACTACAGTTTGGCAGACTGATGCCTATTTTGTGTCTACATCTACCATGCCGCCCAGAGTGACTAAATCCTTTACAATAAACTGTTCCAGATTGCAACCTTTTCTCCCCCACCAGACATGCATAAAAATGAAGCCATATGTGTACGTTAAGTAACAGTTCCAAAAATAACTGTGAGACTATAGGACAGTTGGAATGGTCCGGAAGTAGGACGGTTAGGAAAGCATTCGCTAAGGAAACAAGATTTAATCTGTGTTTTGACGGATGAATAGAAGTTAGACACATGGATTAGAGAGAGAAGATGTCTTGAGTACAATAGAGCGTGACAAAACGACAGAGGTAGTAATGAGCAAAGTGGAAACAGCGGGCAATGAATATAGCCGAGAGGCTGTATAGGGAAATGTGGGGGTGGGGCAGGAGCACAGGTTGTTGTGCTATAAGGAGCTGGAGACCACTAAGTAAAAAGGGGACCTGATTAGGTCATATCACCTTTGTGTCTAAGGACAGCACCTGGCACAGAGCAGTGCTCAATAAATTTCTGAGTGAATTGGTAGGTTCATAAAAAAAAAAAAAAAAAGCATTTTCAGATTTATCTGGCTGAATGCAATGCAGTGGGAGAAAAAGAGTTGAGGCTGGCATATCAGGCAAGAAGTTACTGCAGGTCTGAGCCTGAGGTGATAAAGAACTAAAGCAAGAGCGCTGTCATGGCCATGAAGAATTGACGATCAAGAAGAGAAATGTGATGAAAGAAGAATTTTAAAATTTGGGATTGGCTGCGTTAGCGGAAGGAAGATGAATTCCAAAGTACTTGCGTATTAGAGCCTAGGTAATTGGTTGGACAGCAGTAAAAACGAAATCATAAGAAGCAAGGGCGAGAGCAGGGAGGGAAAAGTGCAAGTCCAGTTTTGAGCATTTCAGGTGACGAGAGAACAGCCCATTGTAATTGTCCTGTCCTCGTTTGGAAGTAAGAGGCTAGGAACGAATTAACAGAGCCAGAGCCCTCCTTAAGGAGCCATTGTCATCCCCAAGTTCAAAAGTTTTTTCTGTTAAACATCTTTTTCCTTAGACAACATTCTAAAATTATGCTAAGCTCTTCTCACAGTATTTCCTGGAAAACTGAGATTCGTAAAACAACCTGAAAAATATCAAGTCTGGTATCATGCTGCAATTCTACGTGAATGTTTTCCCCAGGCCTGGTGTAGAGCCTGTGCCCCAAACACAGCTGCATTGGGATGACTTGGGTGTGTAATCCTGGGGTCTGCATTTCTTTCTTTTTTTTTCTAATTAAGTTTATAGGGGTTACATTGGTTAATATAATCATATAATTTTCAGGTGTGCATTATAATTTGACATCTATATATTCTATTGTTTTCCACCCAAAGTCAGTTTCCTTCAGCTACCATATATTTGATCTCCTTTACTCGCTTCACCCTCCCCTTACCTCGGTATGTTTGACCCCCTTTATCCTGTCTACCTCCTCCTACCTCCCCCATCCCCTACCCTACGGTAACCACTAGACCATTGTCCACGTCCATGAGTCTCTGTTTGTTTGTCCTGTTCATTTGTTGCTTTTAGGTTTATGTCCCACATATAAGTGATATCAGGTGATTTTCAACTTTTCTGTCTGGCTTATTTTTCTTAGCATGATTATCTTGAGGTCCATCCAGTTTGTTGCAATGGCAGTATTTCATCTCTTCTTATGGCTGAGTAATATTCCGTTGTATATATGTACCACAGCTTCTTTATCTGATCAGAATCACTGGCACGGGGGAAAGGAAGCTTCTCAATGCCCTACTTATACTGCCTCTCAATTCACTCCTGCAGAAGGCAACCTAGGTTAAGTGGTTAAGTGTAAGAACTATGGGAGCTGGGACGCCAGGGTTCAAATCCCAGCTCTAACTAGCTGCTTGTACTTGGGTAACTCATTTAACATCCAAGTCACTGAATCTCTCCAATATTCTCTGATCGAAAACAAGGGAATAATAATAGTACTACTTCATGAAGTTTCTATGAGGATTATGGGCATTAATATATACATGTAGAATTAAGTTTTTCAACTATGGCACTATGGACAGTGGGATGTCCTGTGCATGTAGGTCATTTAGCAGCATTCCTAGCCTCTACCCACAAGATGCTAGTAGACTCTTCTCCCAATAGTGACAATCAGAAATGTCTCCAAAGAGAGGGAGGGAAAAATTACCCCCAGTTGAGAACCATTGACATAGAACAGTGCTGTTTACTGAGCATTGGCTAGAAGTAATGCTGAATATGACATCAGTGGCGCCTGAAATTCCCAACAACCCAATAAGGTAAATATTATCTCCAGCTCTATAAATAAATAAATAGAGTGATAAATACTTTACCTAAAGTGACTCAGCCAACAAATTATGGGAGGATCTTCAATCAAGGTCAGCCCGACCATCAGTCTCCAACCCTTTCTGAGCAGCCAGATGCTCAGACTCTCACAAGGCAGCTGCTTGGGACTCTAACCACTTCACACTATTCTCCAATGTGAGACAGAAATTGCAGTCACTAGCAGCACACTTGTGGCCTAGTATCATGGGAATGTACCATCCTCCTACTTCAAACCCTGAGCGTCTGCCATCTATGGGTTTTGCCCTATGTCACTTATTGGGTAAACGTAAGTTCACAAGAACTAACACCTCCCACTCACCCCACAGTGTCTGGGTTAGGGCCCTTCTCCATACAGCCATCTTTCAAAGGTGATCACCCCCACTGTTCCTCTTTCTCTCTTTATGAGTGTCTGCTCCTGAGGCTATATACACCCACACCTCTGTTTCCACAATACAAACACAGGGCATGACATGCACAGATGTGCACTGTTTCTTGAATGAATGAATGAATGAATGAATGGTCTCCATGTCCATCAACTCTCTGAGATATATGCATCAGGGTCACCTCTGTCTCACTCTCAAGTTCTATGAGCTCATAGAAGGTGCTACAGGCTTTCAGGGACTTATACAACTGGCTTTCCTAAATCTGAGCAGCACATGTAAGATGACTATAGAATGCCTGAGTCTCATAAGGAGGTATTTAGGCTGAGATTATTTGAAGAATGTTTGGCCAAGATTGTGCTGAAAAATCAGGGAGCAACCAGAGCATGTAGTTTTAACTCACAAAGATGCCCTCCCCTTCTAGTTAACTACATTTCAATCTGTTTCATTGACAGGTTAAAAGTTCTAGCTTTGGTACCAGATGGATGTGGGTTGGTATCCCTGGCCCACCACTCATTAGCTATGTGATCTTGGAGCAACATAACTTGCCTCTCTGAGCCTCAGTTCTCTCATTTGTAAATGGGATCAGAATAACTACAAAAAAGGGTCATTGTGAAATTTAAGTGCATCAAGATGCCTAAAATACTTAGAACGGTGTCTGGTTTACAGTGAGCACCATGATTAGTAATAACATTTGTATTGTATTTTATAATAAGAAACATTTATTTAATGGTAACAGGATGTTAAAATAGAAATTAGGCCAGGGTACATTTTTAAGAGATGTGCTAGATAAAATGCACATAATAAGTTCAAAAGAGTATAGTGGTTGTCAACTACCTGAACCTCTAAGTTCATTACTATTATAAGAACACACTAAATATGTGCTTACAGGATGCGAAGATAATCCGCAAATGACAGTTGGACTATGAAGATAATGAGTAGAGGAGAGAAAAAGATAGAGATTACAGACCCAGATTTCACACAGAGCCCAGCAGGCCAGCGAGAAAAAGGTGTGAGGTGTGATTTGTGACCCAACACTTCCTGCCACAAAGCTGAGAACCCATTTTCAACATGCTCCATGGGAACTGCACTCAGGGTGCTCTTCTACCTCCTCCCCCACTGAGCTAGACTCTTGGACATTGCTGCCTGAGACTAAAACAAGTACGTGGTGACTTCTTCCTCTTAGCTACAGTGTCCTGAAAACTCAGGTATTAAGTGTCATGCTGAGTGCATCTCCTCCTCGGAAGCTGTGAAATAGAAACTTTCAAAAGATAAGCTCATCTTTAACCGCACGACTTGTGTCATTTCATAATTCTAAACTTTCATAACCTTCATTTCCCGGGTGCAACTGGCATGACGAAAAATGCCACGTAATTTGCTCAACTCGGTCCTATGAAGGAATCAACAAGATTCTTGAATGAATTAAATCCATCTTTAAAGAATAGACCTACCCAGATTGGGGATCAGTTTAAGGATGCAGGCGTTGCCTTTCACGTCCTTGAATTTTCACTTAAATCTCTGCCTTCTACCACTTTGCCATCCCCTCCCAGCTGCTCTTCGCCCGCTCCTATTTTCTATAGCTGATTTCTCTGGGGGTGCATTGGACCACCTCCTAGTACCCATTTCTCTTGTATCTTCAATCAGATTATTTCCCCCATGGCCTGGAAAAAAAGCTCAAGTCTCCTCTATTCTAAAAGTAAAATTAAAGGAAAAAAAAAAAAAGCCACCAAGGAGATTCCCTCAGCCCTGCGTACCATTCATCGCCTACATGAGGTTCATGAATGGTGATCTGTGGACTGGCTTCAACTGAGCCACCTGCAAAAACTCAGTTTCCTAGGCCAACCAACCACTAAAATTTGATTCAGAAGGTACAACATCAGAAGATCCAATGTGGGGCCTAGGAATTTGTATTTTTCAGGTTCCTTCCAGGTGATTAGAATGTTTAGCCAAATTTTAAATCCACTGGTCATCTTTCTTATATTTCATCACCACTGACCCCAAACACCTAACAAGCTAACTTGCTCATACTACTTTTTCAAGAGTTACCCACAACTTCTAACAGCCAGTGATCATTCTTGGCTTCTGTGGCAGTCAAGAAGGAAACAGTGTTCTACTTTCTTGATACTCTCTCCTCATTTCTGTTGTGAGCCATCTAGTGACACTATATTATGTGGGCCAGTACCTCATGTCTTTTGCTATGTCTACTTCTACCTCCTAACATGAGAACATCAGCAATATTGAAGACAATGGTTCTCCCCTGCTCCATCTCTGGAGATCTCATTTAGTCATATCATTTTAATGAGCCTTGAAAGTGGCTTCTAAAACCATTTCTCCAGCTTTGCTTGCCCTCTTGAACTAGACTACCCCCTTCATATGTCTTCTCGGTCTTTAATCTAGCAAGTCCTAAAGTCATCATTTCCCCTAAAACTATAATCACCCTTCCAGAAATCCTTGCCTCAATCAATGCATCATTTCTCCAACACTCTCCCTTCACAACCTTGAAATGTCTCTTGCCTTTCCCCTTTTTTCTGCATGTGTGTTTTTTGATTCTTCCTTTGCAATATTTACCCACATTACTTCAAGCCCATCTCCCCTCCACCCCAGAGCCTTTACCTGAGCTATCTCTCTCAACTTTCACCTCCGTTTCTCTAAACTCTGGTTTCCTTTTAAGTCCCAGACCCATCTACCTCTTTCATGACGCTTTTATCTCATGTCCACTTTAGCCATGGTGGTGTCTCCTTCCTCCAACCACCATTAACATTTATCTTCTGTTCTATTCATGCAGTGTTCACCACTTGCTATTTCTCTCTCACATCCTGTCTCTACCACTGGATTATGAGGGTTTTTTGAGGTCAAGTGCTCCACCCAATATCTCTTTAAAACCCTATCCATAGTACTATGTCTATGTTTAATAAATATTATTGATCATAATAATAGAAACAAACCCCTTTTGCATATTAAAAGCAATAATAAGCCTAGTTATTTGCACTAACAGTAAAAGACTAAAGAACTGAATTCCATTCATCAGTTAGAACACCTCATGCAATCATCACCCTGTTGGCATAACATGAATGAGTGCTTCTCTCTTTATTCCAGGCTGATATTTCCAGTCCTTATGTCAGAGCTCAGTAAAGTGGCACATGGTGTCAAGACAAACACCCAACCCAGCTGTGCTAGGAAGCACTGATTCCCAACATATCTTGTGGCCTGACTCTTCCTACTGACCTGGCTCTGTTTCCTGTCCTGTAGGTACCCATCCACCTGAGCAGACCTTTCTTCCCATTTCCATTCTCTGCTGCCTTCCACTGGTGTAGGCAATCAAGAGCTGAGGGACTGGGCTCCTGCCATTAATTTAAAACTCATGAACAAACACCAGAGAATGGCATGATTTGTTCCAGTTGCCTCTATACAGAGTCAGAAGAGCAGAGTGACAGGCATATGCTGAATTTTGAGCATTGTCTCAACTGCTGGAAATCATGGTCAAATAGTTCAACAACTTCTAGCATTAAAACTTGCTTTCTGTATGAAGAGACTCTTGCATAGTAAAGCAGACTCCTGGGGCTGGCGACATATTCTTGCACATGGGCAGAAGGACCCAGCCATGGTTTGAACCATGGCAGCTACGTAAACCAGATATGTTACATGCAATGCAATTTCCAATGCTCCTGTAAACAGCAAAACAGTGTTTTGAGGTGGGAGCTTTCTGGTCATTATTTAATCCTTTTCTGTATTTTTTTCTAATTTTCCTACAATGTCCTATGCAACTACAATAAATAACAAAATACAACATTGTACTAATTGGAGGGAAAGCATACACATACAGAGAATTCTTTCCAGCCATTAACATCATTTATTCTTGTTGTCATGCACTTTCATTTTAGTTTGGGAAGGTTGCTTACCATATAATGCCAGGCTAGCCTGCTGCCCTGGGCTCTTTAACTTTCTCTAGCCATGCATGCCAGGGAGTGAGGTGTTGGAAAACCAGGGTCACAAAATGCACCAAGAGTTTTCTGCAGTGAAACTTTCACACTAAAATGACTCAAGGCAACTTTGATCACCTCCAAGAGCAGGAAAGACATTTCAAATGGAGCGAGGTGTTGGAAAACCAGGGTCACAAAATGCACCAAGAGTTTTCTGCAGTGAAACTTTCACACTAAAATGACTCAAGGCAACTTTGATCACCTCCAAGAGCAGGAAAGACATTTCAAATAGATCAGCTGTGCATGCTGGGCTCACTCTCCCAACCTTAAAATGTTGTCCTGCAGATGTTCTGTGAAGTAGATATTCTGCCTGGGGCTTGTGTGTGGATGCTGGACTTTGGTCCTCTAATTTAGGCAGTGATTAGGAGAAAAGAGTGAAATGAGTCAGATATACTTCTAGAAGACTACCTAAGCTATTTAAAAGAATGAAGTAGACATCCCTGTACTTATATGCAATGACCTTCAAGACGTTTAAAGCAGAAATTAATGTGAACAATCTGATCTCACTTTCATAAAAGAATAAAACTGTAAGTTTTTTACATGAAAATGCATAGAAAAAGTCAGGCTTAATAGGGATTATCTCTTGGAAAAGGAGAACTATGGAGGAGTAAATGGAGTGTTCAATTTGTACTATATGATATTTTATAAAAAGATAGAATAATGGTTTACTTGTATATTTTACAAAATTAAAACATTATTATAAGAAATATCTAACCAGGGGTAATAAATGACCTACATAGCTTTCCATCTAGGCCTAAAAATAGCTAAAGTCATTTTAAGTAGGGAGAAAAAAATGACCTCAAATAATTTATTTTATTTATCATTGGACAAATCCAACAGCAAATCCATCTGACTCTTTCTCAAAATATATGTAGAATTCCACCACTTCTCACCACCTCCCCTGCTCACCTGACTAAGCTTCACCATCACTCACCAATGACATCTTAACCGTTTTTCCTACTTTTGTCCTGATACTTGCACAGTTTGTTTTCCATACTGAAAAAAAGTGGCCCTCTTCTGCTAAGAAACTTCCAGTGATTTTTTACATTACTCAGGGGAAAAGCCAAAAGTCTTACAGTGACTGCAAGACCCTGTGAGCCTCTAGTTATCTCTCCAATCCCATCTCCTACTACACATAGCTGCAGCCATACTGGCCTTTTTGCTCTTCCTTGAACACTCTAGACACACTGCTGCCTCACTATTTTCTCTGCCTGAAATGCTCTCTTTCTAGATTTCCCCATCATTTGTCTCCTACTTCCTTCAAGTCTCTGCTCAGAAGCCATCCACTTGACAAAACCTTCCCTGACTGCCCTAAACACTCCCATCTCATTTTCTTTTTTCTCACCTCATCTCATCTATTTTTTGCCACCACCAAACATATTGTGTATTTTACATCTGATTTTATTTACTATCTGTCTACCCTTACGAGAATAAGAGCTCCATTTGGACAGAGTTTTGTTACTGTCGTTGGTAGTGGTGATGATGGTTTATTTGCTTGCCTATTGGGGTTTTTTTCTTAGTTTAATTGAGATATAATTAACATAGAACATTGTGTAAGTTTAAGATATATGTGTTGCTTTGATATACTTATTTATTGGAAAATGACTACCACCACAGTGTTACCTAACATCTCCATCATGTCACATTATTACTGTTTCTTTATTATGGTGAAAACACAAAATCTACTCTCTTATGGCTTGTCTGTTTTTAATTAGTTTAATCTATTGCTGTACCCCAGCATCTAGATCCATTCCTGGCCTGTATTAGATGTGCAATAATGTTTTGTGGAATAAATGAGGTTTGAACAAGCCTTTTGATAAACACTCTTTAACTGTTGGATCAAGCTAGCCAGCTTCCTTTTTTGTTGACATCTTGGACACATCCTCACCACCACCACCACCACTGCTACCAGCAGCAGCTTTGAGAACAATGTTAAAAGATTAATGGATTGAAAAGTTCAAGCTTTCTGCATCCTTGGCAGTGGGGTGTTGCACCAAAACACATAGCAACCCCTGTGCTTGGGTGCCATTCCTTTTGTGTCCCCTGTCAGCTCTGTCTGCTGTGCCTTAGAGCCTAGAACATCTATCCTATGTCAGGAGATGCTGCCCACACAGACCACCCTAGGGGAGGAAGGAGGCTCTGCCCATGTACAGAGACGGGAGAGCTATTGCATATACTACAGACAGAGAGCCCAGCTCAAGTTAACAAAAGCAGATTCACCTGTGGAGCAGTAAGGGGGGAAAGAAAAGGTTAAAAACTTCAAGGTGAGGAGAGAGACAGAACTACGCACACAGCATTTGGAAAAGACACATGCTGCAAAGAATATTTTGAGGGTGAATCCATCCAAATTCTCAGTAAGTATCAATATCCACAAACTAACTCCTATTATTTGGCTGGTTAAAGAAGTAAGCAGTGTCATTTCTATCTAAGCCCCTTGCATATTGTTTCTCAGATGCTCAAGTCAAGCTCTCCTGGCCACTAGTTACCAGAGGCAGTGTGATGATGTGGACACATTAGGGCTTTGAGGTGAGACAGACATCTGTTCCAATCTTGCCTCTACCTTTCTAGCAACTTCACTCTGGACAAATTGCTTAAACTTTGTGAAACTTCCTTTCCCTGTATATCAGATGAAATGGGAATTATAATATCTTTCTTGCAGGCAAGTTTTTTTATGGATTAAAACTAACATATATTATATATACATATGTATGTTTATAATATTTTATTTGTTATTTGTTTGTTTGTTTATATGTGACTGACAATGAGCCCTTAATAAAGAGCAGTAGTCATCATAATCAGTACCAGAATTGATAATAGAATAATAATGAGTCTTAGTCCTTGGAGATGCAATTTAAATTTGACTTGGAATACCTGGGGTTTTGTTTGTTGTGGGGTTTTTTTATTTGTTTGTTTCATTTTGTTTTGTTATTTCATTACTTCAGAACTCTCATACTGCCTTTCTCTTTACTGTGTTTATTGGCTCTTTCTTCCTCAGAGAGTTCTGGGACCCATTTCCAGTGAACAGGACAACTAAACGAGGGTGTCATTTCACTTCCACAGCCATTTTCAACTGGGGCCAAATTTAAGGTGACAATCCCAAGGCAGATCTGCAGCTACGTGCTAACTTGTAAAATCCAAAAGGGGCACCTGAATCTGATCACATCATTCTTAAAACCCCTTGGTGACCTTCCACTTGTTCTTAGGACAAAGACTAAGTTGCTACTTGAGGCCTTCCAAGCCCTTCATATATGGCCCTTACTTATCTCTCCGTCATTCCTGGCTCGCCACACTCCAACCACCCTGACCTTCCACCACTTTCTTGAGCACACTATCTCCTCTGCCAAGAGTAGGCCCCTCTCCCAGCTCTTCCCTGCCTAACTCCTTCTGGTCCCAAAGGAAATGTCATTTTCTTAAGGAAAACTTACCGAATCTCCAAACTGGATTAGGTTCCCTAATCTCATGGAGACCTCTGCTTTTTTCCATAGATGTCATATTGTTATTGCCTCATTATTTGTGTGATCCCATTTAAGGTCTACCACTTCTAGACATTAAGTTTCTTGAGGGCAGTGACCCTGCTGTCCTTTCTCATGGCTGCAGCAGTCCCTGGAGCTTAGCATGGCTGGGCATAGAAACATGCTTCGTAAATATTTGTTGAATGGATAAGTGGAGTAATAGGTGGATAGACACTGTTTTAGTCTAGTGGCGCCTAGTTTGGATCTCTGCGAGGCTCCTCTGGGGAAAGTGGGTCATTCTGAGAGACAGATGGGCCATAAACAGCAGTACTCTGAAGAGTAGAAGTCAAATGGTATAGATTGATGGAGGGAAGCCTTCTCACCACATTCACTCCATCAGCTCTGAAGCAATGCCATCAGCAAAGGACATACATCTCCTGCCAGCAGTAGAGTGGGTGTTGGACTTCTGTCCTCACCTGAGGGGCTAACCCTGCCTTGTTCAATACAGTACTAACTACTAGTAACATGTGGCTATCAAGCCCTTGAAATGTAGGCAATGTGACCAAGGAACTGATTTTTAAGTGTTATTTCGTTCTATAATTGACATTTAAATTTAAAAAGTGGTACTCAATTCAGTTATTAGAAAAAAAATTATGTTTGGGCAGGTGAAACTATAACTTTTAGGAAGTCTAAATATGGATTAAATATTTCTTAGTGAAAATTCAGCATCTCATTTGAAATATGACATATACCAAATTTCAAAGATAGTACCCTAAAAAGGCAAATTTCTCACTAATAATGTTTATGTTAGTTACACATTAAAATATTTTAGAAATATTAGATTAAATAAAATATATTATTAAAATTAGTTTTATCTGATTTTTTTTTTTCTTTTCATTGCAACTGCTAGAAATTTTTAAAGTATATATGTGGCCACATTATATCTCTTGGACAGTTTCTCTAGACTGCTAATTTAGTGGAAAAAAATGAAAGAACACATTCCTTTTGAACCAGAGCCTGTAAGTTTTAAATCGACATCACTGTGGACCATGCTTGGAAGGAGGAGAATCTTCCGTCTTTACATGAAAAAAAAATTATTATATTAAAACCTGAAATGGTAGACACCAGAGTAATATCAAGGGTTTTGAGGAAGAAGCATGATTTCTCTTCTTCTTCCACGGCTGTAATGTTCCTCACTGCAGTGTTAGCAACCGTGAGGGAGTTGTGGATGGTGGGGAGGCTCCTTTGAGTTGCCTGGCGTATCAGCTAAACCAGTAATGAAATGAGAATAGTGACTATAAATTACTTTGTTCTTCTGTAGTACCTTTCCCCCATAGATCTTGCAAGCTTTCACAAATGCTAATTAAATTTTTCACAATAGCCTACAAAGGTCAAAATCTCATCTCCTTAGAACTGGTGAGAAGGCAGAGAAGTGGTGATTTGCCTAAAGCCACAGAGCAAAGCAATCAAGACTAAGAAGGCCAGATGCACAGTCACTTAGCTGGGCTACTCACCCAGGTTGCTCCTCTGAAGGTGCCAGCAGTTAATCACAGAATTATTCTTGCTTCCCAGAGTTCCAGCTTCCACTACTTTTTAAACAGTCTCTGTTCAAGAGAGTGACATTCTTTGGTAAGTGGCAAAAAATGGTAAGACCAAGTACTTCTTCAATGGAGAGCAAATGGTTAAAAAAAACACTTTAGGCTGGTAAACTTTTAGTTTCTTTATAAGATAGTACGGTCTGGAGGCTTGCTGCTCAAAATGTGGCCCACTGATCAGCAGTGTGGACATAATCTGGGATCTTGTTAGAAATGCAGAATCTCAGGCCTCCAGACCTACAGAATAAGAAGACATTTTCACAAGCTCCTGAAGATTTCTGTAAGAATTAAAGTTTGAGAAGCACCCACTGGGGGCCTTGGATTATAATCCCAAACTTCCTTACTATGACTAATTGAAGAAAATTCACTTGGAGTCCTTAACATCTGTCTCCTTCCTTATCTCTCTCTCTCTCTCTCTCTCTCTCTCTCTCTTCTCTCTCTCTCACACACACACACACACACACACTTTTTTTTAAATGTCTGCAGACTTGCTTTTTTGTAATGCTCTCAGTTTCTCTTCCCTATTGACACCAGTTGGGCCACAGATATAGGTCACATGGTTCCCATTTAGCTTTAACTTTATGCAAACTTAGCACTCCACTACACAACCATTTGACTCGGAGAGTGGTACAAACTCAAATGCCTACAGATGCCAGGCGGGTAATGTGAATGAGTGTAGAGAGCCATGTTTGTTTGAGAAAGGAATCTTCATTTGAGCCCTTTCAGTACAGAGGCATTTGGTTTGCTTATTATAAGCCACTAGAATAATAGTTTCTTTCACAAAGAAATGTGTTCATTCTCGTTTTTCATAAAACATGGTCTTTTGATAGAAAAAGAAGGTTCAAGAAATATTTCCTATTTCCCTGAACACTATTATACAAGCAAACTAACGGCACAAGCGCAGCCCCGGTTGGCCTCCCATGGGAGTGGTGAGAGCTGCGTAGATGGACAGGGCATGCTGGAGTGAAGGGGGCAGGAGAGCTCTGCTCCAGCCATTGTCTCCAGGCGGGAATTTGGGTCCATTTTACCGGATCCTCCCATTTCTTAAAGAGAAGCCGGAAATTTGGATTTTTATGTGAAATCTCCCATTTTTTAATTTTGGCCATTAATTCAATTTCTTTAAACATTGTGCAGGCCAAACAAAACATATCTGCGAGCCAAAATCTACACCCTCTGGACTGTGGTTTCTATGTCTCTTAGAGCAAAGTCTCAAAGATAGCAAAAACTGTTTTAATTCAAGGTTGAGCCTACCCATGGTCCTATCAAAAGGAGTCAGTGTGTGGTATCACCTGGAATGAGCATAACCTAAGCTCACCCTTTTAGCAGAAACCTAGGGTCAGGAGGCCATTTGGAAAGAAGCAGGTATGAATTGGGTGGCCATTTCAATACATATGTTACATTGACAAATATGTAACTAGGAGATTCTGAGGGACAATAAACAACTCACTGTATTAAAAGCCGAGCTTCTTGGGGTATAAGTTCACCCTTTTTATGCATGCTTCTATGAGTTTGACATATGTACATAGTCATGTAAGCTCTACCACAAGCAAGATACAAAACAGTTTCATCACCCTCAAAATTTCCCACATGCCACTTTTTAATAGCCCCTCCCCCTCCCCCTGGCAACCACTAATCTGTTCTCTGTCCCTATAAGTGTGCCTTTTTCAGAATGTCATGGAAATGAAATCGTTGTTTATAGTCTTTTGAGTCTGGTTTCTTTCTCTTATCATGATGCATTTGAAATTTAACCATGTTATTGCATATATCAGCAGTTTATTTCTTTTTATTGCTGAGTAACTCTTCATTATAAGGATGAGCCACAGTTTGTTTACCCATTCACCAATTAGAGATTATTTGTGTGTGTGTGTGTGTGTGTGTGTGTGTGTGTGTGTGTGTGATTGTGCATAAAGCAACCATAAAATAGTTTTAATTTCTCCTGGGTAACTATCTAGGGGTGGGATTGCTGAGTCCTGTGGGAAGCATGTATTTAACTTAATAAGACATTGCAAAACTTTTCCAAAGTGACCAAATCATTTGGCACTTTCAACAGCAACATTTGAGAATTCTCATTCCTCTGTATCCTTTCCAGTATTTGTCATTGTCATCATTTTGCTTTTGTTTTGTTTTATCCCTTTTAATAGGTATGTAGTATTTATCCATTTTTGATGAATTATGTCAAACGTGAAGATCGTTCTCTAAATCTAGGGTATCATTAGAATCAATTAAATATTATTCCTGATATAATGTCTATCTTTGCACAGACTGACCCATCCATCCATCCTCAGTACATTCACATGTGTAATAAGTTAAGTGATTTTTAATTCCACCAAGTCAAATCCCCTTGATGTGACTTATTGCCATTCTGCTACTGAGTCTTGAGAGATTATGGATGAGAGCCAAAAAAAAAAAAAAAAATGACTTTGAACTACTCTTTCACCAGTTAAAAATAATACTGAAACCAAATGTAAACATAAAAGAAGTGGTCAGATTCGGGTTACATATTAACGGTGTTTGGGCAGACTGGAGCTGAGGCACAGCTGCAGAAAACACCTTTCACTTATCACTGTTGCCAAGCCTCCCTACCTGAACTAGATTGGACCGGATTTATAAGAGATCTTTTGAAGAGATGCGGATAAGGCAAGCAGCACACATTTCCTGGTAATAAATTTAAAAGGTTGCTAAAACATTCCAGAGATTTTCATTCAACATTCCTCTGGCCAACACATCTGCAATCTGCCATTCCTTAAAAATGGGTGTTTTTGCATCTTAATCTCACAAACATCTTTGAAAATACCTTTCCTCTCTGCCTTCATGTCAAGCAAATTCAGCTTTTTTCATTTTCTAAAACCACAGAAATATAATGCTGCTTAATCCATGCAAGACTGAGCTAACTAAAATTGAAATAAATTTTCAGATTGTGTATTTGGCTCACTCTTCTCTACCAGATGCTTCCATTCTTGAAATGGTCCTATAATTATATTCTTTTATTACAGAGGTGTCCAGCAAAATAAAGGAGCTGAGTTCTGAACTTATGTAAAAGCAAAACTATTACTCTAAATATAAGAGCTATAATAGATTGTATCATTGGCACTAATTCTTCACCCCTCCCTGTATCCATATGCCTTTTGCCATGTTCTTCCCATTAAAGGTGCAGAGTACATTTTTTTCTCCCATCGACTTCAGTTGGGTTCAGCCACATGATTTGCATTGGCCTATAGAATAAAGCAGAAGTGGAGTACTCATTTCAAGTGTAGGTCTAAGAGTCCTCACGTGTTTCTGTTCCTCCTCTTCTACCTATGGCATCACCATGAGATGAGCATACCTTGAGTAGCCCACTAGTCCTGGGAAAATGATGAGATGAACATTGAGCAGAGGTTGGCCAGATGCTGCAATCTCAGGTCACCCACAGACCCACAATGAGAAGCAGAGATGCCCCCATCAAATCCAGCCTAGAGCTGCTCTGTCACATCCAGCTGAACCCCAGCCAATCCAAAGCATGAGCCCTAATAAATGTCTTTTTTAGCCACCAACCTCTGGACTGGATTGTTAAGTAGCAAAAGCTAACTGATATAAGCACATTCCTGAATTATGAGTTTCACTCAAAGAAGAATAATACCAGCTACTTAGTATTTTAAACTCTGTCTGCTTCCCATATGAAGTAACTTCTTAAAAGGAGAAACTTAAGAGAGGTCCCAACGTCAGTTGGAGGAAATATTTCACAGCTCCATGTTGCCCCATTCAACAAGTGAGCCAACACTTGCTCATCATCATCTTTTGCTGATGGAGGGGGACAGGAGCTGAAGTCGCTGTAGCAGCACCACAGACTACTCTATCTCCAACTCTTTCGTTTGCATCTTTTCTCATCTTTTTAAGGCGGTGATTCTCAATAGAGATGATTTTGCTCTGCCAGGGACATTTAACAACATCTGGAAACATTTTTGGTTGTCACAGCTGGGGAGGCAGGGGGAAAGTGTTACTGGCATCTAGTGGGTAGAAGGCAGGGCTACTGCTAAACCTTATAATGCACAGAACAGCCCCCAGGAAAAATGAATAATCTGGCCCCAAATGTTAATAGTGCCAAGGTTGGGAAACTCTGTTCTATGGTTCAAGTTGAAATTATTTGATTCTTCCTTCTTATATGTGAGTGAGTTTCAGTCTGAGGAATTGTATGGTAAAAATTGATTAAATACATGAAAATTATCCTTTTTTAAAATTCATGCCAACTTTCTGTGTGCGATGTGCAATATGTATGAATGCACACTTTCTTCTAAGTATAAATGACTCTTTTTTTCATAAATTTCCTGAACAAGTAATAGCTGATTGAAGAAAACCTTCATTTGAATATTTCTATACATCTAGGAATGATTACTGGTACCTTAAATTAGTTGTCAAGAAATCTCACTTCATTCCAAATATTTTTGGATAAACAAACAAACAAAAAGAACCAAATAAGTAAAAGCATCCATTCCTAATTGGGCCCTTCACCTCACCTCTTGCCCCAAGAGCACTAGAGCTTTAAAATGTGACTGTCACAATGATTTTGGGCAGGAGGCCATTTTGAGTAAAATTGCTATATTATGACAATATCCTTTAGTGTTTCAGTAACTAAACCCTCTTAATGACATCCTAGGGAGACCAAGTTAATATTGAATTCTAGGCTCAATGTTTTTAGATCTGTGCCAAGGAAAATAACCCTATCCCCAGGATCTTAGAGAATTGATAGGGGTCATCAGGCTGGTGAGTCAACTGTAGTTAAAATATAGATGTGGAATAGTACATATGTGGCTATTTCTGATGAAAGGCTGTATTTGGCTAGGATGTCTAAAATAATAGAGCTGATAAAACTGGGGGAGACTCCCGAGATTTAATGAATGAGGACCCAGGATGGTCTGCTCAAGATTTGAGAGGATAAGGATAAAATAAGTCTGCTGGAATAGAATTTCAAATCACAGACAAAGGATAAGGTTACAGAAGAGGAGTCACAAATCCAGAATTAAGCTGAAGGGCTTTAAAGGGACAGGTGAGATCAGGGAATTACCACAGCCAGGGGCCAGGGCTCCTGTGGTTGGTACGGTCGTTCCTCGGCCATGTTCTGTGGCAGGACAACAAAGCTAACAGTCAAGATATGATTGGTTTGAAAAATCAAGGCTACAGGAGTAGCCTAACTTAGAATTGTGGCTGAACCCTGGGTAATATTTTTTTAAATGTGATTATTATTAACATGTGTCAAGCTTAAGTAAATACTGTGTTACTAACCTAACTTTACAAGGGAACAAGAGTGTTCACCCTGTAAAGTGGCAATACTTTAAATTGATGGTAGCATATGCTCTGGTAGTGAATTTTAATTTATGCTCCATGATGCCATGATTCATAGAGACCCACATCAGAAAGAAAGAGAAGCCAAATGTGAGCTTCCCACCCCCACTTCAACTAGGAAAATCTCTACTTTATCTGTTTTAAATATTAGAGGCTCTAACTTGTCATCTGAAAAAAAATAGATTCTGCTGCTGAAAAAAAAGTTTGGAGAACAATATGCTAAAAAGCAGTGGTCCCTGGCTGAGGAAGAATAATGCAGGAGAAATGAAAGAGGTTAGAGCATGACCCCAGAGCCAAGAGTCTATAAACAGAAACATGGGAACTTATTCTAAGCAAAGCAACAATATGAAAAGGAAGTAGGTGTATCTGTTGGAAGGCTCCTCCCTGATTTCTTTCGTGTTGGGGGCCATATAATTTATTATCAAGGAATACTTTTGAGAACAAAGTAGGATTCCATGATAATTATTGGTTGGGACAAAAGACATAATATGACTGCTCTGGGCAAACCAGAATGTTTGCTCACCTTAATTAAAGTAGGCACTGGCCATATTGACACAGGCTTTAATGGAAAAGATAGACCCATTTTGAGAGTTGTCATCAGTGTGAATTGTTCTTATACTGACTAAAGAAGATGGCTCCAATAGGAAAGTTAACTTATACAAGTGGATTAACCATATATATCTAGGTCTATTTTGTCTACTAAATAGGAGAAGAGAGAGAAAACCTTCTTAAAGTTTCTAATATTAATGTCACAATTTTACATTATAGGCACTCTTCTCCTCTGAATTTGAAAGCAGAGAGAGTAGGTTGTTGGGACTGTCCAACTGAAGTCACTAAACGACAGGGAAACTTAGTTTGTGTGCCGTTGCTCATGGAAAGTGCCCAGGAATAGATTTGGTTATGCCGTCAACCAATGTCCACGCCCACAGAACGCTGCTCTGACTGTGGATCTGTACATTGTACCCCTCCTCTTTACCGCTGCTGGCCTCCGCTGCATCCCCAACCCCAAAGCAGTTCAGATTCTGTTTGGGTGATAGTTAACACGTCTAACCATTTCACCAAAAGACTAACAAGAGGAAACCACCAGTGAGAAAGAAAGTTAGCTTATTACGAGTTCTGACCACCTCACACCTTGTGTTTGTTCACTGAGTTTGCCAGAAAGTTCCCTCTGACAGCCTAATTTACAACTTTTCTTGAGCTGCCAAATCATCACCCAGTAGATTTCTCCTGTTACTCCTACTCTGCTACCCATCTATGGCCTTCTCATGGAGCATTAAACAAAAACACTCAGACCCAGCAAAAGTGTGACCCACATCAGGCACAAATAATTTACCTGTCACTCACTGGCCACATTTGGCAATAGGCAATAATAATGTGGGCAGCCAAGTAATTATAGCAGGGAAGTTAGAAGAAGAAATTTATGAGTTTCAATCTAAATGCTTGGCATGCTATATCGCTGGAAAACTGAGATCCTACAAGTCAGGAACAGAGAACTATAAAAAGCATGTACATAGAGGGTTCTGAGTTACATATCAAGAGTCTCATCATTGTCAAAAATTTTTTTAATGAACTAGTATTTACAGTTCCTTTCCCTTAAGCGGTCCCTGGATCTCTCTCTAAGGAATAGCAAACAGTGGAGGAATAACAAAAACTAACAAGGTGCCAACATCAGCACTAAACTCCAATGTAAATATCATTGCCAATATCAATGCTTGTGTGGTTAACATCTCCATGTGATAGAACTAGGGTTGGTCTTTATTTCCTTCCTGCTGGCTTTCTGTATTTTCTAAATTTTCTACTACAAACACATGTGCTTTTTATAATTAGAAAAATGCAGATGTTGCTAGAAAAGGTCATGAAATTAGGGTCCAAATATGTCTGTCTGATGACAAAGATCATGTTCTTTCTATTGTACTTCACTACCTCTCACCCATGTCCACCTTTTACATACTATTTATTTTATTTTTATTTAATAAACAAGTAAACAGTGTTGAATGTGTGCCAGGTACCTTTCCAAGCAAGTTAAGTATATTAACTTGTTTAAGCCTCACATCAACCCAGGGATGTGGGTACTGTTCATCTTCTCATCCTGCAGATGAGAAAACAGAGAAAGTTTAGGTGACTTGCTCAAGGTGGCACAGCTGGTGAACAGCAAAACTGAAATTCTTTCCCAGGAAGTCTGGCTTCAGAGTCTATGCTCTTAATTGCTCTGCTAGGCTGTCTCAACCTTCTTCTTAAGATAGATCCTCTCTGGCCCTCGTATTGTTTTCCAACCTGGCCAGATCCCCATCACGTATTTTAGTGTCAGAGCAAGGCAGTCAGGTCAAAGAAGCATTTTTAATAAAAGAATGACATAGCTGGATTATTAACAGAATTGGCTCTAGCCTCAAAGCCACAGGATGAAAACATTCAAATGAAACCAACTCTAATCAGTGTCCATGATGATGAGCAATAAAAGATGTGAACAATTTTCCTATCTGAAAAAATAATCACAGAATCATTTTTTTCAGTTTCTCTAGCACAGATTTGAATTAAGTTTCTTGAAAATGTTTTTGCCTCTTTGATTTGTCCCTGGTTTTCTATTTTTCTTAAGTTTTACCTTCTCAGCCAAATCCTATCCTGTCATACACTTGCTATCAACATCCCTCTCATAAAGGGACTCATCTACACTGAGCCAGGCTCTTGACCTCCCTGGACCCCAAATTTTCATCTGTAAATTCAGGGTGGGAATTGAAGATCTCCAAATGGGATGCCACCTGACTTTTGTATAGGGATTTGTAGTTTATAAGATACTTCCATATCATTATCTCCTTTTATCTTCCCAATGACCCTGGATAGTAGACACAATAGGTAAGTCATCCTCAATTTCCAGGTGAGGACACTACAGTACCTCTGTAGCAGAGAAGAAAACCCAGATATCCTGATTAGAAGCCCAGAGTTCCTTCCTTGTTACCTCCCAGCATCTCTGAGGGCTCTTTCACACTCACAGTCTGTGTTCTCCTCCTGTCTTCAAGGCTCTTGTTCCCTATTAAGGCAGCACTCTCTGGAAAGTTAAAGCTGGCTGCTATAGCATCCTGGCTTCTGGAGACATTTGAGAGGCTAACTTGGTACCCGAGGACCACAGTGACAAAAGTTGTCCCTTCGATTTTTATCCTCATGAGTCTGGAACATCAGGACTAGCCTTTGAGACTATGAACAGATGTCAGATTTGGCCTAGGTCTTCTGGGAGTCATAGCTGGTTGGCCTTTTTTCAGCCTGTTACTTCCCTCCACAGCTGGTTGTCATACAGGCTGCAGGCCTGCCCGCCTGGGATGGTGCGTGAGGGCAGGGGTGGGGGAGCCGAAGCATCATTATCTGAATCCAGGTTGGCTTACCTTCTGCCTTTCATTTCTCTCATTATGTATGTCAGACACATTATTTGCATGTGCATAGTGCCATGCATTTTTAACCTTCCTTCCAGAAGATGCTTACCTACATAATGAGAGTCATTGGCAAGGAAGGAAAGAATTAACACAATTCAAAATACAAAGAAGCCAGGTAAGTATGAGACTTATAACTCTCACAAAGCTTGGGGCCAAAGTGTGTACCCTACTTAGGGTAAAAATATTGCCTACTTACCCAAAAAAGTTCTAATTTACATCTGCTATCTAGTAGTATTTTTTAATAACACCCTTTTTCATTCTCAAAAGTTTCCTAGTTTGACAATAAATTATATGAATACCTACAGATGAGGTGAGATGGAAAACTACCTACCAAATTACAGACTCTCTAAGCTGAAAGGCCTTCCAAAGACCTTCAAGTTCAGTGTTCCATCAAGGGCTCAGAATCCCCTTCTAAACATCACAACAAAATTTGAGCTCTATTAAGTGGCACATTTGGACCCATAACATCATAAAGATTCTTAAGCTGCTTCACATGTGACTGTTTAGTCTCAGTAGCTCATATTATTGGAAGACATCACAAATGTTGATAGAATAAGAGAGAAATGCCAGAATAACTTGGTCACACATGATGCAGCAATATTTAGCAGAAAGGAGAAGAGAACTAATATTTTGGGTACCCCCCCCATGTGCTATACATTGTCATAAGATATTTTGCCTTCAAAATATCCATGTGGAGAACAATGTCAAGAAACTGGGATTATTTCCCCTCTTACAAGTGAGAAAACTGAAGCACAGAGAAGTTAAGTAAATTACTCGAGATCCCATGAGCAAACATCTGCAGGACTAGGATTCGAACTCTACTCTTTTTGACCTTGAAGCCAACAAATATTGCTCCTAGTAGAGCCTGTGTCCTCCCACTTTGCCTCCCTTCCCTATTTCCTTTCTCTATTGGTGTTTGAAGTGGGGAAGAGAAAAGTGTTGCTGCTAGCTCTCACCTCTTATGCCAGACAGCCTCTCCCACGATCTGTCAGATTCCTGAAGAACACACTTCTTTAGTGAAGAGCAGAGACAGAGTACTCCACTGAAGAAATTCTGTTACCATCTACATCCAACTTATGACTAACAGCTTTTGTCCCAGTCCAGATCTAATGTGAAGTGATAGTGAATGGTGAACAAAGTTACTAAATTATTTTAGTGTCCTCCTTCCTTTTGAGGAAAAGGCAGGGGCTGAGAGAAAGGAAGATAAAGGGAACTTGGAGCTGCTCCGTGGTCCTGTAGTGACACAGTCATGGCCCCATTTCCTGCCTGTAATATCACTACAGAGCAATTGTTTTCTTCTGTGAAGACACTTCAGAGGCTCTTGGAGACAGATGCTTTTGTGACTGGCCATGGCAAATATCAAAAGGCCTGGGCAGAATTACAAAGCATTTCTCATGCTCTGTATATTGAGAAGTGCTTCATGGCCATGTGGCAGATATGAGTGGGCTGTACAGCAGTGAGGGAGATGCCACAAGGAGGTAGCAGAGGAAGCAACAATCCTGGCACCTGCTGGCCCCAGCAGGGCAGCTGCAGTGGCAGCTCACAAAGGTTCCAAAGGTTGGAGGTGATGGAAAACTAACATCACCCCATTAAATAAAGTCTGAGAAAACACGAGGAATGTCAAGAGTGAACCAAAACACTGGCAGCCACTAAAATGAAATTCAAATGTGGGTGTGCAAGTTCATGTGTGTGCACATGTGCTTGCATGTTTTTGTTCTACATGGATTCTACAAATAATTGTAGAATGGCTGCCATACAGTGGTGAGCAAGACAGGCTCGGGACCATGGACTCTGTACTTTCTGTTTCAAGGTCCCGTGTTTTGAGGCAGTGTGGCCTAATGGAAAGAGACAGAACAGCTCAGTGACCTTGTTCAAGTCTTTTCACCTGTCAGGATCTCAGGTAGAATTTTCCAAACTGCAGTCCTTATAGTATAATGTAGTGAAGATGTTCTACTTTAATTGTTTTATAATTACTTAATATACAAATATCACATCAGACTAAATATTTTCATGGATTTTATGGCTCAAAACAAGGCTAGGTAAAAATAGTAAGTCGATTGGGTTTTTTTTGTTTGTTTTTTTTGTTTTTTTTCAATTAAGTAACATTGGAAGTAGTACCAAAAAAAAAAAAAAAACCAGTAAAGATTGTGAAAAGATGACTCAAAGAACTGACGTTTCTGAATCACTGAGATAATGAGTGTGAAAATAAAAACGCGTGTGATCTATAGAAATGAAAGGGGTTTTAATTACCTCTCAGGGGGCATTTACTTCCTCGTTCACCCAACAATGATGAATTAAGTAACTATCATGTAAATAGCTCTGCTCTGACTGCATATGCCTTTGCTGACAGGTTGGCCACCAGGCAGAAGGCACTAAGTGTCTGTTGATGCCATGGGGAACTTAACGAAGAGTGAGACCTAGACCCTGATCTAAAGAGAGTATAATTTAGTAGGAAAGAAAAGACAAGCACGCAAATAACTGTAAAATGGGATAAGCCCCAAAGAGGAGGTACAAAGTCCCCTTAGGAGGTGCTCAAAGGAGGGATAAGTCATGCCTGCTGGGCGAGGTCAAGAAAGACTTCATGGAGATTTGAGATGGCATTTGAGATAAGCCAGGGAAAGATGGGTAGAATTTCAAAGACACAAAAAAGGAAGGGAGTGGGGGGGGGGGTTGGGGGATGGGAGACATTCCAGAGAAGAGGAAACACTTGAGCAATGGTACAGAGATAGGGAAGTGGTATGAGGGTAGAAAGTCCCTTCTATGTATTTAGCTGAGATGTAGAATGCATGTAGATGACTAGGTGGAATGATAGTGCGACCAGCCTTGAGAAGCAGACTAAGCATATTTTACTTAATGTAGTAGAAATGGGTGGGGGACAATGGAGAGTTTAAAACATGATTGGAGCTGCACTTGAGAAAACTAAGCCTGTAAATGGGCTGTAAGTAGAGGTTATCTTCACCCCTGCCCTATTATTGTGATTGCCGAGGGAAAACGTAACGAAAGGATGAATTTGGGGGATCAAAATGATAACTTTATAGACAGTATCTCTAGGACCTGGGAACTGATTAAATGTAGGAGACATAAATAGAAAATCCAAGGATAACTAGACAACTATACTTCTTCTGTTACTCTGATTGATATATATATCAATAATATTCATTGCATATAATAATTAATTAATATATAAAATATGTTACATAATGTAATAAAATATTATATATTACGTGTAATGAATCATTGCCATTGGTATCTTTCATTTTGGTTTTTGGCTATGCTTAGGTTTGCACGTGTGAATATTCAGATAGGAAGCCACCTATTTATTTTCTCTTTTACCATAAGGATCATCCTTTAGGTCTTCTGTTCTTTTCATTTACCCTGGTCTTTTCTCCTGACCACATTCTTCTCCTGAAACTAACGTAAACCCTTAGGATATTTATATTTATATTACACCACTTATAAGTGTTTGCCTTGGCCTGTAACTTCAGCGGAACATATATATTTGTTTAAAATATATAAATATATGATAGTATATATAATTTTTTATACGAAATTGGCAGATGTGATTAAAGTTACAGGCCTTGAAAAGGAAGATTATCCTGGATCATCTGGGTGTTCCTAGGGCCAACCTGATCACTTGAATTCTTAATTGTGGAGAACCATTTTTTCTTTTTCCTAGCTGAGGTCAGAAAGACTGATGATGGAAGAAGGGTCATAGAGAGGTGATACGGCTAGCTTTGGAAATGGAAGAAGAGGGCCACAAGCCAAGAACTGTGAGCAGCCTTTAGACAATGGAAAAAACAAAGAAACAATTTTCCCCTAGAGCTTCCACAGCCAGAAGGCATGTCGCCAGAAGGCATGCAAAATCTGTGTTGCCCACCTTCTCCACTTACTATACTAGTTGGATGACTAATGGCCTGAAAGAGCCACTCAAACTCTCTGAGTATCCTTGGCCTCATCTAAAATGGGGGTGATGCCTTGTCATGGGCAGGTCAGGAGGCTCCATGAAATCTCAGTCATTATCCTTTGGTTTTCATGCACAGGACATTCAAAAGGAAGTGTCAATGCTTCTGCAAAAATAGCTAATTCAAAATTACTTTATCACACCACATCTCTTGTCTGCTCAAAACCTTCCAAAGACTCTCCTTCTTACTCATAGAACAACCTAAAAGACTTCTCCTGTTCTCAAGGCCCTCATTATGCAATCTAACCCCATTTCCTCTTTGACTGTATTTCCTTCTACTCTCCCCCTTGGTGACTGTGCTCCAGCGGCACTGGCAGCTTTGCTGTTCCTAGGGCACGCCAGGCAGCTTCCAGCCGCAGGACATTTATTTGCATTTGTCCTTTTCTCCGTCTAGAATTCCATTCCCCCATGTCCATGTGGCTTTCTCCCTCAGCTCCTTCACATCTTCCCTCAAGTCGTACCTTCTTTCTGAGACCTTTCCTAACAACCCTACTTAAAATCGCAGTACCCCCAGACACTCCTTCCTCATCTCCTGTTTCTATGTTAGTTTCCTTCATTCCAATTTCACCTTCTAACATAATACATATTTTATTTATTTTATTTACTTTGCTTCCTTTATTGGCTTGTCAGTTCTATGAGGACTTTTCATGGAGGGCATATAATAGGTACTTGATAAATATTTGTTGGATGAGTAAATCAGTATGTACATAAATCCATAATCAGGAAATAAATATAAGCATTGTCTCTCATTAAAGATATATCCTTTCAGTTACAGATGGGGAATAAAGTCAAAGAATAGCAATGGACATGTCATTGAACAATGATGCTGCAACTAAGATCAAGTCCTTGACTGATTTTGCTGAACTCAACCAGCTCAAAGGAGGAGTAGAAACATAGCCAAGGGTCCCAAGACCCAGTCCTTGTCTCCTAGACAGACAGAACTCAGAGAGAGCCAGTTTTCTGATTTCCCGTGCTTTCTGGTTTCAGCCAGCCTCTAAAAACCATAAGAACAGTTTGTCTCAGTATATCAGTACTTCCGCTTCCAGGCCCAGGAAAGAGCAGGAAGTGCGAGGGCGTGTGAAAATTGAAAGAAAAGAAGAATTAAACTCACTACGCATAAAGAGCTCAAAGACTTCCTCTGTGGCCTGTCAAAGTACATGGGTTTCAGTATGCTTTCACTGTAAGTCTAAGGGGACCATTCTCAGGCAGAAGACCAAAACCCAAAATGCGAGTGCTGATACTCATTCATTCAACACAGATTTACTCGTGGATAGCTGTGTGCCCTGCAGAAGACAGATGTGGTTCTTGCCCAAGTGAGCTTATACTTCAAGGTGGTGTAACATTAGAAAGATAAACTCAGTTCAGGTTCTACCTACCGTATATCCATGCTGACTGAGCATGGATATATCAGGGTGAGTTTCCAGGCAGGTCCCCAAGGGATGTCTTAGACTATGAGGAATTGTACATAGGGTTTAAGGCAAGCTTTAGAATCAGGCAAACAGAAGCTCTAGTTTTGACTGTACTATATTTATAAGCTAACTCTAAAGTTCCTAGAAGAAGGACTATATTTATTTACCTCTCTATCCCTAGCACTTAGCACAGTGCCCAATACTCTCAACAAATACTTATTGTTTAAAAATTTTCAGCCTCAGCTTCCTCATTTGTAAAATCGGATTATAAAACCCACCTCATGAAGCTTTGTGAGGATAACATGAAATCAAGTATGTTAAGTGTTTACAGAGTTCTTGGTATATGATAAGCATTCATTTAAGTGAACTGCCATTTAGGTGGTAGTGGTGATGGTATAATGGTGAAGGAGATTTAGTTAGCTTTGGATAAACTATAGCACATCCCTATCCCTAATGATTTTTCAGTCTGGAATTTTGGACTAAATGTGGGCTGGATGAGTTGGATCTCAGAGTGATCTATTTCTCTTAGAAAGATCCTGTTCAATTTGAGTCAGAAACTCTGGAAAAGGGAAGGACATGTTCTATATCCAGCTACTGGGGTGACGGGCAGCAGAACCGAAACAGCATGACTAAGCACAGCCCATCCTTGTTTTATTACATGGCGGGGGGGGGGGTGCTGAGGTCCCCCCTCTCTACTACTGGGGACTGGAAGAGGTTTAATTACATCTGATAAATGAATTGTAAAGAGTGAGGGCAAGCAATTGGAATATTTTCCCAGCCTTTCCTCTGTGAGGTTCTCAAAGCTTAAAAAAAAAAAATGTTAAATGTCCTAACTACATATTTTCATGTGAGGCCCAGCTAAGTTTCACTTAAAGTTCACTAGTCCATTTCCTCAGTAGATTTACAGGGCCACCTGCCAATGTGCAGGGGTCAAATAAAGACCTAAGGCCTTCCTAGAAGCTAAGAACCCTAGAAATAAATCCCTTAAAGCTTTGGAGCTTCAGCTCAGAATCTACTTGGTTAAGAGGTATGGGTCTCATAGCCTCAAACCAAGCCATACTTTTTGAAATACTGTGCTCTTCATAATATGTCTCACTATGATAATAATATAATGAGATCCCTTCCAGAAATAAAAGCAAAGAGCCTCAAGCTTAATGCCAAGGACATTTTGAAAGAGATCTGCAATAATAGGAGATTAGCAGCCCTGTTTGCAGTAATCATTTCAGAAGTGC
The DNA here is from genome assembly GCA_003508835.1 of Eonycteris spelaea. Classification (NCBI taxonomy): domain Eukaryota; kingdom Metazoa; phylum Chordata; class Mammalia; order Chiroptera; family Pteropodidae; genus Eonycteris; species Eonycteris spelaea. Next base: position 1,069,318 of record PUFA01000162.1, read on the forward strand.
TTGCTGATACAGGTGGGTTTGCTGTCAGCAGTCGTGGTGAAAATGAGGAACAGCTTCTCAAAGAAACAGAAAATGTGATGACTCAAATAATTTTAAGTAATTGTCACTATTCTAAATTTAGTCATTTGTTACGTTTTTCTTTTTGAGACACCTATCTTTAAGTGCTCTGATAAACAGCTGTTTGGTTGGTGAAGGTTAATGGGTTCTTCTGACTTTTTTTAGGACTGGATGGTAGGAAAGACTCCTGATTTCTTCTCTAAAGAACCAACTATTCCTCACTGTCCTGTAAAGCCACCATAGCTGTTGGAGAAGATAGCCATTTTAGGAACAGCTCAGAATAAAGTACTAATTTAAAATCTCACCAGACAAGCAGCATTTTCACTTCATCCTTTTACTGAGAGCCTATTCTATGTGTTACTCCTTGTATTAAGTATTGGGAATATGAGGGTAAGTGAGGAATGGGGCCCCAGTACTGAGGAGCTCGCAGGGAGGCCCAAATAAGAGGCCTTTATGTAAGCAGACAAATGCAATAAAATATGATAAGGGTGGTGATCAAAGCGTGTGAACAGTGGTGAGATTACAGGAGTCAGGGCCTGCTTTTTGGGAGGTAACATTCAGACTTCATCTTACAGGATAACTAGGAGTCTACCGATCCAAGAGCAGCAGACCAGATACAGGGGTTCAGCTTCATTTGGGCCTTTGCTTTGTTAAGAAAAGCTGCCTGGACCACATAGCAGGAGCCATAGTAGTCTTCAAAAGGGTACAATGATGAACCTCATCCTGAGGTCTTTACTTTGCTTCTAGTGCTAGAGATAATTTTTCTCAGATGTCTCTTAGGCAAGACTTCCAGTCAGCTACATCTGAGGCCATCAGTGCTACAATGGGACTGAAAGATAAAAGGGTGTGGACATGGCAACAGCCTTGCTATAAGCAAGGTGACTTCACCCCCTGCCCCCCACCTTAGGTTTGAAATTGAGAAACCCAGAGATGACCACAGTCCTAGGCCACTGTGTGCAAAAATAGGAAATGTCATTCACCAGGTCCTCCCCTGTGTTTAACCAGAATCATTAGCCTATAGATTCAGGAACTAAGTGGCTTGACCATGTTGCACGTAAGCCATATGCATTGGTCCAAAGGAGACCAGTGAGCAACAATTCAATTTAGAGTTCACTGAACCCTCTGGCGGGAAGGAAATTGCTGGTAATCAATTGCAGCAAGCACACAGGCTCAGGGCCAGGAAGAGAAAAATCACTTTAATGGGCAAAGCAGATGTTGCTAAAACTCATTGCAAAAGTGAGATGGGCACAGAGCCAGGCCTTGCATGGAAGATGCTGATCTCTTCTGAATGAAGAAAACAGAAAAACTTCAAAAGGGGGCTTCTACAAGGAAGCCAGAGGTCTGTATCCCCCTTGATGGAATCAAAGAAAATGAATCGAAGTATTCTGGTCTCCCATACCACCACTGAACTTATAGCTGTTAACATCTCATAAGGGTTTGAAGCAAATCCAGAATACTAGCTAAAAAACTGTCTGGGGAGTCGTCGTTCTGTTCTAAGGAGACTGCATGGTATAGTGGAAAGAGCATGGGCTTTGGCATCAGACCTGTTTTTTCCAATCAGTTAATTGTTTTATGACCTTGGGCAAATTTCTTAATCTCTCTCGATCTGAGTTGTTTCAGCTGTGAAATGGGGCAAATCTCACTTACCGTATGAGAGCAGTTTGTGAGGATTAATGACAATGTCTATAAAGTACATTAGAGAAATGCATTTAAGCAATAACCTATTTTCAGAGCCATGACAAGACTAGTGTCATTAGAATGTAGGAGAATTGGCTTATAACGGTATCAGGGAGTACAGGGAAGGTGAATTTCTGGTCTGATATCAACTAGCTTTGCCATCGCCTCTCACTGGTGGAGTGCTTCGCAGACCAAAAAAAAAAAAAATTGTAGGTGATGGAACAAAATATCTCTCCAGCATATGAGTTCAGAGAGTACAATATCAAGGCTCAAGGAAGGTCACCATGCATAGTAAGAATATTTCTATAAAGTAGCTTCTAATGCAAACCCCCAATAGACAGAGTTGATTCTGAGTCCCCAAATCTGAAACATTCCTCACTTACCTAATTCCTACTCATTCTTTGGAGATAAACCAGAGTCCCTCCTAAAAGAGTCATCACAGATTACTCTAGACCTCACAGTCTCTACCTATTCACACATTCCCCCATATGAGTTTTTATCAGCTGTCTTAAGTCCTGGGAACAAGATAGGTTCAATATTAAACTTATTCATTTAAAACTTTGAGTGCTACTTGTTCAATCCTTTGGCCTGTAATAGTCAATTATCTTACATTGCTCTTTAACCTGAATCATGCAGATGCCTCCTAAATATTTTGTAACTTTCTAGAGTCCCAGATATTGATCTTGAACTAGTTGAAATCTTCAAACCAGAATGCAGAAACCAGAGGGCTTCATTACTTGACTAGTTGTGTGAACACAAGTTGTTTCTTACCCTTCCTAAACTTAGTTCTCTCATCGGTGAATTGCAGACGATTATAGTGTCTTCCTCCAGGGCTATGTGAGGATTATGTAAGATTACCATAAGTGTTTAGCACTTCCATGGTAGCTAAATAGTAAGAGTCAACCTCCTGGAAGCTTCTTGACCCAGCAGGGCCAGGCCCTGCCTAAGCACCTAGAATGTCAAATTGCATTATCATCCCCTGAGATTACCAAACCACAGGCCATTTCCACAAAGCGGCCACACTTCAGAAAGCTAGGAAAGCTAGATCTCATTGAAAGTTTGTTTCCGCGTTGCCATCAGCTTTAGAATGTTCCTGATAAGTAAGCAAAGCTTCAGAGGGACTTTGGCAGTGAATTTCTGGGGGCTGGTGAGAAGAGGATGTTTACCAGAGCGCAAAGGCCAGGTCCTGAGCAGAGAACATTTTGGCCCAGAGAGATCCCGGAGAAGGCATTTTTGCCAAGCACAGACTCCATTCTCAGGTCCTGAAGTCAGCGTTAGAAACTAAACAAACCTTCCCGGTTCACATTTGTTTACTTTTGGCAAAATGCAACTTCCTGTTTGAAAGGAAAGGGGCAGTAAAGCTTTCTATAGCCTTCTTGGACATAAAGTCTCTCCTGAAAACAATTGATTTGTTAAGCATAAATGAATCAAATGTATACAATGGGGATCTCTCTTCCCCTCAAAATGTTCACGTTTTACTAGGGAAAGCACTCAACAAAACCATAACAAGTATTTTTTCAACTGTTGGCCCATGAGGATTGTTTAGGCCATTTCTTTTTCTGAGAGCATGAAAACAGACATCAGGAGGGAGCCAAGTTACATGTGCTGTGTCAGAGAAGTCACTTCGACACACTTGGGGGTTGAGATTTCGGTTACACAGAAAGTCAGAAAGTTTAAGTTCCCACAGCCACTCAAACCACATTCCCCAGCATGAATACAGAACAACTAGCTCTTTCATTATATGACTAGGTCCCCAGCCACTCCCTTCAGGGTCCTGAATTTTCTTTGATGGTCCCATGGCCTGTCTCAGGTTTGAAAACTGACTGACGGCCCCTCATAAATCCACCAGAAGCCTTTTACAAGTATCCTAGATGACATTCTCTGGTGAGGGGGGAAGGGGAGAGTGAAGGGGCAGTTTCTATAATTAATTTTTAAGAATCCAGCAAAGTTAGCATAAAATTTGGGTTTATTTATAATCCAAGCACTCTATAAATCTTGGATCTTTTTGTCATAAAATATGAAATTTTTAGAGGATCTTAAAAATCATCTGGTCAATCCCTCTACACTCACCTGTACACAGACACATAAAGAATATAAACGAAGAATATTGATCTTTGCATTCTCCAATAAAGTATCATGAACACAGTAAGGACGCAAGAAGAAAGTATTGGATGAACAAGTTAAAGAAGTGTCCCAGTCTGCAAAGTCATGAACAGCACATAGGCATCCTGACTCACAATTCCATGTGCACACCACCATTCTGTCTCTTATGTATCCACTAGATTGTACTCTCCTCGAGGGCTAAGGAAGTAACAGTTCTTTTTGACGATCCTATCCAAGACATTGAACTTTGCAAGCATTCAAGAAAAATAGTTTGAATGAGTAAAGGAATTAATGAATGTTGAGTAGATAAAAACAATTACACAAATGAGATAACTAAATATCTTTCTTTAATGATTTTAATAATATCTTGTCTATCAAGGTAAAATCTTTCCTTCCTTAGGATTTTGGGTTTAAAGAGAAGTAGATCTGTGCATATTCCATATACTCCTTTGACCCTTCCCTTTTGATGTCTAATTGAGCCATTATAAAAATGAGTGTGGTGACTATGCAGGAGATATGAAACGCCAACAATACCACCAGTTCTCTTCGTACAAACCAAGGCTGACCAAGTTTATCACCTACTTAAACCTTTCATGAAAGTGGGTTCACCTTGGCCCATGAGGCCTTTACTTGCATTTGAGTCTAACTTACCTATCATCTTACCTGCAGGCTCCCTACCAAGTGAACTTCTTTGTTTTGGGACTTATTTGAGATATTTCATGACTTGATCCTGATGGGCATGCTGTGGCCTCTGTCTTGAATACACTTCCCTATCACTATGATTACCATAACCACTACCATCACCATGGCTACCACACCACGACTGCCATCATCATTTTCACCACCACCACCATCACTCACCACCACTTCCATTCAAAATCAGTGTTGTCACCACCACTGTCACTGTGCTTCCATCACCATTACCATCCAATAACCACCACCTCACTACTACCCCTTTAAACTTGAAAAAAATTGTCTTCTCTTAAAAGCCAAGTCAATTGGGGCTACCTAAATTCATCCAGTATTTAATGTCAAGGCCCTCTCTGAGCTCCAACGGTCACTAATTTTCTCTAGTTATTGTTCTCATATGCACACAAACCACTCCCCCTAGAATATAAGTTTCATGAACTTAGGTGTGTTTTTGTTTTTGCACCACTGTATTCTCATTACTATATTCCACATAGTAATTGTATATCAAATGTGAATGAATATATGAATGAATGAATGAATGAATGAATGATCAGGGTTTGGCCTTCTAGCCCAGGGCTGTACTTCTCTCTCACACCATAGGCCCTTATAGCAGGACATCAGCATTTCATGCCAAAGACCACTGTAAGAAATCTTGAGAATCGACCAATGCCATGACTGTGGTGAGTCAGCATGCAGCCAGGGTTTCATAGTTCCTTCCCCTTTACTTCACCCCAGCAGCCACCATGAGCTCATCCCAACTCTGGAAACACTCTGTCCTTTCCTGCTTTCAGTATAAGTCCTTGGTGTTTCAGATCAAAGCACCCTCTCTAACTGAACTCCAACTCAATGTAATTCTTAGATTCTGCATCATCCTTTCTTTAATCAGTCTGGCTTTTACTAAGGCCTATGAGCTACAACCACCCTGTGCTATTAAAATTACTGTTAAAAAGGCTTCCCTCTGGTCAGATAATGTATCTCATTCTGCTGGTCAATGAGCCTTTCAACCTGGGATTGACAAACGTTTCAATTTTTTATTTTTCCAAACCAGCTTCTTTTTTCTGAACACCATCTTTTTTCTCCCTGACCACAGTGGGCACAGATCATCACTGCCAAGCATTGTAAAGCATCACCTCAAGGACAAGTGCCATGCCTCGTATGGAGAGTTCCAGAGGACAGACAGAATCCCAGTCCCTGGAGATCAAAGATCTCATCACAAGAAGAAAGTGACTTACACACCAAAAAAAGAAATAACCTCCAATACAGAACATATGAAGTGCCAAATGGGTGGCACACAACATCAGTGTGTGAAATGGACCCAGGAAGCCACTTTCTTAACACTACTTTGCCCTCCTGATTCTCCCCACTAGCTATTTCTTCTAGTCTCTTTCACTGCAATCATTTTGCTCCTTACCTCTAAATGTTTACAGGCTCTGGGTTAGCCCTGAGCTTTTTCCTCTTCCTTTTCTATACTTTCCTGCTCTGGAAAATCTCAGCCATTTATATGACTTTAAATACTATCTCTCTACTGACAACTGCCAGATTTCTATCTCCATTCCAGACTCAGGGCTCTATAATCAACAATTTAGTTACTATACTATGGAGATGTCTGTAAGATATCTCAAGTTCTTAAAATATCTAAAATTAAGTCTTGGCTTCTATCTCTGTCTGTCTGTCTCTCTGTCTCTCTCTCTCTCCCTTTCTCAGGCACATACACACACCCTCAACCCCCATTTAAATTCTATTCCTCATCCAGTTTTCCACTTAAATAGTTATTCTGGGAAACAACAAAACTAAAATCATCTTTGATTCTCCTTCCTTGCTTCCCCTAAATTCATTCAAGGTGTCCTAAGTGGAATAGCTTATATCAACTTGGCTACAGCTATACATGGCTTTGGACAAAGCATTTAACCTCCCATGCTTCAGTCTCCCCATCTATAAGATGGGGGTATACCACCTACTGTATTGAATGCAGGGAAAATGAAATTATTTTGGATACACAAAAATGCCTAGCATACAACAAGGAATCTAGCAGTAGCTTACATTTCCTGGCTTCCTACTATGTGCCAGAATCTGTGCTACATGTGTGGTACACATTCCATCATTCAGTCTGTACCTATGAGATAGGTATTTTTTTTATTGTCTATTATTGTTCTCATTTCACAGATTAAAAACTGAGGCTTAGTGAAATAATTTTTTTTTTCAATTTTGCACAGAGCTTGGGTTGGAACATAGGTCATCAGATTCATATAAAATGAGTAAGACTCACAACAACAGTACTAACTGCAGCTCGCCTATTTTAAGTGCTTGCTTGATGGTAGATACAGTTATTAAAGTTTTGATTCATTTAATCCTTGTGTCGCTCCAATGCAGCAAGCACTACTTTTACAGACTGGGAAACCGAGATGCAGAGATGCTAAGTGCTATCATATCTCATCTGCCTTTTTTAAGTTTGCTGCTTAGAACTGGTTTCAACTCCTCAAGTAGTTTCTCTACTAGACATCAGGAGCCTCTACAATTAATGGTCTAATTGATCCTTCTGAAAACATGGAAAAAGAATTATCTTCTAAAAGAACTCAGGATTTACGGCAGCAAAGGGCAATCATCCAACACTCCTTTCCCTCCCACTCACCATCACCGTTTCGTTACAGGTCCTGCAGCCTCACCTCCAAAATATTTCTCTCATTCACTGCTTCCTCTGCATCCAAACTTAATTTCTTTAGTTTGGGCCATTTGTCTCTCAGTAGCCTCCCACCTAGTTTCCATGCTCTGATCCAGCTGCTCCCCTCATCCTCTTTAACTCACCCTTCACACTGAAATTTCCCCACTAAAATGACTCCTTCATACCTGTCTGATAAAGTCCGTATCTTCACATTTGTCTCATCTCATTCCCTAGCTTAAAATATATGTTCTAACATCAACAAATTTCTTGTAGTTCTTCTCACCCACAATGTCATTTTCCACCTTTGTGTCTCTGCATAGAAATCCTCTCCCAGCTTTCGGCGTGTAACTAACCCTTGATTTCCCTTTCTTGCATAGCCAGGTTAATCCATGAAACTTGCCAGGCTACTAATGAATCCTGCCTCCTTAGTGCATTAAGTTGAAGGTATCGCTTTATATGTCTGTCTGCCCATCACCCCATACATTTCCTGAGGGCAGGAACAGTGGTGCATTATTCTTCTCTGTATCCATGACCCTTAGTACAGTGTGTGGCCTATAGTAAGCACTCAGTGAATATTCATTAAAGAATAGAACCAAAGTCAGGAACTAGAGACTGTAATGGCTAGTGTGTAAATTTGTAGAATGTTGTTAGCTATAATTAACATTCAGTAAATTGTCCCAAGTTTGAATAATTCTATTAAGCAACTAATGTAAACCATTTGCTTTTCTAAGAACTTTACCTCATTTAACCTTCTCAATAGTCCTATGAGTTAGGTGCTGTTACTGTCCCCACTTCATAGATACAAAAACTAAGAGAAATTAGTCAACTTGCCCAGGGTCACGGACTTAGTAAGAAGTAGGGCTGCACCCTGAATCTACTCCAGGGCCAAGTTCTTAACCAATAACCACCAAATTGTAATGCCAACCGAAAAGCATAGATTATAAACTCAAGGCAGTAGCTGCCAGTGCTGCATACATAGAGGCGAAAAAAGGGGTAGGAAGGATAACATCTATCTGAGAAGAAGAACCAAGAGAGATTTGTAATCAGCATAAATTGTCAGGGCATGGCTGGTGTCAAAACAAGAGAGTCACCTGGCATACACATCCACATGTAGTTCCAATCCTCCAAGATGAGGGGTTGGTGCTATGGCCACATACAGTTAAGCCACTGTTTAGCAGCCAAAGGCAAAGTCCTTGGAGTTAAATAGACCTAGGTTTGACTCTCAATTCTATTCACTTTGGCAGCAAATGGATGATATCCTCCATGCTTCTGTATACTCATTTGTAAACTAGAGATAATGATACTTAACTAATTTTGAAAATTAAAGAAAATAATTCGTTAGTATCTAGTGATGTGCCTGACATAGAAAGCATCCACTGCTGTTATTGTGATTTTGACTATTATCCTGCAAGCACCAAATCAGCAATCATTCCAGGAAGAAGGAGATCAAACCATATATATGGGTACTGGAAATCCGTTCTTCCTTCTGGGGATGGAGATCTATTATGATCTGAGAAGACACCCTAAAAGCTGTCTACACCCAGAGACTACATTAGTGCTTAGTATTCTTGCAGTAGCCTGAGAAAAAGGCCCTGGAAGCTTCCTGCTCCACATTTCTTTTGATTTCCTTTTAAAAGCTAATGGATGAAAAATGTAAGGATGAATCAGAAAAGGTCAGAACATTCTTGAGGAGTGGTTTTCCACCTAGTCCCCATGAAAAGTGATGTTTGCATCTCATCACTGGTATTTATATTATCAACCACTGATAAACTTGTTTTTTGCAAAGACATTTCCTGCTAGAAAGGCATTGCATGTGTTGAATTGGGGGCTGTTTAAAAGCCTTCTTCATGAGAGACTACTCAAGAGTCTCTTAAAAATCTCATGATTTAATTAGACCAAGATTGAAGTAAATTAAACAGGTTGGGATAAGTTAAACAACTGATAGCCTGAAGGAGATTGCCCAGCCATCAACTTCTGGCGGTGCTGGGAAGGACTCCCTACCACCTACACCATCTACTACCATGTCTAACACAGAGGGTCCTTCCTCTCCTCCACAGCAACTCTTTCTGCTTCTCATTTCACCCCCTCCACCTCTCCTGTGTCTGTCCGTGTCCAGAAACACCATGCTATGTGAATATATGTCAGGATAATAGAAAACATGTCCCCAAGCGTGACTAAATTCATCTTACTCCCTTCTTTACCATATTTTTTATGAGAAAATACCTTTTGATCTATTCAATAATGCAACATTTGGATATATCAAGGAGTATTTGTATACCCTTTGACTCAACGGTAATAAAAAAAAATAGCTAATATTTCTTGATGTTTACTGTGTTCCAGGATCTGTGTTGAGAGCTTTTTACATATGTTATTTTATTTAATACTCAAGATAATCTTATGCGGTAAGTACAATTATTGTCCTGTTTTATAACCGAGGGACAGAATATGAGATAATAAGTAACTCATCCAAAGTCGCACAGCTATTAAAAGAAGAAAATGGTTTTTAAACCTAAGTGTGATAAAGTCTTAACCTAGAACCTTCTACTATGCTCCAATGCAAATGGTTTACTGACTGTCCCATAACAGGGGCCCTGGACATCAGATTATGTGATGAGATCTGAGATTACTACTTTTTGAGATAGAATCCAAAAGACAAACTCATCCCAGATGGCCTTTCTCTTACAAAATCTGTATCCGCAGTCTGAAATGAGTAAGAGGAACATGAGCAGAGAGCCCCAATGGCCTCTGGTGTGGGAGTCTTCATGGCTCTGCAGTTGGTCTCAGGCTGCCCAGACCTTGACCTCTTTAGCTCACCTCCTGCCTTTTCATCAATGCTAAGTCCAACGCTGCCCCCTAAAGTTCTATTATATGTCAAGATAGTTATCAGACCTAAGGTCCTTTCCTGGCACCATTTTTGGGATTCAGTTTCAAGATTTAGCCTGAGCAAAGCAACACTATTTTTTGATATTCACAGTGTCAAGACAGCTGGCAGGGCTCTGTACTATAACTAGCACTGCCCATCACCTAGCTGCGGGCACTGAGACCTCTGAATAAGAAATGAAAGTGCTGGTAAGATGCACTCTCAATAATTTCACGGGCTCCTTCCTAGAAGAAAAAAAATACAATAGTAGGTTCTTATTAGTTCATAGTCAGCACGTGCTAGGGCACTGGAATGTACATTATTTCATTTAATCCTTATATCCTCTCTGTGTGGTTGATCCAGACAAGAAAACTGAGGTCTAGAGAAGTTAAGCAATTTGCTCAGTGTCTCACGACTAGTCGGTGCCAACACAGGTGGTCTGACACTTACTCTTTATTATACTACACTGCATGAGAAACCAAGAGAGCCAACACCTAGGTCTTCAACATGACCTGATGCAGCTATTTTCATTAAAGATTTAAGGGCTTCCAGATGGCTGCTGCATGCTAACTTGTTGCAGTTATAAATCTCCCTGTCTATTGCAGCCCAGCTTTTACATTTTTCATAGTATTCCTTTGCTAGCGAAAGACCCACAAACACCCTTGAATAGCAACAGTGGTAGATAACTAAGATTACTTACTAGAGATTTTTTGAGTTGACAACTACTCCATCCCCATTTTCAACAGTGTTGGTGTCCTGGATTACTCTCAGAGTGATTTTTTGTTTATTTGTTTTTTCTGAAACTGGACATGTAATAAGGAAAGGAACAGAATGCAAAAATTAGCATTAGAATATTTTAATGTTTCCATGAGCAAAATCCTTCCCAGCATATCTCTAAAACTTAAGATATTTTTTCTGAATATCAAATCCCAAGAAAAATGGTCAAGAAGTTGAGAAAATGGGAGAAATTATTATAATTACACTGTGAGAAGTAAAGCCTAGCAATCAACTTAGAGACATTAATTGTCTGAAGGAATCCACTGACATCAAATAGAAAGCAAGGGAAGAACAGCTGACACGTGCTGTCAAAGGGTTAAGACCAACATTTCAGGGGACAGGGACAGGCACATGTAGGAGGGACATTGCCTCTATCCAATCAGTTGATCTTGCTGGTAGCTGTTGTCATGTTATAAATGTCTGTTTGTGGTCCCAAACCCTGTCAATGGCAAGTCATTTTTCTAAAGTAATATGTATAAATTTACACACATATATACTTTATAAAAATTGTATGAGTGATACACCAAAAAATAAAGTATGAAAGTAGAGTAAGCCCTTAAATTGGCAGTTTCAGTATGAGATTCTGTGTTGTGCTATTGACCTTGCTTGGAGAGAGAATGTAACATTATTCAAATACAACCCAATAATGTTTTCTAGCATTTTCAAGCTTTAGAATATTTGCCATAGGCTGTACATTTCCTTGCAAATATTACTAAACTTAATGTTTCTTATTTATTAAATACATTTTCTTCGATATCCATGATAATAAGTAAAAAATACAAAAAACCTTGAGGTATTTTAAGAATAACTTGGGATTTGGGTGATTCTTAAGGATTTGGGGAGTTATAATTCTCATCCCTGAATCCCCAAAATTAATATCTGTTGGGAATTTGGAAACACCGGAATTCTTAAATGAGATGGTTGGAGTGGAAAAGGTAGAACGTCCTTTTGCACACTCGAGAGCTTATTTTTACAGCTTTCGGAAGAAACGGCGACAGAGCCTTACCCAAGTCATCCCACTAGCTGATTGCAAATACGTCACTGCTGGCGCGGGCTCTCGGGAAAGAGACTTGGGATCAACCAAGAGTGCGTGCACAGAGCGGAATTCAGTCTGTTTCTGATGAAGCAACGTCAAACTGTCAATATCTTCATCCATAGGTTTATCGTTGGCACTTCAAGGACCAGTAAAAACAAGATAAAGCTGAACCTAAATCCAAAGGAAGAACAAGATCCGCTTTCCAGAGACAACATGTGAACCGTAGACAAAATTTTCTACTCGAATTTGCGCAGCAAAGATCTGGAGAAAAACCTATCCAATTAGATCAGCAAAAGGAGTCAGAACCTACCACAACCTGCAAAATTAGAGCAAACAGAGACCCTGGAGACCATCCCACAGGGAACACTAAAGGCTCCCTAAGAACCAGGTGAGATGCCAGTGAATGCAGGACAAAAGATAAGCTGACAAGCCTCCTCTTCACCCTTATTTTTGGAATTCCCACCCATTTGTGGCAGACATTGAACTCTATAGAACATTTGTCACAGCCCTCTCCTCCATATGGAAAGTGTCTGTTTTTTAAGAAAGGAGATTGCTCCCATCATGTTTTCTATCTGAATTTTCCTGATGCGTTTTTGTACCCTTTCCCCCACTGGGCTTGGGAAGCCCACCCACTCACTTGTGTATCTGCATATAGAGGCGTGTAGGTGTGTATTTAAGTAGTTTGAGGACAATTTATCAAGAAAAGGTTGCTATTGCAGAAGACTTTTGTCTGTGCATGAACATTTACCACATTTCCTCATTTACAAATGCACCGAGAGCTGTCTTAAAGTTTTTCTTCATGCAGCTACTACACCAAAATGGAACTTTTCAAAAACAGGTTGTCTTTGTCCAAGGACCCATGCCAATCTTTTCTCAATAGATTCAGTGTGAGTGTGTGTGCTACCAAAACGTGCTCTTGTGTAGTTTTTAATTGAATTTAATTTTATTCATAAATCTATGCATTTCTCCAGGAAAGATATGGTAGTGGCACTTTAAAAAAAAAAAAAAAAAACAAGCAACATCCTTCACAAAACAATCCCGTTTCAGTAGTAAGCAAGGACTCAGGTCCCAAACCCTTCCCACCAAGAGTGACATGCAGAGTGGCCTGGCACGTGTCGTCCAGGCAGAAGAATTCAGTCTTTATTATGTGGAAAATGGAAAGTCCTTGGAAGATTGGTATAAGATGCCCAATGAAAGGTTTCTGAAAAATAAATTTGTTTGCTGAATTAGATGATACAGTCACCCATCAACCAGCAGTTGGCCCATTACCAAAAGCATTTGTCTATAAACCACTTCTATATTTTTCATATGGAAAAAGAGGCTGTAGTACACTATTGTATAAATTGCAAGGAGGTAGGAAACTTGATGAAATCAAAAGGTTTAGTAAATGAATAGATAAGTGGGAGAGTCACTAAAGCTATCCGAGCCTCGAGCCTCGGTTTCCTCATCTGTAAATTGAGAGTGAAATGCTTGCCCTTAAGAATGGATGTAAAATGCTCAGCAGGGTGCTTATTACATAACCCTTAGCTCTCTGTACGTTAGGCCACATCATCATCGTCACCAGCACCACCAGTAGCATCCACAGTAGCACCAACAGCAGCAGCAGCAGTGGGGCATGCTGCCCACATAGGGCCTCTGGAGCAGGACTTCCCAGATACTCTTGAAATCCTCTCCACAGGCCTCTTCTAATTGCTCAGCATAGGATCTTCTCCAGCAGGGTCCAAGAAAATAATTAAGGAGGCTGAAGGTGTTGACCAGGAAAACAAATTAAGTGTTAATTGAAGCACAATGACCAATCCCCAGAAAATTTAAATTGGTGGGACACCCTTTGTGTTATTCAAGTGTTCCTTACAGATGCTAATCAACCCCACTGGGACCCCTTTACAAATGGCAGCTGCCAACAAATATCCTCGGTTAAATCCACCCTAAGAGAATTATTCAGAAATGGGCACGCTCTGTGCTCCTCCAAGAACCAAGTTAAGACCATTTGTTTCCTAGTCAATGCATCTTTTACCCCTAAATGCATTCTTTGGGAGCAATCTTCCTCTTTAGAAGTTCCTCTCTTGGGTTTTAGAGAACTTTTTGGCTTGAACTCTTTCGAAAATTAAAGCCAACTGCTGTTTCTCTCAAATGCAGTGGTATTTCACTCTGGCCAGAGCTGACTATCACAGAAACATCCCAAACCACAGAAGTTCTTATTGTTAAAACTGTCTTAAGCAGCTGTTAAAACATACCCTAAGATATCAAAGCCACTCTAATTAACTTCCTGTTTCTCTGGGACTTCAAAGTCTTTCAAAAAGTTTTAAATAAGGTTTTTATAGAGAATTCGACCTAATATTTAAAGAAAATTCTGAATGCTTGCCCAAGACACTCTCCCTTTTCTACTCCTTCCCCTCCCTACCCCACAAAATCTTAGAATTCTGCAATTGAGGAGTGAGAATTGTGGGGAAAATGTAAAATCTGCCATTAATCGAAAAGGTGAATCTCTACATGCACATCCATGCTATTTCTCAGGTTGTTGGTAGCTGACATCCTGCCTGAACGGCTTTCCCTGCCTTCTAAACTTGGCAACCCTTTTGCGTCATTCAAGATAGCTCTAATGCACCCTCTCTGAGAAGTGCCCTTGACTTTGCCAGGCTGCTCCTTTTCAGGTACCTGCACAATCATCACTTCTCTACTCGGTCCTAATCACAATGAACTGGAATGTATTCATTTATGTGTCTGTCTCCCTGTCTAAACTGTGAGGTCCACAGGGCAGGAACTGTTTTATATGAAGCTCTGTACTCCCATAGCCTTGCACAGAGTTCTACATATCCATGGTCAGGGCTCAATATGTGCGTGATAATTGATTGAATCCCAACTCATTCTGGGAGATGTAGGGTTGTATTTTAATTGATCAGTTCCTTACTCATTTTGATCTCTCTCCCTAGGCTTTATATAAACATCATAACAAAGGCACTGCACCTAGTAATAATCACTGCTCTAAGAAACAGTGTCAGAAAAATACCTGAAACTTAGAACTAAGGCAAAAAGAAAAAAATGGGTGGCACATTTTTCCAAGGCCACCCCAGACACCTTTTCTAGGAAGCTACACTTAATTCATCTCATTGTTTGCTATTGACTAAAGGTCCCTAACTTAGTGTAGTTACCTGTTATCTTTTAGATTTTTGTCTGGTAGAAATGCAAATAATTTCTATCTGGTGGAACAGATAACCCCTGAGGATTTATGCTCTGTGGGACATTAACCACTTTATATCTAATCGAGTAATCTTATCCTAACATTTCTTTATTAAGTTGCCTGTGAATAGTTTTTGAGCAGGCTATAACATCTTACTGGTTCCCTCATTAGTTAATGAGTTAAATAAAATCTTTGACTTTGTTCCTCCTACGGTTCTCTGAGAGTCAAAAATGTTACCTTTTTGAAATTTATTTTTTTAACACAAAGTGTAAACCAGATTGACAGTGTAAAACCTAAAAGTCAACAGGAGCGACAGAGAGCCCTGGGCAGGGAGTAGAGAACCTGGTTCTGCTAAGAACTTCCTAACACCTCATGACCCTCCTTTTTACTTATCTGTCAAATGGGGACAATATCCTAAGCTCCTGTCTCCTCCACAGGGTTATTGAGATAATCAAATAAGATTTACTTAAAAAACTCTTACACACCAGTCCCCCCACGAAGCATCTGTTGTAAGGGAAGGCCTGCTTCCCTCTCCAAAAACACAGCCGTGGGAAGGTAAGACATGAAAGGAGACTAGAATGAACACAGATAGGAAGGCAATGTCGGCCACCTCCCAGGTTAAGCCACAGTCACCTCTTGACGAAACGTCAGCTAAAGCTGTAGAAAGCTTCCACTTTTGGCCTCAGTCCCCATCCATTCTCCACTCAGCGGCTGGGGTTTTTTCAAAACTGTAAGAGGGATCATGTCACTCCCCAGCTTCAAGCTTCCCGGTGGCTTTCACACTCAGGATTAAATCCAAGCTGCTGCTGCTTTTTTTTTTTTTTTCCTTTTTCTTTTTCTCTTTTTGGTTGTGCAAGGTACTATGTGATCCAGCCCCATGGCTAAGTCTCCAAACTCATCATCTCAGGCCTTTCTCATCTCCACTCGCTCTGCTCCAACTCAAGTCAGTGTCATTAGCTTCCTCGGACATGCTTCGCTTTCTTGCCTCAGGGCCTTTGTGCTTGCTGTTTCTCTGCCTAAAAGGTCCATTCCCATCCCCCTTTCTCCACATTACTGGCTTTTTCTTTTGATGTTAACTGAAATTTTACCCTTCCAGAGAGATCACTCTACCCACCCTTTCTAAAGTGTATCTCTTCTGCACTCTGTTCTTTTGCTTCACAGCACTCCCCGGAATGTGCATGTACTTATGTATTGTCTGTCTCCCTGACCAGACCATGAGCGCTACATCATCAGCAAAGACTATGTCTCTTTGTGCCTCATTCCTGACACAAAGTAGGTGCTTGGTACATATTTGTTGAATAAATGAGGGTAAAGACATGAGAAATGTAGCCAGTGCCGAGTAAAGGTGCCCCTGCACTGTCTGGATACATTTCTGAACCAGAACAATGCAAGTTCCTCAATCTTGAGCACATGTTTCAAAAGACCGTAGCCAAGAAGAAATATCCTCAAGCTCACAAGGCATCAACTCAGAGGCGCTTTCAAGAACAGCGTTCCCCAGAAATGCTTTGCCTCAGAACGAGTAATAACAGGTCTCCTCACCAGCACTTCATTTCACAACTCAAAGGATATGGGATCTCTTCAGGAGAACAGTCCTTCCTTCCAAGAATTAAATGTTACCCAGAAACACCATGGCATCTGTACCCAGAGGGCTTAGGTTTGCAGCAGATGAAAGAAACAATCCACTGGAATTCAAGAATATTTCAACAGCACCATGGGGAGAGAAATCCCAGGCGGCCTCGCCCAGCTCCACCCTGTTGGCTTCAGGGTATCAGATTACATGGCTTCCTCTAACTAGCCTGTTTCTTAATCAGAGCCGGAGGACACAGCTCTATGTGCAGGGCCTCAAGGTTTATAAATTCTGCGATTGCTCTTCCCAAGGACTGCAAACCACTTCTGCAAAATGCTCCAGTCACCCTCAAGATTCTCCCATAAGCCCGTGGGCTACACTGTGAAAAAGTACCTTCAAACAGGCGATGTTCCTTAAGAGTTGATGGTTGATGGAGTGCTTGTCTGTTTTCTCATTTTTCACCTCAAGGACATCAAACAGCAGCAAAAGGGGTCATGGCAGCAAAAAAAAAAAAAAAAAAATTGTTTCTGTGAAAGGTGTCTGGTGGGGGAAGGGCCAAAAAATACTTAGTTAACCATTCAGCTGGCCCCCACAGATTTGCCTTGAGATCAGACTCTGCTCGAAGTCCTTCCCTAAAAGGCACGTAGCCAAATGTAACACTGAGAGGGGTGGGGGGGGGGGCCACGGGACTGCCTTACTTTGAGGGAGAATTACTTTATTATGCAAGTTAGGTTTATGACAGGAAGAGAACACCTGTCTTCAAGAGTTTTCGTTTTTTCAGGTGCAAAAGCCACTTTTGTCCACACCAGCCAATCTGCCTGCACTCAGAGCCTTCACAGCCAGGACCCCCGACCTATGCCACCTTTGTGTCTAGAGCCCTCATGTCTTAACCCAAGAATCCACATTATATAGTTCCTCTTATTACTCTGGGACCAGCACCCCCAAGAAGCTAGTCTTCTTCCCTAAATGCATTAAACTCATAAAACTTCTTTAAACTCAGAAGACTACACACATGAACTTGTTACCAATGCTTTGTTTAATTTTTTTCCTCAGAAATATTCTTGTGGCCAAAAATAGAACATTTTCCATTCTGAGGAACAAGCAACATCCATGGGAATTAAAGTAGTGCTTCATGCCTCTTCTTGCCAAACACGCACACTCATACACATATAAGCCACTTACAAGTTCTAAAATGCTGCTTTCTGTAGGTACAGTGGTGGTCAGGAGCCAAAAGTCCTCTGTTTATTTTCTATCCAAGAAAGTTACCAGAAAAGAATGCTAGGGCACCTCAAAGATGTTTTATAGGAAAGATGTAAGTTAATCTAGTATAATGATTTCGAAAATGGCCCCATTGTCCACCCCCTCCTCCCGCCCACCATCATCCCAAAATTCCTCTCAAGACTCACTTCTCTAGAATTCCAAAGCTTCTCTCAGCACAAAGTTCGTGGCCTTTATTCGAGCGAGCCACTGTTGGGTGACTAGCCGCAGCGTCTCTCTAAAGTTATTCCTACCACAGGATCAGAAATGGCAGATTTTAAAAAATCTTTTCAAGCTTCGCTACTGAACAATATGCACGGGTCAAGTCAGCCTTGGGTAAAATGTCAGAATAACAGTAATTCAGAAAATTATGCTACTAGCACAGATATACAAGCGTTTTGCTAAAAGTTTATTATTCTCAGCATTTCTGTAACCCTCTCTAATAGAACTTACATGGCTACAATAACATTTCACAATTTTATATTTGAACATGCAACCCATTGTACCTCCTCCAGCACCCCCTAAGCAGGGAATGGGTTAACTGTAGGATCTGCCAGGGCTACATTTTTATGTGCAGCATTTGGTGACTGTTGACACCAAAAGTAGGCGAGACCAGTAAGCCAATGTAGAGAGAGTAAAGAAGAGGCCTAGAATTGGGGGAAAAGCATGAGAATAAGGAGGAAAAAGAGGAAGTAGGAGACAAAGAAGAATCAGAATGTCAGATATTCATGATGGTGGAGGGAGGTGAACATAGGCAGGTTGACTGATCCAGGATGGAACACAGAGAGACGAGCAAGGCAGGAGAGAGAGGATGGGGAAGGGAGAAGAGGGAGGCAGAATTGCCTAGTGGCGAAAGGTCAATAATTTACTAGCTAAGTTACATTAAGCCAGTTCATCACTCTGAGCCTCGATTACCTCATGCATTAAAGAGAGATAATAGGATCTCTGGAGACCCTCTCAGATTAAATGAATTAATATACATAAGCTTAGAACAAAGCCTTGTGCTGAGTAAACGTTTAACAAATCTTGGCTACTTTCATTGCGAAAAGACAAGCATGTTGTATGTGTCCATCAGAGAACATTTGCCTATGAGTTAACCCTCAAGTTTTCTTGTCCTTGAATTCTTCTAGCACACACAGAAGCACAAAAATTATGAGGGAGCCATGAGCCCAAGCAAGTGTTGGTGAAAGGAAGATCTGCAGGGTAACGACCCAGATGTTAACAAGTACTTGGACCAACAAGTGAGCCCCTGGACCCTGAAAGAGAAGGAATTCATAGCTGCCAATTAGTTACAACCGTTCTTTTCAACACCATTTAGGCCATTCATTCAACAAACATTGTTCAATCAACTCTTCAGCACACGCACACGTAGTCTTGCCCCAGCTTATACTTCTAGCATCAGAGTGAGCCCTTCCCACCAATCTCACCACTTTATAGCTGCATTAGGATTACTATGCAACATATATTTTATTTACAGTCCTTTCCCTTTGCTTAGCTCAAGCCGTTTGCTCAGTCTAGACTTTTTTTTTTTTTTTTTCTGCAATCTAGCAAAATACTAGTTACTTTTCTGGGCTGAATTTGGGGGGCGGGGTGTGCCCTCTGTTTTCTTCACCTGCATTGTCCAGCAGGATGACTCTCCCTTACCTCAGCACCCTTGTTGTACACACAGGACATACATATACCTGGTTATGGGTTGACTTGTGTCTCCCAAAGATAATATGTTGGAGACCTGACCCACCACACCTTATTTAGAAATAGGCTTTTTATAAAGTAATTAAGTTAAAATGAGGTCATTAGGATGGGCCCTAATGCAATATTACTAGTGTTCTTATAAAAAAAAAAAAAGGAGGGGGGAGGGGGATTTGGATACAGACAGACTTGCTCAGAAGGAAAACTATGTGAAGAGAGACAGGAAGGAAGCCATGTAAAGGTGGAGGGTTGAAATGATGCATCTATAAAACAAGAACAGGCAAAGATTGACAGCAAACCACCAGAAGCGAGGAGAGGGTCATGGAACACACCATCCCTCACAGGTCTCAGAGAGAGCCAGCCCTACCGACACCTTGATTTTGGGCTTCTACCCTCCAAAACTGTGAGACAATAAATTGCTCAGTTTATGGTACTTTGTTATGGCAGGCTTAGGATACCAATACTTACCTCCATCACAGTATGTGTGTTCAGTTTCCACGTGAGCTTTTTATAGTCAAGAGTCTCATTTGACTTTGGATCCTTTGACCTCTTACCCAAGTGGCAGGTAAAAAGTTCTCTAAACTCTAAATTCTTTTTTTTTTTTTTAGGTGAGGCAATCCTTGGTTGACCTCACAGATTGCAAGGACCTTGTCAGTTTACAATCTCTTGTTTTTTACTTTTTTTTATGCCTACAGCACCTTGTCTTCCTAGGTGGTCTCCCATCCAAGTACTAACTAGGCCCTACCCTGCTTAGCTTCTGAGATCAGATGGGATCAGGCTTGTTCAGGGTAGCATGGCTGTAGCCTAAACTCTAAATTCTTATTGAGTATCTACAGTCTAGAAAAGGGGCAGCAAATCATAGCTCATGAGTCAAAGCTACCCTGTCACCTATTTTGGTAAATAAAGTTTTATTGGAATACAACCACACTCATTCACTGATGTTTTGTCTATGGCCAATTTCACACTATAACCACAGAGTTGTGAGTAGTTATAACAGAGATCATATGGCCTGAAGAGACTAAAATATTTACTCTCTGGCCCTTTACCAAAAAAGTTTACTGATCCCTTATCTAAAAGAAATATAAATGTAGCATAGCAATAAAATAAATATTATAAAAATAAACAGATAGTACAGAAAAAGGAATGATGGTTGAATCAAAGTCCAGAGAAGACACCATTTGAAAAGTGAAAAAGATTTGAATCATAAACGGAAAATTTATTTATTCACTCTGTTGTGTTGCTTTGACTGATAAAATTTGCACTAGTGGTTGCATAGTAGTTAAGGGTTAGAGTTGAAGCTGGTTTGGGGGAGAAATGATGATGGGTTCTATTCTCTACACATTGAGTTTGACTTGCCAGTGGCATATCTGAGAAGAGGTAACCACTGGACACCGCTGAGCAGTCTAGGTCCTAGACACACATTTGAGACTCAGTATAATTAAGATGAAGCCTCATAGGAGTAGAAACAATCACTCAGAAAAAGAGTGGGAGGTAAGGAAAGATGATTGCACATGAAATTCAGGGGAACTTCAGTGGTAGGCAAAAGGAGAGGAAGAGACCCTAAAGGATTTGAGCAGAAACAAAACAGGAAGAAAGAAGAGAGCCATGTCCCTAAAACCCAGGGGACTGAGGGTTCAGCAGTGTTGAATGCTGCCAAAGGTCAGAAGGACCAATTTATCAGATTTAGCAACCAAGAAGCCACATGGCCCAGTGACAGTAATTTTGACTACTTATCACTGGTACAAATTTGCCCTGAAATTAAATCATAAAGATAATCTCTTGACAAAATTATCAAGAGAAAAAAAATGAAGAGTCTGAGAAAGGAAAAGAAGAAATAAAGTATTTAAGAAAAACACTGACATCAAAGATAAGGGGCTGAAATTAATACTTCACAAATGCAAATATTATACTTTTTCTATATAGAGTCTATTTTTTTCTAAATTCAACAGGACTGACTATGAATCCAGTGCGTAGGATCCATTCCTTCAGACAGCCAAGACAGTTAAACAATTGACCTAAAGCACATTAACAGGTATTAAGGTCATCACAGCTACAAATTGACTGCATGCTCTGTGCCAGGTGCTGTGCTAGCTGATTCACACAGATTACCTTATTTGACCTAAAACACTATGTAGTGAATATATAGTAAAGTATAATCTGTATTTTTTTTTTCAGATGAGTATATTATTATGGCTCAGCAAGGAGCAAGAGCAAGGGGCTTGGGAGATGGAAGGAGATCGAAGCCAACATTTGCTGAGTGCTTCCTCTGTGGAAGTATTTATTTAAGAATTTTACATACTTTGGCTTGTTTAAATCTCACAACAACCTATGTAGAAGAGATGGTAAGGACATGAACTTAGAGAGGTTTGATACAGTATCAAAGGTCACAATTGAGTGAAAAACTTCTTGGTTTTCCAGAGAAGTCCTTCAGAAATCAGAAATAAATTTCATATTGTGCTATTTGAAGGTAAGAACAGTCTGAGTTAATGATAAAATAACTCCAGCTGCCTTCTAAGGCCTTTCTGAAAGACTCCTCTGCCCACAGAATGAAGAATAACAGAACCACCTCCCCGCTTCCGCAGCCCCGCCCCAAGAAGGAGGAAATGCCTGGAAGGAGCAGAGTGGCTTCAAGCTCCTCCCCCTTGAAATAAGGTTGGAGGCCAGGTAACCTGAAAGTTCCTTCCAGAGTTGAAAGTCGATAGTTCCAAGCATGTAGTAGAGTCTGACAGGTAAAAGGTGTTCAGTAAATGTTTATTGAATTATTTAACTGAAACTAAGGATGTTTGGAAAACCATCCAATTGTCAAAAATGACTGTCCTGCAAGGTTTTCACTCACCTGCTTTGCTCAGCTCCCAGTGCAGTACAAGGTTGCTGGTCCACACTCTCTCCATGCTCTCTCATTCACACATTCATGCCGCAGACAAAAAAAAAAAAATCCTTCTCTGAAATGCAGGTGGTCCAGTTTAGTCAACACTAAAAAGATGATCTTGAAATAATTGAGCATGCTAAGAACAAAAGAAAAACTTTTGCCTTAAGGACATGGATGTTCATAATGCCTGATAGAAGACAGGGAAATAGATTACTTATTCTCTATCATGATTCTAACTAAGGACTTGGTTTTTAGTTATGTTAAAATAAAATCCTCATATGCTGCTGGTGGAAGTTGCTCACTGCTACTGGAGAATTATCTGGCAATTTTTTCATGAACTTTAGAGTAAGTCCAGCCCTTTGACTTTGGAATTTTGCTTTTAAGAATATAAACAGGAAAAAAAACCAAGAAAGTAGGCTGAGCGAAGGAGTATATCGCTCAATCTCTGGATTATAGAGCATGTATTCTAATGCTTACTAGTTATGGAATCTGAGCTACTTAATCTCTCAGTGCCTTGGGTTCGTCATCTGCAAAATGGAGATGATAATAGTCTCTGCATTATGGAGCTGTTAAGAGGATTAAACGAGTTATTACATGTGATAGTCTCATTTTCTCATTTATTCCTCATAAAAACTCCACGAGGAAGGCAAGAAAAGTATTGGCCTAAACTATCAATAATAAGCACTCAATTAATTGAAGGCTCTCTTTTATTATTACTACATACATTACAAAGACACAAAGATGTTCATCACAATATTATTTATAATAATACAAATTTGTCAAAAATTAAATATTCAACAATAAGAAAACGGTTAAATAAACGATACTCCCATATGACAAAATAGCAGCCATTTAAAATGTTTCTAAAGAGAAGTTAATGAAATGGGGGAAATTCAGCAAATGTTAAGTGAAAAGATAGGCCATGAATTTGTATGTATGGTATTACCCCAGTTTTGACATCACATTGTAGTGGATAATGCAGTCTTTGCCAAAATCCCTTCTTTGGAGCACAGATCCCTCCCCAGCTGCTCTGAATATCTCTGCTGATAGCTCACAGCTGCATCCCTCACTGGGAATTGTTCTCAGCCCTAGGAAACAGGCTCCAAAATTAGCCCCCTCCAGGGGGCCAATGACTTGCTGATGTAGGGATACAAAAGCCCACCCACTTATCTTAATTTGGAACCACTCTGAAAGGCCAACCCAGCTTCAGCTCCCCCCCACAAAGTCAGCTAAGTCAGTTGCAACTGCATCTGGAGTCAGATTCTCCCTCTGCACGGTTCCCCCTCACTTCTTACAGGGTGTCTCCAGGGAGAACTCACCCAATAAACATTCAGTCTTCAGCTCTCCTCTCAGGGAACCCAAACTAAGATATTTTTACAACGATATATTATGAGGGAATATCTCTGCGTGATGAAATTCCTGGATTTCCAAATTCTTTATAATGAGTCTATACTGCTTATCTCATACTCGACTTTTCCTTTAAAAATATGTAATATTTTAATTTAATTGATATCACTAGTCAGTGATGAGCTTCGGTTAAATATATTTATACTCACATTCAAGTATATAGTACCTTGACCTTGCCATCAACATGGTTGATTCATATGTTCCAAGGATGCTGCTGCAGCTTAAAATGTAACTCCCTTCTCTTGGAGAACTGTCTTTATACCCAGTGCTATTCGCTAGTCACACATACACACCCCAGCCGCATTGCTTTATAACAGTACGTTGGTGTTTTATTTTTATTAAACTTGTCCATCTGCCCACTCACCCCACTGTTCATAGAGATTTGATTCTGAACACCACTGAAGGACTCAAAAGATCCAATTCTTCCTCAAAGGGTTAAGATTTTTTTCTTAATTGAGGGTATTCAAAAGAATCTGCCAGAAACTCTGATAGCAGTTTCAAAAGAGGAGGTCCTAAAACACCCTGCGTGATGATACGTAATTGGAATAAGTACTCAGCCATCAATAGAGTAGCTGCTTGGAGAGGACAATGCTTTGAATGTATCAGCTTTGGGTTTTTGTTTAAAAGAAAATCTAACACATAAGTTTTATGGTCAACATAATCCTCTAGTTCTAATGCTGCAGGTTGTCTATCAACAGCTTAGGTTAAAAAACAATAATAAAACTTTAAAAGTATCTGAGTCAGACTTTGTACTTGCAGGTACAGCCCATCTACTACTGTGAATAAGTGGAAAGTTGTTGTAATGAGGCCAGAAAAAGCCATCAAGATTCATAGAAACCGAAGATGAAAGAAAGAAGCTTGTGGAAAACTCCCAAACGGTATAGACTACGATCAGATAAATGTAACTACAACCAATACATGGGGAAAGAACAGGCAAAGCTTTTGGCTCTACATTTTTGTTTCATCAGTTTTACTCTCATGAAGATGTACAATGTTCTTGAATCAGTAGCAATCTGATTTTTTTCCGCCAGAAATATCGATACAGTCTGATGTAATATACAGCATCCAAGCAAAAAGACTCCATAGTTGGAGAGTAGATACCGCGTGGAGTGTAGGGAAATAGCTTGTTTTTTAAATGATAGTCTTTCTAGTGATTCCAATTCTGGGAATCTATCTCAAGAAAATAATCAGACTTGTAGGAAAATCTTCATGTACAAAGATGTCATCACAGTGTTATAATTTATTTATAATGACAGTTGGAATAAGTTAAATGTTCAGCACTGTGAAAATGGTTGAGTAAATTACCACATTTAACAAATGTTTCTGAAGAGTTTAGAGTTTATAATGATAAGGAAAAATATTAGTCACAGTGTGGAATGAACAAAGCAGGATATATGGTTTTATGTCTGATGCAACGTTAACTACAAACACATACTATGTAAACAGTAAAAACCAAACAGAAAAAAAAAATATGTCATCAACCAGTAGATGCGTTAGAGTAGTGAGATTGTACATGACTTTTTTCCTTCTAACTTATTTGCATGTTACTGATTTTCTATAATGGAACAAAAATTATAAACTTTACACTATAAAAATAGAAGGAAGAGGAGGAGAAAGAAAGTAGCTATTGCTTCACTCTGGGTAAAATAAAGCTGAGGGACCATTTAAGCCAGGCACTGGGGCTAAAGATAGCAGGCAGAAAACCGGCAATGTAAGAAATGGACCTAAAAGAACATGACAAAATAGGGTGAAGCTGTAACCACAGTGAGAATTTGTGTAGGATAATATTTTTACAATGTTAGCCAATGTAATTTTACTGTCTTTATCTTCACCAAACCTTTCTTGCATTCAGTCAGCTGTGTATCCTGAGACACTTGTTCAGAAAGTTGGGAAAACCAAGAGTCTGTTCTTGGCTTCAGTTTCACAGCCCATAGCCTCTGAGGAGCTAGAAGAATTTGGAGCACAAAGTAAGAGGGAGGTTTGCTGCCCCTCCAGATTAGAAAGCATTGCACAGACTAGGATGAAGGGAGAGTTGGAGAGGAAGCTAGGAGAGGTCGGACACGCTGGTGGGTCCCTAGCAGTGGGTCCTGCAGCCCAGCCACCTCCCTGACTGTGTGGGAATGGGAGGGGAAAGGGGCACATATACCTTCGCAGGCAGAGTGGTTCCATAATAAAGTTATGCTCATTTCACAGGTATAAGGCTGTCCCCATGCAACAATGGAGAGTACACTTGCAGCAGAGACATCCAGCTAAGTGCATAAGCAGCCTGGCCACAAGGTAAAGTCCCAAGTTTCCAGTCTAATGTGGCCTCGTGATGTCTGGCAGGAATCGGTTAAGCAGGAACAGCAGCCCCAAGCTGCTGACATGAAGAGGAACATTTTATGGTTTAAAGGAGGAAGTGTCATAGCATCCATTTTTCTGCCCCTTCAAATAATTCATTTTTTAGCCTGTCCCTTAATCAGGCAGTGAGTCTTCCTGACAAAGAGCAGATTATAACCTTCTGTTCATGGTATGGCTATAGAGCAGTATACAAAAACAAAAACTGATGCGTAAAAGGGGTAAAAGGAAATAGAGACATATGGTTAACGGCTTGGCCTTGGAGTCCAACTGACGTGAGTTTGAATCCCAGATCTGCACTTATTTATTGTCTTTATAAGTCACATAACCTCTGTGTGGCAGAAACTAGCTAGGTACTCACTGAAACCATTTTCCCTTCTTCCTGGTATGTAACAAGACCGTATTTCCCAGCCCCTTTGCATTTAGATGAGGCCTTGGAGTTTGAGCAGAAGGGATCTACCATTTCTATGCCTGGACTCTAAACCTTTCTATTTGATCCTTGACATCTTCTCCTGGTGACATCTGCCACCAGATTCAAAGGACCTAAGTGAAGGTTATGACACCCAAGAGGATGGTGGCACCCCCATATAAAAGAAGCCTGAATCCCTGAAAAATTGTGTGCAGTAAACACCCTTTAACCATCTAACTACATGGACAGTAACGTAAGCAAAAAAACAAGGCTTTGCATAATGCAGTAGTTATTCCATTCTATTTAGTATCTTGCATGCCTCAGCTTCCTCATCCATGGCAAAAATTAAACGAGTTACTTAAAAGAATTAGAGCAATGTCTGCCACACAGTAAGTACTAAGTAAATAGTGGCTCTGTTATTATTATGGCTGATATTGTCATTACTATTGCTGAGGCCAAGAATACAGTTATAAAACTCTAACAGGCAGGAGGTTTTTTGCAGCAGATAGTAGGGGGAAGTAAAACTTCTATAAATATCAACTGATACAGGCTGCATATAAAGTGAAATTTGAGTAATCACATTTTCAGAGACAGAATAATTTGCAAATAGTAAGAAAGACCCCAAAACAAGGAAGTGACTGATTCCCAAGCAGTCAGAGTGGGTTAGAGACTAGTGTCAGATTCAGAAAGAGGTCATCAGAAGCAGGGAGAAGAGGAATCTGGATGAGCCACACCAGGCAATGGTTCTCAGCAGTTCCTCAGGGAAGGGGAAGTGGTCATTGTCATCAAAATTCCACCCTCTAATGATATAACAGCAAAGTTATACACAATAGAATATATATAATTCTTTCTTAATAGTGTGTCAGTCATCCTCACTGATTCCTTTATTGTTTCCCTGCAGTTCTCAGGAGACTCTCTGGGGGACTGCCATAGGGACACACCCCTACCTGCAGTTTAGAGTCAATTCTGGTAAATAAAATGACTCTTCTTTCTCAAATGTTGCTTTGACAGCTCTTCGAGCTGTGTGTGCAATGCATTCTGCTGACGTTTGAAACTTTCCCTGGTCTATCTTGTCTATTTTTCATTCATTCAAATAACACTTATTGAGCACCTACTCTGTGCCAGGCACTCTGATAGCTAGTGGACATATAGCAACAGCAAAACAAATACGGCCCCAGCCCTTCTGTTTCCTACAACCCAATGCAGGAAAACAGAAAGCAACAGGGAACAAAAAATATATAAAATTAAATATGCAGAAAGTGCTCTGAAAGTGAAAAAGGAAAAAATGAGGGAAAACACGATGTTCCCTAATGAGGAAGAACAAGAGGGACTCCATTTAGAGAGAACACCCAAGAAAACCTGCCAAAGAGATGTTACTATTTGCCCTGTCTCCTGAACAGACAGTAAATGCCTTCAGACGGGGATTCCCACAGTATTTGGCAATGTCCTCATGCACAATAGGTGCTGATTAAATTCACCAATGAGCTTTTTCCTCTTCTAGAGAGAAAATCAGCCTAAATCTGAGTTTTGACCTTTCTTCTTCTGCCCATCTATTGGTTTCCCTTTCACCAGTAGTGCCAGCTTCAAGGAGATGGCCATATTTTTCTACTTTCTTATCCTCCTATAAGATTTGCCCCAGCGGCCTCTCTGGCAGGCCTGATCTTTCTGGTTTCAAAAAAGATAGGGGATGTTTGGGAGTAATCTCAATAACTGCCATTTCTTGCACACCCATCTTTAATGGTGGTTCAAACATTCCAGGATGGTTTTCAGGACTGTCTCCTCTTCAGAAGCACTGTGTATAGCTTAATCTTTTTTATCCACTCTCTTAAAATAAGAAATACAACAGTCGGAGTCATTATTAAACGGAAAAAATCAAACAGTAATAATACTCCAGAGACACTAGAAGTATTATGAAAAGGAAGTGTTTAAGTGGAAAATACCCAGCTTTGGAAATAAAACTGCAGGCATCAGGACTTAAGTATGAAACCTAGTTAAGGGATGTGAGAAATGGTAGGAAGCTCTTTTGCCATTGAGTCAAGTCTCTGGCAAATGATCCTTGATGAATCTAAATTTGCACTGGGATTTGAAACTTTCCATGCTGTTGTATTTCATCAGCTGCTTTGAGTTACTTTTAAAGAAACACGTTTTTAATGAGAATTTTTTGACAAAGAATGCAGTGCAGATGTAATTCTTTGGAACAATTATTTTCTTTGTTGATGGCATTCTTTTTTCACAGTACCCACTTGCAATTAAATAAAACTATAATTAAAACTAAATTCACTCAACATTACTGTCCCATCAGTCACCTCCAGAGATTCTTCAAATCCCATTGTTCAAAGAATGCTTTACCAGGAAAGCAATGTGCTAAAACAGAAGGACTTAGATTTTTCTAATTTTGAGTCATAAATTGGTAATATGCAGGGAACTTTTAAGTGATTTGAAAGTTCTCACAATGAAATAAAAATCCAAGGCTATAGAACATAGTATAGTTTAACTTTCTTGGCTTGGAGTGAAGGGAAGAAGGGGAGAGATTAGGGTTTCTGTTTGGGGTTTTTCTTTACATTTTTATGCAAATTACAAACACATTGAAGAATTTAGTGACATATATATTACAGACATAGACCAACACACTTCCTGCAGTGCAGACATGAAACATGCAGTCTAATTTAGCCATGACATAAGTGTACCTTCCTGAGTCTTTCCCTAACTGAGACAGGGTGTGTTAACTCATCAACTGAGTCTTTGAAGCTTCTTGAAGTGATTCAAGAATGGCCTCCCCTCCCCCATTACTTCTTCCTCTCCCCATTTACTCCTCCTCCTCTAGCATTCCCCACTTTTCTAAAAGGCACCGTCATCCTTCCAACAACACAAGCAAGCAACTTCCAAAAGTAACTCAGACTGCTTCTTTTCTTGTGTCACCTGAGCCATTCATCTCCAATGTCTTTCTCATCTGCTCCCTTCTTGTTCACCTTTTATTACTACACTGTTCTCTTATTGTCATTCATCAGTTCTCCTGACTTCTGCTCCCTCCTTGCTCCGGTCCTCACAACACATTGCTTCCAAGTCAATATTTCTAAGTGCAGCTGATGAACCACTCTCTTGTTATTGAAACTCTGATGCCCAGTTTTCCTGCCTAGGGGGCATTGCAGAATTCACTTTTAATTTACCTTTGTGGTGTAACATGCATCTTCCTCTTTCCTGTCCTCTTAGCACTCCAGTCAAATTGAGTTGTCCTAGTTTTCTGTATAGACAGCACACTTGACCCCCCCCCCACCCCACATCTTCAATCACACTATTTCTCCACCAGGACTGCCATTCCTCTCATGTCTACATGTCCAAATCCTGTCCATCCTTCAAGTCCCAAATTGAGCAAAGTTGCTCCATGAACTGGGCCTTGAAGAATAACTGCACGTGCCGTAGGAATCCTAAAGTATTCAGAAAATTCCTGGCACTGACCTGTATCACATTCAAGCCTTCTCCTTCTACTAAGCTGAAATTAGAACTATTTTCCTAATATGCTCACTCCCTACAATTAATTCTTAACTTTTGTTCTACTGCTTTTTCTTTATCGAAAAATTGAGTGGCATGGTCATCATGAACAATTCTGAGGTGTAAGTAGTGGAGATGGGGAAATAGTCTACCCAGCATTATTTGTAGATAGTCCCTCATGACTTGAAAGCATTAGAGAAAACCTCTTTGAAGGGACAGAAGATCACCAAGGGATAGAAGATGAGACCTTAGACCTGCCAGCAAACCTTAAATCCTCAAGCTTTAGACATTCTCAGCTTGCACCAAGAAATTCATTCTCTAATCCTACAGATTTTCTACAAAAATCCCATGCATTGACTTCTAGGCAAATTAGATTCCACTGCCAACCTAAAGGTGGGCTTCCCATACTATCAGTGTTTTGCGCCAGGTCCTTTAGTTACAAGAACTCTTAAGTTAACACATACGAAAGGTGCCTATGATGAGAATATATAGGGATCTCATAGAAACCCAAAACAGGATACCATAGCCCATCCTGGTGCTTTGTGAGAACTACAGCTTGGAAACCATCAGAAACCAAGGTCACTTTATTGTTTAACATTCCTCTGCTTTTCTTAGTGCATCCTTTTTTCCTCCGTTTTTGCCATTTGTTGTCCTCTGCTTCCTCAGAGTCTTTCCTCCCTCATAATTTTAATTTGTATTTGGCTCTCTAAGACTTCTTTTGCTCCAACTTAACCTGTGATCTTCATGTCCATTCCCTAACTGGCTCAGCCTCTCAATACCCTAGTTCTGCCTTACTGGGAGAACAATGCAATTCACCCAAAAACATTTTAAGCAAGGTCACTGACTAGCCTAAGTTAGGTGCCCACCCAGCCTGTTATGTATATATGTGATGAGGCAGTGGTAATGGGGACAAACGACATAATAGCTATGACCACTTCCCATGAGAAGTTTCTCCTCTTAGAAAAGAGCTGTGGTTAGCCGGCAATGAGACCCTTCGCTGCTCCAATGAACAAGGGTGCTGCTGCCTACAGGTCATATTAGAGTTTCCTAGCTCTTCCTTCATTAAGCATATTTTGGGGTAGTGAGAACACCCTGAATACTCTCCCACAATTTGAGAACCTAGTCTATTGGCTCATCACTAAAGCTTTAAAATGTTTTAGCCTGTTAACTTACACTGCAGTGAAACACTAAGAAATGTCTTTACAATCCTATACTCATGGAAAGATGGTTCACTTTCCATGACTCTGTGGAATACTTAAAAAAAAAATCTCCCCCACACATAATTTATTATCCTTTCATTTAGTTAGATGTACCTGGTGGAAATAATTGTGAGCACAGGAGATAATTGGGCGTATTTGCTGAACAGTGTTCACAAGAAAAGCATTTACTCATAGCCATTAGAAAGCCCAAGACTTAGTTTTTAATTTAGCATTAAGGAAAATTGCCAAATATGAAACATTTCAAAATTAAATCCCCTACTTAAAAAAAAACAAAACAAATAAAATGGGGAGGGGGAAAGAGAAGGTACATTGGAGAGAATCTTAATGAAATCAGCCCCTGCATGCCCTTTTGGCATGTCAAACTGGCAAGGAGAAAACCTATGATGTCTGCACCTGGTTATTTAGTTGGTAAAGAGCCAGGGTCATGATTTCTATACTGTTGGCTTCATCTCGTTCAATGGCTACAGCATGTACCTGGCACCCTGGCCAGGAAACTAGCTCTGCAGGAACATTATTCTCTTTGGGGATCAGTTAGGTTTTGAAAGAGTGATGAAAATTTATTGCCATGACTGAAAAAAACAACTAGAAAAGCAGACATCAGCCCGTCCATCTTGCCAACCTTACTGGCAGGAGACATCCTATCACTTCTCAGGGTCTTGATGATCATCTTGCTTGGAAAACCTAGGAGGAAAAGATGACAGTGACCTTTCTCAATTAGGAAATGTATGTATTCCATTAAGTCAAAGAGGAAAACATTGACCTTCTGAATAAAGGTCAAAAAGAATTTGATTAAAATTCAGCATTGATACTTAATTTTTAAAAAATAGCTCAAGAATCTAGAAATAGAAGAAACAATGTAGAAGAAAGATGTAGAATTCAAATAAGATAAGATACGTCTATATAAAACCAACAAGAAATATATGCATGGTGAAAAAATGAGTCCTCAAGCGCGATCCCATCTGATAGCGGAAGCTAAGCAGGGTCGGGCCTGGTTAGTACTTGGATGGGAGACCACCTAGGAAAACCAGGAGCTGTAGTCATAAAACAAAATATAAGGGATTGTAAACTGACAAGGTCCTTGCAATCTGTGAGGTCAACCAAGGGTTGTCTCGCCTAAAAAAAAAAAAAAAAAGAAAGAAAAAAAGAAAAAAGAAAAAGAAAAATGAGTCCTGTTAACAGAAGAAATGAAATAAACATTCCCTCTCTTACCACGAGCAATTGACATGTTCTGGAATTTCCAGTCAATGAAATAAGACAATGGAAAAAAAGTAAACTGTAACTTTTGGTAAGGAGGTAAAATTGTTCTTTGCATATAATGTCATTGTTTATCTAAAAAACATGAAATAATTAATTAAAAAACAGCCTTAAAAAACAGAATTTAATACAGCAGGAAGTTACAAAATAGGCATTCAATTTTTTCTAAATACAACAGCAATTATATCGGAATTGGATCAAGATGATAGACTGAACACAGATGACTGTGGAGCCTCCCGCCCATATTTTTTTAACATAACATGGATAAACCCAACGAGCACTGGAAAAAAATGGAGGAAAATCTATTTAGTGACTAGAAATCATGAGTAATTCTCTGAAAGTATAGACATACACAAGAGAAAAAAAAACCGTAAAGAGTAGAACAGGACACGAGAACCTCAACTCAGATTGAATAAACACAAATTGCAGAGGGGCCTTGGCTCATTCGATACATGATTAATAGTTCATAGGCGAATTTCACTTATGAACTAATACAAAGAGAGTATTTGAAAATTTAATCCAGTAGAATATTAGGAGAATAGTATTATGACCAAACAGAATGTATTCTATATTCTATGTAGAATATATTCCTGAAATTCACTACAATAATAAAGGAAAATTAGAGTTTTAAGAGACTTTAAAAAGCATTTAGTAAAATTTTAAAACATATTCCAATTTAGAAAGAAAAAAAAACTTAGAAAAGGAATAAAAGGAAATTTCTTTAACTTAACAAAGATTATAAGGGTATATAGTAGAAGCCTATAGAAAGCACTATATTGATGCAAAAATACTGAAATAATTCTCATTAAATCAAAAAAGAGCAGAAAACATGCTATCACTGCAATTATTAAATATTTTACCAGTACTAACAAATTAAATAACAAAAAATTTAAAGAAACATACATATGGGAAAGAAAAAGACATATAATCATTATTTGTAGATAATGTAATTGTCTACATAAAACCTAGGAGAATAAACTAAGAAGTTTCTGGAATTCATATGAAAGTAGATAAGCACTAGTGTAAGATCAAAACACAAAAATTAACATTATTTCCAATCACCTGTAAAAATCATTTAGAAAATTAAAAGAAAAAAGACACTATTCTAACAGTAGCAAACACTGAAAATCCCAACAGGAAACATTGAAGAATTATATGAATAAGATTTTTTAAAAAAACTTAAATGAGGAGAAATATACCATAGTTTTAAATGAAAACATGCAATATTTTTAAAAGTTAATCAAAATTTCAACAAAAACTTTCTGGACTATGACAGACTGATTCTAAGTTTCACAAGAAAAAAAATGAATGAGAGAAGCCAAAACATTTTTTTAAAATAACAGTAAGGAGTAACCTAACAAGCACTAAAAACTAAGGGAAAAGATGCTAGTATTAGCTGATGAATAAAGAGATGGCTCACTGAAACAAAACATTCAAAAATGCTATGTGTATGTGGGAATTTAAAATATTATAGAGGTGGTATTTCTTATCGGAGAAAGAATAGTCATGATATTATAAAAAAACAGGTATTCATTAGATTGCTACCACATACCATACTAAAAATAAATTCCAGTTAGATTAAAGAACAAAATATTTTAAAACAAAATTTAAGTTCACAAAACAGAAAGTATCTTTTTATAATATTATAAATGTTTACTGTGAGACAGAAAACCCAGAAGCTGAAAACAATATTTGATTGTATAAAAATTTTAACATGTATATATTAATAGCATAACAATGTTAAAAAATATTCAATAGACTGAGAGAACATATGACTAACAATACTTTATTATTTATAATTCAGAAAAAAGCAATTAC
Organism: Eonycteris spelaea; assembly: GCA_003508835.1. NCBI lineage: Eukaryota > Metazoa > Chordata > Mammalia > Chiroptera > Pteropodidae > Eonycteris > Eonycteris spelaea. The sequence continues at coordinate 1,103,671 of PUFA01000162.1, forward strand.
AAATAAATAGAGAAAATAACTCACTTGAAAATAAGCAAAATATTTGAACAAGTAGCCACATAAAAAATACAAATGGACAATAAACATTGATATTTACTTAACCACACTAGGAGTCAGAACAAAGCGACTTAAAAAAAATAAAAATATATTTTTTTGCCTAAGATAGAAAGAACTAAAATGATTAATAACATCCAATATCAGCAAAGCTATAAAGAAACCTTATTACTGGAAGTAAAATTTTAAAACCATGAAAAAACCTTTTGCAGAGCAATTTGGAAACATGTAAGTAGCATTTCCACAATTTGTGAAAACACAAGGAAGCTTAGATAAAGATTTTAAATGAATTTTTCTATTATGATTATTGTAGTACATCCATTTGATAGACTCAAGCCTGCTGACTTTATGGGCACTGCACTTTCCCATTCTTCACTGCTGGAAATGGATAGAGTTCACCCAAGCCCAGGGAGTCGATTTTTTTAGCTTCCATTGCTGAGAGTCCAGGATCTAAGAGGCACAGAGAAGAATAAGAGCAGAATTCACCACCCCCATCACTGCTTAGATTCAACAGCAGTTTAAATATTCCAAGAGTCAGATAGGAGGGCCTGTACCAACCAGATGGCCTCAATAAACACCACTATGACCGAATAGTCATGTCCACCCTACTTTCGGTGGATGGCAAGAAATGGGAAAGTGAAGTGAAGAGCTGCACTGTTTATTGAAATTCCTGGCTGTGAATGCAACTCAATTCAATAAGCATTTACCTAGACACTACATGGGGACACATGGACGAGGAAGACACAGTTCATGATGTCTAGGAATTTATGTCTCTGTTTCCATTTTATGCTCTAGATACTTACTAATAATTATGATTCCCTGGGCAAAAGCTAGTTACTCCAAACTAGTGTTTCTCTGTGTGAGGTCCTGGAACCAGTAGCATCAGCATCGCGTAGAAACTTGTCAAAAATGCAGATCTTCAGGCCCCACTCCATACCTACTGAATCAGAATCTCTGGGGGTGGGGTCCTCCATGTGATTCTGATGTACATTTATGTTTGAGACCCATCACTCACTACTCTATGTTAAGCCTGTATTACTTTCATTGAAAAATTTTGCTTAAGATCACTTATGAATACAAAAAAACCCCACTATATAATTTTTATATGCTATTTGATTATGAAGTGGTAGGACACATTTTGCACATAGGGCTTCTGGAAACATCTCATTGTCATAGAGCTGTCTTATATGGAATGTTCCTGTAGCTGAAACATATTCATTTACTGCTAAATCAATGCATGGTTATTTCCTGAGCTCCTGTTATTTATCTGACACTATAGATAATGTTTCAATGAACAAGTTCATGCATATAGCATTTTTATCCCTGAATGAATTCCATGGGATAAATTTCTAAGCATGGGATAACTGTATAGGGAATAAAAATTAGGAACATCTTTATAGCTCTTGATCCATGTTGCCATGCTGCTTTCCAGATGGGTTTGTCCTCAAATGATGCCAGCTGTCTTGTGAATGTGAATTTCATCACCAACTTCCTCACACGGAGCATGATCATTCCATTTTTATGTGTTTAAAATGTTGCTTCTAGGCTGCTCTCTGTTCTACTTTCTTTATTTTCTAATGAGGCCATAGATTTTTCCCATGTGTTTCTTGAATATTCACATTGCCTTTCGTGTGACTCATCTGTGGATGGTTTATTGGTTATCAGAGATATCAGTCCAGAAAATATTCACTTGAGAAGTTCCTACTAGATTCTGGGAACAGACTGTTCCAGGTGTATGAAAATGTGGAATTAAGCATTTAAAAGATAAGAAATCCCTCACCTGAGCCATTGGTAGAACTTCTATAAAAATATCTTTCAGAGTTTTTTCCAGGCCTGCTTCTAGTCCATATGGAGTCTGTGAGAATTAGAAAAAGAAAAAAGAAAAAAAAAAAAGTCTCTTCCTGGGGTTGTTGGGCTTGGGGCTTGAGGAACAGAGAGTTTCAGACTCCATTCGCCTCTAGCCCAGGTGCCCTTGAACAGTAAACAGCAAATCTACTTGCCCTTATCCTACTGCTTGAGTTTGTCTTCTAAGTTCCTATGCAGAACTCCTGATTTTCTGAAAACCAGAACAAAGCAGAGGGAATCCTGTCATTTCCCCATTTCTATAGCCTATGTTGCTTTCATGGTGGCTTCGGGGTTTCAGGGTGGCCCCACAACTTCTGGTTGTCTTTTTTGTGGCTTGGAAAGAAGCCCTGTGCTTAAGCAGGTTGGACACTAATAAAGACCCAGAAGTCAGAGGGCGTCTCTTGCCTGGGCTCTTAAAATAAGTGCTATGTGTCACTGTGTCCTGTTAGTGAGAAGGGAGAGCATATTGCTCAGATCATATCTGTATAGTCTAAGGAGGCTCCCTGCAGCTCTCCTTCCCGTCCACTGTGGTATGTTCAAAGAACTCTGAATCTCTACCTTGCTTGGTTCCTGACCACTGACTCCTCACTAATTCAACTTATTCTTCCAAATGTTGACACTCATTTATACCATCGGCCAAACATGCTCAAGCCTTTCCTAGTTTAAAAGAAAAATCCTTTCTTCCATTCAGCCTTTCCTCTAGCTATTGCCCTTTCTCCTTCCCTTGAAAGCTAAACTTCTAAAGGGATCCCATACAATAGCCTTCTTCTCCACCTCCCATTCATTACTCACTCTGCATAATCTGGCCTCCAACCCAGCTATTCCTCTAGAACTGTTCTCATCATGGATACTTGCTTAACTCTTTAAGTGCCAAGCACAAGTGGCATTTTTCAGTTCATATTCAAATTAGCCTAGACAAAATATTGATCCTTGAAACTCTATCCCCAGATTTCTTGATCTCATCAAGAGAGTGAATATGCTCCATAAAGACAGGGGTCTATCTTTTTTTACTAATAAGTCTCAAGTGCGGGTTTGGTCTATAAAAGCTTCATAAATATTTGCTGAATTAATTTTTCTTTCCTGGTTCTCCTGCTTATCTGGACATGCTCTCTCAGAGTTGTCTACCTGAGTCCTCAGCTATATAAACTTGGAGTGAAAATCTAGAGTGCTGTATATGCGAAACTCTATCAGCTAATTAAAATATATATCATTACAAGAATGAAATCCTGGAATAATTAACAATAATGTGAAAGCTGTCTGTTTCATGCATAAAAACTATTAAAGGCTTTCAAATAGTTTAATAAGGAAATTATTATATAAACATAGACAGTATGTTTACTAAGTATCTTTATTAAGAATATAATGTCCTTTGAATAAAAAAAGTTTATAAAATGTTAAATAATAATTCAGGTCAAAATAGTAAAGATATCATGATTATAGAGTTTGTGGCATTTCTTGGTAACTGGCATTCATGGAAATAAATAAAATTACTTTTAAGAACTATATTCAATGCTCAGTTATTCAATTGTACTAGGCCATGAGTCTTTCAAGAAAAAGTCCTATTTGAGAATCCTTTCATGTCTTGTGAGGATAAATTAAAAGGAAAATGTCACCTTTGCCACCTCCAACTTTCACAGGCAGGAGGTTCTCTAAAATCTGGACACAACAACAATCAGTTATCTTTGGTGCAAACACAGTAGAGAATATAAAGGAAATAAAGTAAGAAGGAAGTATTAGAGAACAATGGGGTACCCCAAAATGTCTTGCTTCCCCGCTGACCTCAACCGAAAGTGAATAGCAGTTCAATATTGTAAATGTACAGAAGCCTGACAATAGAAGTCCAGGAAGAAACAGCACTAGGGAATAAGGTTTCTGCGCTAGAATATCAAAGTTTTCAAGTCTGACCACTCAGTTTCAAGTAACCAAATAGTAATAAAAATTGCAATGCAAAATAAGAATTAAAATTTATTCTTATATGCCAGAATTCCATTCTGTGATAATATGTTAGTTTTGGCCAAATACTGATCCTAACACTAAGCCATTCCACAAAGTTATCTATTTATAAGCCCTCTTTCTCTAAAAATTCCTTAAATATTGATGTCTCTATGAGAAACACAGTCAAGAAAGAGAAATATTAAGTAATATTGCAATTATCAAAAAGCAGATCGTGGGACAAAATAAATAACCCATTTTCTTTAGCAAATAAATGTAAACCTTAAAAAAAAAAAAAGAGTGAAGCCACAGATTGAGATCTAATAAGCACATCAACTATTTGTAATATATACACCTTAGTGGGTTTATTACTCAGAAAAAAATTATAAAATAAAGAAGTATATTTTAATATATATATTTATGTATGTATATATAAAATAGTCAAGGAAATTTGAATGTTGACTGGATATTTGACTCTATTAAGAAAGTAGTGGTAACTTTTTAGGCATGAAAATGGCATGAGTCCTTTTTTTTTCAGAGATATCCAAAAAAACATTTATTAATAAAATGATACAATGTTGGGGATTTATTTCAAAACCATCTAGGCAGTGGGGAATGGGTAGGGGTATAGACAAAACAAAATTAGCTATATGTGCTATGGTAGCCAGCCTCTAATATGGCTCCAAGAACCCACACCTCTTGGTATTCATACCCTTGAGTAATCTCCTCCAACATGGAATAGGGTTGACCTTGTGTAGCCACAGATACTGTGGAAATGAAGGTGTTTGACTTCCAAGAATAGGTCACAATATAGTTCTTGCCTTGTTATCTCTCTAAGATCACTCATTTTAGGAGAAGCCACCTCATTACCTGTCATGAAGTCAATTGAGCAACTCTGTAGAGAGATCTACATGAAAAGAAACTAAGACCTCCTGCCAACAACCAGCCCTGACTTGCCAGGCATGTGAGGGAGCTATCTTAGAAGCAGATCTTCAAGCCACAGTCAAGCATTCAGATGACCACAATTCCAGTCTAAGCCAGATCCACACAGCTAAGCAACTCCTGGATTTATGACTCACTGAAAAAAAAAAATATACAAGAATAAATGTTTATTGCATTAAGTCTCAAAGTTTTAGGGTAATTTGTTATACACAATAGATAGCTGAAGTGAAATTATTGAAGTATAGTGGGGGGTCCTCAAGAAGTTCATTATACCATTCTTTCAATCTTATACATGTTTGAAATTTTATAATAAAAATCTTAAGGCCAATATTAAAACATAAAATATTAGGATTTCATAGAAGTCCATTGTCTATCCTATTCTCAACATGTTTTTATACTTAATGATTTCATACTGTCATCATTCTTACTGTCTCCCAAATATTTATCTAAATCCCAGAGTTCTGAACTAAGCCAGATTCATAGAGCTAACACTCATGACAAATCTAACATTAAAAAAAAAAAAAATCTCTTCCCTTGAACCTGCTCTTCTAACAGTATGTCCTATTGTCACAAATGTCAAGTTGTTGTTACCCAAGTCAGACACCTGAAAGTCATGCTGGACCTGGCCTCTTCTCTCACCCACTAAGCATACCATTTTCCAGGTTTTGTTTGTTTCATGCTCTAAATAGTTATTTATTAGATTCCCCCCTCCTCTTTCGTTATTCCCACTTCTACCGGTCCTAGCTAACACTTTTATTTTCTCACACCAATCTCTTATCTCACTCTGTATTATTAGGGTAAGCTAACCTATAGTAATCAACCCAAATGTACAATAATTCGACATCATAAATGTTTCTTTCTGGCTCATGTAACAGTTCCGGGAGTGTTTCAAGACAGTAGGGAGGCCTATAGTGATGGCAACACTAGTATCTTCATGACCTGGTTTTGACGGTCTCAACCCAGTCAGCTAGTAGGGGGGAAAGTGTAAAACCTAGCACATGTGAGGTTTTAATAAGCCTGGCCAATATATAGCACAATTCACTTTTGCACACATTCTGTAGAGGAAATAAGGATACATGGCCTCACCTAAGGGCAAGAGGGACTAAGAACTGTGGTCCACCTGTGTCCCCAGTCAGACAAAGGATATTCTGGAAAACAGCTGCTGTTCTTTGCCAAATATCTTTCATGTTCAATCCTTCACATTGCTACTAGAGTGATTCAACATAGAACTTAAGTAATATTTGTTGAGCGAGTGGCAGTTATGACGAGTGTCCTCAGAATTCTTCAATGGCTTCCCATCAATTATAGGGTAAAAATAGTAACTTCTTATCATTGTATCAAGGCCCCTGTTGCTCTGCCCCTGATACCTTCCCACCTCGTTTCATGTCATTCTTTCCCTCTCACTCTAGTATTCAACTAGACTGGACCATTTGCCATTGCCTAAATAATCCATGTTCTTTCATGTGTTATGTCTTTACACACTTTTCTTCTCTGTTTCGCCCATAAACTCTGACTCATCCCTCAAGCCTCAGTTCTAGTCACTTCCTCTAGGAAACCTTCACAAGTGCCCACCGCCACTTCCACTGCCTCTCTCCTCCCCCACAGAATTAGAGGCTAGCTCCTCCTTCAGCTCTTTAGCACCTTGCACTAACCTCTATTCAGTAATTATCACTTTACCTTGTTATTCTGTGCTCGCATAACCTGTCTCTCCTCCAGGAAGTAAGGGGGTTAATGAGGAAAGCAGTGGGTATGCTATCTATTCTCTCTCTACTATTAATGGGGCAGCAACCATTCAGGCAGTTTTAACATTCTCCATTTCTGAGTTCCACTAGCCCATACAAGTTCAGCCAAAAATAAAAATCAACACAATAGCAAAAACATTCTTCCTCCTGTTGAGTAAATGGCACCACCACCATCACTCTCAGTTATTATATATATATAATAGTAACTTTGTATTACTATATATAAAGTAGTAACTTCATATTTATATATATATATATAATCTTTGAGGATATGAACAGCTCCCACAGGCAGGTGGTCATATGAAACACCCCAAGCAGAAAGGCCAAGAAAGAGGGGCCCTCTGTAGGGGCTTATACAGAAGAGGCAGAAAATTCTTCTAAACTGACCCTGACCTCTAGCCTTTTTCACTAAGATCAACCAGTATTTCATTAAAAAGTTTTAGCCACAAAATGGGGCATTCTTTTCTTGTGATTCGCATTACCCAGAAGCCTCTGGTTTCCCAGAGTTTAAATAGTAGCTTTCAAAGATGATAATATTTGCCAACATTCCCTAGGACTACTTTATATTTCCTGAAACAAAAAGGGGATTATTTAGTCCGTATTTTTCATTTCTACAGGATTTTGCATATATTAGTTCTTCCTTTGGCATTATAGCAATATGTTTCTGTTAAATTATGAGAACTATGATATTGTCTTTTAAACATCAGTTGTCACTTAAGGTTGACAATCTTCCTGACATTCTCATAAACATCTTACTCAGCATGTGGATACTAATTTCTCATTCATTATGAGGAATACTGGTCACAGGCAGGCAGAAGTAAATACTTGAGAAATTGATTTTTACCAACTTCCCATAATTACCTGCTCGATTCTATATGACTGCATTGTCACTCCAAGCAATAACCTTTTAAACTATGCAGAAAAAAATATTACCGTGATTATTGTTGAGCTAATCGAATCAAATCACTCCGTGTTGACAACATTTTCTTTTTCTTCTCTAGCATTTTTTCATTCTTTTTCATAACCCAGGAGTGTGCTTTATCATACTTCCTCTTGTCCATGTATTAGTATGTCTACATTCTAGCTTTCTTTTAAGGTCCAGTTTAAATACCAACACCTCCTCTAAGAAAATTCTATGATGCTATCTTGAATCATCTATCTGTCCTGTACAGTACCTATCTTACTATATATGTCTTAACTCTCCTACTGCATTACAAAGTACTTAACAAAAAAAATGCACATGCTCTTACTATGTTATCCTTTTTTTTTTTTTAATATGTTATCCTTAAAGTACCTATGGGAGCATTGGATTACAGATGATTCTCATCAAGTGTTCATTGAATGAACACATTTTTTTCCTTGGATATAAATTGCTATCCTAGTAAATTGTTACTTTAAAGGTTTTCATGATTAAAAGAGATTTGGGGTAAGATTTTTATGAATTTTTGTACAGTATTTGGTATATATAATATAATCTAAGTTTTGCTCAGGGAGGCACCTTCTTTGCCCTTCGTGGCTAGAACGTAAGCTTCATAAGGGCAGAGACAAGGTCTATTGTTTTCCTCTAAGCCCGCATGCCTGGTATGTCGTAAATGCGCAATACATATACAACAAATTAATCCTTCAAGGTCCAGCTCAATTTCTTTTGAAAGTTTTCAAACCAGCCCTGGATTCATTTACGCCTGATGCTATATGATTGTGTGTAATATATATTCATTCATACATACATACATAATCTATGTGCATGTACATGTATTTTCTTTGAATAATTCAACATAACAATCATCCAAAGAAAGTATTATTTTCCCCATTTTATAGCTGAGAAAACCGAGGGTCAGAGGCCTTTAAGATTACAGACGGATTGTCGGTGCTTGAATTCTAATTCGAAGACGCTTAACTCCACAGTGCTCTTTTTACTACACCACAGTATCTCTTGTCATTTCGAGGCTTCACATTTTCTTCACTTTCCAAAATCAACTGCATAGTAATATAATCCTTCTAGACTTAGCATTAATTTTAATGTCTATGTTCCTTTGAGATCTATTTTTCTCACTGTTCTTTACTTCATGGTATGCTCTGCTCATGAAAGCATTCTGACAATGATGAGAGCTTTCATTCTAGTTTTGTTTGCCGTGGCTTCCTTTTCTATATATAAGCTAATAGTGTATTTTTCTTGGATTTCTCTCAATTCTTGTAGTTTAATAAAGCTTTCCAAAACACACTGAAGTTTTGTGTGTGTGTGTGTGTGTGTGTGTTTAAATCTGGTGCACACTTCCCCCTTCCTCCTGCTAATCACATCTCTCTTATGATGGTCCATCTTTTTTCTAATAATTTTTCACTTTAGCATAAATTAGCTAGCTCTTCTCTCCATTTTTTAATTATACAAGCAGTACATCTTCATTGTATAAATGTTAGAAAATACATATAAATAAAAGGAAAATATTAATAATTGGAAATCCCGCTACCCAGAGAAAACTCTATTACTACAACAGTCTCTGTATTGTTTTATTTTTATTTATATAAACGTATTTGTATAGATGTATACAGATTTTTAAAAATAAAATCACATTATACACAAGAGTTATTTTTAATTAAAATTTTGTCATTTAATGTTTCATAGATATTAAAAAGAAGAGTTTATTTTTTTGCAAAGAATAAATTTATAATATATTTAAATAAATTTGTTAAGTTTGAGATGCATTTAAAAATAGACAAGATTGAGACTCTAAGGAGAAATCTGGGATAGAAATACAAATTTGGGAGTTATCGAGATACTGACAACATTTAACATCACGTGAGTGAATTAGAGCACCTTGGGTAAAAGTGTAGATACTGTACATATCAGTACAGTGTTGACAAAAGCAGAGAGTAATATTTATTTAGTCCAGTGATGCAAATACTGAATGGTATTATAACTAAAAACCACGACATAACTGTACCAGAAAGATTGGGAAAAGATAAGAATTAAGGGATGGAGGGCTTGCAACAAATGGCATCTACCAAAATCAAAAGTCAATCTCTAATATGAAAAAATAAAAAGATTGAGTATTGATATATTCTTTAGAAACACAGAGGTAAATACCAGACCAGATAATTGCCCCAAATAGTGTACCTGGGTTCATCTTGAGTTTCCTTACTGATTCTGGGCACCCCTTAAACTTCCTCTTAGATCCAGCTGAAAGGTTGATAATACATGTCCTCATAAGCATTCCAAAAGAAGTCTACGGAAGGCTGGAGAGAACTGAAGCCAGAGTCTGCCTGGGGTCTGTTGGACTGGGGGAATTTGAGTTTGTTGTTTGACTTCTATATTTCATTCTCTGTCACCGGAAGGCAATTTTCCACATCTAGCTTATTGTTTGGCTTGGTAGCCACACTTGGTACATCCACTTATTTGGAACAGTCTCACATTCTCTTGCTGAGAAAGTATGCATTCATACCACTCCTGTTTGGGAAAGTCCTTATCTGCCTTGATGTGAAGCCCTAAGTTACTAAAAAGATGAATCAAAGTAAATTCCCAGCTTGCCTTTCACCGCTATAAGCTGTGCTTCATATTCTTATTACAGCTACATCTCCCACCCTCACTTTTAGCCTTGATCACTGTAACTTAAGAGGTGCCAATAGGGTTTCCAACATTTTTCCTTTCTTCTCTGTCACTTCAATTTGTCCCTATTGCACCATACCTAATAGAAATTCTTTGAATTTTGCGGAATTTCTTTGGCACTATTCCCTGGTTTTGAAACAAATTAGTTGGGGTATTTTGTTTTTGTTTCTTTAATGCCTCTTGGCCATTTACAATTCTGAGAAAAACTTCAGAAACTTATATATAAGCTGCGATCTTTCCCAGAAGTTTGTGGCAACTGGCAAGGTTTCTTGATTCTCCTAAATTTGCTTAATTCATATCTAAATATTCTTGTAAAATGTATTAAATATAGACCTTTTCAAATTCACAGCCCAAACAAGATTTATATTTTAATGTATACTAGGTCATACTACCTGGTCCTGTATTGACTCAGGAATCATAGCAGAATTAAAAGATGGGCAGGAAAACAGTAAAGCAGACACTTAAAGTCATCCTTGAAGAACAGATGATCAGGAAAGTACAATGAGAAGGCGTATTGGATTATAAAATCTAACAGCATAAACTTCAGATGAGATGGAGATGTGGGGTGTGTGTGTGTGTGAGAGAGAGAGAGAGTATATGTGTGTGTGTCCTTTTGGACAAGAGAGGTAACAATGAAGAGCAAGATCCCTACATGTTCCATCATCCCCCCCCCCCCACCAAACCTTGAGTTACCTAAAATGTAAAAGTAAAACCAGCTTCCACTTGGGAGGTGCTACAGGGGAAGCGGTACATTTTGGGGTCAGCCAGATATCAGTTATAGATATAGTTATAGTGAATATCATGAAATAGAAGAAATCACCCAGTTTGTTGATGTAGAAGAAGGAAGAAGAAGAAGGTTAGAATCCTGGAGAACATTGACGTCAAAATCTTATGCCTAATTTATAATTATTTTGTATTAAAACAATACATGTACCTAATTTTAAAATTCATACAAAACTAAAAGGTTTATAATGACAAAGAACAGATTTCTACCTGTACCCCTCTCCATGCCATGGCCCTGCACTCCAAAGGCAATGTCTCAAATCCACTCTCAACTATTCTTGTTTTCCTTGATAGTTACCCTTTCATATTTAACCGAACATTATTTTTCGAAGTCTTTATTCATCAATTTAGGTTTTAGGTATTAGCTATTGACTTCCTATTTTGGTGGATGAGAACTTAGCTCTGCCATAACATCACCTTTCTCCTCACCCTACCACTCCGCCCCAACCAACATCCCAACAGTTTTGGATAAAATCACTAATCAGTGTTTACATTATAATAATGTATGATGATGCTTCTAAGGAACCAAATAGTCCTTTGTAATCATGCCTCCTTGTCTTGTTTAACCCTTCATTTTTCCTAGAGTTGATAATTATCCCATATTTTCATTTGTTTAATTTTCAATGTACCTCTAACACTCTAACATGTTTTTCCTAATATTCTCCAACTTATCTGTCACCTATCTATTGAAAACTTTTTGCATACAAACTCATCGATTCCATTTTTTCTCCCTGAAGATCTTTTTCCTGAGGACTCCACATTTCTGCTTCAATCTTGATTAGTTTTTCTCTAGGCCTGCTACAGAGCTTTTATTTTTAGAACTTCCCTTTGCTGTTCTCCCTCCCCTTTCCCAGATCCCATGTCTTCCTCTTTCTTGGTTTACTTCTGCATTTTGCTAGAACATACCTTCCCAAGAAAGGTTGCATAGGAAATAAGTTTTCTTAATCTTTAAATATCTGAAAATTAGTATATTCTACCTTTATACCGATTGATAATTTGATGAGCTCTAGAATATTTCTAAATTGATATATTATTTTACATATGTGATTTTGAATATGCGTTTGTAATTAAATTTTCATAGTAAAAGTTACAAATAGAAAAATGACTGCATGAGATGAACAAGGAAGTAGAAACAAGGGTAGATTTTCTTTTAACTTGATTTTAAAAAGAGAGAGGGGAGTGATAACTAAATAGAACGAAAAGATAGAGAAGGCTTTCTTTTTTCTCCCTCTCTTTACTAAAAAAAAAAAAGATTTATGAATATAGACTCTAGAAATGAGACTAAATGTTGAAAATAAGAAGCAAAAGAAATAATCCAATAAAACATGATCTTGGTCCTTGAAAAGAGAACAAGAGCACCGTAGAAAAGTTAGCTTTAAATAAGGCGAGAAATATTTTTCCTTTAAAATTAGAGGGAGGCAGATTGAAGGAGGTAAGGAGAAGGTTAGTTGATGATAGAGATAAGGACAGGAGGTTGAAGCAGTTCATGCAGGATGATAACCTTTATTTTTTCTATTCATTAGAAGGCAAGAGTAATTAGATTCTGAGAGAGTGAAAAGAGGAGGTAGAAGGGATGAACTGAGCAGGGCAATGAAGGTCTGGGGAATGGGAGAGAGCTGGACAGGGAAGTTTATTAATAGGTTTGCTAAAAAGTTCTGGCTTACAAAAATTATCACTACTCACCATCCAGTCCTAAGTTTTAGAATCCTCAGAGTCAGATAATAGGCATGTGAGATAAACACTTTACTTCCCCTTTCCATGTTGCCAGGATGGTCAAGGTCAAGTTTGGATGGGAAATGCAGAAATACAGAAAGAACACCTTGGATCGCTTTGCACCTAGCTGGTCTTTACTGAATATGAAGTTTCTGCTTCCCCAAAAATGGCCCTCCCACCAGAAGATCAAGTTCCTAAGGGTGTCCAGGCGGTGTACAAATCCACTTTAATCACAGGCACTATGGAATTGCTTCTAAAACGTGCTGCACAGGTGGTGACAGAGGCAAAGAAGTGAGAACATGTTTAACAACTTGTTTACAGGCAAGATACTTTTTAAAGGGTGTTTTGTTGTGCGTAGTTTTCCCTTGCAAGACGTAATTTACACAATAGCATTGCCAAACATGTTTAGTAGCATGTTATGCTCCTAGGGAAATCTACTGTACTCTATTCAATTATACATGCAAAACTCATGTTTCACATATGGAGAAACTGAGGTATAGAGTGGATAAATAAGGTCACAGAGGTAGTAAACAATAGGACTGAGAATCAAACTGGTGGTCTAACCTGATCCAAAGCCTGAACCCTAAGCCATCATCCGCTTAACCTGAAATACATACATAATTTGGTACACTCATTCATTCACTCAATTAATACATAGTGAACAATTCTCGGCTTGAATAAAGGAAGGATAGAGAAAGTCCCCCACGCCCTACATCGGGCATTCCTCTTCGTCCTTTCCCTCAGCCCCACTGACAAATCCTGGGAGCAAAGCCAACGTAGCCTTAGCATTCATCTGGACACAGGCTGAGAACACAATATAGACCAAATGCATAGGAAATGGAGTCTCCTGTGAGGCCCTCTTGTCAAAACTGTGACTTACTTACCTCTGCTTATATACATCAAAAGGTAAAATAAAATAAAATTAAGTTTTCATTCAGGTTATTCTTTGTTGGAAACTCTTAGCTGGAACAGTACTGTCCAGTAGAAATATAATACAAGCCACATATATAATTTTAAATTCTCCAATAGCCATATATTTTAAAATGTACAAAGACACATATGAAATTAATTTTAAAATAATTTAACTCACTATACCTCAAAATTATCATTTTAACATGTAATCAATATAAAAATTATTGATGAGATATTTCACATTCTTTTTCATTCTAAGTCTTCAAAATCTGGTATGTAATTTATAATTACAGCATGTCTCAATTTAGACTAGTCACATTTCATGCACTCAATAGCCACCTGGGGCTAGTGGCTACAGTATTGGAAAGCACAGAGCTAGAAAGTTACTTATTGTGAGGCAAACTCGGCCTCTTCAAACTTCCACTCATGAACTCTGGTTATGCTCCATGGAGTGAGAAAGTACAACTACATCTCTTTCAGGGACCTTGGCTTCTTTGATATTATGAAATATAGGTCGAGAATTGAAGTTACTTGCCTGAGGTCATCCATAAGTCAATGGTAAAGCCAGGATGAACACTCAGATGTTCTAACTCCTATGCTATGCTCTTCCCATAATGCCACGCTACTCTCTCTCACAAGGCAGACTTCAAATATTTTACATTCGAAAATATGCTTGTGCTTCTGTTTTCAAGGCAAACCCTTTAGTATTCTTCATATGTGCCTCTCAGATCTGCTGGTTGCCTAACACCACACTTTACATATGGCAAGTACCTTATAAATGATTTTTAATCAAATGAGTTTGTATACTTTGTATAAATGGTACCCATACAAATGATTATTCAGTTGCCTTTGTATAGTTATTCAAACATTTTAGTACATACACCATGTAAAGCATTGTGTCAGATAATCATAAAGGAAAAATGAACCTCGAGATGACCTACCTAGCCTTCATGACATCTGGCAATTGCTTAATTACTTTTTAATGTTCTTAAACTACCTGGTACAGGACATCATATAGTCTTTTTCTCGGAGTCAGTGTTAAACATATTGGCCTTTGTTACCCAGAATATATCCTTTTGGAGAATTAAGCAATCTTTTCTCATTTCTCTGTGTCTGAACTTTCTCCTATTTCCCCTAATTTATCATAGATTATTATTACTGATTCTGAGATATCCTCCTCAAGTTCCTTCAGCACGTTGAAAATTAATGTGTTCGGGTTTTAAGTAAATGTTCTCTTACTTGCTTCTTCCCTATCAAAGCTTGTGTACCAGTGATCTGCAAAGTGTGGCTCCTGTGGAACAGTGAGACCCTTTCAGGAAAACAACTACAAATATTTGTTGTTAGTAATAAAATTCAAACTTTTAAGTAAAAATTAATATTTTTAAAAACTTGTATCTGCCACTAGAAACTTAACAGCTTCCCAATATTTAAAGACTTTTCCATTGAGCTCAGGCTAATACTAACAAATGTGATTTTTTTTAACATTGTATAATGAAATATGTCAACATTTGGAAGATCTACACAAGTCAAGGAACCAATATTTTCCAAATAACCCGTGTGTAATGTTGCAAAATCATGCATGGGTAGAAAATCCATTCAAAGAACAAGAAAAACAACTCAATGAACCCAAGATAAAACAGAATACAAAAAGTTCATTGAGGGTTTCCAATTCCACATTGCAACTAACCTTTAAGAAATTACAACTTGATGAGTTTGGCAGAATCAAATAAGATCTACAATTATCTGAAAGGCTGTTAAAACACATCCCTTTTCTAATTGCATATCTGTGCAACACCATATTTTCTGCATATACTACAACCAAAACAACATGTCACAACAGATTAAATGTGGAAGAACATATGAAAATTCACTGTTTTCTATTAAGCCAAGTGTTAAAGAGATATGAAAAAAAATGTTAAAAAGCCACCCAAATCACTAAAGTTCCTGTTTTGGAAATTATAGTTTTTTTGTTTATTAAAAATGTTATTTATGTTATACCCTTTCCAGTTTGAAGACTATGCTCTTTCAAGAAAATGAAAGTCTCATCCAGTTGTCACAGGAAGTAACATATATAACGCAGTAGTTCATGGCTCAGGCTTGGCCATCAGATTGACATGGGTTTAAGTTCTGGCTCTACCACTTATTAGTTTTGCTATGTTCAACAATTATTCAACCTTTCTATGCCTCAATTCCTCATGTATCGGATGGATATTGTCCTTCCTACCTTATGAGAATTAAATGGCAACACTTGTTAAACTCTTAAATCCAGAATTATCATTGCCACTACAAGAATGTTTATTACCTTTTAAGAATAATGTGCTGCTAACATAACAATAACAATAGGAGGTATTCTAAAATATTGACTTCTCTTCTTTCATCAGAAAGTCATTTCTCCAAATATAATACAAGTTCAGTTTTTCTCCAAACTCAACTCAATGATTTCTCATAACATGTTTCTTGGTACTAGCAGTACTAAACATTGTATTTTTTTTTCTGTTATAAAATTGAAAAGCATGCATTGTGCTTACATGAAAGGTTGATTTTCGTATGTCACATCTCTAATAACATTACATTTGAGCGCAATTGCAAAGGCTGAATCAAAAAGTTAACATGAGCAGGTAAGCAAAGCAATTACCAGGCACTGACTTTGAGAATGAGCTTGGCAATTACCTATTGAAGTCTGTTATGTTTCGAAATTGTTTTTACTACAGTCACAAAACTTAATGAACCCAATCAGAAAACTTTTCTTTAACATGCATACCTCACCTTGGATATTATAAATCACAGAGCATTTGAAATATCTTTTTACATATTAAGCCTGTATAAAACACTGTAATAGAAAATCCTCATAATCATCATGGTTGGATCTATGATAATGCTAATTCTTTCTCAATGCAATTAACAAACAGCAGAAACTTCATGAGTATCTAAGGGAGCCATATGAATGCACTTGGACTAATGTCTTATTAGGGTTCCCTGTAGCTAATTATAATCAAATGCATTTTGATTTTCAAAGCCGCATCCTGTTTTGACTTAAAGTTATCATTAAAATTGGACATTTATTAGTCATAAAGTTTGATGACTCTTTTCTGTCATCTCTATTTTTCTATTGCCCATGCACTGATTTTTATTTTAAATTTCAGATATCATACTCTTTGTTATAACATTTCCATGTCATTCTTTTTTATAATTTCCATTTCTCTGCTGATAACTTCTATGTTTTCATTCAATTCAAGCATATTTACCTTCATCTCATGAAGTATAATATAATAACTACTTTTACATTTCATAATTCCATATCTAGGTTATCTCTTGTTTTTTTTTCTTTGTGAATTAGTCACATTTTCCTAGTTCTTCCTAGTTAAGTAATTTTGGATAGAGTTGTATCAATTCTGGGTCTCATTAAAATTTTCTGGGAAATATTTGGGGTTTTTGTTTGTTTTTTCCTTTAAGCAGGCAATCAACCCAGTCAGTCTCAGGCTTCAAGTTCTATCTCATCTTCTCTGAGTAGTGGTTATAATCCATTTCATTTTCTAGGACTTTGCTATGCTTCTTTGGGTCCATCCTGTGCATGCCTGCTCAGGAGTAAGCCCAAGACTTGGGGAAGTTTATACACAGAATTAGAGGATCCTCTTGTCAGCTCTTTCCTCTTCATTCTCACCAAACCCCTCTTCTCTGGCCCACAGAAAACTTTTTCTGGTTCTTCTGGCCAGAAAGCTGGACTTCTCTCAGGGTTTCAGTTATTCATGTTCCCTACCACTGTGCAGCTCCACAAGTGGAGCCCACCCTTGGGGCAAAGCCATAAGTAAAAAGAGAAAAAAATGGGGAACATCTTCATACGTTTTTTCAAGTTTTGACTCTTTTTCATGATCTGCCTGCTTCTGTTTACATTTCAGAGTTCTTAGGCTCTTGCTTTTTGTATTTGGTCCAGAGATTTTTAGTTGTCATCAGCAAAAGAACCTGGCTTGAGTGGCTTTATTCCACTTTGGCTAGAATCAGAGTTCCCCTGCCTACTTCATGTTTTATCTTCTACCTCTCCCCTGTTACTTAACTGTGCTCTAGCCTTTCTCTTCTTATGGTTCACTAAATGGCCACGTTTATTCCTTTATCAAGCCATTGCACTTGCTCTCTCCTCTGTGTAAAATCTGTTTCCTCATTCTAAAATGTAAATGCTATGACCTTTTCTGACTTCTACATTACTGTAATTCCAACTGGACACGATAGGTAGGCAACAACATACTTGCTAGGTGGCTGGTTGGCCTGCTTAACTGAGAACCAATTGCTTAAAATTGGGTATTCTAGTTTAAGCAAAAATAAAGTACAAGTTTATTCAACGAATTTAACTAAACTAGCAAAGAAGAGAGCTCTCATGCTGAGTCTTAATATAAACATATGTGCCAACACGTTATCATCTTACCTGTCGAGAACTTTACAAGGCACATAGAATCATTTTTCTCTTTTATAGCTTGAACAATTGTTACATACTTCTCTTTGCTTTTCATTTGGCAGGATTTATACCTTGTACTAAAGTTTGCTTTCCTTCTGTCACTAACAACAAATATCGGTATTATTTCATTACCCATTAATTGTTTAGGCTTTTGTTTTTTGTTAGCTTTGTAAATTTGATTCTGTTTAAGAGGTAGCAGACTGCCCTGGGTTCAAATCCAGTTCCCTACTTACTAGTTGTTGAGACACGGGTAATTTAAGTACTCTTGCAGTTTTGTGCATTAGATAAAATCATCTACATTGAAGGAGGTAGGTTAAGCATGTGAAATGTCTATCACAGAGTCTAGCACAAACTGCAGGTTCAAAAATAATTTTTATTATTTTCCTATCCCTCTAGTATTGAGTTAGCTTGAGCTCTCCCCAGCTTTCTTACTCCAGCTTTCTCTGTGCACTCCTTTATTTTTATCTCTAGGTAGCTGAATGATCACAGAATTTTTATGAATCTTAATTATGGGTCTTCAGGTTTTCTGACGTAGAACTATTTAATTTTCTTGAGAAAGATTCAAGTTGCTTGAGGTTTTCAAACACCCCCTACCCAAGATTTTACCTCAGTAAATCATGTTCATAGTGTTTTTTTTTTTTATAGAAACAATGGCTTCAGTCTTCTCCAAGGACAACTAAACACATGGTGTCACTGAGTCTAGCAAAAGGGAAATTTTACCTTATGTCTACTCTTTTACTATACACTAAAGTTATTTTACCTTTCATTAATTTAATATATAGTAATATTAATCCTAAGAAGCTCACACATTATTCCTATGAATTATGATGACTGTACATAGTAAACAAAGTATTCGCTAATTAATTACTTAAAGAATAGAGTTCCCTTGTTGAGAATTAACAATGTAAAATGCTGGACTTTCTTGTCAATGATATCATCAAGGAAATATGGAATAAAACTGAAAAGTTTGCTAATTTTCACATCTACTCATGAAATTTAAGTAATTTCTCTTCCTCATACATAAGAATTAGAAAATTAAGAGATCTTTAATTTAAAAAAACATTAAAATTGATGAAAAGCATAAACATGACTCTAATTTGCTAATATTTCCTCCAATTTGCATGTTACAAAGTGTTCTAATGTAGCTAATTGAATCAGTTAGCTCTCTACAAGTTTTACTACGTAGAGAGTATTGTCCTACTTAAGAGAGCATTTTACAGATTATATTTTTGATAAGTGTCACAATAAGTACAGGTCACATCTAACTGTGAATACTAAATAAAAAAATAATTAATTTTTTTCTAAGTGTCAGGTATTTTGAGAAAACACCACAGTAAAAACATGGCTTATTTCTTTAAAAATTAGATGTGAGGCTCATTTATCAACGTTTAAAGGAGCAATCACAATACTATTGGAAAATACTTTCAAATTTCAATGAGGTAGGTTCAGGAGACACGCCCAGTAACCCTTAGGGCAAGAACAAAAGAGATATACAATATTTATTTCTAACTTTACATGACAATTTTTGTCACATTAGGGAAATCCACTGAGCTACCTTAAATTCTTCCTAAAGTCAAGTAAAATTATTTTTAAAAAGCTTCGTTAAACTTAGAGAAAAAAAACAAAATGCAGGATTGCCAAGGAAAATGACTATTTTAAAGTCAAGAGCTAAAAGAAAAACTAATAGTTAACACTTCTTTCAAAGTTTCATGCCCAATTATATATACCTGCCCTGATGGGAGGAAAAAACTGATTACTAGTAAATATCAATTAATAATGTCCTGATATATAGTTATAAATATCTTATATCAAATTAATTCAATTATACTATTTTCCTTTGATCACAAAGTTGAACGTCTTAGATTCTTAAAACAAAGTAGAAGAGAGGAGTCCCTCTTTCAGAAAAAAATATTTCTTTTACTATTTAGATATTGGTACTTTTCCAGAGATTTTTGCTTATGAGTTAATTAAAACATATAGCAGTAGGTCATAAATTTCACCCTCTCTTGTTTTCAAATAACTCAAAATTTATAACTTGTTTCCCATTAATAAATCATAAATGACGTTTCCTTTCAGCTTTACAGAAATATTTAAGGCCATAACAGAACTTTAACTCCTACTGAAAAGCAATATCAAGTATTTTCAAAACACAAAGACATAGTAAGATTGTAATAAAAACTAAAAAAATGAACTTAACTCTGAGAATGAGGAGAAATAGACTGTTTATATAGATTTCACCAACCCATTTAGAAAAATGATTTCGAGCATTGTGACTATTTTGAGTGATATTCTTAATAATTCCTCCTAGATAGTCCCAACAATAATCTTTTAAAGTCAGGAATTAATATAGAGTTGTAAAAGGTAAGAATAAAATTTTATAGAGGATAATGTGTTTTTTGCTGATTGAAAAGATGAAAGAATTCGAGCAACACTGTTTCAGGGGCCCGTTTAATTCTCACCTGCCCAGTGAGGCTTGTTCCAACTACCCTACTCAACATTGCAATTTATCGACTGCAAACTTGATTTTCCTTACCTTCTTCCACATTTTCTCCCGCATAGCACGTATTACCTTACGTATGTTTATTATCATCTATTATCCTTCACTAGAATGTAAGCTCCTTGTGGGCAAGGATCTGTTGTTCATCCAGTTGTATCCTAAGCATCTAGAATAGAGCCTGACATATATCAATAACTATTGGGTAATGTGTAATTTGGTTTCTTTATTGTATCGTGTTGTTTACAGATGTCACTTTTTCTTTTCTTCATTCTTAACTTCCTGTTGGTTGCTCAAGAAATCCTTCCCTGATTCTTCCAAAGCATTGTCAGATATAATTAATCATGCTATGGCAACAAGCTGTTCCAGAATCTGTGTAAATTAACATAATTGTTTCTTGCTCATACTAAAGTCTAACACATTCAATTGGGGGAAGGAAGAATTTGAGGGACTATGCTCCACATATACCCAGGCTGACAGAGCTGTATTATCTAGAACATGTCGAGTCTTTAGTCACTCCAGTAGGGAAAAAGAGAAGCTAGAAGGATGGTACAAGGAATTTTTAGTGCCTTTACTTGAAAATGCCCTTTAACTTTCACTGCTATTTCATCGGAATAAACTAGTTATAGTGGCCCCATTTAACCTCAAGGGGGTGGAAATTTAAGGGAGCGGAAATTTAAGGGAGCATATGGAATGTTTGGTGACAATGACTGTAATACATACATAATTCACAGCATGTATCAGTTTATAATTATTTTAATAAAGCCCATTTTATTTACTAGAGTGGAAACACCTCAAAGGCAAGAGGTGTCTGTTTTAATCATGAATATATTCCAAGCATCTGTTATACATAGCAGGGACTTGAGGAATACTTATTGAATAAAAAGTTTAAAACCAATTATTCAAAATAGTTATCCTTTTTAATTTTTTAGAGAAGAAGTGCTCCCCATAGGAAAGCATTTATATTTTTAGGTTCATCAGCAGCCAAATGGAATTTGATACAAACATTTCCAATACACCAACTTTGGCTAAATGCACATCTTTGAAAATAACTCATTAATGGACACATCAAGATGCTACCAACAAATTCATTAATATCCAAGATTCATTACTGTATGTTAAAGGTCATCTGGGGTTAACATTTTCATTAAATAAACTGTGAAATTCCAGGAAAGTTTGCCTGAATCAAACTATTTTAATATCTAAAGGCAAAGTCTAGCACTCTCAAAAATCTAATTCTCCTCCCCCTTCCCCCACAACACACTTACAAACTGCCCATTAGGGCAATTTAATGATAAAAGAAAATAGAAACTGAAAGGGGATTTGTAAACATGGGTTATCATTTGGACAACTGTAGAGGGTAGGCAGAAAATCATAAAGGTGCACATAAGTAAAAGCCAATACATGATAGGCTACAGAGAGCCATGCCTAAACATTTTAAGAATTTTCACTACGGTAAACAGATTTCACGAACTGAAACACGAGGCCGTGTCAAGTCTTGCTCTACTCCACACAAACAAAATCTCTAACCATTTTAAGGACAGATGAAAATTCACATGCAACAAAGGAGATATAACTTATTTTTAATTAAAAAAATATAAATCCTTGTTAAACACTTCATTTAAAAATATGCTTTATTTTAAAATGTGTTAATGCTCAAAGATGGCAGTGGACTTCACTCATATATGTAAAAATATTCTTAAAATATCAATACATTGGTTTATAAGTTATGTACTGCCCTCCAGCTAAATTGTCACCAAAATTCTCAAATAACTGTCAAGAGTTGTATGTTCTAAGCCCACCGTTATACTAAACATGGTAAGTTCCAGAGCTAAAGGTAAAACATTCATGAAATATTACTTTTGATGTGATGGAAGTCACATGAGGACAAATTTAAAGACAACTAAGTGATAAACCAGCAGTAGTTTTTTGTTTATTTGTTTGTTTTTGATGTTAAACTCACTCTAAACTAAGCAACTGTTTGGGAATTATAAAGTGAAAATCTCATCCTTTTTTTTCCAACCTAAAAGAGAAATAAAAAGGTGAAGTTAACTACTAATAGTGTTTCGCATTGTTTAACTAACATGTAATTCCAAAATGCAAATGTTTAAAATGCTGTTCGAAGAGAATTATCTATAATGTTAAGCTTTCCTATGCTAAGTAAATGTAATTGTTTTATTTACTTAGACATATATTATCTTGATGCCTACAGTATTTAAACCCATGATTAACCCACTTATTTGGAAAGGGCTCTCAATAACTACAGTTGGCATCTGTAGCATTATAAAGAAATCAAATCACTGTCCATTTTCTGATGTAACTGAACACATTCTACGAATCCACGACAGAAATACTAAGCTTAAAAGCTTTGACAGTATGCACAGTGCAAAATTCATTTTTAAAGAAAATATATACATGAATACAGAAAAAAATGATTATACGGTCACTAAATTATTAAGAATGGCTGTTTCCATGTGATGGGATTATGAGTGATTGTATTTTGTTATGGGAAAGTATTATCAAAATAACTTAAGAACCAAAGGTTTTACCACCGTGAAACTATTTTGTCCTTTCCGGTCTTCACATGACACACTTTTAAAGTTACCAATCAATGTGAATTTGTCAGCATGGCTACCTACATTCTGATATACTTCTAAGAAAAAGCTCTTAAATGATGGAAAGAGACAAGATCATGGCCATAAACTAATAAATTTGCTATAAAATTGAAAACTAGTAAGCAATTTAATCATTAGGCTTCCTATAGCTATACAATCCAATAAGAAAATCAGTCCCTAACGTCTCATCTTCAAGTTTTAAAAATATATATATATTGCTAGTTTTTAGGTACTATCCTTATACCAATTTAGACTGAATATTATTTTTTCCTTTCATAAACATTTCTCTCTGCACTAGTAAGAACACTGCTAACCAAAACTTATACTTAAGCCATTTAAGACTAAGTTTTAGATGTGTGGTTAATTATCTGGAAATAAAAGAACAGAGAAGTTTCACGTTAGCAGCAAATTAGCTAGACTTAAGGGTCTTGATTTTTTTGTATGTCTTTGGAAGCCTGCGTGATTACACTGGTGATTTTTAAATTCTCAGTGGAAATGGTGATGGCATTCACTTATCCAAGCTAGCTCAAATTAAAATGTAGTAAGAACATGAATAAAAACAAAATTGCCAGTAAATTCCTATTTTTCAGAAATTACCAAGATCTTATAAATCAAATAATTTTAAACTCCAGTAGTTTTCAACCGCAATTAAAAACGTGTATACACTTTTCATACTTCTTTATATTATTCACATTTACTTTTAAAAAGTCACAAGAAAATGTAAACTTGAAATAACATTAAATTCCACTGTGTATATATAAATGGTCTACTTTATTTTTAAAACATTTGTAGAGCTACGCTTTCACTTATTATCTTCCTATGCTTTGTTGAAAGGATATGCCTTAGTCTTTAAACTTTTAATATTAGAAGTAACAAGATTGAATTCAAGTATACAAAGTCCTCTAAACTATTCTGAAATATCAAAATTTAAATGGCACAAGTCACAATGAGTACATGAAGCTTCTCATATGTTGACAGCAGACTACAGAATAATAAAGAATGGAAAAGCCACAAAATTGAAGTCTGAAGTATCGAATCCATTCTGGTGAATCATCTTTAGACATTTGGGTTAGTTAAAAAAAATGTACAATTTTTCAAGAATCTAGAATGCTATGTAATATGCCTGGAACAATTTATTAAGCATTGGTTAAAGTCCTAAAGAGTGCCTTTCTCAAAAGTGAGCAGACTGATACTCTATTCCCAAGCTGATAAAGGCCCAGTTTTTATAATTGTAGGCTTTGAAGGACAGCAGGGGGGGTGGGGGGGGAAACATAAACAACATTAAAATATTTGGCTGCCCATTATTTAAAATTTCAACAAATTTAAACAATTTAAATGATAAATACTCTCATTTAATAAAACACCCACACAATGACAAGAATGAGACTTTAATCAGTTTTAAGTGGAGTTTATAACACTAAGAGATAAAGGGTTGTTAACAAACACAATAACAAATGGACATCTGATTGGTATGAGGCATTATCCTGTACACATATTTTTTTTGTGTATCCTCAGTGCATAGCATTTACACACAGAGCCACTGCTGCACAGCACAAGAGTATCTGAAGAGGCTGAATCAGAGTAAGGCTGTTTAACAGACTGAAAAAATTTTAGTATATATATTCTATATGAAAACAGATTGAACTTTTGAACTGGCAGGGTAGAAGGCATCTCTGCCAAACACTGCAGTTAAAGCCCCCACTTTAGTGCACAGTTCCACCCCTTCCATCTGCATGCATGACACATTAACAGTATTTAAAGGTAAACGAGGCACTTGTGGCAACCACAGCCATCGTTATGAACATATTGCACAAATTTTCTAGAACTAAACAAGTAACTTGTACCCTACTTTTATTTTTTAAAGCTGAAACATTTGATGCTGCCGGTAAACTCCACTTAAGTTTATAACCTGTGCCACAGCAAAGAATGGTGATGCTATTTATTCAACTACCCTTTAATAATTATGGCAAAAAATGTTCAAGAGGAGCTACAGAGGACTTGGGATGGTACAGGGCCCAATTGTAAGCTTTCTTAAAAGTGATGCCTTCAAGTAACTTCAGACATGTAAGCGGCTGCACATCCAAAAAGTCTAAGAAAACATTCCAGAAACTCAGAGAGATTACCTACAGGATGCATTTCAGGCTAATTATGAATACTGTCATAAATAAAGTTTTAATTAGGACTCAACTTTCAGTCATAGCAATTCTTGTCAAATTCTATGGGGATGGTAACTGAAATAAAGGATAGTAGTATGTATAATATATATTTATATATATAATATATATATATAATGCCATTTTTCCATTTCCAATGACTACACCATAAAATGTAAGCAAGGCTTCTCAAAAATATTGTAACATTCAAAATCAAAACCCTCATTCAGACCTTCACATTCCAAAGGAAAAATAACAGTGCAAAAGCCCATTATAATGTCATTACTTATGACCTGGCCCTCCATGTTACATATTGGAACAATACAAGTTACGTTTTAATATACTGTGCCCAAAACTGTAACAAATGACTATTAATAACTATCTTTAATACGTGAATAGTTGATTTTAATTTTAGTCAACAAATTTCAGCTTTTATGAAAGACAAGGTGGCATATAAATTTCAATGGTGAGATCTGAGGAATAGTTGTCTTTAACCTTACCAATTTATGAGCAGTCAATCAATTCTCTACATATCAATGCTTAAATATAAATGTGTAAATCCTAAGAGCATTGTTAAAAATTTTTAAATTTTATCTGTTGAATGAAACTGACGAGGTATGGAAAACATGTCAACATTATTTCCTAAGAATATTTCAGATGAAGTTGTGCCTAACCTATTTACCACCAAACTCTTTAAATGCTGTTCAAATAGGTCCTACGCAATCTGTATTTGTAAATTAACTAGGTCAGACCACAGCTAGTGAACAATTTCAGCACCAGTAAGTTATTGAAAATTAGATTTTACACCATTAAGAAACAAATGGCCAGAGTCAAATGTTTCAAGGTCAAGGTATAATTTAAAAGACACCAAATTTCTGGGAAAAAAATTCTTTTTAATAATATCTTCACATTAGCTTTACAATAGTAGTTGTACTCTGCTTAAAATCATATGCAGTCTGGGCATAGCAAATATATGATATTTAAGAAGTGAAACTGAAGCCCTAGTCTTAACTCTAGTACTAAAAAGAAATAATTCAACACTGCACATTAAAAAAAAAAATCTATTCTTTCAATAGCAAATTGATAAAAGCATTATGTGGGACAATTTCTACTGAAAAAGTAAATGCCTTATTATTTGTGCAGTGTTGAAAATTTACTGCAAGTCTAATTTCCTTTTTAACACAAATAATGTCCTTTTAAATATAAACATTATATGTATTCGGTATTCAAGTAAAATTCCCTAACAGTTAATGACATTTAAAAAATGTGCAAAACTGCAAAACTCATTGTAATAGAATGTGTAAGGTCAAAAGGGTGGAACGGCTGACAGCTATTGGACTGAGTAAGTGCATCATAAATCTTTAAAGAAAAAAAACTGCTTACTGTAGAATCCAAATTGAAATTTCCTGTGCAGCATTACAAAATATTTTATGTTTAATGAGAAAAAAAAGAAGCTTGTAGGCAGCACATGAAGCATCCACAGCAGGTATATGATTGAAAACTAATAAAATATGTGTAAGTTGTTGACTGATGTAGGTACTAATAGCATCTGACTTTTAGCACTGGCCTTGATTACAAAGGAGATGGAGCAGTCATTACAATTGAGAAAACATATTTAATAAATCATTGTCAATTTTTATAAGCCCATTCTTTGTTGATAGCCTCCACATTTATATGGTTAAGTCATTGTTGCTGTGTTTCTTATCTATGACCACATTATTTTATATCCCTTCATTTGTGGATTCTTAAGATGTTGTGGAAGGTTCATTCCTGTACCCCAATACAGATTCATTCCCTCTAGCTGCCTTTTCTAGCACCAATATGCTTAAAAAAAAATAAAATGCACAAACAACAAGCAGTGACAGCGGCCAATTCCTCAATATCCAGATTAATAACTGTAGCATGCTAAAGAAAGGTGCATGTAAATAGCTGGAGATGGTATATGGTCCAGAGTCCAGCATAAAATATATTCCTTTCTGAGCATTCCCTCCATTCCCCTAACCCGAATACATGCATTAGAATGTAGCGAAACCCTTTAGAAACTCCTCCAGCCAACTGCAAACTTATCTGTTGCCACAAGTGCAAAGGGGTAGGATGTGAACCTGTATATCATCACGAAGGTCTTTAGCCACTTCAGTTGGTGACAGAACACAAAATGAGAAATTCCTACGTATACACATCAGTCTGTCTCCACTTTTTATAAAACTGGAATAAAATGGGAAAGTGCCATCTTTATTTATCCTAATTGAATTTTAAATGTCCTTTTGACACAAAAAGGTATATACATAACACAGCTACACAACCTTTTTTCAACTGGACAACAAGTGTCAAAACCCTGTGGATGTATAGGGTAAAACAAGATTGGTCAGGAAAAGAGAATTGTTCCTATAACTGGTAATCTGACACAATGTCCTATTGCCATTAAAAAAAAAAAGGTCCATTTTCAGTTTATTCAAGTTTGTTTTCATGGTATTTTATCCCTCTTGATAGAAAAAAAAAATTCAGACTTTTGTAATTTGTGTATGCTGATCTTCATCAAAAGGTTCATTCTCTGGATCAGAGTCAGTGGTGTCAGAATATCTATAATGATCAGGTTCATTGTCACTAACATCTGGTGTTACAGAAGTTGAACTGCTAGCCTCTGGATTTGATGGCTCTTCTACTGTTTTTGTGAAGTACAGCTTTACCTATAGAAAAAAAGAGAAAGTTTAAATGGAAAATCCATAAATCTGACTAATCTTAAATTACTTAGCATAGACACAAACACGCACACACACGTTTAACATTTGTTTTAAGTACTATGACAAACATGATTGTTAAAAAGCAGCTACCTTTTAAAACCCCCTTCTTAAGATTTCCTACATTGTCTGTCTTGTTATATGATGAAAAGATAAACTAGAATATTCATATTTTTAAAAAGCAAAAGTTTCAAGCATTAACTAAATATACAAAAGAAATACAGAGACTGAAGTTTATCAATAGTTCATATATTTTCAATTACAAAATTCAATTCATAAATAGTTGTGTTCCAAAAGAATGTTCACTTACTACCTATCTGAAACCGAATATATTTTCTGATACAAACAATACTTAACAAATACAAATACTATACTACATGAGATACTGATTAATAATGATATTTAGGATCCCAATTGCCCTAAAATCTTCACCTGAAGGGAAGAAAAAGAAAAAAGTTAACATCATACAGTGGTCTAAACAGTGGACCAACGGCCTTTACAGGCTTAGCTAAAATGATTATCAAAACAGCTCAACAAGGCAGGTAACTCCATTTTAAAGAAAAGGAAACTAAGGCCCAGAAAGGTTAGGAAACTTGCTTAAGGCCACATACCTAGTAGGTAGTTGTGGAATTCAAATCAGATCTGATTTAAAATCCCTTGTTCATGCTCTTATATCTGCAGTCCCTGCCCCCTTATCCAAGAGTCATTATCAATTCTTCTTATATCCAACACCTACTCCATTAGTAAATCCTTCTAGTCCTACTTTCAAAATACCATAAACAGTTGACCCTGGAACAATGCAGGCTCCAGTTGATCCTGGAACAAAGCCCCACATAGTCAAAAATCCATGTATAAAACTTTTGATTTCCCAAATACTTAACAATAGCTGTTCCCTGGTATCTGTGGAGGACTGTTCAAGGACCCCTGGTGAATACCAAAATCTGTGGATGTTCAAGTCTCTTAAACACAGGGATACAAAGAGCTGACTACATATCTACTGAAAAATAACCCACATGTAAGTGGACCTGTCCAGTTTGCTCAGGAATCAACCATACATCTAATCTGACAGGTTCTCATTACCCTTCACTGCCCCTACTCTAGTCCAAGCAACCATCATTTCGCATTTGAACTAAACCACTGTAACAGCCTCTTAACTAATCTCCCAGCTTCCATTCTTATCTCGCCCTACTTTGCTCTCAAGTCTAAATTTTAAAGGAGTGGACAGAGTGAACTTTTAAAGACAAAATCCAAACTACATCTTTCCTATGCTGAAAACATTCTAATGTCTCACACTTGGACTGGTGTGCTTTAGTCAAAATAACTTCCTATCTACCACTCTTCATGCTTGTCTTAGAGCTTTTCCAACTGCTCTTTCCTCTTTTTCCAGATATTTGTATTGCTCACTCTTTCCATTTAGTTCTTTAAATAAATGTCACCTGCTTGGTGAGGCCTTCTCTAACCATCCAGCTAAAAAACACACCAATATCATTATCCTATCTGCTTTATTTTTTCATAGCACTTACTATTATATATTGTATTTGTTTACTGATAATTAAAATAGTTTTTATTCATAATCACAAATATAAAGCCTCTTGTAATGTTAAAACAGAAAACAATAAAACTAATGGAAGTCACACTAAAAGCCAGTGATGGAGAAAAATGCAGACTTGGAGATAAGAAAGGAAATGGAAACCTGTGGGTTCTAAAGGACACTTGTTAACACTTAAATGTAAGATCTAAAGGTACTTAATACTGGATCTATTTTCACTTAAAACATATAGCCCACCCCCCGCTATTTTTATTATTACTGGTAATATAAGCTATGGTTAGGTTTGTTACATTATAAAAATGTAATGAAGCAAAAAAGACAAAATTTTTAAAAAGAGAAAGGAGAAGGGTATGGTGAAACCAAGGGAACAAATCAAGTAGAGCAAGAAGTAAGAAAAGGGAAAAAAATGGCAACCCTCCAGTCAGAGTTTTAAACTTAAAGAAATCTTACTACACACAGAAACAGAAACATGTATACATGCGATGTGAGTGCACACACATGAAATTAAAATGAACTAAATCACTCCATAATAGGGGAAAATAGAGTTTGAGAAAGGCAATAATAGGGAGGATAATCAGAGAAGACCTTCTAGACCACATGAAATTGAAGCTAACACTAGAATATGAGAAAGGTATTCATACGGAGGGTATGGGAAAGGCTGAGGATGAAGAGGTACAGGGAGAAGGAAAAGAATTGGAAAGACCAAAGGCAGAAGTGCTTAGCATGTTGAAGAAATGAAGAGACCAGTTTGGGTGAATCTCAGGGATTAGGGAGAGAATGTGGCTAGAGTTGATATAGGAGATAAGCCTGTGCTAAATTATGCAGGTCTTTGTAGGTCATATTAAAACCAAAAAATCTTTAAAAAGTATAAACAGAATGATACAATCGAGTCTATTTTTAAGAACATCCTGAGGAGCTGAGAATAAATTGGATGGGTATGAAAGTAAAACCAGTGAGAACATTCCATATGAATCATCCTCAAAAGACTTACTTGTCTTCCATCTCTTTCTTCCCCCATTTCAAATTCATATCCTACTTAACTTTCCTCCCCAATGCCTGCCCCAAATTCACACAACTACAACAAAGAATAAAGAAAGGAAAATTCAACTTTTATGACTTTTGTACATCTGGAATTTCATTAGAAACTTTCAGATTGCTGCTACATAAATATTACTTCTATATAATACTTAATTTAAAAATTAGTCAAGCAAGTCTTTCACCAGCTGTATACCTAGAATAAAACACACACACACACAGTCACCCACCGACTCCTCAAAATGTTTTTAACTGACCTTAAAATTTGGAGAAAAATATCGATTTGCCTTGTCTTTATTTGCTTTGTCCAGATCATTTTTTGTTAAAGTGAGTACTAGATATTCCTTGTCATTATCTGCACGCTCTATACTGCAAATACTATCAATTTCTTGATCACATAGACTTCCATTTTCTACTTTTTCTGAGGTTTCCTCTGGTCCTGGTATGAAGAATGTATTTACCCAAAAATGAAACATTTTGTCCTAAAAAATAAAAATAACATTTTAAATTTTTTAATAAAAAAATGTTACCTATATTAAACATCTGCCACAAAAAGTCAACAAAATAAGCCATGTATCATTTGATATTGTGAATAAAAGTAAACACAGAGACTAATACTTGGCAATCTGTTGGTTATCTGTTGCATCTAATTCACATATGATTTTTCTTTTATTCAAATATTAAACGAAAAATGTAATTCCACAAGTTCTCACATAACTTACTTTTGTTTTAAAACTTTAAGTAAAAAATCTCCTTTCTAGTCTAATATTAGCTTTAAAATGTTTTGAGTTTTGAGTTTATATGTATTGTTTTGAGTTTGTAAGTATTTAAAAATTCAGAGATGGATTTAATTCTGTTTCAACAAGCTCTCTATTACAAAATTTATTTTAATAGAAGTTTTTGAATGTCAGTACAATTTCTTGATGAAACAAGACATACATTTTTACTGTTACAGTAATACGAGTATACTAAGTGGCTCTAGCTTATTAAATGATATGTTTGAAAGTATTCATAATAAGATATGGGGGGAGACAGTAAGTACTTCTGGCTTTACAGTATAAACACTATCTTTAAGGAACCATTTCTACTAATAAAATTAGGTCTTGTTAATCAAAAACATCAGAAGTTCATCACTTCAAAACTTTCTTGACCAAAGAAAACGTTCTCTCTGTTAATTAGAATTTGGTCTGTATGGATCATATGACGCCTTATCCCAGGGAAGATGTTAAGACCCTTAAGGATCTTATATCTTAAATGTCTTTTAACAGTACCTAGCAAAGCAAGCTTATATATGTATTCTTAAAAATACTTATTAATTTTAATTATTTATCGAAGTCACTGAATTAGTAACTACACATAAATTTTACTTAGTCAGAAGAAAACAAGCTAGTAATATTTTAATTTCCAAAAATATGTATTCCATATATATACTGATTATAATAAAACTTTAATCAATGTTTGTGTTTAAATCACAGCAAACAGAAAGGAAAATCACATAAAATAGAAATATATGTAAAGTAATCTAAGACACACAAATTAAGTATTTATTCTAACCTTCAATTTTACATGTGTTAATGTAATGTACAGATGGCAATAACTGAAATGATAAGAATTAGGACACCCCTAAAGGTATAGGGAAATAATGATTCAGGTACCTGTTTTTAAAAGCAATATATAAAATTTTATGTGTACCAGGTTTACAATGAATAGAAGAAAACTAGTTACTCTAATTTTAGAACATTTGCTAACATTTCTGGGACTACTGAAAAATAATTTTTCAAAGTTATTGAGACATTTATACAGAACAGGTAGGAAATGTGTTTCTGGTGAAAAAAATCAGTTTAACATTTTGTGATTTTTCTAGCTACTTGGATTTTATATAGAGGAAATTACAGCTCTTCTAATAAGTCAAAGTAGAGTTAAAAATTTTTGTATTAAATGAAACTTGTTTTCTTTTCAAAAATAAAAGCTAAAAATCAGGAAAACTAAGCCCATATTATTACTGAGAACATCCAAAGAGTGGCAACATACTACCTAGTATGTTTAACGAGGCAGTAACAACATACCAAAGCTAGTGTTTTTGTCCACTATCACCTAAAAATTTTGTACATTAGGTTCATCTAAAATATTCACTTAATAGTTTAAAACAAGATTGTTTTAAAATGATCTCTTGCATTTTCTAAATATAGCTCAGTAAGATGCAAACCTCACTAACTTTTCTAAACCTACATATTTAAATACCACACTTTTTCATTCTTTAATTACTTCCTCTTCATACCTATATCTTTCCTAGCTAAAAAGTGAAATACTCAGTAAACTATCTGAGGAAGCTAAATATAGAATAACCCAGTCAGAAGAAACATAAACCAAAATGGGGAAAGGTGTTTTGTTGTCATCACACAAGACCATGAAAACAGATCTTATACATATAGATCAAAGTTTTTGAAACTCATAGTCCTATGCTAACTTCTCAGTTAATCATCCCTTCTAAGAGGATTATAACTGATTTCATAGAGTATGTATACAATCTTTAATTTTACAAAATTTCTTTACATAAACCAATTTAAGAAAATTTCATCCCAAATTACAGTGCCATATGGCCTTTTCCTTCTAATAGGATTATTTACCATCATAATGGCTCATCAATGTAAAAATCTAATAGAAAACCAATTATAATTCACTAGATATCAGTCATAAAATATACCTTTAATCTCTCCTTCCTGATTGATTTCTGCCTAACTAATTAAGGAAAAGATCTGAGGGTACTATTCAAGGTATGGCCATTTTGGATATTCTTCCCAATAATAGTAAAGTGCAAACCTTTTTAAGCATCTTGTTCTGTTTGTGGAAGAATTCTACTTTGATGTCGCCACACACAGGCAATGGCTGAGGGAACTCAAAGTACATGAACTTGTCTTCCCGTCGTGTGGGTCCTGAATTGGAGGAATATATCTTCACCTTTAGCTGGCAGACCACAAAATGAGGATCTGCATGGTTAAATACATGTAAGTATCACTTCACAGGAAATGTCTTTAACTGTCAAACTGTCAAAAACTATTTTAACAATTAATATTAGCAATATATACAAAATAGTAATTCTGCTTTTGTAAACCTGATCTAAAACAAATCAATGGAAATCACTTAGGATGAAAATATAATCAATACAAGATTTTCCCTAATTTGAAGAACCTTCAAATAAGGTTCTATTATTAGTATGAAAGTCAATTCTATTTCATAAATAAGTTCCAAAATTAGACTTCTAGCAATACAGTAACATAAAAACTTTAACATTAATATGATGTTAAAAATCTAAGTATTTTAAGCATTGAAATGCTAAAACAATTTTTTGGCACATCTATGAACTGCAAAAAAGGTAACTTTTAAAACAGTTATTCGCTGCAGTTACTTTAAAGTCTCTACTGTAACAAAATCCAAAAACTACAAATTACACATTCACAAGAGGAAAGAAAATATCTATAACAAAGTTAAACTGAATTCTACAAACACAAGTCTCAATATTTATAAAAATATTAACCAACTTTATCTATAGCTCAAATTTTATTTTTAAAGGTACAGAAAGCCACCATGAGAAACAGGAAGAAAGAGATTTGAAATGTCTGCAAAAAAAAATGCAATAAGCATCAAGTACAAATTGCAGCACCACCCCCACTTCCCCCAAAAACCATACTCCTTATTCATTAACAAGTATTTTAGCTTTGGCCTATATCCGTTTTAAAATAACTGGTAAAATATGATCTCACAAAATGTATCATGCTTATACATTAGCAATGTAATCAAAAAGTAGTAAAATGTGCAAGGGAAGGATTACATGTTTTATTTTTTAAGTCGACTCATAAATACATTTATACCTAATGACATCAGTGGTGGAAATTAATTTAAAGACGTGTTTAAGATCCTAGGACTTTAAAAACTTTAAATTACCTAAACAATTTGACAAAGTATAATTAATTTGTAGTACACTGAATTCAAAAACAAGAGTTCTTTCAAAAGAAAGTGATTAACCTTAGCAGAGTTAGAAGTAGGTCCTGAAGGAAACATGCCGAGGCAATCAAGAAATAAAAACAAGCTTGCATAAAGCACATGAGAAATATATATATATACACACACACACACACACACACACACACACACACACACACACACACACACATACACACACAAAGTTCTCAACACCAGCATCCTTAAAGATAAAAAAGTATCACATTCTTTACTAATGTGACCAACAACTGAAAACAAGGCAAAAAGCTTATCCAAACTAAATGAATTTTCCAATTTAATAAACATCTACTGTCTCATCTATGAAATATCTAAAGCAATACAGCAATTACATAATAAATAGTAGATTTGATAAAAGCATGTGGGGTTATTCTAATATGAATTTGTGAGGCATATATCATGAGGAAAAGACTCTAAAAAAGGGAAATATTACACTAACAATCTGTTAATCATTTTCGCTTCCTTGATTAAGGATTCAAAGTACAATGAGCCATTTTACAAGATAAAGATTATGTGATACCGAAAATTTTACTAGGATGTCTAACTTGAAGAAACAAACAAGGTATGACTTCAAAGCTGTGATAAAAATCAGTCAGAATGAAAATGCTTTGTAATGCCTTATTAATTCAAACTGCAATTATTCAGAATCTGATGATCTTGATTTTAGAACTTTAAAAAGCAAATTAGCTATGTAAGCCAGACTTCAATTTAACTACATCAAAAATGCATGTCTTCAAGAATTTTAGAATTATATAAATAATCCATCAGCTAATATAAATCCATGTTACTTAAGATTTCCCTCAAACTAAGCTAAAAGTTTTAATAAAAACAGAAAAGATGTCCTCAAATCATTAAATAATTTTCTTTATAACATGAATTTCACATTTTGGATAAGACAAGTCCCACATCAATATGGTTCTCTTCACATCTAAGACATAATTCTGATATATATTCTTTGATATGACCGATCATGTTCTAAAGATACCTAGTACAAAAAATCAGAATTAAGTTTTCTTAGCTATATGCATCCTGAGATAGTACTGAGACAGTGATCATCTTTTATTAACATTTTAACCCTTTATGATATAAGAATTAAGTAACTTTTTCGTTATTTAGAAATATTAAGACAATAATCAAATAAAAAGTTGTTAACCACTGACAACTTTGCAGAAGATACATTATTTTCACAAGTTTCATTTTCTTCACTGATTCTTCTTATTCCTTCTGAAACCAAACTGTTGCAACAACTCTTGTCTCAGTCCTCACCCTGCTTCCCTCTCAGCTTTCCCATCTTACAGTTCCACACCGCATTTACATGAAAGGCTTAACTAT
The DNA here is from genome assembly GCA_003508835.1 of Eonycteris spelaea. Classification (NCBI taxonomy): domain Eukaryota; kingdom Metazoa; phylum Chordata; class Mammalia; order Chiroptera; family Pteropodidae; genus Eonycteris; species Eonycteris spelaea. Next base: position 1,139,575 of record PUFA01000162.1, read on the forward strand.
GATGCCTCTTTTCTGATGCTTCCCATAATATCTGATATAACTCTTACCCAAAGATTCAAACTCATACTTTCAAGTACTCACTGAATATCTCCATGTAAATAGCTCACCTGCACCTGATTTAAAACATGTTTTAAACCAAAATATCAATATTCATGTCTCCAAATCTCAATTTGATTCACTTTTCTTTCCTCCCTTTTCTGTGAATTATTTGCCTGATCAGGACCAAAACTTTGACAAAATCTTCAGATAAAATAACAAAAGAAAAACTCATCAATCCCATTTGATCGCCCTAGCAAAGAACATCTGATGCAGAGCAAGTCACATAACTGGTTTCCTTCCCACCATTTTTCCCGTCTTGCAATCATCACTTTCTTCACATCTGTACTTAAAAGACAGCTTAAGTCTCCTGTATTATCAGTGACACATACTATTTATCAAATCAAGTCTGATATCTTCATTTGGGGTCCTCTGACCGTCAGCTACACATTCCACGCTACTCTATTCTCTGTCTCTACATTTCTTGTCCAGCTCATATTCTTCTGCTGTGCTTCAAGTTATTTCCTATTGCCTATAATACTTCCCTCAGTTTTAATGCCAATCTAAACTGCATGCTTTCCTCAGAGTTCAATAAAGAGCTGGACTTCCTTCATGAAACTATTTGACAATACCTCAAAACTTTTTCTTTTTCTGAACATACCATTTATAATTTATACATACAACATATTTAATTACATATTACTTATATATAGCTTCACTACATGGTATTAAATCGCAGTGCACAGAAAATTAGTAAAGATTAAAAAGATATCAGTGGTCAGTTTAAATTTAATACTGAGACCAAAACAAAAACAGAACAACACAACGTTTAAATGTAGGCAAGCAGAACAATCAATGAGATTTCTACTAGAGGCCAACGTGAAAAAAATTATACAAGATTGCTGAACTGGATGTTCTCTTTTCCTAATATTTTATATCTTTCTTTTGGCTCTTATACCGATAGCTATACCGTAGGAAGGGCATAAGTTTTTTTCCCTTTTCCCTTTTCCTCTATGAATCTGTTACGTTCCATGTCAATCACCTCTGACAGGCAAGTGCCTTGCACTCAGCAGTTTTTTAAATTGTACTGAGATGATGAAAGCGTTAGGTCTCTTAGAAGCCTTTAACATGCTACATTAATAAATCTGTGGTCTTTGATAAAGCTGCTTTGGTCTAAGAATACAGGAAATATCTGATGAAGGTGATCACACATATCTGATAAAGATAAACAACATCATGACATTAACTGTCTAGGAATAAATTAATTTAGTGACAGAAATTGTTTTAAATTACATAAATATTTCCAAGAAGCAAAACTTAAAGCTAAAAACTAAAACCACTAATGAGTTGCAAAATATCACTGAAATGTTATTAGAGGTATTAAAAGAAATAATGTAGTGGTATCTTATCTAGAAACTACAAAATTGCCCTCTAAATTCAGGTTTTCTCTAATACTCCACACTCAGACTCAACCCTATTTAGCCAATATACTTCAGCTTGTTGCCATGTCTTATCATTTTTTCCTTTTTTTTTATTGTCCCCGTCACCATCACTATCGACATCTATCTAGTCTTCCTAGATATAAAGGAATTCGTCTCTATCCGGCCCCAGTAAACTGATGATATCCACTGCTACTCTCGAACTAGATCTGATGGAACAGGTATTTCAGTCATCTGGTCAGAATTTAGGCTGCATTGGGTAGTTGCAACACATAATATTTCTTTCATAAATATAATTTGGCTTCAAAGACATTAAAACTCATTGCTCTTGACTTTCTTAGCCCAATGCACTGAACAACTGAGCTAATTAATAAGTCTGGATGCTTCAAAAAAATATATATATATACTCCTGCATAAATTTTATGTGTGGTCAATTTCTTCCTAGACTTTTATATAAACCTCCAGATACGTTAAGAAGAGTGTTCCTACACGTGGAAGAATGAAAACTTAGAGCACTTACTGCAAGTTCCGCCACTGAACATTGGAATAGTTTCAAACATCATCTTGTGAAACAACAGTGCCACTGGTCTATAGTCCAGATGATTCTTTAACAGGTAGCTATAATAATACACATAGCGTCTCTGACTGGGAATAGTTACTCCCTGGTGAACAGAAAAAAAGAAAAGCCAAATTCAAAAGAAAAGTTCCATTATAGTTATTTCACTAAACTGTTAAGGTAGTTGGGTTGTACCCACTGAAAAACATGTATACATTAGAAATTTGATCTTTCATGATTAATATTAAATCAAATTCAATAATAGAGTAAGTCAGAGCACCAACATTACAAAGGAAAATATGAGAATAATTTTTTCCCTTAAAATACAATTATCATAACACCGTAACACCCCCATTTATTCAATGATCACAATGCTCTGATCCATGAACGCAATAAGCAAAGGCCACTATATATCCAAAATAATTGTCAAAGGCCTCTGCACTACAGCTGTGCTCTTTACATGTAGGGTTACCCACAAGGATTTATAGACTCTGATTATTAAACATACAATTCCTCACAAACTTAGTTACCTATTTTCCAGGGAAAAGCATATCAGAATAAGCAAACTAGATAAAGGCATATTGCCTTTAAGAGGCAAAAAGAACAGCAGCAAAAAGTAATGCTGGCTTTAAGCACAACAAAAACAGGTGCATGTGGCTGACATAAATGTATGCAATAGTCCACTAACACAGGTACTTAGAGATGTCCCTGATCTACACACATCTCTCTGTGAAGAAATAGGGAAATATATGTTTAAAAAAATTAAGTATTATAAATGCTAAAAAAATATATACATAATTCATGTGGTATTTAAAAGGTGACCCTGACTTATCTAAAAAAAAATTTCTTATGTGTGCAGAAATGCATTAACTAATGATGCTGAATAAATGAGGTATTAAGGCATTTATCTAAGGTTTCTTTTCCTATTATACAATTTTACTTCAGAATAATTCAAGCATTTAACCTAGAAATATAAGGCAAATAATACCATTAAGAAATCTGACAGTGAAAGTGACTTGCAGAAAACTTAAAAGTATACTCAAGAGAAAAAAGAATTTGCAATATTTCTTTAAGTTATTATTGGAATCTAAATCTCCCAGTGTTAAAGACTCTGAATAAAAATACTTTTCTTCCCTTTAGTGAAAAGTACAAAGTACATTTATGTAAATTTCAAGACAAGTATGTTGAATGACAGGTATATACATATTCACTGAAGTATTCTCAGTATTTTTTTAAAGGTTAGCATGATTTTTTTATTAAAGACTTTAAAAATATAGTAATGTCAGAAAGTAGAGAAAAGCCATTTTAAATCAAGATAAACGATTTAAGATTTGGCAATGGTGTAAAGACCTCACAATCACAAGCCTTGGATTTGAATGCTGATGGTCAAAACACAAATAAAAATAAGATGTACCCCACTTTCTTCAAAAGACTCTTATCAGGATCAAACACTAACTGCAGTTACACAAAAGCACGCTTAAACCACAAAATATTACATAAATCCTAATTAATAGTTTTAGAAATTCTACTCATATTTAAGGCATAATTTTGGAATTGCTGGAATTTTAGTTCTGTGTATTTTCTTACTTTTAAATTATTAATGTAAAAGTATCATTAAAGTTTAAAAAGTATTTACATTTAACTTAAAATGGTTTGCTATACAAAATTATTTAATGCCACTTCAGTCAATAATTTAACATTCATACTTACCAAGATAAAATACAGAATTGCAAAGAAGGTTGGGGAATATAGCAGAGGAAGATGGATGGGCGAGAGTGAATCTTTTTGAACCATAAAAATTTATTATCTAGTCTAAAAATTAAATAAAAATTTTGAAGAATTAAACCAATGGAAGTCTATAAGAAGATAAACGTTATTTGGGGGAGTTTAGTGAAATGATATTTTTCTCTTAACCTCCACTCTTGATATAAGTTTGTATTCAAGAATTAAAAGGTTTTCAAAGTTTAATTTTTTCTCAAGCAGCAAATGACTGGGAGCATATCTATAATGTAGGGTTATGCACCTAGTTAATCCTTACCAGAGAAAGAATATATAAATCTACTAGTTGTCTACACTGGATGAAGAATTTATACGTAAGTACAAGCTGAATCAAAATTACTGGCACAATTAAACAAAAACTCTGAAAAGCCACAACTGTAAATTTAATTCATTTAGTATTTTACGATCATTTTATGCATAGACTTTCTATGACCTCAAATTCAATGTGTCCAGATTAAAGAGAATAAAAATGTTGGAGAGTCGAAATGTGTATGCACCAGACCTTAACGTCCTCCTCACTCTTCTCTCTCATAGCCACAATGCACTTATTAGTATTTAATTAAGAATATAATGAATCATGCTGTAATCTAGAATTTGAAATGAGTAAAGCTTCCACACTAAATCCACAATATAATTTATAACACTTCAAATATATTTCCTGAATGTATAAACTGAAAACAATGATTTATGTATGTTTTACTTAGAGTATATCTTGAATATGAAGATTTAATTAAAAATATGTATATCTTTTTAAGAATCTAAGATATCCACATTTTCCTAATCCTTTAAAAATTTGTTTTATATGTATGAAAAGAGGGCTGACCTTTAAAGCTCCTTGAGATTAAAAAAGCTACATGTTTTCAAAATTTCCATTTTCATTTAAATCAAGACTAATAAAAATCTGTTTTATTTTCTAATCAAGAACTTTTTAAGTTAAACTGGTCTATATATATATATATATATATATATATATATACACATATATATATATATATAAACTGTACTTCTGGAATATATATAATATTCCAGAAGTACAGTTCAACTCACTAATGACTCTCACTTTCCATTTTAATTATAAAGAAAATTACTTATATTCTTGAAACCTTTTTTTCTCAAATACACCTTTCAAAACATTCTGATTTTAGCTAAACTTAGCATTTTTCAGATTGACTTAGCACCATATTCCTGGCCATCATTTCAAAAAGCAGCTGCTGCTTCTTTAATTCCCTTATGTTCACAGATCAGGAGGGAAGACTCAGGAAGATACAGGCCCGCGACTAAGGGACCTGAGCATTTGAGGATTTTAGTATCACAGGGGTTTATAAAACCAATTCCCCATGGATCCCGAGAGACAACTGCATTTGATGTTACTCCCACTATCCTTTTCCAGTCCATTTTTCTACCTCCTTTACTCATTCTCACCTATTCCAAATCTCTATGATTCACTAACTCTTTCTTTTGGTATGTACTTATTAAACTCTTGGCTATAATGATTTTAGCACTTTGCTCACCCCACCTCTCTGCGCTGTCTCAGATCATCCTCAATGAATTCAACTCCTGCTTCACTAGGAACCCTGAAATCATTCAATGTTAGCACTCTTAAAATTCTCTTCTCTCATCTTAAAATTTTTAAATTCCTGTTATTTTATATAAGTGTCTCTTCACATTTACCTAAGTTCCATTTTGGCAAGTGCTCTATTAATTATCTCCTCTCTGGCATTTGCCTTTATTTTCCCCACCTGCTCTCTCCTCCTCCTAATAAGCTCAGGTAACCCTTTTACTTTACTCAAAACAAGCCAATAATTTAAAGACCAAAACCCCACATTCTCACTATATCTTGTATCTCTCTTAAACTATCATCCTCTCTCTATATAAACTCTTAAGAAGTTTCTACTCCTTACCTCATAGAAATCTGTTATTATGAGGCTAATTTCTTAATAGTTATCAATGATCATCACCTACTGTTTTCCTAGTCTGGGCTTTTTTTTGCTGCCATTTTGAAAATCCCCTGCTTCTGTCATAAGATATACTCTCTAAAGCTTTTCTCCTATCCTTACTGGCTGTGTTTTCTTGTTCCCCTAAATGTAGTTATATCTCAAAAATTTGATCTTAACTATTCCTTCTTTATGTCAATCCTATCTATTGCAGTTTAATTATCTATCTTAGACATTAATTCCAAAACCTGTGTCTCTCAATATGGCTTTATTCCCAACTCCCAGTCCAGAATTTCCAACACTTGGCTGGACATTTCTAGCTGGAAATCTCGGAAGCACTTAAAACATAACATATCCAAAAATGGAAGCTTTCCTATTCTTGTGTGGACCAACTTCTTTCTGTCAATAATACTCACTACTGTCTCCAGCACCTGAGCCTGAAATCTCTTCTAATATCACTGCCACTGCTGCCCTTACCTCAATTCTTCGCATTATTCTAAAAGCTTTCATAAATATATAATTTAATACTCATAAAGTGGGTATCATTGGTAATACTGATGAGGTCATACATCTTATAAGTAATGAAAGTGGATTTCATCCCAGCACTCCAGAGTTTACACTCAAATGCTACACTGTTCTGCCATCTTCTCCCTGCTAGAATGAAAGAAAGAATCTGAGAACAACAGTGACATAAAGAGAGCTACAGAAAAGTGAGGAGAATCCTTGCAGTATTGCAAGGGTCTGAGCAGAATGAGGCAGAGATTGCTATATCACTCAGCACAACAACTACCTGGTGTGTGTGCGCACACATGCACACATGCGCACACACACACACACAGTACACACAAAATGGAAGACAAACCAGAGGTTAAGCTTATTTAAAATATTCATTTTTGATTCCTATTCATCTATTAAGATGTTAAAATCCAGATTTTGACTCTGGAATACCTCTCAAAATACCAGTTTGGGTTTTCTATGGCCATTCTACTTCACTCACCCCCTGCAATTTTGTAACAGCCAAATAATTAACAGCCTTTGATCTATCCTCCAATCTATTATTTATACCACTCGGATTAATTCTATAGAAGTATGAGGTTAATCACATCACAGTTAATTCAAAATGTTAAATGGTTTCCCAGAGTCTACCCAAATAAGAACAATTTTTTAAAATGGTAATTCCGTCACAACATAAAAACACAGCCCAACCTCTTTTTCCACTCTTACCTCTCACAACCCCTTTGTGTGTACTCTTACTTTTGTCTAAACTGAAGTATTCGATTTCTACCATATTGTACTTTGTTTTTTTAAATATGCTATCTCTATCAAATTAAGGTAGAAGGACTACCGAAGCAGTCATCTGGGAAGTTTTACATATTTCTAACATCTGGACCAATTTAGATATTGTAATTATTTGAAGCTTCTAGGTCTGATATCAGCCACCTGAAATGCAATTAAGACAAGGTACTTGAGGGCTTCTACACATTTTCATTTTCATTCTTGGATGGTCTATTCAGATTTTGTATTTCATCTTCAAGCATTTATGAAAACAACTGAAAATTGCCCATTTACTGCTGAAATTTTCAAATTCATTAGCATAGGATTGAATATTTTTAATTTCATCTCTGCACTATAGTTATAGCTCCTTTCTCAAATTTAACATCTAATTTTTGTTTTCCTTCTCTATACTTTTTCCCTTGATTGGCTTTAAAAGAGGTGTATTGATTTTATTGGCATTTTCATATGTGTTTAGATTTATTACTTGTTATGGTTTACTGCTTACTAATGTACACATTTATATTTTCATCTTGATTAATCCCTCTCTTCTTATTATCTTAATAATCTCTAATATGAATTTGTATTTCATTGACCCAAAATTATTTAAGTGGTTTTAAATTCTCAAATGGTTGATTTAGTTTGATTACACTATTTTTTTTTTAAAAAAATCTCCTTTTATTGAATTGTAATCAAGAAATGGGTTTTATAAATTTCTACTTGGAGGTGAGATTTTCTTTGTGGTTGGCCTAATAAACTATTAATCTTGGTAACTGTTTCATGGATGATGAAAAAAATATATATTTTATGAGCTATATTTTAGTTCTTAATTTGTAACTTCTTGATCTTAAAGTATATTAAAGATTACTATTACAGTTGCTTTTCTATTAACTTTTTCTCCATTTATTCTAGTTTTTGCTTAATGTATTTTGATGTTATGCTTAAATAAGAGTTCTTCTAAATCTTCATTGTGGACTATAACTTATATTGATATAAAATTACTTTCTTGATCCAGTTTTATGCACTTTGGCTGTAAATGTACTCTAATACTAATATCCTGTAATCTACATTTGAAATTTACATTTGCCTGATATATCTTAAATTAACTATTTATTTTTTTAACCTGAGTTGTTTTATGTAAATCTCTTGTATATGATTAATCTCTTAAAAATCAAAGATTTAAAAGTATAGGTTATATACATCTTTCAAACCTAGAATAGTCATAATACTACTGGACCAGAATACTACCGAGAAACCAATCACAACACAAGATATGTAATGTACTGTTCATAATCTGTGCGTCAATACTCTCAGATCACTTTCTCTAAGATAAATTCACAACCTAGATTCCTTAGTTAAAAAAGTAATTTTCCACTTCAGTAAACTTCACCAACACTTCTCAACTGAGAAATAATGTAGACTGTTTTTACATAATAGTTTTTGCTTAAAGCTTAGAAACCCACATTTCAGAATGATCTCAACACGATTATTAACAAAGAAAGAAAGAAATATGGCTCTTAGGAATGGCTATTATTACAGAGACAACAAATAATAGTAGTTGTATATTAAGTTACGTGCCATTTTACATATATCCCTAACACTACTATAACTTTACAAGATAAATACTGTCATCTTTATTTTAAGGATAAAAAAACAGTCCCATAATTATCCTGCTCAAAACCAGGGTCTGAACCTCAATGTGAATCTGACCCCAAAACTTTTTACTCCCGTGTCCTGGAGTTTTACTAACAGCACATCTACTAATTATGTGATCTAAAATAAGACCTCTTTGAGCTCTTATTTTTCCTATCTATGAAGAATCTCCAAAGTTTAGAGTGGTATAGCACTTCAATTCTATGAAACTCATAAAAGCAATGTATTAAATAATGGTATACGAATCATATTGAGAATAATATGAAGCAGATAACTGGTATTTTTCTCTCCACACAGCTTCCCTTTGGAAAGCTATCATTCCCCCTGTGGTTTGGTGGGGGGAGCTATTCTCCAGCTTCGGATATATGCCCCAAGTTTCTGGCCAGAATGTTTGGTTGAGGGATGGGTACATGCCCTAATCCAAGTAAATCAGAACCTAATCTAGGAATTTCTGCACAAACTATAGCTCTCTTCCAATTGTGGTTGTCAAAGCAGAGAGAATACTTTGCCATTACATTACAGAGAGTCTACATGAAAATAAAATATATAAAGACAGAAAGAAGAGAGTTGAGAAAAATTCTTAACATTTGTTAAGCATATAGATCCAGGCCAGAGCTTTTCTAGGGTTATATAAGCCAATAAACATCTTCTTTTGTATAAGCTATTTTACGTTGGGTTTCTGTGGCTGAAAACTGAAAAAGTTCTAATACATTATAATACAGCTGCTTTTTTTCCTTTTTCCTTTTTTAAGTTTCTATTCCTACTTTAAGGATCAAAATAATAGAGAAAAATAATTTGGGCAGGGTAACCGTACAGTAGATGGAATACTAGATTTGAGGTTAGAAGGTTATACCTTTACACAAGGTGTAAAATCTTACAATTTTGTAAATATACAGATTGGAGCAAAGGCTTACATACTGTGTATTAGAGGAACACAATTTAGTCTACAAGAATTAAAAGTCAGAAAAATAAAATGTTGAGTTTTTTAAAGTTGGAAAAGAAGATAATTATAGCTTATTTTGTTTTAAACAAAGAGAAAATTTCATTAGGTTAGTAACATGGGGGAAACTTAGTAAATAGGGTAGAAAAAAGTAATCTGATTACATATGATATGACAAAAATTCGTTCCTCAGAGAAACTAGGAAATTCCATTTTCTTGGGATCACTTAGAATAAAGTTAGTATTTATTATTACTAGAAGATTTAAGTCTTCATTAAAGATAAGCTAATAAACTCACAGTGATCATAAGATATAGGAACTTTATCTCTAATAGTTGCTTTGAAAAGAAATCAAAAGCTCAAAGTTTAATCAAAGAAAATAAATGTTAATATTTACATTACCTGCCACTATCTGGAAGGGGAAAGGCAAGGAAGAGAGAGGATTAGCAGATATTCTGGGTAAGTTTATCATGCAATAAAAGTTTGCCTCTTTAAATACAGAAAATTTGGAAATATTTCCAAAATTCATAATTACCAGCACTCATAGGATGTTTTAACTCTTTATTCACATCCTACAATAAATATTATGACTTATGGATTATAATTCTGAAACTAAGTACAAATGCAGACAGTGTGAGGCACAGGACTAACTGGGAACCAACCCTAGGAGTTGCCACTTTGTACCATCCTTTCACATGAGGGTAGGGGGTGGAATAACTATTAACAACTTGTTTTGGAATAATTTGCTACAAACTCATCAAGCAAAAGGGTAAAACAGCAAAGGAAGTGTGACATAGTTGCCTTCTTATAAATTATTGAATAAAAGATAAGAGTCTTACTTCCCTCAAGAAGTTAGCTCACACTCAGAAAACATTTCATTTTTCTTTATAGAAGGTATCAGTTTTCTTTGACTTCTACGAAACATTCAAAACCTGAAATATTATTTGGGTATTACTAACACAATGGCACATTTTATGATAAGCTGGCACCCATTACTCTGCAATCTAATTTGCACCAAGTCTGCTGAGGAAATGTCAAGTCTGCACTAGATTAATCTGAGAATCTCTGCAAAGTCTACAAATTCTTCACCGAAACATGACAACTGGCTCCTCTTTCTTCAAAACAAGGGAGAGGGGGAGAAAGGGATGCAGGAGAGGAAGAGAAAGAGAAGAAGAAACATTCTGCTCCTATATGTCACCAGAACAAAATTTTCTTCAGCCTAATATTTCTCTATAATTAAAATTAAGGATACTAGCATAAAAGATAAAACATAAAAGATAGTTTAAATAAAATTAATCGCACAAATTGAAAATCGATAAAATGTATGTAATCTCCTATAATGGGTCATAATTACAAAAATGTAATTATGTAACCTAAAAGGAAATGCTGGCAAGAGGATAAATCTATTAGCAGATGTATCAAAACTAAAACTACTTTGGATAATCAATTATATTTATTACAAGACACTTTACCAGAAAAATTCCATAGTTATATAATAACAGCACTACCATGCTCAGCTACATTTTCTTATGATGAGCGTAGTTACAATCTTTAAAGGTTAAAAATATATTATTTCTCTAGTACTCCAATTATTAAGTAAACATGTAATATATTTGAATGTTTTTAACTACTTAAATCAGGGGTCATTAAGCGCCCTAGCATCTGTAAAGACGGGTATAAACTGAGGAGACTTTTCAAAATAGGCCAATTCAATCAGCATGACATGACCTTTCAGGAAAGACCGACCCTGCACAGATTAATTCTGAGCAGTCTCAAAATTCTTTTGCAGTTCCAGGGTTTGTGGACTTAACCAGTGTAGAAAGAAGAACAACAGTGTGCTTGGGGACTCAAATTTTACTCTGAATGCTGTCATTAATGGGATAATCTTATCAAAGCACTTCATCCTTCCCAGCCTCAGTTTTATCATATATAAAATAAGAAACATTTCGGGGGGGGGGGGAAGGGAAGGAATCCCATACCTTTTATCCACTGTGTATCTAGCTTTCTAATGCTGTTTCAACCAAAAATGCAAATGACATGATTTAATAAAATATAGCTTTGTCAACAGCATCTGTTCATAAATTTCTCTTGGCCTTTTTAAATAAACACAGGGATAAAAGGTAGGAGCACATTAGGATACTCCTTTAGACCCTGTGAATAATTCATACGAAAGATGGTCTTGATATATTAATCAGTCATAAGCTAAACACAGATCTCAATGATTTATTTTGATTCCAAGATGCTAAAAGTGGTCAATTTTGGCTAAATTACTCAACTATGACTCTTAATAGCATGTAACAGTTAAACATAACAATTTTACTGATTACATCCTTAACAGAAGATGAAAACTTCATCTTCTAGCATATCACCTTTTACTTGGGGAGAGTCCAACCTACACAAGGATAAAGAACATGCTCTGCCTACAGTAGTTCTGATGATGTAGGTACTACTACATTCTGCCACATGACACTACAACTTTACATTCATTCTCTTCTTATCATTTCACTCTGGCCCCTATTTCACAATCCCATGAGGCCTGCCATTTCATCGAATCTCTCCCCATCTCTACAGAGAAACAGAACTGACAAAATTACCACCAGACTGTAATGACTAAAATATCTCAAACTAACAAATTAAAATATGTCCTCACTTTTTGATTACGGAGACTTTTCTCGGGTCTAAGTTACACTAGAAACAGAGAAATTAAAGCATAATAAAGTTTAGGTATACCTGGGTTTTATTTTTATTCCTGACTATGATAGGATGGAATATCCCAAGTGCTTCTTATATGGTTAGTTCTTACTATCAGAAACATTTAATAAACTCTTCTGAAGAAATACCTACATCAGATAGGGTGTATATACCTATGTGTAGGGGTGAGTGGGTGTGTATAAGAGGGAGAACGGGGGAAAAACAAAGAACATGTGGGAGCACAGCTTAGTCAGAAAAGGCTAGACCATTATAAAACCTTTATATGCTCCCAACTCAAAATCCCTGATTAAAGCACCCTACAAGGCTGTTGGCTGTAATGCCAAACAAACAAGTCACAGGTGAATGTGGTGAAGGCAAACACCTTAGAAATGGTCAAACACATTTGTAGCTTACAAGAGAAAAGTACAACTGTTGCTGTTTCTCTATCAATTTTATCCATTCCAAAGGGGAAAAAAAAAACCACTGACATTTTTTCCTACAACTATGAAGCAGGTCATCAGAGGATTGGAAATAACATTTTACTTCTGCATATGACTTCTCAGCTTAGCCAGCCAATAGTTTTCATCAAATACATGCATGGTGACACAATCAAATAATAATTCCTATTGCAGAATCCTTTTTGAAAACTTCAAGGGACACTAACATTTAAAAAATGGTGAAATTTCTTTGCCAACAACAACAACAACAAAACGCTTCTAAAGAAATTTCAGTAGTCTGTACACAGTGTATCTTAATGCCTGAAAAAACATCTGGTTTTCCTGCTTTGGTAAAGAGAGAAGTTCATGTCACGGAGATTCAGTGCTTTATTCATTAGCATGCACTGCAGTGCAAGACCCTACTTACTATCAATACTAAGGGAAATCTTATCTATTATGAAAGTATTCTACTGCTTCATGAGCCCTGAATCACAGCCTATGCGCAGGGATTTGTCATGAAAAATCAACTGTTGTGAATGCTGTCTAAGTTACAAATGCCAAGACTTTCAATCAGGGGCTTCTCAAGAAGTGGGAGCAACTATGATATTCTTTGATGTGTAAGTTCACTGGCCTTTAGAAGACAAATTCTACAGCCAGGATTTTCACAGCCATTAACTCGATATAATAACTCATTTATAAAGTTTAACTCTTCAATCTTAAAACTAAAATGTTTTTTGTTAACCAATGTCACCATAATAAAAATTAAAAAAAAAAAAAACTAAAATGTGGAGTCATAATCTTTCATTTTTAGCATAGCATTAGGTCAGGATCATGCCAAAGATGACCTCATTAGCTAAAGGCAAAACAAACAAAAAAAAAAGATGCAACATGAATTTATCTTAAAAGTCTTATTAGAGAACTCTTATTTCTTGACATAAGCCTATTTCTTATCTGGCAAAAGAATCTACAGATTCCATTTGCTCCTTCATTCTTTTGTGAGATAGGATTTTCAGCACTCATTTTCACCAAAAACAAAGTAAAAATTGATTGCATATAAAAGATGATATAAAGGTTGCTAAGACAATGGAATAGTTTTAACATGTTATTTAAAAACTAAATAATAGTAGTTCTTTCATTAAAATTTACCACTCAGCAGAACTAAATTAGATGGTTAATTTGTACCATCTAAATTTATTCATCATTCTCAAGAAGCAGCCACTGACTTTTGCATGAAAAAAAAGGACAATTCTTACGAAGGTTTTTTTACATTCTGTTGAAAATGTTTACAATGCAATTAAAGACTTTAAGAACAAGTCTATGTTCATGTACATGATGCATTTTTATGAAAATATGTATAGCTTTCATCATATTTTTTTAAAGTATGTAACATAAATAGTTTAAGAGCCTCTAGCTTAAATCTAGTGATCTAGCTCTGTACTACACAAACCATTTTTCTATTTTTCTCTTTTTACCTGATTTCTGTCCCACCAACAAAATGTCTGCTACTCATTAACCCTATTTTAAACTTCTACCACTGCTTCGGCAACTGTATTTATTTAATTTGACCACTTCTATATAGTTTTCTTCCCATTCAGTCTCTTTTCCCATGCTTCACTGTCTTTATTCACTTAAGTGTTAAACAATTCATTTTCTGTATTTTTAATCAGCAAAAGTAACTGTTTCCCTCTAGATGATGGAAGGATGAACCAAAGTAACTATCTCAGGTCCTCTGCTCTGGAACTCATACCAGTGCTATCAACGGAGGGTGCACCCCGTATACAGAACAGTAAGGCAATTGATCACAATCAACAGTCACCACAATCATTCACTAACATAAGATTCAATTTTTTAAACTATCAATAAGTACTTTGACATCCTAGATAGAATTCAAAAAAGTCACAAAGACAAATAAAACAAGAAACAACGAAGGAGTAAAGGAAATTGGAATCAATGTGGCTACCCAGTTCGAAGTGATGGATATGATCACTTATGTTTCTGTTCTGAAGTTGAATTAAAAAAAATTAGATTAAACTGAAAGAGAATCTTCTTGATTGTAAAAATTATTAAAACTAAAATAAATTTCTCACATAAGTTATGATGCCTCCCTTAACAGAGTTCTTTAAGTGAGTTTTTCCATCTATTGGAATGGTTTGGGTTTTTCCTTCTTGGAGGCAGAGAAAATTATGAAATCTCTGTAAGAAATGTAAACATGTTTTGCCATACTTACCATCCAAAGAAATGGATCTCTTAAAAATTACTGTAAAAGTTCTTCCAAGAGTTCAATTTCTGCTTTCAAATGTACTATACAAATAAAATGTCACTGAATTTCTACATAGTCTTTACTCTTCTGAATAAGAGAAGAAACTTTAACTAATCTTAATTACATATTACTATTCAATATCAAAAATAATCTTTATGTATTATAAAAGTAAAGATGCTACTTTATTAGGTAATAGCAACCAAGTTATTATCCAAAGACATTTTATTCTCAATCAAGCTTCAGAAATATTAAGCTTATTTCTGATAAATATGCTGATTTTTAAAATGTTTTGTTAAATATTTTATAAGACCAAATATTACAATATAGTTAATAGGTAAGATATTAACTTACCTATTAACTTACCCATTTATAAGACCAAATATACAATATAGTTAATAGGTAAGACATGAAAATGTGAGCACAAACAGAAAAACTAATCAGCCATTTGCTCATATAAAAGTTAAGGTAGTAACTGATTTAAATATTTAGAATAAAAAAATAATGGTTACCAACTTTCTTTCTAAAAATCTGTTTTCCATTAAATTCTTAGATCTAGGAGGAGGAAAGAAAAACATCAAATATAACCTACCTTTTTGTCTCTGGTCCTTACTTCCCCATAGAAATCTAGGGCCTCTTGTGCCTTTAAAAATTTGCCCCGATGTAACAAATATGCACAAATCATTACACCAGTTCGTCCCTTTCCAGCTTTACAGTGAATTGCTGCAACATGATTGTCATCTTCACTTAGCCATTGGTCAAGATCTTCACAAAAGGGTTTGATAAGTTCTAGCTGTGGTGGATTATGGTCTTCAAAAGGATACTGTGCAACTGTGGTAAAAAGATAATCTCAGAATAAGAGGAAAATCACTTCTGAATTGTTTATTAAAAGTAAGTTAACTTAGAAATGCTGCATATAAGCTCAACAGATGTTTAAAAGAAAAACTGAACTTCAGAAAAATCAAATTATTGTCTGCAAATTTTCAAATTTATGAACAGAAATAGCCTCTCATTAAGACATAGAGGCCACATATTTTTTTCCCCATACTTTTTGAAGGAGGAAACTTTGCTATGGAGACGTAGCACAGGTTATAACATATCAGAGGAGGAGGTGCACTCAAAATGAAATGTCACACAAGCCTCTTGTCAGGACTCTCAATGAATTTTCTAATAAAAGTGGTAATAACACTTGTAATATTGCATCACCATAAAACATATTCAAAAGAAAGAACAGATTACTAATAAATCAGCAATGGAAAAAACTGCATTTAACATTTCATATATCAAAAATGCTAAGTATGTTATTTCTTGCAAATGTTATTGTTGCATACACGTAACTTCAAAAGGCATTTACAAAAGAACTGAAAAAACTACTTATAAAAAATATACAACTGTAGTAAAGTTTATCAAATGAAGTTTCAGGTCTTTTCACGTAAGTTATTAAGAACCCAAAACTTCTCCATTCCCTATAGTTAGAGTTGAGGTTTTTAAAATTGGTCCAGAAATAGGATTTTAAATATATCACTGTTAAATTTTATCTTAATAGTCTCTGCCTCAGTTCCACTCTATTAAGGTCCTAAAAATTCTGACAACCTAATTATCCTCTGTGTCATCTAAATATATAAAACATATGTCTTATATTTTCAATCAAGTCATTCATAATGTGGTATAGGACACAATCAATTAAGTCCTTTGCTGTGACAGGAGAGCTCTTCTGATAGACAATGGCTATTATTACAGGGAGTCATCAGCAGGACAGCTTTCACTTAGACCATCTTCATTTCCAGTGGCACACAAAAACATCTACAAAAACGTGTTAAACACCTATTTAAAGCGGGATAAACCTTGATTAAAACACAGTTTGCTTAATAAGCAGCAGCCAAAATTCACTCAAAAAGAAACATTCTTAGTGAATCTATACTGACTTTCATTCTTAGTGCTTCTGAATTCTCAAACCATCTATTTGAAAGTCCATCCTAGATTTTCAGGTGGGATCAATGACAAATATATTAATCTGTAGGTCATGGCACCAACTTTCTATGAACAGCATATGCCAAATTTCTCAACTCTCCAGTGGCTCAAGGGGTTCCACAAATACAAATCAAAGCTTTTGTGGGCTCTGAGATAGAACTAACTATGCTTGAAGAATATCCCATTTAAAACAGTTCCCTGTTCTCACCTATCGGGCTCCCCTTATCCATATTTGTTATATACCCTTTTCCACCTTTTAAGTCACGCTCCTTCTGCTTTCTCCCCATAATCTCTTACTATGGCATCAAATTCCTTAAAAAGTAGATATAATCCTTCCTTATTCTATTGTTCATCTAGGAATTTTTCCTAATTTTGAGTCCATTCTGCAATTTAGTTTTCCTAACGTTAAGGTGGGTTTTTATGGAACCTGCTTCCTGAAACATAACAGCAAAATCATATTTTTCAAATATTCTAAGACCGTCTTTAAGATAAACATTTATCACACTTAATAATCAAGATTATTCATTATTGCTATGACAGTAAGACAGTTTTCAGTTATATAACACAATACAATATTTTTATATACCTACCTCTGCAGTTAAATTTGGCAGTATCATAATGTCTTTCAGCACATCTAAAAGAAAAGTTTAAATGTGATATAAAGTTATCTTTTACAATTGAGAAAAAAATATAATAATAACAAACATTTTCTGAAAACCTTTTTAATTCACCATGTATTATGCTAAGTGTTTGATATTAATTATTTCTTTTAATCCTAAGAATCCTATTAAGTAGGTTTTGTTTATTATCCCCATTTTACAATTAAGGAAACCAAAGCCTTATGTTAAGTGTATGCAATCAGAACTTATGCATTTGCTCATACAACTTGTGATGCAATTAATATACAACTCTGCAAATTCAGCAGCACCTATACCTTCAAATTTCCTTTACGGAAATTCTACATGCTAACAGAATTTAATAACTAACTACTTCCAATATTATCTTTACCTCATAGCTGAGCATACAGTTTTCTTACACTATTATTTTTAAAAATATGTTAAAAATAGTGAAATTATAAGAACAAAGGAAAAGTAAAGAAAGATACTAAATGGTGCTAATCTACTCAGATACAACACTTACTAAACTTTAAAGCCAGACCTTTCACTCTTTAGATAAGCTAAAGGTCATCTTTTCAATAATCTCTCAGGTTACACATTTTAATTAAAGTCTTAATGAGAGTAACAAACAAAATCAATACAGAATATTAAAATGTTGACTTAGCATGATATACATAGAGCATGCTAAAATTTGCCTTTAGAATAGAGATACGTTTGTTATCATGCAATGCCTTATTCGTGATTAAGAAGCCATGATATTGTGTTTATAAACATGATAAACAACAGCCTAGGAAAGAGATTCCATATATCAGTTTGTGGTCAGCAGCATCCTGGTAACTCTAACCACTAACCAAACCAGATTTTAAAAAAATTATTTAAAATAAAAACATTTTAAAACAAATAAAAGTCCACTGCCCCTTAATCCACAATCCTAAAATCCCCAAAGTTTGAAACATTTAACATTTTTTCTTAAATTTACAGCAAACTCAATTGCAACAGAACTCGATCCTAATTCAGGAGATTGTACACAGTCCTTAATAAATACATTTAGAATGAAGAATCAAATGTTTCATTCTAGGTACTGTTCCAAACCCCACTGGAGTGTTATAATACAAGAATATGCCTCCATGTTCCCTTTCTGAAAACTTAAAAATCTGAACACTGAAACATGACTGGCCCCAAAAGTTTCAAATAATTATCAACCTATATTTATGTTTAGAAATCCAGAAAACAACTGTATAGTTCCTCTACTTTAAAGAGTTTTACAGCCAAATCCACATGATGATTAAACTAATTAAAACAAACTGCAATTCACTAATTTCTAACTGGTCAGACCTGAAACAAATCAACTTTCATTATTACTGCTCAGAACAAAGCTTTTCCATTTTAGCATATTATAACTTAGTATTGTTTTGCTATAAAGAAAATTTATTCAGTAATGACATATGCACATATATGCATCCTTGCTGAATAATTTCATACTCACTAATATATATAAAAAAAACCATGACAGGTAGAAATAAGAGACTGGTGAAGAAAATAATCACATTATTTATTTTCTTTGGCACAGGATAAAGAAGCAACCTGGTCAATAGTGAAAAATCCATATTGAAATATTTTATAAGGAATCATGTAAAGACAGAGGTTAGGAGCTAAGGGGGTAGGTATAGGCTAGGAAACAATTCTAAGAAACTGATCTCATGACAACACAATAATAAACATTTTGAGTTTTACGCAGATTCAGTTCTCTAAAAATCCCATGCCTCCTCAGGAACTCAAAATGTTTGCTTTGACAAATAGTGCTTAAGACTAAAGACTACTTTGATAAACTGATTCTTGAATACTACTGTTAAGAGGAGGAAATGGAAGGTAAGTAGAAATAGTGAGCTACGAAATACCCAGTAGATGTACACACCCTACAAAAGAATTTTCATGTTTTCTGATTCATCCTCACCACCATATAACAATAAATATTATCTCCATTTTATATATGAAAAAGCTGAGATTCAGAAGAGCACTGAAAAACTTGCTCCAAACTACAATATGCAACATGTAAATGGAAGAGCCAGGACTGAAGCTCTGTACCTCTGATTACAAGTCAAACTTTTTCTAGCACTGCTTCATACTGCCACTTATAATAAAAAACCAAAAACGGTTTTAAAAACAAAAACTATAACAAAATTTAGTCGAAGCCAGCCTTCCTATAAGAACACCACTTGGCATAATAGAACTGACAGATAGTGATAAGGAAAACACAAAAAAAGTTATGAAAATCTCAGCAGTATGGATAGGGAATGTATGAGAACATATCCTGAGACCAGTAGTGATGAAAGTGATCTGGGAAGGGGCTGAGTAAGAGTAAGAATAAAGATTCTCTTCTTAATTAAAACCGTCTCTGATAACTGCATGCATGTATACACAATGTTTCTTATGAATTTTTTGCAGTATGTTATTAAGTTTCTCAACAAACCATAATTGAAGGTACAGAAGTAATAGCAGATGGGATTCAACTAGACAAGTGTTAGACAGATTTAACCATTTATACTTTATAATTAAAACTGAACTTGGATTTTTAAAAATCATCATCTCATATTGGCTTATATAAGACGAGAAATGAAAGCAGCATTGAAAGAGTTTTTATATAGTAGACAGAAAGTGAAGAAAGAGGTTAAGATTAATAGGAAAAGTTTCCAGTGAAGTGAGATTTGCCATGGAATCAGCTAGGCATGCAGTTTCTTCTTTACTTTTGACAATGAATTTATCCTTATCTCACAAAAGAAAACTTAATAGGTAAAAATTAACAACAGCTAAATTTTTACCACAAAATGATGGAGAGTTGTATGTCAAATAGAATATACAATAAAATACAGTATCCAGTGAACATTTAAGTTCCTCAAAGGCAAGAACTATATTATGCCTTTATTCACTATCTTCCCCACTTCACCTCTTATCCCCGCCAGAGTATAAATCATACAGAGGAACATGCAAAAATAAAATACATTTGCACAAAACAAACTGAGTAATTTCCTAATACCAGTATACTAATAAGCTAATTTTATCTGTTTTTCAAATAACTTACTGAATGCCTGTTATATAGAGATATAAACAGATTCGATTACTGGAAAGCCTACATTAAAAACTCTTATTCATCCATGTATGTCATAACTGCCATGATGAGTTTAATACACTATTAAATACAGGTATGTCTAATGCAAATATTTTAAGATCTTTCAATTTATATATGTTTGCAAAGATATATAGCACATGTAATTAATATCTTAAAAATAAAAGAAATAAAATAGAAACATCTGCTGCTTGTCAGACTCACTTAACCAGAGCCAAACCAAAGTAGAAAATGAAGATTAAAAATGGACATAAGAAATCAAAACATACTACAACTTGGTAGTTCTATAAACTTCTGAAGTAAAATTTGAGGAAGTTAAAAAAACAAATGAACAAACAAAATGAAAATGGGAATATTGGCATAAAGAGTGGACGGTCTGCTACAGTAAGTACCTGTGTGACCTTGTTCAACTCACTTAACTTCTCTAGGCCTCAGATTCCCCATCTGTAAAATGAGAAGGTTGGACTAAATGTTCTCTTTCTGGTACTTTCCAGTTCTGAAAACCTATGATTCCAATAAATGGAGTAGAGAAGGGGAGTTAAAATATATGCACCAAAAGCTACTCTCAACTAATAATGACTCAGTCCATTAACTTGGGAGTTCAATGTCTAGAAATAAAAAAAACCAAATGGGCAGTCAAGTTCCCAGGCTAGTTTCCCAATGCCAACTTTAACCATATTAATGTAAGTGACCTACAATACTAACACAGTAAGCCTAAATCCTAATCTGTAAGCAGGAAGCCTCTGCATACAGGAATGAAAAGAATTTCCTTCCCTTTCTCTGGATATAACATTAAACTTGCATAAAATTTTGAAAACAGCAGAATTTGTCCTTAGTATCTTTCTACTTTTCTTCTGGGACTCTTTTTAAATGCCCAATCCTGAAAATCTAAGCCTGAAGTAATTTGTTTTATGAACTCCAGCTTTTGACAGTTCTTGTACTGGTTGTTGGGGGTTTTTTTGTTTTGTTTTTGTTTTTTTTTAAACTTAATGTCTAAATCCAGTTGTTCAAGAAGTACAAAGCTTTGTGGTTTTTATTTTCCTCCGCAGAAACACCCTGGCATCTGAAACCAGGAAAAATTAATCAGGAAAAGAGGAAGATAATATGCACAGGTCATTTGTAAGCTTGGGCCACTTAAGTTTCTACAGCACTTTTTATTTTCCTTCACCTTTTTATCTATTTCTACCACAGCATACATGCACACTCCCCCGCCCATAATCTGACCATAATAAATTTTCTGCTATAGTCTGAACACTTATCCCAACAATCTTCTTACATGCCATTCTCTCTTGTCTTCAATGCCATTTCCCTTCCTACTAGGCCTGTGGGTCAACCTCTACTGATTCTTTTCATACCAGCTCAAACATCCTTTTTTTGTGTGTGACACCTTCCCTTTGGGGTATCATTACTATTTCCACTGTTCTCTACACAGCTCTTTTCTATACAATAATTATCTTTTCTGCAATACTTTGTTTACCTCTCACATTACACTATAAATTACCTGAGGACTAGAACTATACCATATTCACTTCTGTACTGACATGTTTTATAATGTCTAACATGTGCTAAGCACAAGATAAATGCATGCTTCTTTGTGAATCTGAGGAAAATAGTTGAAACTCACTAGAGAAACAATATTGGTGTCTACTTCACTCTCAGGTCTTCTGAGGTCTTATTAGAACAGATGATCACTAAGTTAAAGATTCAAAAGCCAACAAGGCACAGACATTCTTTCATACTTTTTGGTAAAGATTTAAATGTCACTGGAGGTAGCAAAGAATCTTGTTCTTACATTTGATAAATAAAACTCTATAGAAATTATAACAGCGGATTAGTATAAATTTAATTAAAACTCTTCCTGTTGCATAATTTATCAATATCACATGGAGAAAATAAAAGCCAGGTAGAAAAATAACACATTTTGTATACCATCTTCTAAAAGTTAGGAAACGGTCAATATTGGGGAAAAGAAAAAATAGTCTTCAAGGGCAAAAATGGTTAAACATTTTCTTCCCATTTTTCTTTTGTTCCTTTTTTTCCATTTCACATCTCTACCCACCAAGTCAAAAGAAAAAACAAAAGGTTAAAGATAAGGTCAGCTATCTGTATCAACCAGGCAATACTTACATCCCTGCCCCAGACGAGGGAAACCACCCTTCAACAATTTTAGTTAACTTATTCATGTTATATACAGTTAAGAAATACCCTAATAGCTGTTTTAACCAATTGACCTAGAGACACGAATAAACAAAATTATATCCATTCTGGAGCATATCGCCATAGATGTCATTAATGCTTTCACAGAACCTCTGCTGTGAATTACACTTCAAGTTACCATATGGTTATGGGCTCAAAGATGGGCTAGATGCCAAGTCATTTAAAGCCGATCAAGTAACATGAATGTGTGCCAACATTGTTTTACCTCATCACTACACTTTCTAAATGACCTAACAATGCTCTCAATCAGACTTTTTGAACTAATTGTTTTAGGAATACAATTCTGTTCAAATATATCTTTAACTCTACCTCATTTTAACAAGAAAATAACTTTCACTTAATAGTTATTTTAGAAGTATTTGGAAGCATACAAATAAGAAAACATACTTACAGATTGTATATCTTGTAATGGTTTTTATGCTTTGAATCCAAAAACCTTAAAACAAAACAAACAAACAAAAAGCCACCATTAACAAAAATGAGCTAACATTTGAAATAACATTAACACTATTGAGAAAAACCAAAAGACAGATTCGATTTTTCCTAGTCTCAAATATCATTTAAGAAAAATAAAGAAACTCCAATAAATGTTCCCTCTATGAGTTTAAACTAGTAATCATGTCATTTTAAAATAATTATTACATTACACAGATTTATACAATCTGAAGTAAAGCCAAAGCTTTTCATAGAATGAATATTTTCATCTTTTCTCTTCAGCCTTACATGAGGTTGAGTATTAAGAAACAACTTCTTTAAAAGGCAGTATTAGCATTTAGCTAAAGTTCACCTAGCAGCTCATAGATTTGCGAGAAAGTCACATGCAATCAAATATCTTAAAAATAACCCTGAAGTCAGCCATCATTTTCTTTCAAACTAAAAATTTGTGATATTTAAAGATATAAGTAGTAACTATTAACTCTGTACAAAGTTTAAGTATTTACACAAACATATTCTCATTTGATGCTCACAAATGTCACATTTTACAGATGAGGAAAATAGAACTCAAAGAAATAACAGGACTTGCCCAAGGTCATACAGCTACTAAGTCAAAGAATCAAGACCAAAGATTTATCCCTCAAAACAATTAGTTAAGAAACCACACAACAATTACAGCCAACACTACCATGTACTATATGCCAGTTACTACTTTAAGTACTTTATGTACATAAATTTATTTAATCTTATAAGGTAAGGTAATAGAAGAGTCAGAAAATAAGGCTGAACAAATAGAATAAATAAGACAAACTTAAAACAGAAGGGAAGATTTTTTAAAATTTAAAGTTCGGAGGCTCAACATATGAATAGGAGGAGTTCCAGAGAAAAGAATAGAAAACAGAAGAAAATTCAAGAAAAAATAGCCCAAACTTAAGGATATGAATTTCCAAATTGAAAAGGACATAATGAATACCCAGCAAAAATGATGAAAATAGGCCTAAATAAATGCATACATATCTTAGTGAAATTTCTGAATACTGGTAAGATAAACATAAGACCCTAGAAGCTGCCTGAGAAAAACAGGTTTCATAAAAAGAATGTGAATTATGACATCACCCTTCTTAATGGCAACACTAGCAGCTAAAAACAACTGGGCAAAACTTTCTGACTATAAGGGAAAGTTATTCCATACCAAGACAGACTATATAAATCAAGTGTAAATATATTAATAAAGGTATTTTAAAATAAAGTCTCAAATTTTGCTTCCCATATATTCTTTCTAGGGGAAGGTATTAGAAGATGTGCTTCACCTAAAAAAGGGTGGGGAACCATGAAAGAAAATGAGTTTCAGGAACTAAAGAATCTAACTCATGAGAAGGGAAAACAGAGTCTCCAGAATGGTGAAGGAACATCTCAGGCAGACGGCCATACGGTAAGCTTAGAGAACAACTAATCCATATTAGGGCAGGCCAGAAAACACCTGGAGAAAAGAAATTTAATACTAAATGTACTAAAAATTTTGAGAGATCTATAAAACTGAGGGTAAGTGTAGAGATGAATTAGTTAAGAACAGAGAAACGAAAAATTTTAAGGGGGGTAGGGGTTGGTAGTAGATGAATTATAAATCCAGGGAAAAGAAAATGCAGGAAAAATCAGTCATAATATACCACATCACTTAACTGTGAATGACATTCATCTTGTCAATCATATAAAAACCTAATACAAATATAACCAAAAGTACAACATAATTACTGGCAGGAAGGAGAAGGGGGAGGGGGTGTCTAAATATATGTGTGAGGTTGGGGTAGAGGGAAAAAAAAAAGCATCCATAAACTTGGATGTGAACAATTAATTATGTTACACAATAATATAAGAAGTACTTGTAAATATGTCATTAATTGAAATATTTTTATGTAATACTGCAGTTGCAGATATTTAAATATTTACAATCAACACTTCAAAACTGTCATTAGACCTGCCAAAGTTTTTTTTAAACATGTAAATAACTATATTATTATATCAGATATTTGGTTTTAAAGTATTTTCATAACTACTATAATCAAAACCAATATTTGTAATCCTATGAATTTGATTTTATTGATTTAAAGTCACTCTAAGAAGGGGTCCATACACTTGACCAGACTGCCAAAAAGTTACACGGCATAAAATAGGATTTAAGAACTCTTGCCAAGGGCAGAGAGCAACAAAGAAGTATTTTCTTTCTTGCCATGATGGTTGTTAATAAACCCAGCAGAACTATTTGATTCTAGTATTTCATTTGTACAAATCTTTTTTTAATGAAAATATTTAAAGTATGAGTCACTTTTTATAATTCTTCATTTTAAAATATTTTCTTAAGTATTTATTTTTCAATTACAATTGACATACGTTATATTAGTTTCAAGTGTACTACATAGTGATTAGACATTTATATAACTTACAAATTGATCACTCCAATAAATCTAGTGTCTATCTGACAACATACATGGTTGTAACAATATTAATTGACTATATTTCCTATGCTGAACTTTACATCCCTGTGACAGCTTTTATAACCGGCAATTTGCACATCTTAATCCCTTCCCCTTTTCATGAACCCCCCTTCCATCTGGTAACCATGAAAATGTTCTCTGTTACCTGAGTTTGTTTCTGCTTTGTTTGTTCATTTATTTTGTTTATAGAGTACACACATAAGTGAAATCATATGTACTTGTCTGACTTATTTCACTTAGCATAATACCCTCCAGGTCCATCTATGTTTGTCACAAATGGCAAGATTTCATTCTTGTTTATGCCTGAATATTCCATTGTATATATGTACCACTTCTTTATCTGTTCTGTACACTTACATTGTTATTGTAAATAATGAACATAAAATGAATGTAGAGATGTTTATGTCATTTCAAATTAGTTTGTTTCTTTGGATAAATATCAGAAAATGAAATTTCTGAGTCTTTGTTTTAAAATCTATTTCGTCTAAGTATTGCTACCCCAGCTTTTTCTTCATTTCCATTTGCATAAAATTTCTTTCCATCCCTTTACTTTCAGCCTATGTGTCTTTCAATCTGAAGTGGGTCTCTTATAAGCAGCATATGCCTTACTCTTGTGTTCTTATCTATTTGGCTACCCTATGTCTTTTGATTGGTGTATTTAATCCAACAAAGTAATTGTTGACAGATATGAATATAATTTATATTTTTGATCCTTTTTTCCCTTTATTCTTAAAGATGTCCCTTTAACATTTCTTGTAATACTGCTTTGGCAGTGATGAACTCCTTCAGCCTTTTCTTGTCTGGGAAGCCTTTTATCGCGCCTTCAATTCTAAATGATAGCCTTACTGGGTAGACTAATCTTGTTTGTAGGTCCTTCATGCCAATCCCTTCTGGCCTGCAAAGTTTCTTTTGAGATATCAGCTGACAGTCTTATGGGAGCTCCCTTGGAGTTAAGTGTTTTTTTGTCTTGCTGCTTTTAAGTTTCTCTTTGTCTTTAACCTCTGGCATTTTAATTATGTGTCTTGACGTGCATCTCTTTGGGTTCATCTTATTTGGGACTCTGAGCTTCCTGGACTTGTATGTCTCCTTCCTTTGACAGGTTAGGGGAAGTTTTCCATCATTACTTCTTTAAATAGGTTTCCAATTATTTGCTCTCTTTTCTTTTTGGTACCCCTATGGTATGAATACTGGTACTCTTGATGTTGTCCCAAAGGCCCCTTAAACTATACTCATCTTTCTTTTGCTGTTCTGATTGCATGGTTTCTGCTAATTTATCTTCCAAATCACTGATTCAATTTTCTGCTTTTTCTAATCTACTGCTGATCACCTCTAATGTATTATTCCATTTCAGCTACTGTATTCTTCATTTCTGACTGGTTATGTTTCCTATCTCTTTTGCCGAACATCCTTATAACCAGTGTCTCAAACTTTGCATGTTGTACATTACTTGCCTCCCTTTTGTTTAGTTCTTTTTCTAGAGCTCTGTTCTGTTCTTTAACTTGGGACATACTTCTTTATCTCATTTAGGCTGCCTCCTGTGTTTGTTTCTATGTACTAGGTAGATCTGTGATGTCTCCCAGTCTTGGTAGAGTGGCCTTAGGTGTCCTGTGGACCCCAGTGGCACACTCTCCCTGTTGACCTGAACCAGGTGCTCTAGGTGTGTCCCTTGGGGGGGGGGGCTATGTGTGCCCTCCTGTTGTAGTTGAGCCTTGATTGCTTTTGTCACTTCAATGGGAGGGACTGACACTACAATGTAAATGTAAGCAGCAAAGAATGGTATTTTGGAGATTAACCGTTAATTTAAATGCCTGCTAAAATAAAACTCAAGTATTACAGAAAGTAACAATCCAGAACCCTTAAAGAAAGTAACAATCCAGACTCTCTAAAACATATCATCCACAACAGTCAACATACAATTAAAACTCATTAGACATGTTAAACAGAAAAACATGACCCAAGACGAGGAAAAAAAAAAAAGTAGTCAATAGAAAGGGATTCTAAGACAAACCACATGTTAGAATTAGCAGACATGGACTTTAAAGTAGTTACTATAAATAAACACAAGAATGTAAAGGAAAATAGTTACAGTAAGTGAAAAACTGAAAAGTCTCAGCAAGGATACGGAAACTATAAAAGACAGAAATTCGCGGTCTCAAAAGTCAACATCTAAAAAGGAAAAATCTACAACACAGTCTTAGCAGAAGATTGAAGACTGCACAAGAAAGATGCGGCAGATTCTATTTTCCAAGAATGACTACATCACCCATCCCACGTGCTCTTCATATAACATAACATTAACCGTTTTCCCATCAAGTGGTGGAGTCTACGGTTTCATCTCCTTGAACTTGGGCACACCTTTGTGATTTGCCTCAACCAACAGAGTATGGCAGAGGTGACATTAAGTGATTTCTAAGGTTAGTTCATAAAGATGCCATGCACTTCCACTTTGGACTCTGGATCTTCACTCTTGGCACTAAACTGCCATGCTATGAGAAAGGCTAAACTAGCCTACAGGGAGAGACCACTTAGAAAGGCCAAGTACAGGAATTCTGGACAACAACTCAAATGAAAACCCAGATAACAGCCAACATTTACAAAACATGAGTGAAAACACCTCAATGATTCAACCCCCAACTTCCTAACTCAGCTCTAGTCACTGAGTCTTCCTAACGAAAGTCCCAGACACGTGAAGCAGAGACAAGCCAGTTCCACAATGCCTGTCTGAATTCCTGACTCACTGAATGTATGTGTGTGTATGTGTGTGTATATCCTCTAAAACACACACACTCATAAGAGGCACAGCTAAAAATTCAATAGAAGAATTAAAATGGAATACCCAAAAATATTTATTAACTCCAAAGAGGAAAGAAAAAGAGGAATGAACATGAATGAAAGGAGTGAATATCAGACAAGTAAACATAAACAGAAAGATGGTAGACTTAAAACATATCAATAACTAAGTATAAATGAACTAACACTCCAATTAAGAAAGTCAGTGATTACAAAGCAACTTCAAAACTGACCTTCATATTCTTTTATGAAATGCAGTACATTTCATATGTTTACATATACTTCTATATAAATTGGAGCACTCTACAAGCAAATTAATATACTATGCAATATTCAACTCTAAAGATGACATAAATCAAATATAAAACTCAATCTGGCTGCTCTATACATTAATATCATGCCACTGAGTAGTTACAAGATAAGCTTTATACTGACTCTGAAAAGGCCTCAGAAATTCAGTCATTACTTTGGTGAAGTTACTGCGGTAACTGATGCCCTACCTTTTTAGACCTCATCCTGTCAGCACATTGAGTTGTGCTTTTCTTAAGGGACAAATTCAAACTCCTATCATATGACTGATTTATAAATATCATAATAACTATTATTATGGCCATATATTTACTTGAAAATCCCGACTGCCACAAGAACTAAATTATTCATATCTTTATGACCAATTCAATATCTCACCACAAGCAGACCTCTGAGGAGTGAAATCAGAATGCTGCTGATTAAATGTGGAATCAAACAGGAGAAGTTAGTTAAATGAAGCAATTTTTACCAGACTAAGATATTTTGATATTTCCATCTCCACAACAGGAATGGTCTTGCCAAAAATAACTGACGTTCAGTGGCTAAGGTTTTCTTTCTCTTGGCTGTGTTTTTTCCATGTTTCAATAGCTAATCAATCTTTCTTTCCAATGAAGGGCTTTATGTAGACAAACTCGATATATTCCACTGAATTAAATTTAAATCTTACTGTAAAAGGGCCTAGAGTTGTTCTATTTCTCAAAGGTGAATTGGTCTATCTTTGCTTGGTGTCAGTACATACTGATGCTACTACAGTTTATATTTTTAGAGCATTGCATCATTTTCAATTATTTGGAGGACTGATATTCATCTATCAAATATTTATTGAGCAGCTGCTATGTGACAAGTACTACTGTAGATACAGTAGTAATAAAACTGAATGTACTCACAACCACAATCATAACAACAAATGCTGGCAGCTTGAGAGAAACTCTAAGTAGCAACCCCCTCTTTTTTTTTTTTAAGGTATCCAGTTCAGAAAACAGCCTGAGAACACTGGACAGCTCCTACTAATCCAAAAATAGGTGAAAAAGAAAAATTAGCATCTGAAAAGAAAGCAAAATAATTCCTTATCCGCTACATTTTTCTGTAGCTAATTCACTATTTGGTAACCATATTTATTTTCTCTGCTGTATTCATGTTAAATCAACATTAGCTCTTAGAATCCTAATATTATATGTATTGTTGCTACTGCTACTACTAAAAAACATGAAATTGGATCATTTTTCTTTTTAATATTCAAATCATCTCTGCCTTAACACCATTAACATGTACAAGCACCAGACATTCTAGTGCTTAACCATTTTCTCCTAGTCATCTTCAGGATGTCAGAATTAATATCGATTATATAGTCAATACAAGAAAAGCATCTGGTTGAAAACGTATTGTTTTTTTTGAAAATGTACTTTTAATTAATGCTTGCACAGTACTGTTTTCTCCTACATTACCTCAAGTTAAAGAGAAAAGCAAAATTAAAGCTTAATAATAAATTCTGCTCAAAGATAGTGATCCCCAGTACTACAGAAAATCTCTCTTTTAAACAGGTATAAAACTAGAAGGAAGAGAAATAAACAGTGGAGAAAGTGACCCACTGAAAAAAATGGAAGCTATTAAAAATATATGTATAAGAAACCGCTAAACATTTCTCCAAAGAACTTGTATCATTTTCACTTTACCAATGTGGGTGAGAGTACCAATTCATCTACATCCTTGCCAACCCTTTAGCCCTTTAAGCTTTAGCCATCACAGGAACTATAAAACAGCATCTCACTGAGTTTTCATTTTCATTTCCCCGATGGCTGACTTTTAATATCTTTTAATATGTTTATTGATCATTTATATCTTTTTTTGGTAAAGCTTCTGTTCATATCTTTTGCATTTTCTTTATGGAGGGGGTGTCTTCATGAATTTGTAAGAGCATCTTTATACTTTGTTTAATTCAAGTCCTTTGTCCGATGTATGCATTGTGAATGTTTCTCCCAGGCTGTGGTTGCCTTTTCATTTCATTAATGTTGTCTTTCAAGGAACGAAAATTTTAAATACTGATGATGTCTAATCCATCGATTTTTTCCTATACGGCTAATTTTATATGTACTGTATATGAAATTTTGACTAAACCAAAGATCATGAAGATTTTCTGTGTTTTTACCTAGAAATTTTATAGTTTTACATTTTACTTTAACATTTTTATCCATAATTCATTTTAAGTTAATTTTTGTTTGTTATGAGAAGCATAAGTCAAGATTCATTTTATTTTCCACACTGACATTTGTTTCAGTATCATTTGCTAATAAGAGTATCCCTTCCTCAATAAATTATCTTGGTACCTTTGTCAAAAAGTGTATATGTGAGTTTTTCTGGAATTGCTATGCTGTTCCACTGATCTATATCATATGACCTGGCAATTTTACTCATAGGTACTTAACTTACAGAAATGAAAATATATGTCCACAAAACTCTTGTACATGAATGTTCATAGCAACTTTGCTCATAACAGATGTCCATCAGAGTTAAATGAATAAATTATATCATCTATACAATGAAATACTCAGCAAAAAAAGATTACTGATACAAGTAATGACAGGGATGAATTTCAAAAATATTATGCTAAGAGAAGCCAGACACAAAAGAGTAAATACTATATGATTGCATTTATATGAAATTCTAGTACAGGCAAAACTTATCTATAGCAAGAGAAAGTAGATTTAGAGATTGCCTGAAACCAGAGTTGGGGACTGATTACAAGGAGCAAGAGGAAACTTTTTATGGTAATAGAAATGTTCTAAATCTTGATTTGGGTGATGTTTACATGGGTATGTACATGCCCATTATATCTGGCATATACATATATATGACATATATGTTATAACTCACTGAACTGTACACTTAAATGGGTACATTTTACTGCATATAAATTATACCCCAATAAAGTTTAAGAGCAACATGATTATAACAATTTGTAAAATGCAACCCATCTCAAAAAATCTCATATTTCTTCTGATTAATACTAGATAAAGCAGTAGAAGAGCTCATCATCTTTATGAATTAGAGCTTTTCAGAATGAAAAGCAGAATGGCACTGTCTAGAAGATCACTTTCTAATAGAGCTTTCCACAATGATGAAAATGTTCTATATCTGTGCTGTAAAAAACAGTAGCCACTAGCCACATGTAGCCATTGAGCATATGAAATATGACTAGTACAAATAAAATGAAAGTACATTTATTTTATTTTAATTAATTTAAATATAAATGGCTACATGTGGATATTGGGTAGCCGAAGTCTAAGAGATACATAGGTATAAAAAATTCCACTGGAACATGATACATAAGCCTCTTAGTAAGGTAATAGAAACAAGTATATTCTTGGAAAAAGAGAATAAATTTGAAACAGAGGAAAGATACAGTAATAACTGGGGACTTCACAACTGTAAAATATCTACTGAAAAATATTTTTAACTATATGCAGTTTTCTAACAAATTCTTGATAAGCCAGATTAATTGTATTTTATCAGTAGATTAATAAAGAAGAGAACTATATAACTCTGGATGTATTTCTAACTAAGACTGAAGAACAGGTTTGAGTGGAAATGCCAGGAAACAGGGAGAAAGTGTTCATATAATTTTAGAGTTCACGTCAGACAAGAGAGGAAATACTGGCACAGTTAGATATGATACAGATCAGTAAAACGGATTTCAAAAGCTTCATTTAAATAACAGGCTATGAATTCATAACTCAAAAGTGAAAAAGGAAAGGCTACAGACTTTAAAAAATAAAATTTGTATAAACAATTACAAATAATCTACAAAACAGGGAAAACAAAAATTATTTAAGAAGACTAGTCAACAGAGCTACAGAAAATTTACCTACAAAGTTCAGATTTAAAAGATATAAACAACACAGGAAAAAAGGAAATAATCCCAGATGAACACAAAATAGTACATATAAAGGAGCATAAAAAGTGGTAAGAACAAAAGAAAAGGCTTGGAGCGGGATAGGTTTAGAACAAAAGAACAATAAATAAGGTAGAATTCCACAAATTAGCTGTATAATGCTAGAGGCAGAAATAAAGCAGGAACTCCTAAATTCCCTTTTCATTTCCATCTTCCATGTCCAACAGAATGCTGCTCTGATTCAATAACTCAAGAGTGTGAGTACATGACATTTCTCTAGATTAAAAGCACTTTCTAAATTGCTATTTAAGCAAGGCTGTTTCATATTTCTTAACAGCTAGCAACAGAAAAATCATTGATAGTCCATGATTACACACATCAGTAAAGCAGATAGTAAGCAATCAATAATTCAGAACACATAATTCACCAGACTCTTTTTACCACTTCATCTGAATCTTGTAGTCATAAAATTAAAATGGGAAGAGAGGCAGGGCATTATAAAACTGTCTGAATAAAGAGCATCACTAATTTCCTTTTATTCCAAAGAATTCATAAAAATAATAAGAGAAAAATAAATGAAAAAATAAGTAAGTTGTAGATAGGGTCAGTACACACCTACAAATCAAAGAAAAACATGTAAGGCTAATTAATAAACATCACAAATTTGCTTATCCCACAATTAAAGAATGCAATCAAAAATAAAATTACAACAAAATGCAAAAAGTTTGTTTGATAATATTGTTTGCCAAGGTTGTAATAAGGTAACAATACTGTGTCTTATGTACTAATAGGAATATTATATATCATTTTTTAGTGTAAAAGTTTAAACCATGGACCCACTGGTCCTAGCAACTACACTGCTAAGAATTTACCTTAGCAGTGTAGTTACACAAGATACACAAATGAAAACACCAGATACACAAATGAAAAAGTTTATTAGAGCACTTTTTTTTAATAGCCATAAACTGGAACAACCTAAATATGTATCAGAGGTAACTGTTTTTTATGGTATCATCGTAAAATGGAATAAAAAAACAGGCAATTGTTTATGGCCACACTACCCTGAACAAGCCTGATCCTGTCTGATCTCAGAAGCTAAGGAGGGTCAGGCCTGGTTAGTACTTAGATGGGAGACCACCTAGGAACACCAGGAACTGTAGGTGTAAAAAATAATTAAAAAATAAAAAATAAGGGATTGTAAGATGACAAGGTCTTTGCAATCTTGGTGAGGTCAACCAAGGGCTGCCTCACCTTAAAAAAGAAAAAAGAGCCAGTGAAAGAATTATATTACTTGCTGACACAGAAAAGTCCTGAGTATGTTAAGCAAAGAAAGAGCAAGAAGCAGAACAATATGCAGTATGTGCATTATCATTTGTTTTCTTAAAAAGGGGGTAAAGATGAAAACAATTTTTAAAAAAATATATGAAACTTTTAACTGTAGATACCTATGGGAAGAAAACCTGAGGATAGAAAGTATAAAGTAGGAGAAAATTTTAAGAGATATTGTCCTCTTTAGGTTGCTAAGCCTTCAAAACCATTCCAATTTTAACAGAATTTCAAGAAGAAGAAATAACTGCCCTCCCGACCTTTCTCTCATCACGTGTGCAGGTCTAGACCAATTCGGTCCTGCTGCTCTGAACACTGAATCCTCTGTAGTGAGAACAAGGTGCAGAGGAGCCAGAGATTATTCAGAGACAGCTCCAGAGGGGCTGAAAGTTTGAGCTAGTCACAAATACCCAGTCATGGCAGCAGTACCTGGGACAACAAGTGTCCAGGAAGCAATGTCAAAAGCAGAGACTACTCTTATTGTAACCTCGCGACCATGTCTTGCTTCCCTTAGCTTCTGCAATCTTCAAAGCCTGGTTCTCTAGCTATAAACTATGAGCTATCAAATATTTTTCAAAACAATTCTTTTCTTATTAAGTTAGACTTACTTTCGGTCATGTGCAACCAAGAACTCTGACTTCTTTCTTTTACAGTATTTTTCTATAGGTTTTGGTGGGGGGGGGGGGTTGGAGCGCAGGGGAGTTCTTTTTTTAGTTTTTACTTTGTTGGTTTTTTTCATGAGGGCTGGTGAAATCATACTTCTATGTGTGCTCCCTTTAATATTGAACTTTACCATTTCTTATCTAGCACTCTGGGCAATAGTGAAACTAGAGGGAGAATAAACAATCTATTTAAAAGAAAATATCACAGCATTTTTTAAAGGGGGGGTAAATTCTCTCAAAGAACTTGAATATTACTTAGAGAAACATTCACTATGGCTACCCCTCCCACTTCCTCTTCTTTCCTCCCAAGGATTTCATGCCCACAACTGGCTCATTGCCTTCCTTATAAGTTTGATACAATGGAAAGGCGGAAAAAAGCAAGAAAACAGCATTTCCAAAGGGAAATGAGAAAATTTAACTGTAGATACTTGGAAAGTAAAGACAAAAACTTAGACAAGAGCAGAAAGGTAATAACCACAAAACTTGGAGAATCTAAAATACAAATCTTTCTAATACCACTATACCTTACTTAAAATAATTTCATTATATTAAAATCTGAATTTATTAAAGACAATTGTGAGAATGAACAGTCTTCATTTTTTGTCTTTACTTTCTAAATAAGCTGCCAAAGTGCATTTTAAAATTATTTTTGTCAAAATAATATATAAATATGTATTTCAAAAGATATGAAAGTGTGTAATAAATAATTAGTGGAGGGAAGATGGCAGAGCAGGAAGCACCAGTAATCTACCTCCCGATCTAGATAAAAACTGTACGGGCATAACCTATCTGATTAACTATTCTAGAACCCTGGAGTCTTTAAAAGCTTGCAGCTTTCAAGGGAAGGCTTAGGGTGTAAATCATAGTTAATTTCAGTTCATTTCAACTTTAAATGTGGTCGGCCACTCCCCACCTAGCTTTCCCCTCACCCTTCCAACCATCCCCCACATCTGCAGGAGCCAGGACACCAGCTTGTGGGACTCTGTACCCTAAGTATCAGGGATTTGTGTTCCGATTCTTAACTTCTGCTTCTGATTACAGATGTGCAGGCTATAATTCCCACTGACTGAAAAGAGCTTCCAGAGGATTTTTAGATCCAGAGCCTGTTTTATTTTTTTTTCCTTAAATTTTCCCCCCTTTTCCTCTTCCAGGAACCAGACTCAAGAAAAATGATTTCTATGTACAGGTGTTTGTTTGAATGTTAAGTTTTCAATTTCTTTGAGTAAATACCCAAAGGGGTACAATTTCTTGAGTGTATGGAGTATATTTACTCTTCTAAGAAACCACCAACTATCTTCCAAAGTGGATGTATCATTTTACATGCTGTGGATTTTTTATATACTGCTATATTGTACAGGAGCAGAGCACAGGAATCATACTAAATGACATTATTAGAAAAGTCAAAACTATGGAGACAGTAAAAGCATCAGTGGTTGCCAGAGGCTGGGGAAAGCGAAGGATGAACAGGAGGAGCACAGACCACTTTTAGGGCAGTGAAACTACTCTGTATGGTACTATTATGGTGCATACACATCATTATAAATTTGTCCAAAACACAAAATGTATAACATCAAGCGTGAACCCTAATATAAACTATGGACTCTGGACAATAATGATGTGTCAATGTAGGTTTATCAATTATAATAAACATACCACTCAAATGGAGGACATTGATAATGAAAGAGGCTATGCATGTGTGGATGTAGGGGGTATATGGGAAATCTCTGTACCTTCTGCTCAATATAGTTGTGAATACAAAATGGCTCTATAAAAGTCTATTTTAAACACACACACACACACACACACACACACACACACACACACACACACACCCCACAACTAATATGATATGCAATGGTAAAAAACAAAGTTTTTTCTGCTAAGGTCAACAATGAGACAGGAGTCCTATTTTCATCCCTTCTCTTCAACATAGTACTAAACATTCAAGCCAGAGCAATTAGGCAAGAAGAAGGAAAAAAGACATCCAAATTGGAAAGAAGTAAAATTATCTGCAGATGACATGAACATATATGTAGAAAACCCTAAAGAATGCACGCGTGTGCGCACACACACACACACAAATTAACATGCAAATCATTTGCATTCTATACACTAAACAATGAATGATCAAAAAAGGAAAATTAAGAAAACAATTATATTTAGAATAGTATCAAAAAGAGTAAAATATTATGAATTAACTTAACCAAGGAGGTAAAATACTTGCACACAGAAAACTACAACACTGTTGAAAGAAATTAAAGACCTAAAAAATGGAAAAACTCTATGTTCATGGATTAGAAGCCTTGATTTTGTTAAGATTTCAATACCACTCAATGTAATCTTCAGATTAATGCAATTTCTATCAAAAACCCATCTTTCTTTTTTTTCAGAAATACAAATTCCACTTTAAAATTTATGTGGACTCTCAAAAAAACCAAAACAATCTTGAAATGGAAGAACAAATTTGTAGGACTCACAATTCCTGATTTCAAAATTTGCTATAAAGCTACAAGGTGTGGCTGATACTGACTGACACACAGACGTATACCAATGGAACAAAATAGAACACTCAGAAATAAATCCTTTTATGTGTGGTCAAATGACTTCTGACAAATGTGCCAAGACCATTTAATGGGGAAAGGACAGTCTTTTCGACAAATGGTGCTGCTGGACCCTTTTCTTACACCACATACAAAAATTAATTCAAAATGAATCAAAGGCCTAAATGACAGACATATAAGTTTCCAACATAGAGGAAAAGCTTCATGACATTGGATTTAGCCATGATTTCTTAGATGTAACAGTAAAGGCACAGGCAATAAAAATTAGATAAATTGGACTGCATCAAAATTTAAAACTTTTGTGCATCAAAGGATACTATCAAAGTAAAAAGGCTACTCATAGAATGAGAGGATATACTTGCAAATCACATATCTGATAAATTAATATCTAGAATATATAAAGAACTCTTAAAACCCAACAACAAAAAGCCAAACTATCCAATTTGTAAACAAGCAAGGGACTTGAACAGACACTTCTTCAAAGATATATGAATGATCAATAAGTACAGGAAAAGATACTCAATATCACTTATTATTAGGGAAATAAAAATTGAAATCGCAATGAAACACTTTACATTCATTAAGGCTATTTAAAAAAGTCCAGAAAATAACAAGGGTTAATGAAGATGTGTTGAAACTGGAACACTTGTGTACTCCTTGGTGAGAATGTAAAATGATACAGTTACTATAAAAAACCATATGGTTGTTCTTCAAAAAATTAAAAAGAATTACCATTTGATCCAGCAATTTCACGTCTGCATGTATATCCAAACAAATTTAAAGGGGCTTAAACATATACTGTTACACCCATGCTTGTGTCAGCATTATTTATAATAGTTGAAAGGTAAAAGCAACCAGAGTGTTCATCAATGGATGAATGGATAAACAGAACGTGGCATATACAGAAACGCAAGGAAATTCTGACACATACCACAGCATGAACCTTTAAGACATTATACTAAGTGAAATAAGTCACAAAAAGACAAATACTGTATGATTCCACTTATATATAATGTACTTAGCATAGTCAAAAACATAGTGACAGAAAACAGAACAGTGGTTACCAGGGGCTGGAACTAGGGAGAATGGAGTTACTGTTTAATGGGTATGTTTTAGTATGGAAAAAAAAGTTTTATAAATGGATAGTGGTGATGGATACACAACTCTGTCAATGTACTTAATGCCACTAAAGTGTACACTTAAAAATGATTAAAAGGGTAAATTTTATCTTATATATATATACCACAATAAAAAAAACTACTCATCTCCAGTTCTTTTCATTTTCAAACTGATATTCTAGGCTTCTCTCCTAAAAGCAACCATGCTCAACTACTTGGATTCTTTTTCCTAGTATTTAATTCAGCACCTCTATTTGTTATAAAATGCTGCTTCTTGTAGATTTATTAATTACCTACATATTTTCTGATATGGTAGAGGCATGTTACAAAACCACAAAACCAGTAATATCTGCAGAAATATGTTCTCTTAATCTCCCTTAAATAGTAGCATCAAAATTTTGGGTTGAATCGATCATAAAGTTAGTAACTGCTTCCTATTTCTAATTCACTGATTTTTCTAAGAATCTATTGCACCTTTTCCCCAAATATTTCAATGGTAGAGGCATTTTTTTTTTTTTTCTGAACCTCTCTTTTTTCCTGAACTGGTTGCTCTTTAGCTTGTGGCATAATTGTATCCTGAGATTTTTCCTTGTTCCTTGAGTTGGATTCTCTCTTTACTGAAGCTCTTTTCTTTCATGGTTTATTCCCTTGTTTTGCTGGAGCAAATCTTCTAGTAATCTACTAAGAAATGTAGCATGGGTTACATTCTTTTTTTTTTTGTTTTAGTGTTTTCCTACTTTTGCACCTGATTGATAGTTTAGATAGATATAGAATTCTAGGCTGAATGCAGAGCTTACGAAGTGCTGTTCTTCCATCTTTAATTCTATTGCTGAGAAATTAGATGTCATTTATATTTTTGATCCTTTCTAATTGATCCTGAAAGCTGCTGAACATTCTCATTATTTTTGCTGTTCTTAAAGAAGTTTTATAATAATTTGTTACTGGCCTCTTCTCATTTACTGTGCTTGATAATATACAGGTCTTTTCAACATGAAGATTCAAATCCTAAAGAAATTTTCTGATATAATAATACCAGAAAAGCTCTTCCTTATTTACCACACTGTGTGGACCAACACCATATTAGACCCAAAAAAGGACAACAAAAGGCTAGATCAGCGTTTAGTTTCCAGTTTTTTTCCTCTGATGTACAGAATTACATGATTATTAGAGAAATGAGTTTTGGAATCTGGGCTCAACCCTCAACCTCAATATTTGCCAGTTGTGGCACTTGGAAACGTTAACTTCTTTTAAACTATCTATAAAATGGGCAAAAAAAAAAAAAATCAAGTACAGAACAGCTTTTATATTCAGCTGATAATTCATTTTTTACATGCTATTACCATTACCATTACCAAAGGGTGACAAAAATCAGTCAGGTACAGCAACCACTGGCTAAATAAATTTCCATACACATAAAACTTTTTTTAGGAATAACAGATTTGAAAAAGTTAAAACCTAGATAAAATAAATTAGATACATTAAAGCAGATAAAATAAACTTCACATTGATTACTGATTATAAACTAAATGTGTGACTATTCATTCAAAGGAATAAAAGCAGTAGTTATTAAAGTCAGAAGATGACAGATCAAAATACTCCCCAGCATAGTATTTTCTTGGTGAAGTTATTACAATCTAATGTCTGATAATCAAATTTATAACTCCAGAAATTGGACTTTATCAATAAGCTAAAAGATGATCATTCAGCTTCAGTGACTAACTCAGAAGAGAACAATGAAAAAACTAACATGACAGATTAATTTACCACGAAGATATCTTTACAGTTATCAGAAAACTTATCCTCTTCTCAAAAGAGTATTCATTCATACTCTTTCCTAGAACGAGTACTAATATGACTTGGTTGAATTAGTAGTTGGTTAAATAGAGAATTATAGTATTGTGAAGTAGATCATCTTATGAGATAGCTTGTTTAGGACATAAAGAGGACTGATAAACACTCCTACACATAGCAGAGAATACATGTCTGGTGACCGCACTGTTCATTTCCCAGATTCTCCATCTCTCGATTCAAACTTTACTTTCCCCATTCCTTTTTTTTCTATCACCCACTGCAGTTTTTGTTGATGTGTGTCACCAATGACTAAGCCATATTAAACTGTTACTCCCAAGGATCTTTGATGTTAAGTATCCTTCCATGTGTCCTACCTATGAGAAGGCAAATTCATTTCCCTATTTCCAATTTCTTAAGTAGTATTTCTAACAGCCTTGTGTACCACCTATAACTATAACAGAAACCACAAAAAAAAGTAGTTTGGGGCTCTTTTGCAGTTTTTGCAGAAACCAAAATTTAATACTGAACACAATATAAACACGACAAAAATCCAAATGGACACAACTAAGTGCTGCAAAAAGAATGTAAATATACTTTGGTTCAAAGCAAATTGCTAAAAACTAACTACTTATAGCTAGCTCATATAAGAGTGTGTATATATATATGTATACGTGTGTGTGTGTGTGGTGTGTAGGCTTACGTACTTAGATAGCTATTATAAAAAGGATTCTACATCTCTGAATAATGCTTTACAAAGTGCTTTACAACTCATAATATGTAATTCTCAAAGCCACCAAACATTTAAATTTGAAGTCTCCAAAAAAGATACTTTACCATCTGAAAAAAGGTAGAGAATAATCCAAAATTTTACTTTTTAAAAGCCATCAAAGTTCCTACTGATGTTTAATTTATTCATCCATATATATTTTTGCTCAGAAATGAAAAAATATATTGACTATACACAGCAGACACAAAGTCTCTCAAAAAAAAATCATATACTTTTAGGTCAAAATATTTTTTAAAATTATTTAAGTGAGCCTTTTCAATGTGCTTACTTCTGAATTGAATGATAATTACACTAAGAAAATTATACAAAATTATAAAAAACAGTTGTTGGGCTTTGGTATGCCTAGCAATTTCTTTCTGGATCTCTTGTACCAAATACTCCTTTAGGTGCTTGTGTGCTTATGCCCCATTATAAACTGCTCTACATAAAAGTAGATATTATCTATACTTTAAGATAAATACAATTAAGTGAATAAATGCACT
This sequence comes from Eonycteris spelaea, assembly GCA_003508835.1. NCBI lineage: Eukaryota > Metazoa > Chordata > Mammalia > Chiroptera > Pteropodidae > Eonycteris > Eonycteris spelaea. The sequence goes on from PUFA01000162.1 coordinate 1,181,138, forward strand.
CAAGGTTTTTAAACCTAATTTTCAATTTTGAAAAAAAATAAAAAAGACAAAAAATAAAAAATAAAAATACCAGTGCAATGGATCCAGGCATTAACCTGCTGAGGGGCACTTTATATAGAATCCATGAAATCATATCACATATCCCTGTTTATGTAAAAGGTCTGTTCTTATCAAATGAGTTAGCCTATTAAGGTCCCTTAGGTACACTAAGCAAAAAAAAAAAAAAAAAAAAAAAAAAAAAACGGCTGGAGAACACCAACGTAAAATAAAGTTCACATTACAAAACACATCTTTTTCTGTGGTTTTGAAATCTATTCTAAATAAAATACAACAGTAATATAATACATCTATATTCAAAATAGAAAATTAAAGAGTTCTTACCTTACTACGTCATCAATATTGTTCCTGTATACACCTTCAAGTCTTTCTGCAGGAAACCCCATAGCAATAATGTTTGGATAAATATCTGAGTACTTAAGTTAAGGAAATATCTGAAATATAAAACAATACAAACTACATGTACACATTTAAAACATTAACTAATTATAAAAGAAAAAGCTTTCCCCACTACAGCTTATAAAAATATTCAAATGTATTTATTTATAAACCACTACGTGTAATTAAAAAATACAAGTAAATACATTAATTCTAAAAAAGATTCTCAAAATGATAATTTGGCAAAATAATTTTCAGATTCCTCTACTTAGTACATTAAAAATGCACTTAAGGTAAAAGTTACCTTCTTTATTTATAGCGCGCGCGCGCACACACACACACACACACACACACACAAATGAAAACCTCAGATTTTATAAATACTAAAGTGCTCTGAGACAAAAACCAAAATTCAAAATAAAACCAAAAAAAGCTACACAACTTCTAATTTTTCATGGTTATAAAAGGTATCACAGTATAGAGAAAAGCATATACAATTAGGAGTTAGGATGTCATATTTAAGAGCTGGCTATACCTCTAACCAGTTATATAATTTAGACAAGTCACTTAAACTTTTTAGATTTCAATTTCCTATTCCACATGATGATCAGGCTAAGACAACCACTAAGATCTCTTTTCATCCTTAGTATTTATAACTGAACTGAGTTAAAAACCTATTCACATTTCCAATCAAGGTAATCAATATTTAACATGCCCATTCTATTCACTTGTTACACACTATAGTGGGCACAAAAACAAACTTCACTCAAGAATTTTATATCTAACTATAAAAAAAAACCAACAACAATGAATTGTGTCCATCATACCAGCTTTAGAGCTCCATCAATCCTCTCTAATCTCATGATTTTCTGACTCGAATCTTTCGAAAGGGGCCAAGCTAATCTGCCTAAAGCCTCTCTTCAATACCATCGCTTAAGTTCGCCACCCATCAATTTGTGGGCTCATTCATCATCCAAATACAATTCAAACTTCACCAAACAATACAAAATTCACCAAATCCAGTGCCCTTTTCTAGATCTTATTTATTTTCTGCTTTATTCTGCTTTATTATTGAGCTGATTTCAATATTATTTTCAATTCAAAAATAATTATCAAATAATTTAAGAAAATGTATGTATACTCTATGTTCCATCCATAACATTACTATGTACTGACTGGACAGATTTACAGAGTATTTTAAGAAAAAAATGTGCACAATAGGGTATAAATTTGCTACCATTTGGATAAAAGAAATAAATATTTTACAAAAGAAGTAACAATTTTTTTTTGGATAAAAGTAATATTTACGCATATTTGCTTGAATTTGAACTCCACCCCCCAAAAACACACACACAGAGTGATAACTGAGAAACTAATAAAACTGGGTGCTTCAGAGAGAAAAGAAGGGGAAAGGGAGAAGCGCAGACTGAAAACAGGCAGAAACAAATAAACCTAATATCAAAATAATAAACAGGCGAAAGGAGTTATTTCAAGGGTTATTTGGACAATGCAATTTTACTGTATTTCTTTGTAGGAAGTATTCTAAGAATAAAATGAACTACAAAGAAATGTTCAACTTCTTCTGATTGTTTTTTGGTAATATCAGGATTAATATCCTCGAACTTTTTTCTTCATATTGTAGGAAAAACCAATGCTAATAATTTTAAAATTCGTGATTTAGTAGTGTAACAGAAAAGTTTTCATTATAAAATCAGAAAATCAAGTAAAAACATTAATCAAAAATATCACTATAAACCCAAGTTTATAAAAATCTGTATTTTCTAGGTCTTTTCACTGAAATGGCTAAAAAGCACATCACCTTAGCAGTAGTAACACTCCTAGAACTCAGATTTCACCTCTAATATCCTGATACACTAAAAGGTACCAAACTCCTTGGTAAAACGTTCGATGCCCGGTCTGGGACACAAAAGGTACAAGGTGAGTCTGGGATACCTTTCTGTACTAGAGAGAAAGAAAGATGTACAGCGATTAATGATCTATGTCAGACAGAAAAGCTACCATAAAGAACGTCCAATGACTGAAGTTGTGACAACGTGAATATCAAAGAAAAAATATAAATGATAGTAAATTAAAACATCCTGAATAAAATTCCTGAGTCTATAACAATACTCAAAAGGAGAAAAAGAACAAAACAACAAAAATCCTTTCCATTCATCACCTATTAAACTGGCTCCTGGGGATAGTTCTTTACTTTGAAAATTGATAAAGGGGGGAGATTAGTATTTATCCTGCTTTTTCAGTAGAAACTGTATTTCAGGGCTACCAATAGCCTCAATTTGAAAGGACAGCTCTACTTTATAGAAAAACACTAGTTAATAAATGTAAAAAGATAGAATTAGAAAAATCATACTCTGTAAGCCCTAATAAAATTAATTTAAGCAAGGATCAAGAAATGGTACTAAATCAATAGGTGAGTGGATAAGGAATCAACTTTCTTATAGAACCAAAATACCACCACACAAAATACTTTCTATGAAAGCAGACAAATGTAACACTGAGCACTGGGCAGAAAAGACTGCCCTTACCCAATTTCAATGGTCAATTTCAGCATCACCAAGTTAGAGATCACATAACTTTCGATGTGCTAAATATGAAACACACAGTATGATAACCAAGTTATCTTCAACCTGAGAATCCATCAAACGCTTAGATATAAATTTTAATTTACAGAAAACACATGTGATAGAACAAGCTAAATGACATGAGAATAAACTGAACAAATTCAAAAGGCCTATAGGACATGACCCAGTCTCTTTTCAAATATCTTCTTTAAAAATCAAATATCATTTCAAAAGCTGGGAAGGGGAGAGATGCATAACTATTATTTATTTAGAAAGACTTAAGTGGTCTAACAGGCAAGTTCACAGATACAATGCTGTGAACTGTTTTAGACAAACCAGACATAAAGGACGTTTTTGAGCCAACTAATTAATGTGATCGGGGTATCAGACAAGACGAAAATTTACTGAAATAAATAAGTAGACATTAATGACTAAAAAAATTTTCAAAAGAGAATGCAGTGTGATACCATTTTAGTAAAATATGTATATCCATACAGTCACATATAGACAAAAAGATTACAAACTAAAAGTAGTAATTCTCTAGGTGATGAAAATATATTTTTAAAATAATTTTTGTTTGTTTTGTACTTTCTACAAGGTACCTGCATTGTTTTTACAATAGATTTTTTAAATTATGTTTGCTTTATAATGATCTCCAAGTCTATTTACTAAGTATCATGACAAAATATTGTCTTCTCCTGTATGAATGGAAATCATCTATGTAGTTTTTAAAAATGCTGAATTTCTATATCCCCCAAATTATACAATAAGACTTAAATAGCATTTACTATGTGCCAGAAACAATTTTTGCCAAAGAATTCACCCCAAACCTCACAGGTTTCTACTATAAAGATTAAAAATATACATATTAGGATATTATTTTTAACATCACAAATATTAGCTATCATTTATTATTCTCAAATAAGAAAGTAGACCCATCTAAAAATATAGCTTAGTTAATTATCAAATGTTTTGGGATATTATGTCCATTCATGAGGGAAAAACACAGAAGAGAACGAAGGCTCAAATCAAGGTTATATATAGCAGTATAATTCCTGAAAGTGAACAATATTTACTTTTTAACTCTGTTTTGGAGCACATAATTAGAAAATGGGAAATAACAGTCAAACAAAACAAACAAAACAAAAAACCAGGCATCAGTAAAGAACCCAAAGCAGTAGGAGCCACCCAATCTAGAATTCTTATCTAAAAAATTTTAGTCAAAAATATCAATTCAAATCATCCAAGTTTTTCTGAGCAATGCAACAGAGAACTATTTTTATTGGAAGAAATAACTATTGCTACTAATAAACTTACCTAACCATTAATTTCAATGAGAATGCTAGTAAAATTTTAGCCTTACAGAAAAGCACAGAAGTATAAAGCCCTTTGAAATGCAGTCATTTTAATGAGGACTAAATTCAAATTTATTCTTGCACTATGAATACTAACAAAGTAAATAAACTTGGTTAACTTAATTAAAGTATTTGTCTATAACTGCATAAATGGGAATGTTATATACTCGTTAAAGTAAATTCAATTGGCCTCCTCCCTCCTTCACTTACCTAATTATTCAAACACACATGGAACCCTCTATGGTAGGAGAACTGAGAATTTAAGGCTAAGCAAAGACTACTGTACTCAAGGGGTTACTTATTCTATCAGGGAAGACAGACACAGACCTACAATTGTGCCAAAGGCCCTATTATGGACATATTAAGATGTTTTAAGAGGTAGAGATAAAGCAATTAATTCTGTAGGGGCAGAGATAAAGCTTCACAAAGTAGGTAATATGTTAGATAATCCTTAAAAAGACAGACATCAGTAGACAAAAAAAAAAAAAAGACAACAAAAAAACAGTAGTTACAACATTCCAGGCAGAGGATAGAGCAGAGATATGAATATACATAAGATATTCTGAAAAAAAGTGAGCAGTCCAGTACAGCTCACAAAGCTTTATGGAGAAGGCAGCAGGACTGAGAGAAGATTAGGTCTAGTTTTGCAGATGCCATGGCAGGGAGGTTCGATTTAATCATATGGATAAGGAGACAAAGGCCTGGATCAACATGGGAGCCTCTTGCTGAGCAACAATCCATTGCCCTGCAATCTCTTGCAGAGTAACAAGCAATCCTTCCTTTAAATAGAATCTAGGAATTCAGTCTTAAGGTTTCATTTTCCTCATATTCTCACCTTTTTTAATCATACTGTTTAAGATTCTACCCAAGACTTTGGTATCCATCATAAACTAGAAAGAACACGTGCCAGACAGTAGGCTAAATACATTCTTATTTAATCCTAAAAATCCTACGAAGTAATATTACCATTTCATAGGTGACAAAATTGAGGGTCAAAAAGACTGGGTAATTTGCCCAAGGTCCTGAAGCCAGTAAGTAGTAAGTTATGACTCAAATTCATTATATATATATAACTCCAAAGCCCAAGCTTTTCATACCACACTGCCTCACAAAAGATTACATTTTTTAAAATTTCAAAGTCATTAAAAATATATAAAATTTTCAAGAAAGTAGGTCTAAATTAACTAATTAAATGTTGAAACTGAAAATCTTCTAAAAGACAACACAAAATCCTACTGACATTTCCAAAACTGAAGTCAGCAACCAATGGGTGCTGAATTTTGAGTCAAATATTCCTTATGCCAAGTATTATACCAATAAACAAAATCCTTCTAATGTAACTGCTTTGCTTCCTCACACTTTAAAATTTTTGACATGTTTTTAGATAATCCAAACCAAGTAAGACAGAGAAATATGTACAAATATAATACAGAGTAGCCTTAACCTGTACTTACAGGATATACTTTTGAATAAGCAGAGTGTTTAACATGAAATTTTCATCTAATGACTTGTAAGTGTTGAGCATAATTATACTAACTAGGTCATGGAAGGAAGCCAAGTATTTTTGCTATTCAGTGATCTACTTGCAGTCAATGTTCTTAACCATGGTTAAAAACATGTCCCTAGACAAAGCTAAGCTGTGTTGGACCTGAACCCCAATTACATTTACTGTGTAACCTGGGGCAAGTTAGATCCTCTCTCTGTGCGCTAGTTTCCTATGTAGAATAGGGCTAATAAAAGCACTTATCATATAGGACTGTTATAAGGATTAAACGAGTTGATATATAAATAATGCCTAGAACACAGTGATAGTTGTCTATCAACTGAACAATGGTACAGTCCTAGACCATAATACCCACTGTAACTATTTGGCTATTTTTCAACATCGACTTATTAAATAACCAAATCTTCCCAAAGGAGATCAAAGTCTCAAATAAACTTTAACTCTGAAATCTTTACTGTATCAATTTGCCATATACAAAATATTACTCCAAAAGGAAAAAAGAGCCTTCTTTCCCCATAAAATAAGTGGTTATTAAAAAAAATACATACATGGTATTTTTTGATCTTACTTAGGATGGATAGCCACAATAGCTATAGATACAAAAGTCTTTTTCCCCACCTCTGAGGAAATATGTTCAATGTGTTTTGTTTTGAGGTATAATTTACAAAAAATAAAATATACAGATTTTAAGTAATTAGTTGAGTTTAGATAATTATATGTTATCATTCGGACAGTCTTTTTACCATTAAAAAATGATAACTACGTTCTAAAATTTGTCCATGTAAGTCAATTTAACCCATAATATAACTGACCTATTATAAAATAATGTGGCTACTATATGAGCTAAATAAAATTTTATTGACTATTCTAAGTACCCATTCATAAAATAAAACACGAAAAATGTTTCAAGTTACATCTAATTAACAAAACAACTTTTAGAAAACCACTTTAGTTGAGATCTGAATTTATCTTATCTCAAAATTTTATCTGAACCTAAATTCAACCAGAATTTTCAAAAAGAAAATAACTAAAAATAGCTCCCCAACATTATCTTACAAATGTGTCCCTGATATGTAGAATGAATCTTATTTTAAGTATGATTACTGAAAGTAAAACAAATACTACAAAGCTTTTTGTAGTATTCTATACCATATTTTATATTATATTCTTATCCCTAAAACCTTATAAAACGCAGCGCTAGTATACAAACCAATAACTGTTTTTCTTGCTATAATTAAGAAAAAATATTTCCATAGATCACATAAGCAACTTTTAAAATTCTAGCTACCTGAAAGTTACAAGAACAACATGAAGCTATAACATACATAGAACATAACTGGCCAAAAAGAAAGTGACATATTTAGAGAGGTAGTGATCAAAAAAGCATCAAAAGCAAATCTGAGGTTGCCTGGCTCATAAGAGGAACACTAAGCTAAACTAGCAGCAGGAGTGAAAAAATAGAGTCAGCCTAACAAGAAAAGACAACAAGAATTGAAGCAAATTAACAAATACCAATATTTCACTATTAATTTCATTTCTGGAGTTTTTCCCCAGTTTCTGTCAGTGATTTAAATCAACACTTAAAACTCAGGAGAGGAAAAGAAATTCAATTGTTGATTCATAAGCTGCCTCAGGTTCACATTTCTCTCAACAAATTAACAAGTTTAAATTTAACAAATACTTTCCAAGCATGTCCCAGTTACATCCATATTATTATCTCTTCTAATCGAATTATGCTTTAAATACTAGCCACTCTCATGGATGTCTACAACTTTCTCATTTAATATTTTATATTTCTTACTAGATTTTATTTTTTCCTATTAAGTGTGCTAAATATTTGGATCCAGTTTCTAAACTGAAGATTCATATTGAAGAAAAAAGCAGAAATAGAAGTTCTTGAATTCTCTAGTTGATAAAGTGTTAATTGTTCATAAAGAACAATTTGTCCTAACATATAAGGCATATAATCTTCCTGTACATACCAAATTCATGCAGCCTAAAATCTCATTTTCTAAAGTGAAAGGGTGTATAGGTTCAAAAGCTTGACATACAGAAATTTTAAGAGGAAGAACGCTCCCCAAAATGAAGATTTTACAAAGAAATAAAGAAAGGCCAGATACAACATAGGACACAGGAACATTTAAATATTTACTAGGACTTAGGCCCAGTGCTAAGTACTTAATGCATATTGTCTTTAATATAGACTAGATTTCATTCTCAGTTTCGTAACTTAAAAGCGTATAACGTCAGGTAAATTATTCACTATTTCTGGGCCTCAAATATTTTTGTTTTCTTTTTCTGTAAAATAAAAATAACACTTGCTGTAACTCCGTTACTGGCTGCTTCAGGAATCAAATGAGGTATCTGGAAATATCTTTAAATCTATTAAAATTAAATGGCTCTATAACTATAAAAATAAGTTGTTCTTATTTGAGGCTGCATGAGTTAGAACTGTCCTGTTGTTTAATTTTAGTTTAAATGTCTCATTATAAGGCAACTCAATATGGTGTTTTTATAAAGAAAAAAAAACAATAAATTAACTTAAATTCATTTTAGCATAAATTTTAGTTTCTTTTGAACTTTTTAATTATCTGCTAGTAGTGCCAAACCAGAAAGCAAAAATGACTGCAAAATAATTTATGAACTCTATTTAAGTTTTCTATTCCATACATTTCAAACGAGCCTCACAGCTTTAATCATTTTATATTTTGCCAACCCATCTTGACTGAACAATTTACACATATTTTTTCTTTGAAATAGAAGTTTAGATCTCACTTCTAAATGAAAACTTCTCATTTTTCAAAGGTAATATCAAGAATTTCTAGTAATTCTCCTACTTAGTAGGAATAAATTACAAATTGGTTCATTTGGCAAGAAATCTACAACTTGTAACAAAGAGCCATGAAATTGTTGTACCTTTTATTCTGGCAATCCTACTCTAACAATGTACTCTAAGAAAACAAACAGAATGTAAACTATATAAAGACATTCACAAAAGTGTTTATAAAAGAAAAAAATGAAAATAACCCTAACATTACCCCAAGCAAAGAATGGTAGTTAGCCTGATGAAATATTACCCACATAGCTTTAAAAATGACAAGCACTCACTGACAGATAAAAGTTTGTGAAAAAGAACACAGAACAGTATAAAAACACTGATTACAAGTATGTAATTATGAGCCTATGTATGTACATTAACGAATAGGAAGATGCTCTTCAGCGACAAACATCTGAAATAGAACATTTTTTCTGCTGAATTGTTTAAATTTAAGAATCGTTTTAAAAGCATTTCAAGTGAGATATAGTCAGATTACACTCAGTTCAAAAAAATATTTTTTCAAGGAAGAATGGAGGCAATCTGAAATTTAATTTAAGCAAATTAATCTGAAATTTAAATTTAAGCAAATTACAAGTACAGAAAAATATCAAGTCTCTGATAATGCTAGCAATACTCTTAAACCCGAAGTACAATTCTTTAGTGTATTAGCTGAGGCATTAGTAATCCCCTCAACTAATTTAATCAATTTTTCTTCAGAGTAGTTAATTCTAAATTAATGTATCTACAACTATTCAAGCCTACATCTGTAAACCTCTAAAAACTTAGATTGCCTAACTAACTGGTTTTAACGAGAGTACCAAACAATTACCTTCTTCCTAGGTCTCTGGATGAATACGATAAGACTGATTTCCTGTTTCAGAACTCTGCTGCTGTTAAAATACACACACCCCTCTCTACCGTTTTGCTCCCACTAAAAAACAATCATACAAAATATGGCTATAACTTATAACAACTTTCAAAAAGATTATCATTTCAAAAACATGCATGAGACATACTTGTCATTATATACTTGCACTAAGCCAAATGTTAACTCTAATTTTCTAGAGCAAAATCATCATAAAGCGTATGAAAAATCCTAAGTTAAAATTATAATATTGATCCAGCATTACTATAAAGTACATGAGGGTATCTTTATGCTTCAATCTTTTATTCTGTTAGATTTACAAGTTACTTCTGTACTATCATTCTATTATAAAAGCTATGTTTTTATCATTTATTTTACTAGAAGCGACTATCTAAAACATTAGGTTTTAACTAATCTAGCTATGCAAAATCTAATAGCTATGCAAAATGCCTTTGAAAAGAGGCATTAACTTTTACAGAAAAAAAGAGATTCAAACAGTTAAGGTACAGAAGATGCCACAGGGATGTGTCAGTAATTTGAGAACAAAGCCTTGTAATAATACTTAGTGCCAATTCACTCAGAATTGTTAGCAAACTGCATTCTGGGGGGCGGGAGGGTGGGGAGATTCCAAGATTTCCAACTGCATCGATCTTTTAGATGCAATCATGAGTTAATTTCCTAATATTCAAAAACTACTACACACAAACGTATTAAGAAAACAATTTTCTAATAAACATGGGTCTCTGGCAGTGGGTTTTCTTTTTCTTATTACGCCGAGACTACAAAATTTTAACATTTACTTCTAACAATCAAATTTACTTTTCAAAGAAAGTGCTGTTAATTTGAACTATTTTAAAGGAGAAAACCTCCAAATAAGCATGTTGCTGATTGCTTTATTTTATATTTGGCTTTAATATAATAAAATCGAGTATCTCTATTCTATATCTTAAGCCAGGAAATCATTTGCCTAAATGCAGTATTTTAATCTGGATAAGAACAATATGAACTAGAATTACATGTGGGTTTTAAAATATGAAGGCACACATAAGGCATTCATTACTACACTGGTAAAACTGTATTACTGATTTTATAATTGCCTTGTTCTAATATCGCAAAATACGATTCATTCCCACTGAAGGTATTTTAATCATTATATCAACTTTATAATCACTTGAATAAGGTTTTTCAAAAAACTCTGAAATTATACATATACTAAGATACTGATTAAAATTCATATTTTAAAATTTAATAATATGCAACTTTAAAATACACTAACAGATATGAGAGTAAGTCTACATTGCTTGGTCTGAACAGAACACGCTTAATTTCAGTCAGCTATCTATAAATGCTTTTACCTGAAGAGATACTATTTTAGTATGAATTCAATTATTGCAACTGGGAAACATACACAATTACTAATCAAAATTACTTGTGGAATATTCTTATTCAAAGGAGAACATACTTAAAAATTGGGGGCTGAAATGTAAAATACCTACTTAAGGAGTCAACTCTTTCAACCAGAAAACAAACTTAAAAAACAAAGTTTAACATACAGAAAGACAAAAATATCAATAGTTAGATGGGATAGGTAGAAATGAAAACAAGGATAAGGAGGACTTTTAAAATTTTAGTATTTGGATAAAAATCTCACCTACATATGTGTCTCACTTATTAAGAGATATAATTTATGTACACATTTTTTTTTTATCCAAAAAAGTTCCAAAAAAGTATCATTCTATTCATGGTCTACAATTCAGGCCTGAACAATTCTATAAACTGAAGCTAGTAAAATAATCTATTTCAATCAGAGAGTAATGTGGAATTGGCAAGATGTTCCTAATACAAAAAATAGAGGCCCTAGACACAAAGTTGCATTTTAGAACATAATCATATCTCAACTATTATATCTGATCATATTAATCATTTGGCATGAAACAAACTTCTCAGTAAAAAAACAATGGCAACATAATAAAAAAAACAAAGTAGATTAAAGTCAACCAGATCCTATTAAGCCCAATATGCAAGTTTAAAGACTTCCATGCAACCTGACAAGACCAAGTGCTTACCGGTAAAAGAAAAAAAAGAAAATTAAGTATATAAACACTTTTGCAGTGGTTCAAAATACAACAGAAAATTTTAAAAGGGAAGACTTGTTTACTAGCATACATACAAGAATTGAGTTATAGAAGAAAAAAGAGAATCTAAGAACTATTTAAAGCAAATTTTTAGGGAATACTTATTAAATCAATTGATTTTTATAATAATGAATTCCTATATATCAACTGTTAAGAAAACAAGTTTAAAAATATCAAACTCTTGTATAACTATCTCAAGTTAAAACATGTTTCCACTTAAATACCCAATCTTGCAAAAAGTAAATGACTAAAACCCAGATACATTTTCACTACATAATCTTTAGTTCTCTATCAGTATCTTCATATTTTAGTAGAAAAATATAGACACCAGCATAACAATTAAATTTGATTTTTGTAAAATTTTAAAAATTTTGCTGGTCTCTAAAAGTCATAATTAAAAGGCAATTTCAAAAACAGAAGTGTCAAAACCACTTATATCACTAGATTATCTTAACTTTTTCCTATAAGTAACAGATGGCAAGCCTTAGTTCTTGGACACTACACAATAATCACAATCTGTGTGACCTTTTCAGTATTAAAAAGAATCCAAAATAGCCTTCTTAATAACTAGCACCTTAGCAAATTTTACATTACTACATATAATCTTGCCCACAGTGGACAGAACCTGATATGCAAAACTGTATCATACTTTGTGTATTAAATTTTTTATTTTATATAAATTTCCTACAAAACTAGTCTATGAAAACTGTTCAGATGTTAGCTTGCTTCTTGAGTTTTCAAAAACATACATGCATACACTCATAAAATATTTTTGCCTTGACTATGTTTTGATTAGCACCCAGAAGGTATATACTACATCTAGATCAAAATTTTCTTGTTTAAGAACTGAAGCAACTTTACCTCATTTGGAAAAACATCACTGACAAGTAATTTTGTTTAAAAAAGAACCTGTTTCTTCCTCAATATTTTTTTTATTCTAACTAAATGAATTAATAAATTCATTTAGAATTATCATTTGGTTAAGGTTAAAATTACTTCCCTTTTTTATAGTTATGACACTTAAAAATGGTATCTAACAAACATGCAATTTTTGATCACAAAATTTAATTTTAATCATAAATGCAAATACACAGCAAACCATCAATTAATATCACTAATTACAGAGGCAACTATGCAAATATAAACTATATCACTCAAAATATGCACTAGGGAACAGTAAAATCATGATGAGCTATACCCTTTCCTCATTACAGACAGGAAAGCAACAGTTACAATTACTTCAACATAAAATGATGTAATAGTTTATTCAAATTACTTTTATATTCACTTTAATTTCAACACAAATATTCCTACAATAGGAAAAAATGTGACAGATTGTGTTTAAATTTCATCTCACCTAAATAAGTAAAATATGCTTAAATTTTAAATATGTAATATGTTCCCTATAAATAAGAAAAAAAGCTTCAAGATTCCAACACTTCAGCTATTCTTTGTGTAACGGATTATGATTTTGTGAATCAAATCATGAAAATCTTTCCTAATATTTAGGCCATCTTAAATCCACTCTAAAAAAAAAAATTCTGCAAATAGAAGGAAAAAAATAATAGCTAAATACTGGAAATGAGTTTAATGTATAAAACTACAGGGAAATAAATATTTTTGATGACTTCATTTAAAAATCATCATTTGAAGCAATTATGAGGTTGCGCTTTGGAAATTGTTCAAACACACACACCCCTAGTAAGTTCACTATGCTAAATTACATTTTAAAACAGATGTATCTGAACAAACTAGAAGCTATAGAAACGAAGTTTCAGAGAAATAGGACGAGTAATGTTTTTAAATTCTCTTTAATTACTTATGCTCTTATTTTAAAAGTTTTCTTCAAGTACAAGCAAGTGGAGTTTTTTATTCATACATTAAAATAAGCCTAATTCAATTTAATTACAGTAATAGGTGCTGTTTTTCTTAACAAATTTGATAAAATATCAATATCTCTGAATATCTCCTGTAATTTCAAAAAGAATAACTCAGTCAAAACTTAATTTCATAAGAATTTTTAAAAGAAGGTTTGACATTTTATTCTATTTGTGCAAAGTGAGAAGCAAAGTAAATTGTAAAATCAAGCAAACAAAAAAATCACAGCAAACAATCTATTCCTAGAACACTTTCGTAATTATGTTTGTCTGCCCTAAAAACAAAGCAAAAAAAATTGCAGAATCCACTAAGCTACTCCCTTGGCATCTTCTCATATCTAGACTATTCTAAGACTCAGTTCCAAACTTTTCCAAAAACTTTACTTTAGTACAAGTTTTTAATTTAGATAAAGCAAGCTCTTTAATTCGACAGCAAATTTAGGGTCTATAAAAGAATGTAACACATGCATCAGAGAACTTTAGAGTCAATTCTACTTTTTTCCTCTGGAAAGATATGAGTTTTCATAACTTGTCAAAATTTGCCATTTTACATCAGCACATTTAACTTCACCATATCTGACTGTAACAAAAGCACTTTAGAATAAAGAAGTGTAAGATTAAGGAATGCATTAAACAACAAAAAACAAGTATACCAAGAACAAATTACCTCCCAACGACTACATAAGTAAAGGAAACACGCTAAGGGTTACTTCAAAAACTGGCAATAATAAAAAAAAAAGTTTATGTTTTTAAATAAAGCATACCCATCCTGTTAGAGTAGTTCTATGTAACATCCTTCTGAATCTCATGCCGTGCATTACACCTGCACATGGTTACTGAAAACATCTTAGCCTTTTTAAACAGAATCTGAAAGCAACAATTTCATATCAGCCTAGTAACACATGAGCCTTCTTCAAATCTTTTTGTTACCAGGGATATCTTTTGTGGACAAAGTTCTTACTATAAATAACACTAGCCTAGCAGCAGTCAGAAAACCTAAATGTTAACAGCCTAGCTCCATCATTTATCAGCAATTTCACCTTAAATTCCACAACCTATAGGCAAAGGTACTGACTTTCATAGAATATTATACTTATTACATACCAGATGCTTTATACCTCTAACCCAGGGTTTCTCAACCACAGTACTATTGGCAATTTGGGCCAGATAATTCTTTGTTGTGGGAGGGGCTGTCCTGTGCACTTTAAGATGTTGAGCAGCATAGCATCCCTGGCCTCTACCCACTAGACGCCAATAGCATCCCTGCCCTCTTTACCTGCCAGCTGTGACCACCAAAAATGACTCAACTTTGCCAAATACCCAGACAAGATGAGAGGGGATCATCCTAGTTAGCAATCAATATTCTGAAAATATCTAAATTATACTTCTAACAAATCTACAAAAACAATCCAACAAGGATTTTGAAAATTACAGATGTAGAAACTAGGATTCAGGAAGGTTAAGTAGTGTATCTTTTATTACACAACTGATCAAGAGGCTAAGCAAGGATTTAAACTAGACTTTAGACCTGATTCCCAAATCTATTCTTCTTTCATTCCACTATACCACCTTTCTAAACTCATTGCTTCATTTACAAAATCAGGATATTTCACAAATCAAATGCAATAATGTGTAAATTCTATTAACCTAAAGGAGATAATGCATAAAGATTTGCTTGACTGGAGACAATGTAATACAGTAGTATACAAAGTATGATCCCCAGACCACCAGCATCTGCATCACTTTGGGAACTTGTTAAAAACACAAATCCTAGGCCCCAACCCAGACCTAATGAATCAAAAACTCTCAAAGCACGACAAATAATCTATGGTTTAACAAGCCCTCCTTTAGGGACTATTCTGATAGTCCCTAAAGTTTGAGAACCACTGATGTATAACATATTCGGAAAAATATTCCACCAGGTGCTTCAAAACCCGGCATCCTTCTTTGGACTCCATCTTCTACCAGCTTTTAACGAGTTACTAACTCTATTGGAGCTACCATTCCTATAGCACCAAAAAAAAAAAAAAAGAAAGAAAAAAGAGGAAGCAATGCTTGCCCTATATCTTAGGTTGTCTCCTTTTTTCTTTGCCAAGTCAAATAAACTAATGACTAAGAAAAGGCTTTGTTTAAAAAAAAAAAAAAAAACACTAAACAAATATAAGACATCGCTACGGCGTACGCTAGCTTATTCTATTAATTAAAAATTTTAAAAAGTCCTTCTGATTCAAGTCCTCATTTTTTTGTTTCATAAATAAAAATGTTAAATGAATTCTATGACACAGCTAAATTAAGCCTGGCAAAGCAGTTATCACATTATGGGGGGGCAGGAGGGGAGAAACAGAGAAAAACCCAGGCATCCTACTTTATCTCTTAAAGACTCAGAGTAAATAAAGTAATTCAGAAATACACATTTAAAAAATACCTAGAAATCAAGCTTAGTAACATCCCCCAAACTTCATTTTAAAAATAGAAAAAACGTTTCAATTCTATTTATTTATCTCCAATCAGTTCAGAGTAACTAGAATACTCAAAAAAAAAAAAAAAGTCTAATTCATGAGGAAAAGATTTTTAAATGGAAAAAAATTGCATACATTTTAAAATAGTTGTTTGCAACTATGATCATGTATGCTGTATTTATAAATCACTTTAGGAATACATTCGATTTGAAGAATACCTAATTCAAATCACAAAGCATTTCATACTACCTTAAATTATCTTCTTTAAAAGAACAGAAGTATTAAAGATATAAAAAGAATGCAATTCTTGCAATTATTACTAAAGAAGAGATGACCTTAATGTTTTTTAGTGTAAAAATCTACAAAAATCAAAGGAAATAAAATTAAAAACTATTCTGAAGGGCTTTAACAATATTAAATCAACTGTAGTTTTGGGTTGTGATTTAAAGCAAAACATATGTGCATGTAGCATTAAAGAGACACAGAAAGTGAGAGAGAAAGCATTTTAGACAACTCAATTTTCCCAGATGTCAAAATGCACAATTCAATCTACATCCTAGACTTGGACCAAAATACAGCCAGTTTTACAACACATAACAAAATATGTAAAAGTGACATAATCAGTCACATATATAATTAAACAGGACACCATTCATTCTGCAGTGTAAAACAAATAAACAAGCACTGAAAATCAAGTGTTTCACTATTGAGGGTACTGTGATACACTGGGAGACCAATAAAGGCAAAGAAAAAATAATGAATCCTTGCACACATAATAGTCTTTACTAGGAAGGTCTCAAGCTTATTCCATCCTTCCCCTTATTGGATAAGAATAAATGAAATAAAGAAATCCTTTAGCTCTTTCTTCCCATTT
Organism: Eonycteris spelaea; assembly: GCA_003508835.1. Classification (NCBI taxonomy): domain Eukaryota; kingdom Metazoa; phylum Chordata; class Mammalia; order Chiroptera; family Pteropodidae; genus Eonycteris; species Eonycteris spelaea. The sequence goes on from PUFA01000162.1 coordinate 1,198,042, forward strand.
CTAGGGCCTAAAATTTTACTGGGAATGTTGATTAAAAATGAAAATAATACATAGTACAATGGTTTAACACTGTATTTCAATTCCAATATTATATTAATGCACTGCCAAAATATATTAAGTGTAAATAGTATTGTAATAAATGCAACTGGCATTCAAAGTTGCATGATTCCCCCAAAATCTGAACTGAAAAAGAAATGCTGAGAACTAAACCTTTTTTGATAACCAGTTTACATCATTCTTATATTGTACATTTAAAGTTTTCTTTCGTTTTAGGTGGAGATTATTTTTTGTGGCTAAAACCGCATAATATTTAAGTTGAGCTATCTTGAACACTAAAGAAAATTTACTATTATAACAAATTTTTATTCTAAAACTTCTACTTTAGTATGCCATAATAGGCAGTTTTCATCTTACCTTAGTATTTTAAAGCAAATACTTTTGATTAACTTCTTTGGTTAATAGTATGAGGAAGCAGAGCTTTACATTCTATTTATGATGAAACAGCAAAATCAAAGACATGTCATACTCAGAGCTCCTAAAGGAATGCCCCTATTTTAAAAAAATACCCAGAACCTGAATCAATTCAAATTCTAACATCCAAAACTGAGGAAATTCAGTTATAATCGCTGCTCCTCCCATAAATGAAAAAAATTTCTCATACATTGGTAATCTGAAATTATAATTTTTAAAAGGAACAGGTACCATTTAAGTATTTATAATATGGCAGGTACTATGCTGACTAATATTATCTCTTTATTCTTCAAGAAAAACTTTATAGGTAGCTACCATTATCTCCATTTTACAGATAAAACAGATTAAGAGGGTTAATTAACCTATTCGAAGTCATCCAGCTACTAAAGGGCAGAACCAGGATTTTCACACAGGTATAGTCTGGCTCCAGAGCACACTGCCACCCTAAAATCTAAAATGAAACAATGTACACACCATCTGTAGATAAAACTAATATTCGATATTTTAATGTAATCTAAAATAGATTTAACCTTATTTGAAAATTCTAAAACAGTATCCACCAAGGTAATCTCTTCTTTAAAGAGAAAAAAAGTTCATTTTCAGGAAACATTATGGTTCTTTGTTAATTTTTTATTTTTTACACACATTCACTGTGAATCTAACTTATAAGCGTTTGAATATTGTGTGTAGTCTTCTTTCCACACTACATAAAGATTAAGAATCTTTTGCTGGCAGGTACAGCCACAGTATCCATTTGTCAATATTCTCAACATTACCACCAAGTGTACACCTAATAAACTGAAGTTATCCACCCATCTCTTCAATGACAACTGTTGCAAATAAAGATAATCTGCCTTAACAATACTTGAACAAAGTTAAAACCTCCCGTTCAAAATTAATTCACCACTAAATTATGTTCATTCTTCTTATAGTAAATTTTCCAACAGCATTTTTTATTCCAGTGCAAACTATTTTGAAAGAACCAAATTGCTAATACCTTTTCTCTAACCAATGAAAAAAATTGGAAAAATTAGGGGATGGGTGAATATTTAAATCCAATATATTAAATTCTCCTTTCCTGACAAATTAAAGTATTTTACTTTAGTAATGCATATATTCAACATTTACAAAGAGGTTCATTATTCACAGACCAAAACACTTTGACTACCTAGCAAATACGGCCTATATTAAAGATGAAAAGATATGTTTGCTCAATAAATCCTTATCAACATAAGGTTATTCAGTCTAACCTCAAAATTACTGATATCTCTGATAAGTGCACTAATTTCAAAGCAACCAGATAGAAAGCAATTATAAAACAGAACTGAATATTTCCCGAAACCATTACTGACCCCAAACATCTTAAATCACTATCCTTAGAACAAATCCTAACACCTTTCCTTAATAAATTCAGGCCACAAAAGAATTCTCCAATACTGACTTTTCTTAAAATCAAGTTTATCTAACAGAAAAAGAGAAAGAGAAGAAAAGATGAATAAGAGTGAGGGTTCTATAAAATAGAAATAAAAATTCAGAACTAATCGTCTCTACAGAAAAAAAATATACCAAATAAATGTCTTATACTATCATTAATAACATATCTTCTGGAAGGTAAATCCTTATAGTACAGCCAAGGCCTTACATTTCAAGTAACTGAAAAACTGTCATGTGCATGCACATTTCTAAATTTCTCGTTACAAACTCCAATTTCACATACATTAATATAAAAACACTTCCTATTCTTTTGTCTTACAAAAAGGCTGAAGTAAAAATTTTAAAATAGAATATTTACTTAGTGTGAATTAATGCTGAAACTTTGTAAACTGATTTTCCCATAATTAATACTCCTGCATCAAAAGTCACTGAAGTGATTACTTAAGCGCCTTAAAAATTATTGAAGTATTAGCTTATCACCAAACAAAAATACCAATGGGGCAAATCTCAAAATGAGAACACTTGAAAATAAGAACTGAAGACTTCACTTCCAAAAAGTAAGAAATTTTGTAACATTAATATGTGTTCTGCAGAAGCAAGCACAGAATTTTGTAACATTAAGAGGTTTGTATACTGTGTTTATTAGGAAAAAGCAGATATATTGTTCCATACAAAAATTAAAATATCGCAAATTACTTTTCTCATGTTAAAATTCTAAAAGGTAATATACACAAATGCATCTTTCCCTATCTTTCTAAAACTGAATTTAAAACTAAGGTGGTGAATTTCATCATATTTTTCAATGCTTATTCTTAGTATTTGAATATAAGCAATGTAAATCTGCATTAATGACAGTAATACTGTGCAAATATTTACAATGAACAGCAATAAAATTCTTTTTTCCTTACATTAAGTCATATAAACTATAAATTACTCCCTTTTCATATGAGCTTTATTCTTGAATAAGCTTTATGAAAATGAAGTCTGTAAATTATCACACAGCATAGCCCAGTCATGTTGTACAGGAAAGAAACAGAACTTAGTATATATACATAACAGTGTAAAACAAAAATTGTGAATAAAATTTTTAAAAAGCCTCAAAGTATGGTCGTTTCAGTTATCACTAACCTTAAAAGAATACAGCTAATTTCAATAGTCACCATATTCTGTACGTTAAAAACATTCCCTTTGAAGGCTAATAACAAACTTATCAAACAATAAAAATAAAACAGAAGTCTAACGTTTCTATGAAATCTACAGACACTATATATTTTATAGCCTCATGTTCAGCACTGCTTTCCAAACTAACATTATGAATAAAACCTTACCCAAAAACTATTTTTAGAATTCAATCTTGCAAAAATCTTTTACAACCGAATTATGGTCCTCAATTTTCCTTTGAGAAATCATTTCATTATTAATTAATCTATCAGATAAAAGTTGCTTTTATAAAAGAATTTAATTTTCAACAGGGTAGCTACTAAAATAGATCCTACAACCTGCCAGAGACAAAGTCTTCAATGGCCACTTTAATTTTTTTCCCCAACAATAAACACAACACTAAAGTGAAACCAAGCAAACCAAAGTGCTTTGGTATACCAAAATTATTGGAAGTGTAACGATCAAAAAACAAAACAAAAAAAAACAACACTTCATTGACTTTTTCCTAAGTGATTTTTTCGTATCAACATTTGGCTCAATAAAACCACAACTCTAGAAATTAAGTGTTATTAGTCATTTGATGCAATATTTGACACTGCTTTCTATGCATACCATAATGAAAAATAGAGTTTTAAAGAAAGTTTTAAGTCACATAAATTTCACATATAGAGATACACATACTCTAAAATAAAAGGAGAAATAGCCAACCACCTCACTACTCACATATAAGAACCTGGTAGAATTTTAGTCTTATAAACCTGATAATTTTAAATCAAATGGGTAAAGTAAAAATCGCATGAGCATACTTTGATTACTAAAAGCAATCTGCCTACCAAAGGCAGTCTAGAAATTTTTTTGAATAGGGACTTTAAAAAAAAAATTAAATATTTCATTAATTTGTTCTGATACATCTAGATGATTGTCAATTCATACCTACAGTGCACTACTTCTGAAATGTTACAAATGATTAATTCCCCATAATTAATTATCTTGTAGGCAAGCAGGTCAAGTTCAGCCTTAGTAAGTTTTTCAATTAATGTAATCTCCAAAATTTCCAATTATTTTTTCCATTATTGTTTTTAACTTAGAAACTGTTACATTTTATGGGCTGTAAAGCTATTTCTTTGGAAACTTTCATCGTCATTTCAAAATAAAAAACTTGGGAAAAATTAACTGCGTACATTTATGTGCAACTACAAAATCCAAAGGAATAAAACCTCTTCAAATAGAAAACGTTTCCTTAAAAAAAAAACTTCCCCACAATTTGTAGCATATACACGTTGGTGTTAGCGTCACTCAACCTTAAGCAAAATAGTTATTGATATTTGCTAAGAAATAATTTTTATGAATATTAACATTTAGGCAATTACATAATTTAACTAAATATTAAACTGCTACAATTTACACTACCAAGATTTTGGCCTTAATAAAACGCTTCGGTCACCTCAGATCAATAATCTGATTGTTTTTCATGCCTTATACACAAGCCTACGAGTAACCCTTCAATTCCTGTAATACTTTCCATTTTGCAAAAAGGAGGACTCTATCCCCATCCTTGATCAAAACTAGTTTATTATATCTGAAACTGCAAAGATTTAATGCCTTTCAATAACCACTATCTTTTGAAGTACAAAGGCCTTTTAGACAACCCAAACTATACACCATTAAATTTTCTTGCGTTTCTGTCTTATTTGACAAGCTGACTCAGTAAATTTAACACTGCATGACAAAGCTAACATATCTACAATCTGAAGTTGGAATAATCCACTCCTGCCAGCTTTTCTGGTTATTAGATGGTAAATTATACTTGACATGCTACACAACTCAGAGTAAATTTAAGGGATACCCAAAGATGTCAGAGGCCCTGAAACTTAAATAATGTAAGTAGCAATTCTGGCATCACAAAACTTAAATTTCAAGTGACAACTGAAGTTTAATCTCTGCAAACACCATTTGCTACAATCAATCCCTTGAACCTACACATTATCATTTGGGATCAAAACCCACTCAATCTCCATTCTATTACGTGTGGCAAGAGCAATGAATATAAAATGCTACCTTGAACAGCGAATTTCATGCCCTATCCTACATCACTCCATCAGGAGAGAAAAAAGCAAATTTAACAAAGATAAGAGCGCCTTATGAGGTACAGTATGGCACTATTGATTTCAACCAACAGAACTTCTAAATGCAGGTCGAAGTTGTAATTAACTTAGTTTAAGAATACAAACCATCCTTTTGTCCTCAAATGAGCACCATATATGCTTAAGATGATTCTGCTTCTAAAATTATGCAAATCAGCTCACAACTCACATTTTAAAAGAATCTATCAATGCAACCCAGGAAACTAAGAACAATCACTGCAAGATTCTGATGCAATATGCGTACGTGAAGCACTAATTTTCATTTTAATCTGATCTGTACCCTTGATCTAGGGCCTAAAGCCAAGATTTAATGGAAATATGCTCAACCTCAAAGCATCTATTTTTCTGTTCATTTAGTAGACCGGATTGCCGAGCTCACTAATCCACTAACAGCGTACAGTATCCTGTATTAACGGACAATAGCCCTTAGGAAGAGACCCTATCCAAGCTAAGAAACCAATCGGTGCCTTGACACTTGCAACCAGGCAAGAGTTCCCTCTAGCCGAACACACCCTACGTTAAATGCACTCAAGAGACACAAAATGTATATAATCTAGAAATCAGACCAGGGTTAAATGTTATAGTCACCCAAACTATGGAAATTTTTCGCATCCGTCTACTCCCACGTTCTAAGAGAGTGACAGAAAGGCAAAGGAGCTGCCGCAGAAATGGATACAGGTCAAGTCTAAGTCGAATCCATCCTCTTGATATCTCCTTTTGTTTCTGCTAACGATCTCTTTGATGATGGCTGTCATGTCTGGGAGCCTGTGGCTGAAGAAAAAGGAGGAGAGAGATGGCAGAAGCTGCTGGTGGCGGGGCTTCTTCTGCAGGATGGAAATGGCTTTGGACTTGGCGGTAGCTGATGCCCCTCGCTCTGCTGCCGCTTGGCTCTGGACCGCAGCCGGGTAATGGCTGCTGCGGCGGCTGCTGGATGGTTGCAGCGACTGGGCCTGCTTCTCCTCACCAGCCAGAGGCCTGGCAGCGGCGGCAGCGGAATGGGGAGAAGACGAATAATCCTCGGAACGGCTGCCTCCTCCGGCGGCCTCCGGAGCCCGGGCCAAGGGGGGTGCGGCGGCGGCGGAGGGGAGGTTTAAAACCGGTCCGGGTCCCTGGATGTGCCGCCGCCGCCGCCGCCGTGTTGGAGGCAGTGGAAGGGGAGAGACCAACTCTCCGGCGTTCCCAGTTCTGGAAATGGTGACAGGCGACTCCGACCCCCTCCTCGGAGCTGCAGGCTGCCGCCGCCGCTCCCCCCGCTCCAGGAGCTGCCGCCGCCGCCGCCGGCTTCTCCCCTCAGCCGGCTCCCGCCTGAGCCCACGGCTTCCACCTTCCCTTTCAGAAACCGAGGAACAGGGTGCTGTACGGTTAGAAAAGAAAATGAAGAGGAGACGAGGAACGCCGCCGCTGCCGCCGCCGCCGCCGGCCGGCCGGCTCCCGGAGGACGCTGCCCCCGCGGCTGCTCACAGGCGCTGAGAGGGGCTCTGGGCCGCGGCCGCCGCCGTCTCTCATCTCCCTCGCCTGAGCCCGGCCTCGCCTCACAGCGGCTCAACTCTCAAACTTCCATCATGGCTGCAGCTTCCGAGAGGAGAGAACTGAGCGCAGCCGCGTCCCAGCGTCCGATCATGTATCCTGCCGCAGTGCACAAAGAGTTCCGCCACATCACCGTCCGCCGGACTGCCCGCCCCCTCCGCCACCGCGCGGGGAGCCCGAGCGCCGAGGGAGTCCGAGGGGAGGCGGGAGGCGAACGCGACCGCGCTGGGGGAAGGACAGGGTAGGGCAAGGGAGGTAGGGAGGGGCCAAGCGGAGTTCGGGTGCGAGCGCCGAGCCCCCAACCTGCAGGCGCCACTGAGCATGCCCAGTGTGACTGTCCGGGGCTCGCTCGGACTTGTTCCCAGGCGCCCGCTAGTAGCTGCACTTGCCGCGGCTGTTTGTGCAGCAACGCAAGAGAGGAGGAACGAGCTAAATTTTGGTCTATGCCCAGAAACCCAGCCGGGGGCAGGGTAGACTGTCGGGAGGGAGGAGGACTGAAGATGAAAGCTGAGGCGGGTGCATTGAGCGGTGTCACTGACGCGACTCTGAGAGTACCTGTGCACAGGTGCAAAGGACCGGATGACTGCACTGGTCACTGTACAAGGAAACTCAGGAACGATCCCTATAGTGAGGACATCCTCCCCCTGCCTTTGCTCCCAGATTTCCCCAACATGGCCTGCAGCCTCATTTTCCTTTTACACCGCTGTCGGATCACAATCGTTCGCAGGTATTTGACTGCAGCAGCCTTTCCGAGAAAACCCACCTCCCGTCCCCTCCCTCCTCGTGTCCTCAAGGTGTCAGTCTTAGCACAAAGAACAACCCCCTATTGTGTCTCCAGTGTGTATCACCTCATCCGGCTCTCTTTCACCGCCCCACCTCCCGCTTCCCCGGCAAGTCGGCTCATTTGCCCTAAAAAATGAAAGCTCCCAGCCGAGCACGCTGTGAGCGCACGGCCCCGGAATTTCTGTGTCCTAAAGGACAACTGTCCAGGTGGACTGAAAGCAGATCTCCAGGGTTGATGCACCCCGCAGCCCCTTGCATTCCCCCCGGAGGGACGAGCATTTCCCCCACTCCGGGATCCAGTTGGGTTCACCGCATTGAACTCAAGCTCGGTCCCTAGAGGCTACCTCGCCCCGCCCCATTTGAGCAGCTATGAAAACCCGGAAGGGTGGATCGCCCCAGAGCCAGGATCCGCGCTCCCCCAAGCGGGCGGTACAAGCTGGAGGCCGGGTTGCTGGGCCGGAGTGTAAAGTACGGGACGGTAGGAAACTGCAGCCCCTGCGAGTGGGCGGGGCCGAGGAGACTTAGGAGGGTTTAAGAGGAGGTGGAGGGATACACAGGCCACAGTCGGAACTACTTTCAGGAGGAGGTCACGTGTGTTCCTAGTTGGGGAACTTTCCAAATTCCCACTGCTCTATGATAGCTGGGAAAGCGAGCTTACTTTGCCTAGGGTATTCCCGTTTTGTGCGGGCAGCAAGACCCTAGAGCCTCCCGGGTCGCGCGGCGTAAAAACTGGCTCAGAGGAGCGACCCGCCGGAGTGCTATCGCCTGGGGAGCTGGTTACACAAGCACCTACATCCAAGCACGTGCCCCCGCCTCCCCGCGCCACTGGCCACCGCCGCTGATTTCTTGCAGACGGCGGAGCGAGAGTTCCCAAGCTGGTCTCAACCTTCGCCCGCTACACGGAGCAAGCTAAACTGCGGAGACCTGAAACTCCCAGAACTGAATTGGCTAACATTGCACGTTCCCAACCTTGGAAGAAGGAGTTTGGCCTGGGAGGCGGAGGTCTGCTTCCTCTTGCTTGCTAGTGTCCTTATCCTTAGGGCGAACCTTTCTGGTGCTGTGCTCGTGGGGCAAAAGGTATCTCCTGCAGCAGTCGGCTGCTTGAATTCACCGATGTTGCATCAAACTTCCAGTCACTATCCCTGAGCTGGTGAACGTGCCCCACCTATTGTAAACTTAGCCAAGTGACTTATCTTGTCGGAGAACCTAGTCAATGGCCGTCAGCCCAGAATAAACCTGTCAAGTAGGCTTAAAGCCCGATTAGTTGGCCTATCCCCGTGAGAGACCTAGTTCAGAAATGCTATGAACTGGAGCGCTTTTACCCAGACATTGATCAGCTGCAAAGCGAGTTGTCCACCTTCTGCTCAGAGAAAGCATCAATAACACTAATCTAGGAATTTCTTCCTTTTCTTTTCCGTGGGAAGTAGAACTCAAGGAGACAATTGGAGTCCAAAAGTATGAGTTGAGATGTAGGCTAAGGCACTGGATAGTTTTTAGATCTGGGAGAATAAGGATCAGTTTACATGTGTTTTACAATAATTGAGACTTTGTGCCTAGAAAAGTCTAAAGAGAATTTACTCAGTGTATGAGACAGAAGATTGTATATGAGCACATCATAGTTGCAGGCGGCCCCTGAAGACTAGAAACCCCTAGAGACCCAGCTTAGAAGCCACGGGCCATTACCTAACTCCAAAACTAATTAAACCAGAGATATTTACAGTATTCTTAAGAGATCTCTGAGGCCCCATAAAACTTGGCATTTATATACAACATTCTTTTAAGATAGGTCTGTAAGAGTTAGCAACCTGCCAAATCTTCAATACTGATATTTATTGGAAGGAAGCTGTTTTTGTGTATGGTCCTGGTCACTCTGGGGGAGGCAAGGGCCACAAGTGGAAAGTGAAATGGAGAGCAACCTGGAAAGAATAGGAGAAAGGCCTACTCTTACTTTGCTTTTCAAAGATGAAAATCCTGTCCACACAGCCTAGTGTGAGCCAGAGACTTCTTTATTTTACAAATAAGTAAAGATAAGGAGTCCCTGATGTCTAGGTGTTCCACTAGTTTATATGGTAAGAATTTGAGCTGTGCTCAATTGAGTATCAACTACCGCTTGGTGGGGAAAGGCAAAGTGAAGATGAAGTTAAATGAAGGGAAGTGGATTGGGAAGGGTAAAATGTCCGTTTATTTCTCAGGTAGCTGAGCTTCTCCCCAGAGCCCCTGTTATAAGCATGCCCTACTGTACCCCTCCCCCAGAGCCTACTCTATGTAAGGATTACTCTTCCAGCATCTGAGAAGTTCTGAAATCTACTTCCTGGGAAGAAAATGGGTTCATTTATGCCCTGTTGGTGATAGGCACAAGGAGAGAGGAGCCTTTTCAATTCCCAAGGCAGAGTTATTCTGGAGTAAAGAGGGCGTGCATCACCAGCACTAAAGTGCTAGAATATGAGCCTGGCCCACAAGTACTTCCATCAGCTGAAGAAAGAAAATGGAGTTCTGCTGCTACTCTAAATATTAGGTCCCTCTACTTTTCTCTAGTGATGAATGAAAGAACCACCAATGTTGGCAGATATTTGGCCAGCCTGACACCAAGATCGAGTTGCTAAATAAAAACCTCTTCCCCTTCCCAGGGTTAAGTAGGTTCCTGAAGGCAATCCCTTTTCATATTTTGTTTTTCTTCACTTTTTCCTTCTACCCAAGAGACATCTGTACCCAGTGGTAGAGCTAAAACCTCTAAATAGCTGACCCTATCTAATGGACAGAAAGGTTTTATTTTGTTTAGTTTTTTTGAGTTAATTTTTCAAGTTCAATGGCAAATATCTGCTTGGCTGTACAGATAATACAGTACACATTGGTTTCTAAGCACTTCAGTTCTTTACCTGTCTGGATTCAGAACACCCTAGGGAGAAACAGAAGCTTGTAACAATGGGAGAATTATATAAAGCTTCAGGGAGACTAACTATATGGAATAATTAGGGAACATGACAAACCAGCTTTAATTATAGTTGCAAACAACTGATTCCAAAACTATTGTACTATACCCAAAAGAATGTCCAAAGGAAAAAAAAAAATTTTTTTTTTTGATAAGTGAAATGACCAGCAACTTGATGTGGGTGATATAAATAGCTGATGTAATCTTTTGTAGATCCTGCTGCTAACATGTCTTTGTTGAACTCTGAACACTATAGTGCCTTTTTCATCTCCCACAAGCAAACTTTCAAATAGAGATCTAAACAATGACTTTAATTTTTAAGCAATCCTCTATTTGTAATCTGTTTAATCACTGTTTTCCAAATAATATAGAATAGAAAAATATAGCAATTATAGGTCTGACTTTAAACCACCCCAATTCTTCCAATGGTCCAAAGGCTTTCCCCTTATTTCATTATCCTAATTACAAGTATTGGTGTACTTTTTATTTCACCAGAAGGCATTGCTATGGAGCATACAAATAACTAAATTCTAAAAGAGAAGTTTCCATTATTGTCCATGACCTCTTCATATCCTAAATCTCTCCTGGAACTATTTCAGATGGCACTTGTGTGTTCTTTCACATCTCAGAAATTATCACTGTGAGAAATAAAGGTTGGGTTGGGTGTTCCTGGGAGAACAACAGAGCAGACCAGGCACTTGCTGTGTTCAAGTGGCATTCAGAAATTGTGACTTGGACTAGAGAGTAATAGAAAAGACCTAATGTGACAAGATAGCTTTGACTGTTCTAGTTTTCAACCTAACATTGATTATTGGATATTCTACTTTGGCCTCCTTAATACTAACTCTAACCTCTAGCCCAATGGAACATATATTTTGCTTATTAGTTCTTCCAGTAAAAGAATAAATATAATTTCTATATACCAGTATTTATCAGGTGCTTTACAGAGTAGCCCTCATTTGCCTAGACGGTGAAGCAAGAGTTCCCAAGCTGTTCCCAACTTTCGTCTGCTACACAGAGCAAGTGAAACTGCCAAGACCTAAGACTCCTAGCTCTGAATCGGTTAACACTATGCATTCTCAACCGTGGAAGAAGGGGTTGGGCCTTCTGTGTACAGGAGGGATGTTGTTAATAAATTAAGGTTGACCATCGCCTCACTCCTTCAAACCTTCCTCTTTATAACATCCTTCTGGTGTATGAGACATTACTTTTTCTGACAACAAAGAGTAACTTTTTGAAAGAAAAAGTGCACAAGACAACTTGGTTTGAAGTACCTTTTTTTGTCTGTCTTCTTGATGGTACTGGGTCTTACCTCCAATCATTCATTTAATGATTTAATCAAGAAACATTTGAATGTCTATATGTGCCAGTACTATGTTAAGCTCTGTGAACAAAGCAATGACTATGGCATATAAGATCCAGCTTTTATGAAATTAAGTCTCTCTGTTTTGCAACCTCTTCACAGCCCTGGAGTAAAGTTAAAGAATAGAAAATATCCTTAAGTTTGATAACTGTTTCAATTATCTATTGCTGCATAACAGACACCATAAACTTAGTGGCTTAAAAGAGCAACCATCATTTGTTTTCTCACAATTCTGCAATTTGGGAACGCACAGCTAAGTAGTTTTTCTGTTCCCCCACGATATCAGCTGGGGTCAGACATGTTATTGCATTAGCTATGAGTTTGGCTGGGGCTGGAATGTCCAAGAGGGCTTCACCCACATGTCCAGCACCTCATCTGGGGGAACTGAAATGTCTGGGGACCTCCTCTCTTCATGTGATTGCTCATCATTCAATGGTCCACCCCAAGCTTCTTTACATAGTGACTGGTTCCCATGGGAAGAAGATAGAAACTACAAGGTCTCTTAAAGCTGGGGTTTGAACTCTCAGAACATCATTTTCACTATATTCTCTTGGCCAAAGCAAGTCACAAGGCCAGCCCAGATCCAAGGGGAAAGGAAAGAAACTCTACTTCTTAATAGGAGGAGTGGCTGTGATGGGAAAAATTTTAGCAATCATATTTGGAAACACTCTATTATAATCCACCCTCTGGCCACAAAAATTCACACATACACGTCCACACACAGACATGTAAATACACTTGCTTCCTCCCCCAAATTATCATTCTGTATAGCACTGGCTCTAAGGCCCTGGATCTAGTAACATACATGAGGCCCAGGAGTGGATGAGGTGTTTCAGATGTTGCTCCTCTTCATCTGGAGACCTGTGAGCTAAAAAGGCAAGTTACATACACAACATACAATGCTGAAACGGGCATAAGATTACCACAACAGACACTCCTGTTCAAAAGTGGGGAAAATGGAAGGCACTTGGCAGGCACTAGTCCATAGCATCCTTAAGCCAAGAACAGTCATTCTGACTCTAGGGATTTAGTTCTCCATTAGGGTCTGATTTCTCTCCCTCAGAGCAGTTCCCTAATCCAGTGTTCTTCAGTCTCAGTCTGGGGTCTAGGGTATCACCTCTGAGTTAATCTTCCTTATCCGTAGGAAACGGCCTGCCCTTTACAATTGAATAGCTCCCTCAGATTCCTTCCTGTCCACATAACTTTGGGTGCCCAAAGGCCTTTTTTGTTTTCATTTCGAATTATCTCCTTCTTCTTTAGTCCAAGCTGGTGGAGGTTTTATCTATAAAATTCTCTTTAAAATTTTGCAGGTTTTCTGACTGTTAATGGAGTTCACTCCTTGCCCACAAAGCAACATCTTTAATTCTTTGAAAACCTCTACGTTGGACCTTGTTGAGTACCCTCTTTCCCTAAATCAACTGTCTCCGCTAAATCTACTCTTCACTCTTTGCACTATTTAATGACTTTTGCTGCTTAAAGAAAATTTCCTCCAGAAATAATCACATAGTACCACAGTATTACCACCATTAACATGGTGAGAGACTACTTTATGATCTAAGAAAACTCAAAGATTCCCTATTTCGCCAATCCCATTTTGCAAATGAAGAAACTGAAGCCCAAATGGTTTACATGTGCAAATTACATAGCTATTCAGTGAAGGATCCTAGATTGGAGCCTGGGAAATTTCTTGATATTCCTTCAGTGAATAAAGATGGGAAGAAAACCTCACTTTTATAGGAACCTAAACAAGTTAAGAGAAAAATTCAACTTGAGATAGCTTTTAATGGTATTTTCAAGCCTTGGACAGGGGTGAATGAAGGGAACAAGACGAACTGCCTAGGTGGAGACAGTAAATAGGGAAGGTAGACAATACAATTGATGGTGCTCACACTCTGCCCTTAACTAAATTAGACCCTGAGATTTAGGCCTTTAAGATCAAAAATAAAAACGTGAATTGCTACATGTTGTAAATTTGCTTTTCCTTGGTTCCTAAGATTATATGGACAATATCTTCCAAACGAGGATGTAAAAGATGCAGCTGTAATATGTGGACTGAAAAAAAAAACTAAAAGGGACCACACTTCTGAAATGAAGGATATGACAAAAGCGACTGGGAATAGAAAGGAACACTGCCACCTACTGAAGAGTTGGTGTCAATAAAAAGGGTGCCATGCATAGATACAGCATTTTCTACAGTGCTCAAAATCAGTTAATCTGCTTGCAGTCTGAGCAGGTCAGTGCAGAAAATTTAATTCTGGAATTCATCAAGCCAATTTGTGCTGGAAAAAGGTTAGTTTATCTCTGGCGTAAGGGTGGTAGAGACCTGTATCCCTGCTTCCCTTTCTTCCACAAAGTTATTCCTATCACCTGTGAATGTTTTCCCAAAACCTGAATCCCAAAATAATAAAATATACTTGATTAAGACTAGATGAAAGTGATGTGAGAAGAAAAAACAATACAAAGAAGTTTATTTATGTAATACATCTGCATAGTTAAAAATTCCCAGTGACTCACCACTATCCTTCCTCAGGTAAATGTATTTTTTTTTCCTTTTATTCTTTCCATTTCTTCCTCATCTATTCATATACAAATATACATACACACAAAAGACAATTGCAAGAGATGGCAGGTAGAAAGTTGCTGATCCTCAGTCACTCCTCTCTGCTATGGTCTGAATGTTTGTATCCGCCTGAGCCCGGCCCCAATTCTTATGTTGAAACTTAACTCCGAAGGTGATGGTATTTAGGAGAGGGCCTTGGGAGGTGATTAAATCCTCAGATAGAACTCTCATGAATGGGATTAGCGCCTTTATAAAAGAGCCTGGTAGCGCTTCCTTTCCCTTCCCCCACACCATATGTGGTTACCTCTAGAAGGACACCGTTTATGAACAGGAAGCAGGCCTCACTTGACACAGAAACTGATGATGTGGGCACCCTGATGTCAGACTTTCAGCCTCCAAAACTGTGAGAAATAAGTCCCATTGTTTATATACCACCTAGTCTGTGGTATAGTGTGATATCGACCTGAATAGACTAAGACATTTTCTTCCACCTATCCTACTCTCCTTTTTCCTGTTCTCTTTCTTGCCATTCGCTTTCTTCTTATCCCAATTTTCCTCCTCCACCTCTATGTTTCAAGATTCTCCTCATTAATATAAAAGAAACTGATATGGCTAGGACACTAGGTAGGAAGGTGATATTTACAGGACTGTCAAGTTACATAGTTCCAAGGACCACAATTCCCATTGTACATGATGCTATTGCTTCACATTTTTTGATTTTGTAACTACATGAATGTAATATCTTTAATTTGATTTTTGAAAACCTAACCTTAGTGGTCCAATGGTGGGCCATTGTTTAATTTCATGGTTCCACTTAATTACAGAATAAAGCAGTTCTGGACACTACCTGCTTGTTTCGTATTAACAATGTCTCAGGATTAATAAAATAAGTTCAAAAGATACTCTCGTCATGATTTAGATTTCTCCATCTTGTAGGAACATCAAAAAGAATACCATAGAAAAACCTAACATTGTTAGACCTGGCTTAGAAGAGAAATTATATCTTTTCTAAATATCATAGATGAAGAGTTCTGTTTTATAGATTTTTGCTACTCATTTATAATAAAATGTGTTGCATTTCACACATGATGTACAGGTTTTACATTTCAGGAAGCCCTAGAGGGAAAGGTCTATAAGCAAAGGTCATGGTAATTAAAAATTAATTTAGGACTATATCACATCATTAATATAAATTTCTTGAAGCTAGAGAACTGGGAGAAAGCTAGTGGATAGAAACAGTCTATTTTCTAAGTAGGAGAAACCGCGCATTTACTTAGCTCTTAGCCAAAGTCTTATCTGAATTTCCTTTCCTGGACATAGCACCTTGGTCTTCACTGCCTCCCAAAGTGCAGACCCAGGACATTGGCTGCTATAGCTCATGGGACCTTTTCCTATATCACCTGTTAAAGCAAGTAGGAGGGAGGCCTTAATTAAGATGTGCCTTATTATTAATGTGTTCTTGTGGATTTGCCAATATAAAATGTTATATTATTTGTCTTTGTAATGATTTTTTAAAAATAACTTGTAACTGTAAAATAAAATCATCTGCATTTCAAATCCTGTTTATTTCATAATGTTGAGGCATTGTCCTATTAACCAGTTAACTTTTTCTTATGATTTGAGTTTGGCATATTATACCATCTCAGGCTTTAAAGTACGATTTTCTTGCCTGAGAATGGTCATTATTCTATTTTCGAAATGTAGTGTCCTTTTCAACTATATCCAGAAATTTGCAAGCCAGATTACTTTTTTCCCCTAAGAATTAACTACCTTAGTAGCTCACTTACCCTGGTAGCTTTCTTGGCTTGGGTTTGCTATCTAACTTCCAGTTATCCCAAATGGCACATAATATTTCTAATAATCTTCTCCATGAGACATCTGTTTATTTTGCAATTAACAGAGGGTAAAGGAGTCCTTAAAGGCATTTTTGCTTCAAGGCACAGAATGTAAACCAAGTACAGTGCTGTCTTTGTACCATCTCGGTTGATGTAGACTATGAATGCCCTTTAAAGAAAGAAAGTCGTGAATAAAAATACTTCCAGAGGTTGTCACAAAGCAAATTATAGAAAGAAAGTTGTTGTCTCATAGAACTTTGGTGGCTTACTACACACTGGTCACCAGTTATTTGAATGAAATGACCATGGGATTTTCCAAAAGTTGGGAAACTCTGATGACTCACATAGATGGACACTTGGAGGGACTTCTTCTGAGTCCCTGAGAGGAACAGCAATGTCCTCAGTGGTGTGGGATCAATGAAACAGCCACACAGCTCAGGAGACTCAAAACTAGCAATTCCACTTGACTATAAACCTCATAGCAGTGGTTTCAAACTAGAGAATTGAGGCTCTCAGAAAGTGTTAATTCCAGATCTTTAACCTCTGTATATACTCCCTCCTATATCTGATTTACCCGAGAACCAGTGTAGTGAGTGACCCTCTTAGTTTCTAGTCCCCACCTCCCCTTTTGCAGTGGCCCTTTCTCTTATTTTAAAAGAGAAGGATGTACCTGTCTCCATCTGAATGCTAAAACAATGTACTGCCCAAAGCGTAAAAACCCGCAAGGGGCTAAAGAGACAATCTGAAATAATGACATTGGTGTTGAGAAGCTGAATGATCCTGCTGACTAACAGCCCTTTTGAAAGTTAAGATCGTTTAACATTACTTGTTTTCTAGTAAATTAAAGGAAGGTTTTATTCAAATGGTCTACTGATAAATCATTAAAAATAAGATTACTAAGAGATGTGTAGCATATAATTTGGAAAGCTTTCAAATAAATGAGTGACATCACTAAAACAATTCCTTCCAATTGTCATCTACTTACTTGCATAAACAATATTCCTCTGTTTACAGTATGAAAGCAAAAACTAGGGTTAAACTGATGCTGAGCCTGTCTCCTACCAGAAATAAGTAAAATTCATTTATGATATACAAACCAATTTTTTAAAAAGCAGCATTGATTTCTTTATGTTAAATACTTATCAATATTTAAAAATATTTAACAGATCAATTCTTAACTAAAGATAACAAAAATTAATGATTAAAAGTCAAAAGAATTTTTAGCAGGAGTATTATTGTCAATAGAATTTTATATAATTTAATTTAAATTTCTATATAAAATTTGTAGCAGCAAAATATGAGAGTGATCAATAAAAGATATTCACACATAATGTATAATATACATTTAGATAAAAATCTATGGCAGAAGTGAAAAAAATTCAAGTCCAAAGAAAAAAAGGAGTGATGTAAAATTTCCCACTGTGAGAGAAGAGCTGTTCTGTTATTAATGTTTTGATGGATAATGGTATCAAATCACTATGGTATTTATATTAGATTGGATGCATTTAAGAATTCCACTTTGACATTAACTCCTTGACAACTACTTAAATTTATGATGAAAAATTTTAATTCTAGAACTTTCCAAATTGTGGCGTAAGCTAATGAAAAAGTTTAAAGACCACAACTCTACTGGAACTTTCATACATATATAAGAATGTTCATGGCAACATTATTTAAAATAGGAAAAAGTTAGAAAGAACCTAAATGTCCATCAATATGAATAAAGAAAGTGTGATATTTTCATATGATGAAATATTATACATCATGTGAAAAGGAATAATTAGATTAGTTTATTGATATGGAAATACCTCAAGATTTATCAGATCCTAGTTAAATCTAATCCTCAGAATTACAGTGGGCTCATCTTTCTCTCATATCCTATCCTCTCACAACAAAGAAAGCAGTCCAGGAAGCTGTGTGAAGTCCATAGGCTGTGTGGCATCATTCAAACCTTGTCCCTGAAGCAGAGGACTTCGAATGGGTGTGTAACATGATCATATCACAGTTATGAATGTTCCACAGTTGCTTGAGGCATTTAATGACTACCCCCACTGGGGGTGGAGGGGAAATTAAAAGGGCCAAAGGACCAATGAGAAGGAAAAGGATTTCCTTATCATCTTTTTAAAATTTCTACCTGCCTAGAATGAGGAAGTAAGGTATTTATTTACTTTATAGGAAGAATGAATAGAGGAAATATTAGTGATCTATCAAATATCTACTGGTAAAATAAGCAGAAAGGGACTCAGCAATAAATTAATTCTATGATAAAATCACAGTTCAGGAGTTCGTTTCTATTGGACAGCAAAATGCACAATGCCTAGTAATGACCCAATATAAAATTAGTGACAACATAAAATGGAGAGGTAATAAGTGCAATAATGATAATAACTACTGATATTTATTATCATAAACATTTGTTGATAACATTTAGAAATATATAGGATCAATAAAGTACATATGTAAGGTTTTATGAAGACCCCTAGCATGTTTATATTTTCTCTCCTAGGTCTCTGTAAATATGTTTCTATAAAGACAGCCTGGGTGAGCTCTATGACCTAAATAATAATGAATATTACTGATTTCATACTACTGTCAAACTAATGTTTGACAGACATGATTTACCGAAATACATCGCATGTGCTTCTTACAATATGACCCTATACTGCTTCTCTACCACAAGAACTGAAATCATCCCTTTCATATAACAACCGAGGCTTTATTATCATTTCTACAATTTCCCACCTTCAGGAATTTTCTCCCTAAGTTTCCCATTATTCTGTAAGCACTGTCCCAGCAGAGCAGACTATCTGAACAGTTCACCAGATGGGCTCATATAGGTCCAAACCTCCATGGTGAAGCAACCTTCATACAAGTACCTCTACCAAAGGGAGAAAGGAAATGTTATCTGATTGATTGTATTCATTGACCCTCATAATGTATATGTGAAAGGAGGATGCAGGGTTTATAGCCCTGGACATCAAATTAAATAGATTATCATCTGTTGATAAATATTTCCAACATTTTGCTGTATTTAATACTTTCCTGTTACTCAATTTTTTTCTTTGGAGCACGAACTGAAGTATTTCTTGAGTCAAACACTCTAGGTGTTAGTTTACAAGAAATACAACCATTTTGCTTCCCTATACACTATTGCTCCACTACCTTACCCTGAAATGAAAGATACTTAACTATATATATTCAGATCATAAATTCCTTGAGAGGCTGTTTAGCATGGAGGCTAAAAGCATCATTTCTGGAGCCAGATTGTCTGCTTTCAAATTTTGCTCTTCCACTTATCAGTTGTAAGATCTTTGGAAAGTTATTTAATCTTTCTGTCTCCCAATGTCCCCATTTGTAAAATAGGAATAATAATAGTACCTACCTCAAAGAGTTGTTGTGGGGATTAAATGAGGATTATATCATTTAGATCTTATTTAATTACACTTTCCTTGTTGCCATCTTTGACACCTTCCATATTGACATATGGTAAGCTTTCAGTAAATGCTGAATGAATGCTGAATAACAATCAAGTGCAAAATCGAAGATGACAGGAAAATTCTCCAGTCTTTCAAGATGTTCCCAATAAATGGTAGTTTTTAAATTATTTTATGTCTTTTATTGATTCAATCTTACATCATACTAATGTTTCAGTTAGACTTTAAATGTGCTGTATTAGCCTCTGAGTCACTCCAGAGTCAAGGCTTGGTAAAGAAATGGTCCAATCATATTGACCAACCACATGCTTCTCTTAAGTCACATGTCCAACATTATGACATGAGCAAGAATGCATACAACCTCTTTTTCCCACCTACTCAAAGTTCTCTGGGGGCCAGGTTCAGGAGATGTCACCTCCCCCATGGACAAGATAGCTTTCTGGATAATGTCTCCCACAAACTAGAAGGATGCTGGTCCCAGCAGAACTGTGCAAAGAGCAAACAATTTCAGGCTTCCCAAGAACCAGCTTCATTCACAATTGTCAGAAGGTACAGTAACGCTAAGAATCCAAACTTCATCGAGGCTCCCTAGTGTAAACCCTGACAACTCCTAACTATATCTCAGTCTTCAGTGAAGCTCTTCCCATTTCCCACTGAAAGTTTTTGGAAGTTAAAAAAAATTCTTGTGTAAACCTCTGTACTTCCCCAAATGCCTAGCAGTTCTTTTTACATATCAGATAGACACTCATTTAAGTATTTATAAACTCAATGACTAAAAGACTATATACTTTTTCAAATACATACTTAAACATACAAATATAACATCAGCTGGAGATAATATAATCCTTAGATAATAGTATTCATATATTATATGTCTATTAATGTGTCATATTATATAATCCTTATATTTCTCTACTTTGGTATGAGATATTCTTTGAAAAGAACTTAATCACTTTCCATCTTTTATTTCCCGAAGGGAACATCCACATAAAAAATGTCAGGCTTCATTAATATTCTGTGTCCTAAAGGAGGAAAAAACGTCTACGAAGCCTTTGTAATTACAAAGCAAACACAGTAATGTACCTTCTCTTCAGTTGCAGCATAAATAACCAAAATTTCCCAGAAGGTAGACTCCTAATTTTATCTGAGGCTAACTTTTTCAAACAAGTTTTGATGTAATTATCATTTATAATATTTTCCTTTTTAATTTTCTCTAAGATGGAAGTAGCCAAAT
The DNA here is from genome assembly GCA_003508835.1 of Eonycteris spelaea. Lineage (NCBI taxonomy): Eukaryota > Metazoa > Chordata > Mammalia > Chiroptera > Pteropodidae > Eonycteris > Eonycteris spelaea. The sequence goes on from PUFA01000162.1 coordinate 1,218,917, forward strand.
CACAACTGAGGCTTAATTTCACAAATTATTCTTATTAACTCTGGAACAATGTGATGCTTTAATAAAATTCTGGTGTGGGAGGGGAATTACTCATTCTAGAATAAGTAATAACCTTTTTATTCTCAAGTGAGCCAAGCAGAGTTAAGCTATATCTTCTGGTCAACAGTGGCAGAGCTAAAGTATGGCTTTAAGGAGAAGGACAATATGGAAAGGTGGAACAGTAAAGGGAACAGAGCATGCATACAAGGAAGAGATGGAAGACTGAGGTAGATAAAGGGAAGGCACTCCCCTCAAGGATCAGCAGCTTCTTTAAATTCTGTTCCACTGATTAATCCAAGTTTATAGATGTAAAAAACTATGAAGAGGGGAAAAAGAACAAGGAATTAATGAGACTGAAAATATTAGTCGAGGAAAGGAAAAAAAGAAGTCCATCTAATGAAGAGCAAGAGAGCATAACATGAAATTGCCTTAGGTACCAGAGCTCACTAATCTATTCTAGAGTCTTTGGCCTATTTGAGACAATAGCCTCGTTCCAGCCTAGTCCCACTCCAATTATATGGACTTGTCCTTCATTTTGTTGGTCACAAATTACTAGTGTTTTGTTTATTTTCTATATGAATTTATTTAAAACATCTGCAAAAGATAAGTGAACTCTTCTACATTCCTTCTACTCAATTATATTTATTCAGCATTACTCTCATTTTTTATAATAATCATGCTGTAAGTGAAAGAAATAGATTGTGGACTTCTAACCATATGTTCTTTGAATTAAGCCTCTCAAAGAGGAAAAATAAAAAGAATTGGTCCAAACAATCTCAATCACTTAGCCTTGAGATTTACAGTAAAACATTAAGTAAATTTAGTCAAGCAGACCAAATAATCAAGCATTAAATTAATTCAAAACATAGACATATCAAAATATATGTTTGAAGTATTATAACTAAAAATAAAATAATTATTTGCATCACTAAAGCTACCAGTCTAGTTTGGGGGGACTTTTTTTTCTGTCTGGATATTCGGCTAAGTATAAATTATTAATGAATCTTGCAGAAAATATGTTCAAATAGAACTATGGGGAAAAGTTGTGATTGAAGGAAAGTGTGACACAATATGTAAGGCCATGAATTTTTTCATGAATATTGTCACAGTTGTCTTAGCTCAGGCTACCACAACAAAATACCATCGACTTGGTAGCTTAAACAACAGAAATTAATTTTCTAATAGTTCCAGAGGGTCTCAAGTCCAAGATAAAGGTGCTGGCTAATTTGGTTCCTAGTAAGCTTCTCTTACTGGCTTCAGATAGCCACCTTCTCGCTGTGTCCTCATATGAAAGAGATGGAGGGAGAGAGAGTGAGTGAGTACTCTGGTGTCTCTTCTTATAAGGACATTAATTCCACCATGAGGACCCCATTTTCATGACCTCATCTAATCTTAGTTACCTCCCAAAGGCCCCTTCTCCAAATACTATCTTTTGGGGGTTATGACTTTAACATATTAATTCTGAAGGGATACTAACATTCAGTCCATAATAGCAATTGAAACATGATATATCATTCCAATTTTGAGTAAGACGATGTAAGCGCACTACATCTTGTCTTTCTCGCTGAATGTAACTGTAAATGCTGGACAGAACACATGGAACAGCAATTTGAAGACTCTGGAAGGTAAATAGTAGCAGATGGACTGGGGAAGAAGACCAGAATTCAAAACACCACTGAATCAGCAGTGAGTTTTCTATTTTGTTTTTTCACTCAACCAGAATCCCCTGGTCCAGACTTAAGGAAGCCTGAAATTCAGAATGGGTACCAAGGCACAGACAGGGAAAGCTCCAAGAGAAGCCTCTCAGTTCTGACTCAAGGAGCAGAAAAAGCATATCTTAATACTCAGAGTGTCAGAAAAGTCTGACAGGTTTTGTTCTTTTATTTTTTCTCTAGTGCCCCAAGCCCCAAGAAATCCTGCTAAGAAGTGGCGATGACAGCACTAGCAGTGGGGTCCCATAGGCACCAAAAACTCTGAGGGAGGGTAAAGTTCCTCTACAAAGAAGCCGTGGTCCCAAAAGGGTGAGCAGAACACCAGTTGCATTATTTCTCTCTAGCTTTCCACTTCTTGGCTGTGGACATGGCACAGTCCCAGAAAGTACACAGCAGAGCAGGATACCTAAAACATTGGCTGTGTAGGTCTAAAGAAGTCCAAAGAACCAGAAGGTATCAGAGATCATGGAGAGGGAGGAACTCAGGAAAGTAAGAGATAAAGTTGATTATAAACTCCTTACAGAAGAACAATTCAAATAATTAAAGATTTCTCATCAGAAGCCATAGGGGATAGGTAGGATGAAGTGGAACAATTTAAAGTGCTAGAAAAGAAAAACAAAACCACAAAACAAAACAAAACCCTGCCAATCTAGAGTTCTAAATCCAGCAAAAATATCTTTCATGAATTAAGTTGAAATAAACAAAGTATCAGAGAGGGAAAACAAAGAAAATTCATTGCCAACAGACCTACTCCAAAGAGTTACTAAAGGAAGTTCCTTCGACAGAAAGGAAATTATACCATAAGGAAACTTGGAACATCAGGAATAAAGGAAGAACAACAGAAATGGAGAACATCTGGGTAAATATAATAGACCATTCTCCTGAGTTCCTTAAAATACATTTCCTGTTTGAAAGAAAAATGATGACATTGTCTGATGGGATTTTCAGTATGTAAATGTAATACACAAGACAATTACAATATAATGAGATGAAGGTAAAGGAACCTAAATCATGAGATTTTTATATTCCACTCAAAGTGGTAGATTATGAAAAATTAAATATTTACATTTTAATCCCAAGAGCAAACATTAAAAATTTTCATATAAACATATATTCAAAAACACAATGGATAAAATAAAATTCTAATAAAGTGTTGAAATGTCCAAACACAGTCAAGAAGGAGAAAACAGAGAAATGAAAGGAAAAAATAATAAAAGAAACCAAAATAAATAAATAAATAAAATGGTCAACCTATATCCAAATATAATAATAATTACACTAAATAGAAATGGTCTAATATACCAATTAAAACATACAAATTGGTAGAATGGATACAAAGAATGTGATCCAACTATGTGTTGTCTACAAAAAACTCAATTTGAACATATTAATATAGGTATGTTAAAATTTTTAAATGGAAGAAAATATGCCATATGAACCCTAATTAAAACAAAGCAAGAGTAGCTATAATAGTATCAGACAAAGTAAACTTCAGAGCAAAGAAAATCACCAGAGATAAATAAGAACACTACAAAATGCAGGAATCAAAAACTGATAGAACTGAAAGGAGAAACACATAAATATATAATTCTATTTGGAGACAACAACACTCCTCTCTCAGTAATGGATGGAACTAATAAACAGAAAATCAGCAAGGACATAGAAGAACTAGATAATACCATCAACCCAACTGGACCCAATAGATATGTTTAAATTACTCTATCTAACAATAGCAGAATATATATTATCTTAAACGTGAATGGAACATTCACCAAGACAGACAATATCCTGGATCATAATACCAGTCATAAAAATGTGAAGGAATTTAAATCCTATAAATTACGTTCTTCAATCATAATGGAATTAAATTAGGATTAAATAAGAAAATAAATAAATAAAATAAAATCTCCAATCATTTGTAACTAACACACTTCTAATTAATCCATGAGTTAGAGAAAATGTCAAAAGGGAAATGTAAAAATATTCTAAACTGAATGGAAATGAAAACACAACATATCAAAATTTGTGAGATTCGGCTAAAGTAGTGGTTAGGGGGAAATTCATAGCATTAAAAGTTTATATTAAAATAGAAGAAAGTTCTTAAACCGCTGATCTTTAAAAAACTTTTTAAAAAGAGAAAAATCCAAATCAAGCAGAAGAAAAGAATAAAAAAACCAAGCAGAAATGAGTGAAAACAGAAAATTAATAGCGAAAACTCAATACAATGAAAAACTGGTTCTTTGAGATTAAATTCATAAACATCAATAAAATTTATATATCTTAACAAAGAAAGGTATAAATTATTAATATCAGGCATGAAAGAGAGGATATCACTACAGACTCTGTAGACATTAAAAGGAAAATAAGGGAATACTATGAACAACTCTACGTGCATAAATATGAAAACCTTGGTGAAATGAACTAATTCCTTGAGAAAAACTACCAAACTCATCAAGGATGAACAGATGACCTGAAAAATTCTATATCTATAAAGAAATTGAATTTATAGTTAAAAGCCTTAAGAAATTTTTTTCCACACTTAGATGGTTATAATGTATAATATATTAAGCATTTAAAGATGAAATGATACCAGTTCTACACAAACTTTTCCAGAAAATAGAAGAGAAGGAAACAATTCTCAACTCATTTTTATAAAACCATGATACCAAAACCAGACAGTACAAGAAAACTTTAGGTTAATATCTCTCATATAAACATTAATACAAAAATAAAATCTTAGCAAATTGTACGCAAAAGTATTTTAAAAACACTATAACCAAGTAGGGCTTATCCTGAAAAGGCAGGCTGCTTCAATATTTGAAAAATCAATGTGATTCACTGTATTATTAGATAAGAAAAACTGCATAATCATATCAATTGATGCAGAAATAACATTTGAAAAATTCAACATCTGTTCAATATTTTTAAAAAGTTCTCAGATAACTAAGATAGAAAGGAACTTCCTCAACCTCAAAGAGGTCATGTACAAAAAGCCAACATCTAGTATCATATTTACTGGTGAGAGACTGAATGCTTCCTTCTAATATCAGGGACAAGGTAAGGATATCCTCTCTCAGTATTGTTGACATTATACTAGAATTCCTAGCTAGTATTATAAGGCAAGAATAAGAGATAAAAGGCATACATATTGCAAAGGAAGAAATAAAAATGTCCCTATTTGCAGATGACGTGATTGAAACCAAAAGAAGTGACACATACACACAAAAAAAACAACTCACCTAGAACTAAGCAAAGTCATAGGACATAGGGTAAAAACAAAAATAATTTTATGTCTGTATACCAGCGATGAACAACTGAAACTGATGTTTTAAAAAACAATACCATTTACATGAGCTCCAAAAATATCGAAATAAGAATAAAGTTAACAAAACATGAATAAGATCTCTATGGTGAAAATTACAAAACACTAATAAAGAAATCAAAGAACCTAAATAAATGGAAAGACAGGAGAAGGAGAAATAAATGGCGTAGGTGATAGAGCCTCTGTTCATCCCTCTGGCGACCAAATCAAAGTTGTCACGGAAACAAGAGCAGCAGCAAGGAAAAAGTCGCCTGGGATCTAGATGAACAAGCTGTACAGCTAGCGAGAAATCCAAGAAAGCACCCTGCAATGGCAGAAGGTAGGACAGGGTGAGGACGTGGGACGGCCTAGTCTCGAGCAACTGAGTGAGATGGAGGTTGCGGAGCAGCAGAGGCAGACGCCTCTTAAAGAAGCCGCATCCACGCAAGCGAATTTTCACGTGATGGACCTGCTGGATCTGAGAACCAGTGCCCATTCGGCTGCACACAGGGTCACCAGGGACTTACAGGGAGACATTGTCGGAGTGAGAGCCGAAGCAAGATTTGCTTGGTACAGAAATGCCAGCGGTAACCATCGTTCTTTGTTGAGCCCTCCCCACTGCCAGTGCGCAGGACATAGTGCTGCCATAGTCCTGACATCATCGATCTGTAAACAGAGGTCGCTCCGCCCAGAGGATTCCCTGAAACCCCGCCTACCCCAACTTGGCCCCACCCAAGCCACATCCAGGTGTATCCTCAGCGAGTCAGGGGCTCCTTGCTGAGACTCACACTGGTGGAGGCAGCTGGCCTTGGTTTCTGGCGTGGCCTTTTGAGGCAACTATAAGCACAGCATCTGTGGATTGTTTTGCTGAATCTTAATAGGGGGCCCTGGAGGAGTAGAGGCTTGAGCTAAATTTGGCCTGCAGCTGAACCAGGACTATGCCTCTGTGCACCTACTTCACAAATCCATATAATAAGACTAGGAGACTTAGGAACATTGCTGAGTACATAGAAACAGACACAGAAAGGCAGCCAAATTGGGAAAACAAAGAATCAGGTCCCACATGACAAAACAGAACAGAGATCCAGATATAATGGAGTCAAGTAATCTAACAGATGCAGAGTTCAAAACACTAGTTATAAAGATGTTCATGAACTTTTAGGAAGTGTAGAGAACTCCAACAAAGAGATAAAAATGGAAATGGAAATTATAAAAGGGAACCAGTCTGAAATGGAGAACACATTATCTGAGATGAGAAGTATATTAATGGAATAAACAAAGTGAATAAAGAAGATCAAATGCCCTATCTAGAGGACAGGAAGCCAATCAGGACACTCATCAGAATGGCAAGAAAAGATGCCAAGACTATAAAAATAATTTAAGGAGGAATAGGACACTATTAAGCTCCAAATATTCATCTGATCAGTGTAATGAAGAAAATCAAGATTTGAACAGCTGTTTGAAGAAATAATGATGGAAAACTTCCCTAACCTGGTGAAGGAAATGGACATAAAACCCCAGGAAGCTCAGAGAATTCCAAAAATCAGGGATCCAAAGAGGCCCACACCAAGACACATCATAATTAAAATGCCAAAGGTTAAATACAAAGAAAAAATATTAAAAGCAGCAAGAAAAACAAATAATTACACATAAGGAACACCCATAAGACTGGCAGCTGATTTCTCAAAAGAAACTATGCAGGACAGAAGGGCTTGGCAAAAATATTGACAGGATGAAGACCCAGGATATACAACCAAGAATAATTTATCCAGCAAAGCTATCATTTAGAGTTGAAGGACAGATAAAGAGCTTCCCAGACAAAAATAAGCTAAAGGAATTTATCACCACCAAGCCAGAATACAGGAAATGTTGGAGGGACTTCTTTAAGAAGAAAAACATGTATCAAAAACAGGAATAAAGAATGGTAACAACTACATTCCTATCAATAAGTACCTTAAATGGAAAAGAATTAAGTGCTCCAACCAAAAGATAAGTGGCTGAAAGGATAAGAAAACAAGACCCCTACATATGAAAAGGAAGAGAATGGAAAAAGATATTGCTTTGATGAACCTAGAAGTATTTAAGTCAGACAGAGAAAGATAAACACTATGATTTCACTTATATGCGGAATTTAAGGAAAAAAAGAACAAACTAATCAAAAACAGACTCACAAATATAGTGGACAATTTGGTGAGACAGAGGGGAGGGAGTTTGGGGCTGGGAGAATGGGGTGAAGGGTTAAAGAAGTACAAATTAGTAGCTGATGGATGGTCATGGGATGGGAGCACAACTAAGGAATGCAATTAGCATTAATACATTGGCTAGGTGGAGGGTCAGGGGAGGGAGGGAGCAATTGGGGGGATCATTTTACTAACTATATAGATGTCTAACCAATGTACTATATACTTGAAACTAATTAAATTTTTAAAAAATGAATGATCAAAAAAATTAAAAAATAAATGGAAAGACATATTGTGTTCAAGAACAAGAAGATTCAACTCCCTAAATTCCATTAAGTATCCTAGCAGAAGTTTTGTAGATACAGGCAAGCTGATTCTAAAATTAATATAGAAATTCAAAGGAACTAGAAAAGCCAAAATAAGTTTGAAAAAGTAGAATCGGAGGAATCACCCTACCAGAATTTTAAACTGGATTAACCAAGACAGTGTAGTATTAATAAAAGTACAGTCACTTAAATCAGTGGAACTGAACAGGACATCCCAGAAAAACAGATCCACACAAATATGGCCAACTGATTTTTAAGAAAGGTCCAAAGAATAGTCTTTTTGACAAATGGTGTTGGGCCTATTGAACAGTTGTATACTTAAAAATTAACTTCAACCTAAATCTCACACAGTCAACAAAAATTAACTCAAAATGTGTCATAGATTTAAATGTAAAATATAAAACTATAAAACTTTTAGAAGAAACCTTTGGAGAAAATCTTCACTCTTCGGGCAAAGAGTTCTTACATGCAACACCAAAAACATGATCCATAAAAGAAAAAAGTTGAAAAGTTGGACTTGGTCATAATTTAAAACTTTTCAAAAGATACTGGCAAGAGAATAAAAAGTTAAGTTATAGACTATAAGAAAATATTTGCAAGTCAAATAATGACAAATGCTCATTCCTAAAATATAAAAGAATTCTCACAACTCGAGTAAGAAAACAAACAACCCAGTTTTAAAATAAACAAAGGACTTGAACAGACATTTCACCAAAGTAGATGAATGAATGGCAAATAAGCTCACAAAAAGATGTTAATTTAGTATCACTAGCCATTAGGGAAATGCCAATTAAAATCACAAGGAAATACCTATTAGAATACCTAAAATAAAAAATACTGATATCAAGATCTGGTGAGCATGTAGAACAAATGGAATGTTCATATAGTCTCGTGGAAATGTGAACGGTACAGCCATTGTGGAAAACAGTCTGGCAGTTGCTAATTAATTTAAAAATACTCTTTTCATATGACCTAGCAATCCCATTCTTGAGTATTTATTTTAAGGAAGTAAAAACTTCTGTTTACACAAAAACCTACACAAATCCTTATAGCAGTTCTATTCATAATTATAAAAAACTGAAAATCTAAATGGTCTTCAGCAAGTGAATGGACAAACTGTGGTACATCTCTACATTGCAATTCTACTCAATAATAAAATGAACTATTCCCATATGCAACATCTTGGATGAATCTCAAGGACATGCTAAGTAAAAGGAGCTGGTCTCAAAACTTTATATACTGTATTAATTAATTTATATGACATTCTAATAAAGATAAAACTATAGTGACGGAGAACAGATTCTTGGTTGCCAGGGCTTGAGGAGATAACTACAAAGAAGTAATACCAGGGAGTTTTTTAGGATAATGGAATTGTTATATATCTTGATATTGCGGTAGTGGTTATATGAATCTATTGTATAAAAATTAATATAACTGTATACACATACACATATTTACTACACAATTTTACCACATGTTAATTAAAAAATAAAACTAAAATATGTACGGATGTTTTAATATTTGAAAACAATTTTTATCTGAATAAGTACTTATTAGAAGATCAAAATTCAGAGGCATTCATTTGTATAGTTGAAATATGAAATGAAACATTATTAGAAACCTAGCCTTGCTTAGACTGGAGCTAGATATTGCTTCCAGTCAACCTTTTTGTAGTCTCATAAATCAAATCCATAGCAACTCAAAAGATATTCTTTTTATAATAGTGCTTTTATATAAAGTTTGGAGGTTGCGAATCCCACAGTGCTAATTCATCATGTTTTTCTTGCATTTAAGCAGCCTTCCTGGTCCATGTAACAGAATTTTTAAAAATTTTGACAAATTTGGGAACATGGCATAATGAGTACGAACACAGGCTCTGGAACTAGACAGCTTGATTCAAATCTTAGCTCTGTCATTTACTAGCTTTTTGATTTTGGACAAGTTACTTAACCTCAACATGTCTCAGTTTCCTTATCCGAGATTAATAATAGTACTTCTATGGAAGGTTATTATGAATGAGAATTAAATGAGTTAATATATGTAAAGCACTTGAACAGTGCCTGTTCTAATGTTAAATTAGAACAGTTAAATACTATATAAGTGCTTGTTAAATAAAGTACACTAAGTTCTTATCCATTTGTCAGTTACATTATCTTACAGGTATACCACATGACAACTGATTAAATGTCAAATTATATTTGCAAATGGAATTTTTTACATGTTTACTAATTAATATGATAAAGATGTAATTATAAGGTTCTACATTTGAGTCTCTCTCTCACAACTGTGAAAGTTACAGCATGCACGACTCAAGCTTTGGCCATAGTTCTAGCGAAGATGATGAACAGTCTTTAATTAATTTAGTGAATTTAATAGGTATCAAAAGGATAGGTGCCAGGAAAAGGAAGACAGTTTGATCTTAAATTATGTTGATAAATCTACTGGTAACATCACTCTTTAAGCATATTCCATTCTAGATTACATACTTGAGTTATACAGACTTAATCTGTGCAGCCCCACTAGCAATGATAAAAATAGATAAAAGCAGACAAAAACAGTAGATAAAAGTTCTAGGGGAAAAGATTCAGGCTCAGTACAAGGAAGAACTAATGCGAAAGAACCCTCTAAACACGAGATGGACTACCTGAGCACTTACTGAATTCCATGTCACGAAGAACGTTGAAATAAGTTTAATGACCAGTTGGTGGACAATTATGATCACAACAATCATTATGTTTGTCCCAGGTCTTTTACATGCATTATTTTCAATCCTCTCACCAACTCTCTTGTAGTCACTATTGCTATTTTATAGGTGAGGAAACTAAGGCTCAGAAAGGTTAAATAAATCACCCCAAACACACAGCTGCTAAGCAGCAAGCTGTGATTTGATCCAGGTCCTTTAATTCCACAACCTATATACTTTTTACAATTCCACCCTGCCTTTGGTTAAAGATTCAATGACATTTAATATTCCTTTCAATCCTGAGAGAGTGTGACTCTATGAAATTATATTCTCTTAGACATATATAGATCATCTCTAACCAATTCTGTAACACTAGAGAAGGTATCTTTATCCAGGAAAAGGATGCAAGTGTCTCTCCTTTCTTACTGTTGGTTTGTTACTTCTGTGAGAGTGATGAGTTCCAAAATAACACACCACCTAGTATGTCAATACGTAATGAAATTAACAATAAATTGAACTATGCAGAACAGGTATGGAATTTCTTATTTCTGAATTTATTTCCTAGAGAGGAAGATTTATTCAAAAAGAGGTAAAATGTTTTTTCTCTTATAAAAGTAGCAAAATACTTTTTCTTTAAAGTAGGCAGCAAGTGAACACATGAGTAGTGGAGATAAACCTTATTGGCTAACTCACAATTAAAACATGATCCGTGAGAATATGTGAGTATTTTCAGAATTTGTTACTATAATCTCTCACTATGTCGGAGTGGTGATGGTTACATTCATAAAAAGTGTTATGTTAGATAAAACCTTCATTAGCAAGTTCAAGGTTTCACAGAAAATAGGAAAAACAAAATTGCCAATAAGCAGAAAAGAATCATTTTCCTCATTTGTTCACAAGCTCATTGTTCTGAAAACCATGATCTGCTGTGGAAGATGGGGTTTATTTTATATTAACCCCAATTCTTTTTGTAAAGTTCTTGATGCAACCCTTTCTGTATTGACAATTAATGCTTTCTTGCATTTGCTTTCTCACTGGTATCATTTTTGCAAGTCTTGGCAGCATTCTTAGAAGCCATCTGGTCTTTCCAGAAAAGAAGGGCATGGTTTTTGTGGGCTGGGTCTGCTACTGTTACTGTCCAATTGTCATATATGGAAAGGGTAGAGAATAACAGACCTCTTTTCTCTCTACCATCTGACTATAAGATTGGGGTAGGGGTAGCGATAATTGATGGTAAGGATACCTGGTTAAGTTCTTTGGGATCACAGAGTTTAAAATTTAGGCATACAAATATGAAACCACATTGCAATAAAACTATGACTGGCAAAATGATACTTGACAAGGGAATACTTCACAAATCTTGTTAGAAATCTTCATAACCTCTTAATATTTTAAAGTGTATTCCCAAACTTAGAGTTCAAATTTAGCATTCCTTTGTTGGATTCCAAAAGGAGAACAAATTCAAACAAAAGTTCTCCCACACTCAGGTTAGAATGAACAACATAGATTCATGGAATTAAGAAGTTGATAGAATTATCCAATCTTAGAGGAGGAAATCCAGAAAGGCTCCCTAACATGTGACATGTCACAGAGCTGGCCCTCTCATTCAGTACTGTCTTAATTTAAAATTTCTCAATACTGTACTCAATATTGCATCTTTGATGCTTCAATCTTTTTGACAGTCTGTGTTTGTTCTTCACCTACCTGACACTCTGTGGTTGGCAACAATTGTCTGTGTTGGGTACAGGAACAGAATTGGGGATGATCAGTAAAATAAAGTGTCATGAACCCTACCTTCCTATGGAATGAGAAGGAAATCTTGTCCCCTTGCAGGGATTTTTAGTTGTCTTCTGTTGTTAGCCTATGAGTGTGGGTTCTTGTACTGGAGATCCTTATGATTCAATCAATTGAAAAAAATATGTTTATTCACTTTCTCCTTCCTCCCTTCCCCGCCCCCCCCCCCAAATTTCCCAAAACAATCTCTGTATTTTATGGCTTTAGACACCATTCACTTAAACTGTTTCCCTGTTTACTCCAAGAGTCCCAAGGAAAATGGGGGTGGGCGGCAGTGGAGGTTCCTTGAATACTAGCCTGTAAGGGTAATATGATAATAAACTACAAAAAGTCACTTTATCTAGCATAAATAGAACTGAATGATGGATGAATTGAAATGTGGAAGGTGGAACACTGTCCAGTCAGAGATTTGAGAATAGCTAGACAGAATTCTAATGCTGCTTTTAGCAGGTTAAGAATCATTAGCATTCTCCAGTCTTTTGCAAAATACCATAGAGAAAGAAAACATTGTTGAGGAGTCAACCTCTTTGTCTCTTTTCTTTGTCTTCTTTTCTGATTTCTCATTTACCTGAGAACTCAGGAAACATAAAAAAATGAGTGTGGGGCATGCCTCTGATACTGGGCCTTATTCAGGCCTTCAAAGGTCTCAGAATGGTTCTGTTATTTAAAGTTAATAAGCAAGAGACTAGAAAGTGGAAAGGTTTGTAAAACTCTATCACATATACTATTGTGAAATTGAATGGAACTTTGAGCACTGCCAACTTAGCATACTTGATTTGTTTCCTGCACTTCTGTAACTCAAGTTATAAGCTTGGCTTTTTTTTTCTTACCCCTTTGTTTTGTTCTTCTGGGTCCAGAAACACTGACAACAAAAAGGTAAGAAGAGTGATTTTAATGTTAGCTTGCTAGTGTACAACTGCTGGGCCTCTCTAAGGTGAAAAATGGTCTAGTGGATATTTCATTCTTTAACATCTAAAATCAGCAAGTTTTGCCTTTGTCTTTGGAAGCCATGCACTCAGTCTCTGAACAAGATATATCATGTCTTTTGCTCAATAAAACTCCTCTATATTGTGAGCATTTCCATGATGTGCACATAGTAAATACTTTCAAAAATGTGTTATGCTTAAATGAATCAAATGTTATGTGAGGATTTGCAGCTCTGATGTTACGATAGTCCTCAAGGGCGATAAGAAAGTTGTAGTTTACAAAGAAAAGATAAGCCATGCGAACTATCGACCTCTAAAATCTCAAATCTGGTTTAGCATCTCACTTTTACCCATTGAACTAATTTCTTTCTTTTGTGTAAAACCCACTTAGCACCCTAGGTAAAGAAGTTTTTCCTAAATAAATAATGAATAGGCATGAACTCTAGGATAAACCTCTAGATTAAAAAAAAAAATCAATAGTTCTATAAGGACTTACATTTTTACAAGATGTTTTAGACTTCAGAATTCCATAAAAGCAAAGGCTGTAACCTCAATAAATGACTTATTAGACAAATGAGAGCAACAGCCAATATTAATGATGATCTTCAGTGAACTATCCAGATAGTTATATTCATAAATTGATCAATATTTTAAACTTAATTGTCTGGGGCTTATAAGAATAAAATCTTATAGGTTTTATACAACTATCATACAGTGAGACTCAGCCAGAGGGAGGTAATAAAAATGAGAATAGAGAACCAAGAGGTCAAAGAGACAGTCATGGCTTCTTTGCAAGTCAGAGAAGACAAACATTCCCAGACAAGATACCATGGTTGAAAACTTAAGAGGTGAAGTCCTCATGCAAACACTAAGGAGATATGAAGGAATCTCTGTCCTTACAGGCTTCTTGAAGTGAATATCACTTCATAGTATAATGAAAATATCATCAGAGTTGTTACAATGGCATGTACCAATGGTTTATTGAGCACTTGGTACAAGTCAGGCATAGAGCTCAGCACTTCACATGCACTGTCTCATCAATTCTCGATGCAACTCCATGGCATATGTTTGTTATTGTTCCCATATTAAAGATGAGGAAATTGAGGCTTAGAGTTTAATAACTTGTCCAAAGTCATAGTCTAGTAAATAACAGATCTTACATTCAAACCCACATCTATTTGGCTGCAATGTTCATGTTTTTAAACCCTGTCAATACCAAGACTCACACTGATGGGATTGGTCTCCGGTGGGGAAACATTGGAACAAACAAGGCAATAACATAATTGTGGTCAGTAAAATGGTTTGATTCTACACGTCCTATCTTTGGACTCTTATCTTCCTCTTTTTCTCTGCCCTCATCACATTAAATCTATAGGAATGGGTCCTGAAAAGCCCCATTAGCTATGTCAGATTTGGGGACAAAAATCAGTTAACTAAAACATTTGTTAAGATCTTCGTATGTCATAGGAATTCTCTTTTCTCAAGAATTTCACATCTGATAGAATACAGAAATTTAAACACCAATTATAATTCTGTGAGATGAGTACTATGCTGTTGCTAAGTATAGTGAATTATGGGGGCTAACAGGATGGGCACACATTTTAGTGTACTTGTGCTTAGAAAATAACATCTCAAATTTTTCTTGTCCATTTTGGTTTTACTTATGCTTCAAAGTTACAAGTTATTCTGACTAACAGAGAAATGGGAGGAAAGATTTTTATTCAATCTTGATTTTTAAAATGTTAAGCCCCAGCACATAATCCTTTCCATATACTTTCAAGGGCATTTTTCTAGAATCAGGTAAACGAGAGCAAGCAAGTGACCTACTTACTTACAGCGAAAAATGCTCCAGGTTATAAAGGATGGGAAGCCAAGTGCATCCTGGAAACCACAGCATCTGGTCTTGTTTTCTGCTTCATCTATCAATCTGCTGTTACAGGAATTGAGAATTAATGTGTCAACTACAGTACTGTTTCTTCTATTTTGGCTGATGAATTTATATCTTTGTTATCATATTCAATCTCTTTCATCTCTTCTATTTTTTTTTAAAAAAACAAACATTTGGGCATTTATAAAGGCCCCAAATGATTCCTAGGGAGATTACTCTTTTATCTATGCCTTAAAACTTTGCTAAAGAGTGTATAGTAAGGTCAGACATCTTCCCAAGCAACTCCGTCTTTATCAATCCTGATTTTGCAGATTGTATCACTTGAATAGTTTATTTTCAGTACTGTATTAAAACTAAACAACAAATATTGCAGATTTAAAATAAATATCTTTCTATAAAATGTTTATTGGTAGCATAAGAAGTAAAAGAAAGTACAACTGACAGTAGTGCTTGAGAAATAATTATGTAGCACTGTAAGATTTTGTGGATTCATGCTACCCTGATAACATGAGAAAATTACATACTCATTTTTACATATATTCACTTTAAATTATGTGTAAAGTTTAAAACATAAAAGCATGAAAAGTAGATTTACAATAGTGTGTTCTTTGAACTTTGCTGTTGAGTCTTTTAGCTCTCTGTGCTTTATATAGAATGGAGCTATCAATTAATCTTTCCACTCCTTTGAATTTGTTGAAATTTTAGTTTCCCATTATTTTTGTCTTGATATCATCTTATTCTTTCTAGTGGAGTTTCACTTAATCTTGGCTTTTCTCAGTGCTTTCATGACTTCAGGTACAGCTACATATTCTTGCTTTACTTCTCTTTCTCCTCCCATTCTATTTAACTTGTCAAAATAATAATTAATTATTCTTTTCTGATGAAATATTTTAAAAAGAACCAAGGTTACCAAGTGACTATTATACTGGCATAATTACTGCTATATAATTTTATCTATTTGTTGAAGTTTTACTCTTTCTAAATCACTGTCAAGTGAATCATTTCTAATGAGCAATGAATAGGGTCAGGTTTACTATATTAACTTATCTAAAAATTTCAGATGTTTTTCCTTCTAAAAAGATTCTATTCCGAATCTAGTCATGAGGCTGCCTTGCATTGATTTAGTTGTATCCCAACTTGATAGGCTCTTGGGGCTGGGGCAGTAGAGATTTTTATAAAAACACATCTAAAATGACTAGGGTAGAATTTTTCAAAGTATGGTACAAAAGTACCTCTATCCAAATCATCTTGGATGTTTATTCAAAATGCAAAGTCCTGGGCCAAAACCTAGAGCAGTTAAATGGGAATATCTAAGGCTGGGACCTGGGAATCTCCATTTTGCCAAGTTGTCCAAGTCTATAGGCTCACAGTGAAATTTGAGAATCCCTCATCTAAGGAACCCCTCCCTGTACCTTCAGGGTCCAGTGCATTGATTGACCTGGCTGCAGAGCAAACTAAATGCACCCCCATCCAACTAACAAAAAGAAAGGTGATTTTAGTTCCATGTATGGAGAACTGCCATAAACTGTTTTAAGAGTCAATGGTTAATAAAGGAAAGATTTTCTACAATAAATAATTATTTTTAATATCTTGAGTCTAACAATCACAGAGAAGGTCCAGAAAGTCTAAAAAAAAAAAAAACCTGTTGTTATAATTTCCTGATTAATATTACACATAATGAATTACTTATTGAGCCCCTACTGTGGGCCAAATATGGTGTTTTGTGCTGCCAGGGATTATATAAAGCTATCCTGGGATGAAAAGCATATGTTCACTCTGTTCTATTCTAAAAGAACCTAGCTGATTTAGTGGTTGATGGAAATGAACATGTATGGTATGTGGGAAGGCAGTAATTTGATGTTTTAGGGCCCAGGCATAGGAGGCCTCCTAAGGATTTGCTAAATGAAAATTAGGTCCAAAAAGTACAGGCGTAGGTCCTTGCTTTATAGCCAAACTACTGGAAAAGGAATGAGCAGCAGCATTTATTCGGAGGCATGTAAACAGTCATGATTAAATTATGATTAATTTATCCCACAATTTCTTTTTTTGTACAACCATACCCCATTATCAGGCAGGTGAATTCAGATTAGCTCCAAACCGTATTGGGAGTTCCACCTCACTCTAGAACTCATTTAGGGTGTCCCTAGTAAGGTAACCTGCTCGTCATGGTTTACCTGAGACTTTTTCTATTTTAGCATTGAAAGTCCTATGTTTCAGAAACTCCTTTAACGTCAGACTACGTAGGTTGGTCATGCTAGTCCTTAGAATAACGCCAGCGAAGTTCTTAGTTGACCCAGTTTCACTCAGTGAATGATGGCAATCCATTACCATCTTGAATTTCCCAGCTCATTTTTCTTACCAAATTACCCTAATGGGCCACAAAACCTAAAATTCTTTTACTTCAGTAACTTCTACCTTTTAACTCTGTCAAGGCATGTTCCCATGAGCAATGACTCAGACTGAGGATAATCCCAGGGGTCCAGGAGAGGATCCCCAATCCTAGGGCAGCAGACAGGTGGTCAATGGCCTGTTAGGAACCAGGCTGTACAGCAGGAGGCACTCAAAGAGAGGGTAGCTTCATCTGTATTTGCAGCCATTCCCCAGCACTGGTATCACCTCCTCAGCTCCACCTCAGCTCATCAGGCATTAGATTCTCATAGGAGCACAGGTGCCTGGTGCCAAAAAGGTTGAGGACCGCTACAGTAGAATATCTTCTAAGACTTCTAAGATAGCTAGCTAAGATAGTACACATGGCTTGTATTTTTTTTCTAAATATTATCCAGGCCTCATAATCATCCTGTTCTTCTGAGTTCTATTTCCCTCTCTAAATAATCAGTCTAGTTCTCCCAAAAGTAGTTTCATATCATAGTTTTTTAAAAAAAATACATATTATGAATGTAGATACACACATATAGACCAAAAAGCATGGATGTAAAACATGAACCACTTACAGTATTAAATTCCATCCTGATTCTTGTCGACTCGTTTTATTAAACATTTACCCATTTACTCTTTAAAGCCTTGTGATTTTGTCATTTCATGGTCTTACTTCCTTCACCTAGATTTTAAAATTTAATTAGTATTAAATTACTATCTCAAAGAGAATATGTAAGTGTAGGGTTTGAATTAGATCAAGGTTCCTATAACATTTTGCCACTTATTAGACGCATGAATTTAGGAAAGTTAATCTCTCTGAGCTTTAAAATTTGCTCATCTATAAGAAAATAATGGCTATTTTACAGGATCTTTTTTTGAGATCTTTAGATTATGGATGTGAAACTCGTAAAAGTATATTGCCTGATACATAGTAGACATTCAATAAACTGTAGCTATTATCCTCACTACAGTATCACAAGCTTGTAACAACAGCAGCATTCATTAAAATTCAACAATCAGATGGCGGAATTTTAGCCATCAAAGGTGATGCCGAAGGCAGAGGCGCAAAATGCTTTCCCGAGGAGGGCAGGGAGAGGAACTGTCTCATTACTTGTCTCACCGCCTCTATCTTGAAGGAAGTGATGCTTCTTATATCTGGGGACAGTGTCTGAAGTCCTCTCGCCCCCTGGCAGTGTGTTCAGGAGGCTCTGGCTTTCAGTTTGTTCCCTTGGGACCTCTTGTGTCACGTCTCTCATTCTGAAAAGGGGAAGGGGTAAAGGAAAAGGGAAGTCACTGAAATGCAAAACCTGTGACTGGATGCCCTTTTCTGTTCTGACTACCGGTCCTCCCTGGATGGGCTGCAGAGTCTTTCGTTGTAAGATTTTCAGGCGCTACCCCCAGGTGTTTGTCAGTGCAGATATGGGGGAGGAGGATGAGCTCACTCCAGAAACTGAAATGCAGATGGCGAGGGGTGCGGGTGACCATGCGCGTCAGCATTTGGCTAAAGGACAGAAGAGCAGCATGCGGGTTTGCACGGGGTAGGGAAATGAGGGGCGCGAGTAAGGACCAAACAGGAGTCAGGGAAGAACTTCTTTGCCGGGTATACAGAGCACTTCTTTGCACTCCGAAGAATGTTCCCGGATTTGTTAGTCTAGTTCCCAGAGCTCGCGAGCAGGGCAGGGACGTTATATGACATGCGCCTTCCCTAACTCCATATCTGATACTCAGTAGCTAAACTCAGAGCCTTCGCGAATGCTGCGGCCTCGCGGAAAGCTTCAGTACGGCTGATGACAGGTTAAGTATCTGGTCAGTGACCTCCTCGCGGTACAACCTCGCGACCCAACTTCCCCACCATTTCTGAAAGCAGGAAACGCGCTCCTTCCTCGCTGACAGCCGGAAACGCGCCCCCTTCCTCGCCGACAGCCGCAGGTTGCGCATGCTCCGAGCTAAGGGGCGGGTGAGGCTCCCACCGGAAGCATTCTCTCCTAGCAGCCGTATCCTTCCGTGTGAGGCTGGCTAAGGGCTCCTGCTGCCGCTGATTGTGTGCCGGGGTGAGTAGCGAGTTCCTGCCGGGCTTCGTGGGACGGGCGCGGGATCCCGCTGAGCTGCTTTAGTGCCCCGCTCGGAACTAGAAGCCGAGCAGGAAAAGTCACCTCCTCTTCCTCCCACGCCCCACTTCACTGCCGCCCCTCAACTACCCCCAGCCCTTGGTATCTAGCGGATTAACCTCCAAGGGCGTCCCGGCCCTCGCTTGGCTTCCGGCCCGGCATAGGCCTTTAGCGCTGCGCTCAAGAGTTACACCATTTCCTACAGGGAATCTCTGCAGGCAATCGGGTTACTGCTTGGGCTTGAGATCGCCCCAGGCGACATCAAAATCAGGATCCTGGGCAAAGGCGGCCAGAATGAACCGAGTCCGATGGTCGCACAGGCAGCACCGCAACACCAAGTGCAAAAGCGGAGGTGGTTCTTCAGGCCTGGGCACACTTTTGCAGAAGATTGTGATGTTAATTATAACTTGTCCTTTGATGTGAGGATTGGCAGTCTTTCATTGTCATAGGCTGTGTGTATAGGACCTTGATGTCTGCGAAATTGTAAAACACTGCAGTGATTCAGGAAAGAAAAAAACTATTGTATGATGTTATACTTTTGGTCTTTAACCTGTCAATAAATTGTTCATTAACGAGGTAGTACGATTTCAAAGTTTTCTACCCTGGAGTGGAGAACTTTTTAAAATGAAATGATCTGGCATCATATAACTAACAACTCAGAATTACAGTTTTGCGGTGTTTCTTAGCTGTACACAGCACCACCTATGTTTATGTACATAAATGTGTGTTCATTTTATTGATTCTAATGTTTATACAAGATTGAAATTCACTCGCTACTGTTAAATGCACATGCAGCTTTTATTGTATATTCTGCTGTGATGGTATTGTTAACGTAATGGCCTCGCATTGCAGGTATACCAGTGTCATATGAATGATAGATGAGTGTATAATAAAGTATATATAGAGTTACTAGTTTCACTTAGAAGTTTCAGTTTCATTTCAGGATTTTAAGGTCATTTTAAAAGATGGACTACTGTTTTGAAAGTAGGTCTAGAGCACTGTGTTACCATTAATAATTTAAATATAGGAAAATATATAGTTAACAGGTTTTGTGTCTTCATATTTTTTATAGGATTAAAATTGATAACTGGAATGCAGTTATATCCACCTTAGTTGTTCATGTAGTTCAGGGAACATCCAGTAGATGGCAGTTTTATCACCACTAACCCAAACTTTAAATAAATGAAAATGTTTTATTGGAATAGCCCTAGTTTTCACAGATTCAGTTAATAAAACTCTTATTTTGCTGCTGTTTTATTTTCATCAGTAAATACTATCCCCACATAATACCACATATTCCAACTGCATTTTCAAATTTACTCTTGGAATAAAGGCTAGAGAAGTGAAACTCACATCCTGTAAGAAGTAGAATATTGTTAACTCATTTTTAGGAATCCAGGCTGATGGAAGAAAGCACTCTTTAACTTGTTACATGAGGAGAGATTTTAATTAGGTAGTGTCTCCTCCCTAGCTCCATTTAAAAAATATATATTTAATATAATCGGACTGTGCATTCCTTGAGTGAAGTAATTATATCTTAGCCATTATTGTATACCCAGTATATAATCAGCATTATATATACATGTTTAATAAGTGCTTTATTGTGTGAATTCAATCGCTTAATATTCCTAGGTCAAAGTTTCTCTACCTGAGATGAAGGCTTTCAATTATTTAAGTTTAAATTAAATAATATTCTCTTGTGAAGTAAATGGCTTCTAGTAATAGAGAAATAAAGTCAATGGAACCCTTGACTTTTCTTTGGAAATTGTTCCAAAGTCTGCCTGCAGCTCTGCAGGAATGATTGAATGAGAGGTGTTTCTGCAGTTTCAGTATATCTGTTGACCAAAAAATTACTGAATAGCTTCTCTTTTGTATGTGACAGTTTTAAAAAATGTATAAGATATAAATAAGGATTTAAACTCTAGTTGAATAAAATAGATATCCATAAATTCAATAATAGGGCCAATAAAAAAAATATAGAGGATCGATGTGACCCAAAAGCCTTAAGTGGAGCATGTGAAGTTTTTGAAGTTTGGATAGAATTTGACTAAACCTAGATGAATGGGGCGTAATGGCCCATCCAGGGTACCAGGCACATTTGCTGGAGGAAAAATACATGTGACATTTTCAGAGTCTACTGATTCCAGCTATTGAGAGTTCTCAGTTCTTACTGAGAAGTGTTGAGAAGTAAAATGCTTAAAAGTCATTCTTTGGGGCTAGATTAGGATAGTCGAATGGTTGGGAATCCTGTGAATAAAGGGAAAGATTTGGGGTCTTTTTATTAGGGAGGAGTATATATTCTTGAATGGAGGGGAGGGATCTAAGAGGAATTTAAAAATTGTTGGAGCTATTCCTGAGGGAGGGAAGTAAAGAGGATCTTTGAGTAGTAGTAAAAAGAGAAACAATAATTTTAGCAGAATGACTGGAAGAATATTAATCTATGCAGTACCTAAATTTTACCTTTTGCTGAGCCATCTGTTATAAATTCTTACTTATGAGTGAAAAATGTATATTCTTTTTTTCCCCCATGTCATTCAGCACAGTTCTGTGCTATAAGAGTATAAAAGCATTATTAGAAGCTGAGATCCTATCTCACAAAATGTGAGTCTTGTCATCCCCAACAAGCATGTTCTTCTGGATAGTCGTTACCTTTAATGGGGGCGTGCATGCTTCCTGTAAGCCTAACTGTGGTTAATGTAGCTGCTCAGGGGTATATCTAAAAGTAGCCACGTTGCCTTCTTTTCCCTCTCCATCTTGGGTGCAGGCTGTATTCTTGTGGTTCAAACAATTTTTGAAGATTCTGTTGCTTCAGATTTATCTGGGTTGTTGGAAACAATAGTATGGCTCAAAACATTTAATGTCACTTATTAAGAAAATGGCATGTTTAAGTTTAAACAG
Source organism: Eonycteris spelaea (assembly GCA_003508835.1). Lineage (NCBI taxonomy): Eukaryota > Metazoa > Chordata > Mammalia > Chiroptera > Pteropodidae > Eonycteris > Eonycteris spelaea. The sequence continues at coordinate 1,241,148 of PUFA01000162.1, forward strand.
GCCTCAAAAACCTTTAAAGGTATATTTGAGGAAAAAGTGACAGTTCACGGTCTGAATTTCACTTAAAATTACCTTGTTTACATTACACTTAATGGAAGAAATGCTTACCATCACTTAAGTAAAGTATTTCATTATTGGGCTGCCTTTCTTTGGGTTAGTGATATAGTAATTTTCTAGACTCTGAAATAGTTATTTTAAAACTCTTTGAAGAGTAAATATCTTAAAACATTTATTGTATTTTTTCAAATAGAATTATTCTATACTCAAATGAGCTTTTAAGAAAGTTTATTAAAAATTCTAATAAATCTCAGTTTCTAATCTGTTAGCTGCAAGGGGAGCTTAAAATGTGTTTAGTTAACATTTAAAAACCCATTCCTCCTTAAACATGTCGATTTTGATCAGAAGTTAGTTTTTTGTTGCTTTAATTTAAGGTATTTATCAGTCTTTTCACTTTAAGTGAATCTAGTTGTTACCTAGTGACATTTCTGTTTGTTTTTTAAGGTTAACAATAGATGGTACATGCTGAAGCCTTTTCTCGTCCCTTGAGTCGGAATGAAGTTGTTGGTTTAATTTTCCGTTTGACAATATTTGGTGCAGTAACGTACTTTACAATCAAATGGATGGTAGATGCAATTGATCCAACCAGAAAGCAAAAAGTAGAAGCTCAGAAACAGGTATGATTAAAATGTTTGAAGATCATTTTTCTTATAGCTAGTAAATATTTTCCCATAAAACGAAGGATGTAATGGAATGATAAGTTAGTGAGAAGTTCTGTAAGACCCAAGTGAAAATGTTTTTCTGTCATATTTCATTTCATTTTTCCTAAAAAATATTTGTTTCTCAAATCCTTTTGACTGTTTAAGCAACCTAGAAGAAAAAATGATGAATAAAATTATTATAGTGTTTTGTTGTGAACATCCTCATTAGACTTTGTCAGCTTATAAATGAAGGAATCTAGGTAAAATTTTTCAATAGATTAAACAAAATTTGTCTTCAGTAATGATATACATTTTGCTTTGTTTGACATTTGAAATGTAGATAATACTGACAAGCTGTCAGTCTTAGATATGCCACTAATTTCTAATTAAGGGATTGCTAAAAACTCTTATTGTTAATATAAATTGTAGTTTTATTTTTTCAGCTACTGCCTCTTGAGGTCATTTCCTTATTTGTTTTGTTTTCTGTTCTTCAAAAAACAAAAGCCTTCAAGGAGTCTTTCAAATTTTTCTTACTGCTTCAGGGTGAGATATTTATATTCATGGATTTTCTGTGAGTTGTGACTCTGATGCATTCAGTAAACATTTATTGAACTCCTAACAAATGTTTTGTGCAAAGAATAAAAGATGAATAAATCTTATTCTTTCAAATGCTATAGGCCTGTATGAGAAATGACTGCTTTATAGTGCTCTGCATAGCTCTTAAATCAGTGAAAATCACGGTCTTATAATTACTGCTTACTCTATGTACCTGAAAAGCAATTTGGACAGCTATTTGTTCCTGAATTTCATTATAATGGACTCAAGGTCTAGATTATATCATTATGTCAGTCAATTCATAACTCTCTAAGAAGTTTGACCTGTGTAGTATTTTTAAAAAATGAATTTGAGTATATCCATGTGTCAACCTAAGTGCAACATTAAGTTCGAGGTTAAAATATTGATGTTCAATTATTTAAAAAAAATTTTTTTAAGTAGATGTATGACTTTTAAACAGAATTTTGTCATTTACTTTCTTGGCTCCTAGGAGCACCTGGAACTCAGATATGAAAGCCATGTAGAAAGCCAAATATAGGTATTTAAGTAATACGTGAATGGATTGTTATCATTAAGCCTTGAAAACTGTGTGTATAGTATTGTTCAAAATATCAGTTATGTGAAATATTAGATACTACATCTGTCTTCATAGTACCTGTGGTAGGGAGAATAGAATTTATCCACGATAATATAAATTATAATCGTAGGTAGTTTATCCTAATTGCCTGATGCATAGTGTAGGCAGAAACTGTGGCATTTAGACAAAGCATTCACTAATGATTGAGGCAGGTGAAGATGACTTCATGAAAAATCTTGGCCTGTGGACTAGGCAGGGACAATTTTAAGTAGAAAGAAAATCATGAATACAATCATGATAGGTATGGGAATAATAAGACCTGTTAAAGGAACAGTGAATAGACTAGTCAGGGTGGAGTAGAGGATTTATGCAACGAATTAGTAGAACTTAGAGGGAGAAGTAAGGATCTTTTCAAGGACACTAAGTAGTCAGTGACAGGGCTCTTCTTTTTTCTTTGTCCTTTTAATGGTTTGGTGAGTGGGCAGAGGCTGATAAGTACCACAGCATTTGAGAAGTTCATCAGCTAAGAAGGAGGCGAGTTATTGATTGGCCAGGGGCTGTAGCTTCTTAGTTACCCTTCTGTTTTTCCTGCCTCACCCTCTTGGCCAACTATTGAAATATGCCTTTGACCAGTTAAAGCCCTCTGTATGAGGCATTAAAGACTTTTGAGTGGGTGTATGACATGCAAAGCAATGTTTTAAGGATACTTCACCTAACGATAGTAGGTAGCAGGAATTGGAATCATGGAAACTAGAAGCAAGATCTTTTTTTGTAGCCTGCAGTAAATCTGGTAAAGACCTAGATAGAATAAAGGAATGAAATGGGTAAAATAGAGTAGTAATAAGTACTTTATGATGATCCTGGAAAAGAAAAAGGACATCTTACAAATGAATCCAAGGTTTGTCTGGAGTCTTCAGAGACTCATAGTATCTTTATAGAAGTTTAGAAACTGGTACGTAGGGCAAGTTTATGGGAAGACGACATTTGATTTGGATATCTTACCCAATAACTTTTAGAATACATATGATAAAATCAAAAGAAAGAAACGTAATTGCACTAACCCTAAAAGAGACAACCATACCTGCATATCTAGAAAAGGATATGTTTTAGAATTTTAACGTATGTTTGTGATAAGAGTTTATACCTAATATATAAAGATAATTATTCCAATTCTTAGCTATTTTCTATTTAAATACATTTTTAAAGCTTTTTATCAGTGATAATCTGTACTGGAAATTGGAGTACATTAGCTGTGAACTCAGTAAAAAGTTTTTAACCTATGTTTAAATAGGTTGTCTCTTTTTTTGATGTTAATTTGTTACTGCCATCTCTAACTTTCTAAAATTATTCTTCCAAAAGAATAATCAATTATATAAATTTTAGAACTTGAATGAAATGAGTCTTTATTTTCTCTTGCTCCTTTCCTTTATTTCCTCCTTCCCTAGTCAAGACAAAAATATTAGTTTACAATTTTTTACCCCACTTAATTTTTAAAATTATACTACACATGGAGAAAAAATGAAATAGCATGAAAGGATAAAACAATACTGTGAACAGTTAAAAAGACAGGTATACAGTAAAATATACATTTCCCTCCCACCTCTGACACCTCTCACCCCAGACCACCATTTTCCCCTCCGTGGAAACAACTATTTGAAGAGACCCACTTTAAATGACAAGCAGATATTGGTGACTAGAAAATATAATCATTGTTAAGCCGTAAACTGAAACCTGTACATGAATATAAGCTATTTTTAGAGTAGTCCAATTACAATTTTATTTTTCTAGTTAAAATATTTTGGAAATAGGGGTTCGGTTAAAGGCGTCAAAACTAGACAATTGGATAACTTATTCTTGGAACGCAGTTTGGTGGCGGTATGGTATTTTGGGGTGCTTTCTTTTCATTTGTTTGTTAAACTGCGTTCTGCTATTCCAAATGAGGAACGTGTTTCAGTAGAACATGAACTTTGAAATGACACAAATCAGGGTTTTAGTTCTGGTAATGCCAATTTCTAGCTGTGTATTCTTGGCTGTTCTGATTTCTTTGATCCTTGAGTTCCTCATCTGAGAAATGAGAATAGTAATAGCTACTTCTTAGGATGATTTAAAGGATTGATTGTAAAGTAAAAGTACCCAGCATAGTGCCCTGCATGTGGTAGGTGCTCAATAAATATTAATTTCTTTTCTCTCTTCTGTCAATGCTATTAATGCAACCTGAAGACATTGTTAAAAGGACTACTGTTGTGGGAAAAAGATTCTAGGTAAACTTGACTATCACATTTTCCGTCTCTATAAAGTATACAACATAGTTGGTAATTTTTTTTTTTTTTTTAGGAAACCCCAGTTGTAGATAAAGGTTGTTACTGTTGAAAGCAATAGGCAATTTTGGCCTGGATTAAAATTTTAAGGGGGGAGGAGGCAGGGTTTCACAACTCAGCACTAATGATATTTGAAGCCAGATTATTGGAGGAGGGATGAATAGGATCGGGACAGGTTATCCTGTGCCTTGTAGAATGTTTAGTAGCATCGCTCTCTCTGCTGACTAGATACCAGTAGCACCCTTCCCGTCACCCAAGTGGTGGCAACCAAAAATATTTCCAGACTTTGCTAAATGTTCCATGGGGACCAAAATCACTCCTGGTTGAGAACCACTGTTTTAGAGCATGGCCTAAAAAGAATGCAGGCGGGATGACTTCACATTTATAGAAGCATAATGAAAAAGCAGAGTTAAATTAATGTTATCACAAATAGTAAAATAGGATCCCTTTCATAGCTGGCACATAAAAGATTTAAAGGCAATAAAAGAGATGATATTTATAAGAAAGAGGTGAAAGGACCTGGGAAAGGCAACTTTATCCATTGACTCAGTAATTTTACAGGGGGGTGGCTAAATAGGAAAAATGATGTAGTTAATAGTACTTTTAAAAATATGCTGTATACTACAATATGATCAACACACATTTATCTTACTCCTTCAGCCAGTCTTTAACTATAATGCTGTGATGTGAATTTCCTTTTAGAACAACAAAGCCCTTGACAGACAGCAAGTTCTTATATCAAAGTATTTTAGGAAAATGTAACAACAAAAATTTAGGTAAACATGATTTACCAGAATACCTTCGCTTCTAAAAATATTCACTTAATTCAAATTTGAATATGTTATCTATAGATTTTAAAGACTCTTTAGTGGTCAAGAACTCCCATCTTATAATCGGGGATACCTAGATAGCATGTGTAGTGGTCAGGTTATGGGTTCTAGAGCTGGACTGCCTGGAAGGCAAATTACTTAATCTGATGAGGGAAAATTGTACTTACCTCATAGGATCACTAAGGATTCAGGGAGTTAATCCATTTATAGTATTTTGGCGTAATATTTGGCACACTTAGTAAATGTATATCATCATTTTTATTTTAATTGAAAGCTTTGTTGTATTATTAAGAGCTCATAGTTTTAAGGCTAGTTTTGCCCAGTTCTAAAAAATATATGCAGTGTACTTCTAATGTAGAATTATTTTTATTATAGCTGGTTTCCTAACCCTGGGACTTACTTTGACTTTAAAAGGGACAGCATTTCAGAATAATTCGAAATTAGATAGATATGAACACCTATTGTAGATACCAGAGTAATTTGAAAAAAAAATTAGGCAGCTGTTTTCAGGTACATTGTTAATTTAAGGAAAGAAATCTCAGTTGTCCATTTCTTCATGTTCTTAACCTCCTTGGTCTTCACCTTGAGTTTTCACCTGCACCTATCATGATCGTCCTACTTGGAAAGAGAAGTCAAGTTGGACCCTAGAGTCTCACTGGCTCAATGTGAAGCTATATATATATTCACACATACACATACATATATACACACACACACATATATATATGTACATGATTGAAGATATATATATATATATATATATATATATATATATATATATATCTGTTTTCTCACTTCCCCTCATTTCCTGTGAGTTGGTTTAAATCACCCTGGTTTCTGTGGAATAGACCCTCAATTTTTTTTTCTTTTTTCTTTTTTTTTAACTTAAAGGCTTACAGTGGGGAAAGATGAGAGCAAGGGGCCTAGAGTATCCCTGGAAAATTCTTCTGTCTGTTCATTGCTTTTTTAGACTTCACGGATACCTGTTTTGAACTGACAGTATCTAAATCTCAAACTAAAGGAGGTTGCTTGTTTTTTTTCTTTCTAGGCGGAGAAATTAATGAAGCAAATTGGTGTGAAAAATGTGAAGCTTTCAGAATATGAAATGAGTATTGCTGCTCATCTCGTAGACCCTCTTAACATGCATGTATGTATCATTAAACTTATTTAAGAGTTTTTTTTCTTGTTTAGCATTTTGTTCCAAGGTTCCCGAAGACTACAACCAGGTTTGATGTTTCTCTAGAAGGAGTCACAAGATTCAGCATAGTAGTTAGTACTCATGGATGTGATTTATTACAGCGAAAGGATACATACAAGACAAGATCAACAAAGAAAGAGGGTCATGGGTTGAAGTCTGGAGGAGATCAGGCATAAGCTTCTAAGGGTCTTCTCCCAGTGAAGACATGGATGTACTTGATTCCTCCAGAAACAAGTTAAGAGGACACATGTAAATGCTCTCCACCAGGGAAGCTTATTAGAGACTCCATGCCCAGGATTTCAGTTGGTCCTGGTCATATAGACTTTGTCTTCCTAACATCTACCAAAATTATACACTCCAGAAGGAAAACAGGTATCCACCTCAAATCATAATGTTTGCACAAACAATTTAAGCACAACAACCTGTTCTTATCAGAGAATGGTGGGAATGCTCCTGAAATCTAAGTTCTCGTACTCTAGCCAGGGGCCAGTGTCGTAAGCAGGCCTTTTTGAGGATAATAGTCTCAGGCCTGCTATGTTAACTTATTTTTATGCACATTTGTTTAGTTTAACTTGTACTTTTATGTATTTACCTTTGTGGCATATAAAATGTACTTTAGATTTTCATGATAGGGTATGATAGATAATGCAAGATTCCGAATCCCAGTTTTTCCATTCATGGCTTTGGCAAATTATTTCCTCTTTGAGTCTTAGTTCCCTGGTGTATAAGGACAGTGTCCTACAGTAAGTAGGACAATGTCATACTTGCTCTACTTACTTAAAAAGGGTTATTTTGAAGACCAGATTAATGTAATTTATAAACTCTAAAATCCTTTGTGAATATTTTCTAATAATAGGCATTAATAAATTAATGGAATGAAATATAATATCCCTATCCCCAAATCTAGAAAATAAAAATCTATAATGTCTTTTAGTATCCATGTACAAAGTGACATACATCCCCCCAGAATTAATCCTCTGTTTGAATTTGGTTTATAAATTTACAGTGGTACTTTTTGAGGCCTTATTCATTCACTTCTGAGTAAAACTGTACTGATAGACTCAGCTTTTTGTTATAACTATAGTGAAAGTAGGTGATGATTTTTTTTAGAGCCGGGTGTGGTTTTTGGTTTTTCACCTTTTTTTAAAAAGTTGTTAAGAAAGTAAATATGTTGTAAATATTGTTTCTGACTGACTCCACCTTTAGCCCATTTACTCTGCCTTATTAGAGCTAGGTGGTTTGGTGTTTTGGGGGGTCTTTTTCAGTTTATTTCCAAAAAAAAAAATTTAAGTTAAGTGTGAATGCTTTAAAACACACAAGCTGTGTCTGTTTTCAAAGTATTTACCCCTGTTTACTATTTATAAAGATAAAAATTTTAACATAGTTTTACTTTAGATTAATACAATTCAGAAGTCCAGTTTGGTGAGTATAGACCTTGTTTCTAAATTAATTTCCTATTATGTTTGACAGCATCATATATATGAATTAGGCACGCTTCTGGTGAGTTCTTCTTCATCAACCAGTACTGGATTATCCGAGCTGGTTCTCAGTCTTCTTGCAGAGTGTTTTCTCCTCTTAAGTGGACTGAATTCAGCTTACTAGGTCCCTGCAGAGTTTTGAGCACTGGACCTAGTGCTTTTTTTTTTTTTTTTTTTAAATACTAGACAGCTGACTATTTATAGTTTCATAGTAGTTTAATAATCTCATTATTGCTGTAAAAATGCTTACATTAACATAATTTTAATCTTTTATTATCTATGATATAATTATCAGATTAAGATTTGCCATTTTGGGGGGACTTTTTTACTGAAGTGGGTATATATCAGTTGTAAAATTCATGTTGACCTTATCTTTCTCCAGGTTACTTGGAGTGATATAGCAGGTTTAGATGATGTCATTACAGATCTGAAAGACACAGTCATTTTACCAATCAAAAAGAAACATCTGTTTGAAAATTCCAGGCTTCTGCAGCCTCCAAAAGGTATGCCAAAAGTTTATATTTGCTACAGCATTAAAAATCTTGGAAACATTGAAACTTCCTATCGTAGAACAGGTATTTTTAAGTTGGATTTTCAAGAGAATGCCGATATCCAGGAATTTTCTTATAAATAATAGTTTTAAAATAAGTGCTCATTCTTCATCTTCCCAAATTTAGAAAATTTTTCCCCTATAGTTAGTTTCCTACTGCAAAATAATTCCTTTATTTCAAATTCCTTTATTTACTTCCAAATAAAAGATAATTTGAGAAATCAAAGTTAAAATCCAAAATCACAATATAGATGTTTTGTTTTCAAGATAAGACTACTTTTTTTTTTTCACAATTCTAATGATTTTTTTCCTCTTAATTATTTTCACTTTACTTTTAGTGCAGTGATTTTTTTTTTTTTACAGGAAATACTGAATTACAGGTGAAGTAGAAATTAAATCATATTTATTTTTAAGGGAACATTTTTTCTAATCACTTCGAAGCCTTGGAACTCAAGAATTGAAAATGCTTATAACTGCATTCTTAAATGAAATACTTTACCTGTTCATTCAAATATTAATCATGTTCAAGGCTTATTAAAGGTGTTTCACTAGACAAGTTTGATTTATGTTGCTAGTCAAGACTGAAATTATTAGGCACATACATTTTTTAAAAATAGGATATTTAGAAATATCAAAATAGCATTATGTATAAATCATACTTATAATCTTACTAATTTTGCATTAAAGTACATTAATTGATGTTTAAAAGGTAATTAAAGGTGGCACCTGTACATTTTTATGAACTAATTTTTGTTTCTGATAAAGAGGATGACAGTTATCACCAAAAATGTCATGTTCTATTCATTAACTAAAACAACAAATCTGATTATTATGTATTTATTTTTGTTTTCTGAAACAATAAAGCTTTTTTTCACCTAACCAAATAGTCAGTTTATTGCTTTTTAAATTATTTTTTTCCCCAAAGAAAATTTGAATGATTTATCTGAGCCTGATCAAAGGAGAAAGGTATTAACTTACTTACCCAGTTCCATAATATTTGTAAATTTAGGAAAGTAAAATTTTTTTTTCATATGCTTATAAGGAAAGCTTTTTTCATCAGCAGTGTCTTAGTCCAGGTAGTTGGGTGACTTCACCAGTTGTACTTGCTTTAAGGCCCCAATTAGCACAGCAATACTAAATTATGAGAGGATACTTCTACAGTTATGTATACATCTGCCATTAATTTGAAAACTAGAGGTAGTTCCTTTGTGTATTTTTAATTTTAAGTTATATGAGTATCTCCTGATTATTAATTACTATTTGAGCTTTTTCAGCTTTGCATTTTTGGAAAATTTTTCTATCAAGAAAAAAAGTTTGAAAAATCATTGGGTTTTCTTTTTGACCTACATATAAATTAGATATTAGTGTACAGAAGTGGAGTATAAAATCAGTTGCACACCACACTTTTTCCATTTTTGGACTGGAAGTAGGTTACCTAGGTTAGAGTCATTGCTTTATTGCCAGTTTTGTTATCCTTAGATAGTTCATTTCTGTCAAAGCTGAAAGTGATCACTGTCTCAGACTACAAAACAATAATTTGAGAATGACATTGTTATGTATTATCCTTGCAGCATGTGAAATCATATTAATAAGGTGATATAAAGATATAAAGTTGGAGCGATCGTGCCACTAATTGTTTATAAGAACATGCCATAAAATATTAATGATTATATTTAAAAAGTAACCCTTATCTCCCCAAAACATTAAAAAATTTCTAACAGTTAAAATTCTATTTGAATACTATATGCCTCTGTAAACTCTGAATTTTGTCATCATTATTTTGCCAAAGTTTTATGTTTGTGAATTTCATCAAATTTGTTGCTTTGATGAGTCTTAAAAGTGTAAATAACCTAAAATAAATATTTTGAAAAATTTATTTTTCTGAGGCCATAAGCCTAAATCCTCCCTTCTTGAGTACTTACTACTAAGTAGATTTAATTTTTACAGAAATTTATTTTTCCACCACTTGGACAAATTTTTTATTAAAGCTTGAAAGTCAATAAACTAGTCAAAAACGAAAGAAAAGTTGATTACTAATGAGAATATAGTTCTCACTAATGAGACTGTCTCCAATTTGGATCTTTTTGTCTCAATACTTCTTTTCTTCCTCTTTGTACATGTTTTATTTGCATGTAGTACTTAGGAAGTAAAGCCCTTACAAAATCATCTGTCTTAAAAAGGGGTTTGAATTTTTAAGCCTCTGCAAAGGACAAAATAATAACCACATTTTTATTTTGTTGAATAATTATAAAAGTGTCAGACTAAGCTCAAAAAACTAGTTAAAAGGTTGCAAAACTAATAATTACAGCCAGATGGCTCACATTCACTTGCAGAACCAACCGTTTATCACCCTTCATAAATATAAATACTGTATAGTCCACTTCAATAAACAATATAGAAAAGGTGCCACTTTCAAATGATAATACTGCTAGACTCACTAAATACACATCAGATGAGACACCATGAATCTTAGTGAAACTTAGTATACATAGAGAAGTGAGGATAAAACAGTTGAATGAGTAATTATAAAGCTAACACTCATGTAACTACAACCCAGTCAAAAAGTAACCACGCCTGCTCTTCATGTACACCTTATCTATCACAGCTAGAAGATTGTAAAATCCAAAAGCTTTCATTGCATGTCAAATCTTCAGATATTAGTAAATAACTGCTCAATGAATAACACTAATTATAATCCCTGAATAGAAACAATTGGAAAAAGTTAATTCTGCAAGAAATACCAAAACTAAACTATTTGGAATAAGATATTCAAAGTGGTAAATAAATACTTTGAAACAAATGTGACATTCTGAGAGTACTGCATAAGTTTATGAAGTGATGGTGTAAATACAATATATGTATTTACTGCAAGATCAACCAAATATGAGGATTTTTGCAAGAATAGTTCTACAAACCCTGAGATTCAAGTAATATGCAAATAAAAGTTTGCTAGTAGATCTGAATTCTATATGAAGTTATATGATTAATATGATAACTAATAATAATTCCCAGTTTCTGCAGTCATTCCATATGTTTTCAGCTTTATTTGAATTAAATGGCGTTAGACTACTCTGTATTGTTCACGAGATTTCCAAAATAAAGTCAGCAGAGGCTTCAAATGATAACTGACTTAGTGAAGTTTTTAGCACCTAAATAAACTTAAATAAAAATTGTAAAGACTGCTTGAAAATATTAACACATATTGGTAAAGTTTATGGACTTAAATTTTAAAATCAGCTTTAAGTTGAATCTTAAAGAATTCTTGAGATCACTAGGAAGATCTGTGTTTTTGAGGAAAAATTTGAACATTATTCGAAGTTCTCCATGTGAAAAAAAAATTGTTAGGTTTATGGAATCAAGCTCCAGTTTATAACTTCTTTAAAAAATGAAAATTGAGGCTTTTATATAAAATATTCATTCTTCCTCCATTATGTTTTATATTTTATTTTTACTACATATTTTGGATACTCCAAATCTTTTTCGTTTTACTCCAGCATACTGTTTATAAGTATTGTCATTCTTTAAGTTCCATTGTGTGAAAAAAGTTGAGAAGCTGAATTAAGCAAATATTTAAAGAAGTCTGAAATTTGTAGTTTTTGTCGGGCCTGTCTGTAGATGATTTATAGGCTACCATAAATTTAGCATAATTTTAGTGTTATATTAGGTTAAAAAATGTTATCATTTTAGTTGAAAAACAGTTGGTGATGATTCCCAAATGCACAAGATCCCAACCTGTTTAGATCCTTTCTGTATAAAAGAAGTACCTTAAATTGTATTTAGAGCAAACTGCTATCAGTGAGACTATGGGTTAATAATAGTTTTATTTCTTGGAAATTAAAACAGGAGTAACTGGTCATTTCTATTCCTTTTAAAAAGAGATCATGATTTGTTTGGAAAAGGGCACATGTCCTTTTCGCTAAAACTTAAGGCTCTGAGCAGCAGCAAAATAGTGTTTGCTACATTATGTTTTGAAGAAGTTGATTTTCTTTGGGCTATTTGTCAGCAAGCTATAGTGTTCTGTTAGCTTGTGAAAGTGAAGCATATTAAATGATTTTATTTGTCAACCACTTGATCGAGTATTGTGAGTTTGAATGTCAAGATGATTGCCTTTAATATCCCGAACTGGACCTTTTCATGAAGGGAGGAGGCACAGGGTGCTATAATCCCAAAAGCATGTCGTCACTGACACAGAATGTAGACCATGGCTTCTTCCTTTTCTACTATTAAAAAAGATTAATAAAAACAAGCCAACATTGGGGAAAGTTTTAGTGTGGTCAGAATTAGTATTATGCCGACTATCATGTAAACTAAAGCAAATATCGTATTCTCTTAAAGGAAATAATAAAATAACATGTTAATTTCCAGGTGTTCTTCTCTATGGACCTCCAGGCTGTGGTAAAACATTGATTGCCAAGGCTACAGCCAAAGAAGCAGGCTGTCGATTTATTAACCTTCAGCCTTCAACACTGACAGATAAGTGGTATGGAGAATCTCAGAAATTAGCTGCTGCTGTTTTTTCTCTTGCCATAAAGCTGCAGCCTTCCATCATCTTTATAGATGAAATAGGTATGCTATGTTTTTTGTGGGAGTATTTTAAAGTGCCATTTTTAAGGGTGGTATTTAGATGACCAGATTGAGTTTTAACATTTTCAAGGCCAAATTAATAAAACAAAAGAGATAACCAACATCCTTACATGCTATGTATAATTTTTCTGTTGCAGAACTAGTCTGTTCATTGTCCTACGTGATAGTTTTTGTTGTGTTTTCCTTCAAAGTGTTTATATTTGTTTTCACTCTCATTAGTGTGTAGTTTCCCTACGTTCCCTAAAATTGATCTTTTCAGATATTATTGTTAATTTTTGCCAGTTTAAAGAACATGAATTATCTCACTCTTGTTTTAATTTGGGTTTCTTGCTTACTAGTAACTTTGAGCATCTTTTAACATGTTGATTAGTCATTTAGATCTCCTTGCTTGTAAATCATCAGGAGGGGGCGTTATTTGCATTTTTCTTGGTAATATGTTGATGGTTATTATAATTGCAAATATTTTCTTATTGTATTTTCAATTAGAGTTGACATTCAGTATTTTATATTAGTTTCAGGTGTACAACATAGTGGTTAGACATATAATTTACAGAGTGATCCCCCAGATTAGTCTAGTACTCACCTGGCACTACATATGATTATTACAGTATTATTGACTATATTCCCTATGCTATGCTTCCCACTCCTGCGACTGTTTTGTAACTAAGTTTGTACTTCTTAATCCCTTCACCTTTTTACTCAATCTCCCAACCACCCTCCCATCTGGGAATTACCAGTTTGTTTCCTGTATCTATGCGTCTGTTTCCATATTGTTGGTTGGCTTATTTTATTCTTTAGATTCCACATATAAATGAATTCATGTGGTATTTGTCTTTCAATCTGACTTACTTCACTTAGCATAATACCCTCTAGGTCCATCCATGTTGTTGCAAATGGTGATTTCTCTTTCTTTCTTTCTTTCTTTCTTTTCTTTCTTTCTTTCTTTCTTTCTTTCTTTCTTTCTTACTTTCTTTCTTTCTTTCTTCTTTCTTTCTTTCTTTCTTTCTTTTTTCTTTCTTCTTTCTTTCTCTTTCTTTTCTTTCTTTTCTTTCTTTCTTTCTTTCTTTCTTTTTCTTTCTTTCTTTTTTATGGCTGAGTAATATTCCATTGTCTATAGGTACCACTTCTTCTTTATCCATGTGTGTATTGATGGGCACTGAGCTTGTAAATAGTACTGCAGTGAATGTTAGGGGTACATCTAACTTTTCGAATTAGTGCTTTCATTTTCTTTAGATAAATATCTGGAAGTGCAATTGCTAGGTTATAAAGTATCTATTTTTAATTTTTGAGGAACCTCCCAACTGTTTTTTGTAGGGGCCGTATCAATTTGCAGTCCCACTAACAGTGCATGAGGGTTCCCTTTTCTCTACATCCTCGACAGCACTTGTTGTTTTTGATTTATTATTGTGAGGTGATATCTCATTGTGGTTTCAATTTGTATTTCCCTGACGACCAGTGTCATTTAGCATCTTACAAGTCTATTGACCATCTGTTTGTCCTCTGAAGAAATGCCTATTCAAGTGCTCTGATCATTTTTAATAGGGTCGTTTGTTTTTTTTGTGTTGAGTTGTATGAGTTTTTTGTAAACTTTGGATATAACCTTTTATTAGATGTCTCATTCAGTAGGTTGTCTTTTTGTTTTGTTGATGGTTTCCTTTGCTGTGCAAAGCAAATATTTTCTAGACTGGCTTGTCTTTATGATAGTTTATTTTACAGAGATGTAAATTTAAATGTAGTCATATTTATCAGTCTTTTTCCTTTATCAAATAACCTTTTTGTGTCTGGTTTATAAATCTCGTCACTACCCTTATAAATATTCCCCCCTTTTAAATATATAGCATGAAGTAGGACTCTAATTTCATTCTTTTCCTCATGGACAACCAACTTACAAAACAGATCACCTTTCCCTATCTATATGTCTTGACTTTTTTACTAGTGGACTCTTTCTATATGTTATGGATCATCAGTATTTTTGTTCTGTTCCTGGTACAATAAGTTATACATATATAATAAAGCTATAGTACTTAAAAGTATATTTTTGCATTAATTATACTTTTTAAATTATATGTAAATGATAGGCTGTATAGAAATATAGGGAAAAGATCTGGATAATATAGTACTTTATTTATTTGCCTTGTGTATCTTATCAATTTTACTCCAATTTAGGTTTCTTTGGTGTGCATTTTGCACAAAAGAATATAGCCGAGTTTTTGAAATTTTAATCCAAGCATCTTTAAACGGGAGGTGTGATCAGCTTGCCTTTATTTTGATAACTGTTATGTTTAGATTTCTACCACATAACCGTGTGCTTTTTATTTACCAATCTAGAGAATGGTTTTTGCTTTTTTAATTCTCTTTTCCCAGCTATGGGTTTAGAAGTTATAAAAGTCTAGACTAATCATTTCTGCCTTCCTCCCAAATAATATAGGGACATTAGAACTCTTGAATACTAATCATTCCTTTCACCTCTTACTGGTAGTGCTTGTTTAGAGACCTATATTTGCCAGTTTTTTCGTTCACTATTGCTTCTCGTGCCTGCCTTTTCTGGGGATTTAATTTCTCTCTTACTCAAGTCTGTTGAAGTTCTTTCGGCAAAGATCATGAATTCTGTCTTTCTGTAAAAATGTGTTAATTCTTCCTTCACTCTGAAATGACACAGAATTATTTTTCTTCAGCAGTTTAGCCATAAGTCTTTTGTCTTCTATTCTTTCTTGTTGCTTTTGAGAATTCTGCTTATAGCCAAATCTATCTTTTCTCTGTATTAGTGTTTTGATCTTGTTCTGCTGTTTGGTTAATCTTTCTAGGTCTGTATTTATTTTTATTTATCCTCCTAAGACTGGTTTTTAATTTGAGGATCTGTGGTTTTCGTTAATCTGGAAAATTTCTCAACTACTATATATCTTTGAATGTTACAAGGCTTTTATTTTATTACCCAAAAAAACCCCATATTCTTCAGCTCTCTTCTTAATTTTGAGCCATTTCCACAGTTTTATCCTTAATTCTCTACCATATTTCATCAGTTCTAAAGCATACTGTTTTGTTTTCTACATTTTAACATCCCTGAAATTGGGATAACATGTTATTATTTAATTGGCAGAGTTTTCTCTTTTAACATCATAATTTAATTGGCAACATTTTAAGGTTTTTGTGTTGGTACATAAAGTTATGGTGCAACTCAAAAATCAATCTTGGGTGACTTATCAGAAGCACATTTTTTGGTTGGCTTGAATCTCAAAACCATTGGGTTTGTATTCTATTGATTATATTTGAACTTTAGATATTCTGTTCAGTTCTTTTTTAAATTTATCTTTTTCTACCATAGCTTTCTCTTAGAATTTCAATCCCTTTTATGATTTTCAAATTTTAAACATGGTATTTTTATATAGTTTTTTTTTTTGAGTGTTCTGTTGCCAGAAATTCTGATTCTCCTTGTTAACTCTCTTTCATAGTAATTTTTTTGTGTGTCATTTCTAATAATAGATGGCTTATGGTGTGTTTGTTATATGAGAATTTTTGTACTGTAGAAGATCCAGAGTAGTTTTTCTGTTTTCCACTTAGAGCCTCTGGGGTCTAATCATTCAGAACCAATTTTTATGATAATTT
Source organism: Eonycteris spelaea (assembly GCA_003508835.1). Classification (NCBI taxonomy): domain Eukaryota; kingdom Metazoa; phylum Chordata; class Mammalia; order Chiroptera; family Pteropodidae; genus Eonycteris; species Eonycteris spelaea. Next base: position 1,257,539 of record PUFA01000162.1, read on the forward strand.
CTCAACTGAGATGTTCTTAGACTGAATGGCGGTACAAATTTAGACTTCAAACCTGAGAGAAAGCCCTTTGGTCTTGGTTTTTTATTTATCAGGGTTATATATTTCTCCCCAGAGCCCAGGCCAAGACAAACAACATAAGCTTTCTTAACTCCCTATAATAATGAGCAGGATTTTTTTTTTCTGGGCTGCACTTTCTGTGACTATACATCCTTTTGAGCATCTTGGCTTCAGCGTGGATATTAACTCCAAAGCAGAACCTCTGAGGCTACACATGCATACCTGTTGTGCAAGAAACAGTGGCATAATCTCTTTGATATCTCACCACTTATTTTTATTTTCTTTTTTTTACCTGAACTCTGGGATTTTTTTTCTTTCTTGCAATTTCAGATATTAACCATTTTTATTCAATGACAAAACTTTATTTTTTTTAGAACAACTTTAAGTTTACAGAAAAATTGAGCAGAAAGTTAAAGGTTCCCATATACCCCACCACAGTTTTTCTCTTATTAGTAATACTTTGCATTAGTAGGATACATTTGTTAGTGATTTGTTAATAGTAATTTGTCATTGATCATTACTGAACCAGTATTGATGCATTTTAATAACGAAAGTTGTAGTTGACATTAAGGATCATTCTTTGTCATGTATCTACCATTACAATGTCATGCAGAATAGAATCACCACTGTAAAAATTCCCTGTGTTCCACCTGTTCATTCTCCTTCCCCCCCGAACTTCTGGCAGCCCACTGATCTTTTTACTGTCTCTAGTTTTGTCTTTTACATAATGTCATATAGTTGGGATCATACAATATGTAGCCTTTCAAGACTGGCTTCTTTCACAGCAATATGCATTTAAGATTCCTCCATGTCTTTGCAGGTCTTCGTAGCTCATTTCTTTTTATTGCTGAATAATATTCCATATATATGGTTGTACCACAGTTTATCTGTTTAAGGACAGCTAGATTGCTCCCACTTTGGGATAATTATGAAATAAAAGTTGCTAACAACAGCAATATGCAGTAAGTTTTCAACTCAGTTGGATAAATACCTAGGAGCACAATTCCTGAATTCTATGCTAAGACTATATTTGGCTTTGTAGTAAACTATCAAACTGTCTTCCAGAGTGACTAACCATTTTGCAGTCTCCACAGCAATAAATGAGAGGTCCTATTGTTCTGCATCCTCTGCAGTACTTGCTTTTATCAGTTTTTTGAATATTAGCTACTTTTAATAAGTTTGTAAGTGTCTTGTTATTTTAATTTTGCAATTCCCTAATGACATATGTTGTGAGCATTCTTTTCATTATGTTTATTTTCAATCTGTATGTCTTTTATGGTAAGAGAAGGTGTCTGTTTAGATCTTTTGCCCGTTTCTTTAATTGGGCTGTTTTCTTGTTGAATTTTAAGTGGTTTTTTTTTTTGTGTTTTTGGTTACAAGTTCTTTATCAAATAATGTGTTTTGTATATATTTTCCCCCAGTCTGTGGTTTGCCTTTTCTCCTTAACAGTGTCTTTCACAGGGCAGGATTTTTAATTTTAATAAAGACCAGCTAACTCAATTTTTTTTCTTTGGTGTTTGTTTTTGGTGTTTGTGTGTAAAAAATTCACACCAAACCCAAGGTCACTAAGATTTCTCTCCTATGTTAATCTTTATAACAAGTTTTATAGTTTGTTTACAAATTTAGATCTATGATCCGTTTTGACTTAATTTTTTTGGAAACAGGTCTGTGTACAAGGTTTTTTGTTTTGTTTTGTTTTGCGTCATGGATTAATGTTCAGTTTTTTCCCAGCACTATTTATCAGCTATGAATTAAGTTTTTACAAAAATATTTTCCTGAGTGGCTCCGTAGTATATAGTTAGCACGTCTGCTTTACACTTAGAAGGTCCTGGGTTCGCACCCCAGGTAGAGCCATGGACCAGGCCCCGGGTGCTCCAGGCTCCAGGTGCACAGGTGTGTGGCACAAGCATGTGGGAAGAGATGCCCTGCCTTCAGAGATGCAGTTCTTAAGGGGTAACAGCAACATCCGTAGGTCAGGAATGGAGGGGAGGAGAATTAAAGAGGGGGAAAATATATTCTTCCAACTTTTTTGTTAGTATTTATATATGTCTTTCTATCCTTTTCAATATTCAGAGCCCTTATGTTTAAGTATTCATCCTGCAAGCAGCACACAGTGCTGTTATTTTTTAAATCCAGTCTAATATCTTGCTCATGTAATTGGATACTCTAAACCATTTACATTTAATGTAATTACTAATATGGTTAGGTTTTTAATATACATATCCAGCATTTAAAAATGTTCATATTATTTTAAACAGCCATCTTACCAGAACCATTTCTAAGTAATGAAGATGATTTAGGAATAATTCATATAAAATTATGGTGTATAAGTAGGCAGCTGAACTTAAACAATTTATCTTTTTTTAAAAAAGCAATTTTAAAATGACTAGATTTTTTCCACATTGCAAAATAAAATGAGTTAGTTTGATACGTAGTCCAAACAGTGGAACGAATTATACAAACGTAGAACTCTATTAATAAAATCCAGGATATATGTTTGCCATCACAAGACTATCATGTCATGATGTGTTCTGCTATAATATCTTTTTAAAAATGCCTTCTAAAAGCTTGAACCCAGCACATGATAAAGCATTTTGTGCCACTTTTATGTGTAATTGACAGACTTCAAGTTCTAGTTTCAATGTGAAATGTGAAAGTTACTCAGAAATTCCAGTTATTTGAAGGAGTATCAGCCAGAACATTTGAAATAGAGGTTCTACTAGAAAATCCAGGATTTATTTTTACTGTCTTTTTTTATTCTTAGGATATACCACCTTTCAGTCTTTTCATTTTAGAAGGAACATGTTTCCGTTTTTTAAAAGCATTTTGTATTCAGATGTAGACAAAATAATTCAAGAGAAAATTAAAGTTGTCCTTAAGTCTGTCACTGAGAGATAACCAAAGTTATTAGCATTTGGGTTTTTACCATGTATAACATAGATGTACATGCGTATTAGCGAGTGTGTTTCAAACCATTTTCTGTCCTGCATTTTCCCACTTATTAGTGTTTTGACATTTTCCATTGTCATTTTTATTTATTACTAGGAAAAGTGTGTGAGGAAAAGGATGTGTGACTCCATAATTAAGAACACGAAAGATACAGATAATATGGAATTTTAGGACCAGAGCACACAGATTTTCCTTCATGACACTACTTGATCCTTTTCTAGCCTCTTAGTACCAACTCCTTTACTTTTTCTTTTTCCTCTTTAATTCCCTTACACACACTTCCACGCACCTCCCTTACTTCCACCCCTGACCTATGGACCTTGCCGTTTCCCCTCAAGAACTGGATCTCTGAAGGCGGGGTATCTCCTCCTACATGCTCATGGCATGCACCCTGGGCCTGGCGCCTCCAGGGCCTGGCCTGGCACTCCCGGGGCACTGTGGGGAGAGGGCGCACCGGGGTCATGGTCCGCGGCTACACCTGGGGGACGAACCCAGCACCTGCTGCATGCAAAGCAGATGTGCTACCCGCTACACTATGGAGCCACCCCTCCTTTACTTTTTTTATGTGTACATTGGTATGAAAGTATTCTTAGGAAAGAAATGAATATCGTGAATTAATTGTTTTTCAATTCGCACAATAATTTGTCCAAATCATTATATTAGAATAATGTGTGGAAAGGTATAGTTGAACCCTTTTGCTTGTAGTTGTTCAGTTGTCAGCTTTTGGTTAAATGATTTGAAATTATATAAAGAGTAAATAAATCACTATTGATTTCTAAGATTAAGGACTTTTCCTTCTAGACTCCTTTCTACGAAACCGTTCAAGTTCTGACCATGAAGCCACAGCCATGATGAAAGCTCAGTTTATGAGCCTCTGGGATGGATTGGATACGATCACAGCTGCCAGGTATTTGAAAGAAACCTGCCTAAGACGTGTGGTATTGTGGTAGTGGTGGTGTTAATAGGAGAACTTTGGCTTTTTTACGAAAGTCTTTTTCATAATTATCTTTAAATGATGGAGATCTGAAAGAATACAGTTTGTTTTGAGGTCTTCATGTTTAACAAAGTGTTTACAGATGGCCTCAGTATCTGAAACTAGTGTAACAGAAAAGAAAAAAACAGGGCGAAGCCTCTGCTTGGAATCTCTGTCAAGGAAGAGGAATGACTTGTGGTTCTGGCTACTTGTTTCTTTGGCTCTTACCATAATTACTGAAGTCTTTACTCTCAGTTCTTACATCACTTATCTTCATTAGATGCTGAAACTTACACTTTCCCACTTCCTATCAATTGCACCTTCTTTTAAGATCCCAATTTTATATAAAACAGTCATCTGTTCTAGTCTTTTGTCTCTTCCTCCTCTAAGTCTGTGAAAACTAGGGTCCCTTGATAAGCCACCAAAGAGAAAGCTGCTAGATTGTTCAGCTTACCTCTTTGGGTTCCCATTTTCACTTAATTTTTCACCTCTGAGTATTCTATACTTTTTTTCCAATTACAGTTGGCATTCAACATTAAGTTTCAGGTGTAGTAGTTAGACATCTATGGAATTTATAAAGTGATCCCCCAGTTAGTCTAGTCCTCACCTGGCACTATACGTAGTTATTAAAATATTATTAACTGTTCTCTGTGCTGTACTTTACATCTCTGTGGCTATTTTGTAACTACCAATTTATATTTAATCCTTACACCTTTTCACCCAGTCCCCCATATAGAAATCACTAGTTTGTCGTCTGTATCTCTGAGTCTGTTTCTGTTCATTTTTTTTTGTTGTTTAGATTCCCATATAAGTGAGACTATGTGGTATTTGTCTTTCTCTGAATTATTTCACTTAGCATAATACCTTCTAGGCCGTATTTGTCAGATCAGTGATATGTTTCAAAAGTAAAGTTAAAAAAAAGTATCTGGCATGTTATTTTTATGCCATATTGCTAGAAATGCAAGTTCTAGAACCATTTTTCTTTTTTTTTCATGAATCACCTCTTTGTATATCTCTTTGAAAAGTTTTGCAGAAGTTAACAATAGTCTTTCGTTTTAACTTTATTGGGTATTTTCTATTTTGTAATCTCTTTGCCCTTTTTAAAAAACATAGTATGTATAGAATGATATCTTCCATAACTTCTAAAAAGTTATTTCTTCAAATATTGTTTCTTGTCCATTCCCTATGTGCTCTCTTTGTGGAGTGCCAATTAGGTATACCTTATTTATATTTCATGTGTTTTAACTTTTTATATTTTTTCTCCTTTTAGCAAATATTCTGGGTAATTTCTTCACCTCTTTTTTTCTCAATTTGTTGATTCTAAGTTCACTTGGATGTCTTCTGCTATTTAACTCTTTTGTTGAGTTTATTCTTTCAGTTAGTAAAATTTTCAGTTCTAAAAATTCTTTTAGATTTTTTTTTTTCAAGTTTTCCATGTCGCTTTTCATGAGCTCTTGCCCATCAACTCATGTTTCCAATTAGATTAGAAATTCAGAGCCCTGGCATCAAACTAGCTGTGTGACCTTGGCCAAATTATGTAATCATTCTATCTGAATAGAGGAAATAATAACTATAAAAGGGAAGGATAATATCCACCTCAAAATTATTGTAGGATTTTAAGGAATTTATCAGAGTGAAGTGCTTATAACAGTGCCTCATATATTTTCTACATAAATATTTGCCATGTGATTTTTAAAATTCCTCCTTTATTCCTTTAAGTATATTAACATAGTTATTTTATAGTCTGTATTCAGTAATTCTAGCATGACTATTTGTATATCTGGTTCTGTTATTTGGTTGAGTTTATGGTAGCTCTTTCCTTGTGTTTTGTAATTTCATGGGGGGAAAGATCATCTTTGGTCGAACTTTGTATGCAAACTTTTGGAACCTTTGTTGAAGGTTTGTTGATCTAAGAGTATTTTGTATTTGTCCTTTGCCATATTTTTTTCCCCAACACAACTAGATAAATTCAGGTTATTTTATGTATGTTAGCTCAGATCCATGTAAGCTGAATTTGAACCATGAAATCTCAGGGAATTTATATGGTTGTTTATGTATTTATATGTCTTTCCAAGAACCAAGACTTGGCTCTGCTGAATAGGTTTTCTAATATTTCACTTTTCTAAAACTATGGTACTCATGAGTCCCAGCTTTATGTAGGTGGCTTTCATCAGGCTCTCTCCCCTGTAATGTGTCTAGTGCATACCCCACCCTAAGCTCTATACATTATATGTCTACATGGTATATGGTCAGCTTCTACCCTTGTTTACCTCCCTTATTATGCATAGGCCTTCCTCCTGTCCTCAGCTTAATTCCTTTACTTTTTTGCAGTTTGTCAACTAATTTCTTTGAGTTTTTTAATACTCCTTTATTTGTGTGTGTTTTGTAGCCAGAGGAGTAAAGGACCTCTTATGTCTACTACATTCCCCAAAATCAAAAATAGTAAACATCATTCTCAAAAAGAAAATTAAGCCACATGCCCTCATTCTACATCATCTTTATGAAAATATAGCCTCATTATGAGGGAAAGTTGCCTTTAATGTTTGTTGGATGATTAGAGAAAAAAGCACAACATAGATAAATTTAGGTGACATTAAGAAGCAATTTTTATTAATAATTGCTTCTAATACATCTATTCAATGGGAATAGTTTACAGGTTTCCCAAAACTAATATCCTCCTAAGCAACAGTATTTAAATCGCTTAAACAACAGATTACTAAGAAAATACTTAGTATTTTATAATCTCCTATCAAATTATAGTTTCAGAGACCAAGGAAATAGTGACAGTTGGGTGAAGTATATACTTCAGGGCCACTTCATTCGGACCCCCACATCATTGCTCTGAGACAGTACATTTTAGAACTGAGTTTTCAGAACCATAATTTATCATGCTAATAGTACTTACTGTTTTCATTATGGCAATTGCTTTTTATTAAACTCTAGCAACTGTTTTCTTTTTACCTTCTTTGTGGTGAGGGGTTAAAATTGATATTATTGATTTGAATAATAACTTCAGACATATTCTTCTTTCATATGAACCAGTTAGCTTTTCTCTAAAATTGTCTATTATATGACTATGAATGGAGCCCAGCACTACAGTTAGTATGTCTGATACAGGAAACAAAAACAGTTCAATGGCCCAAGTAAACCTATCACCACTACCGGAAGTTAACCGATAACATATTTTTCATCTTGAGAGACATGAAACCAAAGATAACAGTGTATTTAGGATATTCATTGACGTAAAGTTTTGAGACATGAATTTAGATCTGATTATTTTAAATGTGAAATGATAAAAAATTTGTCTTCATACTTTGTCTTAAAATTTTTTTAAGTCTTAACTAATACCTAAAAGATACATTAATTTTGTTACTTAAATACTCAATAATTACTGTTACTTCCCATTTTGAATTTTATCTCATTTACACTAAACACTGAGTTTATATATATGTAAAGTTGTTTTTGCCCCTTAAAATTTGCTGCTTTAAGTGAAACTACAAGTAGTTTCATGCATTCTTGATTTTTCACCATAACTATTATTGCCCTATATTTTATTCATTAGACCATGTTATGCTAAATTTATTTGGATTCCTTGATACTAATTTTTAGCATTTCATCTTCTATACTGGGTTTCTTTGTTTTGTTTTAGGCAGTTTATTTGCCTGAAAAGTTTCTCAAAATACAACCCATTTTTCAGTTTTTTTCAGGTACTGCCTTAACCACAAAGCCTTTTATGATTCTCTGCCACCTAATATGGTCAGCCTTCAACACACTTCCATATCACTTTGAATCTATTTTAATACTTTAAATGTACTCTATCTGAAAATGTATTTATTTATAGTCATCCTTTATACAGTTAGTTCATTTGATCAATTTAAGTCTTTGTTTTATATTTGATAGAAATTTTCCTTATTAACTTCATAGAGTTGTAGAAAATCATTAATATTTTGATGTTTAGGACCAGTTAACCAAAACACGAAATTGCATTAATATTGTGGAACTAACATTTCTCAAATTTATATTTGTATTTGTAGTTTTATTATTTCCCTCTAGGTGGCAACCTCTCACAGCTAATTGAAAGTAATTTGGCTCTTGAGTATCATTCAATATAAAAAATAGGTGTAGAATATAAGATTTAATGGATCTTTAAATATGTTCCTGAGGTAGATTTCAGACTATTTCAGAAATCTAATACCCCTTTGCCTGAAATAAAAAAAATATTAAAGAAATAAAAGTTTCCATTAGAATACCAATACATTTCATTTTGAATTGCAGTATGTGCTATTATTGGGTTACAGAGAAATATCATCAGTAATGGTAATAATGGAGCCTTTCAGAAATTTAACTTATTTTGTATATACTTATCTTTATTCATGTTGATTTTTCATCTCTCTGCTCTTATAAATAAGCGACTGATGCAGAAGTTGGCAGGGTCACGGGCAATTTTTAAAAAATTCTACCCAGCATTTTGATTTTTACTTTTATTTTGTTGCCCTTCTTTAAAGTTGGATTGCTTAAGGTTTTATAAGCATTGAAAAGATGTCATCTGCAGTGCCGACGTATGCCATGAGATGAAGATGTGTGAAATCTAGAGGGAAAAGTACCTATCTGTTACTATTACCAGTGTCCTCAGACTTAGGGGGAATGGTTCTCTCCTAAATGTTTTTATGAAGGTACTTGAAGTATCCCCCCATATATACTCCCAAGTTATAAAATAAATGGCTTTCAGTTATTCAGTGTAGAGCCATTGAGCAACTATATTTTGCAAAATACAACAGATTTTTAAAAATCTTTATAATTTTTCAGTAACTGAACAGTATGCTATTTTAATTACTAGCACTCCAGTGAAATGGATCAGTGTTGCCAGCTTTGTATTATCTATTTAGAATTAACTTTGATTTATATCTACAAATATTTGAGTAATATGTACTGGATTAATGCCAGATTTGTTATCACAGATTTAGTTCAAACACCACTTAACTTTCTGTATTTTCTAAGCCCTAGCATTAACATCTGAAAAGGAGTGTTGTGAGTGGATTTAATACCTTTGTTTTCCTTTTGTATTTAGGTTATAGTGATGGGAGCTACTAATCGTCCTCAGGATCTCGACTCAGCTATAATGAGAAGAATGCCTACAAGATTTCATATCAACCAGCCTGTAGGTGGTTTTGACTGATATTATGAACCCCTAAATATTCCCTTTTTTTAGGTCTTTACTGTGGTTTCAAGAAGGGGACGATTTTTTTTTTTTTAATAAGACATCATTTATGATAGGCAGGGAAGGAATAGGGCAACAATCCCCATAATTCTTTATTTCTACTTATTTTCTTTTCCTTCCTTCCCTCCTTCCTTCCTTCCTTCCTTCCTTCCTTCCTTCCTTCCTTCCTTCCTTCCTTCCTTCCTTCCTTCCTTCCTTCCTTCCTACTTTCCTACCTTCTTTCCTTACCTTCCTTCCCTTTTTTCTCTCTCTTTCCTCCCCTCCCATCTCTTTTCTTTTCTTTCTTTCTTTCCTGAGGTCTGTATTATTTGCTTCTCTTCAAAATATGTGATTACCTCAAGTTTGCCTAGACAGTTTAGTGATTTTCTTTAGAATGTAGCAAGTTTTCTATGGAAGACAGAAGAAATCTAAATTATAGTTTTGGTTTAACATAGGCTGAAATTAGGAGGATTAGGGTTAAAGAATTGTTCTGTTTAGAAGCCTGACAGGAAAAACAACTGAGATTTACTTAATTGATTGCAGTTGTAGTCCCTGCTTTCCTCTGACAGTATTAGAGATTAACCAATAGCTAAGATATTAACACTTTAACTTAATGTGAATGAGGGTAGGTTGAACCAGTACTGTTTTCTCTCTCGCATTCTTTTTCGTTAAAAAGTACCTTCAAGAAGATGATTACAATTTATTTATACTCTATAATTTTTGCCCCAAATGCTCAGAACTTGAATTTTCTCTGCATTTAGATAAAAGAAAAAAGAAAAAAAAACAGGGTTAGTATAGAAGATGTGTGCTATACAATCAGCACGTGGCAGAACTTTTAAGTGTCGTTTCTTCCTATTTTTAAACTAAATATATTATTATAATTAATTTATAACCTCGTTAAAAATCATTTGTCCTATTTATATTCTGCACTTACCAGATCAGAAACATGGTTTCCTAAAGGTCGATGGTTGTAGCCTCTATAAAATTACTCTGATCAACTATTTGCTATAGCTGCAACCTCTGGTCCCTCTGTGGATATGCACATAGTTATCTGCCCTATTAGAAAATTTACCTGACAAATCAATGAAGAGATTTTCTTAACTTGATGTAGGAGACTATAAAATTTATTTAGTGTGACTACTATTTATTGAGCATTAATATGTAGTAGATACCTGGTAGGCTCTGGTGAATGGAACATGGCCCCTATCCTCAAAGAACTCTCTTGCAGGGTATAAGACACAATAAACAATGTGAAATTACTTTACAAAGGTATGTTTAAAAAACTGTTTGAGCCTAATATGGTGGTGAAAACTAATAATTCTGTCTGAGGAGTTGGTGAAATTTATACAGTTCAGGCGAGCTTTGAAAGATGGTAAGAATTTGATAGGCAAATGAGGCAAGGAAAGGCTTTTCTGCTAGAATGAACAAAGGCAGAAGGTGTGGAGCTCGTATAATGGTGATTTCTGGGCTACTTCCATTAGGGCACCAGGGAAAACATATGGAGATGAGACTGGAAAGGTAGCCTGCTGCCAGGTTTAGATGAACTTTCCATACTTCGCACAAGAATTTTGACTTTATTTTGTTAGCAAGGCATCAGAACATTTTAAAAGAAAATTAATTTTAAGAAAATTAGTGTTCTGAAGACTAAGATTACATTGAGAGCCTCTGCTTGTAGCCCAACAGAGAACAATGCAGTAGAATAGAACATAAGATATATAGCATGGAAAATAGCCTTTATTAAAGTTGTAAGTTTAGTATATTAATTTTGGAAGTTATCAAAATGAGTTGTAACAGTAAACAAATTTGTTATAAATTTGTATGCTATTATGTAGAAACTGGTTTGTAACCCTCTTTTCATTCTATTTTTAGTGAATACACACATACTTTATGGGGTAATTTTTTGTTGCATAATTATATGACGTCAAAGTATGTGATTAACCTTACCTTAAAATTCCTCTCCAAGTTAAATATTTATTAACAAAAGTAGTTATTAGTGATCACAGAACATACCAAATTAACCTTCATGCTTAACACACTTGAACAGAAACAGTAGGGTTTGAGGGTTTGGTTTTGTTTTTCAGGTCATTTGATTTGATACTTATAACCAGCTCAGTTTTTTCAGTGGTTGCGGGAATGGGGATGAGTTCAGCCATAATAATTCTTAAAAGCAGTTATACTTACTATATGTAAGGTATTTTATAAAAGCTGCTGTTCTCTGGTATAATATGAAGCATCACGGGCTGGGGAACATACAGGCATATGAACAAATATATTATCAACACTAAATAAAAATTCTCTAATTATATTAGTGAACATGGAAGTTATATGTTGAAATGGAGGAATCAAAGAGGTATTTTTGCCATCTCTGTAATTACTGGTAAAAATTTTATGGCAGTGGTGTTTTCAGAATTTTCTAAATGGAGGAAAGGAGATTTGCAGAGCTGTGGAGGAAAGACATTGGTAGAGGAAAGTCATAGGTATTCATCTACTCACACAAGAAAGATTTAAAGGTATGTTATCTCCTAGACTTTGTGCTAGGCACTGGGGATTCAGAATAAGAAGATGTAGTTCAGTAGGACAACCATGAATGATTGATTGCTCTGGAGGCTAGAGTCTAGACCTTGCTTTAGCCTGTAGTTTCCATGACCTCTGTCAGAGTTTCTGTCATTCCCTATAGGTATTTTCAGGTAGTTTACAAGAGATTGAAGAAATACTAGGAAAACTAGTTGATCCTTACTTTTTTAAAAATAGTAATTGGAAATTTTCCTGCTTTTAGGCTCTAAAACAAAGAGAAGCAATCCTGAAACTCATCTTGAAAAATGAAAATGTAAGTAGAAAATTACAATTCTCCCCATCCTATTAACATTTATTAATTCATTCTAGAAACGAAAATGGAACCTGAGAATAATGTAGCTTTGAACTTGTACATTATTGTAAAACTCTTGCCTTCTCATCTAACTCAATAACTATGGTATACTTGAACTAATTAAAGACAATCTTTTTAAAAAGCCATGTTTTCATGTCTACAGATTAAAATCTCCTGATATTTTTCAGACTGTTTTCCAATTATATATATTTATTTTTGTACAAAAGCAAGGGTTTTTTAAGTTCAATATTTTTGAAGTGTGCAATTTAGATTTAAAAGATACGGTAATCAAAATCGTCAATAATTTTTGCATTTAAGTTTTTTTCAATAGGTGATACAGTCACATGTTGCAAAATTAAAATATATTAAACAGTTTACAGGGAAAAGCCTCAGTACCTCCCCTGTGTTTCATCTGTATCATTTCAGACGGCATTATGCCTGTACAAGCAAATTAAAATATACTATTATTTCTCTCCCCTTTCCTACAAAACCATGTTAATAAACCCCATGCATTGCTTTTTTCACTTATCCTTGAAATCTTTCTGTGTTAGCATATAGTTAGTTTCCTTATCCTGTGTCCCCTTTTTTCTTCGCACTGTGTTAAGATTCCATTGTATGCATAGACCGTGGTTTATTTAATTGGTGCCATTTTGAAGGACATCCTGGTTGATTTTGATCTTTCACTGTTATTTAATGCTGCACTGAATAACCTTGTACATTTGTCATTTCACACTTGTACAGAAGTGTTAGTATGGTGAATTTTCCAGAAGAGGAATTGCTGATATTTATAATTTAGCCAATTGTCCATGCTCAGTTTACTCTTTTACCAGCAATACTAGAGTGCCTTTTTCCCTATAGCCTTGACAACAGTGTTGTGGAACTTTATGCCAACATGTTAGCTAGAAAATGGTATCTCATTATAGTTTTAATTTACATTCTTTAAGGATTAAATGAGTATTATATGTTTAAGAGCCACTTGAATTTTTTCTGTGAAAAACCTGTTGATATTCTTTGCCCATTTTTCTTTTGCAGTGTTCTTTTTCTTATAGATTTGTGGGAACTCAGATGTATTAGGGAGATTTGTCTTTAGTCTACATGATTTGAAAATATTTTTCCCAGTTTGTCTTTTGATTTGACTGTTTTGTTGTTGTTGTTGTTGTTGTTGTTGTTTTAATCTCTTTATGGCTTCTGGGCTTTGCATCTAAATTAAGAAGGCCTTTCCACTCCCATAGTTGTGAGAATTTTCCATATTTTCCAACTGTTGCTACTTTTTCCACCAAAACTATGATCAGATATATTTTAATAACATGGTATTTTCTTCCCTATCCTAAACTTCATACTTAAACTCACCATTTGAACTTGCTATCTAAACTAAGAAACCAGAGATTTTCATAGTGAAGGATGCTTGTGTGTCAGTGGTTTTCCTCCTTTTTTGAATCACCGTGAATCCCACGGTTAATTCTGCTCCATACATAATATATCTACTTCTCCATCTCCCATGTTTTCCCGTCATGTCTCATCTGTAAATGTTTTAGTTTTATCTCTAAAAGACAGGATTTTTCTTTTTAACCCAACCTCATTCCCTTTCTTACTCCTGACAAAAAATTGACCGTATTTCATTATTATTATTAAGTATCCAGTTTGGTTTTTTTTTTTAAGTCATTTTTAAAAAATTTTAGCTATGTATTTATTTGACTTGGGATTCCTATAAAGTTCATAATTTGCGATTACTTGATAGTTTTAAGTTCTTTTAATCTGTAGGCTGTGATTCTTCCTTTGTCTCTCCTTTCTTTCACCTTTCCTTTCAATTTATTTGTTGAAAAAAAAAAGTAGTTGGATTTGTCTAGATTTTACCATATTCTGAATTTTGCTGATTGCACAAGGAGTAGTTAGCTGTTCCTCTAAAATTGGTAGTTGGACCAGGAGACTGGATGAGATTCAGGTTCAGGTTGGCAGGGGGGAAAACAGGACTACTTCTTAGCTAGAATTATCTTCTTCCATTGGGAGATACATAATATCTGGGTATCCTTTATGGTTTTGTGTTTACATTTCAATCTTTGCTATGTATTTTGTATTTATTGGGATATACCGTATGTGATGTGAATCAAACTTTGCTTTTGTTTTCCAGGTGAATACCCTGTTGTCCTAAGCCACTTATTGAATAGGCCATCTTTTCCTCATTAGAAATGCCAACTTTCTCATATCTTAAATTCTCATATGTATTGGCTGTGTTTCTGGACTTTGAATTCAGGTCATTGGTCTTTTGTGTCTTTATGCACCAACACCACAATGTTTTCATTATTGAGGCTTTATAAATTTTAATAGCAAGTACAGCTAGGCACCCCTTATTGTTCCCCAGCCCCAAGTTTTCTGGTTGTTTTTGCTCATTTTTTGGTATGAATTTTAGAATTAATTTGTCTAATTACAGAAAAAACAAACAATAGTTTTTGGTGGATCATAATTCAAGAGAACTAAGATCTTTTTGATGTTAAATCTTTATAACCAAAAACATGTATGTCTTTCTGGTTGTTCACATCTTCCCTTGTGTCTTTCAGTAGTGCTCTGTTCATTTATTTTTTTAAAGTATATCAAAATAGCATCTCTGCTGCTTTGCAAAAGTTTAAAGAACCTAGCAAATTGTAGAGATTAGATCATTGGTTACTAACCCTTGCAGGGATCATAGAACACTTTAAATAAAGAGATAAAAGATATGAAGTCTTTACTTGGAAAACAATTCCAAGGAAGTTCCTAAAACCTTCCATATGTTCTAGGTAAGGACCTACTATCCTACATGAATGAGAAATCAACAAATTACATTTTGCCTTTTAATTGAATATTTAATAACTGCTTTCAAAAAGACATTGTATAGTTGTACTGCTGTTTAGGTAAAACAATTACTAAACCTTTAACAAGGATAAGTATTACTGAATAGTTAAGAGAAGAAAGCAAAGGGGATAAAATTGTAAATTCTTTTGAATTAAGGTGGCTATGACGTAGCTAGAAATTTGAACAGGTATTAGATAGTTGCTGACAATTTTGTAGAGACATCAAGTTAACTAATACAGTTATTTAATTTAAATTTTTTAATGAAAGATGGTGTTACATGGCTGCACATTAACCTTTTCATACCATATATGTGTGGTCTCATATAGTTATATGATGTTACGTATAGATGATGAATGTAAATGATGAGATTTAAGCTCTTAAAGTTCTCACATTTAAACTTAAGAAACTAATTGTATCTAACAGGCCATCAAGTTTTCACTTTTAAACTAAAACTATTGTGTCTAATTTTAACTTAGATTTCAGTATCCTGCTTTTCTTAAACAGTAATATCTTTGAAAATTCTTTCAGAATTATATTCATTATGGGTGCAGGGAATATTTAGCATTCTATTTCTTACTCATGAAAGCACAAAGGATTAGTCTCTAATCAGTTTTATGACGTAAAATATGAATCCTCTCTGGATAACTGCTGACATAGGAACACCTGATTTTCCACTAGCTGGTATTTATATGTTGAAAGCATATTATGACTTCAATAGAATATGAAAGAAATTAATTTTGTTAAAAGATGCCTCAAATTAGTAACGCATTTATTTAATAATATGAGCACCATCATGCTTATACATTGCTGTACAGAATTGGGGTATTTGATACAAATAGACTACCAGACTTTTATATTTTCTGGGTTTTTCTTCTCCGAAAACAGAATGAAGGTTTTGAAATGATAGTGTTTTCTGGTCTTTCACAATAAGTTTCTAACTTTTTATTTTTCAGTTAGACTTGACATTCAGTATTATTTTATATTAGTTTCAGGCATACAGCATAGTAGTTAGACATGATGTAATTTATGAAGTGATCCCCCTGATTAGTCAAGTACTCACCTGAAACTATACATGGTTATTAGAAAATTATTGAACATAATTCTTTATTGCTATATCCTTAACACAACTCACTCATCTAAAAGAAGATAGTGTAGTGGTTTTGGCTTAAAGTTTGAAGTATAAAAAGAAGTAGAATAAAATTTCGACCTTATGCAAAGGAATAGTTAACAAGCTTAGACTTTGGAGACAGTCTGAGGGCCCCACATTCTGGCTTGACCATTCCTTGCTGCGTGACTTCAGACAGATATTGCTTAGCATCTCTGTGCCTCGTTTTTCTCACTTGGAAATCAGAGATAATGCCAACTATCTAATAGAATCATTTTGAGAATGTAAATTAAATGATATATGTAGAATGCTATAGTACCATGCAACTGTACACCCAATGGTAGATATAATAAGTGCACATAAATTAGTGCTGTTCTTTCAAGCTATTTTAGAAGGTCGTTAATTTATTCCAGCATTGCTTTCACTATCCAAAAACCTTTTTTAACTTAAGAATTGCCTTCATAGTTGCCTGTTGAAAACAGTTCTCATTATGTCATGGTATGTCTCATAGCTATTACCTTAAAAAAGGGGATCCTTTTAGAGTGTTTGCTATGTGCCAAGAATTGTTATGTGCCAAAAGTTGTTCCAGGGTCAACTGTACATTGTTTTATTTAATCCTCGATTCATGTAAGGAGTCCTGTTTTACAGTTAAGGAAACTGAAACCCAGAAAAGTTATATAATAAATTGTCCAGGCTCACTTAGCAAAGTAGTGATAGAGTCTTTCACGTAACTATTATACTATGCTATCTCTATAAATTAATTTTGCTCTCCCAGTGGCTATGATCTTCTCCTTTTCTCATAATTATTTTGTTCATCTTTGTGACTTTATTATCCTGTCATGCACAAGATTTGTGAAATAATGTGGCCCTGCAAAGGAGTGGTCAAAAGATAGGGTGGAGGTGTTGTTTTAGGGAAGAAGACTAATTTTTAACATCTCAGAGTATAATTTGAAGATCTTTTAAAGAGTGTTTCAAATTTATGAAATATTTGAAACATATACAAGTAATCTTATCTTCACCACCCAGATTTAACAGGTGATCTTATCATATTTTGCTCTACATCTCCCTCTGATCACCTTCATTGGTATCCTCCTGTCCTGAAGTTGGTAGTGTGTATCAGTTCCAGTGATAGATGGATAGATATGTAATACATGTGTAGTGTGTATTTTTTACTTGTTCAAAGTTACAAACAGGGAAATTAGATCCTTCTATGTGTCTAATCACATGTGTATATTATGAGTTTCTCAGACGCAGAAAAGTATAAACTACAAGAGAAAGAGAAATAGACAAGTCTGACTGTGATTAGACTGAGCATTTCCAGAAGTGTAAGGTAACATGAACAAAGTGAAAAAACAAGCTGCTGGGAAAACATTTACAACCTTTTAACTAACAAAGGACTAAAATCCAAATTATATAAAATTACTATAATCAGTTGTGTCAAGTTTATGTGTGTACATTATTCGGTCACAGGTACTAACTACAGCCAGCTCTAGGACCTTATTGTCTGATACATTAGTATTTGAGACATGTTTAAAATCTCCCAGTATTATTGTGGATTTGTCCATTTCTCAGTGAAATTATGTTAATTTTGCTGTGTATATTTTGAGGCCATGTTATTAAATGTATATGTGTAGAATTATGTTTTTCTGATGAATTATTTTTTATCATTATATAATGATTTCTATTTCAGGTTGTGTATTTTGAGTAAAAAATCTATTGATCTGATATAAATAGGCTACATTAGCCCTCTTTCGGTTAATATTTGCATTCAATATCCTTTTCCAATCTTTTACTTTGAACTTTTGGTATTTTTCCTTTAAATGTAACACTAGCCTGTTTTATTTTCCTTTTCTACAGGATGTGACTCTTACAAACCTCAAATAGCTACATTTTGGGTTTTTTTTTACAATCTAATCCTGTCTTTCACCAGACTAGTTTACTCTGTTTGCATTTGTGGTGATTACTCACAAATTTGCCTCTCATTCTTTCTTATTTTAGTGATTTCCGTGTATGATGCTTTTTCTTCACATAACCGCACCCTTTCACAGTTATTTTTCTCTTGTATTCTTTATCCCTTTATTCCCCTTTTCCTCTACTAGTTTAGAAGTTACACTTTCTCTGTTAGTGGTACCCTTAAAATTTTCTAACATACATATACACCTAAAGTCCAAGTTAATAATATGTCTACACTATTTCCAGTGCTATAATTTTAAGACTTAAGACTTCTTTAACATAGATGTCCCCTCTGTATTACATGTTCTTGTTGTCTAGAATATTAGTTTTACATGGTTTCTCTACTTCCAAATTAAATTATTATTATTGTTCTTTATGTATTGAAGCATATTTAGATTTATCTATATGCTTACCTTTTTTTTTTTTTTTTTTTTTTTTTTTTGCATATCATCTCTACTTTACACCCTACCTTCTGGGTTCACTTTTCTTTTTATCAGAGATAAAAAGATGTGATTAATGTTTATTTAACCCCCACATTTAGGAATTAGAACACTGTCATGTGAAGTCACAGTTGCAGAGCTGACATTAGACCCCCATGTCCTCTCACTTCCATGCCACTTGTCCTTGTGTAAAGTTTTCTTCTTACTTAGATACTGGGTCTTTCACAAAAATGGACTGGAATTTAGTAACTTGCAATGGGGGAAAGTAAATGTTAAGACAAATGTTTAGCTAAAAGTGGGGGAAATCCAGGAAGACCTTTATCTAATACATGGTGTTCAACTCCTGGCTCTGGTGCATGATCTTGGGCCATTTATTTCTAGATCTCATTATTATCCGAAAATGAAAATGTTTTGTATTTGTTTTTTTAAGCATGTTTTATATTTGTTTAAGGTGGATAGGCATGTGGATCTGCTAGAAGTTGCCCAGGAAACTGATGGGTTTTCAGGAAGTGACCTAAAAGAGATGTGTCGAGATGCTGCCCTCCTCTGTGTCAGGGAATATGTTAATTCTACATCAGAAGAAAGGTAAGTGTTTATAGAGTTGAGCTCTAATATTTATCAAAACCTATTAAGAGCATTTAGGTTAGTTTCTTTTATTTAGCTTTATACTTCCAGCTCTGCTTATAGAATAAAAGTTAAATTGGAATTAACAGTCCCCTCAACTTTATTTATTGTCCTTTTTCTAATTCATTCTGAAAATGAATTTGGGGGAGGTCTTAAAGAGAGTCTATTATGAAGAGGAAGAAATATAAGTTAAATTTCTACTGAAATTTTGTGGACTTTGTCACAGAAAGCTTATAGAAACTTAGGTTTGCTCCTATCTACTAGGAAAACGGTTTTCTAGTACTCCTGGATTGCTTTACATCTTAAGTTCTTAAGTTTCATTTCATATGGACATGAGTGCCCTATCTTCCAGAAATTTTACAACTAAATGGGGGGGCCTAACTTGGGATTAGACTTTAACTTGTTGTTAATACTATCTTTATAAAACAAATCATTTGTCACTGCAGCATACTTCACTTGAAACCAATTTCAAAGTATGATGAGCTTGAGACAACAATTTTTTACCAGTCTTATTCCAGCAAAGATATAGGAATAACAGCCCTGATGAACCATGTCCCTTGAGGGACATAGTGGGATTTTTTTCTCATTATTGAAGTGGGGGGAGGGGTGCGGGGGGGCTTAGATTAGTTGTTTTTTATTAATAGCAGAGAATTTTGAGTTCATCAAAAGCCAAACACTTCATGAATTTGTAGGAATCCTGCTTTTTAATTCTAGTTTTCATGAGAATAATGTTTGACTCCTTGATTGGAATTATTCCTGTTTTGGTAAACTGACACCTTTATATAACATTTTCACTTTAGGTAATATTCTGTACTTATGTTCTTAGTGTGAAGTATTTGATTTTAGTTACCACAGCAATGATGTTTATAGCCAGACATTTTAGCTTCCTGCCTCTTAGCAGTCAGTGCTTTTAAAAAAATCTCCATTACTTGTATATGCATAGATAATTCCTAAAAGAGTTCACATGAAGCTTTTAATTGTGGTTGTCTTTGGGATCTTGGGTGGGAAAGAGGTTTTATTTTTTAATCATGGCAAGATATTTTAGGGAGGTATATTGTAAAGTTATTTGACTTGGTTTTGTTTGCAATTTAGCCACGAGGAAGATGAAATTCGGCCTGTTCAGCAACAGGACCTGCAACGGGCAATTGAAAAGATGAAGAAATCAAAGGACGCAGCATTTCAGAATGTTTTAACACATGTTTGTTTAGATTAAGAGTAAAGGTCATTTGTACAGGTGAGTGTGACCTGGTTCGGAGTGCCCCGTTATTATTAGTGGAAATAGTATGGAAGGAGGAGTGCTCTTTAAACAGTGAGGGAATTGAATGACCCTGGTTTTATACTCTGAATTCTAAGTTATTGAGATATAGTTGTTATATAAATGGTATTACTACTGGTCAGAAATCATGAGGAGGAACAGTTTAATCCAGCCTGAGTGCGGGTGACTGTGTTTGGCCTCTTTAGCCATATGTTGCAGCCTTATAGCATCTAAGCTGGTCTTAAAAGTAACAGATGATTCATTGAGTCATTAGTGAGAAAAAGGGATGTTGTTAAGTGCTGGTTTCTAGATACGTGTGTTTGTGTGTGTGTGTATTAAATGTATATATTCACACATTTTATATTGACATTCTGTAGATATGTTTGAATACAGAAACATTTTTTTACCCCAACTGCTGAATCAAAAAGTACCAAATAGTATATAGTGAAATTAAGATTGAAGGTTGTAGACACAAAGGTACAGTGGTTCAGCCATTTTCATTTGTTACTTATTGCAGCTTTTTTTTAAGTTGAGTATTTCTCTGCATTTGTATAGTTAGCTGTATCGGAATACATAGATGTGGCTCAATTATAATGGTTGTCAGGATTATCAAAAATACTTGTTCAGTAATCAGCATTTTCAGGCAGTTGCATGATCGACACCAATTTCATCTCTTTCTGGAAGCACACCAAGTAGAGACATTTTTTAAATTGATATACGTCAAGTGGATTGAGAGCCTTTCAAAAGAATGGCTTTGAAAAACCTCAGTGCCACTCAATATACGTATGTGACTCTTCCTTTCTTCGTTTAATGTAACATAGTTCTGTTGTAACCATAGTTTCTTAACGTTATTTTAAAGTTATATGTTCTTTAATTATGGTCAAATATAATTTGGTCATCAAAAATGAAATTATAGTTTAAAACAGGTAGCTATTACTAAATGTGCTAAAAATATTCATTTTGTAATTAAAAATTTAAAAGTTTTCTTAGCGTATTATAAATTGTGCCCTAGGTAGTAAAAATATACACATCAAAATTCCCGTATCGTATTTGTAGTCATTTTAATGCTATATGCACTACATGTGGGTGAAACATTTTGGGGGTGTCCAGAATTTTTACTCCCAGAATTCTGTTATAGGCACTTAAACACACCGTATAAGGGAAATGGCACAATACAATCTTGAGGCACCTTCTGAATCATCAGAAAGATTAAATTATGCTTCATACATTTTTGTTTTTATTGTAGTTCTTTGAAAACTCGCAACCTTTATGAGTTATTGTATTCATTTCTTTACACTAAGTCTCTCGTTAAAACCTATTGAATAATTTGTCCCATTGTGCTTTGAATGATGAGTGGGATAGAAATGGTGGAAGAAAACTGGATAACAAAAAGCAAGTTTTGAAAATTGTTAAGATGATTGAAAAATTGAATGCAAAACACAAGATACCAAAAAAATTCCGTCTTCATTTTTAATGATTATACTATTCTATTATTTTATAAATATGTAATAAAGAGGTCCCTCTTAACTGATTTTTCTCTGCTTATGCCTTGGTGGTTTTTCAGTTATGTAAAATTTTCTGGGGTGGTTTCGGTTTGTAAAATTGCCCTTGAACTGTTTTTATCTTCCTGTGTAGCTTTCACACTTTTACAGTATACATACTAGTATCTAATCATTATTTTTGTTTTAGTATGAATTTCAGTAATTATTTTATTTTAATCCGATGACATACTGATCAGAAGTAAGGGGTGATGTATCCCTCATGTCCTTTCTTTTTATCTACTCTTAAATTCAGAATATCCAATAACAGTAGTTAAATTTATCATGGTTGTCATCATCAAATGAAGTTAGAGAAATACACTAATCCCAGCAACAATGACTCATCTAGGTACCTTAATGCCTTAAAGTAATTGAGGAAACATTATTATTATTACTATTATTATTATTATCATTATTTGCTTACAGTTTCTGACTGAGAATATTCATCTTCCCTAGGTGATAAATGTGGGGAAAGGCCTTTTCTTCTTGCTTTCTTGCTTCCTTGCTTTCTATTTATATTATAGTCGACATGCAATATTCTCAGTTTCAGGTATACAACATAAGTTTTCAACATTTATGTACCTGATGAATTGATCACCGTCTGTCACTGTAAAAGTTACTACAATAGACTTTATTCCCTATGCTGTACAATACATCCCTGTAACTTATTTATTTTATAACTGGGACTTTGTAGCTCTTATTCTCCTTTACCTTCTCCATTCTCATCCACCCCCTCCACCCCCAGCCATCCATCATTTTGTTCTTTATGAATCTGTTTTTGTTTTGTTTGTTCATTTGTTTTGTTTTTTAGATTGCACATATAAGTGAAATAGTATGGCTTTTGTCTCTTGTTTTACTTATTTCAACTTAGCATAATACCCTCTAGGTCATCTACGTTGTCATAAATGGCAAGAGTTCATTCTTTCTTATGACTGAGTAAAATTCCATTGTATATATGCCACATCTTTATCTTTTCATCTATCAGTGTATACCTAAGTTGCTTCCATATCTTGGCTCTTGTGAATAATGCTGTAGTGAACATAGGGGTGCACATATCTTTTTGAATTATTTTTTTTGTTTTCTTCAGATAGATACCTAGAAGTGGAATTGAGGAAACGTTATGCTTTTAAAGAATGTTTAGTGTTGCATAATCTATCCTTAGGATGTAGGCATGCATTTGATATATGTAGTTGGACTAGATTCTAAGGTATTTCATTTTAGATATCAGTTAAGAGTACTGATGTAGAGTTGGACTGGCCTGAGTTTAAATCCAGGCTTTCCATTAATTAATTGTGTCCTTGAACTAGTTACCTAACTTCTTTGAGCTTCAGTTTCTCATTAATAGAATGGAATGACAGTGACACCTACTTTATAGGATTGTGTAATGAAATGGTGCATGAATGACACAGCAGTGGCGGGCACAATTAAACTGCTCAAATGTTAGTGGTCACATAATTTTATTATATTTACACACTTATGTACGTATTTATTGTACAGTTTTTGAGCATTATCCATGCCTAAACCATTTCCATGATCCCTATAAACCTATACTTTAAGAATTGGGATTGAAATGATTAGCTCTGTGATGTTTCTCTGAATGCCTCATTGTTGGAAGACTTCTGATAAGTCTGGTATGTCTCAAACTTTTCCCAGACCTTTTTTTAAATAGAGTGTGGTACCTCAATATTTGAATCAATTCAGTGTCTCCTTTATGACTCTCCTTTCTGTCTTACTCAACCTCCCTACCTCCAGTGACCCAGAACTCACCATGTTATCAAGAGCTGGGTGGTATAATATAAATATCCTATATGGGCCATAATAACCTAACACTAGTAGCTATAACTACTACTAGGTTTGGTGTTAGATTAGGCTGTCTCAGGCCTTGCGTGTACCTCTATAAAAATGGCAGCATCCTTCATTGGTAAGAATTTTTTAACTGGACTTATGTTGTTTGTGGACAAATGTTATAACTTTCTTCTTGATAAAGAAAATAAATTGGATGATACGTGTTTTCAAATTTTCTTTTTAGCTTCTCTTAAGGTCAGTATCAGAATATTGAATAGACTTCTGCTATGCTGGGCTTATATCCTGCATGACTAAAACTTCAGCACCAACCAGAAGCCTCAAGTAAAGCCATAGGACCATTTTATTTCAGCTGATGGGAATTGTTAGATTTCATTAACTTTGTTGTCATTCAGTCATCAAAGGTAGAGTTCCATAATCATTTCAGAAGTTAAAGCTCTCTTTACATGTATTGGTAAAAATTCTAAGACATCATATTCATGAAATTATGTTGAGAAAATGTGTACCACAGATGCTAGATGTAAATGAGATCAGAACTAAAAGAAACCAGTTAGCAATGGGAATAAAAACAAAATATCCTCAGTAACACTGGTGTAAATTTTACACTAGTAATACTAACAGCGCATAATGGTCTTTGCTAAAACACTGAACTGGGAGTATATTTTTGTGATCGTCTAATATGTATAGTTATAAATCTACTTGAGAACACTTTTAGATATAATCTTTTGCACTTTGAAATACAGCTTCAGTGAATGTTAATGCTGGTGTGGACATCAAGGACACAGGTCTATGAATTGTAACAGCTCAGTTTTAAAACTAGAGCCAAACATTGAGATAATTATTGACATGCGAAACTCGGAGCTAAGAGTAGAACACAGTGGAACACACTAGCTTCCAGAAATTCTAAGAATAACCAAGATTCTCAAATAGGGTGTGATAATAGATCATCCAGTGAAATAAAGTCCTTTTCAGACATCTGAGGGGACGAGCATCACCTGCTGGGCCACAGTGTCATGAAGAGCACCAGTTAGGGTTCTGTTGCAAGCAAGCAACTCTAGGTGACCTGAGCAATGAAGGATTTGAAAGATATGGGAAGCTCATGAGATCAAAGGGAAGCTAGACAATTGGAGTTAGGTTAGAAAGCTCCAGAAATTTATTAGGAATTGCTTAAGACTCTTGCTTTTATACTTCCACTGGATTAAGTGAACTTTCAGTTGTTTATCTTTAACTTATCCTTCATTCAGATTCAAAATCCTAGAAGTGAGTGTGCAAACCCAGGTCAGAAATCACCCCCTGGCAGTCCAGGAGCTTTGCCAGAATGACCAACCTTCTAGGAACTCCTTTGGCTTAAATGGTTTGAGAACAAGTATCTGAATTACTGATTCATCAAGACTAAATGCAAAAGGAGAGCTGTATTTCACCCACAGGAACCTGAGTATTGTGGGAAGGTAGCTGGACAAACAAAAAAAAATGAAAAATGACCAGCTATAACTCAAATAGGCATGCTGGCAGTTTGAGCAACATACAGTACCGTTTGTAAGGACAGACCTTCAGGGACTGTGTGGTCCAGTCTCATATGCTGTTGATGATGGAGTACTCCTTGGCATGCCCCCCTTTTTAGCTAGTTGATCACTTTTTAACTTGTAATTTTGTTCTAGGTAGTGAGTGGGTAGAAAAAAGAACAGTGGAGATTAAAGCATAAGGTTGGTTTTGGTTTTATTTCCAGGGAATGCAAGCCCTTTCCTCTGATAGGCAGTTAGGGTGAAGGACTGATCATTCCCCTTTCTTCTAGAGTCTAGTTAGGCTGGCCCTGGGCTATTGCTTAAATAAAATGGAGTTGACTGGGCTTAGCCTAACCCTGTAATTAGCTAGGAGGAAATATTTGTGTTGCAAGTTTATAAGTTTGTGGTTATTTGTATTCAGTTCTGACAGGGTTCTGGCCTCCAATCACCACGAGAATGCACGAGACTTCCAGCCCCTCTTCTGTCATTTTCTCTGCAAAATCCAGGGAAGGGGGATTTTCTGGCCTGGCAGTTTGTTTTTAAATGTGCTTCCAGGTTTCAGTCACTATTGTCTGAGTGTTGACTGAATTCTCATCCCTGCAAAGTCTCTCTGTCTAGGCAGGCCTGCTCTTTCCTGTGTTACATCCAGTCTCAGGAGTCTACCCCTGATATAAAAAAAAAAAAAAGTACAGAGGTTCCCTGCTCACCTCTGAAGGGCTTATTTCTCCTTGGAAGAATTCCTTGCATCCATTGCTCTTTCCTCGGTTCATAGAAAAGTACTATTTTAATTTTGTCTGGATTTTTCTTGTTACTATGGGAGTGAAGATCTTTCTCACCCTTCTACATTCTAGCAGAAGAAATCGTGCAGGTATTTATTGTAAGTCATGTAAAGTTAATTTTCAACTTTATAGGTTTCAATCCTAGCTGTGGAACTTTTATTTTATACAACACACACATACAGAGAGGGAGGGAGAGGTCCCGTGCACAATGCTGCCTTGGGCAAAATCTCTTTTCTTCTGTGGGCACTAGTTTCCTTTTCTGTTATGAATCATAGTATAAGTTTAAGCATCTTATGAAAATGTTTTGGAAGCTAGAAGTGAATATGGCTGTAGCTTATCAGGCCCTTAAACAAGTCATCTCTGATTCTGGGTCCCCATTTCCTTATATGCACAATAATGGAAATACTAAATTAAATGTGCTTGTCACTAAACAGCACACTGGC
The DNA here is from genome assembly GCA_003508835.1 of Eonycteris spelaea. Classification (NCBI taxonomy): domain Eukaryota; kingdom Metazoa; phylum Chordata; class Mammalia; order Chiroptera; family Pteropodidae; genus Eonycteris; species Eonycteris spelaea. The sequence continues at coordinate 1,283,849 of PUFA01000162.1, forward strand.
AATAGTGGCACTGTTGATAGACAGAAGTAGGGCCCTTAGCAGTTCTGACCTGATCATCAGAACTTCTAAAACTGGGTGGATTCCTCAGCTACCTGAGAGGTGTCAGCCTTGGTAAATGGATTTGTTTATTTCCTTGGCTCTAGAGCTGTAGCATTTTCTTCGGTCGTTTACCTTGAATATCCAAAGATCTGGTACTTTATATAATTCTTTTTATGATTTGAGAATAGGATGGGGGATCCCATCTCTGTAGTGGTTGATGAGATTGATTTCTTCCATAAATGTTGGTTCTTGGTGAATACTGCCAGGTTAATGTTGCAGTTGTTTACATGAAATAGTCCATTATTATTTCAACCTGTGCTGAGCTGAACTTTACCTTTGAAATATTTCTGGAAAGCAGGCTTATACAATAAATAGAAATCCAGAGATTTCTTTACCTGTACCTTTTTATAATATAGTTTATAAGAATTTCACATATTTTAGTAAAATAGGCACAGAGCAGATTTCAGCTTCTGAAACAAACCACTTGTATTTAAGAACTTTACCAAATAAAGTATGATATTAAAGTGTGATATTAATGATGCCAGCAATTACAAATACATATTATGACATTAAAAGAGCTGTGCCATCAGTTTTTTGATTATATATATTTGAAGATAATAAAACTATTACTTTTTAAAACATTCTGTAATTTAGATTTATTACTAATTGTGACTGTCTTTCCCTATAATCCAAATTAGGAGGTCCGTGGAAAGAGTAATAGGCTTGAGAGGGTAGGGGAAGATATCTCAGTTACAAAAGATAAACCATTGAACAATAGGCTCACCTATGAAAGCTTGTTTCTCAGTTCGTCAGGAATTCCTTCTGTCCACCACTCTTTGCTAGCCCTATAGAAAAGCATTTTTATTTTGTATAGGTTTTTCTGTATCAAACTAAAATGTCCAAACTCTAGCCAGTGACTCATTCATTTTTAGTAATAATTTCAATATAATAACAATATAAACAAAAAAATTTGATAGTTCTTTAGAGTGTATATTAGCAAATTGCTTATATGTCACTTTCATTCTTTGGTGAATGTGTATAATGAGTGGCCCAATCCATAATAGTTGATATTGACCAAAGAATTAAATGCATACTGGGGGAAGAAATATCTATACAGCCAATTGTCAATTTATGCATTTTTTGGTAATGGAGATATGCTTAAATAATAGAAATCTGTTATCATTCAAAAACTCACAGGCAAAGGCTGCACTATTGTTTCATCAAATCTTTAGACATAAAGAACAGTTGATTGGTCTGGTGACCATCTTATTTCCTCATTACCTACCGATCAGGAAAGGATAATGAAGATCAGTGCCAGACCTAATAGAAAGGAGAAAGAGGAATAGAAAGGAGGAAAAAAACAAAAATGAATGTGCTGTTCTCAAGTAGCCAAGATTCATTTCTTGCAGGGAATATGGGTTGGAAAGAAATCTTGTGGCCTGATATAAGTGTTGATATATTTATAAGTCCACTATTTTCTGACTGGATGATTTATGTATGGCTTTCCAGGATATTTGCACACTGTCCTGTACAATTTGGCATACTCCCTCAGCACCACTTCTATCCATGTATTTAAACATTTTCTGCCCTAATTTGCCCTACTAATTGTCACTAGGGGCTAGCAAGTAAGAATCTGGAGAAAAGAGGGAGGGGCAGCAAGCAGTAGTTTTGAGTTGGCAATCACACTAGTTTTATTTGGAGTGAGAACCTGTAGCAAAAATGTTCATTACGCCTTCAGGACAGAAGGGAGGCAGGGACTCCAGGAAAACCCAGACTGCAGGCCTGCTTCGAGGTCACGAGGTCACCAGGTCACCGAAAGTATGGGTGGAAACCGGTATCCTTTCTGCATATAAAAGCAGCAACCGCTGAGGTTAGCAGAGGTGTGGGAGTTGAAAAATAAACAAAACCATACACACAACTACTTCCAACCCTGCTGGTTAAACTCCTTGGGAGCACTTGAAGAAAAAGGGAGCAAGTTAGAAAAAAAGAAAAAATACAGGTCAGATCCTCACAGTGAAATGCAGGGGAGAGGTCCCTGAGGAACCTAGTCACCTTCGAAAATATCACTATCGTACTTGGCTGAGACCATGTGTCATTCACATCTAGAGGAGTTTTTAAAATGAGCAAACAGCCTCTTAATTATGGGCTAAAAGGGTTGCTGCTGTTTCTTTCCAGTTACATGGAGTAACAAAGCCCTCAACAGTCATGTGGTCAACCCACACCCAGTGTTATAGACAGAAAAGACTCAGCCTTCATTTTGAGAAATTTATTAAAATGAGAACAAGCATCAGTTGTACATACAAATAGTCATTTGCACTGTTTGGTACTAGAGCAAAAGAGTAGTTTTAAATATATTAAAAAAATCACAAAACATTGGTTAAGGCACTACATCCTATCTCATGTTTTTATTATTCTGTTTTTTAAAATAATTAGTATCTCTGATTAAATGAATGTAGGCACTGTATTATTCAAGACAAGTATAGTTTGCTGTGGCTATTGTGTATTATTCTCAAAAGAACTTTTCATTAGCTAAAATCAGCATTTAAAAAAAACTGAGAATATTTTAAAAATCACAGTTTTCTTTCCAGCTTAAGTCATCTTCCAGAGAGACCTATGTACAAAAGGTACTGTTTTTTCATATATCCCTTAGCACAAAGAATTATGCATAAAGTACAAAAAGATTGCCTCTCAGGAAGTAAAGCCATCAGAAGTTGGATGTTTCAGAAGAGGATGAGTCTTTGGAAAAAGTATTTTTCTCAACTACAATAAAATCAGCTAAGTTTAGAAAACTCTAAACTCTTGGATCTTTCAGCATCCAAGAAGGCTGCTTTGTAAGTGTCCTCTGTTCAAGGAGCTTCGTTAAGCATTTTGGGGAATTAGACTCGGCTCCTGCGTTGTAGACGGAGCACCAGATTGGGAGTCATGTGGCCTGGGTGCTTGTTTCGTGCCATTAGTACTTCCTAAACATATCAATTTTGAGTTTTTGTTACACTGCTCAGCAGCTCACAAAAAACGTGCTTGTGCATCATCCAAGTTCGGTCACCTGTCACATGAAAGGGTTGGATTTGATGTTTTCTGTGGTCTTTTTCAGTTCTAGCAGCTCGTTAATCTGATGATGTGAATGGTTTTTGGTTACAGCTGATGCTACTACAGTCAGTAGGCACAGTGTCTTCGTATGATGCAATGACCATAGCGAAGAGGAGAAAAATTAACTTTCGATGCCATTACCAGATTGCTTGAGCCCTGGGTGCTGATCTTCCATCGAAGCACTCTGTGCTGTTTAAAAATCACCATTTAACTGGAGTTACATTATTCACAGAAGTGCATTAAAACTTTTCTCATTAGACAATGTAACTTTCATGGCAGATGTAGATTGCATAGATAGAATTCTGAGATTAAATTCACATTTTCACACATTTGGTTTCTCCAGTCAGGTCATACTTCAGCATATAAGAAAGAGATTGAGCAGTAAGGCTGTATAGAGACAGGCATGAGGGGAAATATTAGGAAGATTCTTGTTTTGAGTCTCACCTCATTCGGGGTGAGATTTTTTTTTTTTTTTTTTTTTTTTTGGTCAGTTGTATAGAAGAGGCTGCTCTTCTGATTTATTTTACTACTGGTATGTGACATTGGAGAGTGCAGGTTGGCAAAACTTAGGCTGGAAAATATGCTTTACTTTTTGGCAAGAAAATTAAACACATGGTCAAAGCTTTAAGAAATCTGGGACCTACCTGCTCAGATGCAGCAGAGAATACAGATAATTTCATTCTGAAATGATAACAATATTGCTTTTACCTGCTAAGATTTGGTCTTCAGTTTGACTATTTTATGTGTATACTGAAGTTGACGTTAAACTTTAGACATAATTTTTACCTCATTATAAAACACTAAAATCAGTCACTGAGAAACAATTTGGATACAAAGCATCTAATTACAGAAATAGAAAAGGAATCAAAGAGCATGTCAAAAAGTCAGAAAGAAACTCTGAGCTAAGGGCGTTTAGTTGTTTTTCTCCAGAGACCTATAATAGTCTGTCAGGACTTTCCACGCTTTGGGAGCCATGAAGCCATCTGGGGGATTTTCTCCTTCCCGAGCCAGCTTCCTCATACGAGTTCCTGAGATGAAGTCAAACTCGTTGTGCCTGTCACAAGGTAGCAACAAAGAATTCTGTGTAGGTAAGTAACATCTAGCTTAAAGATCCCCAGGTTATGGGTTCTTAGACCACATCTTTCCTTCTGTGAAATGCTCCTCTTCTAAAAGGGCAATTTGCTAAATCTGCAGTTCAGTAAAGGAACTTGCAGAAGAAGGGGAAATCATGACAGCTATCCATTCACTATTTACTGTGTGCCTGATCTATTCATGGGAAGTAACGTCTTTGCTCCTTGTACTTCCTTCGAGTTCTGAGCATGGTGAGTGAGCCTTAAATATTCATTAAAATCTTTTTCTGAGTTGACTTCCTTTCACTTAATGTGCTAGGCACTCAGTTCATGCTCAAGGAATGTACGTTAAAAAATATTTTATGGACCATCTTCTGTATGCAAGTGGCTGTGCTATAGCTTTAGGGAACACAAAATGTGTAAGACCAGATCTTGGCCTTCAAAGGACTCCCATTCCAATTAGGAACATGTGGGAATGCCCTGGAGAATTTTTCAAAGGGCCAAAATTTGCCGTAACATTCCAGTTGTACAGAGGTTGATTAAAGAATTTTCCTCTGCAAACGTACCTTTCTGGATCATAGAAGTCCATGGCTTTTTTGGCTTTGTTGTAGGCAGCCACTCGGAATGGAATGATTTCCACGAAGTGAGGCCAGGGGCCATGCTCAAGACCTTGCCCCCATGAGTGGGTTCATACAGATCTTTCTTGGTCTCAGGGTGGGGTATTCCTGCAGGGTCCCGGCCCACAATGTAGAAATTAGCCCCTGCAATCATCCGGGACCTGCAGTGCCACTGGACCTAGGAAACATCACATAAGGGACATTGCTGGTCATCACTGGCCAATTCTGCGGGTTCCTGTTACAGAACTATCTGAATTTCACTTACCAGTCCCTCCCTATTCAGAATAAATCAGAGTTTAAAGAAGTTACAAACTCCATTATCTCATCTGAATTCTAATAATGAGCTAATTACCTTTCATATGCAGACATTGATTCCAATTCAACACAACATTGGGATTTCCAAATGAATTGTCCTCTTTAAAGCTCAGATAGAAATACAGGGGATGGAGAGGAAAGCTAGGGGCCTTGGAACTTTGATCTGGTTGAAGAGAATTAATTTATTAAACTCAGTTTGGGGTATTCCAAAGGGTTGAGACCCCTTTGATTCATACTTCTGCAACCTTGTTCAGATCCGTACACTGTTGGTACGTGGGACAAAGAGAGTCTCTGTTTGATGGCTGTGTGATGAAAGGGACACATTAAGCTTTTAAAGATATACGCCGTGAGCTTATAATGTAGTTCACAGAGCATAGAGAAGCATTTAAAATAACTGGAACTTCAGAAAGTGAATAGTAGGTTAAGTGCAACTTGCCCTAAACCCAGTTAAGTTGCACTGTCTACCTCATTTCACATGCCTGCTCCCATATTCTCAAAGGCAGTGTATAACAAGTTTGATTTGATATTTCTAGCATTTGATAAGCACTAAATGGAAACATAATTAAGTTGGATAAAGAAGAGAGACTAGAAGATTTCAGAATCTGCTCATGACAAAGATCTCAGAGATCATTTGCTCTTCTAAGTAAAATCTGAGCCTGCACTTCTGAGTCCATCACCCAGGTCAGGGAACGGCTCACCTCTGTGGGGCCAGCATATAACATGGGAGATGGGAAGATGGCAACAATGGTTGACTTGGGATCCAGGACCCCTTCCTCAAGCACAGCTGCATGCTGCTTCATCCTCCAGTCCAAGGGCACATCATCGTCCTTGGTCCAGCCACCCAACGGGTGGAGCAGGAGGACCGGGTACTTGTAGCCCCTCTCCAGGAGCCGGCGGCGGGTGTCCTGCATCAACAGAGCGTGGCCGTTGTGCACAGGATTGCGCAGCTGGAAGGCGAACACCGCATCTGGGGAAGGAAAACATAAAAGCCAATGTCAAAAAAATGGCAGTGTCGCTTGAATGCAAGAACTGAAAGACCAGCTATGTCTATTGTTCAATGCATTCATATATCCACTTGCTTTTGATAAGCAGCTGGAGAATCCAGCAGGGTCTTAAGGGTGTTACTCCAAAGGTACCAACAAATGTCCGACTGCTTAGACAGCAACAGGACACAGAGGCAGGAAGCCCTAGAGGATGAGCCTGACTCAAAAATGAAAACATTTGTGGCCAGGACCTTTCCTGCAAACTGGCTCAGGCAGGGGCCCACATTCAACAGTCTTCTAGTACCCTGCTCCAGTCTCACTTCTCCAGGGGGGTGAATATTATGAACATTTTCTGGGACCCACAATCAAAAGACATAAAAGATATTTCATCTTCACTTTAAGGAAATTTTTCAAAACTACTACACTGAGTGATAGACTGACTTCTGAGAGTCTTCATTTTTCCTTCTGGTTATGAAATAATGCATAACTATTATGGAAAACTTGAGAAATATAGAAAAGCTCAAAATAGAATATAAAAATCACCTGTAACCCTATTGTTAATTTTTCTTTCTCTTTTTCAAAATATGTAAAGTGAAAATTTTCCCTCCCCTTGGTCCAACTCCACCCCCAAGATGTTGCTGCTGTCATCAGAGACCTTTCTTCTATACATAGAAATAGGGTTTTAAAAACAACTATTACATTTTACTTTGTTTTTCAAAATTATGTTTTCTGTGTATTGTTCTGCAGTTTGTTTTTTCACTTAATAAAATACTTGGATCTCTTTATGTCAGTGCATATATTTTACTGCTTCATCATATCCAGTATAAGGATATAGTTCAACTTTATAAACTATTTCTATATCAATAGAGATGTTTCCAGCTTTTTAAAATAAACATGCTGTTCCTGATATCCTTAATTCTGTAATCAGAGGGTGGTGAGGATTGATAACAAATGCATTAGAGCCAGCCTACATACCAGCATTCATTTCTTTACATTTCTGTTTGAGCTCTAGCGGTGTCAGGCGGTATTGGTCCAACCCATCATTCCACTTTATTCTCTCCAGCACCTGAAGGTCTCCACCAACCAGCCAGTCCCCACTTTCCATCACCATCTGAAAGACAATTACTAAAAGTTGTCAGTGATTAGCATCGATTTCTGTTTATCTGAAAAATTTTCTTTCTGGACTAAGCCTGGGTGACTGTTGAAGAACTGCCTTCATTTCTTCAGCATTTCTAGCATGGTGTTTATCAAACTTTTTGGTCTCAACCCCTTTATGCTCAAAAAAAGTTATCGAGAACCCCCAAAGAGTTTTTGTTTATGTGAGTTATATCTGCATTTTTCATAATCGAAATTGAAACCATGTCTTTTGTCAGCGGGCTGTCGTGACATGGGGCAAGGACAAGAAGAGAAAGAGAAGGACGGTTGGCTGCAGGCCAAGAGGCGACTCTCCACACTCCACTATATTGTGTTGAACCAAGATGTCTAAATTTGAACCTGGCCTTCCAGATTGTATCAAGACATCGTTGTCAAAGTGGAAAGATAGAAATATCTTAAGTTTATAGTTAGATATGTAACTTTTAAGATGGTATGTGGCCTTCAGTTTGTATTCCTTCTCTGGGACTGGTGTGAAGAATGGTCAAAGTAATGAAAAAAGACCATGACAGTTTTGGACGAAAGGAGAAAAGGTTAGCATTACTCTTAACAAGGATGGAAGAGGCCCTCGGGTCTGACGAAAACATGGTAAGGCATTGCCACCTACTTTGTGGCATCTAATCGTGGTTTTTACATTGTACACCTTAAACTCACACAATGTTATATGTCAGTTATATCTCAGTTAACCTATAGAAAACGACAACCTTTTTTTTTCTGTAAACTTAAATGTGTTCCGTATGATGTTGCCGTGTAGTCATTTAAACCTGGAGCCAGTGACTCTCCGCAGTCATTGAGACAAATATAGAAAGTCTTATTCCTCAGAATGATTTCAACAGCCCTTTCTCTGATCAGATTCCGTAACATGGCACCTGAAATGTCAGCAGAGGAGAGGGAGGGCAAGGGTAGGGAGAGACAGCTGATTGATTTCAAACACCTAGTCAAAAGACACCAAGGTGGCATAGTGTGCCTCTGGTTCCCAGTCCTTGTCACAGCCAGATATTAGGGTATATGATGACTTGCTATTCCATAGGGGTTCAGGGAATGGGGAGAGGGGGATAGAATAGAGCCATGGTTCTTAGCAGTGGGTGATTTTGCCTCTCTTGGTGACATTTGACAATCTCTGAAGACAATTTTGATTGTCATGACTGGGGCGGAGGAGGGTGTGCTATTGGCATCTAGTGTGTGGAGGTCAGCAATGCTCCTAAATATCTTACAGTGGGCAGGACAGCCCCCCAAGCAAAGGAATTATCCCTCCCAAATGTCGATAGTGCCATGGTGAGAAACTTGGGGTGGATAGTGGTCATGCAAGCGATTTGGTGATGTTTTCATGGCCCCTTTCCATGCTCAGGAAAATCATTTAACAAGAATGTGGTCCAATACCTATGCCTACACATTTACTTTCTCCTCACTGCTTAGAGTTAGATTATAGATAAAATTTTTGAAAGATTTAAGACCCCAAATCCCTGGAGTGCAATAACTCATTCTGGACACACGGGGTCCACCCTATACTGGTTCTGTGGGTGAAGCCAACATTAAACTGATTTCATTCACTACCTAGCCTAAAAATGTGTCTGTCTGAAGAGCAATGCTGAAACTGTTTTTGATATTACTAGGATAGAGAGGGGGAAAAGGCATCACTCCAAGGTGGTTTAACTGTTCCTGGAACTGGTCCAGCTATCAAGAAGAGAGGTCCAGTGGCTCTGCCTAATTTCCCAGAGCTTTGCAACATAAAAGTCCCCAACTCCTGCCAAAGATAGGCGAGGGACAGCAAGCTAGAGAGTTTGCAGAAGTGAATACACAGGAATGAGGAACAGGCTTTAAGGTAGAGTCTAGTGATGTATGAAAGGGGAATTGGCTCAGAGTCACAGATAACAGGAATGCGAAAGGAGAGGAGAGAATGTGCTCAACACCAGGATGAAGACTAAGAAATTTAAGGCGAGTCAGCTCAAAGGGTGAGGAGAGGAAAACTTGAAAGAAACAACCTGGAGAGAAAGAGGGGATGTGAAAATCAGAAGGAGAGGAGCAACTGAGGGTAGGGAGGTACAGAGGTCAGAATGGAAAGAGAAGAGGAGAGAAGAGAATGAAAAGGAAAGGAAAAAATGGTGGGTTCAAGAAAATGAGGTCGTGATGAAGGGGTTTAGCAAACAAGAAGAAAAACTAATGTGATACAAGTGGATATGAATATTCATTTCTGAAAATTCGTTCATATGCTGAACAGAAAGGAACCTGTAGATCATGTGGACTTAACACCCTGATTCTAGATGAGAAGTTGGTTTTACGGAGGGGAAGTGGCAGAGTTCAAGTGCACACAGCCTGAACCAAATCTAGGATTTCTTTAAACCAGGGTCTTCTTCCTACTGCACCCATGCCTCTCATCGGTGGTCTTATTTCAGCATTTCCTCCAGAGACCCATTCATCTACCCAGTCAGCACTTATGTGCCAGGCCCTGGGCTTGCTGCTGGGGATTGATGGTGAACAAAACAGATCAAAATGTGGTCCTTGATCTCATGGGTTGGCAATCTGAGTGAATTGACAGAAGACTAAATGGGAAACAATACTGTGCGACAGCTGTGACAGGACAAGGGCAAAGTACTCTGGGAGGACAAAGAAGGGGAACCCAGTCAGGCTTATACGTCATAGGAGTCAGCCAACTTCTTAAAAGGGTGAAGAAGTAGGAAGGAATGGTGCCCTAGGTTGAGGGATGTGCACTAGCATGTGCAAAAGGAAGAGAGGATGACATAGCCCGACGAGAATGACTGGAGGAGAGAATGTGTTGAGCTATGGTTCTGAGAGGTGATATGGATGAAGTCATATCTTTACAAAGAGTCCCTGAATAAAACTTGGACAGTTCACACTAGCTGAAGAATGGAGAAAGGATCACAAAGGAGTAAGGCAAGAGACAGGGAAGAAATGAAATGTCCTGGCAGAGGCTGGAATAGAAGTGAACAAATTCAAGCAATACCCAAGAGACAGAAACATCAGGACTTCATGATGGAATCAACAAGGGAGAAGAAGCATGCATCCAGGTTTGGGACATGGCCAACATTTGGATGGTGGAGCTGTCCACTGAGCTAGGGACCACGGGAAAGGGAACAGCTTTGGGGAGAGGTTGCACATGTTGAGTGTGAGGTGCTTGCTGCATCCGTCCAGGTGGAGCCATACAAGCTAGAGCTCTGGATAATTAATGAAGTGGTTCTCAACCTTCGACCTTCATAGCACATTAGAATCACGGGAACTTAAAACTCCCGACACCCAGAACTAACCCCGAGACAAAATTTGTGAGGGTGGGTGGGATCCAGTCATGGGTAATTTTTTAAGCTCCCAAGATTATTCTGTTGATCTAATTGACCATATGGTCTTCACTGCATACTCTGTTCTCTGGGTTTCTACATGTCTAAAATGGCAATAATGATTCTTAGCTACTTCACGGGAGCGTTGTGAGAAATAATTAGTTTGGAAAAGCTTTGAGAGCCCAGGATTAAAGGCATCAGGGCTACTCCAAGTATTTTTACACATTTCACCTGCTCCTCATGATTTCATCTGCCATCATGTCACGTGGTTTCATATTAGTGATTGGAGAGAGCGGGTTGAGATGACTTGAATGGAAAGTCAAGTTAAGTGAGGAGCTATGCAACAGAGACCATTTCCTTGGTGACTGACCATTTTTCATGCAAAAAAAAAATTTAAATATTACTGTGAATTTCACAGTGCTTTAAAAACAATGCATATACCTGAAACTAATATAAAATAATAATAAAAAGGAAATAAATAAAAATTTAAAAACCACAATGCAAAGAGTTTCTTTCCAAATAAAATCCATGTGTTGTGTGTCTGATAAAGACACCTTCAGCATTCCAAGTGTAGAGTATACAGAGCGAGTGCCTTTTCTCTCTCGTTAGCCGTGGCCCATTTCTCACCATTAGCTAGCTCACTGGAAATATTTAACAGAGTCCCTCTAATTAGCTAATGGTATAGAGTCACTGACTGTATTGTCAAGGCCGCAAGTCACACCCACCACTCTCCCTGGCTTTTAAGAAATTCTGTCCAACTGCCAACACATGTTGCAAGACAAGAGGAAATAATTGCTTAAGAGCTTCCTTAAGCTTTGTTTCCTTTTCATGCTAATTATATGTATGTGGATATTAGGCCCAAAGAGTAGAAATATCTGAGCTGCCATGATTAAAGGCAACTATTCTGTAGGTCACTGAGTCAAGATAAAATCCTAGCCCTACATAATTATGATCAGGAAAGAAATGGAACAGGCATAATTAAGGCCCAGAACACAAATCCTCAAATAGCTCTCAATCAGTGTTCAGCAATTTCAAGGACAGCCTACCAGCCTGTTGGAGAAAAACTGTTCAGATGGCTTTGAACTGGATGTGCTTTAAGACTAAAGATGCTTATCTGCAAGGTGGATACTTGGATCCAATAAATGAAAAGCAGCTTTGCTGCCAATTGGCTCGTTGTATCAGAGGCTGCTAGCAGCAGCCTTGAAAAGGCCCTTCCTAATCTTGCAACGTTTCACAACTGGGGAAAATAAAAGAAAACATAAGTTTGCCTGACAGACTTGGATAGATTTATTTAAACATCAATTTTGCAGGGTCTCAGGGTCGAAAGAGGCCTTGGAATTATTCTGGGCTTCACGTTGCTCTCTATTTTTATGAACTTTCTGAGAATTAGTTACCCCAGATAGGGAATTTGACAAATCAAATTAACAGTAGATGTCTTATTTTTTTTTTTTTAATTTCAACTCCAATGCGCTCATCTTGGATGAGGGGTGGGTTTTAAACTCACTTTCACTTATTTTTATTTATGGGAAATGAATCATCCAGCAATTCCATAATACCCTTCATTCCCACCCCCTCACCAAAAACAACTAGAAATTGAGAAAGAATCTGAGGAGTTTCAGTCTCTTTTGCCCTTAAGCAGGACAGGCTTGAAAGGATCCTAATCAGATGAACATGTTTTTCAATCTAAAAATACCCACTGATGAGAATGTGGTATCTTTCTTGCCTCTGGAAACTGCCACTATCTGTGCCAATTTTTGTTTGCTGAACAGACGTCATTGATTCTCCACCCCGCCCCTCCCCGGCACAAAACGTGAACTTTGAGACTCTGCAATGGTTGGTTGAACCCATTCTGTATGAAGAAATTGAATTTCCTTGTGAATTTTCAAGATGAACAAGGCTTCAAAGTCTGGGTTCTGTGCATAGCTACAGCTACCCATGATGCTAGACTAAATTAGCTAGCTAGCTACCTGTATGGTAGGTTTCCATTTTGCCGAAGGACCCAGACATCACAGGATCCAAGGGCACAAGAGATCATTTAGACCAGCCCTCAAAGACATTTCTTTGCCCCTTTCTGAAAAGATCTGCCAAGGCAAAGCCTGCAAAACCTCCTTTAGAAATGCATTCTTCCCTCTAACCTGTTTTTCTAAGTCCTTCATGAAGGAATTAAAAAATAATTATTTTCATCCTAAGTTGAAAGAGATCAAGAAGCCTTTTCAAAGCTTTTGCAACTTACTTTGATATGGGGATGTTTTGCACATGTTGTCCCCCACACATGGGAACAATGCTCCTCTTTTCTATGTTCGTAGAATTCAGGGTCTTGTAAGATAGCCACCCTCCGTCCACCATGTGTCAGGACAAACTCTCTGCACCCTTCCAGCCGCGTCTTATCATCCGCAGAGATAGGCAGTATGATAGGAATGCTCATGTTGATCACTCCATCTGTAGAAAGAGCCATGTGTTGCATAAATACGGTGTACAAGATGTGCTGCCCTGTACAGATGACTCAAATTGCACAATGTCCCTTCCAAACATCTCCCACAATAGGCATTGAGACCTAAATCCAACATGGTTGCATGAGCTGCACCAGTTTCTCTAGACTCTGATGAGAAGTCCTTGATGGGCTTCTCAAAACAGGAGACAGGGCATTTGTGAAAGGTGGGCTGAGTTGTAAATCACAGAGGTTGCTTCGGTAATTTGGGGGAACAGGGTGAGTCTCCCTTCTAGATTCCCTTTTTAAAGCTTGTTCCTGACCTCAATGCAATAGGAGGTTTAAAGTCTTTAAAACCCCAATTAAAGTTTGGCAAAAAATAAATAAATCAAAACTGAACCTTGTAACAACATTGGCAAGTCTCTTATTAGCTGTTTAGGCTCTAATTGCACTACCAACACACTGAATTGAAAAAGAAAAAAAAAATCAGATATTAACCAACAGAACCCAAACAAGCTGTTCTCCTAATATTGGTTTACTGTGGTCCTGGCAGAGCATCACCTCTAAATATTTTTGAAAAGAGTTACCTGGGAATCACAAGTCTTGCTAGCTCAACTATAATTGAGAACCATCAGTCAAAAAACACAGGAGTGAAAAATAACATTAAATTTATTTACTGAAGCTCATGCACTTTCTTTGGAGAGTGTGTACCTCTCACCTTTGTGCTGAGCCTCTTACTTTAAAAAGTATTTAAATAAACTAGGTGTTCTACCTTAGCATATAGCACAGCACACGGGAAGTTATGGAATGTGGTGTTCAGCAAATTTACATTTTTAGCTGCAAGATATCAAATGACAGCCTGACCATAAAGGAAGAGGCAGAAAAACTATTTAGAAACAGACAAAGAAACTGTGATGGTTAATTTTATGTGTCAACACAGTACTCAGATATTTTCTCAATTACCCTAGATTTCAAACATTTCTCTGAAGGTATTTTTAGATGAGATTAATATTTAAGTCACTAGACTTTGAGTAAAGCACATTACCTTTCAAGACATGGTGAGCCTCATCTAGTTGAATACCTTAATAAAAAAAGACTGATCTCCCAGAAAGAAGAGGGAATTCTGCCAGAAGACTGCCTTTGGACTTGAACTGTAACTCTCCCCTGCGTCTGCTGCCAGCCTATCCTACAGATTTTGGACTTGCCAAGCCTCCACGATTGCATAAATCATTTCCTTTAAATCAATCTCTCTCTCCCTCTCTGCCCCTCCCCCTCTCCTGTTTCTCTGGAGAACCCTCACTAAGACAGAAACCAAAAACACAGAGTCATGGGAAGTCCCCTAGTGTGGGGCCAGCCATCCCATTGGGCATCATTACATTAGAACTCAACTTAATAATGGACATAACATGACGTTAGAGTCATTTTTTAGAGTTTCCTTGTGCTTAACATATATTTTTTAATGAATTAAGTTTTTTGTTGTTTTAGAAAGCATATTTTTAAAAATGTTTCTAGATAAAATGGTTAAAAGGTATAGTTGTTTTAGTGGTTACCAGAGGTGAAGGCGGAGGGGGGCAGTAGCTGGGGTAAAAGGGGTTAAGTATGTAAGTGACAGAAAGAAATCTCATGTGGTGAACATACAATGCAAAATATATATGACTTACTGTTGAATTGTACACTTGAAACTTACTGGATTTCATTAACCAAAGTCACCATAATAAAGAATGAATAAAAATAAAAGGTGTAGTTGTTTTTTAGTTCGGGGCTTAAAAGGATACAGTTTGGCTCCCTGGAAACATCTAATTTCTTAACGAAGCCAGATAATAGAAGAAATTACATAACTGTTTCTCCCTTTTTGTAATGGTGCCCTAACATTCTAATGAATATGTCAGCCTCTCAGTTGTACTTACAGGCACATATTTAAGTATATAACACTAAAGAAAATTAGGGAGACTTTTGGGAAGTTGCTAAATTCAAGACTCGGAAATGAAAGGAAAGTGAATAAAGACAACATTGAATTCCAGAGGAAACAAATGCAGTTACTTAGGGATTTGAGGAAATGTACCATAGAGTAGTGAGTCTTTTAAATCTAACTTTCAACATTTGACATTCAGAATGCCTCTGATAGAGTTCTGTTTTGGAGGGCAAAACACTCTAGTAGCTATGAAACCAAAGTCTCCAGACATCTAAATTTGCGCCTATTAAATACTCTCCAAAAGTTACTAGGACAAAAAGAATATCACAGGATATAGAAAGCTACTGCTAGCGTAAAGAAATCGTATCATACAATACTGTAATATGCTCTGGGGGCCCTTATAAACCACAAGGAAGACACTACACTGAAAGTAATGGGTTTTGTAATTCAAGTAATTCCTTTGTTTCAAAGTTCATAGGCAATAAAAGGCCAAACCCCGTTCAGAGAACACTAAACTTATAGGTGTTCTGCCAGTAATTACCTGTCATTCACCTCTGCACTCAGTTTCCTCACTTGGAAAATGAGATTAATAAATGATATATATATCCCTGGGTTGCTGGGAGGAGTCATACTGTAAAGCAGGGGTTCCCAACCACTGAGTCCATGGCCTGTTAGGAACCGGGCTGCTCAGCAGGAGATGAGTGGCAGGCCAGTGAGGGAAGCTTCATCTGTATTTGCAGCCACTCCTCAGCACTAGCATCACTGCCTCAGCTCCACCTCAGATCATCAGGCATTTGATTCTCATAGGAGCACCAGTTCCTGGTGCCAAAAAGGTTGGAAAACACTGCTGTAAAGCACTGTGACGGCGGAGGTTTATGGTAAAAGATAAACCCACTGCATAGTCTAATTGAGACAAGGGGAGAAAGGATAACAATAACACCCTTAAGAATACTGATGACCTAGTTAGAAATCATGCTCTCTGTGATTTGTGGTTTACTGGACACACTGCTCATAAAGAGTGACTTGAGCAAAGTAAAGTAAAACAAAACGTGAAACAAAGGTGGGCAATGTGCTGAAGGAGGCCTGGCTCTCCCGTAACATGTGTGCGGTGGTGTCTTCCCTCTGTTCAAGGTTGAAGTCCACTTCCTGTTGCAATCGTCTCCTTTGATCCACTAGGTTTCTGCCCAGTGTAACCCCTGATCCACCTACATCTTGGTGTTGAATGAAAATCCAAACTGAGGGATCAGCACTTCCTGACAAGATTGTCAAGAGAGCTAATCTGTGGCATGTTACGCAAAGGAGTTCTATTAAGTAATAATGCCAACCGATCTCAGACACAGGTATAAACAGATATACTGTGGTTTCCCTATTTGTATTTTCTAATATAAAAATATATTCAACAGTTTAACTCTGTGCTGAAAAGTCCTCCATGGCTTTAAACATTGGCTCAGGCTTTCAGCCTTTTTCTATCATGAGCTTTTAGCTCTGGTGGGAACTGCCTTGGTTATTTTATTGCAGTATATTTCTTTGGAGAAGAGCATTGTCCGTTTTTTTCAGCCATGGTTAATTAATCCAATACATAACTTCATGTTCGATTGAATCATTTTGCTTTTGTTTTAAATAATTTTCAAGCCTTTGTTTAAACCTTGTAGATCTGCTTATTGGTTGTTTGGGGCTGTTTCTATGCAAAAACTAAATTACTTTTTATTATTTACTTAGGCTTTTTTAAGAAAAAAACAACAATGATGAAAACAAGAACAAAGATAAATGCTATCTTCAGTATTTCACCTCTTCATTCTGGTCCAGCACAGAGGTTTACAGTCACAGCAAGTGTATGTTTATTCCCAGTTCCATAACTATCGATCATCATACCTTGATATTAAATTCATGCATAATCACACATCACAAATGAATGAAATACAATCATCCACAATCCAACCAGGTATATCCACTTTAAATTGAAGCTAAAATTGATTTATCCTTCAGCAATTAAAAATGTTTTATAAGGGCAATAGAAAAAATTTTTCCCAGATTTGTGAAATTAAATAAGGACCAACACTCTGTAGCAGTAATTCATGGAGAGGATCATAAACTTTTAAAATCTCGAATGTGCAAATATAATTTTGAAATGAGTTTACTTTTGTCATCTAAATACAACATTATAAATAACAGCTGCATCTGATCCAAAAATTTCCTGTTATTTGGATTCCAGTCAACAGAAAAATATAGCATTATTCTATTGTAACTGGTTGGATCATGAACTGTTAGCAATTCCAACTGATTTATTCAGATTATTTTTTAGGTAGGTTCTTAACCATTTGTAATTAATATAATGTATCTACTTATAATAATTTAGTAACTTGGAAAGTTAAAGTACATACCAGAAAGGACCATGCCTGGAGAAATATAAACACAATTAAGAAACATGTTTTCAGCTCTCCATCAAAATAGTCTTAAAGCAATAATGTCAAGGAACAAATTTCTATTATGAAACTTCACACACAAAACATACAAATATACTGAGCTCTTTGCTACTGCTATTTTTTAAAAAAAAAAAAAAGAAAAACAGACTATATGATAGCAAAAACCTGATGAAACCAGATTTGTACTGAATATTATTCAATACAATCCAAAAGCATTATTTCAGATGATCATCTGTTTTAAAAATAATTTTAACATGTCAGTGTCCCCTCCAACTTTAGAAAGAAGTTGTCTCTTGCAAATCCATGATGATATAACAGTTCCAAACCAGGTGTAGGAAGAAGATATGGAAACAAACTGCTCTAGAACATCTGAGAATCCTGATGTTTAGAGAGGGCATGAAAGTATGCTCAGTAGAACAAACACAGACACTTGGGGTAGGTTAGCCTGGATTTGAATCTAGACTTGAATTGAGTTATTTAGTCTTTCCAATACTAATTTCCTCATATGGACATCTTCACAGTGGTGTCTCCAGAATAAATGTGATATCCTGTGTCAAGAGCCATGGTCAGAACACATTAGGTACTGAGTAAATGCTGGCAGCATATAAGGAAAGTCATCAAGCCCTGCCTTGGAAAGTCAGAGCCACAGAAGAGTTACCTTTAAATAATCAAGTCACACAAGGCTGCCATGTCTTGACCCTACCTGGGGGCCACCATTCAAGACATAAACTTGTTGAGTTCCATTTTTAAATTTAGATATGACATTTATGATCAGAGTGACAGCCCCAAACTATATATTCAGTGAGAAATAAAATGCTTAATACATGAATATGAAAGTAGATCTTTAAGTAATATAGGGAGTAACATACTACACAATTATCAGAAACACTAAAAAATGCCTTTTTTTTTTTCTTTGCTTTTGCCTTTGGACTGAGTAGACTGAGAAGTTTGTTGTTGTTTTTTGTTGTTTTGTTTTTGTTTTTTGTTTCTTTAATTTAAGAGGAAATGTGAACCTTTGAGAAAATTAAAACCAATAACATTCTTAGGACATAAGGACAGAATAAAAGAATATTGCCTACAGATTATAGGTGAATAAGAAATTTGCAATTATTTAGCTACAGAAGTTATTCCACATTTTTGATGGTAAAGATTCAAACTTTCATGAATTGGTTAAAATTAAATGACATCCATATGAATGACATCTTCCTCAACCTTCTGATATATATAAATAATCACTTTTTGGAATTCGCCTTTGTCTACTCAGTCCAGAAGCCATCAAGCCAGGCTCTGCCATGAGACTGTCATGGTGTGGTACAGAGCAGTGTTTCCTCCAGATATCCCCAGGGCTGCTGTCCAGGTGGGAGGGAGGCTGTGTCCACTTCTTCTACAGGAGCAGTTCTGTTTTCATCTGTGTATATATTGCCTCAGATTTCACTGAAATAAAGAGTTATCTGGCTTTAAAAACTTTTTTGATAACCATGCATGTGGTGGGAAGAACCTACTGGAATCTGCCAGGGTTCAGAAGAGAGCTGCACTGTCTGTCTAGGGAGTTCACACCTGTCTTTATCAACACTCTATCACCAGCAGCTAGAACGAACCCGGGCATATGAGGACACTCAATGAATATTTGTTGCCTAGCTGATGAACATCTTATTTGTGCTACTTCCAAACTGAGGCGTCTATGGGTAAGCCACTTGATCTCTCCAAGACTTCAAGTTCCTTTCATTGTATGCAAGAGGGGAGCAGTTGTTAATACATAAAACATTTACTATTGGACCAAACATTCTTTTAAACTTTCAACATCCCAGTGAGATAGATACTATTATTAATATCCCTACTTTACAGATGAGGGGACTGAGGCTCAGAGAGTTTAAGTAATTTGCCCAGGTTCATAGTCGACCATTGGCACATGAACAGTTTGGCTCCACAGCCCACATTTTATCCACTATGATATTCTGTCTCTACTTAGGTAGAAGTGGGTGGCATATTATATTCCTGGTGTCTATTTTTACTAATTGATTTCAATAAGAGTTGAGGAGGCTTCTGGAGGGTGTGAGACATTTTAAACCCTGACTACAACCAGGGTTACCTAGGCATGTCCAGTGGACTCCATCTACCCCAGCAGAGAATTCCCACAGGGCAAAAAGGAGTCTTACAGAGAGTCCCAGAAGCAGGCCCTACAGATTAAAAGTGGGTACAGGTTATGGAAACACCATGACATCTGTTCTTAACCTCCACCCCCCCAACGTAGCCATCCTGGTAGTAACAGGAGAATAAAGGGATGTGTACAGATTATAAGAGTTGTCTCACTCAATTCTCTATCTGCTAGAGAGTCCTCAACGGAAGTTAACACAGAGAAAGAGAACATCCTCCTTCCCACTTGAGAAAGAGTACATGAACTGCCCCAGCCCTGCGGATACAAGGACTTGAGTGGATAGGCAGGATCTGCACCTTTGTGGTTACACAGATACACACAGATCCACACGGCAAGCGGTGTGTGGCTGTGGGCCTGATTAGGAGCACAGGAAATACTCCTTGAGAACTCCCACAAACACCTGTGGATAGGCTTTGGAAAGACCTGGAATTTTTGTATGAGCAGATAGTGCAACTCAAGTATTAATGGGAAAGTGACTTCATTCATATCTCCAGACTGGTGGGCTTGGCAGGGATAGATATATTGTGATGATGTGCCCCTAGAAAGATGAAAGAAAGGGTTAAGACTAGAAGCCTCTGTGCCAACTGCCACAGCAGCCACATTTCCTGATTGAAACTGGCGATTACATCGGTAGGCTATTGTTTAACTCTGTTCCACAAGAAAGAGTAGGAGGGATTTATGGGAAACATGGTATGGGAATCTGACCTTTTAACGTTCTGCTTTCTGCTTCTGTGCCCCCACTTATGCATCATATCAGACCACCATTTGGTGACGGGTAATGAATAAATGATGTATAGACCCATTGTGATTGGGATATAGTAATTAATGGATTTTTGGGTATAAAACTGTGAATGGGTGAGGCTGCTCCTTTGGAAGGACAGCCGCCGGCTATTAAACTGCCTCTAATATCAAAGCACTCAGGTTGAGGCTGGTTATTCTGGTCACAACAACATGGGAAATGGGAAAAATAAGTGCCTCACCCACCTCATGGTAGTGAGGCCCAAATAGAAAAGCAATGTGTTTTACAAGTTGAAGAACACCACATAATGAAATTGAAATGATGTGAGAGGGAGGGAGAAAAATTTTACTTAAATTATCTAGGTGGATTCTCTGCAGTAGCTGTTCATCTTTTTGGATCATAGTCACCTTTAAGAATCTATCAAAAGCTATGAACACTTAACCCAGAAAAATTCCCCCTCTCCCCCTTTTAAAACCCTAACTATTTTGCCTACTCTAGGATTCCTCCCCCCCCCGCCATGTTCTAAAGTCCTAGACTCCAAGTTAAAAGCCTTGGTTTCCATTAACATTGACTTCTGCCCCAAAACCCACCACCCTGGTATTTTTCTTTAAGGAACAAATACTTGTCAAAGGTTATAGCACTGTGTCTGTAATAAGGTCCTCACTTTCAATGTGGCTCACTTTTCTTTTGGCCACAGCCCTGGTTTGGATGCTCATGGTCAACCTCTTCTTCTCTTCTTGTTCATGGCTGGCTGCTGAATCCGGTGACATTTACTCAATGCAGTCTGTGTTCAGCATGCGTCGAAATTAAGACATCAAAGTAAATGTCAGCCTTTCTTGTACAAACAACCTGGTCTACTAACTTCTATTGGAGAGGACATCAGGGAGCAGCAACCTGGTATTCGGCACACTGGAAATCTCCAGTGTTGAACCCATCACTTTTCAATGGTATAAACCTGAGCATAACACTTAACCTGAGGTCAGGTTCCCTATCTGAAAAGTGGGATAAAATATAGTTGCCTGGTCTATGGCCATGCTAATTTGAACAAGCCTGATCCTGTCTGATCTCGGAAGCTAAGCAGAGTTGGGCCTGGTTAGTACTTGGATGGGAGACCACCTAGGAAGACCAGGTGCTGTAGGCGTAAAAAATAAAAAAATAAGAAATTGTAAGCTGACAAGGTCCTTGCAATCTGTGAGGTCAACCAAGGGTTGCCTTGCCTAAAAAAATATATATATATATA
The DNA here is from genome assembly GCA_003508835.1 of Eonycteris spelaea. Taxonomy (NCBI): domain Eukaryota; kingdom Metazoa; phylum Chordata; class Mammalia; order Chiroptera; family Pteropodidae; genus Eonycteris; species Eonycteris spelaea. Next base: position 1,305,299 of record PUFA01000162.1, read on the forward strand.
TAGTTGCCTGTCCTCCAGGACTTTCACAGGATCTAATGAAATAATACCTGAGAAAATGCCCTGAAAACAGGGAGGCGATGTACAGATAAGCATTACTATTATTAAGGCAAGCTGTAAGTAAATCAAGTGCTTTTTGAGATGTTATTTAATCTGAGAAATGAAGGTCCCGAGCTATGGGGTAGGGCATTATCAACCACAGCTGATAATGGAACAGCTGATAAAGAGGAATTATGGGAGGGCTCATTTTGACTAGTCTTTTTTGAGCTCTGATCCTGGCTGTATGCCCCATTCCCCAGGCAGGAACACAAGCCTGGAACATGGACATCTTTCCCAAGAAAGAGCATTTTATTTGACTTTTCTTCCTAAAATTTTCAGAGCACCGTTTGCAACTATGACCTGGTGTGACTCTACCACCACCCTGCCCACTTATCAGCCATTCCCCAAAGTCCCGAAACAGATGAATTCCATTTGATAAGCTTGGGCAATTCTAGGAAGGAAATGATATAGAAGGGTCTGGAAGTTTTCCTAATAACACATGCTTTTGACCCTGACCAGATCACTTCTCTAAAGGCTGTTCAGCTTGTGCACAGAAAGCTGCCTTAATGCTCCTTTGTTAGAGTTTAGTGGATGAAACTATCTAATACATTTCATGTATAGGCATGAATATTGACACTTCGGCATCCACCAAGGAAAGCAGCTGCTGCAATACCGCTTCAGTTCACGAAGACTCCTTACTCTAATTAAAGTTCATGCAATAACAGAGCAACCTGAAGTGTGTGGGATACTCTGCAAGTCAGCGACATGTGCTGAGTTCATCTTGGCTGCCCCAAGATGGTCCTGGCAGCTGGCAATAGTTCCTCTGGCTGTCCCCTGCTTTCTGAGTATCTGGGCCAACAAAGGGCAGATGGAGGTGAAACAGTCTTAACCTTCTCATGGCTTTGTGTGCAAATAAAACCTTCATTTTTCAGTTCCTTGGTTTTAAACAATGAATAATCCTTTGAGGATAACCAGAAGCATCCTTAAAATGGAAGCTTATATATAATAGAATTGGATATACCATAAGTGAGCTAAATATTTTCACAATAAGATTTTCAAATCAAGAGTTAACATTTCTTGTTCCTGTGAAGACTTTGAGAAAGATTTTTTTTCTTTACTAATAGAAAGTAAGAAATGAACAAAAACTCATACCATCTAACAGGGTGCCAAAGTGTATAACTTGTAAATACTCCTTCTCTCGCATAAAACCTTTGAGGGGAGTAGCCCAGCCTTCACTCAAAACTTGGACCCACTGAAGATCCAGCTGCAAAACAGGAAAAGCAGGTGAATAATTCCATAAGCTCTGTTTTTCAGCCAATTGGCCCAAAGGCAGTCAGTCCTTCTTTATTCAGCTGACAGGAGAAAAAGACAGAAACTTTTATGCTGTTACTGTTCCCATTTGTTCTGCTGACTCATGATTGTTGGACCAGATAAGTTTGAGCCTAGAACTTCTGTATAGGGGAGCAGTAAAAAGATTTCAAATTGAATGATTCATTTCAACACTTTAGGCTGTATCCATCTTTACGATTTGCAAGTGTGTTGAACATTCACTGTTCATTCTTTTTTCCACAAAAATTCTGGTTTGGTTGAATTTTTCCACCAAATGTACTATTTAGTTGACTGAATTGAGCAAACCAGTGATTCTAAGGTAAAAGTCCAAAATTCTTTGCATGATACTAAAAACCCTTTAAGCTCTGGCCCAGGAGGCTCATGTAGGGACTGCCACCTCTTCCCAGTCCCCACTTGGGGGCCTATTCCCAACAGTGCCAGACAATGTGTAGTCTAAACACACATGTGGTTTCAGGCCTATCCTCCTCCTCACCTGAAATTCCTATTTATTCTTTAAAACCCAACTCCTGGGTCACTGCTCTGAAACGTTTTCTGTTATCCCTAGGACTAAAAAAGTAATCACTAGATTATTTAAAGGGTTTTGTTTTGTTTTGTTGTTGCTGCTGCTGTTGTTGCTGTTGTTATTTTTTTCTGTACCTTGAAGCCCATTTGGTTATTAGGACTATGACTCCACACTGTAATTATAATTATGTTGCTAACTGCCTGGAGCATTGGAGACTTCAAAATTTATTTTGTAGAGTTAGGGTTTCTGTTTATACATCTGTCATAACTTATTAGAGTATGGAGTCTTCATGAGCTGAAACAGGTTCCCAATTTACTCTGGCTTTTATTAAAATGTCCGAGGTTTTAATGGATAACAAAAAGATACCAATGAAAACATGGTCTCCTTGTACAGATCAACTAACACTAATCTATAGAAAGGCCAAAGCACATGCAGAGCAGTTTGCTCGGGCTGCATCTCATATATTCCAGGCAGTAAAATAAATGCAACTAAATTTGTTCCCCTGTCCCCTCAGACTGGACTCTCCCCAATGAGGGAAGAGCAGGATTTACAGAGTGAAAAAAGAGTGAGGCATTCAGATCACTTTAGTTCAAGGTTGCCTTTTGTTTTCTTCAAATTCCTTCTAGATTGCTCAAGAAGTGCTTGTATTCTGGAAAAACTATTTTCTCAGCAGCTGCCAACAAACAATTACTGCCTATTGTCTGCACTTTGGCCTAAACAAAGGTATGAAAGCGATTATGTAAAGCTGTCTATGCAAATATGGATATTACCTTCCCCTGCATGTAAAGCTGTCTATGCAAATATGGATATTACCTTCCCCTGCTGCCTCTGCACAGGGCAGTGATAAATTGCTCTGTGGCAACTCTTGGTGACATATTTCCTTAGAGAAGAAAATTGGCAAAATGAAGTGTTTTTCTTTATGAATACTGCATTTTCCTTACTTTTATCTTCCTTATTATCAAGAGTAACTGTAAATGGGTTATAATAACTGATATTATGCCTAATTCTCCTTTGGCCAGTCTGCATCTTCTTACCTTGGTAATTGATAATGAAGGGAGAGTTTCAGCCTCAGCTCGGACTTGATCCAGTTCGTTTTCTGGCACAAAGAGCTCATGGATGCCTTTGATTATAGTATGGGGCACAATGTTCTGAAATGAAGTAGAATTGGTAACAATTTGAAATGTCCACTATAAAAAGAATGCCTCAGCAACCAGATGGTCTTTCATGATCTTATTAAATATTTTTTAAAAAGAGAGAGAGATAAGAAAACCAGTCTACCCACCTGCTCTTGCAGAAGCTCCACTACCTGCTGTACACAGTCGCTCACTGAGGACAAGTTAGTTTTAAGCACAAGCTCAGGTGTTTCAGGTTTCTCATAATCAGAATCGATGCCTGTAAACCCTGCAAAGTAGAAAAGCGTGAAACACATCTGCACCAACAGGACCATCTTTTGAATCAATAAGGCATACTATGTGATGGAATAATGTGTTAAATTGAGAATTCAGATTATAACGGAAAAGGTTAAAGGGCTGTTCTTGACCTCTGGCGGTACATGAGAAAATATACAGCTGTATTTTCAATATAGAACCCCCAAGTTATCCACAAAATCTGGCTCATTCAGTCCAAGACCCCTGAAGCTGATTCAAATAGAAAAGGAAGACAGGAAGATGGAAAAACTCAGAAACACTCCTCCTACGCACATGCTCAGATATACTTATCCATTTTAGTTCCCTAAATTTAGTGCTTACGGCTGAGGCGATGGTTCTTGAAAAACCTGAGCCCACATCTTAATAAAATGTGGCTAAAAAGTTGTGTATGCTATACGCAATTTTGGAAAACAGGTTTTGAAACTTCCAACAAATTTCTGGGGACAGATAGGAAGGATCGGTGACATATGTAACTGGCAAAGGTGCTGCTGAGCTGATTCTCCTACCTTTGATCTCCCCCGCTCGGGCACGTTTGTAGAGGCCTTTTACATCTCTGCTTTCACAAATGTTTAGAGGCGCATCCACAAATATTTCAAAGAATGGCAGTCCAGCTGATTCATGGATCTTGCGGGCATTCTCACGATCCTGGAAAAAATTACACTTAAGAATGTAAGAAGAGGTTTCACGGTGAAATTCTTCATCGCAAAACATTGTGTGCTCTGAAGATAAACAGCTGTGTGTTCCGTAGCCTGAAGATAAACACTAGGGTTTGTGCTCTGCAGAGGCAGCAGGAAACTCGTTCTTCAGAGAAAGTCCAGAAATTCTGCTCTAGTAAACATAGCTCTCTAAAGGACTTTCAGAGAAAACCACAGAAAAGAATCTCTGCTAAAGTTCAGGGCTGGCAATGGGGGAGCATTTCATCCCAAGGATGTGTTCAAAGCACAGAGCATCTGATTTATAACTCACAAAAATTTCAAACAGGAAGAGCAACACTCCACTTCGCGGATTTCAGCATTAAACATATAACCTGATGCTTTGTCAGCGACTGCTGTTTTCTTCAATGGGTTAAGCATTCTGACTTTTTGGAGAAATGAAATTGCAGAGATTTAGTTTTTCTTTTCTTCCTTTCAGCTCTGGCCAAGTGAACCTTACCATTGTGGAGGGGTTTATGTCAACTGGTGCCCTGGTATTTGGAAATGAAGGACGGCTCTTTACGTGACCAATATTAAATAGAGGATATGAAGGAGCAAGTGAGGGAAGGAAGAAACAGCAGGAGAAATTGAAAGTTTCACATTCCTTCGCAAACTGCGCCACCCCGCCCACCCCGCCCAGCTCCTTTTCCTGGCGGTTTGAGAGGCCTGGTGCTGTGTGTGGGAACGGTGTAGAGAGCCAAATCAGTTCACCTTTGCGAAAGGAGAAATGAAGCTGGTAATGCACACTAGACCGGCGTCGGCAAACAGTTTGGCCACCTCGGCAATCCGGCGGATATTTTCTTCTCTGTCTCCAGGAGAGAATCCAAGGTTTTTGTTAAGGCCATGACGGACATTGTCCCCATCTAGGGAGTAGCATGGGATGGCGTGGGAGACCAGGTACTCCTCCAGAGCAAAACTTATCGTCGTTTTTCCAGCACCTGAAAGACCTGTTCAGAACAGGCAAGACAAGACAGGCATTGACCTTGACTGTTTAAAGTGACAAACTGGAAGCCTGATTCTAATTGTGACCTGATCCTAATTTTTACCTAATTAAAGTGTAAATAAACTCGTATTACAATAAACTGATTGACTTCAAATCAAAACCCTTAAAATCTAGGAAAAGCATAGTTTACTACAAGTCAAGTACTTGCATTTCTTTCAAATCTTGACATATCCATTTGTCCCTTATTAGGACTGTAGCCTTTCAAAGCAAGAGAGGTTCATAAATGGGGAGACCTTGTAGGTCGACATATGGTCTTTGGTGTGTTCTGTGTTGCCTGAAGAATGTTTTAAAGATTAGAAAGTTGCACATACAAATCCAGATTTAGGCTTCTCTTAAGAAAACAACAACAAAGGATCTGGTGACTGTCCTCATATTCTCTTGTGACAACAATCAGCAATAGTGGAGGGACAGCCAGTTCTTGGAGGCTGGGAGGCCTACCTCCCTTGTGGGTGCCGCTAAATAATCATCTGTGAATGGAGTCATATGCTGTCTTTTTGTTTTCAAGCTTTTTCCAAAATGACTCTCGAAGCCTGCAGACAGAGAAGCATCCTGAGGTCATGGATGTGTGTAGAGCTGCCATACGCTCTTAGATGTTTGAAGGCTTTATGTGAAAACAGTTACTATGTGCCTTTTACCATGGTTTCAAAGCCCAATGATTGGGAACACACTTTATACTTTCTATGTGAGGGAGACATAAGGAGAAAGGGACAGAAATGTAACCTATCAAAGTTACTTAAGAGTTCAAAATCTGAACTACCCGGGAAAAGCAGCATTCTAAAAATTCAGTTGTCCTAAAGATCCCTGAACCTGAAGAATAGTCCATTGTGCCTAACCACTGTCAGACAGCATCCGGGCATGGGAGAGGAAAAGTTAGGAGGAAAGACAAGAAGGTCGAGAGGTTACTACAGAGAAGACAGCAGGCAGAAAGAGGAAAAAGACCAAAAAAAAAAAAAAAAAAAAAAAAAACCTAAGTGAAAAGCCAGAAAAAGGAAGCAAAAAGAGGAAAGGAGGCTTGGAAAGAAAGGTGGTATATAAAAAGTAAACAAATGTTTTCCATATTTTAGTCATATTTTAAAGTCGTGCCCTTGGCATGGGGTCATTAGAAGAAATGGCTGCACGAAGAATGTGTTGGTAATACAGTAAATCGCTGTTGAAGATAATGTCTTTTATGTAACTTTGTCTATCACGTAACTCATTGTCCATTAGCATCTCTGTCTGGTTGTGGGGTAGGAGAAACAGGACTCCTAAGTCTCTGCTATGTTCTCTCCCATCAGAAAATGAGAGAAAGAATAGAAATTTCTTTCGATTTTGATTCAGCTCTCAGGAAACCAAGAACTAAATCACAGAACTAGGACACTGGAGCAACACTAATTTATCAAGAGCTATACCATGGACTAGGCACTGGACAGGTGCATATCTACTTTGTTTCATTTAGTTCTGCCTACATCTCTATGAGGCAGATACTGTTTATTCCTTAGAGAGGTTGATTGGCTTGTCCAAAGTCACATAGTTAACGTAGGTGGAGCTGGGACTCGAATCCAAGTCTCTGCATTAGAAGTTTTTGGTTTCTTCTGGATGGCCTGGTCAATATCCTACCTCTATACTAGGAGAGTATAAAATAAAGTAGGGAAAGATTATTTTTTTCAAGAGTAAGAAAAGACAGAGGAAGTACACTCTATTTTTTTAACCTCTTCTATCAGTGCTTTTTCATTTTTTAAGGGTGTTCCACATTAGAAAAAATGGACTCTGTGTATGTCCCAATTCAAAAGTTGGGCAAATACATGAAGGCAAACCTCTCATGAAGACAATCACATAAAAAGAGAGAAACATTTGGAACACAGCTGTGTTTAACTGCTGTCCATCATGTCTCTCGGGAAGCTGTAGGAAACATTTCAGGAATCATGACAGGTGAATACTGCCTTTTGGAAGACAGCAGGCTCCTTCCTTGCCCACTGCCTATCATCACCTTGGAAGCTGGAAAAAGTTATTGTACAAGGGATGAATGAAACCAGAAAATCAAAGGCAAACGTCACAGGCTCTAGAAAAAAAAAATTCAAAAAAGAAGAATGAGGCTAATTTAGACTCAATTCCAAGAAAAGATGCAAGGCAGGTCCATGCCTGCCATATTCTTTTAGAGTTATCTTCAGTAAGAATGAATTAGCATTTGTGGACAGACAGTAAAACATAAGTTGATTTCACAATATGGATAAACATATCTTTGCATGTGGGCTCACCTCTATTTGAAATATTATGTCTATAAAATAAACTTAGTTTTCCTCATGAGTCCAGGCTACGTCAGACTTATAGTGCCAGGAATCAACTTCCACTCCCTTGTACTCAGAATATAAGGTAACAGCCCAGAACTAATTCCAAATCTATCACTAACCCTTAGCTTTAGAATTCATTCTGTGGCTATAAAATACAAGAAAAGAGAGTTTTGGTTACCACAGGGGGAGTGAGTTATTTCTATACACAAGGGGCAATCCTCAGCTGAAAAGAATACAAGGAAATCATTAGTTTTCCTTCTTGCACAGTTTTTTTTTTTTTAATATACTAAATGAAATAGTCTTCCGGAGTGTTAAAAGATCAGAAAACAATAAAGAATCTCTCTAAGCATCCAAAACTTCATGGATAGCTAAATGCTTGATGTCAAATTAGGAAAGCCCCATTCATAACTGCCATTAAATATGTTTTGGCACAAGATTGAGAATTATAAAATTTCTTAGAGCCAAAAGGGAATGTCATCATCGACTTGTCCCATCTTTTCCTGCCAAAGGAGAAAAGTGAGAACTAGAGACATTCCAGGACTTGATCACAGTCCAACTTCTCACTGATGGCAATAGAGTTAGGATTAATACGCAGGCAGCTCTTAGCTTCCTTCTAGTGTTAAACTAAACATGCAATATGTGTAATATGTTGCACTAATTTCTTTAAAATTGTGTTGCACATCAATTTTCCATATCTCCCAATATAACATACCTGTGAGCCACACTGTACACCCTCGGAATCCGCCCCGTGTTCCGACTACCTGCCCTCTCTTATTTCTGCTCACATGGTGGGCCTGATAGACGACGTTGGTGGATTTCTGCTGGTCCTCCTACAAAAACAAGATCAAGCACAACACCCAATAAGATAATAGATATAATATGTATAAATATAACAAAGTAATTGATTACCTGCATAGAGCCCAGGAAAGGGGCCAGTCAAGCAGGGAATGGGCAGTGCCAGAGGGAACCAAGAGAAAAATGTTGAAAGCTGGGATCAGCTGGGTTAAGTTATCTGAAACCCTCCGAAGCTAGAGGCTCTAATCATCCATCCAGCAAACCTGGTAAGAACCCGAGACTTGGAACAGGCCGGGATATAGTCATAGAATGCAGCAACTTAGACAGCAGTGGTGGCTTTCGCTAGTGGGTTCACATATGGAGACGAATTAGGCTAGTCCGTGAGATAGTCTAGCAATATTTCCTCTGGGGAACAAACCCTCTGAAAATATCCTGAGCCTTTTGTGCCAAGTGTACTTTATAGCTCGAGGATAACATTAATTTCTCTCTATTTTCTTATTAATCATTGCCATTAAATTCAAGAACACTGAGTCTGGATATCAGGCCTGAAAGTCAGTTCATTTGTTCATTCATTGATTATTTCAGTTGCTGTTTCAGGTAAATGAGTTCTGACAAGAAAAAAATTCTGAGATCTCCTAAAATTAAATTACCCAGGCCAGAGGGTACAAGAAAAAGGTAAGAGATCAATGAGTTGAGAGCCACAGGCCAAAACCAACAAAAGACTGCTCACATTCCTGAATATATGTTGGAGGTTTGAATCAACTTCCTCGTAGCTATCTAAAAAAATGGAAGATGGCCAATCACCAGATGCCACCATATCTTGCTGAGTCATGAACTTCCCAGACTGCTGCCCACAATGGATCCAGAAGCAGTAAATACATCTTCCTTATGACTATGCACCTATCCTAGAACTGCCTCCACTTCACCTTATCCCCTCCCCATCTATATTTAATGTAAGTTCTTTCAAAACGACTTACATCTTTCTTCCCGAACCCATTGTATAAAACAGCCCACCTGTTCCAGGACAGCAGACATATTTGTCTTCTTCATCAAGCTCTGTTATGGGTGGTTTAGACTGCGTGTCCCAGGACCTGGTCCTTTTATGACTAGCATATAGCTTAATAAACCCTTTCTTTCAGAAAAGCTTTCAGCCTCGAAGATTTTTGTTTAACAGCATCTACTATGGTGACCATCATGGGCACCAAGAATATAGTACTGTACTAAATGAAGCTGAATCCCTGGCATCGTTTTGGGGGGACATATAGCCCCAAACATCAAGTAACTGGGGCCCTCTCTCCAGAGGTGAGAGAGGATCTCTTACACCTCTCTGTATACTGTACGAAGATATAGAAAGAATATCTGCAACTCAATAATAAAAAGAGAACCCAATCTTTAAAAATGGGCTAAAGATTTGAACAATCACTTCACACAGTAAGATACATAAATGGCCAGTAAGCACATGAAGAGGCATTCAATGTCATTGGTCATGAGGGAAATGCAAATTAAAAACAAAATAAGATGCTACTGATAACGTCTAATGGCAAGTGCTCCACATATTGGTATAATTTTATTTGGACAAAAAGTGGAAATAACCAAGGGTCAATCAACAGGAAAACAGACCACAAAAATAAACAAAATCCACACCAAAAAACCTCCCACAAAAACTCAAAGCTGTAGAATACTTATATGACTTATATGATGGAATACCACGCAGCAACAAAAAAGGAACAAACTACCGATACAGGCAACATGAATGATAATAAATGAAAACATTATGCTGAGTCAAAGAGGTCTTATACAAAAAAACTACACATGATTCCATTTATATGAAGTCCCCAGATAGCGAAAACTAATTTACTAAGTCAGAATAGCAGCTGCCTTGGGGAGTGACAATGTTGTATGTCTTGGTAAGAGTATGAGATTCACAGGTCTTTACACATTCTGTTGGAAGTCACTAAACATACATTTAAGATGAGTATTTCATTATATGTACATTTTGCCACATCAAAAAAAAATGGAGCCATTTTAAAAAGCAAGCAATCAGAAAAATATATATATATAAAGATTTAGATGGTGGAATTACATTGTTCAACGCTGAGGCATTTTATGGAAAAGGGCTCTGATCCCAGTCACAGCATAATTGCCTCAAGAGGCTGCTCCCACCTGTGCAAATGAATGCCCGCTCACCAGAGCGTAATTTGTCCACAGAGATGGGATTTTTCCTCTTTTTTGGCTGTTTCTTCTCCCTACAGGAAGAGATCCAGAATAAACTCCAGGCTTTGTTAGTCTTCTGTGGAAACTTTGTTATGATCTTGTTAATTGCCTCTCCAACAAGTGCTTGGTTTTCAAAAATAGTTCAGAAACCACCAGAAGGAACTACTCTAAAAGTATTCAATAGTTAATCTTTTAACTTTTGGGTTTTATTAGCTTAATTTTAAGCATGGGTGTTTACAGATTTTTCTATCACTCCAGCAAACAAATTTTTTTCCAGGTGCCCAGGTACTGGGCTTTTCTGGTTTAGGATGATATTTTGCTTATTTATCTCATATTTATCCTTGATTTTCTCCAAAAGGCAAACAAATAAAATAGAAGCAGATGTTTTGAATGGTATTTGAACTGCAAAGGGATCAAGCAGCTGAAAACTTCTTTTCCTTTTTCCCTTCTAAAGAACGTATGGTATTCTCAGCTTTGGGGCGGGGGGGGGGCGCGGGGAAAGTGGCTGTTAAAGAAAGGCTGTCTCTATGGAAAACAAAATACGCTGAAAAAAAAAAATTGTCTCCTTGTGTGTAGAAACAGAGCACACAGACACCCTGGTATCTCGTCTAACACTGTCACTTAGCAGGAAGTGGCCGGGAAACCACAAAATTGGTGACGTGCTTCTATTCCAGGTCCCTAAGAAAAATTTTGCAAAAATCCCTACATTCTTCCAGCTCACTGACCCCCAAAAAACTGCCTTCAGCATGCACAGGAGTAGGGTGGTTATGGGTTTTACAGTCAAGTAAACCTGAGTTTGAAACCTACTTTGCAGCCTACTTGCTCTGTGACCCTGGACATATTATTATCATTGCTGACTCTCCATTTCTGGCTCTGTGAAATGGAGCTAAGGATAGTTTCTTCACAGGGTTGCTGTAAGGATTAGATAAAATGATTTTCTATGTAAAGTATCAAAGAAAATATATGACAGAAGGGAAAATCTTGAATCTGATGAGACCCAGGTAGCATTTAATTTCTAGAGAAATTATAGGAAAAATCACTCAAATTTAGACATGTTCTAGGAATTTGGGCCTATTCTAAGGCAAGTCTAGGAAAGTGGGGCACATGATCAAATTAGACGATGAACAGGACAGCACTTCATATGGGGTGAAGTCACACACACACACACACACACACACACACACACACACACACACAGAGGCATTGTCGTTGTTGCTCTTCTGATTATCATTATCTTTGACCCAAAGCCCAGCCAGTATGTATGCCAATCTGAGGTGCACTGGTTTGAAGCCTCTTCATTCTACCCCAAACTTACTGCTCTCCTGCTGGCTGTCTCAGTCATAAGCCCTTAGTTACCAGCTTGAGAATTGCCTTTGCCCTAGGTTAGCCTATGAACCCTTAGCGTTAGGAGCTCGGTGCACAGCCCAGGGTTGCAGCGTATCTCTTTGCCAGGTCTGCCCCTCACCCTTTGATGATACAGAAAGGGGCGTGCTAGAGAAACTTCTGAAATTCAGAGTGGAGCAGGACAGGTCATGGCAGACAGCTTCGGCCTTGACTTTGTGTGACTAGAAGAAGCGACATAGAGAAAGGACTTTCAGATGATCTCATGGTTGGGTGGGGCATCCTGGGGCCAAATCTGAGCATGTGTCACAGTGCATAGTATTACGAAAGGGAGAACACTGGAGGAAGGAGCAAGCGGGAAACTCTGTGCCAGTAACGAGTTTCCCAATGCTCAAAGGTTTTTCTGATGTGTTTGTAATCTCTTCAACAAAAAATGAACAAAGTGGATTTGAATTTCCTCTACACTTTCCTGCTTCCTATGCAGCGCAAACAAATCCACTTTATTTCCCTAATTATGACTCCACTCTGACCCTTTGAATTGGGTTCTCACTGCTGTTGGACTATGGGGTTCATTGCTCTCTTGCTGATTTCCAAGCCTTCTTGGCCTTGAGGTGCAATTTGAAGATTCATTTAAAGATTCACTTTCAGAAAGCAGCAACTTCAGTAAGTGCTCTCTCAGGCTCAGAGCAGAAGCTCCACATGCACATGCATTACCTCACTTAATGCAAAATGTGGATGCTAAGGAGGCTGGGCACTGTGACCCATTTAAGATCCAAAAACTACTGGCTGAAGCCCCATGCCTGGAAGATGCAGGACATGGAGCCAGGCTTGCTGACTTAAATGCAGGTGTTACTCCTGCCCAGGCAAAACACCCAGTTTCTGTTCCCAAGTGTCATAGCTTCCACTTTAAGGACTAAACGAGACCATGTGTATTAATTAAGGTTTTTGATACTACACAAAAATGGAAACAATTAAAAAAAATCATTCTCCATTTTCATTACTTAACATGAGTAGCTTAAAATGTTTTATAATTACCTATCTTTATTTATATTTCTTTCCTGTCAGAGTACTTCTTTGGGGTATATAAACCAAAGTGAAATGATTGAGTATAAAAAGTTACAAACTGCTTCAAAAGTCTCATTAAGTACCACCAGTTCATCTTCTGAAAGACAGGCAAGTTACCAGGCTACCACAATATACCTTTTTCTAAATATTCCAACGAATTTATTGCATTTGTAATTTCATTATTCTTTCCTCTATATTACTTTGCGCTTGTTTAGTTACTCTCGTAAGAATATGCATTTTTCCATGTAATAAGTTACTTATGACATTTGCGTGTTTGGTCTCTCTTGCTGTTCATTAACTACATTTTGGACAATGACCATATCTACTTTTAAAAAATATTTTGGCTCTTTTTCCCTATTTTGTATAGTAAAGTTTTTATTCATTATAAAATTGCTTTTCTCAATATGTACTTTATTAGATATCACATAAAATATTATATATAATCTATTATATCATATTAAAAGGTATTTCAAGAATACATAAAAAGATTCTTATTGTCTTTAATGTCTCCTTATTTGATTATTCATTATAGCTGAGCAAAATATACTCTTCAGGCTTCTATCTATTTTGATATGAAACTGTATTAATTTTGTGATACTTCTGACATTTTAAAAATGTGTCATAGGGTTATATGGATCAATTTTATTTATTTTCCATAATTATATCCAGTGATCTCAATATATCTTATAATTCATTTCTTTAGTACTTTAAAAATCTTTTAGTGGTATGAATCTTAGAATTCTTATGTATTTATAATTTATATTTTCTTATGTGTTTCTACTGAAGCTTTTTATTTTTAGTGTGGATACTTATGGTTCTGATAGTCATTCTGTAATATGTTTTAAAATTTTAAAGATAAAATCTTTAAAATTTTTTTTAATTTTAGTTTATTCTAAAACAATTCTTCCATGGAAATAAAATTATTCAAGTTTTGTTGAGAACATGCAATGCCTCACTATGGTTTTCCCTGCTAGTCTCACTCATTCTCAAAGAACTTCAATATTGTAATACAGCAAAAGCAATCATTATCCGAAGATGGTCATAGTAATATTATTTAAGATAGTGAAATTAAAAACAATCAAAATGTCCATCAATTAAATAGATTATGGCACAACCATATGATGAATATGCACATCTATATTTATTGACCTAAACATATATCATGATATATACTCAAATAAGAAAACAGGTTACAGAGCGAATTAATGTTAATTCCATTTTCAAAAATATATATTTATATGTATAAGGCTACAAAAAAATTTTGGAAAATAAAGGACAAAATGTTAATAGTAATCATCTTGACTGTTAGGCAATTCTAGATAATTATTTTTCTTGTTTCTATATCCTGATTTTTCTATATTAAACTTAGAAATAAGTATATATTTTAAATAATTTGTCAACCAGAAGATGGTGAAACCAAATGGTTTGATGCTCAAAGGGAAACAGATGTGTGCGAATATGAGCAAGCCACGAGGTCCAGTACAACCAACAGAACAATAACCAGATGAAATCAGCAAATTAAAAAACATTAAACCTGATATCTTGAGAGTAAGCCTTTGAGAAAACTAGTCCCTCAAAGTCCATAATGAAGTACAATACACTTCTGCAGAGAACCGGCCTCAGAGCAGGAGGTAAGGGGGAATAGGAGTGAGTGAGTGAAGCTTCATCTGAATTTGTAGCCACTCCCCAGTGCTAGTTAGCATCACCGCCTCAGTGCCACCTCAGATCATCAGGCATTAAATTCTCATAGGAGCAAAGGCCACTGATGCCAAAAGGGTCGAGGATCACTGCTTTAAGGTACAGTCCATGCCACTTGATTATGGTGATTGTAAGATCTGTAAACTGCTGAACAGCAGGAAGGCCACCTTACTCAACTTCGATGCAATCACTACCCACTGAACATTTAAGGTTCAACTCCAATCCTGTAGTTATTGGTAGATAAGGAAGTTTCAACTGAAAAATTGTCACTAAATTCAAAACCAAGAATATGTTTTAAGAAGAAGTATACTTTGAGGAAAATATTGTAAGGTATCCTCTATAAAAATCACCAGCTTCATAGGGTTATACTTTGTGTTATAAGGGAAATAACCAACCAAACAACCATATCGAGTAGCCAGTGACAAAACCCCAGTTGTGAAAATTGAGGCAAATTCCTGATAAGAGCAAATTAAATCACTTGTCAAAAAGCAGTTATTAGACAATACAGAAATGGCCCAAATATGGAATTTAAAAGTATGATTTCATGAAAAATGTTTTAAGATGGATGTAAAATTTTCTTTAAGACCAAAAATGATCATTTTTACCAATTCCTAAAACAGAAGGATTTATTGAATAGGCTAAATCTGCGAATAAGAAAACGATTTAAGGGGGGAAAATACCCATAACTAAGTTTTGACTTTTAGAAGCCATCATTATGAAATAAACCACAGACTGATGTCAGATGGACAAGAATTTGAATGCTGTGAAAAAGTGAAAACCCAAAAAAAGTACGAAGGGAAGGCATAGTTAAGGCATCTTTTTTTTTTTTTTAAAGCCAGATGGCTTTGCTTATTAAAATATTTTACAGTATTTAATTTTGTTTTCAAAGCATCTGAAAAACAGACAAATTGTTGGAAAACCCTGTATGGCAAAATCAGACAGTTTGCACACACCATTCAGATGTTTGCCAAGGAAAATAAAGAAGCCCCTCTCCTCGTGGGATTGTGCCTGGTGTTAGAGGCCCTCTAGATTTGATGCGTCTGGAACGGGGTGACGGGAGATTTCATCACAATACTCAGAACCATGTGCAACTGAAACGTATGAATCGTTTATTTCTGGAATTTTTCATTTAGTATTTTCAGACTGAGATTGACCTGGGTAACTGAAACCATGGATAAGGGGTCCGGGCCTACTGTAAGAGTTCTGCACTTTAGGTCTTAATTCTGCTCACATGACCTAGGAGTCTGCCTGGTTTTCCTTTGACTACAGCCTCTGGGTGAACTCGCTTGCAGCCCCACAAGTCTCTAGTCTCCAAGTGGTACAATTCACTTGACTAATCCCGACACACCTGGTCCACAGCCTCTCCCAAAGCTCCCAAAATACAGGCACACTGCTGCTCCTTGGTGCTGTCCTGGTCGGGGGTTGGCATTTAGTCTTTAGTCTTGGTCCAGAACCAGTTGCTTCAACTGTATCATACTCTCCAACAGAACTTGTTCTGGGTCTCCCTGGCTCATTTTTCACTAACAGCCACATTTCACTCCTCAGACACTCCTGATGCTGTGAACTCCAGCTATGACCTTTGCTAGTCTCTTGACCATGATTTGGAGTCTCCTTCTGGCTACACTGCCCTCTGCTGCTGCGGGTAAACACTTTCCTTAGCCTGGCCTGGGTTTTTGGTCCTTATTCCTGAGCACAGCTCCCCATGAACCGTGTTCCTTCTGGGCCTCCTCAAGGTCGTATAAAGCATCCATCACATGTTATCTCCCCCTTGGCTCAAATCTCATTAATGATATCCAGTTCTACTGCTTCCTCTTTCAACTGACAATCAATTAATTTTCTAATACACTTTAATCATGTAACTTTTATATTCAAAATTTTCGATGGCTCCCTATTAACCACAGAATGAAGTCCTAATTCTTAGCTTGGCATTTAAGGCTGTCCATTAGCTGGCTCCACTGACTCTTTCAATCACATTTTCTATCAGCTGCAGCAGTTCTGTTCCAAGCAGGAAATCTACTCAGCATTTCCTGAACACAGCTTGCTCATTCTGGCTTTGTACCTTTTCTCACTCATCTCATCCTACCTGGAATAATCTTTTCATAACCGCCACCCATCCACATATTGCCTGTTTTTCAAACAGTTTTCCTGATGCTTCTCACCAAAAGTCCTGTAGCCATTAGATTCTGTGGCACTTACCTGGATGTTTTGGACTTATGTCTAATGTTTTTACAGACTTCGAGACTTAAATCTTACATTTTAGACTTCACGGTCAACCCCGCATGGTGGGGGCCATAGTTATATAGCTTTGATTTCCCAACAGGGATCAGCTAAGAGGAAATGATATGGATTTTAACATTGGACAGTTTAGAGTCAATTCAAATTCTGGCTCCATTAGAACCTTGAAGAAGTTAAACCTAACCTCCCTAAATCTTACAAAATGTAGGATTATAATTCTTGCTAACTGTTGTAGGGATTAAAAAGAGCTAGAAAATATGGAGCACGTGGACTTCATTAAATGTTTGGTAAATATTTGCTAAATGAACAATAGAACAGTTTGTTGGCTGACTGAGTGATGTGGATGTCTTTAAACAATCTCTGTTTCTCATCAGCACATATGCTTTAGTATCAGTACTTAGTAAGATTGCATATTTCCAACTTTGGTTACGGGCACCTTTGTGCTATGTGCTGAAGTCTTCTTAAAGTGAGTGTGTTCTAAGTCTTCTCACAGATGCCACTACAGAACACAGCCGAAGCAGTCCAAACATTAAAATAAACAGAGCTTCCCATTCACAAATGCATTTGTAAAATATTCTTTGATATCCATATCGAGGAACTATGTATATATAACAATTTGTGGTTATACTTTCTGGTGAGTTTCCCATATTTTTTGAGAATCAATTAAGCTAATGTGACCCAATGCATTTCAGTCAGTGCTGACATCCAAGTCATCATCCAAGTCCATTAAAATATTAAATTGGACACTTAGATAATACACTGCTTGAGTAAGTTAAATGAGCCACATACTCTCTGAGCACACCCTCACATGGATTATTCCACTGTTTTTTCCTCCACAATCCAAAATAGCCAACTAAAACAGATATTATCATGAACTAAAGGAGTCCTTCAGCTTGAAATAGCCTGAAATTACCATTCTGAAAATTTTACACCAACAAGCTGGCACATGCAAATTACTATGCTGTACATCTGAAGTTGAAAATTGTCAACTGAAACTGAAAAATAAAACATTATTTAAGAATATATATAATATTAGAGAGTTCTAGGGTTACTATCAGTAGGGAAGGTATATAATTGACATGATTAATAAAAAGAATGCTTTTTGATGTATAATTTGCAACTTATATGATTTAAGCCTCATCTTCTCAGAATAAATGTAAAATAGAATGGTTGTATTCTTGAAGTGCATAAATCTATAGCCATCATGGCATATTTTTGTTCAATAATGCTTTTCATATTTGTCAGCATTATCTCTACTATTTGGAAATGAATACTCTTATTAGCAACTTAGTCAATTTATTTGATTTTACTGAGCCTCAGTGTCTTCTTACATATAATGAAAATAGTAACCATATATCACGTGGTTGTTTGGCCTTCCTATTACCAATTTACTGTTCTTAATTAGAAGGCACTGCCTTCCATTCCATCATCAAGAGTGGACCCAGAGAGGCATTTAACTCTATAAGGAAGAACAATGCAAAGGGCATTTGTGAAAGAGCCAGATTAATGTCTTTCTTGAGACTCACTGTCATTATTATTAGGAGTAGAGGACTCTAAACCATTGCAATATGACTTCTATACTTACCAGTAGGTTCAAACAGATTAATATATTATTGCAGGTAAGTGCTTTTAGATGCCAGGAGTTTCATAGTCTTTAGCACACTTCACTTTCCCCCTTATGACTCTCTTCTGTTCCCAAAGCTTTGCCTATCATCAATATGCTGTAGGCTGCCAAATCTCTATCTTCGGATATCTAAATGCCTAGCACATATGGTCCCTCAGAGCCACTGAAACTCAGCATGATCAAGACAGAATTCATTATCTTGTCATCACCCCTTGCTCATCTTCCAATATTCCTCACCACTTGCAATGACCCATATTTCTCTCCATTATCTAAACTAGGAGTCATCCTACTTCCCCCACCCTCATTTAAAAGAAAATCAATCTATCACCAAGTCCTGGCAATTTTAGGTGAGAAATACCCCTCAAACCATCCCACTATTGTAATTTAGCTAATGACTCTTGAGAACCCCTGTGACATCCTTCAAACTGGACTGCCTGTCTCTCTCCCCAGCAGACCATTCTCCCCCTTGCCACATAGTAAAATTCTCTTGCTTAAAATCTCTGATGATCTGTAAAGCCCATAGACCTCACATTGTGGCCATGACCTCCTTTTTCAGCTTTACCTACTGCCCTTCTTGGCCTTAATTCCATAAATCCATATACCTGTCCAGAATCAACTACCTTCTGTGCTTTCACCCATTCTCCTTATTTAGACTGTCCTCTCTACTTATCTGCTTACTCACTCATGAAGGTGTGACTTACACATTATCATGAGAGACATTGGCTAATCTTCCCACCCAAAGACAGACTTAGCTTCTTCCTCTGAACCCACAGGATCCTGTTTCTGCTGATAATCTCATTTCCCTAATGTACTTAATTGTAAGACTTTCAAGGGGGTATTCGTTAAATATAGATTCCCAGCACCGTCCCCAAGAGATTCTGATTCAATCTGTCTGGGTTAGGGCTGAAGAAACTGTAGGTGTTTTTTTTGTTTTTTGTTTTTTGGTTTTTTTTGTTTTTTTTTTTTAAGTATTTCAGGTGATTTGAATACTTAGGCAAATCTAGGGAACACTAAACTGTATTAGAGAATTTATGTTAATTATGGTTATTTGTTGACAAGTCTGTCTGCTTCACCAGATTATGAGCTCTGTAGAGTGCTCTACCCGCATTTGTCTTGGAATCCATGTGCCTGGGATATTGGAGGCATTTAAAACATCCTGAATGAATGTTAAACACTTTCACTCAAACTAATTGGTCACGCCCATTACAGTTCATAAAATCTGATTAGTTATTCAAGTAGCTATTATAGGCAAAGGTAGAGGGCGAGGTGCTGAAATAGTATTGTTAGAACTGTAGCCAAAGTGGAAGGACTGGGTAAAAAGAATGCTAAAATTTTTTTTAAAACTCTGGGTCGAAGTATAGATTCGGGGGCAGCTGTCCCTGTTAGTACCATCAGATGAATTCAACAATATTAACTAAGAATCATGTGCAGAAGGACGGATGCTCTTGCCCCCAGCTCCGCCTCCCTTGACTGGATGTACGTTCCCTTGAGGAAGCAGAACGGCATATGGGTTAAGGCATGAGCACCACGGCCAGAGTGATTGGTTGTGCACCCTGGTTCTTCCAGCTGCCAGCTGCATGCCATCGAGCAAATGATTTAACCTATTAGTTCCTTCATTTGTAAAACATTTTCATAACAGTTGCTGTATTACTGAACTCTTATGAGGATTATACAAGAAAAATGCACATAAAATAGCCCAGGGCCTGGACAATAGTTAAGCCCTCACTAACTGTTAGCTAGAATAAGAAAAGTGGGTGTTATTACTAATAATTAAAATATGCATTACCAATAAAATAATTATAATAATTAGGTAAATGATGATAGTTAAAATTATTAACAGCCCTGTGCTTCCCTCTGTTCAGTCTTCCTCTGTCATGAAACACGTAGTATAGAAACCAGTCTAAGGATTTCCCTCAGAACGTGGGGGCATTCTTTTTATTTTCCAGCTGTGAAAACCTCCTCATGCCCAGCTATTTCTAACTCGGCACAGAGCAAACAGCACATGGTCCTCTCACCCACGTGCAGAACGCACAGTTGTGTCTGCTGACTAAAACATACGCAAAAATAGCTGCAGTGGTCCATCCCTTACCTGTCATGGAAACTTACAGTTTCTAAAGCCATCCCCGAGCCTCACTCACAAAGTGCAGCTGAATATGGCACATCTCATCACGTCATTTCATAGATGGTAAAACTTAGGTTCAAAGATGTGAAGTATTTCGTCCAAGGTCTCACAGCTGGTCACTCAGAGCAGTTTTAAATCAGATAATTAAAAAGATTACATCACATTCAGACAAGAATAATGTTCAACTTCCCATTCAATCACTACTTATTTTTAAAGTGGGAGTAACTTTTCTTATATTTAGAATTTGGACACTTTACCTAAGTGGGTTAGTCTAATAAGTAAATTAACCAATTAAAATCCAAAATAAGTTAGTATTAGTCACATCATCTTTTTATAGATGTGAGCTTGTGTTCCTACCTAAGTGTCACAAATTCATCATATTCTATATTTCTTTTATTCTTTTGTTTCAAAAAATATTCGTAGAGCCAAAGACTATGCTAGGAGACTTGGGTACAACAGTGAAAGAGATACACACAAGGCCTGTTCTGAGGCTCCTGAGGTCATGTCTGAGGTGAAACATCAAGCAGAAAGCACTCAGAAAATATTAACTGATAGAAATTGTCTGAAACCATACTGAAAACCTCATTAGAGTTGCCAGGTTCAACAAAATAAAAATGTTATGTCCATGCAATATTTGGGTCATACTTATACTAGAAAATTATTTGTTGTTTATATAAAATTCAAATCCAACTGGACATCTTGTATTTTATCCGGCACCCGAGTAGGGGTTTACTTCTCAGAAAATAAGGCCTAGTCTTGCTTTTATTATATACATAAGCCATTTGAAAACTAAATATGTTGATCTCTGATCCTCATTCTTTTTTATACTCTATTTACAAAATTCTCTCTTTAGAAAGTCTTTTCAAGGGAATGCCCTTCTTCTCTGATGTCAATCAGAGGAGAAAAGGTGGCTTAAAGTCTTGGTTCCAAACTATTAGCTGCTAAAAACAACTATATTATAAGAGAACAGAAGGTGTTACTTCAAGAGACTAAAGTTAACAATCAGTTCTGAAATTTCAAATATTATAATTTTTGGAAGTTTAGGTAAATATTCAGGCAATACCTAATACCCTATATTAAGAACTTGCAGCTTTCACACATTACTTTAAAATTAGCCTTGAGCAAGTTCATTGGCTAGGGGGTGGCCGAGATGAAATACAGAATTGGGGTGTGGGGTGGACAGAGGGTGTGCAGTGTGGCACCAAAATTATACAAAGAGATTGAGGAGAAGAGAAGGCAATTTCAGAATCGAAGGAGACTAAACTCATACATTCCTAAATAGCTACACCCTCCCCCTCTATCGACCAATGAGTAAAATCGTGTTTTGTTGGAAAACTGCCACTCTCCTGGCTGGCAGGTCTCATGGTTCCACGAGGAGAAGGAGTGTCTGGAAAAAAAGGATGAAGCTCTACAGGGGAGAGGCGGCACATTCAACTTTGTTAAAATGCTTTTAGAAAAACTTTTTTAAAAAATCTACTTGTACATATGTATACCACTACTTTTGTCATTAAAAAATAAAATCGTCTATTTGGATTTGAAGACTGTCAAAATTCCGTGTTTTCCAGAGCAAGAAACAAAGCTATCATTTGCCTTCCTGGCTAGGAAATCTCTAGTCTCTG
Organism: Eonycteris spelaea; assembly: GCA_003508835.1. Lineage (NCBI taxonomy): Eukaryota > Metazoa > Chordata > Mammalia > Chiroptera > Pteropodidae > Eonycteris > Eonycteris spelaea. Next base: position 1,327,289 of record PUFA01000162.1, read on the forward strand.
GGAATGAAACGTAGGCCTCCTTAATATGCTCTCTGGTCATCACACAGTAAAGACCTCACACATTTCTGCACTGTTCTAAGATGGTCAGGGAAAGATGCAGGAGCAGAGCACCTTCATTTCCCACTGACAATGGAATTTGGGAGTGGGAAGCCTGATTTATGCCCTTCCATTTGCATCCAGGGAAAGGCCCAGACCTGACCTCCCGGCAACTTCTTGGTCCTGGGTTGCTGACATACGGCTAGGAAATGGGTCTTTCTTTTTAATGTTCATCTGTAGCCTCTACTTGAATGTCTTTCAGGAAGCAACAGGAAGAAACGCGTTTGTGAACATTTTTTTCTAAAAAACATAAAATGTCAGTTGATATTTCTTTTCTTACAGAGAAGGCTCAAAATAAGAAGAATTCCTCAGTACAGGAAAAACAAAAATAAACAAACAACCAACCAAATAAATAAAACAACCTAAAATAGTCCTCAGGTTTCTTCATATTCTATGTGACAAAAGTGGAGCCTAACCAGTTAAAGCCAAAGATATATTAAAAATTCTTTTCAAAGGAATGCACATGTGAGCTGCTCCTAAGGACTTACGCAAACAATGCAAATAAAATAATGTGCTAAATTCTCCTTTCAAGAGTCAATTCAGCTTTTAAATATGCTTTTGAAATGGGTGTAGGTGCAGCTTGAGCCTACACAAGATTTATCAGCAATTCAGACATGTCAGGTGAACTAATGGGACCCCCTAGCAGAACCCTTACTCTAAGCACAGTAAAGCTGACCTAGGAACAAAACTGTCATCCTAGGGGAAGGGATGAGGCCACATGTAGCCTGGTGACAGACATGTTTGTTTTCTGGTCCAGCTTCCACAGCCTCCACAGTCTAATCCTTTAAAAGGAAAATGAAAGGCAAAACAGATCAGAGACCTGCTTCACTAGAGAGCTCAGTTAGGTATTGAGGCATAATAGAGTGAAGGTGGAGAATGTGGGCTCTGAGTCAGGCTTCCTGGGCTAAGGCCTGGCGAGACCACAGTGATCTGTGTAACCTGAAGTAAATAAAGGCTAAAGCTGCTCAAAGCCTCAGTTTTTCCATCCACAAAATGGACAAGGTAGTAGCACCTACCTCACAGGGTTGTTATAAATATTGAAAGACGCTCAACTGCCAGTTAGTAGTAGTCTGGTAAATAAACCATGGTGTCTTTACACAAAAGAATAGTACACTGCAATGAGAATGAACAAATCATGACGACACACAAGAATGGGTCTTACAAATGCAGTGTAGAAAGAGGCCAGACGTGAAAGGAGAATATACTGTATGATTCCATTTATCTAAAACTCAAAAGCAAGCAAAGCAAATAATCTATGTGCTCAAGGTAGACATCCTGAGTTAGTGCACAGTGCATTTGACATGTCACACCATGAACTGGACCTGTCACAAGCACAGGTGAGCTGCTCCCTAAGGACTTAAGCGAAGCATTAGTAGGCTGGGGGGAGAGCCTGAGAAACATGGCCTACCTCTGGAAGTACGACTGAAATGATAACACCATCTGTTTGATCATATACATCATGGCTGCTTTCACAGAGGCAGAGAGAGGGAGACTCCTGCAATGATTACCAACTAGTGAAGTAAAACTGATAGGTTCTCAGAGGAAAGACTAGGATTTTTTTTTTTAAACAGGTTAATGATTATCAGATTTTAATCTTCATTGATCACGCACTAAAATCATGGTGCAACTCTTTATTTGCTGTATTTTGTAGCCAGCACGTCTTGATATAATGTGACTGTAAATGGATCCAAAATGGCTATGCAGGAGGCATATCAATTCCCTCCCTTTTTTATACTATGTAGTATATGTGAGATATTTCCTCTGATTAACTGGAAGAAGCTTAAAATAGCTGTAAGCCTGATTCTCTGACCATGTGTTTAAACTCATGAATCCATCTGAAGACAAAATATTTCCAACCACAATTATGCAGGTCAGTCACACAGCAACCTTGCACGCTAATGCAAATTTACACCATAGAGCTGTTTGTTTTTGTCAAGTGACGGAAACAGGGTGAATGTAGGCAAATTCCCTCAGGCACATGCAAGGCTTGCATTGTTGAACTAATGTGGTGCTGAGCCTAGTTTGCATGTGAGAAGCTACACAATTTGAAAACCCTACTCTGCCTTCAGAATCTAGGGGAAAGAACAGACTGCATCTTGGTGCTTAAAACCCTCTTTACCCTTTATCCTCAATCCTGGATGGAGAAGAGAGGCTTCCAGAAGCCTCTTCTTTACTCTCGCCAGTCAACTGTCTCAGCAATACCTCCAAACCTCTCAATCTGACCGCGTTTCCTCTGTGCTCCTCCTTCTGACTACACCTAGTCCCCCCCCAAACTTACCTAAGTAGAAGATGCTCAAATTAGAGCATTGCAGACACCCCACTTTAGTGTCCTCATATCTCCTGCTAGCTACGCTGTCAGCAATAGCTTCATTTGGTGCAGACGGTTTGACATTGATGCTGGGCGATTCTTTATCATCTTGTGCCTGTTTTTAGTAAATATTTTCTTTCGTTTTCAAACATCTTTTAGATGCTGTGCCTCATTACTTTTCTTAAACCCAAATATTCTGTGTGATTATATATACATGCTTTCATTTCCCTTTTAAAGACTTAATCTTAAAGCTCCAACTCAAAAATGGAGAACAGCTCCCATTGAGTTAAGGCGGTTTAATGGCCCTAGGAAACCCTCTCAGAGTGTACATTATAAAGAGTCTTGTTTAAATATTAGTTATTAATTCTGCCAAAAAAAAACAAGGGTCTTCTTGGTTCAACTGGAAAAAGCAACCGCAAGGCTATGCCTACCTCACAAGCTGTCCCTTTGTTGAGTTGTGCCAGCAAGACTAGGGAAGGGGCAGAGGGTTATGTTTTGCTCTTCTGTAGACCTACAGGAAGCGCTAACATAGCAAACCTTAAGCAAACAGACATCATTTATAGACGTGACTATCAAAATGGAAACCTGGGTCGGGAAAGCTGAAGTTTTAGTTTTTGTGTTTCCCTTCCCCTCCCCTACTCTCCTTTTCCTTCTCTCTCTCTCTCTCTCTCTCTCTCCCTCTCTCTCTCTTCCCCACCAACCCTCCCTCTCTCGTTATTTCTTATATGGGACATTTGTTGAACTTGGATAGAAATGTAAATTTGGATTTCTTTGAATTGACATGATAAAAATATAATTTAAAAAGCTAAGGTGTCATTTGCATTTTCCAACATTACACTTTAGTTTTTCTCTGTTATTAAAATGTTGAGGATAAGATTTTATCGTAAATAATTTATTCGAGTGCAGCAATGCAGTTGCTTGATGAGTTATGCCAGATGTCATATTAGTTATGGTCAGTAATAGGAGAGCCAACTCACTTTATCAGAGGCACTATAAAAATCTGATAGTTTATTGAATGAGAATGAAGTGCCACTCAGGTTCTCATCTAAAATAACCAATTTGATTCATTTGAAGGTCAATATACAATGTGAATAAGGAGCTAACCATAAATGTTGAATCTGTTTGTATCTGCATTCACAAACTATGTTCTCCAGTTTGTCTCTTACTATAATGCCATTTTCTAGGGGGGAAAAAAGCAGGCATCGGTTAAATAAGCAGAGAAACACTAAAGGGTTACTAACAATGTCGGCTGGACCTTCTGGTATCGTTTCCTTTCCAGTAAAATGACAAAGAAAAACTTATGATAGTAGAAGATTTGCTTTATCTTAATTTTTTAAACAGTTCAGCTTCAGTTTGCCTTATCAAGTATGTTATATACATAATGCTGTATAAATAAGTCCTTGAGAAAGATATCTTTTTGCAATGTGAAAAGTCCCCTATCTTGTTTATTCTACTGCCAAAAAAAAAAAAAAAAGATTTAGTTACTACGTTAAGAATTTTGTTTAAAGGGCTCTGACCCTCTCCATTCCTCCCCAACCCCTCACACTCACATCTACAACACAATTATTCTGGTCTAATAAAATCAACAACTTTCATTCCATGAAGCCACATCACCTCGCGTGGCTAAAGAATAGGTTCCCACTGTTTCAAGGCCCTCAGTGAAAGGTGAAGGGGTTGGTCTACTTTGGTGGCACCCATTCCACTGGCGTTTGGCAAAAATTTGCCTCCTGTGCAGGCGATTCTGCTTCTAGGTAACTCCTTTGACTCTCAGTGTCCAATTTACACATGAGAGGCCTTAGAACCTTACTTTGTCAAGAGACAGGAAAACCCTTACATCTGTACGGCATGCCTTATGATTTCAAGAATACCTTCTTTCATGCTACTCTTCTAACTGAGCTTCACTATCCTATGAGGTATGAGTCCCGACTTCAACCTGAGGGTCTGGATGGGTAAATATCAGAGGTCTCCTTTCTTTATGTCATTCTCTAGTCTATTCCATTTCCTATTCTCTTTTCTTAATTGCTCAAATTATCTGTGAGAATGACATAGATCAACTAGCCCAGAATCACGTCCTTCTTCCAATGCCTATTTGTGTTAGCCCAGTACCTAGCTATGCTTTAAAACCCTCCATGTCCATTTTTCATAACTACTCTAAACTAGAAACAATGTAAATGCCCATAACTCATGAATGGATGAATAAAATGCGATATAGTCATACAATGGAATACTATTCATCTATAAAAAAGATGAATCTTGAAAACATTATGCTAAGTCAAAAAAGCCATATATAAAAGATCACATATTTTATGATTCTTTGTAGGAAATTTCCGGAAAAGGAAATATTTACAGACTGAATGTAAACTGCTGGTTTCTTGGGAGTGATTGCAAATGGGCGCAAGGGATCTTTTTGATGTGCTGGAAATATTCTAAAATTAGGTTTTGGAAATGATTGCACAATTCTAAATTTACTAGCAATCTTTGAATTATACATTTAAATTGGGTGAATTTTGTGATATGAAATTATACTTCAATAAAACTTTTTAAGACTAGTCCTTCACATCTTCATTCTTGATGAAAACCTCGAGTTAGCCCATTTCATTCTTTTATTCAGAATCTCTTTGAATTCTTATAGTGGTTCCAAAATATACAATTTTTGTCTATGACCAAGACTACACATAATAATTCATTTTGACTGTAACCGTTATCCTAAATGTGAAAACATCTCGTTTGGCAGCTTCATTATTTTGATGAAACTGTGATAAGCATGATTTTAAGAATAATTTCAAAGCTAGGGCTGAGCTGTGTAATGCTGATGAATGCTGAAGTCATGGCTCTAAGAAATATGTGTGGAATACTACTGTACAGCAGGGTTCCCCAACCTCGGCGCTGCTGATGTCCTGGGCCTTGTTGCAAGGACTGTCCCGCACACTGTAGGATGGTTAGCAGCAATTTCCCTTCCCTGCCACCTCCAGATGTGACAACCTGAAAATGTCTCTAGACATTACGAAATGTCCCCTGAGGTGCAAAATCACCCCAGTTGACAATCAATGCTATGCAGCGATGAGAATAAACACATTCTAACCACACACAAACAATATGGACAATATGGATAACTCCACAAATATAACTTGGAGCAAAAGAAGAGTGTATAATATACAATGCCAGTTTTACATAAAGTTCAAAATCAGGCAAAACTATGTGATGTTTACCTTGGGAGGGAGTGAGTGACTGGAAGGGGCTGCTGGGATTAAGGTGGTAATCCATTTCTTAATCTGGGTGCTAGGTAGACCAGTGTGTTCACTTTATGAAAATTCACTGGGTGGTACACTTAAAATTTTATATGTGTATATTATACTTTAATCAAAAAATTAAAAATACAGACCACTGCTGCAAAAAAAGGGGGGGGAGGCATTCACGGTGATTGGGGAGGGGCTCGGCGCCTTTCTAACAGGATGCTAATTCATTTCTCCTGCAGACCCACCACGGTGCCTTCCGGCCCACCCTGAATGTAAGACAGAAATCCAGTCTGTTCCAATGACGAATGAAAGCTTGCTTCTGAGGTACTCTGTTTTCCAGGTGCCATAGCCAAGAATCCCACACTGCTTCTCCTGCCCTCACCACAGCCCATTTCAATCACACTTCCAAAGGACAGACCTAAAATTGATTTCAGTGTGAAACTAAGGTAAACGAAGCCAAATAAAGTAAGGTTCACTCCAGTGCTAAAGTAACATGGGTCTAGTTCTTAAATCTGAGAGTACTCTAAGTGTCCAAGGTAGCAGCTACTGTCAGCTACAGTAGTAGAGAATGAGTCGTGCTCATTTATTCATGTTCTCACTCTCATTTGGGGCCTTCTTGACCAAATAACTTGCCTTGCAGATGGTGAACCAGACATAAGTGTAGAGTTTGTGATTATAATGACTTTTGATCTGGGCAGAGTTAGGTGACTCCAGACCCTGGCCTAATAATCTGACCAATGAGTTCATGCTCTACCCAATTTAGCTAAAAGCCTCAGAGTATGAGGAGTTACAATTAGCCTTCAAACCTCGTGTGTGTCTGTGCATGAGTGTTTGTGTGTGTATTTACAAATAAATAGAGACAATTTTCCATGTGTCTCTTGTGTTTCTGCATATCTTGCAAGTGGGGTGCTAACTGCCATTTATTTTAGATTATCTTTCAAGGATGTTTGTATAGTGCATTGGATGATAGACATAATGTCTCCCTCCAGCAAAAGGCCAGCCTTCCTACTGCTCATTATAAAGGATTCAGCTTCCCTAAGCGTAGAATTCCTCTCCTATAATGCAACTCACTGCTCGTGTGGGTATCCATCTAGATGCATCACATCATCCCCATGGGAGATGGGGGCAAGAGAAACAAACACACACACACACATGCTAATATTCTTACTGCTTGCTGTGGTATGAGGAAGAAAGCCCTTTGTCTCTGACCTAGGCGTCTTATGTCTTCTACCAGCATCCACAAAACTATGGCAAGCTAATTTATTAGATTACAAGTGGGATAAAAATCCCACTTCGCATTTCTTGACTATATATATTAGATAGCTAGGTAGATAGGTAGTTAGGTAGATAGATAGATAGATAGATAGATAGATAGATAGATAGATAGATAGACAGACAGACAGACACAGACAGACAGACAGACAGACATAAAGTTTTCTATTTTTGAAAAGTAAATCTGCCCAGCCACTTGGTTCTCTTTGCTAGAGGCAATAATACTATTAGTCTCCCATGTATCCTTCCAGAGACAGTCTATGCATTTATAAATATATGTGTCTTTTTTCTTTTTCTCCCAAATGTTACCAGGCTATAGACACTGTTTTGTACCGTCTTTTTTTTTTTTTTTTTTTTTTTACTTAACAGAATGTGTGGGGTTACTTTCATATTGGTATATTTAGGGGATATCTCATTCTTTTTTAACAGTTGTCAATTAGTCCTTACCATGGATATATTATAATAACAAATAGTACAGAGTATGTACTTAATTCTCCTATTGATTTTTAGGTTGTTTCCAACCCTTTGTTATAAAATGCTTCCAAGGATATCCTTGCATATACATCATCTTATTCATTTGCAAGATCTTTGTAGAAAAGAGTTTTAGAATTGGAATTGTTAGCTCAAAGAATATGCTTATTTTAATTTTAATTTTGATATTTCCAAACATCCCTATGGAGATTGTACTAATATAAATCTCCACTAGCAATGTATGAGAGTGTTTGTTTAAGTTTTACCTTTGCCAATTTGATGGATGAAAAAATAAATTTCATACTTTTAATTTGCCTTTCTTATAATGAATGAGATTGGGCATTTTTCATATGTTTAAGAGCCATTTGCATTTCTTTTTCTGTGAATTTCATATTTCTTTCCCACATTTTTTATTAGATTGCTGATTTCTAAAAATATTGATTTGTAGGAACTCTATATATTTTGAAAAGCAGCCCTAAGTATTCTATAAGTTACAAAATTTCCCCCAGATTGTTACCTTTTGATTTTGTTTTAATTAAAAAATATATATATTTTGGCATGTGGTTTAAAAATGTTTTTTTATTCGACTGTATTTTTGTGAGTTATCTAAGTTTGTGTCATACTTAGAACCAATTCTAATATTATAAAATATTCATGTTTTCTTCTTGTAGTTTTATGGTTTTATTTTTTACATCTTAAATCTTTGCTCCATCAAACTTCTTTTCAAAGTCAATTCTTCAGATATGCATTCAAATACTTAGCTTTATCCATAAAGCTAAACATAGTTTGTTTTTTTTTAAAAGATATTTTTCTAAACTCTGTGATCATATATATATATTAATCTCCATCCTTTGGCATGTAAAGACCTAGGTATTGCTTTAAATATAGAGTGGTTCAAAGTACAATCCACATACATGCATTTCACATGAGCCTTATAATGTTATTATCCTATAGAGATATAGTTACTGGTTCTCCAGTGGTACTTTATAAAAGGATTTTATTCTACAAAATTTCAAAACTATATTGTCTATGAAAATGAAGACAGTCAGAAGTGCACAGAGCTTCCCTGGAAGGCAATTCACATGACAGTTCTCTGTGATGGTTCTGTAAAGGGCTGGTAAGACAACTTGGCAAGAATTTCCTTTTCATATCTATCCTAGTTACAAGACACCAAGCCATTTGCTCTTTGCCATTTTTGGTTCCAAAGTATCCTGACCTGGTGTAGGTAAACTTATTTTCCATCCTGAGAGTTGTATATAGAATTATAGGAAATTAAAACATTTTAATTTCTTTTAAATTTAATATATATGGTCACACAGTTGTCAAAATAGTTGTAAACAAATTCACTTCAAAATAAGATGGAAGGAAAAAGAAAGTAAAAGAAAGCTGTTGTTCTAAAGAAACCAACTGTAAATGGGGAAACCTGCTGTTAATTTTAAAATTGTCATTAGCTTCAGTCATTTAATCTTTTTAAGCCTAAATATCTGCATTAAATATCCACTTTTTCTATTTTTTACTGCAATTAAATTGAATAATCTCTGTGAAGATAAGACCTATATAAGACAACATATTATTAATTTTTAAACCTAATGAGATAAATAAAGTTAATTGATATCCATAATCCGATGAACCAAAGCAAGAAATCTATTAGCTTGGGTTGAAAAAGTACAATTATAATTTAATTTTATTCATTCTAAGTAATTTTAGAGGATAGGTATGAAATATATAAATGGACAGCATTTCTGCTCATGAAGTACTTATAGTTTCCTCAGGAATGTAGAATTAAAAGAGAGAGAGCAAGAGAAAGAAAGAAAGAAGGAAGGAAGGAAGGAAGGAAGGAAGGAAGGAAGGAAGGAAGGAAGGAAGGAAGAAGAAGGAAGAAAAAAGAAAAAAAAGAAAGAAAAAAAAAGAAAGAAAGAAAGAAGAAAGAAAGAAAGGCAGGAAGGAAGACAGGAAGAAAGAAAGGAAGAAAGAAAGAAAGAAAGAAAGAAAGAAAGAAAGAAAGAAAGAAAGAAAGAAAGAAAGAAAGAAAGAAAGAAAGAAAGAAAGAAAGAAAGAAAGAAAGGAAAGAAATGCTAGAATTACTCTGACGACTTAAAAAGAAAAGAAGGGTCCATTTTTGGAGGGCTCTTTGAATGTGGGTCTTTAGTACTCAAGACCATCAAATGTGATAAGGGAATCCTTTTAGATTTAGTTCCCCTGGAACATACCAGATTCAACAGTGAGGTCTGGAGACTTACATTAACAAGAATTGCAAGCTACTTACAAAAATGGGACACTTTCTTGATCATGATGTGGTGATGGGGCAAATTTCCAGAAATAAACAGTGACCATAGCCAAGAACAGCTGAGTAAGAAAGAATCTCCAAGGTCTTCCAGAAAGCTGTCTGCTCATTAGATAATGGTAAAACAGGACCAGAACGGCAAGTGTTTAAATATTCCGTGAGGAATGTAGCAATCATAGAAGTCTGTATTAGCTGGTGAATGGCCTAACATTTTGGCGGGGGGGGGGGGTGTGGGGGGCGGTGGGAGGAGAAACGGAAAAAGGCAAATAGTATCCTGAAGTAGAGATAACCCATCTGTTACTAGCTAACTGGCAGCCTTAGGCAATGTCATCATGCTCCACATTTGTATGGTGAAGTGAATTAGGCCAGGCCATGGTTCTCAAGCCAAGCTAAAATGAGAAACCTCCTAGCTGACTATTTATTTATTTATTATATATATATTTTTAATGCCTACAGCACCTGGTATTCCTAGGTGGTCTCCCATCCAAGTACTAACCAGGCCCAACCCTGCTTAGCTTCTGAGATCCAATGAGATCAGGCACATTCAGTGTGGCACAGCTGTAGACCTAGCCAATTTTTAAAGACTCCAATACAGACCAGTTCAATCAAATTTCCTGGGAAAGGATATTAGGTGTCAATATTTTGTGAAGCTTAGCATGGTTGAGAAAAACTGGACTCGATAATCTCTAAGGCTCCACTCAGATCTTGGTAAATTAAGAGAAAGTATTCAGAACCAATGTAATGTATAGACTACAAGAAAACATAAAACCCAAAGAGGTATAAAGAAAATTGTAGCTATGTACTCACAACACAGATATTAGCAGAGAATGCTATTCTCAAATGAAACTTGGCTTTCCTATACGCGAACAATAAATATACTTGATTAATAAAAGCAACAACAAAACCAGGTATGGCACAGAACAACATGAAAAGTATTATGTAATTAACCTCTGGTGGCATTTGTATTTTTTAGCCAACTCCAAACTTATGAAATACATACGTATCAAGCTCTGAAAATTCAAAGGCGCAAATCTCTTTTTCGTACAGATTACAAATCAAAGAGTGTAAAAGCAGTAAGTTTTTAACTTCTCACTTAAAAATATCAAGAGTTAATATGGTAAAAGCCAAACGAATTATTTTATGAGGACATATACACTCCTTGTTTTACGGAATAAAGAGATACATATTAAGTTATGGCAGCCAGAACCAATAGCACGACCAGAAAACATTGTAGGTCAATTCCTGTAAGTGATTCATTTGAGTGGGGCCTTAAAAAATAAAACAAAACAAAAACCCTCCCTCATGTGGTCTGCTATCTTAAATTTTAGTTGACAGAGCATGATTTCTTAAATTGCAGATATTGGACATGGGCCTTGTGTGGGGGTGCTAGTCAGTGAACCCTCTGAAACTGTATATAAAATGGTATGTATTCGTGCAAGGCTGTATCCACATACACAGGTCTTGTATCCTTTTTTGAGTCAGAACCCCTTTGATAGCCTGTGGATCCCTTCTCAGGAAAATGTTTTTAAATGCATAAAATAAAACACAAAGGACTACAAAGGAAAACAACCAAATTATAGATATCAAAATGGTTTCTAAAAATTATAGCACAGTAATAAATATGCTTCTTTATTAATATATTAAATAACAAGATCTAGCTGTTTAGATAGACAGCTATAATAACTATCTTAATTTTGAGTAATAAAGAACACAAATATTTTTGTGACATCAGCAACAACAAAAAGTGATATGAAATATCTATGATTTCTATTGGTGGCTTAATTACAACTACTGCTAATAGTACCGTGTGTTGTTGTTTACATTCATCATGAAAGAAAATATAAAAAATATTTTCCCCATCCATATTCACAACTCTACTGAGGTATCTGGAATCTAGATGAAGAAACTCTGATCTACATCTATATTCAGCATGAAACATTTGTTTAAAAGCCTCCAGGAAAGGTAGAACACTGGACAAAGCAGTCAGTGAACATTTCATGCCCTGTGGGCACAGGCGCCAGGACAGTCACAAAATCATTAGGAAAAGACGAAGTGATCTCTGAGGTGGGGCCATGAGGAATTTGTGAATTTTTGGAACTAAAATCCAAATGTATCTTATTTTTAATATAACATACTTTTTAATGTTGTGCATAGTTCCTGAAAAATGTACAGCAACTTACAAGACACAAGTATAGAAAAACCTCATAAATTAGAAGTGGATGAGAAAAATAATAGAGAAAACAAAATAGGGGCATAAAATGAAATGGCACCAAGCACAAAGCTGGTACAATAAATGGAAAGTGAGCCTCACATTTGCTTCTGAGCCTTCTGGCAGGCATCTTGAAACGGAAAACTTAAACTGACAGAATTCAGTTTCCAAAAGATTATACCAAATAAACAACAAAACAAAAATGAAACTCAGAAAAATATAACCCTTTTGGTTTTAGGACCAGATAGAAATTTCTCCCATAGACCTTCATAAAGAGACTATCATGTGTTGTAATTAATGAACAGTAACCTCAATAATATCACTACAGAAGATACAATGACTTCCAGAGAACTTTTTTTTAAAGTGTCTTTTAAAAAACAAAACAGTGGCAAAACACCTAACACAATTTAATGGGGGCTCCTGAAATAAAATTAGGTACTTGGTGCTCTGAATGCAAATTTGAGTGACATGCTGACAGGCCATTGAGCTAAGTCAGAACTGAACACTGGCCCCCACTGTCAACCACAGGAGGTGGCAAACCTTTCTTAAAGGGTCAGATAGCAAATATTTTCAGTTTTACAGGTCATAAGGTCTATTACAAATACTCATCTCTGCTGTCTGCAATTCAATCAGCCACAGACTATGTGTAAATACATGGCCATCGCTGTGTTCCAATAAGCTTTACTTACAGATGATAAAATTGGAATTTCATATACTTTTCACAAGTTCTGAAATACAATTCTTCCTTTGATTTTTTTTTTTACCCAACCATTTAAAAAATGTAAAAACTATTTTTAGCTTGCAGGCCATACTAAAACAGGTGGAGGTTAGATTGGGCCCAAAAGACATAATTAACTAATCCTTGGTCTATAGGATCAAGTTGCCCCCAATATCTCCTTGATTCTTGTATCTTTCTCTTTCCTCAAGCCTCTGTCCACATCAACTTTTTAAGGTAATTACTATTTTTACATTTTATATGAAACTATACACAAACCAAGCAGGATGAGATCACAAAGACAGACATGGCTTCAGAATTTCTATGTTCCATGGGAGTAAGAAAGTAATCCAAGATAAAGTAGCAGCAAAGAAAGTATCCTTATTAAAATAAATATACATTCACAAAAAAAGGGTAGAAAAATTTGAATGTACAGCTTTTCTATTTCAGAGATCATGCATTGGTTTGTTAGAAACATATAAAAATATGAATAATTGGCTGAATCACTTAATTTATGTGTTGTAGCATTTACGGCACTAGATCTCCCAACGGAAATGAGGTTATACTGTGTTTCACAATTAACTTGGTACAATCCCAATAAGAAACCCTTCATTCCAAATATCATTCAGACGTCCCTGAGCTTGTCTGTTCTGAGACAAAATGAAGCACTGGGCCACTGAAATTGGCAAACTTGGGTTGCCTCTACTAATTATGTCAGCTCATGAGGTCCTAGAAAATTTACCCTCATCTCTCTCTCTCCTTTTTTTCTTTTTTTTTTTTTTTGTTCTCGTCTATGATTTGTAATACTGATAACTACTCATTCTGGGGAGCTGCTAGGAAAATTAATAAGAATTTAGAAATAAGCTTTGATGAACATGATGAAAGAAAGGTACTATGTATACCTGAGGAACCCTACTGTAATTCAGGGAGGTGGCAATTACCCTTGAGAAAACTCAGCACACATCAAATCGTGTCTCCTAGAAATGTGTAACTACGTTCGGAAGATGCTCTAAACCACAAAATTCTAGTGTTCAACTCAGGTCTTAGCAGCCTTTCTGAACGCTAGCCCTGTAAGAGGTCCAGTCTAGGCTGTGTTTGCTACCTCTGTGTATCTTCTTAGACTTTGGCAATTGATTCTAGTAAAAAGGCTGTATATATGACAGAGGCTTCTTGAACCATGGAAGATTAAAATTCTGTGCTGAGCTGTGAAATGCCGGTGAAACCTCTGTACACCCAGAAAACAGGCCCGTGGCTTGTGGGGCCTTGGGAACCTGTAACTCATGAATGCTCTACTGTGCAGTGCTCACATAATGAACAAGGCAAGGTCTAGAGTTACATGTAAGTCACTGCAATTATTTCCAAGGACACTTATTCTTGAGTGTATGCATTCACTCACGAGAACACTGAAGCTTTGTATTATTAAGGTGAAATGTTGGGTTCTATTCCAAACACTACTGTTCCTAAAACTGGCCGCAGAGCCTCAACCAAACTAACATTTATTGCCTTTTAACGGCATTTGCTAAAATCCACATCTTCTTAAGATTATACAACATTCCAAAAAGCTTCTGAGGAAAATTACTTCCAAAGCAACCACATCATCTTTTTAGATTCTTCACTGCATTAATCTGCATCCGCAATGATAAAATTAAAATGTATATTTAAATGATCAGAATAATCTTCATTCTGACAGTCTTAGTACAAATTATATCTGTTACTTAAGTGAAAGAAAAAAAAAAAAGATGATAGGAAACATGGCATTCATACCTAGGAGGTAGTCACTTTCAGCTCTGCTACTTACAGTTGTGCATTCTAAGGTGAGTTATTTTACCTTGATAAGCCTTACAGTTCTCAACTATAAAATGGGGGATAAGAACATCAACTACTTCATAAGTTATTGTGAGGATGAGGTTAGACACTCTAAGAAAAGTCCCTGAATAAATGTTTGATCTTTTCCCTTATTTAGGAAACCCAGCTGAATCAACAAGGAAGGTACTTTCCTGAACCCTGAGAGAGATTTATAATGTCATCAAGAATTACTATTACAGCTTGATGTTTAAAAGGCTATTAAGTAACAGCCTCAACACGAAGGAAAAACTAGAAGAAGCCAGGTATTTATGATGACCCAGATTTTTCCATTCAATAAAAGTCGCTAACTATGCAGAGACGACACATCCTTTTGACATTATTGTGTATCCGAGGTGTCTTGCACTGTGAAGACATAGATTCTGTGATTTAATTGACATACTGTCACCACCACTCTCTTCATTAAAATAATGCAACCCTTCTCCAGTAAAGGACTTCAATCTCATACCCTACAATTATACCCGGCCAATGCCGCTATTCTTCATGTGAGTGAGGGCTCTGGCCTCTCACACAATGGTCTCCTCAGAATCAGAATTCAGGCCTTCCAGGTGCTTAACTCTGAGACTTGGCCTGGGATTGCTAAAAACTAAGACTTCCTGATCTAGGATGGTAGAGTGAGCCAACTCCCCAGACATCATGGAGGGTGCCTTTTACAACCTCACAATTTCTAGGCACTCCTCATTGGTCCCCAGTGAAATGGAAGCATTATCTGGTTACCAATACTGTTAAGCCTTGACCTCCAGTTGGGCCAAATTTTTATTGCGTGAAAAATACATTGGTGGCCTGGATTCCTTTCATCATCTACAAATCGCAATTAAAACTTGACTCATTATTAGCAACTTCAGTGGAAACAAATCATTCCGTTCATGTTGAGGAATACTGACATAGTGGGAAAGCTAAGTGATAAAAACTATTACCCATACTTGTTGAATATGAGAACAAAGACAATTTCTTTTCCAGTCATTCACTTATATCAACGGAAGGAAAGAAATGTGTGTGATGGTGAGGACAGCAAACATTTTTTACTGTGTGCCATTTACTCTTTTTAAAAAAGTGCTGGGGAATGTCTCTAAATAGAACTCATTATTATTATCTTGAGATATAGTAACAGAAGGAAGCTGCCAAAATATTTTATAAATGAAGCAATAATGCATTACTAGTTACCTAATCCAGCTGTGTTTGCTATTTGGCAGTAAGTCTCATTCCCTCTATGAAACAATCAACTTATTAACCACAGTGCAGTTGATAAGATTTTAGCTTCTCTTGTGGGTAACTCCCTAAAGACTTATTTCCGTTAAATGAGTTCCCTTCTGACTATTTGTTCACAACTTGCTTCATGAGATGGTGAGGATTCAATGAGTTAATGCAGAGGAAATGCATCATACCTGCTAAATGCTGGCAGTTAACAAATCACAATAGAACAGGAATTTTCTAACAAAACATACTCTAAAAAATCGGAAACCTCTGATAAATATGCAAATTCCACAGTTGGAATATTAATGCCTAGGTTTCATCAGATCTCTTCCTATTCCTAGGGCTACCTTAAACACAATGCAAGAATGCAAAAATATTTCTTCTTTTATTTTTTATAACTACTCAAAACATTGTTGTGTTACAGACCCAATGGCCCAACAACCATAGTTAACCATATAATTTAGGAGAAGACTCTCCATTAGGACTCAGTAATTTAGGTAGATTTATCTGGAGGGACCACAGTTATTATAATTGACTTTATGATACTTCACGAACTTAGGAAACAATGTAAATAGATGGATTTAGCAATAAAACTGGAAATTCTGAGACCCACAGCAAGAACTGAGAGTCTTTAGTGTGTAACAACTTGGTCTAACTTTCATCTAATATAGCTTTATCTGTATTGCACACTCTGTAATCATTGGAATCTTCTTTTTTGATAAAATGATTAAACCATTTGAGAAGGCTTAAGGAAGAGCGCGTGAGGTTGGGGGCGGGGGTTAAATTCTAAAGAGAAACAGCCTGGCCAATCTAAAATATTTCAAAATGGTAAAGTTTCATTCTCAAACACTCTTCTTTGGTCTGTATTTTCTGTCTTCAGAATGTCAAAACAAAATGCTAAAGCTAAATCAGGGTGTAATCGTGACTCGCTGATAACCAACTTGGAAGTATTCTTTTGTTTTTTGTTTTTGTATATGGAAAATACTTCCCAGTACATAAAAGAAGAAACAGAGCTGCAGTAGAAAATGGGTAGAGCCTCTTTCAAAGGGCATGTGATAAAGAGAAAAGTGGTAGGGATGGAGTTAGGCGACCAGATTTCCAGCTTAATGGTAGTATCAGTAACTAGCTGGCTGGAAAGATGGCCATGGGCTTTAGCAAAGCCCTTAAACACTGTGTATCAACTGTAATATAAAGGGCTGGAAGGTGAGCTCTTAATTTTTCTTCTAGAAGTAAAATAATAGAGTTCTTTTTAAAAAATACATTTTTAAAGTGGGAACAGCCTGAATAAAAAGTAAATAACATAAAATTTTTAGCTTGGTAGAAAAATAATTTTTTAAACACATGAGAAATGAATTGAGAATTTTTTGCTTTTGGCCCACTGTTGACTGACTGGGCAGAACGTCGAAAGAATATCAAGGTTGTTGCATGGGGTGTTGCAATTAGAAAAAGTCTAAATGCTATGCTTAGAGTAGACTTAAAGACAGAGTCTGAATGGACTAAAAAAACTATAATGAAAGGATATAAGGCTTTAGTACTTATAGTTAATTATGGCAAGCACAGTTCCTGGATGGGTCATTCAATAAATATGTGTTGAGTAAACAAAGTGAACAAATACATAGGTGAGATCTGACAGAAACTAGAAAGGGAGAGGATTTTAGATATAACAAAATAAAAAGGCGACAAAATAATACACGATGAGACCACTGGCGGAAGACAAAAGTTAATTCAGGATTTTAGCAGTAGACGAATATGAAAACAAAAATCATCACCAATATCTTTGGTTGCCGACTTTGCTAGAAGTAAACTCTACAAATGATTTTTAAAGCACACACCGGGCATAAATTAAAAAGATAAAAATGTAATTGTGGCTATTAGACTGGATATAGAGGTTTAGCAAATAAAAGTCAGTATTTCTTAAATAACATGTAAAGCAGATATTAACTAGGTATTTTAAGCAAATATTAAACTAGCTTAGAAACGATCATCTTTAATGATGTAGCTTTTGATAATATTTATGTAACTGAGGAAAACTTTATAATGGGGTCACAGGCTATATAAATTTTTATTGATGGAAGTTAATATTTTGTGTTCAACAGATTGAGCTTGTCATGTTTATGTTATAGTCATGTTTCCACAGTACCAGTTACAGCAAAATCAACTTCAGCAGTAAATTCGAAATGCAGAAAGAGTTGCTGATAAGATTTTAAAGGAAGTCACACCAGCCAACTGATGGAAGTCATCTTATACACCATGTGTTATGAGAGGCAAGTTATATTTCAAGTTTAAATACAGTGGCTCTTTTGCAGAGAGAAAAAATATTTCCATCTCGGGGGCAAGTTTATTCTAAATTAAAAATAATTATTTGGTGATCTAAAAGGCAGGAAAAAAGAAAATTAAGATCAAAATTTTTTAAAAATCCCATGTTTATGATCAGCCAGCTAACCTTCCTGAAAAGCTTTACTTAATCTTTACTAGAAGAGAAGCAAAGGGAGCTTAGACACCAGTGTGAGTCTCAGAAAGGGAATGTTCTTGCACTTGATGTTGAGCTTGGGGGCCAAATAGCTTTGGGGGGGCTCTGAAAGCAGGGGACACTGGGTGTGATTCTGATCTCAGACAGACCCCAGAGGAAAGGAAGTATGGATAGTACCCAGCAGTCCTCAGAGCCCCTCAAATTCCCAGCATGGTCACAGCAGATAGCAGCACGCTGAGAGTAAGGAGGAAGTGTCAAGGCTCACGAGTTCTCCACAGAGTTGTACTGCAGCAATGCAGTGACCTCGGGTCTGCAAGGAGAGCGTAGAAAAAGCAAGGAGAGGTGCTGAAACTGAAGGAGACTTTCAGACAGGAACGCACTTGTACTGGACCAACACTAAGGAAGGGACACAGGCTGAGGCCGCCAAGACAAGGTGAGCACCCACCACCCAGGCCTTGGGACTTTGTAAGGAAGATGATTAAATGAAATATTTCTGACTAGCAATCTGACTTAAGTTCACTTGTTCATAAAGTGCTCCCTTTATAAGAATGGTATATGTATATGAAAAGTTAATGGTACATAGGAATCAAGAAGGGGCAGAGATTTTTGTTTCCAGCAATGATGGTCTAGGTTATACACACCACCCTTCCTATGAAAACAAATTTTAGAAATGCTGATTATAGTATAAAAGAATCTCATTAAAAACATCAAATAGCTGACAAAACAGTAAGAAATTGCCAGGCCAAAATCTGCAGGAAAGTAGGAACCTAAGAGGTAAGCAAGCCATGGAAGCTTTTATTCTAATGGGGGCAGATGTGAACTGATTTTGACAGCCTCACAGGGGAAGGGAAACAAATCGGAGCCCAGAACCCACCCAAGTGGGGAGAATAAAAAGGCTTTTCTTGCATTAAGCTGAGGCTCCTAAGAGTCACACCCTATATGAATAAGTATGAACCAGAATAAACCTACCTCCCACTCTGAGAGACTTGGGGGTGGGGTCTCTAATAAGTTGTAGTCACAAGCTGGCCCTCATGTGCAAAACTGCAACTCTTTACAACACCTGGGTGGTCTAAAAAACTTGAATGGTAATTTAGGTTAAAATGGCCCAGACTAGTAATGCCGCCAGGCACCTGGCAGAAACAAAAGCAAATCCTCTGGGGAGAAAAAAAAAAAAAGCCATTCATCCTAAGCCTCAAAGAATCCCTACAAGTAATATTTCAGTGGTAATGACAAATAGGCAAAAGTAAGCAAGCACACAAGAACAGACAGATAAGAAGGGTGGGGGAGAAATGTAAGAAAAATGTAGATCCTGAAAGCAAATTCATTCTCTGATGAATTCCGTAGCCGGTTATGCAACAGGTATTTACTGAGCACCTACTCTGTGCCAGGCTCTGTGCCATTTCAGTTGTAACATGAACAAATCACCCAGGGTCTGAAAGGTTAGTTGAACTGTCACTATATTTGTTTATTTAGCTTTAGTTTCTGTTGCCCTGACTTCCAAACACAAGGACTGATGAGTGCCCATCACTATTAAGTGATAGATTTTGAAATAAATAGTAATCTCTAAGGACCAAGATTGACATCATTGATTCCTTTCCAAGATTCTCAGTCCCTAAGGTTCCATGTTTGAGTTAAGCCTAATTATCTCCTAAGCAAACCACAGAGCCACATGCCTTAACAGAAAAGTGATGAAAGGCAAAGAAAACTATTGCGGAAACACAAAATCAGAGTTAACTACATTTATCTTTAACTGTAAAAGTTCAAACAGATGATCTTGGAAGACTAGATGAACTGAATATTTTAAGTAGATCTGGAAGACTACAGTTCAAATCACAGGAAGGGTGGAAAGAAGTTAGTCTGATATTATATTTATACATAGATTGCCTTTCTTGGCCAGGTTTTTGGCAAAATCTTTACTATATTTAGGTTACTTTAGTGCATCTACACTAATTATAGTCCTTGTCTTCTATCTAGCTTTCATGATAAGAATTCAGACAATCATCTGTATATTTCTGCATTTGTTTGCTCTTATTAAATATTCTGGTTGTCATGTACTGAGCCTTTGGAACCATATGACCTCTACTTTCTTATCCTAGCTTACCAAACCGTGACAGTACGGTGTAATAATAACAATAACAACAATAGCAATAATAATAATAACAGCTACTGCATATAGAATACTTGCTCTGGGCCTGGAACTGTGCAAGACAGGTTTTAGGAATTAATTTATTCCTCACAACAACTGTAATGGGTAAGTCACTGTTACCCCCATTTTGTGCTTAAAGCTGGACAGACCTGAATTAAAATCCTGCCCTTCTTCTGGCATTTCTCCTCCCCTAAGATGAGGCTCAGTTTTCTGGGGTGAAGCCTGCTGTGGGGATGTAATAAAACAGTGTGGCTGAGTGCATGGCCTCTAGTAAGTGCTTGTTTCATCCTCTTTCTAATCGTTACTCATCATGAAATTCATGTTTTACCTTAGGCAGCATGTTCAAATAGGTAGATAATCTCTTGCGTTTATGAAGAATTTTGCACTTTCAATACCCCTTCACTTTTTCCCAACCATTGGCTTGCTTAAGCCTTTGGAAAATAATTTAATACCTTAGTTGACTTTTTTAGATTTGTTATCTTCAGGACATAATAACATTGTCGGCCTTGAAAAATGCTAATCCAGGAAATGATGGAAGAAGACAGGACCAGGCCTTTGGCTTTCTTTCCAGTCCTCTGGAGGCAGTCCACCTCTTTCCTTCTCCTAGGCATCTATGTGTGTGTGTAGTGGGTATGAGGGGTAGCCAGGGTTGGAACTTAAGTCAAGGGTGGGAAGAAGAAATGTGACATGTAGCTATCCTAGGTTTCCATGGTAGGGATGCCTAGCACAAACGGAATGTGCTACTTTCCCTTATAAACATTTTTTTTTTTCTCAAGCTTGCAAGAAAATCATCAAATAGTCTCTTATTTTAACCAGAATGATGTGCTTACTCTTCTTACAGTGGTCTGGATTAAAAGACTATATTCATCAGAGTGTGGCCAAAAAAAAAAAAAATCATTGGAAAAGATGTATTTACCCCAGTATATCATCTGGCACACAGTAGAGGCTCAACAAATATTTGAAATTAGAGCAGAAACTTCTGTGTGTTCTCTGTTAATAATGAAGAAAATAATGCAATGGTTCCTCACTTCAAGGATAGCTTCCTAGATCAGCAAGTTTCACTTGTCAATTGATTGGTTGAGAAGTCGCACAGGTGGTCAGATTTTATTTTGGCCTGCGAGGTTTCAAACTGCATTTTGAATTAACATTTAAAGCTTCAGAGATTTCATATACATTCATTCACATCTGACTTGCATTACCTGACAGTATCTATCTGGCCATCTGGGAACCTGTGCTGGTGCCTGGATTATAATTGCGTTGGCTAAATAAAAAGTTCAGATGTCCTGTTAGCTATATCAGGTGTTAATTTAATCTTAGAACACACACACACACACACACACACACACACACACACACACACACACACACCCCAAACAAAAAATTGAAGGTTTAAAATGTGTGAATACAAAAAACAAATCTTTCGGCCCTCAAATTTCTCACTCTCTGAGAACTGTTCCCACAAACAGTTTGTAAAGCCCTGTTCTCAGACCCTCCACTTTATGGGCTCTTGGTGACTAGAGGAATGAAGGGGAAAGACCCCCTCCCCTTCATTACCCATACCTGAAAAAGCCCCTCATTATAACTGGGAAGGAATTCTTGATGCAAGCAGGGAGGAAGAATTAGAACTTTACCGCCAACAAGAGCTACTAAGTGCCACAGTTTGTCATTTAAAAGATACCATTAGGAATTTTGTAAAAATTATTCAAATTAAATAGGCCTAAAACACAAGCGATTTTCACTGGACAGTATTTTAAAATATATTACAATACTGAGAGTCTCCCCACTTTAAAATCACTCCTATAAAAGGTATGTAGATCCTGACTGGCCATTCTCCCTTTTCAAACTGATATGACCTTCCTCCCCACTTTTCAGACTGGTCCAGTGTGGTCCCCTGAAACCACAGAGCACCCGCTCCCTTCTCCTTGCTGCTTAAGCCCACACTTCTAGCCCCTACATGGCCCTTTCACTCCCCAATGCTTTTTTTTTTTTTTTCATTTCTCCCTGGCCCACCACAACACACCTCAAAAATATTTCAGGAATAATCGTTCTATAATAATAATAATTATAGTAATAATGCTATTGTATATTACTAATATATTACATTAATAATACATTACTAATAATAGCAATAAACATTCATTGAGCACCTACAATGTGCCAAGCACGGGTTTAACTATTTGAGAGAGGTCAACCCATTGTGTGACCACCATGATCATCTGAGGCTTGCAGTGTGGTAGAGATGAGTAAGTATTCAGCAGTCAGACTGATGGATGGGAGCATAACAAGGTTTGCAAATCTGGCCACAAGGCTCCTTCCAACTCTTGCTGCCATATTTAAGAATGCAAAATTTACAGAAGCCCCTATTGCTAAGTGGAAAAGGAACTTCTGTCTTTGGCAGGCCCTCTATTTTCTCATTAAGGGGACTGCTCAGATGAATTCTGGACACAGCTCAAAACAGTTCCTTACTCCACGTCAAGGAGTCTCCCATGAGGTGCTTGCCACCCAATATCAGTAGGGAGCTGAATTAAGCTACAGGGTTAAATCCTGCCAGCGTCGAAATGCAATTTCATCCAGTAAGTCTAGATAATTGCAGTTTCCCTCATGAAAGTCTGTCATTAAGTTCACTACAAGGAGGTTCAATGGACAAATTTCCAATGACTGTCGCTGACGTGTACCCAGCGACCAGACCTAGCAAAACCAGAGTCAGTTCTGCCCGCCATCCGCTCGACTCGCGTGGAGAGCATACAGAAGAAAAAGCGGATCTGGAAAAGCTCTTGGGGAAGAAGGAAAATTTCCTATCTCTGGTCCTCTCTCTGGATCGGAACGCACTCTGCAAGCTCCAGAGGTCTATCCCGGGCGTGACCACTCCGAGGAGCGTCGGTTCCTAGGGGCGCGGGCGGAGCAGGGCTGGCGGGCGAGGGCAGCCCCGGGAATCCCGGCCGAGCCTCGGGCTCCAGCTTTGCCTCCTCCGCGCCCTCCTCTCCTCCTCCCCGCGCCTTCGCCTCCGCGCCGGGGCTGCTCGCCTCCAGCCGCGGAGCGTGGACTCCAAGTGCCCCGGGGGGTTCGGCGCCGCGTGGCCGGAGGGGAGGGGAGGGGAAGGCAGGCGACTGGAAGCCTACCGTCTTCTGCTTCTTGACCCCCGACATGCTGGCTGGCTGCGGCGGTGCCCGGCGCGCTGGAACTTGGAGCCCGGCTCCTGGGAGCAGAGACGCTCGGACGCACGGATGGCGGTGGCGGCGGCAGTAGTTGCTGCGGGACTCCGGGGAAAGAGGTTTAAAAGGGCTCCGCAGACACGTCGCACTTCCCCTGACCAGCCCCCTTCTCCTACTCCTCCTCCCGCCGCGTTCCTCTCCGCCCCGTCGGTTCCGCCAGCAGCGCCCAACCCAGGGGACCCGGCCGCCGCCTGGGCGGGGTCCGACCCAGCTCCCTACTCGCTGAGGCAGCAGGGCTGGCCCGGGTCAGAGGCAGGACTTTGCAGCCCGCGGGCAGACTCGCGGGACACGCGCGCAGCCCGGGGTCAAATTAGCCCTCTCCTTTCCAGCTCCCAGAGGATCCCAGAGCGCCCCCCACCTCCCATCCCACCCTACGCCTCTTCAAGGAAACCTTTCTTCCGCTGGGACTGGTCAAGGGCAAGGATACTTGAAACCGCCAGACTTGTCGGCAAGGTCGTCAGCAGGCACGGACGCCCAGCTCGCCTTCATTTGCAGTAGTAACAGCGACGGTTATTATTTACTGATCCTCACTCAGCACCCTGCTGAGCTTTTTCCTTAAGTCCTTGTGCCCTTCGCACCACCTCAGACATCGGGGTCCTACATTCTCTTTATTTTACGAATGAGGCTTTCAAATTTTCTCAAGGTTATGTTCCAAGTATGAGGATTCAAAGCGAGCTTTTCAGCCTCGACAGTCCAGACTTTTTAAGCCAGCATCATCATATGTGATGACGATAAAATCACGAGGCGTTGCTTGCTTGCGCATTAAGTGCCAGGCACGGTGCTAAAGGGCTTATATGCATTCACTCCTTTGGCGCTCGTGATATAGATGGGCCAGCTGAGGCACTGCGCCTTCTCACCAAGCCAAGGAAGCATGGCCAGACCCAGAAAATGGCCAGTGGTAGCCCAGCGACTTGTTTCAGTCCATCCCCCAAAGTATTCCTATAGTGATTGTTTGTGCTCAGCAACTAGGACGGGCCCTGTGGGGAAAGAGTAAAAGGAGGCCCAATTTAGGAAGGCTTAACAATAGACCTCAATGCGCTAAGGTTTTATCAGAAGAAAGCCCCAGGCTACTCTCTTAAAGAACCCAAAGTCTGGGACCGGCTGAGGTAAGGAGTAGAGAAGCTATGATTAGTGACGAGTACCTTGTGGGCAATCGCTGGGTCTCATACCCCTTTGTACCTTAACTCCTTGCAAAATGCCACAAACCGAGCAATAGGACAGCATGGGCAAAAGAACGGGAAGATGAACAAGGGCTACGTTCCTCATTCCCACTTTGGTCTTCCTTCTGTGAAAGGGCTGGAGACGGGGTACTCTAAGCAGGGTGAGTGAGCTTTTCTTTCATACCTAATTGTATTTCTAGGTGACTGCCAGGTTTCCAGACAGACCCCTGAAGATTTGCGTATTCATTGACTGTTCTCCATGTATATTTACTTTCTTACTCATTTTAAGTCAGCTGCTATCACCCCCTTCAACTGTGAGCAGCTAGAGGGCAAATACTGGGTTTGAGTTTTTGTTCTGCACATAAGCTAGTACATTTTGAGTTTAAATAGTAACAGCCTATTCTATTTTCATTGGAAGAATCCTTTTGTATTGGTTCCAACCATATCTTGGACCCTGCCAGATCCTGTTACCTAAGAGAAAAGGTAACAAGTACAGATGGAGAAATAGCCATTTGAATAATTGTATTTTTTTCATATTGCCTTTAAAAACAAACAAAAAAAGCTGTGTTCTTGAAACAGAAAGAAGGTAAAGGCAAATCCCTAGTGCTGCTTCCCTGTATTTTACAGATGGCAATGTAAAACTGGGGCTGAGAGAAGGGAGGTCCTTTGACCCTAGTCATTAGTTGGGCAAAGTGAGACTCAAACCCAGGTCAGCTGACTCCCTAAATGCTCTGGGCACTGAATCACTCAGTCTCTAGGGTAACTATTTCAGGACCCTATGATAATTGTTAACTAGGTCGTTTCTTTTGTTTTAAATTTCATTAATTCTCAAACAGTGCTTTGGAACAGATTTTCTTCTTCTACTTCCAAACACGAGAAATAGGAGGCCTCAGCTCTCTTGGACCTAAGCTGCAATGTTTAAGATCCTTTAACTTCACAGATCATCAGTTAATTGTAATTCTACATGGCAACTCACTTAAAATTAAAATAATCATTATCTCCTCCCCCTGCCCCCACCACCAGGTCTTTCTTTTAAAGGCAATGTCTTAAATTCTTTTTCATCTTATTCCTAAGAGACAACATGAAAAGCTAGGAGCAACTAGCAGCTTTGTTTTCGGAGTCCATGATTCCAGTACATCAGAACTAGGAGGAGACTCATTCAGGGGAAGGGAGGAAGGGTTGAGGTCTGTCCTTTCATTTGGATACACACACTCTCCATAACTTTTCCCACAGTGTTCCTTCTAACACTCCACTATGAGACATGGTGGCCTGCATTGTACCAATTTATAATCTTTGATGCTACTCACAACATTTTCAGGAAAGTTTTTTTTTTTTTCTTCCTATTTTCTTCTAGGAATAGACTGGGCTTTAATAATGAGGTGGTGATTACTACTTGGTCCATTTATTGCATAGAAAAAATGGGACAGTCAGGTCCCCCAAGTAAACAAGGGAAACACATATACAAAGAATGCCAGTTGGTCAGATGTTATGCAACCCGTTTTAGGGAATCTAACTTGGAGGCACCTCCCTTGGTGGACCATTTCAAAGAAATGCAGCTACATCGCCCCCTAATGGCTGTGATGCATAAGAGACCTGATTGTTGGAAACCCCTTGTATAAAAATATGTGCTGCAGTTAGTTCCCTAGGGTCAAGAAGCCCGTAGAGAAAGTCTGCTAGGATGCAAACACTCTTCCCAGGCACAGGTACTACCAAGACAAGCAAGATGTGGTCCCTGTCTTCAAGAAACTCACACCTAGTGAAGGAAACAGACTCTGTCCTCACCCCCACCCCCAACCATTTCAATATACTACATGACTGGGATAGGCAAAGATGATACACGAATGCCTTAGACATTTTATTTTGACTTAAACAATTTACTTCACTAATATTTGTTGTAAGGTTAGGGGCGTCTGTTATGGTATAGGTATTCTGATAGGAGAGTCCCTCAATATTTTTACATATGCCTTCCCTATCTGTGTCTGTTCTCTTGCCTACACCTAATTCAACTGTACAATTTTCAGCAGCTTACCTTTCCAAAGCATCCATCTGTTCTCATAGGAAACACCACTCTTTTTCATTCGCAAGGTGATTTACTTAAGTCACATGTAACTAAATGACTTAGTTACACTAACAGGTACAACTGGCATAAATAAGTACAACTGGCATAAATATGGAACAAACACAGTGGATCCTAGTAAGAGTCACCCCCCCTAGTGGGGGTGCAGAAATGTGTGGGCATTCCAGTGCGCCCTAATGTCAAAGGACATTCAGTTTGCTGTGGGCATTGGCCATTATCTTTTCCAGAAGTGAAGAGCATGGATTAAACTGGCCAGTCAATTAAAATAAACAATATTGTGGGAGCACAGAGGCAGGACATCCAGTTCAACTTTGGAAGGAGAGGGAATGGAAAGAGATGTCCGATTTTCTTGGGGAAGATGATGCAAACTGTAAATTGAAAGAAGGGTGGGGTTTTGCCAGCCCTTCCTTTCCCAAAGTGGGTGTGTGTGTACATTTGAAAATTGAAAAGCAGAGAGATGCATGAAATAACCAGGTATGTTCAGAAAATTATAAGCATCTGTATCATGGAATTTAGGACATATAATAGAAGAGTGAGAAAGGTTGTAATAGAGGACGTGCCAGGTACAATCAGCAACGTGATTTTGCATGCTTCCTTCACGTTCATAGGAGTGCATTTAGCCATATGGCTGGCCTTCCATTTTTTCATTAGTCATTATGGGACTTCTTGTGTCTAAGGATGAGAAGTCACTGTTCCGATGTGACCTTGGTCTGGTGATGGAGATGGATATGTACATAAATAATTCCAAGGGAATGTGATAAATGCTGGATAAAGGGATATTCAAAGTAATAGGGAAAGAACTCAAAAAACAGTGACTGCTGGACTATGAGGAAATTCCCATGGGTGGTGATAATTTAACCTGAGTTTCAATGGTAAAACAAAGCTAGATAGAAAGGTGATCTGTCCATAAGGTATAGCCCAGGCTGTCTGCCTGTTGTGCCTGGCTACATGAAGCATTCACTCCCTCCCTACCCCGCCATTCCCTGTGCCTCCATCCTGAACTGTCCCAGCCTATCACTAAAGACCTAAGTCGAGCAGAGAAAAGCTGCTGACAGCCAGACTGCACAGCAGCACTGACTGTCACCCAGAGCCTGCCCGCAGAGTACTTACACTCATGGTCAGTGTAAGCCAGAGGAAAAGCTCACACTCTCAGCTGAAAGTCATCCTCTTCTGCCATTTCCTGGGTGGAATCCTATCCAAAGTTGTGGTTTATCTTTGAATTAGATTAAAAAGAAGTAAAATTATTAGCATATTGAGCATATTATGCAAAATAGAAACAATTAGTATATTTAGGAAAATTCACTCCAAAATTCAACAAACCTCAGTGAAAACAAGTTACATTTGTCGAACGTCAGGCAAGTCAGTTACTTCAGCCAATTAATTGGCTGAATTTTCAGCCTTCAACTGGTTCTTTTAAAAGTTTAGCAAGATGGAAGATAACTTAATCCATGTCATTTAGAGGCTTTAAATTATTAGAAAAATATCCAACTAAACTTAGATTTTTAAGATATTTTACAGGAAGGAGAGAAGGAAGAAGGAAAGAAAGAAGTGGAAATTGTGATATCGTGATATAGTTGAGAAAATATCATAAAACATTATATATTGTTGAAGTTATGATTAGAGAAATTTGTCTTAAATATGGGAGAACAGAAATATTCCATTCTGAAATAACTTATATGGAGTTATATAGTGAATGTTCTCTTTTCCAATACAACTGAGAAATGTGGTGATATAATAAATTGATATTATAATTACTAGAGAATATCATATATACCATAAATAAATACTAAATTTGCAAAGAGTTGAAATATAATCTGTTGTGCATAATTTAACTTATTAGTAGGTCCCAAACCTTTTTGAAGGAGGTTTTTACAAATTTGAGCAGTAACATCATGGAATGATAAGCAGTAAAAAAAATCAATCTAATACCAAACTTTCTCCATCTCTTAGATAACGGTATAAAAATCCGTAAAAGCCTCTAACTTATGGGCCTCAGACATTCTGAAAGTATTATAAGAGAGTGTTTATGGATACTAAGCATTTTCCGGAAAAGTAATAGTTCTACAAACATGTTATTTTTCAAATGTATTTAGATGCAACAGTAAAGAATAAAATACATATTCATTTAAAATGTTATCAAATTCATTTCCTAATCTTCATATAATATTCTCAATCATCAAATACTAAAACTACAACTACAGTCACAGGGATAATCTTAGTCTCCTAAAAATTAATGAGGCAATAATCCCATTATAATAAAATCATAAGTATTAGCCAAAATAGTTATATGCACTGCAAAATCAAACTTATGCTTGAACCTAGAAATTCACCTATTTTTAAAATACTGTCTTTATTTGAAACCCCCATGCACTTTTTTCTTCACTTTTGGTGTAGAAAGACAATTCTGCTCTAGACATGGGAAGTTCTTTGGAAGACTCAAAGGTTCTCAAACTTCACTGTATATTATAAACATCTGAAGAGTGACACACTTGGCCAATTAAATCAAAATCTGGGTGTGAGTCTCAGGAGTTCCCAACTCTGACTAATCATTAAAATCACACTAGAAGCTTTAAAAACTTTTTTCAGACGCATGGGCTTCCCCTTCCTTTCGATTTATAGATCTACTTTGCAGCCAGGTGGAGAACCTGATCTATCCTACTGGCTCTCCCATTCCACTGTGCACAAATCCCCTGGGGTGCTTGTAAAAACACATTCCTGAATCCCTTGAAATTCCTCTGTGAGATCACTTAGTTCTAATTCTAGCTGAGGGTTTTTAATTAGTCCTTGGTGTTTTTTCTCCCAGATGCTTTTTAAAATTATTATTGAAAATGATTAGGGTGATATTAACAAAGTCACATAAGTTTCAAGTGTGTACCATTGAACAGTATGTCGTATATATATTGCATTGTGTGTTCACCACTCAGTTAAATTTCCTTCCATCACCAAATAATTGACCCCTTTTACACCTATCTACCTCCCTCTCCCCTATCACTCTGATAACCACTAATCCGCTATCCATGTCCATGAGTCTCTGTTTGTCATGTTTGTTTGTTAATCTCAGTTTTATATCTCACATATGAGTGATATCACGTGGTTTTCACCTTTTCCTGTTTGACTTACTTTGCTTAGTTAGTATGATTTCCCGAGATCCATTCACGTTGTCGCAAATGACAGTATTTCATCTTTTCTTATGGCTGGGTAATAGTCCATTGTATATTTGTACTGCAGCTTCTTTATCCAATCTCCTATCGTAAGACACTTCAGTTGTTTCCATGTCTTGGCCATAGTGAATAATGCTGCTGTGAACATCAGGGTACAAATATCTTTGCAGATAAATGTTTTCAGGTTTTGGAAGTAAATACCCAGAAGAGGGATTGCTAGGTCATGTGGTAATTCAATTTTTGGTTTATTCAGAATTCTTTCTTTTTCTCTAAGAAAGGATTTTCGGCTTTAAATCCAGAAGACTCTAATTATATTTTCTACTTTGCATCCTGAGCCCAGAATGGGCTTGAATAGTAGAGGATGGGATGAGAAATATTACATGTAAAAATCAGTTAATACTTTAAAAATATTGCCCTACCATACTGTTTTTTTCCCAACATTAATTATTGAATAATTTATCCATCCTTCTTTTGGTCCATGGTGCTTCTTCCATGATGTTAAGTGGCAGGGATCTCCCGTAGCAATTGTTAGTAATCTTTATAACTCCTTGACAGGGAGCACATATGAGAAGCAGCTCAATTATAAATTATAACTTGGAACTTTTTTGCCCATTTGTTCTTCCAGGCTATTTACTGAATTATTTTATTAAGCTCCATGCCTTGCCTCCTAAAATCTTATAGGGCTTCTATTAAATTATTAATAAATAAATTATATATTAATTTGGGGAGAATTGATATAACATTCAAGTTTTCTTCTCTAGCATATGGTATCTTTATGCAGTTTTCTTGAAGCTCACCCATGCAGTAAAGTGATTGCTATGGAATTATAAATGAAATTTCCCATCCTACCCCCCTTATATCATTCTTGTTTTGGAAGATTGCTATGGATTATATTTATTTATATTATATTTGATTAACTTTTAAAACTCAGTTATTAACTTAAAATAATAAAACCACATTCTTCCCCCCACCCCCCCCCCAACAAATGTAATTCAGATTTGAGAACCAGTGACTGAGGAATGGAATCAGAGGCTGGGTGCAGGGTCCTTCTGAGTGAAGGGCAAGTTGCTTCCAAGAGTGGTCAGCCTGCACAGGGCTCTTACTTGAAAATGGTCGTTTACCAGCTCTCGGATCTATGACACAAGGGTGGGCCAGCTCCATGAAATAGTGGTATACAGGACACAACAAAAGATTCCTAAGGTTGGAGTCAAAAGGCATAGATTCACGTCTCTTTGTCCTGCAGTTCCCTTCTTCTGTACCTTAAGGGTAGGCATGGGGTACAGGCTGAGTACAGCCCCAAATCAGCCCCTGACCACTCAAGCCTTTTTTCAGAATTTTTCTGTTGGAGCTGTGGAAGGAGACCTTTCCCTTCTCGGTTAGGAAGTGTCAGCACTGTATATAAACCCAGAGAAGCTGGTGGCCACCTCTCCTCCCATGTGGAGATTAAGAGAATTACATAAAGTTGGGGAGAAGACCTGTTGTTATCAAATTCTTAGTTCTTATTTCAAGTTTCCCAGAAACTCAGCTTCCTAAGGCTCTTTCCGTGATCTTGAGTTACCCCAATAGCCTTCCAACAAATACACCTGCTCACTTTGACTAAGATAATTTGACTTAGGTGGCCTGACTTATTTAATAACCACTGTGAAAACTGCATGAAGGGATATGTGTGAACTTGCTAGCATGGTCCCGAGCAATGCTCAGTAATCTACTAAACTGAATTGAATCAAGCATGATAATTTAGAATTACTTTTATATTTATGAGAGTTCAGGATTTCAAGATTAATGGAAAATTTTTACTATAATATCTAGACTTATTTCACACCTTTAAAGGTATAAAATAGAAATGACTCGAATTCCACCAAAATTTAAAGGTGCTCCAAAATTTGGAAAATTGATGAAATTTTCAGTTTATCACACAAGAAGCTTTCTGCAAGCTTTAGAGTTGCCAATTATTGCGGCCTATATTATTTATTGTAGTTTATGTTAAACAACAATTTATTGTAGAGCTATGCTTCCTTTGAGATATGGTTTTAATGATATTCCATGTGAAATGTTTCTGTTTCTTCTAACTTTGCCTCAGTTCTGCTCATTTTATTTTATTATTTTATTACAAATGACATCTGTTTCTTCTGCACGTGCTCCATCTGACATCACAATAATTTGCATCCAATTATTTAATTAGGTTGTGAACTAGATTGTTAGTGATGACTTCTATAGAATTGTTCTATTCTGCAAAAATAATGAGAATATGTCACAGATTATTTTCTTTTTAGCTTTAAAGAGGAACATATGCCCTTCACCCGCCAAGAACGTGGGACACAGAGCTCTTGTTTCTGCATAATATCCAAAATTCATTCCTTCAGCACAAGAGGGTTCATGTCAACTGCTAATGAAATTCTGATTTCTAGTCATCATAGCAGAAAAGACTTATCTGTCAAACAGAGAAATTATATTTATTTAATCTGTAGCCATCCATGACCTCTAAAGTTAATGTAGGACTGACCTTGAATAAACTCTGCTCTGAGGAATGTATGTTCAATGTCCCCCTTCAGCTTCAAGTTCCAACTCTAGTTTATGAAGTCAGGGTGATGGCCTAATGGGAAGTCAAGGACTGGTTCTCCCACTCTGCCACCAAAATGAGATCAATAGTGGATTATGGGGCTCAAAGTATGACTTCATCTAAGGAATTCTTGATTTCCATAGACAAAGGCCTGGGGGCTGCTTTGGTGCTTTCAGGAACCACTCAAAGACTAACCTCAGAAAGTTTCCAATTTACTAATAGATCCTATGCCACATTTTACTTCTTATCCAGTTGTTTAGAACTATGAATGGTTTGAATAGATACAATGCTATACACTGTGTCAGGGTTTGTAGGCAAGGCCTCTTCTCACCGTTCCCCAGGAGAAAATCTATTTCATCAATGAAACACAGAAATTTGGTACATATGCAATTTTTAAACAGAAGAAAATACTTTCATATAATGAATAAAAATTTTAACAACCCTTCAATTCAGAAATCACTTTTTTTCTTAATTTTAATGCTAAGGTTTGAAGAAAAGAGGATTACTTAGTGAAAATGAAGTAGCTAGTGAACAGCAACAAATCTGAAGGCCTTTTTGTGTATTTTGAAGGATTTTAAAAGTTGGTAGTTCTTTATTCTAATTCCATGTTTTGTTTTGTTTTGTTTTGTTTTTAATCAAAAGTATATCACCAAACAACAGTAAGATACCACTTCATATTGCAATGGCTTTAATAAAAAAAAATCACAAGTGTTGGCAAGGGGATGGGGTAATTGGAACCCTCACTCCTTGCTGATGTGATTGTGAAAACATGTAGCCACTTTGAAAAATGGTTTAGCATCCCCTCAAATGGTTAGTATGTGACCTGGCAATTCCTCTCATTGGTGTATACCCAAGAAAAATGAAAATAAATGTCCACACAAAAACTTGTGCATGAATGTTCATAGTAACATTACTCATAACAGCCAAAAAACACAAATAATCCAAATGTCCACTAACTGATGGACAGATAAATAAAATGTGTTATATCTATATAATGGAACATTATTTGACTACAAAAAGAATGAAGTAATGATACCTGCTATAGTGTGGATGAACCTCGAAAATATAATGCTAAGTGAAAGAAGCCAATTATAAAAGACATATTGTATGATTAAATTTATATGAAATGTCCAGAATAGACAAACCCATAGAGACAGAAAGCTAATGTTTTCCAGGGGAAGAGGGGAATGGGAGTGACTTGCTAATGGGTCTGGGGTTTCTTTGTGA
Organism: Eonycteris spelaea; assembly: GCA_003508835.1. Taxonomy (NCBI): domain Eukaryota; kingdom Metazoa; phylum Chordata; class Mammalia; order Chiroptera; family Pteropodidae; genus Eonycteris; species Eonycteris spelaea. The sequence goes on from PUFA01000162.1 coordinate 1,360,950, forward strand.
GGCAATGAAAAGGTCCTAAAATTAGGTAGCAGTGATTACTATAGAACTCTGTGATTATACTAACATTGAATTGTGCATCTGATGGAATGAAAATTATATCTCAACAAAACTTTTATTTTAAAAAAGCCATGTCACCATACACTTACCATATGATCCAGCAATACCACTCCCAAGGTTTTATATAAGAAGTTAAAACTTATGTTCACAGACAAAAAAACTTGTATATGAATGTTTACAGCAGTTTTATTTATAATCACCCAAAACTGGAAACAACCTAGATAATTTTCAACTGGTGAATGATACAGTGGGATAGTATTCAGCAATAAAAAGGAAGAAACTATTGATTCATACAACAACATGGGAGAATCTCAAAAGCATTTTTCTAACTGAAAAAAAAACCTGACCTGAAAGGCTATACATATATGATTTCACTTATATGACATTTTGAAAAAGGCAAAACTAGGGGGATCTAAAACAGATCATTGGTTGTCAGGGGTTGAAGTTTGGAGAAGAGCTTGATTTCTAAAGGGCAGCATAAGGGCATCGGGGGGCAATGGAACTGTTCTGATTGTTCTGTATCATGACCATGGAGGTAGATACCTGCCTATGCATTTGTCAAACCTACAGAACTGTATACTATAAAGAGTAAATTTTACTAAATGTAAAGTTTAAAAATAGCAGTATGTGGATGGGGGCACCCAAAATGGAATACACATGATAACAAATAAACATAAGTGTATTACAAATGAATAACATGACCATTCTGAAGAGGCTGATAGAGAAAAGGACTAACCTGTTACATTGAAAACAGTATTTTTACTGCCTACTGTAAGGCTAAAGATAAAAAGGACTAGATACAAATACTGTACTCCAGTTAGTAACCTTTTTTTCACATAGGGATACAGGTTAGCAATTCCGAAACTATTTTATTTGTATATGAGATTTGAACAAATAGGTAAATATGTTGCGGCAGTTTTCCTAAGTGTCTGCTTCTATAGCGTCCACGCCTCTCCCCTTTACCTCAAAGCTCTGCTTACTCATGGATTCCATTGTCTCATGACAACTGATTAATGGCTTTTCTGGGTTCATCATCTTTCAGCTTCTGTGGTCAGTGCTGAGTCCCTCCTCTCTGTCTCATATTTAAATTTCTGCCTTCTCCAAATTTGGAGCAGTTGCCTGTCTCTTCACCGCAATCTGGTGGGAAGATCTAGTTCCGGGCGTGTCAGACCCAAAGTTTCCACATTGACTTCTTAGACTCTTTCAGTGGACACAGCTAGGAAATATAGACATGTATATCAACACATTCATATATACACATCTGTATTTCTGAATAACAACTTTTGAATAGCGGTAGATTTTCCCTTCCCTCTCTTCCTCTCCCCTCCCCCTCCATGCTTTCCTTCCTTCCTTCCTTCCTTCCTTCCTTCCTTCCTTCCTTCCTTCCTTCCTTCCTTCCTTCCTTCCTTCCTTTTCTTTTCTCTCTCTCTTTTTTTGGTACTATTCACATGGTAACAGCCACAGACAGGACTTATTTTTAAGTTTAATCTTCATTATTAACATTTGCAACATTACTGTCTTAAATCTAGATCAGCAAAGTATGGTCTACATATTTTTGTATGGCCCAAGCTGGGAATGGTTTTTATATTTTTAAATAGTTGAAAATAATCAAAAGAAGAATAATATTTCTCACGTGAAAATTATATGAAAATCAAATTGCGGTATACATAAATAAGGTTTTGTTGGAACCCTGGCACAAATAACCCTCTGTGTATTATTTAGGGCTACTTTTGCACTATGATGGCAGAGTTAAGTAGTTGCAACAGAGACTATATGGCCTACAAAGCCAAAAATATTTATTCTCTGGCACTTTATAGAAAAAGGCTCCTGATTTCCATTCTGGACAATCAACAAAAAAAGAAAGCAAGCCTTGATTTGTAACATTCGTCTATTTCTATAGTGCAAACAGGCCTACCAGCCTGAGCTGGGCCTCCAGCCTGGGTCTGTGTTCCTCTCTTCACTCCATCTGTCACTCCAGGGTGGCCTGAAACTAACATATTACAGTTCTAAGGGGGGCCTGGTGTGGCCCCCTCTCTTCCCCTCAGGGCATTCTAGTAACCATTAGCAATGTATCAGCTCACATATCTACCATGAATGAAATTAGCAACAAGTTACTCTTTGCCTCTTGAGCAAGCCCTTAACTCAGTTCTAGCTACACCCTTGTGCCTTTAATATTATTCTCATGGTCATTTCAGAAGAACAACCAGTTTTTCTCTTTTTTGAAATATATTTTTATTAAATGTATTGGGGTGATATTGTTTAATAAAATTATATCGGTTTCAAGTGTAATTCTGTAATACATCACCTGTATATTGCATTGTGTGTTCACTACCCAAAGTCGAATCTCTTTCCATCATCATATATTTACCCTTTACCCTGTCTACCCTCCCCAATACCGCCTTCTCCTCTGGTAATCACCATCCTGCTGTCTATGTCTATGAGTTTCTGTTTGCTGGTCTTGTTTGTTCATTTGTTCCTTTCCGTTTTATATCCCACATATGAGTGAAATCATATGGTTGTTAATTTTTCCATCTGACTTATTTTGCTTAGCATGATAATCTCAAGATCCATCCATGTTGTCGCAAATAATGGTATTTCATTTTTTCTGAGTAGTATTCCATTGAATATATGTATCACATCTTCTTTACCTGGTCATCTATCAAAGGACACTGGTTGTTTCCATGTCTTGGTCACCGTGAATAATACTGTAATGAACATAGGGGTACATATATCTTTATAAAGAAATGTTTTCAAATTTTCCAGTAGACACCCAGAAGAGGGATTGCTGGGTCATGTGGTAATTCTATTCTTAATTTTTTGAGGAACCTCCATACTGTTTCCATAGTGGCTGAACCAATCTACATCCCACCAGCAGTGTATGAGAGTTCCTTTTTTCCCTATAATCTCTCCAAGACTTTTTATTACTTGTCTTGTCGATAATAGCCATTTGAACAGGTGTGAGGTGGTATCTCATCATGGTTTTTAAAAATTATTATTATTAGTTTCAAGTCTACAGTACATTGGTTAGACATTTCTATAGTTTATAAAATGATCTCCCTAATTGTTCTTTCTTTCCTCTGGCTCAACACCTATCTATTACAGTAAAACTAACTGCATTCTTTATGCCATGCTCTCCATCCCTATGACCATCCGTCAACTCCTTTGTACTTCTTTAACCTTTCACCCCTTTCATATGTGGTTTTGATTTCCATTTCCCAAATAGCTAGTGAAATTGAGCATCTTTTCATATATCTGTTGGCCATTTATATGTTTTCTTGGGAGAAATATCTGTTCAGGTCTTCTGTCCATTTTTTAAATGGATTGTTTGTTTTGTGGTTATTGTTGAGTTGTATGAGTTCTTTATATATTTTGGACATTAATCTCTTATCAGAGGTGCTGTTTGCAAATATCTTCTCCCACTCAGTCAATTGCCTTTTTTGTTTTATTGGTGATTTCTTTTGTGTAGAAACTTTTTAGTGTGATATAGTCCCATTCATTTTTTGTGCTTTTACTTCCCTTGCCTTTGGGATCAAACTCATAAAATTCTCTCTAAGACTAAGGTCTATAAGTTTAGTATCTATGTTTTCTTCTACTTATTTTATTGTTTCAGGTCTTATATTTAGATCTTTGACCCATATAGAGTTAACTTTTGTGTATGGTGTCAAAGATAAAGCAGTCTAGTTTCATCATTTTGCAGGTGGCTTTCCAGTTTTCCCAGCACCATTTATTGAAGAGTCTTCCTTTTCTCCATTGCACATTTTTGGCTTTTTTTGTTGAAAAAAATTTGCCCATATGTATGTGGGTTTATTTCTGAGCTCTCGATTCTGTTTTCTTTGTCTGTGTGGCTATTTTTCTGCCAATACCATGCTGTTTTGATTACTGTTGCTTTGTAGTATAATTTGATGTCAGGCAGTGTGATACCTCTGTCTTTGTTCTTTTTTCTCAGGATTGCTTTGGCTATTTGGGGTCCTTTGTGGTTCCATACAAATATGATTATTTTTGCTATATTTCTTTAAAAAATGCCTTTGGGATTTTGATGGGGATTTCATTAAATCTCTATATTGCTTTGGGTAAGATGGCCATTTTAACTGTGTTGATTCTTCCAATCCATGAACATGGAATATGTTTTCATTTCTTTGCATCTTCTTCAATTTCTTTTAATAATATGTTGTAGTTTTCAGTGCATAGGTCCTTCATATCTTTTGTTAAGTTTATTCCTAGGTATTTTTTTCTTTTTGTTGTTATTACAAAAGGAATTTTTAAAATTTCTTTTCTGAAATTTCATTGTTAGCATGTAGGAATACAATGGATTTTTGCACACTGATTTCACATCCTGCAACTTTACTGTATTTGTTTATTGTTTCTAATAGTTTTTTAGTGGTATCTTTAGGGTTTTCTCTATAAAGAATCATATTGTCTGCAAAATGTGCCAAGTTGGCTTCTTTATTTCCAATTTGAATGCCTTTTATTTCTTTCTCTTGCTTGATAGCCTTAGCTAAGACTTCCAGTACTATATTGAATAACAGACATCCTTGTCTTGTTCTTTATCTTAGAGGAAAAGCTTTCAGTTTTTCACCATTGAGTACGTTATTAGCTGAAGGTTTGTCATATATGGCCTTTATTATACAACCAGGTTTTTTTCCAAGATGAAGATTAGAACACTGATTTTTTTTCTTTATAAAAGAAATATATCACAATCACATATTTTGAATTATAACCAAAGGTATTTCCTTATTTTTAAGTAGTTGAAAGGAATGGAATTATTTCAAACTTTCAGCATAAACAACTGGCTTACCCTATATTTTGTACAGGCAAACCTTACAGCATAAACAGAAGAGTGAGAGCACTTGTAGGAGTGATAATAACGATATTCCTTCCATCCTAAAGTGTTACTGCATTATGAAGTACAAAGAGGACTTTAACAAAATGAGATCCTGGGACCCCTATCTAAGTCAATTATTAAACACTTTCCATACATATTTACTACTCATTTCTCTTTTAATTTTCGTATGTGAAGTTTTTTCTCTCTTAAAATGAGTCAGTGACATTGGGAACATTTTTTTCATCAGAAATAAAAATAAAATGCTAATAAGCTTAACATGTATGTACTTGCATCATAGAAAAGCATTTGTGTCTAATAGGAGTTGTAAAATTAAATGGTAAGTAAAACCTTAAAAAGATATTCTAATGTGAAGCAATTATTTTAATTCATTTGTCACATGACAAGCCTGGCAATGTTGACTTAGGTAGTAGTAGATTCACACAAAATACAAACATCCTCAGAAATAATGGAAGCTTGAGGTTCTCTCAAACTAATATATAATGCTCTTTTCTAGTAAGTTTGGAAAAAAAATCACCTGTGGGATTCTGTAAACTTTTCCCTGCCTAAAAAAAATATTCTCAAACTTAGTCCTAATTCTCTATTCCATTCCTTAATCCCCTTAGCCATGGACGCCTTTCTTCAAATTAGAATTCTGCTGAGAAAACATTAGCTCAACCTATCCATGTCCTAATGATTGGGTTCTTTTACAAATACAAACTCCCAAGGTAGCACAACAAAGTAAGGTTGAGTTGCTAAGATTAATTTGTTGTTTTAGGCCCAATGCCTAGTTGGCTAAGTCGTGACAATAAAACTAATACACACAGCACTTAACACTACTCTAGGTTCCTTACATATATTAACTTACTTAACCTTCACAACAACCTATGAGGCAAGTGATATTGTTCTGTTCATTTTTATAGAAGAGGAAATGAGGCAAAAAGAAGTTAAGTACCTAAGTAAATAGCAAAGCCAGGATTCAAACCCAAAGAGTCTGGCTCCACAGTCCGTTTGTAATGGCCACGCATGTAACCCCTCCTGTGCCTGTATATGTAATATTTTTAAATATGTTAAACAGAATAATGTTCATTAACTTGGATTTGAAAAGTCATTCTGCAGAAGTGAAAAGAGGAGCTAAAATGATTTTTAGACTATATCGATATATATTATTGCTTTAAAAGAAATTGGTTTATATATATATTCCTATATTTCCAACAATAAGAACTAACTCCCAGCTCCTGAACTATGTTTCCAGACAGAGATCTTGCTAGGGAAGGGGAAGTTGTACTTATTAGTGCAACTTGGCTGTGCTGTGTTCATACATGTTCATCTGGTGAACTTTAAAAACAACTCATTCTCTTAAGTAGATTTAATGAGTCCACGAATACATATTCATAGTCAAGTTGCTTAGCAAACCTTTTATTGGAGATAGTGTCTTTGCAGTTATATCTTGAGTCCTATCCAGACTGAATAATCAGAAATTTTACATCAGTTGAGTCCAAAAGAAGGAGCTTGACTTCTGTAAACAAGCAGACACCAGAGCATTTTATTGACCAGACTGCTCTCCTTGCTAGCTTTCTGAGCTAGGAAAAAGACTAAGCATTATTTTAAAATCTTAAATAAACTCTCTTTCTTACTGAAAGGGATATTTCTTTAAATAGAGTCCTATAGATCCAACCAAAACTCTGGAAAATGGTGAAATCTCAGTAGCCCTTTATAGCCTCTGTGATAGGAGGTTAGGTGATCTGGTCATTTACTTTTACTCCACAGTAAAAGGGACTTCGAATCACTAGAACTCCCCCAGCTGATAGAAGGGGGAGCGGAAGAGATGGGAACTTGCTAAGCTTGAATCTCGTGTAACCTCATCGAGTCAAGTGGTCTGCAACATGGTCTTGGCTGTGCTGTGAGAATAAAGCAAGGCATAGAGCAATCTCTTCTTTCTTTTCTTTTTTAAAGCTTCATTGAAATATAATTCACGTACCGTAAAATTCACCCATTCAAAGTGTACAGTTCGTTGGGTTTTAGCGTATCCACAGAATTGTCTTGTACATCTATCATCAAAATCAAAGTTAGAATATTTTCATTACTCCCCAAAGAAACCCCATGCTCCTTGGCCATTACTCCACAATTCCCCTATCCTTCAGCCCCTGGCAACCACCAATCTACTTTCTGTCTGTACAGATTTGCCTATACGGATATTTAATACAGATGAATCATACAATATGTGTGGCCTTTTGTGTCTGGCTTCTTTCGCTTAGCACATTATTCAAGGTTCATCCATACTGTAGCGTGCATCAGTACTTTATTTATTTTATAGCCGATAATATTCCATTGAATGGAAATACCACATTTTCTTTATCCATTTTTGATGGACATTTGGTTTTTTTTCCTACTTTTTGGCTATTGTGAATAGTGCTGCTATAAACATTCACGTGCGAGTTTCTCCATAGACGTATGTTTCCATTTCTCTTGGGTATGTACTAGCTGTGGGACTTCTGGGTCATTTGCTAACTCTATGTTTAACAATTTAAGAAACTGCCAAACTGTTTTCTGAAGTGACTGCTTTGTTTTACATTCCAACCAGCAATGTATGAAGGGTCCAATCCTTCTACATCTTTGTCAACATTTACTATTGTAAATGTTTATTACAGCCATCCTAGTGGGTGTGAAGTGGTATCTCATTGTGGATTTGCTTTGCATTTTCCTGATGGCTGATGATGTTGAACATCTTTTCATGAGTTTATTGGCTATTCGTACAGCTTTGTTAGAGAACTTCCTATCTATCACATATTTCTTATTTGCTTTGGTTTCCTCTCTCATGGAGAAAGGTATTGCAACATGACTTTCTATCTCTGGCTTTGTTCACCCTGTTACAACACATGGCCTCTAGCAAATCATGAAAACAGATTTATAAAGCACATAAATCAGCCAGTGATTATTGCATTACCAAAGTATTGATTTTAATAGAGCTCAAGACTTCAATAAAGATTCAAATAGAGAATTCAAAGTCCATTGTCAATATACTTCTATTAGGTCTAATAGAATAGCCTTATCCCAAGGCCCCATTTGAAACTTTAAGGCATTATTCTTGAGCCTATGACTCAAAACAGAATATCAGAGAAAGCATTCCAAATAGAAAGATCAATGAAATAGAATGGTTACATCATATGACTGAGAGCCTTCAAATCCTGAATAGGGTTAGTGGCTACTAATTTTAAAAGTGAAACCCTTTAGTCCTGGGTAAGCCCTGTTGGTTTGTCAACCCAGAGCCATTCTCATTCTCCCAGTTTCACAGGCAATAGATTTATAAATGAGGATGCAATAAAGAGCAGAGGCTACACATTTAGGCCCAGCTGGCAGCGTGAGTTTGAATTCAGGCCCTGCCACTTATGTCTTGGCTTGTGAATTCTGGCATGCTACTTTATCTCTGTGAGCCTCAGAGAAGTCAGATGAGATACGGTGGGGCCATATCTAACACAGTTTAAGTTCAACCGCATTAGAGATGCAGTTCATATCTGGTCAACGGTAATCTCGAAAATCCTTCAAATACAAAACCAAGTGTAGTTCCAGTACATGATTTGGCATGACCAGTGCTGAATATAATTCCACCAGATTCTCTAACTCTTTATTAATTACTCCCAATGAATCCCTCACTTTCTTCTATCACCACTCTTACACCTGCCACAGGGAATAAAGTCTCGCTTTTTGGATCAAATCCTCACAGTGGCTCATGAAGTCTTTTAAAGTTTTCAGTAAACTTATCTTTCTGGTTTTAGGCACAACTGTGCCTTCTGGCACTTCTGGGAACGTACTCATCTGGTAGGCTAGCAGGGCCATTCCCCGCATTATTTAAATTCCCTTTCTCTTTTTGCTAAGGACACATAATAGAATTCTTGCGAGGTAAATGTGCATGTGATGTGACTCCACCGTGAAGCAGATAAAGCACTTAGCAGAGGGCTGAGTAAGCCTTCAGGAGAAAGAACTTCAGACGTCCAAGAAGAGGTCTAAGTCTCCAAAACCTTTTTTTTGATTGAGGTGGCAGCTCCCAAGTTCCACTCTCAAGGGAAATGTGTCAAGAGTTCAAGCCCAGTTTGCAACCCTAGAAGTAGCCCAATTTTGATGACTTTGCCATGGGCACTGTTCTGGAAGTTCTGCCCAGGTCTGCCCCACCAGGCCCATTATTTCATACATGAATCATACTGGCATGTCAGAGGTCAGCTGGGTGCCCAGCAGAACAGGTCAATCTGGTTGGATCTAGAGTGTCAGGGTCTGGTCTGGGGAGTAACAGCATTCCCAAACTTGAGGTTTGTAATGACCTAAGACTATAATACCCCTCTCCTTGTTATGCAACAGAATAGGTAGGAATAGAGTGCAAGGACAAAGGTACCATTTACCGGGACAACTAAGGCATTTAGAACTTTACTTGGCACTACAAAGTAGTATCTTGCCAATGCCATCATTTTAGATTTTTTTGTTACTTTTATTTTTATTTACTCTTTAGGATATTCAACCATGACATGGAGACATTTGCATTAAATAAAGGCAAAACTGTGTTAGCTGAAGCAGAAATCCCTTATTAGTGAGGTAGCAAAAAAAACCTGTAACAATTCAAATGCCCATCAGTAAAGGGTGGTTAAGAAAATTATGGTATATCCTTATATTAGAATACTAAGCAGTTATTAAAAAGAACAAGATAGAGCTATCTGTTCTAACATGGGACTCCCTCTGAGACCTATTAAGTGAAAAAAAAAAGCAACAACAAGAAGCATATCAAGAACATTGATCTTACCATTTGCAAAAAGGGAAAGGGGACCTGTGGAAGTAAGTACTTATAGATAAGCTTGTATTTGTATTGCATATCTCTGGAAAGGTATATTAAAAAGTGTTAGCAGCTGCCTCTGTGCAGGGAATCAGGGATTGAAGGAAAGCTTGTTTTTCATTGCATATTCTTTTGTGCCTGTTTGAATTTTTTTTTAACACGTTTGCATTAAACTTAAAAATAATAGTAATATGGAAGTCTAATCACTAGGAAACTGAAAAACCCTGCATCTCACCTGTATTAAATCAGAGTGGTGAATAACAGATTTTCCTACTGTTCTTTGTTTTTTCTTTTCTTTTCTGGTAAATCATTAAGTAAAGTGGTCCATATTTGAGTTGAACTGCTTCCCATATGCTGTTGAAAGAAGTGTTCTAACAGTCTTTCAAAGACAAAGTATAGATCAGTTAATGATAGTGCCTGGAGTTATAATAGTGATGCTCATTTCATATTATCTAATAGAAATTTTTACTTGACCCTAAGAAAATGAATGTGTAATAAAGGCGGAAGAGGAAAATGACTTTCATAAAAACAGTTTCAAATTTCTATTAGTAGCTAAGATTAAGCCAATTATTAGAAAAACTGTGGAAGCCAGAATTTACAGTCAGAGAAAACATGAATCAAGGGGGTGCCTGTGTGATCAGACTTGGGTGAGATTTTTCTCTATGGGGAAAAATAAGTGACACATTGCATCAATCCATTCTACAAGCTTACTGGGGCTTTACTCACTTGATGGTAAGGTACAGTGTAAAGTGTTAGAGGTAAAGCTGTCTTTTTTCCTTGCCCAGAATCCATTTTCCCCTTTCCTGGTGATAACATGTTGATTTCCCTTTAGGACTAAAGAATAGCAATCTGGGACTCCTGCGGAACTATCAAGAGGATGAAGCTGTGAGCATGTGAGGGGCTGTTAGGGGCCTGACAAGAAGGCCAACAGAAATAAAAGTAGAACTGAGAGAGACAGATTCTGGGTACCATCATTTGAATATTGGATCCAGCTATACCTGAAATAGATCTGGAATTTTTAGTGCTATAACTAATTATAATTTCTTTTCTTTTCTTTCTTTTTTCCCCCCCTTAAGTAAGTTTGAGTAATATATTTGTCAACTGAAACCAGAATGCTCCTGACAAACACAGGAGATAAAAGATTATTCCTTCCTCTAAGGCACTGCAGTCCTTTGGGGGAGAGACAGACACATAACCGAGAATGTTACCTTATGATGGGTGCTATGACAAGGTATGTACCTGGTGCAGTGGGAACAAGAAAGGCTCAGATAACATGGTAAGACATTTTAGAGTTGTAAAGGACCTTAGAGGTTATCTGAAATAATCCTCCCATTCAGATAGAGATCCTGAAGCCCAGACTCTTCCAAGAGATGCAAAGTAGCTAAGAATGGTTCTGAACTGTACTCCACCCTCTCGCATAAAAGCAATTTTTAAATAGCATTTTTCCCTGATAAGAAAAAATTATGCATATTCATTGTAGGAAATTCAGAAAATATATGAAAGGCCAAAGAATAACATAAAAGTCATCCACAATAGTCACTCATCAACCAAAGATATCTACTGTTACAATTTTGGTCAATAACCTTTCAATCTTTTTCTGTGAATTCCTTATTTTTTTAAATGAAATCATACTGTTTTATAATGTGCTTCTTAAACTCAACACTACATTATAACATTTACCCATATTATTAGATATTCTTCAAAAAATATTTAATTGGCTGCATAGCTTATTTACCCAATCTCCTCTTGGATTGGGTAAATTTTTTATTATTATATACAATATAGAGATTAACTCCTTACAGATAAATATTTGTGGCTATCCTGATTATTTCCTTAAGGCAAATTTCCATCCATGAAATTGTTAGATCTAAGAATTCACATATTTTAAAATGAAAGCTCATATTTCAATTTTAAGCCAAATAGGTAAATATTTTATAGTACACTCTTAGCCTTTACTAGGAGGGGCAAAAATCTCAAGTCGGTTGCATGCAAGAAGCTATGTGTATTATAATTATAGGGATTATCTTCCTAATGAGAGGGGGAAGAAGTAACTTCACTGAAACAGGAAGCATGTTTTCTGCTAGAAGATGGGCATTGACGCATGATGTGTACCTGCTAATGTGTATCATGCTATAAAGTCTAAGCAGTAAGGTATTAGAAGAAAAGTGAGAAGCATGGAGAGAGCTCTTCAGTCTTTCCTTCTTTAAAATCATTCATCACCACCTGCTCCCAGGGTCACTTACTTCAAGCACAAATCAGATCATGCCAATGTCCTTGCCCCAAACTTTTCATGCCTCCCTACTGCCTCCTGACTACTATTCTTTATGGAGGCTTTCTAGGCCCTTATGATATGACTCGCAAGCTATATTTTGAGCCATATCTCTCCCTAATCACCTGTCCCAATGCATCTAATGCTGTAGACATGGTCACCAGTCACGGGAGGACCCCACATGTGATCCACTCTATGCCTTGGCTCACATTGTTCCTGTTTTCAAGAATGGCATTCTTCCCATCTCTGCCTGTTGAAACCTTACCATTTCCAAGGCTCAAATGCCATTTTCTCTGCAAAGGTTTCTGAGCTTATCCCAGCATCTCTCTGGTTTAAGTTACAGTTGACTGTGAGGCGCTAGATGCCCCTGTCGGCTCCTTGAAGTCAGAAACACATCTCACTGAGCTTCCTTCCTCTCATCAACCAGCTCTGTGCCTTGCAGATGTACATCACCAAGTAAACATTTGTAGAATAGTATTTTCTAGGCATTAAATTTATGTGGAGTGGCACGAAGTTTCTAAGCTAGCAGGACTGTGTTTAATTGAGTTGTTCTCCTTTACTATGCTATTGCATAGCAGTTCCCCTTATCTACAGTTTTGCTTTCTGCAGTTTCACTTACCCACAGTCAACTGTAGTCCAAAAATATTAAATGGAAAATTCCAGAAATAAACAATTTATAAGTTTTAAATTGCGTCTTCTGCTGAGTAATGTGATGAGATCTCGAGCAATCCTGCTCTGTCTTGCCCAGGACATGAATCATCCTTCTGACTAATTTATCTATGCCGTACGTATACACTATCTGCCCATTAAGCACCTAGTAGCTGTCTCAGCCTTCAGATTCACTATTGCTGTAACGCAGTGTTTGTGTTTAAGTAACCTTTATTTTACTTAATAATGTTTCATTCACCTCACTTCATCTCATCACACAGGCATTGATTGTATCATCTCACATCATCACAAGAAGGGTGAATACGGTACGATAAAATATTTTGAAAGAGACTCCATTCACATAACTTTTATTACAATATATTGTATACTGTTCTATCTTACTATTAGTTTTTGTTGTTAATCTCTTGTTGTGTCTAATTTATAAATTCAAGTTTGTCATAGATATGAATATGTAGGAAAAAACAGTATGTATAGGGTGCAGTACTATCTGAGGTTTCAGGCACCCACTGGGGTCTTGGAACCCCCAGGGAAGGGGGGATGACTATATTAGCCATTCTGTTCTTGATCTCTGCCTTCCTAAGCAATCAAAAAGAGGCTTATTTGTGGGGAGTAGAAAGGCATCTGCAATGAACTTCAGCTTGAAACACAGCCTTTCAGAATTTCCTGGCAGTGCAGAATTCCATATTATGCTTAGAGAGAAACTGATTTGAAATTGGACATTAAAGTTTATTTCATAGAAACATGAATAAGGATTGTACTAAAAAAAATGGACTAAATAAACATGTTTATGGTTTCCCCTCACGTGCCCCCAACACACACAGAAATCTGTGTGTCAAGTGCAATCCTTCCATTAACAGAACTTCGTGAAATGAATCTCTAGTACACAACTGACAAAACAATTTTGAAAAGGGCTTTAGAACAGCTTGACTTGGTGCTGAGACCTCAGGACGAGATGAACCAAGAGAGCCTTGTCCAACTGTTAAATTGCTTTTTATGCACTTCACTCTGCCAGAAGCCGCTGAAGAATGTCGCTCAGTGTGTTTCATTACACGCTGTGGGTAGTTGGTATGAGTGAGGTTGACATCACATACTTGCCAATAAATAAATCTCCAGTGCATTTCCTAGCCTGTCTCAATATGTTTGATGTGCAGAAATGAAGGTACATTCAGAATGGATGGGTTTTTAAAAACTAGAGTTGCCATTTGAAACTATCCTAAAAAGAATGTCCATCTACATCTCAATGAGAAGCCTGAGAACCTCTTTCACAGATCACTTGTGCTTACCACCTCTTGTGGGTTCAGGCTTTGAGCTGGATGTTGGGATATGGAGAGGGATCACACCCATCACTGTCCTCAGGGAGCTGACAATGCAGTGGAGAAGACAGACATTATAATAAATAACTTAATTCTGTGTAATTGGTGAATTCTGTGTCGCATGGTGGTATCAATGAAGAAAGCTGGGGGAACTCGGTCTGAGCAAATAGAAGAGACTTCACAGACTTCATAAAGCATGTGACATGTGAGCTGGATTTGGCAGGATAAGTGAGACTTTGCAAGTGGATGGGGGACAAAGGGCAGCCCAGGCAGATGGAGAGGTGTGTACAGAGAGGCACAGCAGCATGAACAAACCTGCTTGGTGTAGGGAATCACAAGTGCTTCAGGGAATTACCACGGAAACATTAAGTGGATGGTGGGGAGAGACAGGAGGCGAGGCGGGTGTGAAAAGGAGGACTAAGGTTACAAAAGGTGCAGCCAACCGTGTGGACCAGGAGCCTCATCTTTGCTCCAACAGTGATGGGGAGCCAGTGAAAGGCCTTAAGCCATTAGTAGCACGGCCAGATTTGTATTTAAAATGCCTCTGTGCGAAAGTAACTGTCGCTGTTGGATAGTCTTGATTTACCCCTACAAATCCACCTTCTCCTCCTTACTCTGTGCCCCAGGAAGCTGATCTCTGCAGACAGTATCTGTGGGCTCCCTTTTCCCCAGCTTGCTTGCATTTGGCAGGCAGTGGCAGGAAGCTAAAGCATAGGAGGAGCAGTTAGGAATTGTGTTATTCCGGGTTCTCCAGAGACAGAACAATAAGAGATGTGTGTATATGTAGTTATATATACATACATGTATGCATGTAGGTAATTATATGTATGTAAGTCTACATATGTACATACATGTATGTGTGTATATATATTTGCACTATACACACACACACAAGAGAAAGATTTTAAGGAATAGCCTCACGCAATTCTGGGGCTGGCAAGTCCAAAATGTGCAGAACAGGCCAGCAGGCTGGAGACCAGGAAGAGCTGTTGCAACTGTGAATCTGAAGGCAGTCTAGAGGCAGAATACCTTTCTCCTTAGGAGATCACAGTCTTTTGTTCCTATTATTAATGCCTTCAACTGGTTGGATAAGGCCCACCCACATTATGGGAGTAATCTGCTTTATTTAAAGACTACTGATTAAATGTAAATACCTTCATAGCAACATCAAGACTACTGTTTGACTAAAAATTGGGTGCTATGGCTAGCCAAATTGATACATAAAATTAACCATCACAGGTACTTATTGCCTTTGCTCCCTCCCTGCCCAGCTGTGAGTTGGTACTGGCTGCCATGCATCATTCCTATTCGCTGACCCTGACCTTCAGCTACAGCTCTCTCCTTGATCTTTAGACGCAGGAGTGGTAACAGCATCCTGTCGTTGCTAATCCTCGGCTTCTCTTAACTCTGCCCACAACTTTGTAAATAGTCCCTTCGTCAGGCTTTTCTCAACAATAACACTTAATTATGATATTTCTCTGTTGTCAGGATTCTGGCAGTGACTCTGTCATCTTAGGGTTCATAATATTAAAAACAAAAACAAAACAAAAACAAAATAGAATGTATGACTTAATCAGACACAAATCTTCACTGGACAGTAAACTCTACAAGGACATGTATCCTCATTTTATTCAGTGGCCTATATGTCTGTTATTCAGTAGATGTTCAATAAATATTAATTAATTAATTAATTAATTAATATAACAAATACATCTCCACCTTTAGGAAAACAAACTTTAAAAGTTCATACAGATGACATATAGGAATCCATGGCTAGAAGTCTCTAAAGAGATTTATTTATATGTTTAATAGGGGTAGAAGGTTCTAAAAATGAAAATATTAAAAAATGCATATAAGTTCAATAAGAATAAAAACAATTTTCTTCATAGTCCTAAAGAAAAAAAAAATAGCCACATTAGTAGCCTATTCTTGTTGCATAACAAGGAGAGGGGTATTATAGTCTTAGGTCATTACAAACCTCAAGTTTGGGAATGCTGCTACTCCCCGGACCAGACCCTGACACTCTAGATCCAACCAGATTGACCTGTTCTGCTGGGCACCCAGCTGACCTCTGACATGCCAGTATGATTCGTGTATGAAATAATGGGCCTGGTGGGGCAGACCTGGACAGAACTTCCAGAACAGTGCCCATGGCAAGTCATCAAAATTGGGCTACTTCTAGGGTTGCAAACTGGGCTCTGAACTCTTGACACATTTCCCTTGAGAGTGGAAACTTGGGAGCTGCCACCTCAATCAAAAAAAAGTTTTGGAGACTAGACCTCTTCTTGGACGTCTGAAGTTCTTTCTCCTGAAGGCTTACTCAGCCCTCTGCTAAGTGCTTATTTGCTTCACAGTGGAGTCACATCACATGCACATTTACCTCGAAGAATTCTATTATGTGTCCTTAGCAAAAAGAGAAAGGGAATTTAAATAATGCGGGGAATGGCCCTGCTAGCCTACCAGATGAGTACGTTCCCAGAAGTGCCAGAAGGCACAGTTGTGCCTAAAACCAGAAAGATAAGTTTACTGAAAACTTTAAAAGACTTCATGAGCCACTGTGAGGATTTGATCCGAAAAGCGAGACTTTATTCCCTGTGGCAGGTGTAAGAGTGGTGATAGAACAAAGTGAGGGATTCATTGGGAGTAATTAATAAAGAGTTAGAGAATCTGGTGGAATTATATTCAGCACTGGTCATGCCAAATCATGTACTGGAACTACACTTGGTTTTGTATTTGAAGGATTTTCGAGATTACCGTTGACCAGATATGAACTGCATCTCTAATGCGGTTGAACTTAAACTATGTTAGATATGGCCCCACCGTATCTCATCTGACTTCTCTGAGGCTCACAGAGATAAAGTAGCATGCCAGAATTCACAAGCCAAGACATAAGTGGCAGGGCCTGAATTCAAACTCACGCTGCCAGCTGGGCCTAAATGTGTAGCCTCTGCTCTTTATTGCATCCTCATTTATAAATCTATTGCCTGTGAAGAAATATATTTGAAAGAACATGCATAACAGAAATGAAGAAGAGGTGAGATGTGTTTTCCTTAATTAAGGACAAATCCAAGAACTGACATTCCCTTATCTGAAAAGTATCAGGGACACTATAACCCAGATTGTGTGGAAATACTAAAGTGGACAAAAGGATCATATCAGCACAATGCCGGAACAAGAGAGAGAACAAGGAAGGGCTAAAGGGCAAGGTAGGGACAGACTCACTCAAGTGCCATTTTGCTCTCTTTCCAACAAGAGTCTTCGAGTGAAGTGTGAAGAGCACTCACTATAAAGAAGGGAAATGATGTTCCAGGTGGTCAGGAAAAGTGAGGACACTTGACTATTTAAAGGAACTCATTCTTTCATCTCCAGACAACCTACAAACCACAGGCTGAAAGAGATGGCAGACGTGATTTCAGAGATGTTACTGGTTTTCTCTTTTATCTCAGGGGACTTTAAATACTGTCCCTCTGTCTGGAACAGTATATGAACCTTCTTACCCACCTGACCTTACCAGTTCCTCAGCAGAGATCACATCCCACCTGGGAAGTCTTTTTGGACCCTCAAGACTGCTTAGTGCCTTCCCACCTGCTCTCTCATGTGGTCTTCCTCTGAATGGCCCACCTGAGGGAAATAATACTGTTATCCCTACCCTCCGGGCACAGCTAGCTCCAGGCAATAATCTGGGCAGAGATTGGGTCTTGTTCACTATAGTCTCCCCAGTGCTCAGCCCAGTGCTGACACATCATAGTAATAATAGCAACAACCATAATAATTACGCCTAAGACACTGGCAGATCTTGCTTCATTGCACTTCACTCTATTGCACTTCACAGATGTTGCATTTTTTACAAATTACAAGGCAAGACCCTCCACTAGCAAAAAGATTATGACTCACTTTATTGCAATACTCACTTTATTACAGTGGTCTGGAACTAAACCCACAATGTCTCTGAGGTATGCCTGTACTGTATTAATTTCCTAAGGCTGTTGTAACAAAATACCACAAACTAGATGGCTTAAAATAACAGAAATTTCTTTTCACAGTTCTGGAAGCTGCAAGTCTGAAATCGAGGTGTCAGGAGGACCATGTTCCTTCTGAAATCTGTAGAGGATCCTCCCTTGTCTCTTCCTAGGTTCTGATGGTACCTGTCAATGTTTGGTGGTCCTTGGATTGCAGCTATATAACTCCAATCTCTGCCTCTCTCATCACATTGCATTCTCCTTGTGCCCTCACTTAGCATTTTCCTGTCCTTATAAGGACATCATCCATATTGGATTAGGGCCTGCCCTAAAGACCTCATTTTAACTTAATCACATCTGCAAAGACTCCATTTCCAAACAAGGTCACATTCATAGGTACCAAGGATTAGAACTGTAGTATATCTTTTGGAGGGACACAATTCGACCCAGAACAGATACACTGAGAGTTTACTCCGGGCAAAGATTGTTCGCAGTGTTTCACATGCATTAACCCATTTAATTCTTGTAACACCTTTGTGAGGTAGGCATGATTACCAGGCCCATTTGATAGACAAAGGAATTGAAATAATTTTCCCAAGTCCAAATTTCAAATAAATGCAGGAGGCAGAGCATTTCCTCTTCCTTTCTCCCAATTCCTCTCTCTCTTTCCTTTTCCTTCCTCTTCTTGAGTAATTAGAAAGCTAATTTGTGGAAATGGCTAAGATAGTGCTCCTCAAACTTTAACATGCCTACAGATCCCTGAGGATCTTGTTCAAGTGCAGATTCTGGACTCGGTAGGTCTGAGGTAAGAGCGGAGTTTCTGCCTTTCCAACCAGCTCCCAGGTACTTCTGCTGATGCGATCTGTAGACCATACTTGATTAGCAAGACCACTTGGTTCCCAGGTACTAGCCATAGCAGATCGACTTGGTCATTTTTAAAATGACGATTCTGATCTAGCATATGATCCAGCAATCCCTCTACTGGGTATTTACCCCAAAGACTTGAAAACCCATATCCGAAAAGATCTTTGCACGTCAATGTTCGTAGCAGCATCATTCACAGTGGTTAGGACTTGGAAGCAACTGAAATGTCCTATGATAGATGACTGGGTAAAGAAGCTGTGGTACATCTATATAATGGAATATTACTCAATATAGCCATTCGCACAACATGGATGGACCTCAAGATAATCATGCTAAGTGAAATAAGTCAGACAGAGAAAGCTGAAAATCACATGATATCACTTACATGAGATATAAACCTAAAAGCAACAAACGAGCAGGACACACAAACAGAGACTCATGGACAAGGACAATAGTGGTTACCAGAGGGTAGAGGGTGGGGGAGGGGGGAGGTAAACAGGTAAAGGGGTCAAATATATGGTGACAGAAAGAAATCTAACTATGGGAGGTGAACACAGTGTAAATATGTGTATATGCCTTACTGTTAAAACATTCAGCTGAAACTTACCAGATTTCGTTAACCAATGTCACCATAAAAAAAAATTAATTAATTTAAAAAATAATAAAATGACCAATGCTCAGAACTCATGTAGAACCTATTAACTCAGTCTCTGGGGTAGGACTTTTGAATTTGTATCTTAAGGAAGGTGATTCTGAAGGGCACCCTGATTTGTGAATTACTGGTCTAGACAAACTAAATGTTGATTTGAATTGGCCTGTTACAAAGTCTTTCCTGATCATATTGTAGCTAAGATGAAGACATTTCAGTTAAATAATGGTAATTAGGATATTCAAAATTGGTTGGGTAACTATTAAAAGTGTTACAAAAAAATATGTCGAGTCAGAGGCAGTCCCTTAAGTAAATGGTCTGACCTTGCCTTACACAAGATCTATATAAATAACTTACATGGAATCAGAAAAAGTATGCTTATTAGTTTTTGGATGGTAAAAAGCTGGGTGTGAAAACTCATATGTTACTAAAAGGAAATCAAGATTTAATAGGCTGATTCTGAGCAGTAGTCATAATAAGGTAAAGTCATCCAATCAGGTTTATAAAATGGGTTGTAGAAGTAAAGGATGAAGAAAACCTGGCTTGATAATTTTAATATAAAAAGAACCTAGAGAGTTTAATCACTAATTTAATATAAACCAACAGTAAAATGCAACTACCAAAATACTTCAAGAAATTTTCATCTATATTTCTAATAATATAGAAAGGCAACCAGAATGGAGGTGATGGCCTCAGGGTTCCCTTCCTCCCTGGTCAGAGCAGAGCTGGGGTGCCATGTTCCTCTTGGGGAGCCAAGTGTTAAGGGTGGCATTAGATTGTACCCAGTGGAGAAAGATCAGGTTGTCACAATGTGTAAGTAACGGTTCTGAGAGCACGGATGAAAACAATGGAAACTACCTTGGAATACAGAAGACAAAGGAACACTTGAACTCCATCTAAGAATACTTTTGAGCTTATCTGAAAGAGAATGACCTGGTTCTAAGTAGCTTCAAAGAGGCAGAAGCAGGATCAATGGATAGAAGTTGCAGGGAGGCGATATTTTAGTCAGTGTGTATGGAAGATATTCTCAGACTTGATCTGATGAAATGATACAATGAGATGCTTGATGAAAGATTCAACTCCATGTTCCTGAAAGTGTTCAAAGAGCCATATCATAGAAAGGAGTCTTTTCATTGTGTGGAAGGCTGGGCTTGATGGCCTCTGACATGCTTCCAGCTGAAAAGGGTTTAGTGATTTTGATAAAATTAGAAAAAGATGCCTTCATATATTATTAACATTTTGCCTCATCTCCTAGAAGGTTTTGTTTTCATTTCTTCTTTCTCAAAAACAGAAATTATGTCCTATTTAACATATTTTTTAAAGGTGGTTTGGTGTTGCTGAAAATAACATTTTGGCATGAGAAGAATATTCATAGTTTCATTTAATATATTAATTAAGCACCTATTATAGATAATAATTAATAATGATAATAGCTAAAACACATAGTGGTATGTACCAGTCACTGGTTTAACACATAGCCATTTAATCTTAGCCACAACCTAATAACTATGTGATGGCATTATCTCTATTTTTCAGACGAGGAAACTGACATTAAACAACTCCCCTGAGGTCACACAGCTAGAGAAGAACAGAGTCAGAATTCAAACTTAGGTAGCCTGGCTCAATGATTGCCACTATTAACCACTCTACTAACTACCTTTTTATGCTACATTATAAGATAGAGTCTCAGGTCGACTACACCTTAGGCACAATTCCTAGAACCGGAGGATGCTTTTAGAGGCTCACCAAAATGTTTTAGTTTCTTTTAAACTCAGAAGAAAAACAAATGAATGGAGGATGAAGAGATGTTTACTTTTTCCCCCATACCAGGAACAAAGAAAATTTTACGGTCTGTGAAAACCCATTTTGGTAGAAGAAGGCTCGTTAAGGCAAAATGTGTAGAGCTCATGAAAGTCAATATGTGGCCCTGACAGTTCTACCGGCAGGAATTTTCAAAAACACATTTCTTGGAAAAGGTGGCATTTTTTTCTCCCTCTCTTTCCCCACACCCTTCCATGTATAATCTCTGCCTTTTTTTTTTTTTTTTTTAATAGCTTGCCACCAAGTTCATCTGGTGGCTGGATAGAAAGCTGAGTCCCTTTCAACTTCTATCTACCAGCTGAGAACATGTGGACTAACTTGTGATTCTTTTCTTAGCAGCTTTAGAAAGGCAAACAAATGGCTATAATCACACTTTCAAAGAGGTAGTACTTTAACTTGGCCTTGTGATTAAATTGGTGGCCCTCTTTCTTTGAGGTAACATGAGGGGAAGGGAAGTGACTGAGAAGAAATCCAGGTACAGGCAAGAATACCATCAAAGGTATGGAGGCAGGGAGATAGGAGAAATATTAATCCAGCATGGGTGTGGGAAAAGATGAGTGTAGCAGGTCAGAAATGGTTTATTCAACCTCCTTGCTAGAAGAAATAGACCTCTAGAGAGTAGTGGAAGAAGGCAGTTAGGGCAAAAGAGTGCAAAATCCATTTTGTACTGGAGAAGACACTCTTATCCGGAAAGGAAAACATTTCCATAGAGGTTGTGAACAGAGCCTTGGGGTTGGAAGGCGTCCAAACGGCTTGTCATGAAAGTAACATTTACCCTGAACTGGTAGGTAAAAAGGAGGCATGACAGCTATTTTACAACACAGATGTAAAAGACTTCCTGGAAAAGGAAATAACATGGGCAAGGAAGAATATCTTCTAGGGAAATCTGATCTATTTATTGTGTAAAAGGTTCTAGGAAGAAGATTTGCAGATGTGAAAGACCCTAGAGCATACAGCTAAAAAGCTATATAGAGGCTGACAACTCAAAGAATTAGAAAAGATGAGAATTTTATAGCACAGACTTTAAAAATCTTTCTAACATTTTGCCGTACTCAGCTTTTCAATTTAATTAGCATACATTCACAGAAATTCCACGGGGGGGGGAGGAATGATGCTATTTGAGTTCAACTAACACTAAAGGCAAGTGTTTTTGACAGAATCATTTTCTTGGTAGTGGTACTTGCTCTTACACTGGAGCAAAAGTGGTCTCTACTTTAGCCCTGACCCTTCAGGCCCCACATTTTGAAGTAACTTCCTTGAAATTTTCTACGTCTCTTTAGGTTGAGGACCTGGACTGGGACCCACTTGGCCTTGTATTTATTTTCTCCTCTGTGGAGTGTTCTCTGACCTTCTGCCCCATGCCTTTGTAGTCAACCAGATGCCCCTACTGGCTCTGCAACTCATATCTGTTGAGTCCTTCCACCAGCCTTTTGTGTCCTGGCTCCAGTTCCAGAAGGGTGGCCTGAATTGCTCCTATCTAGGTTCTTCCATGAGATCACACTGGACTGGACTTAGAACCAACAGAATAGTGATGGGCAACTAAAAAAAAAAATTTTAATGCCTTTATCGAGAGATAATTCACATACCATATAATTCACCCACTTAAAGTGTACAACAAACACTTGCACAAAATATATTTGCCCTGCATATTGCAGATACATTCTTCACCTATATGTCAGGAATATTGAAATGAATGTGCAAATATAGGCAAAACTTGTTATTCCACAAGGGATAGAGCAGAAAGTCAATTGAATCTCTAAAAGACAGGACAGGATTTGTACAGCTACAGACAAGAAGTATGTTCTATTGTAATGAGTTAACTACAAATTAGAGTTGTTAAAATTGGTCCTTCAGAATCAGATAGCCCAGAGGGGTTATATCCTAGAGTATAGAACACACGCTTAGATTGACACATTCTTTTTCAATCTCTCCTTATAATATTGACAATGATGATGATAATTATAACTGAGTGACTACTGTGTGTAGGCACTACATTAAATGCTTTAAAAACATTAATTAATTCTTATAATACAGTATAAGGAAGTTATTACCTTCACCTTACAGATGATAAAACTGAGCTAAAGAGAGAAGGCAATATGACTAAGATTATAAATCCAGTAAGTGGCATAGGGTTCAAAGCTAGATCTGATTCTGGAGCCCTTGCTCTGGTTGCTTGTGCTTTTGGTGTCATATCTAAAAAACCATTGCCTAATCCAAGGTCGTGAAGCTTTACGTCTGTGTTTTATAGTTTCGGCTCTTTCATTTAGATCTTTGATCCATTTTTAGTTAATTTATGCATATGGTATGTGGTAGGGATTCAACTTTATTCTTTGAATGTGGATAGCTAGCTGTTCCCCCACATTTACTGAAAATACTATTCCTGCCCTAGTTGAATTGTAATGGCATCCTTTTCAAAAATCCACTGACCATAAATGAATGGGTTTTTTTTTGACTCTTGATTCTATTTCATTGATTGCCACGTCTCACTCAATACTTGGTCTTAATGTATGTCACAGCTGTAAAAGATAACTCAAAAAGATCCTAAGATCTGAGAGTAAAAATAAACATAATGAAAATGTAAAATGGAATCACTTTAACCAAGTGGCTAAATTATGAACATTATAAAGGCTGAGGCAACCTTCATTCTGGTGAATTAACATTTTATTATGAAATGATGACTTACTGACAATATTTTAAAATTTTATCCTGTTTGACTGCCATTTACAAAGCTATCCCAGGTTTCCTTTGGTTAGTATTTGCCTGTTTTTTTTTTAATCCATTCTATTTCTTTCTATTTTTTCTATTCTGCTCTTTTTGTTGTGCTTTTGAAAAACACACATGTTTGGATTTTGTTTTTTTATGCAGTTTAAGAAACCAAAGCATTAACTGAAAAGTTCATGACCTTGATTTTTTTTTGTAATTACTGATTTATTTGGATTTATTTTTCCCCTATTATTATTCTTATAAAGTATAGACTATTTATTTTGCTTTTTTTCATGTTTTCCTTCTCTTGGATTGATTAAAGTTTTTCTCATTCCATTTTTCTGCTCTTTATCAGTTTGGAGCATATACATTTAAGTTCTATTATTTTGGTGGTTTCCCTTGGAATTTTTACATACATACCTAAAATATAAATTTAATCAATATTTTTATTCTTTAAAAAGTATGACTCAAAATAGTCTCTAAGTTACATGCTATCATCTAGCCTTTTATTTACCTCTTACTATTTTTACTCCAAAAATGACACATTAATTTATATTTAGTACAGGTAATATTTATTTATATTTATCCACATGTATTTCTGTTGTTAGTGATTTATTGAACATTATAAATCTGACTCATTCATGAATTCTGACAAAGTTTCAGCTTTATTTCCTGTCCCCCATTCTCTCCTTTATTTCATTCTAGTAATCTGATAAGACATTAAATTGATCCTTCTGTGCTATCTGCCACATTTCAACCTTTATTTTCTACATATTACCTTTTTTCACTCTGAGCTGCAACTTTCTTCATAATATCTTCTAGTTCATCATTTCTCACAGAAAGAAACTGAATATATAAAGTACAATGGTACATCATACATCATAATTGAACTCTGTCAAGGAAAGAACGTCTTCCCTATTGAAAAGTTTTACAAGAGGTTTTCTGAGCCAAATTTTGAGGAGATTCCCAGAAGCAAAATCTCAACAGATTGAGAAAATGCTCCAGAGAATGGCAGTTTTCTAGTTCCTTTTCTGCAAACATAAGGAAGGTGTATGAAATCTATTGGTTGTAGATTAAAAAGGCAAGAGAAAGCAAAGCGGGAAAATCTCTAGGACTGAATAAATTACAAAATGGAAAAAACACATACTTCTTTTACATTGGTAGGTGCAAGATATTTAGTAACGAACATTTACTCACATAGAGGTGGCATGCAGGAAACAACAGAATAATGAGGGTTCTGTGGTCTTGTGTGCTCTGGTGCCTGTGGTTGTGCCTTCAAGGTATCTACAAAAAAAAATTACTCTGACATTTCAAAGGTATGTTATCCTAGATGCATGAGAAAAGTGGACAGGGCTCGCTTAAAGTAAAGAGTGACCTTTGCTGAGAAAACTAGATTGGCTACCCGCTGTGACTCGCTCAGTTAGGAATTTGCAGTCAGATCATCCTGTGTGGTTACTTCTGGTCACTGAGCTTGCCAGGCCTGCCATGCGCCCCCTTCCTTCCGCCCCTTCCCCCATATGAGAAGCCCAGGAAGCCAAACGACAACCTCTGCAGCTATTGGCCCCGAACAGTCAAGACCTGGTTGGTAGCTGCCAACTTTCCAATTTTTTGTTTTAGCTTCCAGCTGAGGACCTACCAAAGAAAGCCAAATATGCTTCCAAAACTAGTCACAGAAAACGACCACTTCTAGTTAGCCACATCTAGGTTCCATGCGTCAATAATCTCGAATCAGAGAATACCTAAATCCTTCCCTTTTTGTCACTGTACAGTTTATTCATCCCCGCCTGCCTTTGAGTCTCTGCCACACTCAAGCGATGATGGCTGACGCCCGTGCTATAGCGAGCTCCAAAGAAATGGCCTGTGATCATTTGGCTGGTTTTGGTTTCAGCACCACTTACGGCTACTCTGCTATTTGATGCTTCCACCTGCTTTTTATTTCAATTTTTTATTTTTCAGTTTTAGAAATCCCATTTAATTCTTTTTCAAAACTGCTTGGTTTATTTTTATATCTTCTTGTTCTTTTGCATCTTCTATCTCTGTCAGCGTATTAAACATTTTATCCAATGATTCTAATATCTGAAGTCTTTATGAGGCAGCTTTTATCATTTGTTGTTTCTGCTGTCTCTCATTCACGGTAGCTTATTTTCTTGAATGTTCCTTAATTCCTTTTTTAATATTATACGCTCAAGTATGTTGTGCTCTCTGTGAGAGTTGCCTAAGATCTGATCGAAGGGCATGTTTTCTAGGAAAACGTTTGTATTTGTTTCTTCTGGCACCTGGAAACATCCAAAGTTACTTAAATGAGGCTGTTGTGTCTGTCTCAGCCTGATAGTGATGCTCTGGCCTAGGAATGCCCGAGATACTCACCCAGGACACATTTCCTGTTAGCAAGCCCCATGGACACCTCCCCTACTACCACCAGGCCAGTGCTGTAGCTGGACCGACTTTGTGGTTTTCTTTATGACTACAGGACATACCTCAGCAGAACCAGTGAACTTTGAAGAACAAGATGTATTACTAACAGGTCCTAGAGGGTATACAAGACATGGCATGCCCAAGGACCACACAGTCAGGTTGTGGGTAGAGAGGGAGGGAGGAAGTACAGACCTGGGCTCTGCCTTTGTTAGGGTTTGAGGGTGGTGTGCCTAGGGTATCATAGACTCACTTTTTACTGGAAAATTTAAAGCTTAAGAGTAAGACTTAGCATGTGGGACCAGAGAAGAGGGGTCACGCAAGTGGTCAGTTGTCTAGGTTACCTAAGACTTTCTAAAAGGAGAAATTCATGCATGAGTGCGGGGGACCTGGTTCCTTATCTAGTTGTTTTACTAGTAATTGTGTCATAAAGCTAGCAATGTGTTTATTTGAGATGGATGACTTTGAAATTAATGACTTGGCAATCAAAAGCTTAATGTCAGACACTTACACTGCAATCAAAAGCTTAATGTCAGGCACTTACGTTACAGAATTTCTCCTTGGGAGTTTTCCTATCCACATTGCAGCATATGTACCTACCTCCCTTTAGAGAGCCCTGCATGAGAGTGAAATCCTATGTCATTTGTCTTGGTGCAAATTTAAGAATCAAATGTATTAGTAATAATATTTCAAACTGAATATGTAGTCAGACATTGACTGATCGGTATTTTCTAAATGCTTAGACAACTAAAAAATAATTATCCTTTAATAATAAGAAGTGATCACAATATATGGCAAGTATGTTTTAACATACATTACAGAACTTATGGCCCCTTTTTTAGAATGGAAAGTAAGTTTAAATGACTCCATAATTTTGCTAGCTGTAAACATACATATACACACATTTTAAAAACACATGGATTGCATAAATTATGAGTTGAGCCTCAAGAATTTAGTCTTCTGCCTCTTCCAAAATATTTCTTTAAATTATGTCACACATTTAAAGATAATTTCCCTGTGTTATGTTAGAGTCCAAATTTTTATAGAAATAGCATTGACTGGGTCCATATAAAATTTGTACCAGCTTTGTCTTTTTCTTGTTCCTGCTTGTCGTCTGTATTTCACAGCTCTAGTTCATTCAATATAGTAGTTATTGTTCTGGATTAGGCTGTATTAGAGACACAAAGATGAATAAAATAAGAGCTCATAGTTTAGTGAAGAATAATAAACAAAGAGAAGAAAAACAGACTATGCTATAACCCAGCAGCAAAGTTCTATGAAGCAAAAAAGAGGAAGAAATCATTAAAACTGAGGCTCAGGGAAAGGGTCACAGGAGAAAGTATCATTTTTGGTTTCCTGGAAAGCAAAAAAGAATTCGACAGGGGCTCAGTTTCCTGACAAAGATCCAATTTCTTTATCAATTAGGCCTGCAAAAGAGAGATCTGCCCTCACCCACTGGGGAGAATGAGACATGAGCCAGGGAAACTTGGGTTGGATTCAGTTGGCTAAATAGAGGTTTCCATAAATAAGAAAATTCCAACACTTAACTCCTAAGCTTTACTTCACTGTTTGACAGAAACTGTAGAGTGAGGACTTTGGGTTACATAGTATAAGTCAGTCTGGAGACTGAGTTCAAACATGTGGGCAAGTAATTGATAATTCAATCATGTTTACATAATGGAGCCCCAATACAGACTCGGAACACTTTTTAAATCAACACATCGAACACTTTAAATTAAAAAAAAAATTTATTTTAAAAACTCTGAACACTGAGGCTCAGGTGAGCATCTCTGGTTGGCAATATTGTGCATATTGTCTTACAGTGATCCCAGGATGGTAATGTATACTGTGACTCCACAGGAGAGAACAAAAACACATTTGATAGACACCCCCCCCCCCCCTGTTGGCATCCCCCCCACCCCCTGCCACACCACACACACACACACACACACACACACACACAACACACACTTTGGTCTACAGGTCTCTTTCTTGGCTGATTTTAATTTGTATCCTTTCCTTGTAATAATTTATAACCATGCATATAAGAGCTTTAAATGAGTTCAGTGAGTCTCCAGGTAAATTATAAACCTCAGGGTGGTTTTCAGCATACCCTGAAGTTATAGTTAGTGTCAGTAGTGAGGGCAATCTTACAGTCTGCTCTTAATATTGCAGTTGGCTGAAACTCCTTATACTTGTATCAGAAGTAAAGGTAGTCTTATGGGGAGGCTGTGCCCTCAAACTTTGCAGACTGACTAACTCTGGGCAAAGATTTACAAAAAGCCACCAGTTATTAGCTACAGAATATGTCTCAACAAAGTTCAAGAATCATTAGTGTGCAGGTTACTTTTTATGACAACAATGCATGACTTAAAAATAAATAAAAACAAAAAATGACTCCCCGTATATTGGGAATTTCAAAATCGCATATAGCTTACGGATCACTATAGACATTATATGGAACTTAGAAAATTCTGCAAAGTCAATGATAATAAAAATACTACCTAAACTTGTAGATGTAACTGAAGTAGCTTTTAGAGAAAAATTTAAACACATTGGGGGGGGGGGAAAAGCCTAACAATTAGTAACACCCAACTTAGGAGTTTTGAAAAAGAATACCAGAATTATCCTTAAAAAATGTAGGAAAAAGGAAATAATAAAGGTAGACAAAGAAACTAATAAAAAAAAACGCCAATAGATTATATTATGTAGTTTAAACTAACATAATCTTTTAAATGGAAATGTAGCTTAAAAATGTTTACTGCAAAGAAACTATGGATTGAAGAGGATATTAATAATGTAAACACAAGTGAATAACAACAAAATTGAAGAGCTGATATTTCTCACACTTTCTAGTACATGCTTTACAGAAGAAACTAAGTTCTCTTTAAACAACAAGCTAACAAACTTAGCTAGAAATAGATCATTTTGTAAACGAACCTTTGAAAATGTTTTCGTTGTCCCACAGTTTTAGTTGCTAAAATTACAGCAGTTTAATGACACCTTCTAAAAACTCTCATGGTTGCATTTTTGAAAACATGAAAAAAAATTTTGCTAACCTATTTTTTAAAATCTTCTAAATGAAGAGTTTTAGTGAGTTCTGTATCTATGTGTTAAATGGGGCAGTGTGTGTGTGTGGGGGGGTGGCGGGGGAATCCAATACCTTGCTATTAGTTTGCAGAACAACGCAGACATCAGAAAAGATGGAAACCTACTAGCCAGATTTTCAGCCAAACATTTGCGGAATTGGTGGACATGACAGAAAATGATTAGTAAGAGGAGTCAATGATGCATTTTTTCCCACTTGATCTAAAAATCTTGTCGTTATCTTTTCAGCTGTGCATACAATAAAAACTAAGTACTGAGACAAGTAAATCAGTGAAATAGAAGTGAGACTCCCAGAATAAATTCGTGGTTTTATGGTCAGTTGATTTTTGGCAAGATTGCCATGACAATTCAGCAGGAGCAAAAATAGATTTTCAACAAATGTGGTGAGACAACTGGCTACCCACATGCAAAGAATGAATTTGAATCCCTACCGCACATCACATACAAAAATTAAGTCAATATGGATCAAAGACCTAAATGAAAGAGCGAAAACTATAAAACTCTTAAAAATAAACATAGTTATAAAGCTTCATGACTTTGGATTAGGCAATGGTTTTTTAGATATGACACCAACATCACAAGCAACCAAAGAAAAATAATAGATAAATTGACTTCCCCAAATAAAATCTTCTGTGTTGCAAAGTCCACTATCAGAAGGTGGAAAGATAATTTACAGGATAAAAGTAAATATTTGTAAATTGTGTATCTAATAAGGGTGTAATACCCTGAATATATAAAGGATTCTTATTACTCAACAATAAAAAGTTATATAACTCAATTTAAAAATGATCAAAGCATTTGAATAGATATTTCTTCAAAGAAAATATGCAAATGACCAATAAATGACATGAAAAGATACTCAATAACATTAGTGATTAGGGAAATGTAAATCAAAACTACAATGAGGTATTGCTCACACACGCTAAGATAGCCATTATAAAAAGATGGAGAATAATAAGTGTTGCTGAGGGTATGGAGAATTTGTAACCTCATATCAGCACTGGTTGGATTTTAAAATGGTGTAGCCACTTTGGACACAGTCTGGAATTTTCTCAAATGTTTAAACAAAGTTAGACCTGGCAATTCCACTCTTAAGTGTATACCTAGAGAACTGAAAACAAATATCCACAATGAAAGTTTATAGACAAATCTTTATAGTAGTAGTAGTGATAATATCCAAAAAGTGGAAACAGCCCAAATGTTCATCAACTGATAAGGACGTAAGGAAAAGGTGGTATGTTCATATACAATAGGACAGGGATCCCCAATCCCTGGGTCATGGAGCGGTCTGTGGCTTGTTAGGAACCAGGCCGCACAGCAGGAGCGGCGGGCGAGCGAGTCAAGCTTCATCTGTATCGGTAGCCACTCCCAGGGCTAGCATCACCACTTCAGCTGCACCTCAGATCATGAGGCATTAGATTCTCATAGGAACACCGATCCCTGGTGTCAAATATGTTGGGGACCACTGCAATAGAATATTATTTGGCCATCAAAAGGAATGAAATACTGATACCTGCTACAACATGGATGAACCTTGAATGCATTATGCTCAGTGAAAGAAGCCAGTCACAGAGCCACATATTATTCAATTCTATTTATGTGAAATGTCCGGAAAGGCCATTCCATAAAGCCAGAAAACAGACTAGCGATTGCCAGAGGCTGGAGGAAGAAGGAAACGGAGAGCGACTACTTACAAGTGTGAGGTTTCTTTTGGAGGTGATGAAAATATTCTTAAATGAGGTAGTGGTAATGATCGCACAATTTTATGAATATACTAAGAAACACTGAATTGTATACTTTAAAGGGGTGAATTTTATGGTATGTAAAGTACATATCTCAATTTTAAAAAGATTAAAAGAAGATAAGTACTGTAACAAACTGAACTAGTCCTAAATTTTGTATTACAGTGTCACAGAGTCACAAATCATCTTTTTAAAAAGAAAAAAAGTGTATTTAATCATCTTGTTCTCATTAGCAATAGTTTTTATACTATTACTAAATAAAACGTAATTCAAAAGTACTTTGAAGATGATCGAACCTTTATTTTATCCTTTAAAATTTAATTCTGGACTGTTTAATATTGTTCATAAGCTATCAATGCAGCAGTACAGGGCTACAATTTCTAAATACATAAATATACATATATTTGAGATCAATGCACAGGGGTTATTATTGATGGGATACAATGGACAAAGGTTAGAGACCACTGTTTCATGTCTTGCTGGATAACGGGAAAAAATTCTCAGGGAAAATGACATAAAAAAATCAGCAAGAGGTACTGAGATATCAAATTCTAGTATATATATAAAGAATACTGAGGTCATTTGTGTATATGATTAAAATAAAAACAAATCTCGGGGTCTCTACTGGAAAGCTCTCTGAAGTTATACACATGATTTATGAACTTTAACTAACTTAAATCCTTCATCAGGTGACAGCAACTTGGTACTAAGCAAATTTCCATTTTGTGTTGCTCCACAGAAGAGGGTCACACCTTTTATGCTGTGTACTGAAAATATATCCTTCGAGAATAATAATGTTACGGTTCTGTCTTTAGTCATTTCCCTGACTGCCAGGCAACCACTGGCACGCTTTACCAGTTCAGCTGGTGCCATAGACACTGTCTAGCCCAGCGTCTAATTTCTTTTCCCAGCTTACCCTGGAAAAAGACAGTGGTGTCCCTGTAGTCGGTGATCTGTCTCTTCAGATGTTTGCCTGACCTCATTATTCAGAACACTCTATAAACGTAGTCTGCTACACAGCACTGAGTTTGTAAAGAAGGATACTCCCTTGAAACTGACAAAGCAAAATAGAATGATCTGTCTATCCAGCCTCGGAAAATATGGTTGCCAGATTGTTATTGCTTAAAAACAAACAAACAAACAAACAAACAAACAAACAAAAACACATGAGCAATGTTCTGGCTCCAACCGTCTGTTCCCAAAACCCTGTTGTGAACACTTTTATCGAAGAACCAAAAGCTGAGAGGAAAGCCTGCCCCTTTGCTGGCACATCTGCCCACTAGCTGTTCTTCAGGAAGTGCTTTATACTTTATAAGTGGTCACAAAGCTCAGAGGCAACACCTGCCTCCCACAGTGCCATCTAGTCGGCCTATTGATCAAATGTCGTTCCTTTCAGCAGGGTGACACTGTAGGAAGAACACCTAGATTATTGTGTTTGATTTCCAAGTCTTCTACTTACTGGCCTTGGGGTTGTCACTCGACTTCTCTGATCCTCGGTATTCTCTTTTATAAAATAGAAATAATGATAAGTAAGTATTGCATAGGGCTGTTGTGAGGCTGAAATAAACCTAAAAATAGCACAGACTCTGGCACATAGTAAGTACTCAGTGAATGTTAGATTTCTCTTTTGCATGCCAGGGATATAGGATCTGGGTGATTTCTCTTAATTATCCTACAAGTACTAGAGCTGACACTGTTGTTGCTTAATCAACAGGCAAATGGCCATGCACCCTTACTTTTGGTAGGAAACTCTGATTTTCTTTGGATGATGTTTGGGCTCTGATGCTCCTGAAGGCAGAACCTGACACAAGAGTAGTGTGCAGGTGTTTATTTGGAAGGTGAGCCAGGAATCAGGAAAGAGGGTTTGGGGAGAGTGGGACAGAGAAGGAAGAAAATCCAACTGAAACGTACATTATTCAGATCACTGATGTGGGCAATGGAGTTGGAGTCTATCACCTTTTAAAAGGTATGCAGAATGCCTCTCGAAGAATGGGATGCAGGAGCATTTCTCCAGTGGTTCTGTCCTGCACTAGTTAAAGATTGGGTGTTAGCCTCCCCACCTTTGCAAGCTACCCATGTCCTCCAACTAATTGAACACACCCACGGGTGCCTGCAGTTTTGGAGAAGCCTAGGAGAGAAAGCAAGGTTGTATGCCTGAAGCAAGAGGCTGTCAAGGAGAATTAAGTCAAGGTCTATGTGGAACTGCCCATCCCAGCCAGGACTGGCTAGATAATTTGCAGGCCCCAGTGCAAAATGAATTTCAAGAGAGCAACAGAAGAGCATTAAACCAAACATACAGCCCATCTAAATGAGGAGCCCGATACAACTACACAGGTCTCAAGCCCCATGAAGCCAGCCCTGACCCCAGCTAGAATTAGAGACAAGGTCAAAGCAATGTGAGTGGGGCACCACAGACATCGGATACAAGTGGTAATGTACGCAACGTGAAAGATTGAACTAAAATTGGTGTAAGCTCATTATGGTGATCGCATTCCTTCTACAGCGATTGGCTTAAGGACGGCCAATAAGATGTAAGGGTATTAAAGGATAACACTAAAGGGTGTTGGGCAGAGGGAGGGAGACAAGCAAAGCAAAACCGTTTCTGCTCTTTCCTCTCTCCTTTCTCTCAGAGACTCTGTGTTGTGAGGATATAATGCTGGGAGCTGCAGCAGCCATCTTGTAGCTATGAGGAGACACTGTTGCCACGCTGAGGACTTTGGGGCGATTTTGGGGCTTACCCTGGGACCACTACTTTGGGACTTCCTGCTCAGTAACAATAAATGTCCTATGGGTAAATTCTCCAGCAGCCAGAAGCATTCCTAACTTACATAACTCCTATGGACGTATCTTCTCTTTGGGCCCGCATTTCCCAAGTTCTTTGAAGCAGAGCAAAAGCTGTTATCTATAGGCTATGCTTTGATCAGGCCAGGGTAGACAAAGAAAGAAATGAGTGCTCGTTTGCCATTAACTAAGTAGAGAAAAACTACCTCCATTTTACCTTCCCTTTCTGCATGACTTGCATTATTTGCCTTGGTTACTTTCCAACTTTTACTCACTGGGTGGGGTGGTAAGAAGAGAAACAACAGTTGGTTCCCTCATACCCATACTAGTGGAGACTTAAGCAATATCAGATTTTCTTTTTTAGGATGAAGCAGCTTCAAATTTGAAGAGGACATTGTTGTAACTGTCTGCCTTGATTCTCCCCATCTGTTAGTGTATTCCTTTTATTTGGAGATCTATCCAGCCTCTTTGCTTGCAATCTTGGTGAGACTTTAGAGTCAAGGTGCCTGGCCCTCCCTTGACAAAGGTCTGGGCACCTAACTCAGAGGCCAATTGGACTGTCTATCCAGAAAATTTCAATCCCTGAATGGATTAATCCTTGCTGTTTAGATTCTGGGTGGTCCATGGTTCCTGTCTTTGCTGAAGCTCATCCTTAGATTCTGTGAGCTATTCCGTATTCCTCATATACATACATACATACATACATACATACATACATACATACATACATACACACACACATACATACATTATTAGCTACAATTTCTACTGCATGCCACCAAAGAATCAAAGAACCCAAACTTCAAACCTAAAATTTAAATGAAATGAAAGCCCCAAATACATCATTATTTAGCTGCTTATAAATGAACTCCTTTACTTTCATGCATTCTCTCACATTAATTGAGGGCCTATGTAGTAACCCAGTCGCAAAACTGGTCCCAATTTTCCTCCCTCCTGGATGTCCATGCACTTTGCAATATGACTTTGTTGCTCCTCCCATCAAGAGATAGTCTATTTTCCAATTCCCTTGAATACAAGTTGGCCTTGTGATTTTCTCTAGACACCAGACAGGGGTGAGAGTAATGATGCATCTGTTCTAAGCCTAGGCCTCAAGAGGTTTGCCTGCTTCTAGTCTATATCCTGGAACCCTGCGACTGCCATGTGAACAAGTCCAGGCTAACTTGCTGAAGAATGAGAGACCACATGAAGCAGACCTGATTCATTTCAACCAGGTCCATCCTAGACCGTATGCTGCTGAAACCCAAATCTATGAATAACCCAGCCAAAAATCAGAACAGCTGCCTAGAAATGTACCATAGCTGACTGCAAATGTATGAGTGAGTCTAGACACAACTTGAAGAACCATTCAGATAATTAATAGATTCTTGAGCAATAATAAATGATCATTGTTTTAAACCCACTGAATTTTGGATAGTTTGTTATACAGCCATAGCTGATTGATATAGCCTGTAGAATATAAGGCTCTAGACTAGTATTCTACCAATTATTATTATGTGCTTAATAACAGCCTAGCACTGTGCTCATACATGATCGCTTACTGAGATTCTCATGGTGATCCCATAGATTGTTTGTTTATTTATTTTAAAAATAATGTTGCCCTCTCTACCTGCATATTTTAGAGAGGAAAAGCTTCCTATAACTATACTGTATAAATGGTAATTGGGAAATTTGTACTAGAATGTTTGTTCTATTACTGGCATTAGCCTGGTCCATCCTATTTCCAAAATCAGAAGGAGACTGTTTTAAGCAAAGTGTTGTGAGATGTTACTGTGGACTTTGGCAGAGACTTTCCTACCATCTCTCTCCCTTTTTCCTCTAGCACAGCGCCTAGTGCATATTTGAAGAACTGAATCAAATGATTAAATCTGCCGGTGCAAAACTGGTGGTTGTAGTCAAGACTGGTGTAACCTCAGGTTTCTAAGCCAAACCACGAAATGACCCTAACCCGACATACTCAGAAAGCTTGAGTCAGTTCTAGGATCACTTTTGGAAAATTCTGAAACTGACTAACCATTTAGAGCTCATGTATAACAGAGGATCTGTTAGGTTTCAAAGAGGCAATTCATTCCACCAACTAGAAGGAGAGATTTGGTAATGGGTATGTATGATTTTCTCAGGCTTCAAATTTAACTTTTGAAAGATGCATTCTAACCCTGGACATAAGGCCAGTGGTCTGTTTGGCATAGTGGTTTCCTTAAGTAGATGAAAAACATAAATATACTTAACATATATCCATCATTTCTATTGCACAAAAATTTTTCTGACAAAATATCATTAGTAATTAATTTTTAAAATTTTATTAAATTTATCGGAGTGACATTGGTTAATAAAATTACATAGGTTTCAAGTGTACAATTCTATAATATGTCATCTGTATTTTGCATTGTGTGTTTATGTTGCATTTTGGGTTCCAACAGAATCTAGAAGATGTTTTTTCTGACTCATTGGCAAAAAGATTTCTTTCAACCACAGTGAAAAATCTTGTAAGACAGGTTTTCCAGTGAACAAATATATTTTGATAGTGGCTCTGGTTATAACACAAAACAAGCTCTGGGTTTCCTAACAATTTATATTTCTCTGCACGATGTAGTGACAGAACGATCCTTCCAAAGACCTATAGGAAAACAAAAACAAAAAGTACTTAAGGATGTCCATTAAACACCGCCAATTTAATTGTTAGCAAAATGTATTCCTCTTTTAGATATAGGAGGTGA
This sequence comes from Eonycteris spelaea, assembly GCA_003508835.1. Classification (NCBI taxonomy): domain Eukaryota; kingdom Metazoa; phylum Chordata; class Mammalia; order Chiroptera; family Pteropodidae; genus Eonycteris; species Eonycteris spelaea. Next base: position 1,397,670 of record PUFA01000162.1, read on the forward strand.
GTTACTCCAATACCACATAATTTAAGAAGTTTTGGCAGAGTAAACAGTGGTTTTCCATTTGTCCATGCTATTTCTGATTTGTCAGACAAAATTTTAATTTATCAATGATTATTTCAAAATGTCCTTTCCCTGAAAGAAGGAACAAATCAAAACTATATAGAAAACAAACTTCATAGAGTAAAATACACTTTGGGGGCATAAGGAGAAATGGGAAATATAATTAGCAATGATGAAATTATCAAAAAAACAACCATTTATTTTATTTTTGTGAAATTGGCCTGTAATGGGATGCTTCCACATTAGCAGGCCTAAGTATTCACTATGCCTATTTAGAACTTGTTGTTTCATATTTTGTTTTGTTTCATATTGAGCAACAATAAGACAAACTTGAGGCTTTGCAATATAGCCCCAAGAAACTCAAATTGCTTAACTCTCCCAGAACTCAGGTTTCAAACTAGAATAATTAATTAAGCGGTGGTGGGGAGGTGGGGAGGGGGAGCTAAATCTCTTCCCAATCCAAATTACAACATTAGCTGATTATTGATCTCGGATTTCAAATGTTAAAGACAGAGTTTATTCTCACCTCTTGTAACTGGTTTTGTGTTACTGTTTAAGCTTCAGATTGTAAACTTGTGGGTGCTAAGAGTCTTGGCCATTGTGATTTTGTATGTTGTTGTCTTATTCTGCCTCGTCATAGTAGTTTGTCTACTTTTCATCCTAACAAGCAGTCCTTGTTTTATTTGTCCTTGGGTTTTTTCTCAAGCTTTGTTGAAGTGAAAAACAAAACAAAACAAAACAAAACAAAACAAAACACCTTCTTATTTCTTCTCTGAAGGAATAAAATTTCTTTAAATTATTTCTAAGTGGGTCAAGTGCATTTTAGAAACTTCTTTATTTCATCTCCACGTGCTACCCTTTCAGAGGACACGAAATAAGAAAAGAGAGAGATGAGGAGAGTGTTCTTGGTTCTCCCTTTCTGAGAAGCTTCTAGCTCTTGGAACATTTATTTCAATTTAATCCATTTATAAATAAACTTTTATTGTTCAGTACCTATAAATACTGGGGTAAATGGTGAGATTCCAAAGAGGATATTCTCAAAATCCTCAAAGAAATAAAATTAAGTGGGAATAAAAGCCACAAAACAAGAAAAAGTTTGAAACTAGAACTTGCAAGAACTAGAATCAACTAGAAATGTAAAAATAAAAAATACAGTTATTGAAATAAAAAATATAACAGATGAACTTCACAGCAGCTTCTTTACTGCTAAAGAGTGAATGAGTAAACTGAAAGGTCAGACAAAATTTATCTACTAGAACACAGCTCATAGAGATAGAGAGAGTAAAAATATAGAAAACTTCAAAGAGGACACATCCAGACTGTTCGGTATATTTAATAGAGTGTCAGAAACAAAGAATCAAAGGAATGTGAGGAAATAATATTGAGTCAATACTAGCAAGAACATCCAAAACTGAAGGGGAAAAAAAATGAGCCCTCAAGTGGAAAATTTCCACTAAGTGTAGTTTAGATATATCATGTAAAATTCCACAGCATCAGGGATAAAGAGTACATTCTAAAAGCTATCAGAGGGACTGCCAAAACTATCAGAGGGAAAAGGCATATTATGCACAAGGAATGAGAATGAGATTATTAGCAACACTAGAGGTCAGAAGTCAATGTGCTAAAGGGAAGTAATTTTGGACCCAGAATTCCATATCTAGACAAATTATCATCCAATTGTAAAGACAAAATAAACACACATTGGGATATACAAATACTTAGAAAGTTTATTAACCAAAGATTCTCTCTGAAAGAACTACACTTAGATATACGCCAGCAAGAAAGGGTGAATCTAAAGGAAGGATGCAAAAAGTCACAGTGAAAAAATAAATTATTAAAAATATGGTGCTGAATCAAAATAAATAATAAGTTTTAAAAATTACGTGTTTAGAAACATGCTAGAGCCAAATTTTCGGACTAGTAATATGGGAGTTGAGAAAGAATGTAGAGAGAAGTAAATGTAATTAGTGTCTTACCTTTTATGTTTGGAGGATAGCAAGACTGATTACATTTAGACTTTATTGAAAGTCTAAATTTAATTATATGTTTAAGTATTTAAAAGTAACCACTTATACACACACATGCACGCACATATATAAAACAGTAGACAGGGAAATGTGGGAAAAGAAAATGCAGTCAATACAAAAAAAGGCAGGACTTGAAAAGAAGTCCTCACCGCACTTCCTTTTCATGCTGAATTAAATGCTCACGTATTTCTATAATATCTCAAAATTTATTTTTGAAAACTTCTAGGATATAAATAATGAAAATGAAAACAACAACAACAACAACAACAACAAAACAACCAACAAAACAACCATTCTGCCTTGCTAGATCCTCATCCCCTTGACTTTTCAGCAGCCCAACTCTGCCATTCCTCTGCCCTGCATAGAGATACTACCTATTTTCTATGTCAGTATCTGGGCCACAGGTTACTTAATGGGGGAAAAAAATCACAAAATAAATCAACTGCTTTCACTCCAAATTCCATTGACCTTCTTGGTCTTGTTTCCTATTAGAGCATAAACGTGTGAAATCTGTGGGCTTTGGTTTCACAAGTCGCTTAACATTCATGAACCTTAGATTTAGAACGATAGAATGATGTAGTTCTTGGCCCTTCCCATGAATGCAGAGCCCTCAGTATTCCACAGTTATTTTGGCCTGTCAGGACTTCTTACAGCTCCAGTCACTTGTTTGTTAGGTGTATTAGTTATCTATTGCTACATAACCCATGATCCCCAAACCTTAGCAACTTAAAATGAAAATCTTTTCTCATAACTTCTGTGTGTCAGGAATCTGGATGCTTTTGGCTCAGGGTCTCTCACAGGTTTTCTGGAAACTGCAGTTATCTTAATGCTCAACTGAGGAAGTTCTATTTCTATGCTCACTTGTGTGCTTAAAAACAAGCTTCAGGTTCTTGTTAGCTGTTGGCTGGAGATATTATTTCCTTGCCACCTGGGTCTCTGCACAGGCTGCACACGGTATGGTAGCTGGCTTCTCCCAGAGTGAAAAATCCTAGAGGAGGAAAAGGAGGGGGGAGGCTGGGAGGGAGGGAAGGAGAAGAGAGAGAGAGAGAGAGAGAGAGAGAGAGAGAGAGAGAGAGAGAGAGAGAGAGAGAGAGTCTCTCAAAAATGACATCCCATTATTTTTTTTAGAGGCAAGTCATTAGGTGTAGCATACACTCAAGGGGAAATGATCACACAAAGGCATGAAAACCAGGAGTTATGCTGGAGTGTACCCCAACAAGGCTCTTCATTACTGAAACATCATTGAACAAACTGGTGCCATCTTTGGGGCTGCCTAACAAGCCAGGCAAACCTAAGCATGTCTGGGGAAAGGTAGCAGAAAGAAAGCCAGCAAACAGACTCTTCCCTAAAACCTCATGTACCCCTGAAAATAATGACCAGAACATACAGGAGTGCCAGGATATGGATATAAATGTGAATGCTTCCATGTTAAAAACTGAAGTTCCAACCTAACAAGGTGAGTGAGGTAAATAACCAATAGGGAAGGGAATATTCAAGGCAGTTGTCTTGAAGGCAGATCAGCTGTAGACTTTTAGGTTAGATGGAACTAATGACGGAAGAGAGCTAAGGCATGCTTATCCATACTTTTCCTGAGTTCGGTGAGCATATTTATGACCATTACTTTGAACTCTTTATTAGGTGTATTACTTATATCCATTTCATTATTGTTATTTTTCTGCAGGGTTATCATGTTCTTTCCTTTAGAGTACACTCTTCTATTTCCTCATCGTGCTTGTCTTTCTGTGTTTGATCCTTTCTATTAGCTAAAACAGCCACCTCACCCAGTCTTAAAGGAGTGGCTTTGCTAATGCAGTGAGCCTTATGGCTCAACCTAGCCCCAGCTCTTTGTTGTTCCTGGCACATTTACAGTTGTCTGAGTAGCCTGATTCATTCTTGATAGGTCCTAGTTGCCAAGGTGGTGCCACGCCCTGGCAGTGTTCCAAAGGGTGGCATATTAGTCAGCATCTAGTGATTGGATGCCACGCTGATTGGAAGCCAGACCCTTACACAGCAGCTTTTAAAGTGGGCAAATATGTACAGTCCTGTGGAACCACAGTGACTCCTGCTGGCCACCAGACCTGGCAATTTGGAAGTGTCCCTTTGGGGATAGTTGCAAAAAACTGGGGCTCCAGATGAGTGTAGAAGCTCATTTCTGGAAGAAACCAGTGAGCTGTAGTGAGGCCAAGGGAGAATGCAAAGATGGCACTCCCCACCCACATTTCATGAGAGCTCTTCTGTAGCCTCTAGACATGTGGTAAACCTGAAGTCTGCCTCTCAGGGTGAGGCTCCCTGACTAGTAAATGGGCCTTTTTCATAGGCAGAGTTGGGGATATATTTTACTTGGCTGTCCGAGCTGTACCCTGGGTGTGGCAGCCTACGAAGAACTGTCTCTCTCATCGTTTCAGTCCTATAGGGACCGGAAACACAGTTCCCTCAGCCACCAGAGCCAGGTGCTCAAGGGGTGTCCCTGTGTGGACTGCACATGACCATTGGCTTCAGCCAGGCCATAGGCGAGTCTGGGGACCAGTTTTAGTGGGGCCCCTAGGCAGTCCGGGACCAAGGCACACCTACCTGCTTGAGCCCCTCCCATTTCCCATGAGATGAGGACTAGGTAATACTAGGGCCTCCAGCATTCTGCAAGCTAGCTGACAATGCCACACAGCCATTCTGACTAGTTCCCTTTTCTATTGTCATCCTAAGAAATGTCCAACCTGTGGAGAATTTTCCTAAGAGTTTGTTTGAGCCAAATTGACTCGAACAAGATCTCAAATGCTGTGAGAGTGCGCTTCACAGTTTTTATACATTTGGAATTAAGGAGGGAACCCGAGGAAGACAGGGAAAGCTCTGGGATTGGATTAGAGGGTAGTTAACAAGACTGTGATCCCTCAAGGGTGGTTTCACCTCAGAGAGGTCGGGAAAGAGGGTGACTTCTGGCTTTTCAAAGGCGTGTTAACCTAGATGCATAAGAACGATGGACAGACTTAAAGAAAAAATAACATTCTATAGGTCTGGGATGTGACTGCCCACCACGGCAGAACCTGTCCAGTTAGGAATTTATGATCAGTGCCCTGTGTGCTTACTTTCCATCACTAAACTTGTCAAGTTTATGACAGAGCCTTTTTCTTGTTCACACTAGCCTGTGATATTATCGCCCTCATAAGAATATGAAGCTAGTACTTCAAGCTGGATTTAAAGCTTCTTGGTCATCTGCAGAAAAGACTATGAGATGTCAGAAGTTGATTGGATGAAACTGGTTTAGATTAAACCTTTGACTTTTTTAAATTTGTCTGATCATTTCTAACATGGGTAGGATTCATGATTTTGAACTGGATCCCATAAATATTCAGTTCATTTGGATCCTGAAGCCATTAATATTAACCAATTGTTATAAAGCAACTTTTCCAGAAAAAATTAGTATAGATCCAGATTGGTAATGAGCTTGATGCTTCAATTATATTGATCTCTGAACAGCCAGCTACCTCTCCACACGTCTCCACAGTTAAATTGTATGAAAGTTCCATTAATTTCTCCTTATCACTAAATAATTAGTCTTCAAGAATGAATCTGAGCCTCATTCAGCTTCTCTGTACCAAGGAATTTTGAACTAAGCTGTCCTCTCTTGTCTTTTACTGAAATAAGGAGAAGAAATTCTCTGCCATTTAACTTTGAGGGTATAAAAGTAGAGCAAAAATGAAACACGGGCTATGCCACGTATACAGTTCTTTCATGTGAGACAGTTTGATATGAGACCATAGCTCAGGGATCACTAAATAATCATAAAATAAACCAGCCTCAGAGAACCTGTTTTCCAGGTCTACCAGCCACAGGTTCCCAAGCAGAGAATTCCCTAATCTGTTTTATTTATGTAGGAAAATGCTTCCAGTCCCATTGTTTTCCTGCTGCACTCACCAGCCAGAATTATCTCTTGGTTATCTTGACAATGAAAACTAATTCCTGCATAATCACTCTTTTACTGCTTATAGAGAACCTAGAGGCTTTTAAACATTCCACCATCAGCATTCATCTCATCTCACGGTGGTGTGACTACTAGTGTCTTTCTCCTATTAGATTTTTTGGACTTTTTGGCCAGAGTCTTTGTGTTCGTGATGTTTTACTTTCAGTGCTTAGCTTGGGGCTGGCCCGCAGTGATTGCTCAGTAAACAGGATTTTCCTAAATACAACCAACCCCGTGCATTCTAGTGTCCTTACCTCAAATGTCCTCCTCATTCCCCCTGTACCTACTTACATGTCCAATTTGACCTCTCTTCAAGGCCCAACTCCAGTCTCACTTTTTTTTCAGGAAGACTTAACTGCTCCACCCCTTAGTAATAGCCCTCTTTTTTGGTGTCTGTCACCACTTATCCCTTGTTTTATTATTTTCTTTATCAAGGGCTACAATTAGGGTATGTGGCAGCTTTGGGCAGATTAGAAAAAAGTGCTCTCTTTGGGGAAGTGCACCCTGAGGTGCACTAGGGCACATGGCTTTGGGGCAGAAAACAGTTTAATCTCAGCCCTTGTTCATTCTGGTAATGTTGTGGTTCACTCAAATCTAAGACCCACGGAGCCAATTGAGATGAATTGTGAGCCTTTATTAGCCGGCCGGGGACTGACTCTCTACCAGCAGGGTTAGAAGAGATCAGCCCCGAGCTTCCATTAGAGGCAGTTTATATAGCCTAGAACAAGTAAACAGATTATAGAAGCAGAAGTTGACCGTTAGCAGATCTGGTTAATATCAATCAAACAAGCAGATTACAGACAGAAGTTGGCCGTTAGCATATCTTTGAGCAGATTACCACACCCTGGTTAACAGTTGGCCATTAGCATATCCTTGATCAGATTACCCTGGTTAACAGCATCTCCTTGATCAGATAGATTACCACACACTGGTGAACAGAATCAGAAGCAAATATTTAATATTGGCTTACTGGAAAATTGTCCACCCATAACAGGAGCTTTGTGTCCTTTTGCAGTGAACCAGTGAATAGCCACAGGAGGCAGCCCTGACACAGAGCCTCCTTCCTGAACTGGACATACCCAGGGCAGAGACTTTGTTTGACACCCTCCCCCCTTTTAAGTTTGCTTGTTTTGTTTTAAGCCTCTTTTTACATAACAAGCCATTTATCCACCATATTCTCCACTACGTGATAAATGTTGTTGTAGTTGCTGGTTGTTATATGATTTGCTGATTCTTGGTAGTTACTAGATTTCTATTAACTAGGATAGTTAAATGAAATACTGACATTATTCCCCAAACAGAGACAAAATTATTGTGAAGCAAGTATGCCTAATTGTTTTTAGTCATATGACATAATTCACATAACATAAAATTCATACCTTTAAAGTGTACAATTCTATGGCTTTTAGTATATTCATAGAGTTATGGAACCATTATCACCATAAAACTTTAGACTATTTCCTACCCTAAAAGAAACCTCATATCCATTAACGTTCACTCTCCTTTCTCCTCCCCTTCTAGCCTCTGGCAACCACTAATCTTTCTGAAATTTTCTCTATGGATTTGTCTTCTGAATGTTTCATATAAGTGCAATCATATAGTCAATGTGTGATCTTTTGTGACTGGCCTCTTCACTTATAATGATTTCAAGATTGATAAACATTGTAGCATACTTAAGTACTTCATTTCTTTGGAGGTAAATTATAGTCCATTGTATGAAGTAGCACATTTTGTCTATTTACCAGTTGATAGATATTTGGGTTGTTTCCACCTTTTGGCCATAATGAAAATGCTGCTACAAACATTTATGTATGAGTTTTATGTAGACACGTTTTCAATTCTTTCAGGTATATACCCTAGGAGTGGAATTGCTGGGTCACAGGTTAATTCTACATTTATGTTTTTTTTGAGGAATTTCCAAACTGTTTTCCCAAAGTGACTGCACAATTTTACAAGCTAACCAGCAATGAGGGTTCTGATTGCTGTACATCTTCACCTAAGCTTACTGTTGTCTTTTTAATTATAGCCACCTTAGTGTTTGTAAAGTGGTATTTATTTCATTGTGGTTTTCATTTGCATTTCCCAAATGACTAGTGCTGTTGAGCATCTTTTCGTGAACAAACAGACTGCAGGTGGTGCAAGGATGCAGCAAGGCCTCAGAAACAGCTAGAGCCCGGATCACAGATGTACCCAAGACTCCCTCCCTCTCTCTTCCCATCACTTGCTCTGCTTCTCTCTATAGGTGACCTAAGCTTCCCTCTCTCGCTGCAGACCAACTTCTTCCATGAGACTGCTGCCAGCTCTTGCCACCAAAGAGAGCCTGACTCTCTTTCTCAGGGAGCTCTGATTTATTTGCCTTGGGTCAGGCACTCAGGACCAGACAGACCAGGCAGCAGTGACAGGAAATTGAGGTAAGGTAAAAACATGGCCCTCCCAATGGAACCCCATGACTGGAATGACAAAGAAGGAGAGTAACTCCTGTTGATGCAAGAAACATCCAAACTTGTAGAGAATTTGTATGAGTTTATTTGAGCCAAGCTGATGACATATACTTGAGAGCCAGATCTCCAATGCTTCGCAGAATAATAGTTTTGTAGCTTCTTTTTTTTTGCATTTGAAATTTAGGAGGGGATGTAAGGAAGATTGGAGAAAGCAAGGTGGGGATTAGGTTATAAGATAGTTAACAAGATAATATGCTCTCTTGAGGGTAAACACCCCCTTCGAGGGGTATTACTTCTGGCATTTCAAAGGTGTGTTAACCTAGATACACAAGAACAATAGACTTAAGGCAAAAATAAACCTTTTATTAAAAAGTTATATGTCTATAGCATGTCTACCCACCATGTCTGCCGGGTTAGGAATTTATCAGATCACTCTGTGAAGTTACTTTCTATAGATGCCCCACCCTTTTTATCCACATTCTCTTGAAAAATCAAACTATTTGGCAGCTTTGGGCCTGGATCCCCACAGAGAGACCGGAGGAAGCTGCTGTTGAGGAGGGATTGCTACTTTAATCAGAATGTTTATGTTCCAGTTCACAGGCACCACCATTCTGCTCCCTGACCTCTGCAGGCAAGTGAGTTTCGTAACCCCTGATTTAAATTATTTTGATCACTAGTCATTAATTGTCTCTGAGGAAGCATATATCAAGTAACTAAATCATAGTTTCCATTCATGTGGCCTTGCTGACCTACAAGGTGATAGGGCATGAATGGGGATTTGTTTCAAAGTTGAATAAAACAAAAATCTTGTCCACAGGCACTTACGGTTTATGGTCATTTTACTTTCAGCCTCTTGCATGACATCTAGGGAGACTATAAAGACAAAGTAAATTCTCTTTGCAAATCCAGAAGTGTCTGTATTAATTGTCTGGCTCTCCTCTCAAAGTAGGCAATTCCTAATTAGTTTTAACTATGTACTCCTAAAGGATTATATTTATGCTTTTCTGTAGTTTCTTAACCAATTGTCATCAAAAATGTTTTTAGCTTGAAGTACTCAAAACAATGCTGATTCCAATCTAAGACTATCTGGTGATTATCTTACTCTAACTGATTGCAAGAAGTTTATAATTTAACCCTCGTACATTAATTAACCCAAGTGAAGGGTAGCACTCTGTGATACTTCAACTCAGTTCCTTAAGGCCCAAGAGGCCAACGTATTGGGCTATTTTACCCAATGACCATCTGAGGTGGATATTGTGTTACACTACCCAGATTCCCCTTCAGGAGTGAAGGGTTCATCCCCTCAGCTGCTGTGAGTGCTGTTGGAAGATGGTCTTCAGCTGTCAACACTATTTGAACTGCCTCACCCAGGTCATACCTCCTCCAAGGCATGACAACATCGAAAGAATGATCATTTGAGGATATAAAATTTTGGCCCCCTTGTCCCAAAGTGTGATATCTAAAAGGGCCACCCCAGCCTCAGAGCTCCTTGTGAGGCTGCCTGAGGTCTTCATTGGCATTATGTCTCAGTTCAACCTCTGCCTAATCTTGCTTCCTGCCTGTCCCTTCCATAGGTCTTGATCTCAAACACTCCCTAGTCACCCCTGTACCCTAATCTCCATCTCAGAGTCAGCTTTGCAGGAGCCCAGACTGGAAACTGCTATGAACAGGGTGATTATGGAATGAGGATGGTATTTCAGAGAAGAGGATGGTATTTCAGAGAAGAGGAAGCCAGGATAGCTGTAGTGAAGGGCTTCTACTTGGGAACAGAAATTAGAAAGTGTGAAATGTTTGAACATCCAGCAGACAAGTTTCCATTGATTCTCAACCACAACTTCTGAAGGCAGAAACCAGAAACTCTTCTCCTACTTCTTGTTGAAATACTCATGAACACAAAGAGAGGAGATGAAAAAGTTATAGTGGCATTAGAAACTAGAAATGTTGCTCAGCCGTCTCCCAGATCTGTGTATCAAAACCTCAAATGAGAAGCCCAGAGACAAAACAGATGTGCTCTAAGTAGGGGAAGGTGGGAAGGGTAAATATGGGCAGAACTACAGACTGCTAGAGGTTATTCTCCTTGGGGTGATCAATTTTGAAGACCAGAAACCATATCTCAGAAGAACTAGGGCTCTAACCCTTAGAATACACAGATTCAGAATAAAAGCAAATAGCAAGCTAACAGAAAGATGAGCTAGGTGGTTAGCATATCCAGTCTTCCAGTTTAAGAAGCAAATGGAAGGTTCTAACATTTCTAATCATTTCTAATCATTTCTCCATGATTATAAACACTCATCAGAACTGAATAGAGCTCTCCCTTTTTAAGGATAATCAATATTTTAAAACAAATGTGTGTGTGGTGGAGGGGGAAGGGTGGGGTGATCTAGCGCTTGTTTTCAGAAGGACATGTGTTTGGAAGATAGTTCTACCGGAAACCTCATTAATTTTAGAAAATATCAGGGTTGCCCTCTCAATAAGATTTAGAAAGATATGGCTCTTATGCAATAAAAAAATGAAATGTGGATCAGACAACAGATAAGAAAGGAGCTTGTTGAGGTGGAATTGGAAATCAAAAGCGATAGGAGATAATAGGACTATTGAAAACAAGTTATAATCACAGAATTAGTCACACATTGACAAGAAAGGAAACGAAGCAGTAATTTTGGAGAATAGGCTTACGAGGAAGAAAGCAGAAGTAAAAAAACAGTGAGAACCTATTTTCTTCTGAATTGCTTGTTTTTCTTCTGTTTGCTCATTGTTTTCACCTCTGCTTTCTACTTAAAAGATCTCTTACTGGCCAAAAATTCAGGATCCATTCTCAGTGTGCTCTGTCTCCTTATTGATTTTATAATGATTAATTGAGCTTCACCTTATGGTATTTGTTTTCTTCACTAAGCACAATGTGAATTTTGTGAACGACTCATCAGCAGTGTTACCCTCCTAAATATCTATAATTTTAACTTTGTGGCATTTGAGACCCTGGGGACAGTGTTTCTGAGAGGAGGGCATGTGTGTGTGAGTGAGGGGGTAATGGAATGAACAGTTACTCAAGGGAAAAAAAAGAAAATCTGAGAGGTGAAAATGTAATAAATATGTAGGGCAGAGACTAAAGATTCAACAACAAAAAATAAGTTTTTTCCTTAAAACACAAGGCAGAATAAACAAGCCACAAATTAATAATAGGAGAAAAATTTCCTGCTGTGAAGATGTACAACAGTGCATGGAATTCATGAGCTCATCATATACCTACTAATAAAAAAAATAATAATAAAATTAACACCTAGACATAGCCTATTAATTTTTTTGTTTAATTTTTCTTTTTAGAAATGTTCTGCATGCAGGAGAAACAGCTGACTTACAAAGGAAAAAAATGTAGGCATAAAATAAAATGTATTCTTTACCTCTCACGTAGAGATTTAAATCACAGAATAGGAAGGAGGGCTGTAGGAAGAACAAGCGTGTCAGAGTTTGAGCTATTACAGTAATTCCCTGTCAAAGCAGGCTATACCCAAATCCCTAATAACGTCTTAGACTCCTTCAATCTGATGGTCCCTCACTTTGTGCCCTGCAAAGAATGGCCTCCCACCGATGCTGTTAGCAGCTGGTGCACCATTACATCTTCAAAATATTTTAGGTTCAGTAATTACCAGACCTCCATGAGACTGACTGCTCTGAACTCTACTGTCATCAAAACTTTTAGGCACCCAATCTGCAGAATCATCTATAGAGTGATTTTTTTTTTTCCAATTTGTGGCCATAAACAAGTGTATTACTATTGCTGTTATAACATATTAGCACAAACTTGGTGGCTTAAAAACAATTCAAACTTATTATCATACAGTTCTGGATGCCAGAAGTCTGAAAGGGGTCATTTTGGGCTAAATCAAGTTGTCACCAAGGCTGCACTCCCTTCTGGGGGTGGAGGCAGAAAAATCTGTTGTCCTGCTCTTTCTAGCTTCTAGAGGCCACCCACGTCCCTCGGAACATGGTCTCCTTCCATCTTCAAAGCTAGCAACAGCTGGCTGAGTCCTTAACACGCTGTATCACTCTGACCTTTTCCTCTCTCTTCCACATTTAAGGACTTGTGATTATATACTGCGCCCACCTGGATAATACAGGATTCTCTGCTTCCCTTAAAGTCAGTTGATTAGCAACCTTAATTCTATCTGCTACTTTAATTTTCTTTTGCCGTATAACCTAACAGGTTTCAGGGAGTAGAATATAGTCATTTTTGGACTTCCATTTTTCTTCCATTTGAACCACACTTCTCTAGTTTTGCTTCTGGCTACCTTAACTTTTCATTAGCACTTCCAGAGAAGAGTGGTGATAAAAAAAAAGAAAGAAAGAATTTTTAAAAAGAGATAAAATGTTGACCTGCACTGATAACAATTTGATAAAGGAAGGGGAAAAACATAGCTAAAATGAAAATTTGAGATTAAATCCGTGGTGATTAAATCAGCAAATGTATGTGAAATCCTCCCCCCAAGGCTTAAACCAGAGCACTCTTGGTTAAATATTAGTGGAATCTGAAGTCGATAGCTCCTTTCTTTCAGAGCATGGTTACTAGCCTGTGGTCTTTCATCTACTTTTGTACAAAAAATTGTCATTATTTCACAAACTCCCCACTACCATCTTTCTCTTGTCTCCGTCATCCTTAAAATATTTTTTATTTCTCCTCTGGACACCTTCAGCATGAAAAGGTTGCCATGGACGTTGTAGTCATTTTATTGTTGTGAACAAAGAGTCTGTCTAGTCCTTCTTCTGAGCTGAATTTGTGCACCTCTGATTTATAATTATTATTTCAATGAAGGAATCGACGGAACTGTATAGTGAGCAAAGATTGAAGGAGTTCTAGCTATTTGGGAAGAAAGCAACCTCATTAATCAAGAAAATGTAGAGTTTCATTTATACATGTTATATTGCTTAAAATTAAGTTAGGTTGTACATAACAAAAAACCCCAATAAAGAGAGTTAAACACACAAGGGTTTCTCTTGCATGTAAAAGAATTTTTAAAATGGGCAGTTCTAGGCCTGTGTGGCAACTTTGCAAATAAGACTACAGTTTGTACAAGGCAAAGCAAACGTTAATTCTTTCCTTTTAATGACCAATTTTTAAAGTACGGTGTTAGTGTGCTAGCTACTTCAATGGTGAACAGTTTCATTTTTTTGGATTTTTAAAAAAGTGTTACAAACTCATATTTTTCTATATTTAATGTGTTTCAATCAATTGCAGTTATCCTTTTTGATGATCAAATTACCTCATCTCTGGCCACATAGAAGCCCATGCAGGTTGGTTTAGTCCTCCTGACATGACTAGATCAGTCTCTGAGTACTTTCTTGCCTTGCACACAAAAGATATTCCAGGCTCATTTTGTAAAGTCTTGCCCCAGACCAGGAATCAGCCATTTTTCAAGGTGCCCTGGTTCCTTCTGGTGGGAAATGGTTTTTTGGGAACACAATCAGGTCTTTGCTACTAGGCTGTCATTGCTTGTAGGTCTCAGGGGACAGAACTATTAAATATGTGTATTTTTTTATGGTGAGAAAAGTAAATCACAAGTTCAAACTAATAATTTCAATTCCAATTTAAGATTGCAAAGATTTTACTAATTATCTTTGATCTTATATTTTATATCTGCAGCTCTCTTAGTTTAAAAAATTGATTCCTTATAATACAATAAATCATATAAATAAATAATAGTATCAAAATTTTAAAACCAACATAACCACTAACAATGACTACTGAATATAATTTACATTTCTTTAAAATTCTCTTTGCCCTTAGAATAGCTCCTAAAATAGTGTGTTTTAAATGAACGTGAAATAATTCTCAGTGTAAGCATGTCACCACCTTGATACTCAATAGGGTTTTTTTTTTTTTGGTTCATGTTTATTTTTGAATATTAGTGATTGTGTATTTTTCTTTTTGACTTAATTTTATTTTTTAATCATAACATTTTCCTAGTCACAAATAAAAAATTTTAAATAAAATACATTTAGAAAAGTCTAGTTTCCCTTTCGCATAAGTAATTATTATTCATTTTGGTTTATCCTGCTATTATTTTTTAAAACAGAAAATGCTCACAGATATTCACATTTCCCTCCTCTTTTTACACAAAAAAGTATTTTAGTATAAAAACTGTATTGGCCTGTAATTTTTTTAACTTAAAAAATGTCCTGGAGCCTTTTCCATTCCAGTATGTAGACCAAAAATATTGGATAAATTCCCATTAAGTCGCTATACGAGCTATGAAAGGACAAGGGGCCAAGCTAGAGAGTAACAGGAAGGAGTGCTTTTCCGTAGGATGGTCGTCTCCCTGACAGGATAATATGCAAGCTGATTTACAGAAGAAAAACGGGCTTTGGGACCAAGTAGACCCAAGGGCTTTTGGACACTTTTGAGGGCTATTAGAAACATCTGAGTGGAATTTACATAAAGTACTTTGTTCAGCGCCTGTTTTACAGTAAATGATGATGATTAAAATGATTTTCTGCTCAGCCAGACCTTCTTTTAAGGCCCATTTCAGACTAAACTACTCCATTATCTTCGTTAGTGAAACTAGCCCGCACCAATAAATGTATTCACCAAATGTTTCTGGGGCCTCTGCTGTTTGTCAGGTACTGTTCTGGGGATACACTGGGCTCCGGGGATACACTGATAAAGCTGACTTGGCCTTCAAAGAACATATGTTACAGGAGATGACTTGATTTAGCAATTATCTATATTTTCTTTTCCAGATTCAATAGGGTGATAAGCTCTTGGAGGGCAGGGGACTTATCTTTTTTGAGTCCCTCCCCACAGTTCCTGGCATAAACTAAGTGTTCTGTAAAGTGCTAGACTTAGTGACCTTTTAGCTATCCAAATGCCCCCATCCACCCACTAGACAAGGATCTGAGACTTGGCAGTACTATTAGGAGAGAGAAGAGAATAATGTAGAGTCTGACACATAAAGGGCCCAAAAGCTATTTTTATGCTTTGAAAAAGGCCAACAACTATATCATTCCAGTTTGCTGAAATGTTTGAAGATATGAATTTCCAAAACTCAGATCCTATTGGCATGGCCTTTAAACAAATGATTCTTACAAACTTGTTGAAAAAGATTCTTCTTAAGAGAATATGTTCATCAATCCTGGAGAAGCTTTTGGATTCTTAACATTAATTAATATCCTTCACCTTTCCCACTATTCCCTCCACCCCACACCCATATGTACATCCACATCAAAATACTATGCAGAGTCTATATTTTTGTTTCAAAACTCTGTTTCCTCCAAGTCAGTGTTTTCCAGTATAAAAAAATAAACACTTATTCTGCCATAAATTATTGAGTTAGAATTCACTTATTATTAGAGTGCATCATTAGATAAAATAATATAGGATGCCCGGTTATGTTTGAATTTCAAATAAACAACAAATAATTATTTTGTGTAAGTATATCCCATGCAATCTTGGGACATACTTACATTAAAAAATTATTTGTTATTTGATGAAATTCTAATTTAACTGGATGGTCTATACTTTTATGTGCCAAATGTGGCAATCCTACTTGTTATAGGTCTTTATGTATGCGATCTCTCATAACCCCTAATAAACATACGAAGTAAGTATTATGCTAATTTTACAAATAAGGAAACAGGCTCAGAGAGAGATAGTAATATCCTCAAGATTACAGCTGGTACATGCTTCACATAGGATTTGAAGCTAGATCTGTCCAAACACAAAGACTCTGTTTTCACACTCCTCACAAAAACCAGTAAGTACTACAATTGTTTTGTTCAGAGTTAAATCAAGAATATTAAAGTTTTTGATCAAAAATAGACTCACAAATATAGAGGACAATTTGGTGATGTCTAGAGGGGAGGGGGATTGGTAGACTGGGGGAACGAGGTGAAGGGTTAAAGAAGTACAAATTAGTAGTTGATAGATGGTCACGTGGATGGAGAGCACAGCATAGGGAATACAGTCAGCAGTGATGTAATGGCTAGGTGGAGAGCCAGAGGGAAGAGAGAGTAATCAGGAGGATCATTTCATAAACTATATAAATGTCTAACTAATGTACTGTTTACTTGAAAGTAATAAGAAAAAGAATATTAAAGTTTTATAATTGTGAAATGAATGGACATACTCTTGCAGTTCCCCAAACACAGCTCTACTCCATGCGGAGACCTGGGACCATCTGCCTCTTTTCACCATGTGAGTGCTACTTGGCCTTCATAGCTCAGCTCAGAGGCTACTTTATTGAGGAAGCTTCTCTGACCATCCCAGGAAGAGCTGATCATTCTATGCCTCTGTTACAGCACTTGCAATGTGTATTGCAATGATCTTAAGGATGTCTCCCTCAGCAGACTACGAGTTTCCTGATATAGGATCATGTCATTTTTCCAGTCCCTAACATGGTAGTGGAGCCTCAGTCAATGCTTAGTCGATGCTTGAAGGATGAAACTCAAATTCTGGGCATCAGATTTAGATGAATTCTGCTAAAATATGTATTAGAGTATCAACTAAGAGACAATGGATTTCCTGACTCCCTTTGAAAAATGTCATCAGGTACTAGAAACTAACCTCTATCTAGAGATGGGCAGGATAACCATAATCCTTTATTATTTAACTTGGGAATAACCTTACAAACTACCTTTGTTTATGATTCTGTTTTGCTGTGACCTTTGACATGATTGTAACTTACACTATTGCACAAATCTCTTGAATGGAGCATCTGAGAATGAATCAGCTTTAGTTAATATTCATAAATATCTGAAGGGGAAGAAGGAAGAAGTAAAGAAAATTTGAGCTTCACTTTCCTAGCTCAGCAAAATTCAAACTAGTTATTTTAAAAAGCCAATTCTGTATGAAAACTGAAGTCATATTATATGCTAAAGATACATGTGCTTGGCATATAAGGTTGTTATGCCTTAAAAGTATTTCCTTGGACATATTCCAGAGACTTTTTTTTTATCATCTAAAAGTAAATTATAATTTCGGTGAATACAGAGTTTCTCTATGTCTTTCCTCCTGCACTGGACAGACCTAGTGATTTCCAAGGGCACCCAATTAGATTATTAAAAAGAAATATGGTACTCTTGTCCCTTGGCTGACCTGCTTGTCATCTGAACTGAAACTCATGTTTAGTGCCAACAAAGCACTGTTTCGCTGAGAACAGAAATATACTTATTCCCTCTGGTTTTGAGTCGTCCTACCACATCCAGGTTCTTTAGTTCTTTTGCTGAAATATTCCAGATAAGAATAATTACAGGTCAATGCCCTTTCCAAAATAACATGTAAATACTACAAACGTAGCTATTTATATTTGTTAATAAATGTTTTAAGAATGATTGACAAGCTCAGATTTAGATAATTTCTATTAAGAAAAATACTGATTAGACCTAAATGGCAATTCTTCTTTGGGGGAAGTACAAAAATATAAACAATCCACTCAGGAAAACATCTAATTTATCCTTTCATGCTGAGGAAATGACTGATGCAACCTGACGTGTCACCTAGTGCACTGGACAAAGCTTTAAGTCAAAAGGAAGTCTATCTATGGTGGAATCCCAAACAGCAACCATGTAGTGTGGGTGGTGAACTTCCTTTCCCTTCAGAAGCAAACACGTCTAGAGCATCAGCTAGGTTGGGCAGCGGTAAGCACATTGTTGGCTGTTCCCCATTATGCAGGGGTGGAGGAGGGAGACATTTAACAGGTAAGAACATGAGCTCCATAGTCAAATTGCTAGGATTTGTCTCCTAGACCTAACACTTCCTGACTTCGGGCCAGGTACTTTTCTCTGAGCCTCATTTTCCTCATCAGTAAAATGAAAATTATAATAGTATCACCTCATGGGTTGCTGTGAGGATTAGTGAGACTGTAGGTGAATGATTTAGGCAGTGGGCACAGTAAGCCCACAATCTCTTTGTTCTCTTGCTTTCTTTCTTGCCTATCAGCATGTCTGAATTCAATGAAACAGTAAGTTGGCACAATATGGGCAATGTTTCAGCTTCTGACCACAGCTTCCTCCAGATTTCCATGAATAATGTAAGTCATTTTAAAGGAGCAGAGATTTATATAGAGAGGGAGGTATGGCAGGGACATAGGATTTCAAATGCCTCTCTTCCTCTTCTCTCTTCTTTCCCTTGCTTCCTCTTGGCTCCCTTCCCACCTTAGGTTCTTGAGAGAAACAAAAACCAAAAGCACAAAAAGACAAGGCCAGGCAAATGCATGTTATAAGACTTTGTACCCCACCCTCCTGCAGAATGTAGTAAGCTGGGCTGACCCTTGTCAGAGATCCTTGTGGCTAAAGGCAGGCCAAGGGCCTAAGAGCAAAGGAACTTCTGAAGCCCTTTCCTCCTAACACTTACACCCAGGTTTCTCTGGACCTGACCACTGTAACAGCACAGAAAGAGAGTGCAGGAAGAACTAGCAGGTTAGCAAAGAAGCAACACATTCAAGAGAACATGTTGTTCTTCACCTAGTGCTCACTCCAGGCTTTCTCAGGAGGTGAGTGTGAGTACCAGGACTTCTGGCCTAAAGAAGCCCATCAGAAGGAGAAAAAGAGAAGACAGAGTCAAAAGCAACCACCATCCTTGCTCAGCACTTTAACTCATTCAACATTTATTTCACTGAGCTCCTATTATGTGCTAGACACTTGTTTTGATACCAAAAACCCACCCACACCGGTTGAGAAGTCCGTTAGTCACAACCATAAAGAGGATTCAAGCCCTTGACTCTGTGGACCTCACAACCTGCCCTCTACTCTCTCAAAGCTTAACTCCTTTCTTTCCTTCCTGCCAACAGCTTTTGCCCTTACCCTGACCCATCCTGAGGGCAGGGTGTGACAGAGGGGAGGAAGGGGAGCAGTATGGAGATTTAAGCTTCCAGAGCTAGCACATAGCAAGAGAGTTGATGTTTTGGTTGTTTTTCCCGATTTCACTTCAGCACTGGGGTCAGAAAGCAAAGGTCCTGGTGGCCTAGGTTCCACTGCTCTCAAAGCCTCTTTGGATTTTAAAAGGCACAAAAGCCTCAGTCCCCCTCCCTCAATTCCCAGTCATTATGAACCTCATATTTCTGTCACTGGGCTGTCATTTGGCCCCAAATAGAAAATTAGCATTTGATCTAGATTGGGGAAAAAGAGGCTTGCACAAGATGGAAGAGATGTGGATAGATAGCCTGTACTTGTTTGTTTGGGGAAATAATTTGCCTGCCTTATATTATAAGCAGGAAGATTTTTGCATAGGATTAGGCTAAAGCAATAATAATCCACTCAAGTGTCATGAGCTGAGGTGAGGCCAATGCTAGAGACAACAAAAAGATGCTCCGCCAGACACTTCCTTTCCAGGCCAATCCAGATCATCCATTATGCCAATAAAGGTATCAAAATGGAACTGGAGGCACAGTAAGGGGAGAGCTTAGCACAGGCTCCTCTAAATCATAGTAGGGCTTGATTTTTTGAGTTGTTACTTAAAATTCCCATTCACCTAACCCCATGATCTTCAAAATGAAATCAACTTAGATTAACCTGCTTACATTGTTTTATTCTGGGGTTCTTAAGTTGAACTAATTCAATCAATCAGGGTCCTTTGTGTTTAAAAACAAAGGATAGAATTCGAAGAGGAAAAAAGAACTCCAGACCACATGATATGACTGTTTTCTTGTTCATTCTATCACTAATGTCTCTCTCTGGAACTCTCTTCATTTTCCAGATGAAAATAAAAAGGTGAGATACAAAGAAGGTAGGCCACCTTCCTCAAGTCACATAGCTAATTAGTTGCAGAGATCAAAGAATACCCCGGGTTTGTTTTGTTCTCGAACACAGAACACCTCCTTTTGTCCATGGATTGATGTTGTATGCTACTCTAAGATGTTAGATGTCCGAACAGGAGCCTGGATTTAATTGGCTGAAATAAATGTTATTGGTTTTCTGAAAGTTCCTGGTTTTGTGTAGCTTTTAAAAACTATTTCTTTAGTTGGTTTAGTGAGTGAGTAAAAAAGCGAAAAGAATTATTATTATTATTATTACTTTTGGCTAGGACCTACTTCCTTGATGATGTGGTAATTATAATTGTTTTTATGACTCAAGAACCATTCCCTAATGTCATTCTTCCTGTTCTGCATCAGGTGTATTGCTTACACTGATTATTGCTCCCAGTTTTCAGAATTGTAATAATCATGCTAAAAAGTTTCCTTCTCAATTGCTGTCCTTTGGTCTTTGCATAAGAATCAATTTGTTCATCAGTGAGGTTCTACTTTTAAACCTTATTATATCTTCTGTTTGGAAATCCTCGAAAGTGGTATAAGAGCCAGCTCTGCCTAGAGAAAAACTGGAGAAATCCCCCAACATTCTAGTAAGACGGAATTGGGTGGATGCGGCATGCTATGATTTCATTTCTTGATTCTCTGCTATGCTTACAGTGATAGCTGTGAGCTATGGGCAGAAACAGCTCTCTTGAGTCAGAAAGCAAAAAAACATGGGTTCCAAGTCAACTGCATTAAAAACTAGCTGAGTGAACATGGATACAAAAATAGGTTGTAGGTTATATATAAGTTTAGGATTGGAATGGACTTTAAGGACCTTAGCTCAATAGCCTTTATAGATGAATAAACTGAGGTTTAGAGAAGTTCAATAATTTTCCCTAAATTTGAAAGTAGCTACCAATATTAAAAATATATAGTTGGATTTCTGGTCAAGATGATTCAGTAAGTTCACACTTTGCCATACTGCTTCTGCTTAAATAAATAAAAAATAAAAATAAAAATAAAGAAAACCAGGAAGGGCCTCAAAAATAGGCTACATATTCCATGAAACAGACACCTTCACTGATGACTCGTACCAAACATTCAAAGAAGATTTAATTTCTTTCAAAAATACTGCAGAGGAAGGAATGTTTCCAAACTCATTTTATGAGGCCAGCCTTACTCTGATACCAAAACTGGACAAAGATACCACAAAAAAGAAACTTATGGGTCAATATCCCTGATGAACACAGATGCAAAAATCTTCAACAAAATATTAGCAAACCAAATTCAACAATACATTAAAGGATCATACACCATGATCAAGTGGCAGTTATTCCAGGAACGTAAGGATGGTTCAATATTCACAATTATTCAAATATGAACAAAATGAAGGATAAAAATTTTCATCTCAGTAGATGCAGAAAAGCATTTGACAAAATTCAACAACCATTTATGATCAAAACTCTCAACACAGTGGGAGTAGAGGGAACATAGCTCAATATAATAAAGGCCATATATGACAAAGCCGCAGCTAATATCATACTCAATGGTAAAAAGCTGAAAGCTTTTTTCTAAGATCAGGAACAAGACAGGAACCTCTCGCCACTTCTATCAAACATAGTATAAGAAGTCCTAGTCACAGCAATCAAACAAAAAAAAGGAAAGACATCCAAATCAAAAAGGAAGAAATAAAACTTTCATTATTTACAAATGACACGATACTATCTGTAGAAAACCCTAAAGACGACCAAAAAACTATTAGAACTAATAAATTCAGTAAAATTACAGGATACAAAATCAATATACAAAAACCTATTGTGTTTCTATATACTAATAACAAACTATCAGAAAGAGATATCAAGAAAACAACAATTCCACTTACAAGTGCATCAATAAGGATATAATACCTAGGAATAAATTTAACCAAGGAGATAAAATACTGAAAACTGTAAAATTGATGAAAGAAACTGAGGAAGACAAAAATAAATAAAGACATTCTGTGCTCATGGACTGAAATCATTATTATTGTTAAAATGTCCATATTACACAAAGCAATCTACAGATTCAGTAAATCTCTATCAAAATACCAATAGGATTTTTCACAGAACTAGAACAAGTAGCTCTAAAATTTGTATAGAGCACAAAATAGACAAGCTGTCTTGAGAAAGAAGAACAAAGTTTGAGGTATCACATTCTCTGATTTCAAAATATACTACAAATCTATTTAGTAATCAAAACAGTACTGTTTGGGCTATATATTATTTATAATAGCTATTATATATTATATATAATATAGTAAATTATATTTTATATTATTTATAATATAGAATGTATAATATATTATATATTAACGTGTAATGTATAATATATAGTATATTATATTATATATATATATTAATAGATACAGTAAATTTTCATACATGCTGTCAATTAATTTATAACAGAGGAGCCCAGAATATACAATGAAAAATGACGGTCTCTTCAAAAAATGCTGCTGGGAAAACTGGACAGCTACATGCAAAGTGTGAAGAAGCTAGACTCTATCTTACACCATACACAAAAAATTAACTCAAAAATCGGTTGAAGGTTCAAATGAAGACCTGAAACCATAAAATTCCTAGAAGAAAACATAGTTGGTTAGCTCTTGACTGGGTCTTGGCATTGAATTTTTACATTTGACTCTAAAAGCAAAAGCAGCAAAAGCAAAAATAATCAAAGGAGACTACACCAAACTGAGAAGCTTTTGCATAACAAAAGAAATATAAATCCAATGAAAAGGCAACCTACAGAATGGGAGAAATATCTGCAAATCATATTTGCATATCTGACAAGGAGTTAATATGCCAAATACACAAAGAACTCAAATAACCTAATAGCAGAAAAAGAATCTAATTTAAAAATGAGCAGAAGATTTAAATAGGCATTTTTCCAAAGACACACAGACAGCCAACAGGCACATGAAAAGATGTCCAACATCACTAAGTTTCAGGGAAAGGCAAGTAAAAACCACAATATCACCTCATACCTACTGGAATGACTATTATCCAAAGGACGAAGAAGTCACAAATGCTGGTGAGGATGTGGACAATCCTCATTACACTGCTAGTGTGAATGTAAATTGGTGTGGCCACTATGGAAAACAGTATGAAGGTTCTTCAAAAAATTAAAAATAGAACTACCAATGAACCAGCTATTCTACCTTTGCGTATTTATCCAAAGAAAATGAAAGCATTAATTCAAAAGATACATTGCCACATTATTTACAATAGCCAAGATATGGAGATACCCCAAGTGCCCATAATGACTAGGATGTAGTATATACAAAATGGAATACTACTCAGCCATAAAAAAGGAAATTTTGCCATTTGCAGTAACATGGATGAACCTGGAGGGTATTATGCTGAGTGAAATAAGCCAGATGAAGGATAAATACCTTATGATTTCACTTTTATTTGGAATCTAAAAAACAAAACAAAACTCATAGATATGGAAAACAGATCAGTGGTTATCAGAGGGGAAGGGGGTTGGGAATGAACAAAATGGGGTGAAGGGGGTCAATTGTATGGTGACAGAGCGTAACTAGACATTGTGGTGATCATTTTGTAGTGTATACAAAGATTGAATTATATATTGTATACCTTAAAATAATATAATGTTACATACCAATTACCCCTCAAAAACACCCCAAAAAACAAAAAAACAAAAAAGCCAAATTATTGGTGGTGTGGTCATGTAGTATTTGCTATAATATTGTTACTTAATGAGGGTTAAAGTGTCACACTCTATTTATATGATGGAGTGGGGCAGAGATCACTGACATGGTATAACACATCCAACTTGCAGTAAATATCGTCTTTTCATTCTGAATTCTCTTAGAATTCTGCATCACGAATATATGGTAGAGCATCTGCCTGCTGCCACTGCTGTGTGCTCAATGAGCCTGGCTTTATGGACTTGACAGGTCAGTTATGGAAGTGAGGCTATGAGGAATGACATAAGCATCTGTTTCACTGAATGAAGCAATGGAAGGGAAAATAAGTACATATATAATGATGGTTTCCATTATTCTGGAATTTAAACAATCTAGAATCTCCAACAAAGTCTGAATTGTGCTTTGCTTTGAAATACTACAATACAATTCTAAGGGAGGCTCTGTAATATCACATCAATTAACTTGCTCTATCTCCTGGTTAATCAGAAAGCCTCTAAAGCATGGCACGGTCAGCTGAGCCTGGGGAGATAGAAGTAATTAATGTATCTTGGAAAACATCATATATGAGGCTCTGATTACTTTTGTCTCCCTTCCGTTTCCTGCTGAGCATGCAACTTTGGCCTCAGCAATTATAGCCAACAGCAACTGTGAGGACAAACATCTTCAAAAGCATTTGATTGCAGTGGTGAGCAGAATCAAGATATTTAATAGTTTTACAGTCAGTGGATTACTCACTCTACACACTGAAATGTCCCAAATGCTTAGGTAAATTCCATTTTTACCATTGACATAAAAATTTGAAGAGTGCTTAAAGTGTAAACAAACAAAGAAATGCTTCTCAACCTCAATTTCCTTATCTGTAAAATGGATTTCGTATACTTCATAGTGTATAATGAAGAATAAGTGGAATAAAGGTTAAAGTAGTTCTACAGTGTTTGGCCGGTGTACATATTTCCCTTACTGAATGACAACTATTATTTCACAGGTTTTTTTTTAAATAGATAACATAGTTAACATCAGGTACATTGCTGAGTATTGAGAATCATAAGTACCTGTTACATTATGAATGTAACGCGAGATGATCTTTTCTTAAAACTAGCCTCCACATATCTATTTGGGCAAATACTAACAAACACATTTACCCATATCTACAAAAGTACTCATAAAATATTTAGTAACCAGAGTTTTTAGACCTGTTAAAGAAAGGAGTTCTTTGAAACTCA
Organism: Eonycteris spelaea; assembly: GCA_003508835.1. Taxonomy (NCBI): domain Eukaryota; kingdom Metazoa; phylum Chordata; class Mammalia; order Chiroptera; family Pteropodidae; genus Eonycteris; species Eonycteris spelaea. The sequence goes on from PUFA01000162.1 coordinate 1,422,802, forward strand.
TCTAGGCCCATGGTTGGAAGAAAGTCTTCCAGCCATGCTCGAATTTTTTGAGAGCTGGCTGATAGAAGCTAGGCTGATAAACAAGTATAGTAGGCTCCCTTTTGCACGATTTAGCTTTCTGCGTTTTAGTCACCCACTGTTAACTGAAATCTGAAATAGTATGTGGAAAATTCCAGAAACAATTCTTAAGTTTTAAATTGCACATTGTTCTGAGTAGCCTGATGAAATCTCATGCCGTCCTATTCTGTCCCACCCACATGTGAATCATCCATTGCCCAGTGTATCTACATTGTATACATCTGGCCTATCACACAGTACCCACCTTGGTTATCAGATCAACTGTTGCACTATCACAGTGCTTGTGGTTAAAGTAACCTTATTTTACTTAACAATGACCCCAAAGCATAAGAGTGTTAAGGGTGGAAAATTTTCAAGTGAGACAACTTCTGCTTCTGTAATCTGCTTGCTTGTTTGATGTTAACCAGGGTGTGGTTCTAGGCTTTATAAACTGCTTCTTTTGGGAGCTTGAGGCTGATCCCCTCTAACCCTGCGTGGTTAGAGAGTCAGTCGCTGGCGGGCTAATAAAAGCTCACAATTCATCTCAGTTGGCTCCGTGGGTCTTAGATTTGATCAAACCACAACAAGGGTAGTTAGTATCCTGGCAACTCAGATATCTCAAAAAGAAGCCATAAAGTGCTTCCTTTAAGTGAAAAGGTATATATGGGAAAAAATATAGTATATATAGAAAGACCTGGCACTTTGCCACCAGGCTAAAGTAGAGGTAGAACCCCAGATTCTTCTGATTCCCTATCTATGTCTGGGAGTTCCCTGTTTTATCTTCCAGCAATAAAAAGGCAGGGGATTGTTTCTATCTTATTTCTTCAATCTTTTGCCTCAAGGATCTCCATATCTTTCCTCAGACCCTTCAGTCATCAAGCACTAAAGTAGCAAGAAAAGCTATGAAACTCAATTGTTTTTTCCCACCATGGATAACACTTTCACTTAAGGAGACTACAAAACTATATCTAAAATAGTCAAATTAGAAAAAAAGGCTCTCATCCTAATCTCCATGTTGTAAAAAGTGACAGTTTTATGGAGCAACACTGCAGACAGAAGGAAAAAAGCACTGTCTTATCTCACCAAGATTAGTCTTCTCACCTTCTCAGCAAGGCAAAGGAAAGAAAAAAAAATTGGAAGGGAAAAAACCCAAATAGTCTCTCCAAAGGAAGAACAACTACAGCAGGAGCAAAATTAGTGTTCTTTCTATCTCCAATTAAGAATGCTTATTAAATAGAACTTTCTCATCTGTATGTATCTAAAGATACATTTCACCAGTTTATTTTCATATACTTTACATCAAAACTTGACTTTGTATTCCAGAATGAATATTTGTTGTAAAGTTTTCCAAAAGCACTTAAATTTTAATGTTCAGTCAAAAGACAATCAGAACCGAGCCTGGTAGAATGAACTCTAATGAAAAAAGCAGAGAAGAAAAAAAAGCAGAGAAAAATCTATAGATTGTCATTCCAACTGAATTTTCCATATTAGATACCTCAGATATAATATAAAATATTCTAATGAAACGTTCTCATTATATCAGGAGTACTATTCAATTTGGAAGGCTATCTTTTTTTTTTTTTTTGAAAGGCCATCATTTTAATGAACAAATATTTGTTTTCCCAGTACAGCAAACAAAGTGAGCACATGAACTGCTTGTTCTAAATAATGGTTTAAAATCTGAGAATAAAATATGGAGGATATTGGATTATGAATTAAGTTTTAGAAATAATAAAATTAGGAATCCTTCTATCTTTAAATGTTACTTCAGTAATGATAAAATAGTAAAAAAGTTCCAAAAGTTAACCTCTTCCTAAGTTAAAGCTATAAATCTTTTAATTGGAAAAACATGACACCTTTTTTTCTTGCTGTGGAATTTTCTCAAAAACTCTCTCTCTCTCACATACACACACACACACACACCAATTTTTAAAAAATAGCTTAATAGATTAAAGTGAAGGTGCTTAAAAGTGGACTGAGCTACCAGGTGAACATGAGGAAATGCGTAAGAGAAAAAGAATGGTTAGCAGAAAATTGAGTGATCTGTTAAGCAAGTTCAAAGAGCTAGATAAAGGCAAATTATATGATAATGCAAATATTTATTTTCAGCTTACATTTGGCAGAAGACAGTCCATATTCCAAGTATCATTAATGAATCAAATGAAATACCATCTTAAGGAAATATATTCCAAAACTTATATATTCTGGTTTGGTTGTATGCAATTCCCAAATATTTAAGGACCTGCATCAGTTCTGCAGTCTACAAAAAGAAATCACTCAATATATCATAAAAGTTGATTATATTTGAAAAAAAAGAAGCTCGTTTTTCTTTACTTAGTTGAGTTTTGCTTTCAGTGTTAAAACTAAGATCCAGATTACATACAAAAACAGTTTCAAGGAAATGATTACTATTGGAGAGCTGAAATTTCAAAATGAAGAATATAAAAACAGTAAGTAAATGCACTGCACTCATTAAGCTGTAGATTACACAGAAAAATGGCAAATCCACAAGCTAGTTATTAATCTACCAAAATGTCAGAACCAATAGTGATTAAATTTTAGCTTAACTGTGTGATTTGGTCATCCATTATTAATGAACTCTTGTTATCCAAAAATTATTTTTCGATGTTCGACTTTTTCTATATCCAATCCTAGATAAGACCTTTAATTTGTATCATGGCATTCTTTGGTTTCAGGCATTTCCTAAATGGGAATAATAGCACCGGAAGACTATCACGACCTCTGCAACATTAGCAAAAATGAGCCACACTAATCCCTATCCTGAAATGCTTTACATACCAATGACTACAAAGACAAGACGGTTCTAGTTAACTGAAATTAAACAATTCCCATAAAACCTGCATAGTCTATAAAAGTTTATGAATCAAAAATTACTTAATGTGTCAGACATCAAGAAAATTTAACGTTTTTTTAAGAGAACCCCCTTGACAGAACTAAGGTCATTCGACTTTATATGACCACAGACTGAGTCTAGTGTTTATATATAAAAAGTACTCAACACGTGTTAATGAATTGATGGTATTAATTTGTGACAAACGATTCAAATCAAGAAACAAATACAGCAGCTAAAACAAATAACCCATTCAAGAATGATATGCACAGGATGTCCTTTTATAGACTATTTAAAAGTTCCCACAACAATACAACAAGTTTCCAGAATCAAGCACACAATGGAATGGTGAATACTGAATTTTATGTTGGTGGTTACGTCTAGTCAGGGAGTGAGGGCAATAACATCAATGAGACATACAAAAGTCCTCAATTATTCTTATTTGGATTTAAACCAAATGCTATAATGTTAATTTTGATAAAAAGGGCAGTGGGCACGAATGTTCATCATATCTGGCTATTTAAAAAATTTTTTAAAAGGAAACACCAGACTTTTTTGTAAGAACAATCAGCAGTATATTGATGAATCAACAGTATTTATCAGATAATCATCTTTGCGTCTTCTTTTATAATTTCAATAGTTGTGATACATTTTTTTAGCTTTTTAATAAAATGAATTTTCACTTTTCTTTAAGTTAAAATTTATTTGAGGAAATTTCTATTAGAAGAAAATTGCCTTATATTACCAGATTTAGTCAAAGCTGCTTGAAATTTCAACCTTTTACCATCAATTAATTACTAATTGTATATCAACATGAAGAGCAGAAAAGACCTGGTAGTAAAGTCACAAGAATTCTGTTCACTGTTAAAGCAAACACTTTCACGGTCTTTGGCAGAGCTCAGAGCTATTTTTTTGAAATGGGTTCATGTATGTGAAACTAAGCCAACCTGGATGAAGTCTTTATTTAAAAAAAAAAAGAAAGAAAGAAAGAAAAAAATGCAAAAGAAATTAAGCAACCAAAAGATATTTTACATAATAACAAAATATAAAAAACAGAAGCAAAGTGACAAAATGTTAAAAATTGCTAAGCAATGGATTTAAGAAACTTTGATTCTATCCATCTGACTTGTTGCGAATGGTCCTCTTTGTCCTTCCGTTGCCATATATGTAAAACAGATATGAAAATAGAGACTGGCCTTGCAGGATTTACTAGGAGGTTAAAAGGAATTACTGAAAAAGTGTTCAAATACATTATAAATACTATTAACAAAAATATTTATTTTATTGTACTTTTTGTCTTCCTTCAGTGAAAGTGTCCTTTTAAATCAGACTTTGTTCTTAATATTGTTTCAAATTCTCAAATAGAGAGATGTTAGCTTTATTTCAAAGTGATACTTCCAGTGTGTCACAGTATTTCAGATTAAGAAATACAATACTAGAACTGTGCTACCTGAGGCAAAAAGAGAGAATTGCAACACAATTGGGAAAGATCTTAGACTTAGTTCAACCAAGTTATAGGCATCCAACTGACATATTTTGTTACTCCAGCACTTTCAAGTATCATTTTGAAAACATTCTCAATGTGACATTTCTTATACAAATAGGAAGAATTTAATTTCTGTAAACATTTGCAGTGCCAGCTATTTCTTTGAATTGATTTTTTTCCCCTTAAAAGAGCTGATCCGATGAAGAATTGTTTCTTACACATCCGTGTCTAGACTCAGATGGAAACTCATTGCTTCTCTGTGAAATGACAGAAACACCCAAGCAGTGTGAAAGCTTCCTGTAACCAGGAATTGCCTACCTAATTCCATGCGTGTAATCACTCCCTATAGGTTTCTGATGAATTAAAAATGTTCTCCAGTTACTCATAGCTCATCAGATGTGTTGTTCACCTTTGGTAATTTACATTCTTCACTGGTATTGCAACTCTGAAGGATGTCCTTGTAGTGGTTCTTCAGATCTTCATACAAAGAAACAGTTTCTTGTGAGTGAGCCAATGGTAACACTTTTTCATTCAATAATATCTGCACTTGGAATTCTTCTTTAGGAGTCTTAGCATTTTTACAATGGTAAAGCACAAATATTAGGTTTGAGGCATAGGGTACAATGTGACCACTTCGGAATTTCCGATGCATTTGTTCCTTGTAATTGTAAGCTGTTAGGGGCTCCTTGTCTTTGAAGTAGCCCATGAGAGAAAGCAGTGGAAGAAGGGTCTCTGCATGACCAAACTGAAGGATGACTGGAGAGGAAACTGGCTGAGACCTTAAATGAGAAATCGAGAAAAAATATGTGTATATATATATATATATTCACATCATAGACCCTAATATCTACACTTAGAAGTACTATACAACTTTCTCATCTTTATATATATATATCTATATATTTATAAATAACTCAACAATATGGCTGAAATTCTGTATGATAGAGAACAGAACTTTGTAAACTAAAAGTTCCAAAATTCAGGATCACTGTAGTATTGCAAATCCATCTAAAACACTATACATACACATTATTCTCTAAGTTTAAAGAGAGAATAAAGTCTTTACTTATAGAGTAAGGAACTTGAAGCGGACATGTATTTCAAAACTGTATTGCCATTCTGTGGATGAAATTAAGCAAATTGGCCCTTGGTAAATATTGATTACTCCATGGAGCTCTTCTGAACTTCAGGTGTTATTTTATCTATACTTAGAGAATAAAGACAATATTCAGTAAATTTCTCAGTTAAAACCAAGTCTTAACAGTGAATGGCAATTCACATAATCCTTCAATGTTTTACAAAGATCTAACTTTGGCACCAAATTCAGAAGAGCCACAAAAAGGGAGAGATGCAACCTATTCTAGCTATTACACTGCCTCTGTGGCTGGTAGTGGAGTTTATATATACTGTTAGAAACATAACAGTTTTCAGCACCCTGAGCTAAATCACCTTTTTTTTTCAAGGTTTCTATGATTTTTCCCCGCTCTGGAAAGGCTCTTTTTAATAAACAGCAGCAAATGACTGCTTAGCCTTTTCTCAACTTTTATAGAAAAAATGTCTATTGTTCTTAAATATAATTTGTAAACCTATTCAAACACAAGTAACCATCTGACTTCTTGCCATGACCTCACCTTCCTCATTCCCCACATAAAAACAGATGGACTTAGCAGCTGAAATTGGAAAGGGTTTAGCACACTCTAGTATTTGGTGAGTGCAAGGGAGAACTACCTCTAGGACTTTTCTGGGGCTGGAGAAATCTAGCCCCTGTGAACCCTCTAAACAAGCTCTCCAAGGCTTGCTTCTAGGACAGAGGCCACACTAAGGAGAAGCTACTAGGAGTGCAGTCAAGACTGAGCAGTAGAGAGATAGCAGATACAGGAAGAGTAGGTCCAGATAAAAATGTGGAGGGGGACCAGAATCCAAAAATCTCAGAAAGCAACCCACCACATATCTGAACAACCACTACCAGCACCAGGGCACCACCACCATCACCATTGTCACCACCATCACCCCCCCCACACACACACACACGAGCTCTGTGAGGTTGGTAATCTGACCTGAGTCGTCTTCTAAATGTTCAGGACAATTAAATTCACAGTAAAATTAGCAAAACAAAATAGAGTAGAGAGAAGAAACAGAAAAACATCCCTACATAAAATAAAAGTATACTGGACATATATACTCAAAAAATACATAGAAACTAACATAATATTTCACAGTTATCCACTCTTTTGTAGGTTATATGTTTCTACAATAACCAAAAAAATTTTTTAATTTATGAAGTAATGCCAAATACAAAAGATAAATGAGCAACATTTCATTTGTGATTATTTTTTGTCTAATTTACTCTTTGTGTCTTAAAGTGTCTTGTACACACAGTAGATGCTGTTGCAACTTCAGAAAAAGTAGCTGGCTGATGCTGCTTGCATTCATACAAAAAAGGTCCTAGATCAAAAGGCTACACCCAATTTTCTAAAACATAGTAAAGAGACTTTTCAAAGATCCATTTGGTTATTTTGTTTAGATGTGATAGATCTCAGAATTTCCTGCCAAGTGTCGGTACCATGCTAGTTTCTTTTCTTTTTCTTTTCTTTTTCCTTCCTTCCTTCCTTCCTCCCTCCTTCCCTCCTCCCTCCCTCCCTCTCTCCCTCCATCCCTCCTTCCCTTTTTTCAGGAAGGTAGAAAAGATGAGAAGGAGAAAGAAGGTGATAAGGTGAAAGATAAAATACAAATAAAACATATTTCTGGCTTTTGCAGATTAGCCATTTGTCTAAGTGTTAGGGGAACCCAAGAGAGGCGAAGCAAATCCTCTGTCTGGGGAAGACTTGGATGGGATTTGCCGAGGAGGTAGTGCTTGAGCTACGTTCTAAACACATTTCTCGTAAATCTCACAATAGAAATGCTTCCCACGGTAGTCTTAGTATAGTAGCTGGTTTACGCTATGATGTAGCTGTCATCTTTTTTTTATAGATGAAAAAATGAGATTAACTTACTTGCTTTCAAAGTTATCTTTGAAGCACCAATTAAACTCACTAGAAAATACCATCATTAAATCCATCAGAATAGTTTAATGTAAAAGATTAACCTAAACGCTTTAAAAAAATATTGGTCTCTGTGAGCCTAATTTATAAGTTAAATTTTTCAAAACTGTTTCATAAAGCAAGGCAACACCTGAAATTATTTAAAAACTAACTTTTAAGCTGGAACTTGAAAACAAGCATACCATAAATCAAGTTTCATGAATATAATTTACACACAAAAAATTCACTCGGAAAAATCTTATGGCCCTCTTGCGTGAAAAATATTTGTACATCTGGGCGAGAGCAAATGATTGAGGAATTTAGTCTTCTTAGTTTACTTTAAACCATTGCTGATTTAAAATCATTTCAAGTCAAATTTGTTTTTATTTGGGTGAAGAAACATGGCATTTCACCATATTAACTGAAGAAAATGACATTGTTAGTGCTTGGTAACAAAGATCCTGGCATACTAATTTGAATTGCACAATTTTCAAAAATATTTTGCAACATGTTAAATCCCACAGAATAAGAAAATGGGTTATTTCTTAAACAAGATATCAATTCTTCTCCAAGAATGTATAAAGGCAAAGACTACATTTCCCAGGTTTTTAATCTGAAATAAATATAGAATAGAGGATGAACAAAGACAGAGAGAAAAAATCCTGCTTCAGGAACATAGTATGCGACTAACTAATCCTGAAAATTAAGGGACCAAGTTTCTATGAGCTTATGGAGACTATCTTTTCTCCCTCAGTAACTCTAAGGCACTCAGTTGCATCATACTCTCCACCTTGAATTCAGTTTGCTGAGTAATAAAAGGTGTATGCATCTACATTTTTATTCTAGCATAAAAGGGAGTATGTCCACAAATGACCACTTTTAATTTAATTGAACCAATACCTAAGCCAAATAGGTTCCAACTCCAATCAGTTTGTAATAACTATCTGGAATGCTGCATTAAGGAGGATTCTGAGGTTGTATCCAGACCTACTGTTATCTTCCTCATATTCCTACATGCATTCTTTTGATATATAAACATCCTCTCTTGCCAACCAATCTCCCATCATTATTTCCCATTTCCCAGATATAACTAAAATCCCTCTGCCTGTTTCAAAAATGCTTGATTACAAGATACAGCATTAGAAGATGCTTCAAGTTTGTATCATGATGGTGAAGTGTGTTATAACAACATAAATATAACCACCTGAAGCAAATTATCACTTTGCGAAGTATATAAATCATTCCTAAATGTATGCGCACAAATCTCTATTGAACAAAGAATGAGAAGACACATGATTAGTTTTCTTTATATCTTTTTAAAACATCTCAAGAAAGCAGACCATTAAAAATCAGGTTTGAGGAAATTTATCTCACAGGAAAAGAGCTTATAAAATAGAAAAGAATGCCTTATAGTATTTTATAAAATATGCTATCAACATGAACATAAAACTGAAATCCTGACATGGCCTAAAAATGATCTCTAAGTACTTACATGTTTTATACAATTCAAAAATTCTTCTTTCTTGGTTTCTGCATTTCAAAAAAATTCAGAGCTCACTAAATGTCTAGGTTGGGTTAGAAGCAAAATTTAGCACACTCTTAAATATATTCCAAGATCTAAAAGAATGTTAAGTATTTTTTGCATTAACTGAAAAGTATTTCCATTAAATAACAGCTCAGACTATAAATCACTGGTCTCAAACATAATTATTTTTTCTTCAATATTTTATTTTTTCCTAGCCAAAATTCAATTTAGTAATCCTCAATGGTTCAAGTATTAAAACCAGAATATAATAAAGCAATCTTCTTCAGTGTCCCTTAAGAAAGTAAAAGTAAAACATCTAACTCATAATTATGAGGTATAAAATTCAGAAGAACTTACCTAATAATTTTTCAGCCACTTTAAACTATAAAGTTCAAATCAGGGTTCCACTTACAGCTAAGAATGTCAGAATGCTTTTAAACTTAAAAACAATGGTTAATCAATATGTAAAGTGATTTCTACAATATCTATTGTTTGAAACACAACTGCCAAAATATCAAACTCTGGGTATGAAAAAAAAAAAACTAGAATTTCAGTTTCCAGTCTGTAAGGAGCTTAGAAGTCACTATTCCACCCTGACAACAGAGCCCCTCTTTATCTCTGACTTTCCTTGCTCTGAAGTTGGCTCTGTCTGAAACTTATATAGCTACTCTCACTTTCTTTTGATTAGTGTTAATTAGCATGTTATATTTTTCTCCTTTACTTTTAATCTTCATGTGTTTTTCTTTTTAAAGTGGCTTTCTTATAGACAATATATGAACAAAATCAAGGAACTAAGTAAGTGGAGAGATAGTCCATGTTCATGAATAGAAGACTCAATATTGTTGAAATGTGAATTCTTCCCAACATGATCTTTGGATTCGACATGCTCTCAATCAAATCCCAGCAGGTTATTTTGTGGATCTTGACAAACTAATGCTGAAGTTTATATGGAATGACAAAGACCAGAATAGCTAACACAATATTGAAGGATAACAAAGATGGAAAATTGATACTACTCAACTACAAGATTTACTATAAAACTATAGTAATCAAAACAGTGTGGAATTGGTGAAAGAATAGACCAATAGCTCAATGGAACAGAACAGAGAGCCCAGAAATAAACACCTATAGACATAATCAACTGATTTTGACAAAGGAGTAATGGCAATACAATGGAGCAGAGACAGTCTTTTCAACAAATGGTGCTGGAACACTAGACATACACATGCAAAAAAATGAATCTAGACACAGACCTTACACTTTTCAGAAAATTAACTGAAAAAGGATCACAGATCTAAATATCAAACTCAATACAATAAAACTCCTAGAAGTTAAGAAAGGAGAAAACCTAGATGACTTGGGTATGGCAATGACTTTTTAGATATAACACCAAAGGCATGATCCATGAAAGAAATAATTAATAAGCTGGACTTCAGGAATATTAAAAATTCTGCTCTACTAAAGTAAATGTGAAGAGAATGAGAAGACAAGAACAAGACACAGATTGTGTGAAAATATTTGCAAAAGACACATTTGATAAAGAACTATCATCTAAAACATGCAAATAACTCCTAAGCAATGAGAAAAAAAAAAGAACCAATTAAAAAATGGGCAAAAGACCTGAACTGTCAGCTCACCAAAGATATATACAGATGGCAAGTATACATATGAAAAGGTGTTCAACATCATACGTCATTAGGGAACTGCAAATTAAAATGACGAGATACCACTACATACCTATTAGAATGGCCAAAATGCAGAACACTGACACCACCAAATGCTGATGATGGGATTTCATTCAGTCACTCTTGGTGGGAATGCAAATGATAGAGCACTTTGGAAGTCGGTTCGGCAGTTTCTTATAAAACTAAACATACTCTTATTATACGATCCAGCAGTTGTACTCCTTGGTATTTACACAAATTAAAAACTTATGTCCACACAAAAACCTGAACATGGATGTTTATTGCAGCTTTTTTCATAATTGTCAAAACTTAGAAGCAACTAAGATGTCCTTCAGTAGGTGAATGGGTAAACAGATGGTGGTACATCCAGACTATATTATTCAGTGCTAAAAAGAAATGAACTTTCAAGCCATGAAAAGACATGGAGGAAACTTAAAATAGCTGGCCATGCTTATACCTGTTTGCCCTTTTATATGATTTACTCACATTTCAATTTTCTTTGACAAAGTAGCATAAGTGTTAAATGGAAAAACATATTGTGTTTCTATTGTAAATTATACCCAAACACCACAAATAAGGACTTAGATAATTAGTGGAGGCTGAAAAGTTGTGAAATTTGTGTGTGTGTACAAATACAGCAGAGTTTTTTTATGTAACTCAAAAGATATCAAAGCAAATATACAAGAGTATTTATTTATGGTCCAATTTTCATCAAAGGACATTCAAGTTATGTGCCAAGTGTCTGTAAAGTAAATCAGTAATTTCTACGAAGTGAGTTGTTCCCATTTCAGGAACACACTGTTCTTTGCTCTGTTCCATGATGGAGATTACTCTTAGAACTGTTATATATCTGCTAGTAACTGACTTACCAATTAGCATAGGCCCAATTGATATCTGAAAGAACCAAATCCCCAGCTTGTTCTTGAATACTACACCAAAGTCCCAAGGATGGTATGAGTACTTTTCTGGATTTCATTCCCAACCTTCTTCAAAGCAAAGCTGTTCTGTGATTAAGTGCAAAATATTGGCAACAGCAAATGGCTAAGAGTGTGTATGTGTCTGAATGAGGGAGTAAGGGAGTATGTGTGAGTAGGAAGGGGATAGGGGAGAGAACAAGAGAGAAAGCAATGTATGGGAGGACAAAAGGGGAAAGAATGTAAAAAAAAAGAGTCACTTAACTTTACTAGATTACTAAGGCACTGCACACACTTTTGTCAGAAGACTGCTGAGAGTATAAAGATTGCTACATTCCATGGTCCCACGTGGCTTTGTCATGACCATTCGATAAACAGAGTTGTGAGGTTCAGGATGCATAACAGAAGAGACCACGTTTTTATCCTTAACAAAAGAACGCAGTCTTTGGCAGTAAGATGCACATATTTTTTTAAAGGAGGAACTAACAAGACAATCAGTAATGGGGCATATTCAATACCTACTGTAGTTTTTTAACTTTGGGGACATAAAACCATTTGAGATCCTAACTAAAGGGATGGAACTTCATCCCAGGAAATGTACATAAAAAAAAACTTGAGCAGTTTTGGGAATTCGGACTCTCTATATCCCAAGAATCCCTGTGCTATGCATGATATTACAATTTGACATGCTGAAGAATAGTCTACCTACAATTCTGTCCCATTTTGGTTTATATATCCTGCATCTTGTGTATTCCAGAGAAGTCTAATAATTTTATCCTGAGTCTTATATTTATGATGCCTAAACAGATTAAATTTATATTTTATATTTAAATACTTAATATCAAATTAAGAATAGTTAGACATTCTATAATTTGCTTTAAATTTTCCTATTTTTCTTGAATCTTTTTGTTTCTTCTGTATTCTGACTCCATATTCTGATTCATCAATAAACAGACTTCTATTGGTCACATTCTTCAAATTAACTTGTATCTCTCACTTGTAATGATTTTTTTTCTTTAGAACTCTTAGTAGAATAATCTCCCAAAGAACGAGGAATACAAAGGCAAGGAACAGGACATCTTTAACTCGCTTTCTCCCTCTGATAAAAATGCATTAAACTTGGCATGTCACATTGTCTGAGAAGTGACAAAAGTATTTTAAAAGAGGTACATTTTAGCTTTTTTTTAAAATGAGAAACTGTAGTTTTAATGTAAATATAAGGAAGAAAATGAATAATTAATGTGAATGTATATATAGAAATACCCAGCTGGAATTAATGTTTTAGGATTGAGATCTGGTCAAACCATCTCATTTTAGAAATAAGGAAAAGACAAGTGAATTACCTGTTATCTAGCAAGATACGAATGCAGTTCTCCAAATTATAAACCTCTTTTACTTATATAAGTTGCTAAGGAGATTTTATTAAAACATCAATTAAAAACTAAATTTTACTTGAAATCTAAAATTATGTTGTTAAATAAGAGTTGACAACTGTGTGTTCAACGTAGGTAAAACACCCCAAGGTACAAGTCACTGAAAAAGCTCAACCAGAAAAACAACTGATAATTGCTTGTTTTTCCCCTAATTGTACTCAGCTTAGATCTTTCTAAACTCTTAATTCACGTTTCACACTCAACTAACGTTATGCAATTTATGTCTTTAAACATGATCCATATAATCCCTATGTTTATGTAAATGCACAAATAAGCAACATGAGCTGCCAGAGATATAAGATACTTTGAGAAGAAAATTACCAGGAAAAATTAATTTTTTTAAGTCTTCTTATATATCTGTTTGAAACACCAGCTCCAATGAGGCATTTGGAAAAGCATCTGTTTGACAGCGTAACATAAATGTGGAACTAAAATGACTCAAGCATAAAAGTTTTTTCTCAAGCAAAAATACATAGAAATTATTTCTGCTTCCATCCAAGATGGAATGACAGAAACTGGATTTACCGTTCTGCCTTAAACTACTATAAAGCCAGACAAAATATACTAAACAGCAGTTTTCAGACATTCAACAATAGTCAGAGCAAGATCAAGAGAAAGGGAATGAGGTAAACCCCAACTGTCCAAGCTTACTGCGTAGAGTTTCCAGGCTGCAGCACTAGAGTATGGCACTGTTCCTGAGAAAATGACATAGGACTGAGGATTCAGGGAGGCTGCACTGGCTGGAATTCACAGGATAAAAAAACCAGAGAGGGAGATTTATAGGGAGTCCCCATGTGCTGATCAGTGGGGACTAGTACTGATCAGCACGTGCATGTGAGAAAACCATCCATAGCCATAGGGAAAAAAAAAAACATTAAAGAGGGACAGTGGAAAAATTCCCAAAGCTGAAACAGGACCAGGAATAGTGTGTGTTCCCATAAGCCAAATTAGAAAAAGTCAAAATACACAGGGTACCAAATAGATGCTCAGGAGAAACTGCCTCAATAGTGGGGTAAAATCAGCCCATAAAAGACATTATTACAAAAACAAAAAGAATATATCTGTAAAGCATAAACCTCAGAAGAAACTTGCACCTGGAATACATATATAAAGAACTCTTACAACAATAAAATTATAGACCCGACAAAAAAATTGGTAAAAGATTTGGACACTGCCACAGCAAACATATGGATGGTAAATTAGCACATGAAAAGATATCACTAGTTGTTCAAGGAAATACAAACGAAAATCCCAAAGAGGTGCTTTTAAACATCCATTATAATGGCTAAATTTAAAAAGACCTACCATGCAAGTGTTGGCTATGATGAAGAATAACTGGAACTCTCATATAATAGTGGAAAGAATTTGGCAGTTTCTTTAGAAGTCAAGCATACACCTATATATGACTCAGCTATTCTATCTCTAGGTATTATCCAAGATAAATGAAAAATATAGGTCCATAAAAAGATCACAAATGTTCACAGTGGCTTTATTTGTAATAGCCTCAAACTAGAAATAACCCAAATGTCCATCATAAGGTGAATGGATAAAGAAACTGTGGTGTATCCACATAAGGAATACTACTCAGCCTTAGAAAGAAATGGACTACTGATACCCACAACGACATAGATAAATCTCGTAACTCTTACGCTGGGAGAAAGAAGCAAACCAAAAGGTATAGATTATATGGCTCAATATATAAAATTCTAGAAAATACAAATTAATCTATAGCAATAGAAAGCAAATAAGTGGTTGGCCTGGGTTGGAATGGGGGGGTGAGAAGTAGATTAGAAAGACTCACAAAGAAATTTTTGCATGTGATGTATATTTTATAATCTTAAATTTGGTGATGATTTCATGGGTATACATATATAAAAACTCATTAAATTGTACACTTTAAATATGTGCTGTTCACTTTACATCAACTGTACCTCAATAAAGCTATCTAAAAAATCAAAACACGTATTAAGGGCTAATATGCTGAGGTTTGTGAAAGAAGTCTTCGGTAACCGATCTCAAAGACTTCTCCCTCTCAGAAAGCCTTTACCAAATCCCACAGATCAAATTAATTCTCTTTCAGCATGTCTTTTAGTGTTGTTAAACAAATATCCTCCAAACTAGGTCATTGAGTTCTTTGAGACAATAATTTAAATATATTCATCTCTGTATACCTTCTATTGCCTGCACAATAAGCTGCAGTAGAGTTGAATGGGAATAACACTGAAATCAGGAAAGCACTTAGGAGGCAGCTGCTAAAATCTAGGAGAGAAGAGATACTAGCGTGAATTGAGGTGGTAGCAGTGGAGGCGAAGAAAAGTAGAAAGAACTGATATAAAACTGGAAGCAAAACAAAAAAAAAAATAGAACAGAAAACCGTACAACACAGTGAGCAGATGTAAAAGATGAGGGAGACAGAGTCAAGAATGATGCATAAATTTGTGGCTTAAATGCCTAGGAGGATGATGGTGACATTGACTAAAATAGGAACTAAAGAAGAAAAAGAATTGTGGATATTCCTTCAATACATATTGAGCACCAATCGCATCCCAGGATTGTTCTTAGGCACTGAGGAAACAGCAGTGAAATAAATCAAGTTCCAGATATGAGAGACCTAGCCTACTGAGTCAAAAGTTTCTTTCCGGACAGCTGGACATTTGAATATGAATATGAATTCAGAGCAAAGCCAGGCTAGTTATATTAATTTTTACATTATTTAGCCAGTGTCTTTTAATAACTAGCCCTAAAACAGATTCCTGGTACACTGAGTTAAAGTCCATGGAACTCTGACTTAAAAAAATTAACAATAACAACAACAACAAAAAAACAAACCCCAAGCAAAAACAGGTTTTAAAGACTTAGACTCTGAATACATTTCTAAGAAATTTAAAAGACAAAGCTCTTCCATTACATTGGGCTAACTGACCAAAAGAGCTATTTTGTGCATTTATTTCAATGCTGCCATCTTATGTTAAAATGTAGAACTACACAACATTAAAAAGACCATTATTTAGTGAAATCTGAAAATATCAGGGATTTGAGTCAATGAAAAGGTAGAAAATGAGATTTAATGACAATAACAAATACTTATAGCAATTAATTTTGGTGTCTGAGACTATCTTTGACAAAATGGAAGATCTCATGAGGCAAACAATTACAGTCCAGAATATAACCTTATTTTGAAAAAGCAGGAATGATTTATTGAACTCCCCAATCTAAAATGATAAAAACATATAAGAGAGATAATGGGGAAGGAAATAGTAGAATAAAAGCCAAATATATCTCATTTCTTTAGTAAATTCAATTGCTTTTCTAATCATAGCTGCTTAAATAGCAATAGCTAGTTAAACAGCAAATTTACTGGTTTTAATTTTTTGCAATTTTCATTTTTCCTGTCAAGTAAATCATGCTATTAAAATTATGTTGAAAAATATTCAGAAACATTGAAGAATATCTCTGATTTAAGGTTAATATAAAAAGATAGCCCGTGTATTTGTACAACCTCAATGTGGGGAAGAGAGAAGGCTGAAAGTAGCTTGGAAACTGTAGAATTAAATGAAATACATTTCCTCAGGAAACATTAATGACAAAATTGTTGATATATATACATATATAAATGTATTCACTTATAAACTCTAAATCCAGATACAAAAATATTTTGAGTGATGAAGAATATTTTTAAAGTTTTGATAGATCTGAAAAAACACAAAAATAGGAAAGATCTGATTAAATACTCTATTAAAATATTATTCTACCATGCTGGTGTGTGATAGTAATCGTAAGGAAAAGGCTGTGTAGTGAAGTGGTATATAGAACTCTGTAATTTCTACCCAATTTTGCTATGAACCTAAAATCACTCTAAAAAATAAAGTCCACTGATTTTTTTAAAAACCCTATTCTCTCTTTGCTGAGCGTATGCTGGTTTTCTTTAGAAGTACTCTTAATTTTGGCACTGCTCATAAAATAGGTATTGATCTGTTTTTTGGACAGAAATCAGATAGATCTCTAAATATACCTTCTTGCCTTTACCCATTTAAGATTAATCTTGATTCAGCTAAATAATATTTTTTAAAAACCCTGATCAGTCTTTTAGTATAGCAATAACTAATCCGTGAAAAGCACCTGTAGTTACTTCACAATCACTACTGACTCTCCTCCCTCAGAAAAGGAGGCCAAAATGATTTTTTGTTTGACAAGGTCAAACTCTTTGTCCTTTAACTTTTTATGCTTTTTCACAATCTCACATAAACATTTACACCATGACCCACGGCTTTTACATGCATTTCTATCTTCTCTACATTGTAAGAGTCGCAAATACAATGACTTTGTCTTATCATTGTATCTGGCTCCTAAAATATTGCCTGACATATATGATTTGAGTGTTTAAAATACTACTGAAGGACTTCTTTTTGATATACAATAAAGGAGTAATCATCCAAAAGGAATAAAGATTTAAAGATTTTCTCCATCTTGCTGATGAAAAGGAAATTAAGATTAATGAGTGCAAAACCATTAAAATTTGAAGAGAATAAGACCTACAAAGTACTTGTTTCTATTATGTGAATAATTACAAGGGGTGGGGGAAGGTGTGTGAAAGTCTGACTTTAAGACCTTACAGACATGTTTTAACCAAAGAACCCTCATATACAATAACAATACCGTATTTGTACACTGTATTATACTAAATGCTTTAATAGACTTATCTCACTTGATTATCAAAACAATCGACGAGACGGAAGAGATATACCCCTTTGTGAAGTAAGGAATCTGCAGCATCAATAAAGCAGACCCAGGACTCACACCAAATCCAAATACCTGCCAACTACATCAGATTGCCTCTGATATTACTGCATCTGAGTCCACATATTCATCATGAAAATTAGCCTATCATTAGCTTCTAAGTATAACAAAGTTACCACTTAACATAATGGAATAATCAATTAGTTGCATTTTCCCCTCTGTACCTCACTTGTGGGTAAGGTAAGCAAATCCTAAGGATATAAGCAAAAAATTGAAATTTAATTTTAAATTAAAAACAAATCAAATAAAATCTCCAGGAGGTGATCTAGATTACTATAAACAGGCCCACCTCAACTTGGCATGTTTTATCTTCAGATCACATCTAGAAATCAGTGCATATCTACAGTTTTAACATTCTTTAGCAATCTCTGTTGGTCAAAATTAATGACTTCCTAGAAATTCCATTCCTAGTCACATACCGAACCAAAATGAAAACATACCCACACAAAATCTGTACACAGATATTCACAGTAGCATTACTTACAACAGTCAAAAAGTGGACACAACCCAAACATCCATTGACTTACATACAAATGGATAAAAAAAAATACTCATATTCATACAATGGAACTCAGCCAAAAAAATGAAATACCGATACATGCTACAATATGTATGAACCTTGAAAATATTATGTTAAGTCAAAGAAGCCAGTCACGAAGAACATCTATTATATGATTCCATTTACTTAAATGTCCAGAAAAGGCAAATTCATAGAGAAAGTAGATTAATCATTGTCTAATGCTGAGAGGGTAAACGGGGAGGGGCTACTAATGGGCATGGGGTTTCTTTTTGAGGTAATGTAAATATTCCAAAATTAAATAGTGGTGATGGTTGCACAATTCTGTGAATATACTAAAAACTGTTAAACTGTACACTTGAAATGAGTGAACTATATGGTATATGAACGATTTGTCAATAAAATTAAAGAAAAATAATTCTGGTGTGGGATTTTGACAGTGGGGAAGGCTGTGCATATGTGGTGGGGGGGGGATGGAAATACTGGAAATTTCTTTACCTTCCACTCAATTTTGCTGTGAACTAAAAGTACTCTAAAAAATAATTTTTTTTAAAAGCAATTGCTACGTATGACTGTAAGAGCTCTAATTTAAAAAAATTGAATTATTTTCCAAAATATTTAATTAAGGCAGGGAAGTGAACTAATAATTTAAAAACACATTGTTAACAATTACATGTCATAAACATTTTGGGACTATCTTGTAAAAAAACCTCTCGGATTCCATTTTTTTTTTTAATTAGTAAATTCTTTAAAAATTATTTCCACTTATACCAAAAAATTCTTTCTTTTATTTTCCTCATTTCCTTTCATTAAATACCTATATTATTTTAGAATGTTTTATTGGTATGTAATTTAACTACCATAAAATTCAACTGTTTTAATTGTTAAGTTAGATGAATTGTAGTAAATATAACAGTTAGGTATTCAATGGTCACAATCCAGTTTGGGAACACTCTATCACCTTAAAAAATTCCCCTGGACGTGCTTCCATGGTGTAGCAATTAGCATGTCTGCTTTACATGCAGAAGGTCCTGGGTTTGTGCCCCAGTGGATCTACAGTCCATGTTCTATGGCCATGCCACCCTGAACAAGTCCGATGCCTGATCTCAGAAGCTAAGCAGGTCAGGCCTGGTTAGTACTTGGATGGGAGACTACCTAGGAAGACCAGGTGCTGTAGGCATAAACAATAATAATAAAGTTAAAAAAAATAATTCCTTAAACCCACTTGCAGTCAATCTCTGCTCCCATGTCCAGATCCAGGCAATCACCGATGTACTTTCATCTGTAAAGTTTTGCCTTTTCTAGAAATTTCAAATATACAGAATCATTCAATATATAATCTTATGTAACTGGCTTTTTATAATTAGTATGTTTTTGAAGTCATTCATTTTGTTGCATCTATCAGTTTTTTTTTATTGCTGAGTAGTGTTCCATCATATGAAATAAATACCACATTGTGTATAAATATTTACTAGTTGGTAGACATTTGAATTGTTTATAGTTTTTAGCTATTATAATAATACTGCTGTAAACATTTAGCAAATCCAGTCCTAAGTACTCAAAAGACGTGTACAGCAGTGTACACTTCTTTGAAGTGTACTTAGGACTTGCTATATCATATAATAGATATATGTTTAACTTTTTAAGAAGCTGCCAAACTTTACCAAGTAGCTGTAGAGTTTAAAGTCCTACCAGAAATGTATGAGGTTCCCAGTTTCTCCAAATATCATCAACACTTAGGACAAGGCTTTTTTAAAAAAAATTTAGCCAATGAACAGGAAAAACTCTCAGTCTTTTCCTCCTGTGTTTTCTCCTTTACTTGCACACCACTACCATACTCACAACACGTCTGAAGCTTCTAGTCACCAAATGTCTGGGTTTTTCCCACACCAACTAATTCTCTGTGACACCAATATCTCAATCCTGACACTATTTACCTAGAGACAGAGTCAAATTCCACAGGTTAAGAGCTCAGTCCCACGAGACTGCTCCTCCTTCAGGTGTCACTTTTCAAGTAGCAAGTCGCCAAGTTACCCACAACTTCTGTCTAACTTGGCTACAAATCAGCAGTTCCCACAACCCCCTCCTCAAGTTTAGTCAGGCTCAATTAATTTGCTACAATGACTCATAGAAATGGGGAAAACACATTTTTCCATATATCAAAGAATATGATACAGGATATAGATGAACATCCAGGTGGGACGGATAAACAAGGGAAGGTATGTAAGAAGGGGCATAGAGCTTCCATACCCTCTCCAGGCACACCACTCAGCAACTCCAAAGCTCCCTGAACCCCATAATTTTTGGATTTTTATGGCAGCTTCATCATGAAGACATGATTATTAACTCCATTTCCAGCCTTTCTCCTTTTACAAGAGAAGAAGGGTTAGGGCTGTGAAGATTCCAAGCTTCTAATCATGGCTTGGTCTTTCTAGCAACCTGCTCTCATCCCAGAGTCGTTCAGATGCCCACCCAGAGTTCTCTCATTAGAACAAAGGACATAATTACAGAGCTTCAGGAGGCCTATGTCAGGAATCTGAGGCAAAGGTCAATATATATTTTTTCTATTATTTCATTGCCAGTTTAGGGGATATATTAATGGTATTTGACTGTAGTTTTAATACCTAATGATGCTGAGCATCTTTCATGTGTTTGTCATCCATACATCTTCTCAAGTGAAGTGTTTGTTCAAATGTTTTGCACTTTTTAAAAACTGGGTTGTCTCCTTATTAGTGAGACATAACTTCTCTATATAGTCTGGATTCAAATCCTTAATCATATGTATATGTCTTACAAATATTTTCTCCAAGTCTATTGCTTGTCTTCACTTTCCAAACAGTGCCTTTTGAAACACAAAAATTTTTAATTTTGATTAAGTCCATTTAATCAATTTTTTTATGACTATGCTTTTGGTGTTGTACCTAAGAAATCTTTGCCTAATCCAACATCATGAAGATTTACTCCTATTCATAGTTTTAGTTCTTATATATAGGTTTTTGACCCTACAATTTCTTCTAGAAGTTTTCCAATTTTATATTTTACATTTAAATCTATGATCCATTTTTATGTATAGTGTGAAGTAAGGATCTACGTGTCATTTTCTAACATATAGATATCCAAATTGTTCCAGCATCAGTTATTGAAAAGACCATCCTTTTCACTAATGCATTGCTTTGGCATTTTTGTCATAAATTGTCCGTATATATCTGAGTTTATTTATTGACTATTCCATTGACCAATCTGTCTATGGCTAAATAAGTTTTGAAATTGAGTGTTTATAAGTCCTTTTGTTCTTCTTTTTCAAAATTGCTTTCGTTCTTCTAGGTCCTTTGCATTTCTGTATAAATTTTAGAATAAACTTCTCATTTTCTACAAAGAGACCTACTGGGATTGTCATTTGCACTCGTCAACAGATGATTAATCTGAGTTTTAAATCCATAAAGATAGCAGAGCTCTGCATATATTCGGGTCACCTTTAATTTCTCTCTGTAAAGTTCTGTAGTTTTCAGTGTACAGAAATACTTATTTTCAAACACCAATGATAAACTTCTTACTTACTTTTAAGTCTGGAATCAAATTGTAAAAGTAAACCTTCAAAAATTATTTAAGAATCTTTTTGACATGATTTTAAGTTTGATATACCTCACATTCGACAATAAGGCGAACAACGAACAATAAACAATAGTAGAGATCTGTTATCTCATAAAGTATAAGGGTTTTAAACTATTCACAAAACTAAACAGAAAAGAAGTTAATGCCTATCTCAAAGATGGGACTTGCCTTGACTATTTTCCCCCCATGGAAGTGATAGCAGAAACTAAATAATCTGGTTTTCATATCGAACTCCCATCACACCCAAGAAAACTGCATAAACTAGAATCAGATCAACACAAAAAAATTCCTCTTTTTCTTTCTGTATGTATATAACAACTTAATATTGCAAATACAATCAGCTACAACATCTTGTCTTTCTGTATCAATCTTTACAGCATGAATTTTGTCTCTAATTGTGAATGTATAAGCTTTCATGGAAGCATATTTGTCAAATAAAATGGGGTTTAGATTATATAAAATGTTCAAATTATAAAAAGTGTTTTAAAAATCTTAAAAAATATCAATGTTAACAAAGGCTTTACAATGAGAAACTCTCATTTAAAATAAAAACATTTTTCAATTCATACTGGGAGCCATGTAAACTTACTGCTATTGTTATAATAGCAAAATATAGAAATGCAAATGCCCACTGACAAGAGAAGATGTTATAAACTGTGGTATTTATTTACTGAATATTGCGCATTATTGAATAGTGTACTGTAGTAAAAATGAATAAACTGTAGTATATGCAACAACATGATGAATATTATAAAGGTAATGCTGAGGGGGAAAAAATCCCAGAAGACAATAAACATATGACTCTAAGGAAAACTAAACATATTGTTTGGGCAATAAAACTATTTTTAAAAAAGCAAAGTAATGACAGACACCAAATCAGAACAGTAGTTACAGCGGGTAGGGAGCTGAGGGGGCAAGGGGAGGTAGGAAATTGGAATCACTGAGGAACACAAAAAGAAAAAATGTAAATTATTAGTGATCTTCTAGTTCTTGGGTTGAATGGAGGGTTTATATACTTCATAACATATATATCATCCAATTCTTTTATAAGTATAATTATTATATTAAAATATTTTTTAAATGTTTAAGTTTTTACCTTTTTTTCTGTTCAACTGCTTTGTCCAAGTGCTGAAAGATATCCTGAAACAAGGTGCAGCTGGATCGACTATTGATAGTATACCCATATCCTCTTTTCCAATATTGTTTTAGGTCATTTAAGTATTCTAATACCTAAAAATAAAATTTTCAAAAATTATTACTATTTATTAATGTAACAGATTCCCTAATTTAATAATGATTCCAAAAAGGTTACCCTGTTTAAATACCAGTCTGTAGAAAGTATAGTAGAATCTTAGCGTTCAGTTTACACTTACTGTTTTAAGCATTTAGTCATTAGCCTCAAAGATCATGACACATAGATTTATGTTGATACACAAATTTAAATTGTGGGGATGTAGAAACTGGCATGCAAAAGTGAGTTAGTAATCACAGTGAAAAATCCAGCATCCATGACAGTTCAGAATAGTGGGTTAACAACATGTGCTCACCCTCCTTTTCTTCTAAAATTATATTAAAATGATAGCAAAGATACATTCAGAAAAAATCAAAGATATACATAGAAGAATATTCATTATAGCACAGAAAGATGCCAAGAGTGGATAAGGAATTTTTAAGAATTTTAGGAAGGCAGAAACCAACTAGAATATGAGTTACTTTGGTTCATATATCAGTTTGGCAAAAAACTAATAAAAGTAGACCAAGAATATGGAAAATTGGTGCTGCTGAAAGGAATGTATATTAGTATAGATGTTCTAAAGGGCAAACTGGCAAAAATCCCTGAAAACATACATCTCTATGACCCATTTAATTCCATTCCTTATAAAGTAATATTCACAGAGGAATGAAAGAATGTACAAAAATATCTTAATAGCCGCAATGCTTACTGGAGTCAATAAATAAATTTCCAGAAATACCTAAATATCATTTATAGATAGATGGTTAAGTAAACTAAATATACACATACTATGGAATACAATGCAGTTACTAAAAAATTTTATATAGATCTACAAATACTGACATGGTAATACCTGCAAGATACACTACTGAAAGAGAAATGTTAGAATAAATACAGTAAAATACCATTTGTTACCAACACACACACACACACTATATGGCTTACATTTCTCAGAATGATACAAATTATAAATAGTAGCACAGAAAAGGATCAAAAGGCACACAGCAAATTGACAGCAGTGATTAATATCTGTGGAGTGGTAACTAAGGCAGCCTTTTTCTGAATGTTAAACTTTTTTTTACTCAAGTATCATTTGATCAGATAAACATTAAAACTATGGAACTAAAACATGCAACCTAACAGGGGTACAAGAGAAGCAGCCTATGCAGTAGTTATGAGCTATTCTTTCCAAAAGAGCGCCTATAAAAACTAAGTGAAAGCCATAATAATTTTAAGAGAAAGAACAAGGATGGGCAGTGCCATATACCAAAAACAAAACTAAACATATATTAGAGAGGCAATTAAATCAAGAAGTTAGCAAAAAGGACAAAGTAAACATTAAAACTAGTAAAAAAAAAAATGAATTAAAAGAATTAATAAAGTTCTGCCAAATCTATTCAAGAAATAAAACAAAAATAGTATCAGAAGTGAAAAAGAAAAGAAGGTATAACTAGAGATTTTTTAAAAATCATATGTACATATTATTAAAACTTTATATTAAAAAGTTTTATATCTCAGAAGACAATAAGCATATAAATACGAGTGGTTTTTCTAGAAAAATATAAGTTACCCACACTGACTATAAAAAGGAACTAGAGCACATCTACTTAAAAGATATCAAGCATAGTTGGTTTTAACAATGAATCCTACCAAACCTTCAAGGAAGAGTTCCTAATATTTAATAAGAGTTCCTAATATTTTAAATTATGCCAGAGTACAGAAAAAGATGGAGAGCTTCTTAGCTCATTTTAGGAGGCTAATAGAAGTCTGTTGTCGAAACTGGATAAAGAAAGCACACACATACAAATAAAAAAAAAAGTGAGGTGAGAAAATTCAGACCACTGCATTGCAAGACAGCATCCGGTGCTCTCACCCACTAAATGCCAACTGGGACTCTTAGTCATTGTTAAAGAAATCCCTTTACTCTTTTTAATTCCCCCAAAGGGATAGGACATAGGGCTAGCCCAGTAGTATCACTCACAAATGAGAGCCACTGCCATAACCAATGTCATTATAAACATTATTTAATAGATTTGAAATTAAATATTACCAAATAAAATTCAGCAGTATATTAAATGGCTGTATCTGCTACGATGGAATAACTGATACTAGTCATGCCTTCCAGACATTAATAACAACCAGAAAATGGGACAAAATAGCCACAATCTGAAAACAACCTAAATGTTCACCAACAAGATAATGGATTAAAAAACTGATCATTCATATCATGAAATACTACATAGCAATGAAAGTAAGTGAATGACAGTCATGAACTGCAAAATTTTTCAGTCGACAACAGACTGTATATACATCAGTGGACCCATAAGGCAATGGAACTGAAATACTGCTCTTGCTGAGTTGACATCATAGCCGTTGTAATGTCATAGCACAATGCATTACTCACGTTTGTGGTGATGTTGGTGTAAACAAACCTACCGTGCTGCCAGTTGTAAAAAGCATAACACATAAAATTATGTACAGCATGTAATACTTGATAATGATAATAAATGCCTATCCTACTGATTGTGTATTTATATACTTTTTGATCATTATTTTAGAGTACACTAAAAAAAAGTTTTTTGTAACAATAGTATACTGCGTTGTGCCAGCAGCATCCTCATATCTCGTGTTCATGCATCTCTTGATAGCATTGTTTTCTCTCATGCTTTGATTTAATCTTGTGTTATTTTGTATCATAGCATGCTGTACAGGCCTGTGGCCTAGGAGCAATAGAATATACCATATAGCCTAAGTGTGCACTTGGTTATGACATCAGGTTTGTGTAAGTACACTATGTTTGAACAACTCCAAAAATGCCTAATTATGCATCTTAGAATATATCCCTGTTATTAAGCAGTGATTAACTGTATAGTTACATACAGCAGCATCACAGATAAATCTTAAAAACATGATACTGAAAAAAAACTCTATACAAAAAAAGTACATACTGGGTGTATTATATATTATATACTATATACAGTTTGAAAATATATAATGTTACAGTTTCTTAGAAAAACAAATTAGTAAACACTATATTAATGTAATGAAGAAAACTGAAAACACAAATAAACAAATAAATAATATTAATGGGGAAATAATCTCAGAAACAGAGGAAAAACTTCAAAAAACCAGAAGATATAAAATTTTTTAAAAAGAAAAAAATTAAAAATCATGAGATAAATTTGTAAACTCTGCAAACAATTCTGAAAACTTGGATTACAGGGATGACTTTTATAAGAAAATATTAAATACCAAAACTGACTCCAGAAAAGATAGATCTAGACATAGTCATTTCAGAAGATATATACAAAGTTGCAAAAAGTTCTCACAAAGAAGTATTTAGTTCATGCGTCATTTCTTTTGTAAAGATTTATTTGATAGCCATTAAATCAACTTCCTCCTTTGTATATCACTATATCTTATATATACTTCTCTTATAGCCATCCTATTGTCTTGCAATGGTTTATTTGTGTCTTTCATTCCCTATGGCATTCTTTGAGGACAATGCCTTCAGTTTCAACCAAGTGCCTGGCACAAAGCAGTCACTTAAACAATATTTGCTGAATGAAGGCACACATGGTCCAGCATTTCACAAGGTCTTGAATATCTAATAATCTCCATAATTCTCAGAATTTCTTAAGTATCTATTCATTGTTAGTTTTTTAAACATTAAAAAAAAATTTTTTATAAGAGTTTATTTGAGCCAAACCGAGAACGTATGCTGGACAGCAAAATCTCAAATGCTCCCTAAACATTTTTAATAAAGAATTTCAAACATATAAAAAATAGAAAACAGTAGTAAATGAATCCCTGTACCCATTATCCAACTTCAACATAATCAGCATTTGGCCAATCCTGTTTTAGTTCTGCCCCTACAACCACCACTGCATTATTTTGAAGCAAATCTCAGACATTTTATTTCATCTGTAAATATTTTAGCATGTAAACGTATTTTACAGTGGAAAATCCCCAGCGGAGATAAATTATTTTCTATCAAATCACTGAAAAAGAAAGAAAATAATCCCAGGAAATATGTAAATCAAAAGAGGACTTGGTATTTTTAAATGAAGAATCTAACTTATTTGCATTTATATGTAAAAGGAAACGCATATTCATTTAATTAACATGTATTTCAAATTTTCAAATCATGGTCAATTAAATGAGAAGTTCTATATTACAAAAGAAAAAAGGTACCTCCACTGTGGAGAAATATGGCAGGCATCACTTTAATCAAATGATCAAACATATCATAATCATCAATGAAACGACAAACTGACATCCTTCTGATGTGATGCACTGAAAAGACACATCACTTAAACAGTATTCTTGTCAAAACAAAAAAACCTAATCATAAGTAAAAAATCAGACATAAAGACATTCTGCCAAAACACTGCCTAGATGTCTGCAAAATGCCAATGTATAAAAGACAAAAAAAAAAAAAAGATTAAAGAAAACTAAAAGAACTTGACAAGCATATGCAATGAGTGGTCCTGAATTAAAAAAAAAAACATATAGCTACAAATATGATTTTAATACAAGCATGAAAATTTGAATATGGACTATATATTAGATAATACTGTACTATATATGTATATATAAAATTATATTTTATTACAGTTATGTAGGAGAATGTTCTTGTTTAGATGCATGCCCATGTATTTCAGAGTGAAGTGTCTTGATGTCTGCTAAGGAAAAAGATTAAATAAATATGAGTAGCTAGAATAAATGGCCCTTCAAAGATGTCTACATCCTAATCCCTGGATCTATGAATGAATGTTATTTTACATAATAAAAGGGAATTTGTAATTAAGTTAAGGATCTTAAAATGGTGAGATTATCCTGGGCTATCCAGGTGTGCCTAATGTAATCACAAGGATCCTTATAAGAAGTAGACAGGAAGTGCAGTCAGAGTAGATATAACAAAGGAAGCAGAGGTCTGAGTGATACAAGGAACACAGATGGCTTCTGGAGACTGGAAAAGGCAAGGAATGGATTGTCCTCTAAAGCCTCCAGAAAGAACACAGTCTTGCTGATACCTTGAGTTTAGCCCTGTAAGGCTCATTCTGGACTTCTGACTTCCAGAGCTTTAAAATAATAAATTTGTGTTGTTTTAAACCACTAAATTTGTGGTAATTCACTATAGCAGCAATAGGAAACTAATATATTATATACAGAAAATGTAAATGTGGCAAAAAAGGTTAACAACTGGTGAATATAGATTAAGGACATGAATGTTCATTGTATTATTCTTACAGTGTGTTAGTTTGAAATTTTTCAAAATGAGTTATAGGAAAAATAAAGCATTCATAAGCAATAAAACATTTATAAGCAATAAAAAGAAAAGAGAGGAAAATAAAAGACAAGTAGTATAGAATCTCACAGTTAGAGGGGATTCCTGAGTCACCTAACAGTTCCATCTTTTAACAGATAAGGAAACCAAGGCACAGAAAGTTTAAGTGCTTTTAACCCAGGGTTAAGTTACTTTAACCCAGATCTCAATTTCTAGGGTTTTTGCAGTGTGTATCAAATTACCTCCCAGAAGAGAAAGAGAAAATGCACAAAAAGTGAGAGTACAATGTTTGAAAGGAGAGGGATTCAAATAGGGAAAGGGGGAAGTACAAGTATGTGATGAGAAGAGGAATAAAGAGGCTGGTTATGATCTGAGATGTGTGTCTTTATTTCAGGGAAAGTAGCCTAAACTCAATTTAGAAGATAAATTTTAAGGTCATCTTAAGCACAGGGCACTTCAAAGGAAGGTAAGGCCAGGAAGTATCTAAAGTTATAGACAGAAGAGATGAGAAGGGTACTGGGTACTTGGGACAGAGAAAAAGTAGATCAGAAAAAGACAGAGAGGAACTACAATATACTTATTATTACTGGTGCTCAGCATCCTAGAACAATCATCATTGAAAGCCCTTTCCCCTTCTTCCAATTCGCCCGCTAAGCCCTAGTCCCACATTAGTACAATATCACATAAAATCACTTTTAATCTGGTTGCTGGTCACTTAAGTCTTTGAGTAACAAAATAAAGTACTTGTTTACCTTTAAATGTACATTAACTCTCAGCTTAAAAGCCTGCTTCTATCTAGCAAATAGTACACTACTTTTCACAGTTTTAAGTTAAATTCTAAAGTTCGTAATTGATTTTCATATGGAATATTGAAGATTTCATATGTATGCCAGGGATGACTAAAGTTTCAGAAGTCCATATTTCTGAATGATCTATACATACAGACACATCCTATTTTATCCACCAAAATTCTACCCAACGCTGCAGTCCTCAATGCTTAAGAAAACAATTAATACACTTCTACCACACCTTTCTGGCTCCCAACATTCCAGAGCTGATCTCCCTCAAAGGCACTAGACTGCCTGTCTGCCCTTCTCTTTTTAGAGTCTAAGAAGATGAAAAAACATGAAGTAGGCAAACGAATAGCTGATGAATTACTGCCATCACCAGGTGGAACACAGAACTGATTTATCATGAAAACTGTTATAAAAGAAAAAGGCATGTGGAAAACCTTTCATTCTCTCTGAGCTTTGGTTTACTATAAAAAGAATTTGGATTACATTCACTCTACAATCCTTTGCGGCAGTAAAATGTGATGTTGGGTTACATGGATTTTTAATAAGGAAGACCTAGAAATCAAACTACAATGGAAAACTGTCTCCCAGAGTTATGAACCCAAACTAGTTGCAGGTAGGCAGGTCCTACCTGAATAGTCAATTTCCCTATGTATAAGTAAAATTATGAATTAGTCAAAGACTCAGAGTAAGTAATGTTCCTTACTCTGCTTATTTTTTGAGAAGCCGCTTGAAGTAATAACCAATTTTTGCAAAATCATGAAAGAAAAGCAAAGAAACTGCCAAATACTTACCTTTGCATCATCTGTGTCAAAGACATCACACCAAGGAGATTTAACACCTTTAATTGCCAGGTCAAATGAACAGGTAAAAAAAGCTACCTGAATTAAATCTGGAGGGAAAAAAAGGTAAACTTTGTGGGTTACTATTTTCTACAATTTTCCAAAGGTTGAACATCCACAGAATGTTATATGCAGCACAGTTGAAGAAACTGGATATATTTAGTTAGGAGAGGAGACTATTCAGTTTCTCCCTGGCTATCAAAGAATTAAGACTTACTTTGTAGAATCCAAAGGGGAGGAACTGGAACTGTCAGAAGAAACCATGAGGAGGTATAAATTTCAGTCTAACGAAACTAAAAAATTTTCTCTGTTAAAATGGTAACTTGTTTCTAAAAGTAATATGTTTGTTAAGACTATGTATGCCTACCAGAACCAACAAACGTTAACACAGAGACTTACTATATAAAACATAACTTGATTTCTCGTTAATTTTAGAAGTTTGGCAGAGGGGAGAAAAAATCTTATAGAAAGTTTTAGTCACCGACTTGAAAATTAAGAATAACAAAATACACTTGCTGAAGTTTTTTAGCTACACAACAATTCATATTATAACTATCAAGCAGCAAGTACAGAGAGGATATAAAAAGGGAGAAAACTGCAGAGGGCAGAGAAGGAATAAAAGGCAGATAAGTGAGGAGTCAGGAAGAAGGTGAAACAAAGAGTCAAGAAGGAGAGAAACAAACAAAAAAAATCACACACTGAACAAAGAGGTATACAATTTTTTTTTTATCTAGAACATATTATTTTTTTTAATGTAAAATCAACTATGGGCCTTTAAAAAGAGTAACTTCATGTTTCCATATTTTTTCATTTTCAGAGATGAAAGCTTGCAGGCATATTACCTGCATTTAAACTGTTGAATGGCACTTGCAAAGCAGCTGCAACTTTTTTCAAAATGTTCTGCATTTCTGGTCCAGTTTTGAAGGCTTCTACATGATAAAGAGCTGTGTCATTCCCTTCTACTTCGGTTAAAAACTTCTCGCAATGATCAAAAAACCTCATTAGTTTATCATTAATTCTTGGAGGGCCACACTCCATGTCTGAAAGAAAAAAACATATATATACATATATACTTATATATATGACATAAAATGACAATTTAAAAATCTTGTTTCAAGTGTGAAAAAGAACACCAAAAACATTTATTTGTTGGCATGTTTGCAATAAGCATACATGAATTAAGAAAGACAAGGTAAAACTATTCCCCATTTGTAATTCTTGAAAACAGAGTATCGAAAATAAAATAAAATGTGTTATAATAATATTACACAATAAACTTAAGGTAACAATGTTTTCTTAAAACAAAAATAATTATACATAAAAATCATAAAAAGTACAAAAAGTATATGTAAGTGCTATTTCTGTCAGGCACAGAAAACTTGATAAACTAAAAATTAGCAATTTCTAATTACAGGGTGAGAGATTATTCAACAGATTGAATCTGTTTTTCTACTCTAAGCCAAAATCTAAATAGAGTATTTTATTTTCTCAATTAACTTCCCAACCTTGTGTTATGTTACAAAAGACTGCTTAGAACAAAAACTACTGACAACAGCACAAAGTACATTAATGCTTTTGTGTTTCATTGTGCTAGGTGCTTCTGATTTGGTTTACTTTCTAACTGTAGCTCCCTGATAACTTTCCATTTAGAATGTTAAGTTACATTATTTTCCCAATTTAGCAACAGTTATGTATTGGAAAACGATTCATAATCATGCTTCGATTACTAGGGTGCCTTTTTTTTTTTCAGTCATATTCAAAACACACAGATCCCAATTATTTCTCTAATTTACCATGAAAAGAAGAGCAATTATAATATTTGTGTATAAAGAAAATTAAATCTAGTTAAACCATTTTGCTTTGGATGGATGTGTGAAATATATATATGTGTGTGTGTATATATATATATGTATATATATATATATACACATATATACACGTCTGTGTATATGTACCCATTTCAGGAGAACTTGAAATGGATAATTCTGACCATTTTAATTGCCAACTGGATTACAGTTAAGGAAACATCTTAAATAGGTAAAAAGTGATCTTTGTCATCTGTTTCTGTGGCATCAAACTTTGTTTCCCAAGTGGATCTAGATATTTCATCCTTGTTATTCTCTAATTACTACTGCTCTTAAAAAAAAAAAAGGCATTATTCTGCTTCTGTAAGAAAATCTTACAGATTTTAATCCAGTGTCCTCCCTCAAAAGCCCAGATGTACATGACAAGCAAAACAATTGTCTATAGATGATGAAGTAGCTAGGCAAAGGGTTTAATCTGAAACTGAAAATGGTGAGGGGTGGGCTTATCCTGAACTATTCTGATCACTGCCTTTGTACTTTCAGGCAAATGCCAATCCCCACAACACCATCTGTGGGCAAAAATTCATTCATCCCAGGAGGTCCAATAGCCCCTTTTTGGTATATACTATATATACTGTGCTATACTGAAGTATGTTCTACATTCAATTAATTTAACAAATATGTGGGGAATTTTCCCTCATATTAATGGAAAAAGCCTCACTATAATTAAAAAGCAGAATTCAACAAGTGACTAAATGTGCCAGCCAACTGAATCACCCACAGAGCAATAACATGACACACAATCAATGGAAGAACCCTTGGAAATGGTTGAACTACTTAAGTCTATTTAATTTTTCACTTGGGCTTTGAAGCTAGCTAAATGATGTCTCACCTCAACTCTGACCTTAAAAACTGATCAAGAAGTTTTAACACTTGATGGTCTCTGTGGCACAAAAATGTTTTGTTTTTATTCTTAAGTTACAGATTTCTTGGGTCCATACCTAGCTATATGAAATCAGACAAATTATTTAGCATTTCTGTGTCTCAATTTCCTCATGTTAGGTGAGAAATACTATCAATCTCAGAGACCTGTTATTAGGATTTAGTGAAATAAATGAGGAATGCCTGGCACACAGCAGGCATTAATGTTTGCTATTATTATTGTCTATTAAACATTTTCTGAGGGAAAAAAGCACCATTCGAGGAGAAAACAGAAGATCTGGATTCTGGGCCTGATTCTAGTCTTCGAACTAATGAAGGGCAATCAGCAAGGCATATTCGTGCTCCTGGGCTCGGCTGCTCCACCAGTAAAATAAAAGGGTCACCATATGCTCTCTCAAATTTTGCAAGAGTAATGGCATAGATCAGTAATGTGTGTAACCATGGACACAGCTATGACGAGGGTCACTCTACAGTAAATCTAAGAACAAAACAGAGGAAAAGATGATAAGTTAAAAAGAACCAAATAGATATCAGAAGCAAAGCCTGAGGGAAAAAGTCCTAGATTGTATTTAAAGTGTGCCCAACTGTATAACAGGCTGCCTAAAAGGAAGAAAAGGAAGTTTGTTGCTCAGAGGGGCAATTCAATTTGTAATGGATAATCAAAAACCGCCATCTGTCTCCTTTCGTACTGGATCTCCCAACGTCCACCACACATCCCGCACGTAGGTGTCAAATTCATACCTGATAAGGGAATAAATGAATGTGTGTATGAGAAGGAAGACTGCCAAATCCTGAACATCCCATGGGATTAAGGTTCGAGGGATGGGGGACTAGGGACAGAAAGAAGCGAAGGGAGGTTGCTATTGGGAAGTCTGGGACCTGGTGGGGGGATTTAGGGAGGAAATGGGGTGTGTCCAAAGCAGGGCACTGGCCTGGCGGCCCGGGTGATCACCTGCGACGTCAGGCGGCGGCAACCCAGGGTGGTAGTGCTGCCACAGCCCCTTCAGGAAGGCAACGCCGCTCTCCACGCAGCGGTGCTTGGAGCTGGTGACGAGTTGCAGGCGGCTGTAGTTCTCGTGGCTGAAGAGGGCCGGGAAAAGGGAGGCCAGGCGCAGCGCCAGCTGTCGCATGTCCTCCCGCCCCTTCTCCACCAGCTGCCCGTCCATCCAGTCCGCGTACCACAGCGGCCAGTTGGCCAGCGCAGCGCCTAGGTCTCGGCCGCCGACGGCGTCGGCCCTGTCATCCCTGGGCCTGCGGGCCTGCAGCAGCCCGTGTAACTGCCGCAGCTTGCGGATTTGTTTGGCCGTAGGATAGCGGGTTGCCGTGGCGGATGAGGGCAACCAGCTGCAACGGGGTGCAGGTGTCCTCCAGCAGCTCCGGATCCCGCCGCGGCACCTCGGGGTCCCGCAGCAGCCCCGAGTTGGCATCTTCGTAGCGCGTCTTGGTGCCGAAGTATGGGCTAAGCGGCGAAATCACAGGGTCCGCCCGCTCCAGAAAGGAGCAGTGCGAGAGCGACGAGAGCAGAGCCACAGCCAGGGCCGCAGCGGGTGGCACGGGGACCCAGTGAAAGTAGCCGGGCCCGCGCAACATGCTGCGATGCGGCCCGCGGAGGGCGACTTACGGCCTAGAGACGTCAACTTCCGGCCCCGACAAGCAGGGGGCGGGCCCGGGGGGCGCTTCCGGCCTGCGCCCCAGGGGTTCGCGGTGCGTGGCCTACGCTCGGTCGTGGGGGGGGGGGACTGTGGGAGTCGGCGGGAGTTTTCGAATTGCAGCGCAGACCTGTGTTTCAGATGAAGCTGGTAGAAAGCCCCGAGGCCCTTCGGAGACGTGTGGCTTAGGTTGAGCTGGTATCGCCTGGCCTGGAGCGTTGGCGAGTTTCCTCGGAGCAGGTGCCTGCTGGTCTGAGTCAGCGACTCCCCCGCTTTTTAAATTTCCCAGGGTGCGATAAGCCGGGACTAAGCCTTAGCCTCCAGAGTGGTCAAAACAGGACACCTTTTAACTGCTGACTCTCGTATCACCATTCTTACCCCTTTCTACTCTGATTTTCAGAATGCAGGCTCTGCGCTATCACATCAAATTCACGTGTGGCAGTTGTTGAAAATGCAAATCCCTGGGCCCTGCCTCAGCTTGCCTCCTGTGGCCCAAGGTTTTTTGCCCATTAGGGTTTGAAAATAAACAATATACAACAAGGCAGAGAAGAACCTGGAAAGAGGCTCAGTTCTCCGGGAAATTTAATTCCTGAGTTTTTGGTAGTCTCTTGACCTGGACTAGAGAAGCTGACATCAGCCAGAAAGCACCCCAGGAGTATTGTGCTTGTCGATACCTAAGGCTTAGAGAGTAGAGACAGAAATCCTGATAACTTGGGCACATTGAGTCATGGCCCAAACATTTCTACCACCATTTCAAATCCAAACTCTCCTCCCATGTAATTACATACTCAAATCAGCAACTAGATTTCTCATGGGTTATTGCTCAGAATCTTTGACATTTCCCCCATCACAACTCTGAATAATACCTTAGTTTCTCCACTAGAACCCCATTTTTTTTAGGCCAGTTGGGAAAAGAATAAGTATTAAAGAAGTCATAAGGGAATTCAAATTTAAGGAAGTTTGATCATGTTTTTGTACATCTAGCTTTTCCTTCAAGGACTATTAAATTGCTCCTGGAAAGTCATCTTCATCTTACTCTTTTTGTCCTTAAGTGCCTCTCTGCTCCAGAGCAGTGTACCTCTAAATGTTAACCAGTGAAGAAGCCATTAAGTTTTGGAGTTACCAAATCTTCCTAAAGGCATCACTCTGTCATGATGAAGCAACTTTTAGAAACCCTAACTACTTATGAAACCTATGGCACACATTTTTATACACTAAATTTGCCTCTAGCTTTATTTAATCTCCCTTTTAATTACTCATCTTTTCATTGTAAGCTGTTTATATCCTTATATAAACCAACATCGATCACTTTTATGCCAAGCCAAGGTGACAATGATAAAGTTGAGCAATGTCTTTTTAGCTAGGAAAAAGCCAGATATAGTACAAAGAGGACAAAGAGTGCATAAGCTTTGGATCTAGACGCCAAGCTCAGCCACACATTAACTGAGTGACCTTGGAATGTTATCTAAGTTCTCAGCCTTGGTTTCCTTGTCTGAAAACTCTGCATTGCAGAATTATTGTAAAATTTAGATGTATGTAAAACCCATATAATAGGCTGCTATGAGTGGTACTTTTATCATCAATGATGTTCAACATTATTATCCTCTATTACGCTTAGCTCTCTAGCAACTATGCAGTATAAACTTACTTCCACATTAAAGTGAATGGTGTTCCTTAGCAAGACATGTATCAAAGATAATTTCAAAACTTTTCTAATAATAAAAATCTACTCATCTCATGTAAAAATAAGTCTCTTATTCTTAAAGCCGTGAGCACTTTTGACAAGTTTTATGAAGGTGACAGGACCTGCTCATCTTCCAGGTCATGTCTTAATTCTCTGGCCAGCCTGTAAGTTGGCTGCCCTTTGAGATAGGTGCTTACATGTTCCGATCAGTTAGTACAGGAATTTACATGGTATAAAACATGGCTGCCCCTT
The DNA here is from genome assembly GCA_003508835.1 of Eonycteris spelaea. Taxonomy (NCBI): domain Eukaryota; kingdom Metazoa; phylum Chordata; class Mammalia; order Chiroptera; family Pteropodidae; genus Eonycteris; species Eonycteris spelaea. The sequence continues at coordinate 1,459,191 of PUFA01000162.1, forward strand.
TGCAAAGACCATGGATTGTCTTCCCTCATAAGAAATTGTGGGTATGGCAGCAATGTATTTGCTAAATCTCCCATAACACAAGAAATACAGTAAAAATTAATGGTTCAAGTTCCTTAAAGAGATGGCAGGGGATGGAACCAAGAACACTGATAGAGAATTTGATTTGAACCAGAAGAAGAGGAGACATTATTTTCTGAGGGAATGTTGGAAGGATGGATGCACATCAGGGTAAATTTTTTAGTCCAGCAGGAGAGAATTCATGGATTTCAAGTCTGGTGGCCTCAGTTTTCTCAGTGACATAGCTAAAATTGTCTGAAGAGTTAGAGAATAGGAGCTCAGTCTTATGGAATATGGAAATGGCTTAGATTCGCAACTGAGAAATGGGAAAGTAATGGGAAATGATTTGCAACTGAGGAATAGGAAACAAAAGGTTGAATGATCAGCTCTGAGAATCAAACTGAAAATGGAAGATTGAATCTTGTGTCTTTTGGAGTGGAAAAGAAAAAAGTTGAGTTCTGTTGTTCTGCATAAGTTCCTGGCCCTAAATAAATGTTACTCTTATTTAGCAGAAATAAAATGCTTTTTATTATTGCTTCTCCTTTAATCAAGTAAACTGACAAATGGCCAGTTTTTCATAGATAGCTATTATCTCACAACTACATTGAGCAACTTAATTTGTTCCTATGCCAAGAAAGTTTTAACTCTGGTATCTTACTGCCCTAATGTTTCATCTTTCTTTTGCCAGTTATTGATATAGTACTTATTTGTTTTTATTGCAGTAGAAGAAGCCAATAGAAGAATGGTCTTTGTTTTTGGACTGAGCTGGAGTGATCCATGCTTCAATGGCAGTCCCTTCAACCTTGTTCGAATCCAGAGGCTGCATAGATCACAAGATCTGCAGACTACAAGATACCATTGCTCAAAAGGAAACATACCATCACTGGGAGCTAACCACTACATTTTCCCCCAGTATATCAAAGCTAAGATGAATTGCTTAAATTGTGTTTCAGTTGATGAGTAGAACTTCACTGAACCACACAACAGCAATGGAGGCAACCTGCTGTTTTACCTTCTCTATTATACTCTCTGCTAAAGGACTTATTTTGCGGGACAAAAATTGTCTTCTAGTGGCCTGACGTATCCCAGGACTCTGATGTTGTGAATTCTTCCTTCCCATCAAACGTTGGTTCTAAATCCCCAGAACTGTTTGAGAAACCAGATACAAAATTATGGTAAGTTTAAGTTACCAATATTTTTATTTATGCTTTGCTACTACTATTTAATAGGGGAAAACTATAGCTATTCACTTTCTAGTCATGTTCTATAATGATTTTCCTGCACAAGCCAGCCCTGTTGCTCAGAAACACAATTTTCTCCAGAAGTCCCCTTCATCACAAACATAAATAGTGGGTTCCAAATCCTGGATTATCTGATGGACCCAATGTTATCACAAGTGTCCTTTTAAGGGAAAGCAAGAGGGTCAAAATTTAAAAAGGTGATGACTAAAGCAAAGGGAGAGATAGTGATGTGAGGAAAGAAGCAGAGGTTAGAATGATGCAGGGCCACAAGCCAAGGAATATGGGCAGCCTCTAGAAGTCAAAACTGGCAAAGAAATGGATTCTCTCTATAGAGACTTCAGAAGGAAAGCAGCCCTAACCACCCATTTTAAACTTCTGATCTCCAGATCTGTAAGATAATAATTTGTGTCATTTTAAGCCACTGTTTGTCATAATTTGTTATAGCAACAGAACAAAACTAATACAATGATTAATTTTACTCCCAACTCATTATTTCTTTTCCTTAAAACAAATTTGTCACAAGCACTATTTTATATTACTAAGTTAAGTTTATGGGTATGGGGAGGGTTGTTTACTTTGATGAAGATAATGTAGATAATACTACCTTTTTCAATACATTTGCCAAATACAAAGGCTTGTGCTAAAAGCTTTACATACTTTACTTTAAAAATTCTTACATCCTTCAAGTAGGTACCATGTCTCCTTTTACAGAGGAGAAGACAGGCTCTTTGATTTAAATAATACACTTAAGGTCATACAGTGCACATGCTGAAAGAGAATAGGCAAAACGAGAGTTTTTTTAAATTTCCTGTAATAGATTAAGGGTAGTTGTTATCATGAAGAGAATGAAAGTCAGAGAAAAGAAATAAGATAGAAAGAAATGTTGGGTTGGGCAATTCCTATATTTAGGATTTCAAGATTGTTTATTCAGTATAGCTTATCTGTAGTTCAGACAGTAATATAGGAAAATAATAGGCAACTAGCCATTTCTATGTTTTTGAAAGTCAAACATTCCTAAACCTTAGATGTTCTTAAAAGAAAAACCCATTTTAAAAAATTTCTGGAAAAAAGAATGTTCTCTATATTAAAACTTCATAAGAACATTGCTATGTTGTACATTAGGCATAAATATTATTGAAGTTTTTTGTAATTGTTATTCATGCAACTGTATATATGTCTTGCAAACAATAACAAATCTAGAGGATATTCTTTGAAGCAAGAAGCAGTGGTGCTTAATACTGTACTATTTTTATTTATCCTTTCTCTTTTACATAGAAATACAATAAAACATTTTTTTAATAATTCAAAATTTTAAGGAGAATGGATAAAAATATTTGATGATATGAGATATAGATGAGGGATGTCTGGTATTTTTTTTTTTTTCCAAAGAAAAAGGTCTTTCTTGGTTCTTAATGTTTGGATTAATGACTGCAATAGAGTTTCTGCCCTCAGATAAAATCCTAGTGACAAGGTATCTGTTCTTGACATGAGCAATAACTGGAGTACTTAGGATTAAACAAAATATTAAATGTCACAGGATAGAGGAGGTGAGGAAGCGTAACATGATAAGGAGCTAGTCAGCTCAGAGTGGTTGTTTTATTGTGATAAAACAGAGTAGAAACTTGTCAGAAAGGAAAGGTGCCAGGCAGGAGATAAATATGTGCCCACATTATCTAATGTCAAGAGCTGGGAACACTATTTTGAATTTTTATCCTGAAAATGCAAATAACATCCTTATGAGATACTGAACATTAAATAAACATGTATTAAACCGATTTTGCCTATCGACACATATGTCCATTCATTTATTTGACAGATAGTTATTAGGCCTCAGAATTAACCCAAAACAAAATTATAAAGTAGGAAGTTTCATTTCTGTCATTTTACCTCTTTCTATTATTGCTCTGTCTTGAACCTTCAGGTTTTCCTCTCCTCCATCAGGCTTTGGAGCTTAGAAACTAATAACATTAAGGCTCCAATGTGGTCAGAGGAGAGATAGAGTGTGAGCTTAAAAAGAAGCAGAACCAAGGTGTTACATTCTATTACTTTGGATCGGTAGGATTATGGTGTCTTTTATGTTATTTTTGCTTTTCTATTGTAATTATATGCCTTTTCATAATAAGAAAAAAATGAAGTACATATAGGAAAAGAAACAACAAAAAGAATGTGTTCAAAAATGTTTCTACCATTTTAGTTTTTTTCTTTCTAATTCATTTTCAGTTTATCAAGCCTGCTTTGCTTGTTAGGCAATGTTATTTAAATTGTTTAAAAACTTTTCCAAATTGGTCAAAACTTAATGTTTCCAATTACTACAATTTGTATAACTCTTATAAATCATGCTAACATCATGAGGTGTAGTATAAGGCAATGAAGATTTTAAGTTGTTTCAAACTTTAAGTATTAAACACATAGGGTGCTCTCAACTTTACACAATTACCAATAGAGTAGAACAAATATAACTAGTTAATATTTTTAACCAAATATTTTGACAAATTATAGCATTGCTTTGGGTCTTGAAGGATATGTGTGTGTGTGTATACATATATATATGCATATATATATATACATATATATATGTGTGTGTGTATGTATATATATATATATATATATGCCATGAAGGAAAAGCAGAGGGTGCTTATCATAAGAACCTTCTTAAAATAGGAACACCTATTTTATCTTGGGAACATAGTGAAGTCCCTTTAAAGAAGTGTCATTTGTCCTTGCTCAATCAGCCTACAGGCGCAAGGGACCAACCTACAGTCTGACAAAGTCAGATTATTGATGAATTGTAATGAGGGAGATCACGCATAGAACTGTGAGACCTCTGACCAAGCAATGAAACAATAAAGTTATTATAAATGGATTTTTGGTAAGATGAGTTTGGGTGAAATTAAAGTGAAGCAGTGTTTGGATAGACTGAAAGTAAATCAGAGGTCAACATCAGGTCTGAAGGTTCTAGAGTCCTGTTTCCTTGGAAATTACAAAGTTAAGATGGATGTGAAGTGTTTCATACAGAAGCAACTTACCTGAAGCTCTGTATCCTGTTGAAAATTGAGGCTGGTTCTCTGTATCAAAGAGTCTTAAAATCTCCAGACGAGAGTAGGATATTTTATTCTTAATGATTTCATTTCAAACAACATTCTTCTAATAGTCTATTGTTTTAGAGAACAGAGTTTCTCAGCAAGTAAGAAGACAGTAATCACTGAAAAAATGGGGTTGTTATGACACTTTATAGCATGTCCTTGGCAGAGATTGCTTCCCATGACTTTGCAGATGGCTTTATTTATTTTTATTTCAGCCTGATGAATGATGGGACAGATTTTTACTTCTTAAGTCTCAGCTAATGCTTAACCTAAAAGAGATAACTTAAGAGAGTGAAAAACACATTCCCAGGCAGAAAAAAAGCACGTGTGAAGGTTGTGAACTGAAAAAGATCTTGACACATTCAAGAACCTAAAAGCCAGTAGAACATTAACACAGCAAATGATTCAAAATGAGACAGGAAAGGTAGGCAGGGGTCAGATCTTGCAGAAAGCTGTTAGCCTTATTAAGGATTTTGCATTTTATTAAAGACCTAAGAGAAGTCACTAAAGGGCTGTAATACGAGGAATTCCCCAATCTTGATGTACTAAGATGGAGAAAGCATTGTTGGGGCAATAGTGGAAGCTGGACTGATGGAAGAGAAGAAGGTGATTTTTTTACGGTGAAACCAGTAAAGGACAGAAATGGAGAGATTCAAGATTTGGGGTAGAACCAAAAGGTCTTAGAGCTTGGATGTGTAGGGTGAGGAAGAGGGAAGAGTTAGGAATAATTCCAGGTTCTGTCCTGAACATCCGAGTAGAGGGTGGCGACATTAACTGAGATGTGGAAGACTGGAGGCGAGGCAGGATTGGTGGGGTAGAACAAGGGTACAGTTTTATACTTTTTACATTTGTGTGACATTCAGGTCAGTATGGCATGGATGCACTTAAATATATGGGTCTGGGGTTCAGAAGAGAGGTTTGAGTTATTGATAAATAGAGTCATAAGTATGTATTTGATGCCATGGAAAAAGAGGATAATATGATTTAAAAAAAAAAAAGGATTCAAGGCAAAGCCTAGAGGAACTAATAAATCCAGAAGTAGACAGAAGAGTGAGCTAGGAAGACAAAAAAACCATGAAAATGGCCAAATTCATTGATCGAAAGCTTGATTTGATCAATGCTTACCTCAGTTTTACCTGTCATCAATTTCTCAGATGAATAAAAAGTCGAAACATCTGATACAGGGGAGGAAAGACTTTTCTTATACCCTCTTAGGTTCTGTGGCTGGGCCTGACAGTTAACAAAAGATAGAGTGACAGGAGAAAAGCATATACATTTTGTTTGACATTAATACTTTTATATGGCATTAGAACCTTTGTAAAAAATAATGTTGACCCCAAAAGCAGATCAGCTTGAGAGCTTATATGCTATTTCAACAGTAATAAATTGTGGCGATGTGATAAGATGTGATAAGACCCAAAAAAGGGGGCGGGGTTTGGGCAATAAATTGTGGGAAAGTAAGTAAGAGATATCTAAGAAAAACTAATGAAAGATAGGGTTGTTTTACTAGAATTGTTTATATAGATTCAACTTGACATTAACTCTGTCTCTGGTGATAAGAATGTTCTCCCTGGTACAGAGAAGGCACCTTTCTTACAGGAAATTTTGCGGCCTGCTTTTAGATAGAAAGGAGGACCTCAGAGGATGCTTTTGGCATCTGCTGTTTCTCAAGCGCCTTCAATTCAAAATAATCAATATGCCAAAGTGGCGTATTTTGGGGAGGCATATTCTGATCCCCTTCACTGGTTTTAGAGTAGGTTTTTCAATGTGAGGTGTGGGGGTCTGTTTGGGATTGGGCAAACTTCAGGACTGGGTAGACTTTTGGACTGTACATGGTGAGGCAAGGATTATAAAGCCAGTCTTGAAGGGTAAACTGTCATTTGAAAAGGCAAGTTTGAGCTATTATTCTGCAACAGGGGCCATTTACACTGATGAGGGCTATCTGAGTAATCTTTTTTTCAGGCATATAGATTTTCAGAAAGTTCCTCAAACAAACAAAAATATTTGTATCTTTACCTCCTTGAGAAAGAATTTCTTGGTAAAGTAATGTTAATGCAAACAATTCCTAATCTTATTAAGCTCCTTGGCTTTAGGTTGTTTTAGTTTCTTATCCTATCCTCTCTATAAGATGCGTCTCATCTCTTTTGTACAAGTCATCTTTTTCTATTTCGATCTTAATTTCTGGTTTTATATTTGTTAATATTAATTTTTCTTTAAAAGGGTATATGGAGGATATATTTATGAATGCTCAAATATTAAAAAATTTTCTTGTGCCCTTGCTTATAAATGATAATCTGAATTTCATTTTGCATTCTTGGATCATTATTCTTTTCTTTCAAAGGTCTATAAGCATTTTTTCACTACATTTTAGCTTCCAAAGTTGCAGACTGGAAGTCTATGCTAATGTGTTTCCTTTTTTTTTTTTTTTTGCAGTGTGGCCACAAATTCCTTATACATGCTAATTATAAGTTAACTGTGGGCTCCCTTCCATTTGTTCTCTACACAAATTTAAATTTTCTCCTGTGTTCTTCTAGACAGTTCCTAATGGAATTTTTTGATCTTTAGCTGTTGCCACACAAAGTTGTTGGTAAAATTACTAAACAGAGGACACAATCTATTCACAGGCACTTTGAAACAATTCTATAGGAATTGATTTTTTTAAAGATACTCTTTATGTCTTTGGAATTCAGATATCTTACTGGCAGTAGCTGTTTGGCTTATATGGAGATCTTTAGTTTTAAAACTGCAAGACTTTCTTTAGCTCAGGAAAGTTTTATTTTATTATTCTTTTAATGAAAGTTCTACAGTTGTCCCTTTCTCATCTCATGGAATTCCATGCACATGTGGTCCCTGAATCTATCTTTCATTTTGTTAACTTTTCATTCATTATTTTTATTTCTTTATATTTTGACTCTGTGTTGTGAGATATTTCCTTTATTGATCTTTCAGATAACTCATTTTTTCCTGTAGTGTTTTTTTAGGGTTTCTACTGAAGTTTGAAATTAAAAATCATGTATTGAGTTTCAGAAATTGTTTGTGTTAATTCTATTTACCTGAAACTCTCATTGCATTTCAGTTAAAGTGCCCTTCTATTTCTTGTATTATTTCTGTATCAGTGTGAGTCACCTGTTTTAGTTCTTTTGTCAACATCCCTTCTTCAAACTGTATGTTCTCTTTAACAGGCATAGGTTCCCTTTACACCAGAGCACTCAATGAAGGATAATGTAGGGATAGTTTTCACTCTTAGACTAGCGCAAATTGATTCATAAGCTGAGAGCTCTAATGTGAGGTGTGATAAGGATGGATGCTCTCTGTTCTAAAGTTTCTCCAGGGTGAGCAAAGGTGGAGCAGCGTCAGTGGCATCAGTCCACCTAGTCTAAGGACTACAGGCAGCAAGTGACTTGGAAGTTTCTCCTCCATGAGTTTCCTGGATCAACTCAGTTCAGCCAACACCTTCCCACCTGATCTTATCCATATGATCTTATCCCAGCTTCACCAGAAAGACAAAGCTACCCTCGGGCTAAATGCCTCAGCATAGACGCCCCACACCTGCAATAAAACATGTAGATAGCTTAGAATAGTGCCCAACATAGAGGAAGTACTCAATAAATGTTGCCTAATAACTATCTCTCACTACTATAAAATGTATCAGCAAATTGTCCCTGTTGTTTCCCCAAGAACAAGCAGCTTCTAAGATCCTGTAGAGAGAATATCTACAAGACATTCAGAACACTCTCACTGCCAAACTGACTCTCTTAACATACTTTCTACACATTGTGATGCTAAAAAAGCTTTTGTCTCTTTCTCCATGTTGAAGCATACATCAAATATTTCATCAGTTACATAGAAAATTTTATGTGTCATTTCCCATTAACGAGAATCAGTGTGTTCAAGGTCTTAGAAAATAAAAGGGATCCTGCCTGACTGTGGCACGTGCTTTTGTTGCCTTATGCCATATTCCTCAGCCATCGGATTTTAGCACACCATGGTGGACAATTCCATGCGCCTGGCCAACGTCCCACCTCAAGTGAATGCCTTGCCTTCACTTGCTTCTCTATCTTAAGGCTTTCTCTGAAACCTGGGGAAACTGCACATAGCCTGCAGGCTCAGTTCTGGGGCTTGGGGAGTTACACTCCTGAAGGCAATTGGCAACCAATGTGGAATAGGAGTCAGTGGATAAATGCCCCAGCCTTTCTTCCCTTTGGTTGGTTGTGCTAGGCAATTCTACACAGTGGAATTGAGTTGCCCACAGTGGTAACCAGCTAATACATTATTCTTACTTGGGCTGTTCTCCCTTCCCTGACTCACTCCTTCCACTCCCTCATTTCTTTTTCCTAGGATCACCCTCAAATAAAATGTCTGCTTTCAAGTCCTTGTCGAATGCTCTACTTTAGGGGAAACCCAAACTAAGATACTGAGTGAGAAGTAATGGTGGAACATTTTTGTTAAAAACTGTCTTTTCCTGCTTCCCTAAGACCACTCACAAAGCAGCTGCATATTTCATGCAGTCTGCTGTTCTTGAACTCTGATGAGATTCTACAATGAAAAGACCTAGGCAGGAGATGACTCTGTTCCATGGTCCCTCTAATGTATGGCCGTAGAATGCAATGCTACATTAGGAAGTCTTACAAAGTTCTCTTATAGTTTCTATTATCACCCTTAAAATAGTGTATATAAGCTAGACAATATATCATATTTATTAAATCAACCTTAAGCTGCACATCTGCTAAAATGGCTGATTTCAATAGCAGGTTTAGAGGGATGGAAAGATCAGGACCAGACATCACTTGGATAAATAAAAGTTTATTTATCTGAAGGACACAGAAGAAACTCAACACAATTAAAATACATAGGCAAAATTTTCCAAAACAAAGATGTGCAGCTTCCTGGGCCCAAATACCCTCCAGAAGATGTATACTTGCAGATGATAATGCCTGTTTTGTAAGAGTCCTATCATATGCTCTGGAAGCTGAAAAGTTTATGTCTAGTCATACATACATACATACATACATACATACATACATACATACATACTGGCATATACAATGCTGGCGTATTCCTGCATGTAGCCCATCTAGGTATGTGTAAGAGAGACACTCTTAACCATCAATGTGGTGGTTACACATGCAAAATATATAATTGCAAGGTACAGGGTCTTGAGATATAAACAAAGCCCTCCTCTATCACTCTCAGGCTCTCCACTCTAGTACATCCTGAACTTACCCCTGAGGAAACACAGTGGGATCAGCTTCCCAGCTCTTTCCAGGAGATATTTGAAAAAGTGGTTAGACCAACTATAAGGTTTATGTTGAATAGGTTCCCATAGAAACCCGCACTTGCCTTTGTAGCACTTACCACATGTACAAGTTAAGCTCCGTGAGGGCAGGGATTTTTTATCAGTCCTGAACATTGCTGTATTCCCAGTGCCTAAAACAATGACTGACACATGATAGAAACTCAATAAATATCTGTCAATAAATAAAAGAATGAATTAGAGATTATATACTTAATGTCTCTCTCTTCTCCTAGACCATAAACTCCACAGAAGGATTTATTGAGCTGGTTACCACTCTGGGCAACTCAGTCCCGCTGGGGCCCCTCTTTTAAACTCCTATACCTAATACAGTACTTGCCTCATAAAAAGTGTTGCATAAATTTTTGGTAAGCTAGTGAATGTTTGCATGAATGCAATTTGGTAGTATCCATTTAGTTAAAATTAAAGTAAAAAATAATAACATTCTTATTTCAAGACCTCTTTGAATATAAACTTTTTGCACTACATAATCATTCAGTAAGATGTTCTTTCAGCTTTGGGATAAAAAATTTTGCTTATCTCAACAATATGCATTCAAAATATCCAATTCAGTTTTGCCTTTGCTGAAAAAATTATTTTCTCTCTTGAATGATTCCCAAATTTGTAGGAATATACATGTTTTCCTCCTCCATTCTTTCTTTTGTAAATTGGTGTTGACTTTTTATTTTTTACTGATCATTTGGAATTTATAACGAAAATGCTGACAAGGTTTTTGGCTCTAGTAATACATAGTATTGCAGATAACTCAGAGGATAAAGCTTCCCTATATTACATTAAAATTCATTCTTGAAAAATGATATAATGTGGTTGACTGGAGATGAAGGTAATTTATCAATTCATTTGGTTGATGCATCTTCCATGATCATAACATTCTAAAATTAAAACTTAATATATAACAAATTTGGAACACCTTTATGCTAAGTCTTATATGTTGACTGAGCCCCTTCTATCAAACTGAAGCTCTTAATTACTTAGCATCGTTTATCCCAATGATGTAACAAATCATATGGCATATTTTGTATCATTTATTTTCATAACTCATCCTTCATGAAAAATATTACCAACAGTGTATACCATAAAAGTGAGTGAAACTTAAAGACAAGGAGAAATAATAAAATTAAAATTAAAGAGAAATTATTCAGAGGATGGGAGCCATTGGTTCAAAAATAATGAATGAAAATGTTATAAAAGAATTGTATAATGTTCAATTATTGAATCTTGGTAAGCCAAAACTCATTTTGCATGTGTAAAAAAATTGTTTGCATATTCTGGGAAATGAGCAAAGTTGGAAGTCACTATGGAGGAAGATGGGTATTCCACGGCAAAAATATTAGAGTCTTCTAGGCAAAAATGTTGGGATGGTCTCATAGAGAAGAGATAGAATATAAGATATTTTAATTATGTTAATGCCTTCCTCTAAAATAGGCTGCTTTTATTATCCTAGGCTTTTAATCACAGATGATTGAATTAGGGAGAAAACTTTAAGTGATTATTTAATTCACTCCCCTTTCACTTCTGAAGCATTCCAAAGGTATACAGTGCATATATTACGAGTATAAATTTCAAAAGAGAGAGATGCCATAAACCTTTTAGTAACCAACACTCTACATATTTCTTCATTCCGTTCCAGAGGATTACATTCCTAAATTTTTTTTAAATTTCTGTTTTCTTTATCCTTCGATTCTCTGCCTTGTCGTTTTTCAAGGAGATTGTTCAGGTAGCTTCCTAAATGATATGTCTGAATCCATGTCTTCCCCTTTGCAATGTATCTTCCATTCTGCTGCTATTTACATTTCTAAGTAAATAGCTAGTTGTGTTGCCCCTCAACTCACAGGTATTTAATGGCACACCACAGCTTATATTTTAAGTTTCAAACTACTTATATAGCATTTGATCTAACCCAATCGACTCTTTCAGTTTTAATCAATAACCAACTCCACTCCTTACCACGTTGAAATATATAAACATTAAAAGCCCAACAAAAATCTATTAGAACTGATAAATGAATTTAGTAAAGTAGCAGGATACAAAATTAATATTCAAAAATCGGTTGCATTTTATAAACAAAATGAACTATCAAAAAGAGAAATTAAGAAAATAGTCCCAGTTATAATTATATAAAAAAATACCTAAGAATAAATTTAATCAAGGAGATAGAAGACTAGTACTTGGAAAACTGTGACATTGAAGAGAGAAATTGAAGAAGATACAAATAAATGGAGGCATACCATGCTCTTGGATAGGAAGAATTAACATCATTAAAATGTCCAGACTACCCAAGGCAATCTATAGATTCAATGTAATCCCTATTAAAACATCAATGGTATTTTTTTCACAGAACTAGAACAAATAATCCTAAAATATATATGGAACCAGAAAAGATCCCAAATAGCCAAAGCAATCTTGAGAAAGAAAAACAAATTTAAAGGTATTATATTATCTGATATCAAACTATACTACAAGTCTCTAGTAATCAAAACAGCATGGTACTGTCATGAAAACAGACACATAGATCAATTAAACAGAATAGAGAGCCCAGCGATAAACCCATGCTTATATGTTCAAATAACCTTTGACAAAGGTGACAAGTATATCAATGGGGTAAAGACAGTCTCTTCAATAAATAGTATTCAGAAAACTGGACAAATATAGGCAAAAAAATGAAACAACTAAAGTTCTTATTCTTATGTCATATATAAGATTAAATTAAAATGGAGTAAAGACTTAAATGCTGACCCAAACCATAAAACTCCTACAAGAAAACATAGGCAGTAAACTCTCTAACATTGCTCTTAATAATATTTTTCAGATATGTCCCTGGGACAAGGGAAACAAAAGAAAAACTAAACAAATGTGACTTCTTAAACTAAAACGTTTTGTACAGCAAGGGAAATTATCGACAAAATGAAAAGACAACCTAGTGAATGGGAGAAGATATTCCCTAATGATACATCCAGTAAGGGGTTGCTACCCAAAATATATAAGGAACTCATACAACTTAATACCAAAAAGACAAACAATTAATTAAGAAATGGTCAGGACACCTGAATAAATGTTTCTCCAAAGAGGACATACAGATTGCCAACAGACATATGAAAAGATACTCAGTGTCACTAATTATCAGTGAAATGCAAGTTAAAACTGCAATGAGATATCACTCACACCTGTCATAATGAGCATTATCAAAAATGACAAACTAGTGCTGGTAAGGATGTAGAGAGAAGGGCATGCTCGTGCAATTAAGGTGGGATTGAAAATTCGTGTAGCCATTATAGAAAACAGTAATGGAAGTTCCTCAAAAAAAATATATATATATATATAGAACTACTATATGACCTAGCAACCCAAGTCTCAGTATTTATTGGAAGAAATTCAAAACACTAATTTGAAAAGACATTTGTACCTCTATCTTCTGTGCAGCATTATTTACAATAACCAAGATGTGGAAGCAACCTAAGTGTTCATCTATAGAAGATTGGATAAAGAAGATGTGGTCATATACACGATAAAATGTTGTTACTCAGCCATAAAAAAAGAATGAAATCACCATTTCCAACAATGATTAACCTAGAGGGTAATATGCTAAGTGAAATAAGTCAGACAGAGAAGGACAAGCACCATATAATTTCACTTACATGTGGAGTCTAAAAAACAAATTAAATGAACAAACAAAACAGAAACAGACTCATAGATACAGAGAACAAACTGATAGTCACCAGATAGGCAGAGGGCCAGGGGGGCTTGGTGAAAACGGTGAAGAGATTAAGAAGTACAAATTGGAAGTTATAAAAAAGTCACAGAGATGTAAAGTATAGCATAAGGGATATAGTCAATATTTTAATAACTCTATATGGTGTCACGTGGGTGCTGGATTTATTGGGGAGATCATTTTGTAAATCATTTAAATGTCTAACTACTTTGCTGTAAAGCTGAAACTATATTGAATGTCAACTGTAATTAAAGAATAACTTTTAAAAAAAGAAACAAGCAATATTCTTTAGACATATGGTACCTCATGTTTTCAAAGCACTATAACCCCTTCCACCAGAAATGTTTTCTCCCAACTCTTGCCTCTTCTTTACTTACAGAAATTTTACTGCTCTATCATGACATATTGAATGTCATCTCCTATGTAAAGCTTTCTCGGTCCCCATTCTCAAACAGAACTGTTATTTTCTCTTGATAGTTATGACTCTTAGTTTCACCTCTATCATAAGCTTATCAGTGTAAATTTGAATGAGATGAAGACTCTCAAACTCTTTGCATAAGGAATGCAAAAGAATAATAGGTTAATTACCCTTTTATATATAAAGGGAAAAGGACATTATGAAGTTCTTCATGCTTAGTGAAGAAATTCTGCAGCATTTATACTTTTCAGAAAAAAAGAGGTCAATTTAAATGTTATTACTTGAACAAAAAAATTATTACTTAAGTTCACCAATCAGAATTACAGACTTTTATCAGTTATAAGGTTCTTTTCAAAGGACATAGCAATATACTCAGAAGTCCAGCTGTCTTAAAAGACTTTTCTGTTAAACAGAAGAAAGTTAGTATAAGACTATGTAGTTTTTACTTATCTTCACACTGGATGAGAGAGTAGGAGTGGTACTTTTGTGAATGTCCTAAATTCTCTACTTTATCAGAATTGGCTATATATATATACACAATATGGGACAATATCTGCTCTTTTGCAGCTCTAAGGAAATATTTTCTTCTCTTTCTGAGGTTCTTTTTATGAGTAGCATTCTCAAATCTATTCAATTGATTAGAGAATAGAGCAGACTTGAGAATCTTAAAACTTACAGTCTAGCAAAGTAAAAAAAACAGAACACATGTTTAACAAATGGAATATTAGGCATATAATATTTTCCTTCCACATTGGAGTTTATTCCCATGTAGTTAGAGCTCCTTAAAAATTGGTCCTTAATGTTGTCTAACTTGTACCTTCCATCCCTGGCATATAGAGGTTGTTTGAATGTTTGAATGTTTTGAGAGGCTTAATCAAATACATCCTCATCTGTCAAACGTATAATCATTTTATATCCATTAATGAAATCTCCAATGCAATATATGATTCATAAAGAGCAGTTCAAAGACTAATCCAAAGTGAGTATATAGCATATTTCTTGGAATAAACTCAGATTTGCTATGAATCTCAGGGAATAGAACTCTAGAGACTTTATCCAACCCTATTCTTTCCTTTTAGTTGATCTGGCTTCATATGTTTACACAGTCTCTAGATTCAGGAGTATGTTAAAGACAAGTAACAGGCCTAAAATATAGTTGCTCATGCTAAGCCCCACATCATCAAACTGAGACTTAATTACTGTTTCTGCTCTCCCATAAATGGAATCTTAAATCAGCCAACTGAGAATTACCTGATCAGCATTATTTAGGTATTTGCTTGTTAAGCGCTTGCTATCCCTTATATAGAGACTAACCTTGCAATAAACAATTTTCTTTTCTGCCTAGCATAACCTGTTTCTGATCCCTTTGCCTATAAAAGTTTTTATTTGTACAGCTCCTCAGAGCTCCTTTGAATCTGCTAGATTAGGTGCTGCCTTAATAACGAATTGCTAAATAAAGCCTATAAAATCTTTAAAATTCACTCAGTTGAATTTTTTAAAAACAAGTGTGAAGAAGCCAATACACATATTCAGATATTTTTGTTCCTTTCTTCAGCACCCACATATACCTACTGAGTTCAGAGGACTTGCTTGAGGCTAGAGCCTCCCAATTTAGTCTTACCAGTAAAAGGTAGCATCTCAAAATTCGTATCCTTCTTTTCATTAGTATCACTGACTTTTCCAGTTATCTCAGGGTTCTGCCAGCTGGCTGGCTAATAAAGTAAGTTGAGCTAATGTTGCTATTATCTGAGATAACATTTGCACTTGTACTGAGGTCCATTAAATTATTAATGTGGGACATATTAGAACCAGTAGAGACATTTTATGTTGGCGGCAGGTAGCTGTCTGGGATCCTTAAAATCTCAGTTTCCTCTCTATTTTTAGTCTGGACTTGACTGAAATTTGTACCAACTAAAAGCCTGAAGAGGAACCTTCTTTCTGTTTCCTCAGAATTTCTTTTTGTGGGCACTCATCAATGATGGGTCTCTTGTAGTTTGTTCTCATCAGCTATACAGTAGCTTATATGTAAACTTCCAGTGTAAACTCCAATGTAAACCTGTGAAGGGCCTGGTTACCACAGACACTTAACCTAGTCGGTGCTGAAACACTCAAACTGAAATAATTTACAGATGGCAACCAATTCATGTTGGATGGCAGAGAAAGTGAATCTGTTTGGAACTTTCCTGTTTCCATTTAATAACAACCTTGTAGAATAATAAAAGAGTATTATGCCCTTGAAAGTGAAAGGGAGCAGTAGTTCAGTCTTAAAGTTTGTTATCTCAGTCTGCCACACATGAATAGTCCAGAAGAAGCCATAGTTCTTTAACTGATGTTTGAATCATATCTTCCAAACCACACAAAGTCCCCAGGGAATTAAGGAGCTGGGGAGTGGCTCACTCATTCTGTTCAACTGTATCTTGCAGCCCTTCAAGGGGTGGGGCTCCTTCTGTCTCTCTAGGCACTCATTCCTTTTTACCCTTTCTCTCCTCCCACCTAACAGCTCCTAAATTTCTTTAACACAGTGATCCTGAATCCATACTACACATTAGAATTTCCTAAGGTGTTTTTCAAACATACTAATTCCTAAGCACCACACTCAGAGGTCTGATTAGTTTGGTCTGGGGTGAGGCATCGGGCATCGTATTTATTTATTTATTTATTTAGCCTTTATACTCCCCTAGGACAATGCAAGGTCTAGGTTGAGAACCTCTGCTCTGCTTCTCTCACTCAGGGTCCCACTTCTTTGTGCAGTTACCCTTGCCAGTCACTTAGTTCCACCAGGTTCTAGGCTGGGCAGAGTGAGAGTCATTGGAATTTTAGAATGGAATAGTTTAAAAAACATTAGTTTTCTCATTTTGAAGAGACAGAATAGACAGAATGTTAGCATTTCCTCTCTTACATTATTATGCTGAAACGACTTACACCATTTTAGTATCCTTTTATTACCCCTGCGTCATTACATAGAGGTAATAGCCTTTGAATTTGATCCTATGCTAACTTGACAAGCACATTCCTGGGCCAAGACATGTGCTTTCATTTAGTCCTTTGAAATGCCCCAGGAATTTTTGAGAAGATAACATTGACTTTCTATTCTATATAAGAAATCGAACCAGCCACAATATGATATTTACCTGTTTATGTGTTTATATACATCTGAATTTTAATGACTGCATTTGTAACCTTCAGATTGGCCCTTAAAAGAAAAGTTTAATTTCTAAATTATTTTCTAGTGCTCTCCAGAACTCCCTAATAAGTCACTGGCAACATCTCTTTGGAATATTAAAAAACCGAGGCACTCCTTCAAATATAATCATTAAACATTTAAATATTTAATTTGCTGTTTATTACTTATTTTTGTTGTTATTATTTCTATGCAATTTTTGCTCCTCCAATTTACTGAATTTAACTTTTAAACCAAGTTGGGTGTTTTTTGTTGTTGTTGTTGTTTGTTTGTTTTCAGTCTTCGCATCCATGTTAAACCTGGGCTAATTTGTTCAAATAGTGTCCTATTAACTTAAGAAGAGAATTACTAGATGCAGACTAGAAAAAAGAACTTGGTGTTCACTATATCCGTCAAGGAAAGGCTCTTTTCTTTTTGTTTTCAATCATAAAGTAATATGTTACATTTAAAAGAAAATTAAATTAAGCCCTTGGAGTTTTGCATTTGGAAATATACAACTAGGTCTGCTGGTGTAGGATTTTGGGGGCAGGTGGTGGCAAATTCCTCTTGCTGGTACTAAATGACCTTGGGGAAATTATTTAACCTCACTAAGCCTTGGCTTTCTCATCTGCAAAATTAGGTAGTATTTGCTCTCTTGCCGGATCATTGGGAGAATTAAATGAGATAAGGAATATTTGTATAGTACATGACATTTAGCAGCATAAACAAATGTGAAATAATGTTATTGTTTATATCCAAAAATAATGCATGAATTCATAGTAATAATTTAAAAATATTGTATCTATACTGTGCATCAAAAGCAGTTTTGCCTATAAACACAAATCTTCTAATATTGAGTTATAAAACCTAAGCAGCAGAACAGGAGCAACAGCAAATGTCAGTTAGCTCCGATCTTTTATCAGTTTCTGGAAGATACCCAATCCCTTCTCACCTCAAAGCCTTTGTATTTCTATCTTCCTTGGTGTGGCAAGCTCTTACTCAAGCTGTTCACATGACTGACTTCTTACCTTTTAGCTGTCGGCTTAATGTCACCTCCTGAGAGAGGGCCTTCCTGATAATCTTAGCTAAATTAGGCCCTGCCTTCCCTCTCATTATTACAGCACTCTGTTTATTTCCTTGAGAGATTGTTGCAACCCAAATTACTTTATTGTTATTATTTTTTTTGTTTATCTGTGTATTAGCAGTCTTTCTCACTAAGCTCACAAAGCCAAGGGCCATGTTTATCTTCGGAAATGTTGAAGAAAAACTGCCTAGTACATGTCACATGGCCAATAAATATTTGTTGAAACAGTTGGTTAATAAACATGTTCAAGTCCTTCATTTTATAGAAGAGGAAGCTGAGTTTCATATGTGACCTATGTTACAGAAATAGTAGAAAAATCCAAGCTTCCGAGAGTCATCCCAGTATGTTAAGTCTTGTGTCACTGGACAGTGCCATCACCATATCAGTAAACTCTTCTTTTCCCAACTTCGTATTCTACTCTCTTGATCCAGCGTCCTTGGGATCCATTTTCACGCTTAAGCTCTGGATACAGGTGGTATGTGTCAGTCAGATTCTGCAGTTCCTTTGCCATATATCCCTTTCTTCCCTTAGCAGGCCCTGTACTTCCCCAGTTGGGTCATACTAAAATTTGATTCTTGAACAGGCTGGTGGCCAGGAGAGAAGTGGGGCAAATTCTGAGCAGGGCCAGCACTATTTTGTAAAACCCTTAGCTCGTTTAAAGCTTCTACATAGTTTTTAAGCAAAGAGAAGGTCTTCTATCTTCTAATAAGGGAGTGGGCCACACTGTAGGTCCAAAATATTCAGAGAAAACTGGGTGATCAAAGTTCTCAAGTGTGTCTAATGGGTATCTTCATCCCAACTCACAGTCCCACTCCTTTTCTATGATAGCTCTGATTATGTCAAAGGGCTTGCCTCGGCTGAGAAATCACATTCTCTGAAGTTCTGCTACTCTTAATTAAGGCCTATGTGCCTGGTCTTCAGCTCAGTCTGCCCTCTGTTTGCTGGTGATGAGAGTCCCTTTAAAAGCTGCTAGTGAAGCTCTTTGATTCACATTTGGGTTTCGACTGGTACTTAATAGCACTGTTCCTGTCACCTACACTGCTCAGTATAGAAGTCCTCCTTATTCGAGGTTTCGCTTTCTGTGGTTTTAGTTACCCGCAGTCAACAGCAGTCCAAAATATTAAGTGGAAAATTCCAGACATAAATGATGCATAAGTTTTAAATTGTGCACTGTTCTGAGTAGTGTGTTGAAATCTCACACCATTCTTCTCTGTTCTGCCCGGGATATGAATCATCCCTTTGTCCAGCATATCCATGCTATATACACTATCTCTGATAGTCACTTAGTAGCCGTCTTCATTATCAGATCAGCTGTTGCAGTATCACTATGCTGTGTTCAAGTAGCCTTTATTTTACTTAATGATGGCCTCAGAGTACAAGTGTATAAGGCTGGCAATTCCATGCCAAAGAGAATCTGTAAAGTGCTTCATTTAAGTGAAAAGGTGAGTAGAGTACAATAAGGTATTTTGAGAGAGAGGCCAGGTTCGTATAACTTTTCTTCTAGTATATTGTTATAAATGTTCTATTTCATTAATAGCAATTATCGTTAATCTCTTACTGTGTCTAATTTATAAATTAAACATTATCACAGGTTTATATGCATAAGAAAAAAGATTGTGTAGGGTTCGGTACTATCCGCAGTTTCAGGCATCTGTTGGGGATATTGGAATGTATTCAAGGGGGTACTGCTGTACGTCAATGGCGCTTAGCAACAGCCTCCGAATTCCATAGTCTTTCAAGTTACCGCTCCTGTTTCTCAAATTCTAGATACATCACACGTTAATGCATTCCCTTCTACTTATAGTCCGTCTCAGTTAACCACCTGTCAAAGTGTTAGCAATTGCACTGCAGCAATATGCCAGAGAATATCTCCAGAGATGAGATACTCCTGGGAATGAGCAAACTCCCGAATCTCATTCTTACCCTCAGTTTTATAGGACTACTGATATTAACTATCTTAGGTTAGGTACTTGAAGCAGACTGGAGACCAAGATTCCTGTCCAATAGATTTACTGAGGAAGTGCCTTTGGAAGAAACCTAAAGGGGAGTGATAGAAGCAGAGTAGGACAGGAAAGGAAGCTGGCAAAGATATGAAGTTAGCTGAAGTCTATCCACATTCTGATCCCACAGGGAGTTTTGCAGGATGAGTGGCACCACAATTCTGTAGGATTTGTGCCCACAGAGATCAGTTAGTCATTGGCTGTGAGCTAACCCTGGTGGAAAGGTGTATCCTTCTAGGCATTTCCTGAAATTGTTGGTTTGAAAGCAGTCCTCAGAAAAGGAATGTGAGATTTAGCTGCCAATGCTCAGAAGCTCAGGGATTTATTCTCTAGCCTAGTGAAGGGATTCTGAGCAGGGCACCAATAGTGTCTTATATAAAATATACTTCAGTAGGAAGAACATTGAACCCAAAAGGAAGGAGTCAGATATAAGAAGAAATGGTGAGACAAGAAATTTGTAAACATCTGTGTAACTTTAAATAAACATTCTTATAAACAATAATAATAGGAGTAATGATGGTTAATTTGAGGGTGGGGGTGTAACTAAAGAATTAAAACAATAAACATTAATAAGGATTATGGGGCGATCAGTATTAAAGGTTTCTAAAGCTCTCGTATTTTTGAGGTGAAGGGTAAACATACTGATTAAATTTGGAATTCATTATGTCAAGTTGTGCTTGTTAGAAATTTAATGGAACTTCCAGGTATAGAGGATAATTAAACACATCAAATTTTGTTCTTCTCAAATCCAATTAAAGTAACAGTGAATTTTTTAAAGGCCTACAAAATAGGGGAAATGGGAGAAGAAACAACAAGAACAAAATTTTAGAAACTCGAAAGACGATGGATGGGTTATAAAAGGATTTAGCATACTTCCCACAATTAAATTACTCTGCCAGAAATAGGAAAACCAAGAAGCAATGTATTTTAAATTAACAATCCTCAAAGTCTCAGGAATTGCAGCATCAAATTCTTCTGGAAATGAGCTGAAAAGGAGAGACTAAAATAAGGATGACTCATTAAAAGTTTAAGAAAGGGCCAGATCTCCAGACCCCTTCCAACCATGAGAAGCTGCAGTAATACTCTTCTTTCTTTGGAGGCGTATTCTCAGGAGAGCAAAACAGGTTTCTGGCTGGGAGATCCCAAGCAGAGTTGAAGTTGGTGGAACTTTATGAAAAACAGTGAGATTAAGAGAACGTACACATGGGAGCCCTCTACACCCACTATCTTGTTCTACTCAGCTTCACAATACTAGAAGCTAGAGTTTCATTTTTTAAACAGAAGATTGGAAGTCTTACCTGACCAGGCCAAGAGGAAAAAAACTAAAAGCAGTGACGTCAGAGTTTCCCTAACTAAACTACCCATCTAGATCACTCTACAGTGATACTTACTAACTTCATTAAAACAAGAAATTAAAACAAGGAAGTAAAAGACTAGAAATACAGGACAGGAGATGTGTCCAAAAGAGTGAAGAAGTAAGCCTAGGATGATAGGGAAGGGAAAGTTCAATGCAGCAGCCGTACATCGGACGTAATGCTGAATGAAAGCCTGTCAGAAGAATCTGGAAGATATTTCATCAGGAGGATGAAATTGGTACATCTGAATACCTTAAGATTTAGAGAACTGGTAAAAAAAAAATTGGGAATTAAACTAGTGATAAGTACATGGAAAAATAAATGATAAAACAAGACAATTAGCTCCAGGGCAAGTAAAAAGCTTTCAGGAAAAAAAAAGTAAATCATTATTTCCTATATGGTTCGGCTGTGAATAGTTTTTGCATACCCATATTGACATAAACGTTATACTGATTGATATAATCAAAAGAAAAGTTGCTGTGATCTTATAGTAAAGTTGTGAAAAAGGAAAGAAAGTTCATGTGTGGTGGGAATAGTCGTACTCCATAGTGGGAAGTCAGGGAATAGTAACAAAAGCTGCAAATCAAGAAATATAGGTAAATGCATGTTTTTGAGAGATGTGAAAATAAATACCAATATGACCAGTAAAATAAATAAAAAGTTATTTCATCAGGGGAAAAGGAGAGAGGATATAAGACTGATGTTTTAACTAATAAACCATAAAAAAGTATTCGACATTTTAAATTACATGCTTTTTAAGATTTTGGTACAAAAGAAGGTATACATTCTGCTCATCAAATCCTGGAATAGTAAGATGAACGGGAGTCTTTAAAAGTTAAAAAAAAAATTTGAGTAAATAAAATGAGAGCAGTAAATTTAAGAAATTCTTTACTCCAAATAGTAGTGCAGACTGGGAACATATATATAGTGCAGACTATATGATAACTGCTGAGAAGAAAATCAGTCCCTGCTCTCATGAGGCTCATGATCTGAACAGGAAGATTGATGTGAATAATTAGCTCAGTTGTGAGAAATCAGAAAAATGAAATAAAAAGGGTATGGTAATATGAAAGAAAATCTTTAGAAAATATAATGACATCCTAAATACATTGCCATTGATTTCTTTATTAAAAAGTTTTATAATGCCTCCAGTTTTCTCTAGTTTCCAAATTTACTAGAGGTAGATGATGTGTGCACTTTTCAGATTAAAAGAAATGTTTCAGAATAGATTTATCACTTATTATGTCTTTTGTTCCTTGAAAAGTGTGATTATAAGGCAGGGAATTCAGGATAAAGGAGCTGGAAAATATTTATGAGACGCGAACAAAGCTATTGCAAGGTTTCATTATCAGCAGTGAAATACAGTTAATGACAAGCAAAAGACATCTGTAAAACCAAAGATGCTGCTTCCTTGTCTGGACTCAATCAATATCTGTTTACTATTATTTTAGTTTTTTTCTTCATATAGAAAAGCACTTTATTTCTTAAAAGAAATCAATGTCCATAACCAAAAGTAACTTAATTGTGAAATGGTTTTATTTAAATCAGGTGTTCCTGGTTATTAAACATTTCATAAATTAATCTTTAAGAACATGATGGCTTATTTGAAATAGCTTTTCAACCTTTTAAAATGTCAAAGGCATCTTTCAGTATTTTCCTAGCATGAAAATACTGAAGGCATTTTGCTATCACATGGTTTATTAGCAGAATAAGAAAATTAATCTTATCCTAAGCTAAAGCAGATATAACTGGCTGAATAAAGAAAATTGTGACATTTGCCCATGAACTCTTTCTTCTATAATATATCTATTTTGGGAAATCATTAGACCAAAGTAAGAACAAAATATATGAGAAAACATTAGGCTTCTCTAATAGTTATTGTTAAGTATTAGGAGTAAATGTGGCTTTTTATCTGTGACCTTTCCAAGATCTATATGAAAACAAAGTAATGTATGAAATTAAAAGATATGTCAGTTATTAATAGCAATTGTAGATTTTACAGAAAGCAAATAGGTGTGTCACTCATTGTAGTGTTAGGTGAAAGACTGAATTTACCTGATTTTCTCTCGAGCCCTTACACTGCCTTTCTAAGTCTAAGCTGCACATAGTATGGAATTTGTCACACTGCACATGCCCCTAGAGGTTCTGTTTCACTTCCCTTGGAGCCTAGAAATCATTTGCTTTAAAATTAAAAAAAATTAAGACCCGATGTCCCCAAGCTGTTCCTCAACCTTGAACTTGTTGAGCCCCCAGCTCTAGGATAAATTTGTAAAAATGACTGTGTATAAATTTCCATTTGGTCTAAATTTGTATTTTCTCCTATCGTGAATATTTACCGAGGTTATTACATTAGAGAGCTTGACCCTATTGCATCTTACCATTTAAAAAAAAAAAAACAAAACATGAAGACATTTTCACTGTAGAGGGAGCTATTGTGCAATATTTCATAATGTGTTGTGGGAGAAATTTGTGTCTGAAATTTGTTGTACATATGTGTACAGCTTTGTGTCTGTGTGCCTATAGAGGATAGGCTATTACCTAGATTCAACGAAAATGCAACAGCAATGTTTAAAGTGCTTATTTCTGAGGATTGGGATTATAGGTGAATATCTTTCCTTCAGAATGCTCCCTTTATTTTCTGGATTTTTTTGCAGTGAACATACCTTATTTCATAGTGGGAAGAAAAAAAAAACAGTTGCTTCCAAAATCACTGAGCGTTTTGTATAAGTACAGCACTGCACTCAACAATTTGGGGAATAACAAGAACAGAATTCCCTCCCTTATGACACTATGCGATAATCTTTTTATTGCCTGTTATGTGTCAGATAACTCATTTCACGTCACATAGTCTATCTCTTTTAATTCAAACATACAGAAAACTTTTAAGTTCACTTGATGGTATATTATGCAGTAATTTCAAAGGATGTTGATGATGAACATGGAGATGCATATTTTATAACCGTAAGTTATAAACACAAGAAAAAAACAGACAAAAAGCTATGTATGAGACTAAATGGAAAGCAGTCTAGATAGTAATAATTTTTTTCTACCTTTTAAATGTACGATTATAAGCATCTATCTTTCCTGTAATGGGAGAAAAATAAACTTTTAAATATTGTAATATATATGACAGCTAAAGAACAATTCTTTCCTAATTTGGGGGCACTGATACACAGTGTAAGAGACATTTAGTGAAAAGATGGCAATGTTTGGAGGAGGCTTCAAGAAGCAGATACTCCCTGAGTATTTGGAAGGAAAGGTAAATTCCATGAGAAAGTGGAGGAATGACATTCTAGGAGAAAGAACTGTATAACAGCAATTTAAAACTGAACCATTTGTGAAACAGGATAATACCAACTTGCTCATATGGTGGCTATAAGGATTAAGTGAGGTTGTGCACATTGCATCCTGTCTGCATGAGAGTTGCCCAGAAGGTATTAGCCATGATGATGACGGTGACAGTGAGAATAAAGAAGGGAGATGAGCTCCAAACAGAGTCCAAAAAAGTGAACAGTAAACCTGTTTACAGTCTGGGTCCTTGAATGGAAATGAGAGTGCTAAATAGGACTTCATCTTTCCTTACCTCAGAAATCAGAAGAAGGGTGCCCAAGCCAATATAGAACAGGCTGGGGAGCTGGTGTGTAGGCGAAGGTGATGAGATAAGTTTGGAACATTTGGAATTATTAAAACTTTTTAGTGAGATAATCATTATGTAGTTGTGAATGGCAGTGAAATCTTGTCGGGGCCTAGAATACAGGGAGAGTTCAGAATTAGATTTGAGAATTATCTGAACAAAAGCAAGTGTTGGTTTGGGTTGACTTCAGCCTTGAGGATTACCTGTGGTTTAAGGTAGGAGAAGGGAAAAGGAGCCAGCTAAGGAAGCAAAGGAAGAGTGGTCAGTGAGACGGAGAATACACTGAGATGAAGTTTGGCATCATAGAAACAAGAGAGGTGAGATTTTCTCAAATGTTATCAACCATTTATTCAGAAGAGTCTGAGGGAGCTGAATAAGTACAAAAAGAAGCCACTCAATGCTATTGTAATTGTGTCACCACTTGAAGGGTTCTATTTTCTCTCTTCTTGCATCTGTTGTGATACACTATGGTGAAACCAGTTCTTTCTCTGTTTAACTTGCTGTTCTGCTTAAGGGGATGCCTAGACCTTATTCTTAATACCTGAAGGCTAATTGCTAGGGGCCATTAAATTAATTACCCCAAAACACTGTATATAGATCAGCAATTAGATTAAAGATCAGAGCCATTTATCAGGGAGTGGGAAAATAAAAATTTTTTAAAAGCATTGAAAGAATTTTTGCAAATCAACCTAATTAGAATAAAGGAAACAAGATTTAATTCACAAATGGAAGCATTAGTTCAAGTCTTTTTTTCCTTTCCAAAGCTTTGGCATTTAGGAACTGAGGAGCTGAGTTGAGTAAAAGATTGGGTAGAAAATGAACAGGAAAGCTAGGGACATGTTGGAGAGGCAGGTTCTTCTATAGTTCCAAAAGACTAGTGAGATATCATTCATTGGGCATTTTCTCTGTCATGCACTGTGCTAATATTTCACATCATTAACAGATGTGGTCTTCACAGCAACCTTGAGGTAGGTGGCCACTTAGCAGGTTAGCAACGTGGACAGCATGCGTGGTAGGCTCTTCTGACACCTATGGTGGCTCTCTCATCTTACCGTGCCTTGCCACCTCTTGGTGCTATCCATTTGCCTCAAAAGGAAACCATCTGTCTTCTGAAAAGCTCAGGATGGTCCACAAGATGCCTGCCACAAAAAGCATGAAGTTAAAAATTAGTCAGAAATAAAAGGGATAAACTACTGATACACAAAATGGATTAATCTCAAAAGTATTAAGCTAAGTAAAAGTCAGACACAAAATATTACAGGTAATATTTCATTTATGTGAAATTCTTAATAGGTGAATTCTAGTAAAAGCAAAAGTATAATGATAGAAAACGTCACTGGTTGCCTGGGCGTGGGAGGGGACAAGGGGATTGACTACAAGGTGGTAAGAAAGAATTTTTTATTATGATGAAAATAGTCTATGTCAAGTGTGGCAGTGGTACGTTGATTGTTTACATTTGTCAAAAACTCATTAAATTGTGCATCTAAAATGGGTGAATATTATTATGTGTAAATAATGTTTCGATAGAACTAACCCCCCAAAAGGTCACTTTTTAAAGTAAATTTCCTTGAAGCGATGTTATCTTTAAGTTTTGCATTGTTATTATCTGTTTTAGTAAAGAAGAATATCTTCATAATAGCAAATTAGTATTTAGAAAACTACAGTGGTTCTTCTAGAGGCAATTTAGGATAAAAAGTGATCAAGTGAACTCAGGAAGAGCAATCTCTGCACGCAAATGTAATCGTCTGTGGTCTCTTGGTGGCAGCAATTTAAAATTTTAGTTCATTCATTTATTCAGCAAATATTCATTATGTTGAACCATTTGAAACTGCCATTTTTATAGGTCAAACATTGCCATATATTAGTAATTCTAAATAGTTCAGCCTAATATCTTTATGAATAAATGTTTTCGAAAGTTTTTAGGAAGAAGGATTGCTGCGTCATATGGTAATTCTAAATTTTTTGAGAAATCTCCATATTGTTTTCCACAATGGCTGTACTAATTGACATTCCTACCAGCAGTGTATGAAGGTTCCTTTTCCCCCACAACCTTTCCAACACTTGTTACTACTTGCCCTGTTGATAATAGCCATTGTAAAAATTGTGAGATGGTATCTCATTGTGGTTTTAATTTGCATTTTCCTAATAGCTAGTGCTGTTGAGAATCTTTTCATATGTCTCTTGGCCTTTTGTAGGTCTTCTTGGAAGAAGTGTCTGTTGAGATCCTCTGCCTATTTTTAAATTAAATTACTTGCTTTTTTTTTTTTTGTCTTTGAATTGTATGAATTCTTTATATATTTTGGACCTTAGCCCCTTATTGAAGGCATTGTTTGCAAATATCTTCT
This sequence comes from Eonycteris spelaea, assembly GCA_003508835.1. Lineage (NCBI taxonomy): Eukaryota > Metazoa > Chordata > Mammalia > Chiroptera > Pteropodidae > Eonycteris > Eonycteris spelaea. Next base: position 1,486,591 of record PUFA01000162.1, read on the forward strand.
CCCATTCAGTTGGTTGCCTCTTTGTCTTGTTGATGGTTTCTTTTGCTGAGCAGAAGCTTTTTAGTTTGGTACAGTCCTATTCATTTAATTTTGCTTTTACTTTCCGTGCCTTTGAGGTTAAATTCATTAAATCCTCTCTAAAATCAAGGTCTATAAATTTAGTACCCATGTTTTCTTTTATGTAGTTTATTGTTTTAGGTCTTATATTTGGGTCTTTGATCCATTTTGAGTTCATTTCAGTGTGTGATGACAGATGGCAGTATAGTTTCATTCTTCTGCGCGTGGCTTTCCAATTATCCAGCACTATTTATTGAAGAGGCTTTCTTTTCTCCATGATATGTTTTTGGCTCCTTTGTTGAAAATTATTTGCCCATATGTTTGTGAGTTTATTTCTGGGCTCTCAATTCTGTTTTATTGTTATGTGTGTCTGCTTTTCTGCCAGTACTGTACTATTTTGATTATTGTCCCTTTTGTAGTATAATATGAAGTCAGGCAGTGTGATACCTCTGGCCTTGTTCTTTTTTTCAGGATTGCTCTGGCTATTTGGGTTCTTTTGTGATTCCATATAAATCTGATGATATTTTGTTCTATTTCTTTAAAAATTATTATTGGGATTTTGATAGGGATTGCATTAAATTTGGGGCAATATGTCCATTCTAACTATGTTGATTCTTCCAATCCATGAACACAAATATCTTTCCATTCTTTGTGTCTTTTCCAATTTCTTTTAATAATGTTTTATAGGTTTCACATCATTTGTTAAGTTTATTTTTAGATGTTTTATTCTTTTGGTTGCAATCGCAAAAAGAATTGTTTTTTGCATTTCTTTTTCTGAAATTTCATTGTCAGTATATAGGAATGCAATGGATTTTTGTACATTGATTGCAGCATTAGTCTTGATGGCCAAGCATGGAAACAACCAGAATGTCCATTGATATATTGGATAAAGAAGATATGCTACATATATACAATGGAATATTACTCAGCCTTAAAAAGATAAAACTGTCATTTGTGGCAACATGAATAGAACTTGTGATAATCATGCTAAGTGAAATAAGTCAGACAAAGAAAATTGAGAACTATGTGATTTTAATTATATGTGGGATATAAAACTGAAAGCGACAGATGGACAAGATAAACAAGCAAAAACTCATAGACACAGACAATGGTTTAGTAGTTACCAGAGGGAAAGGGGGAGAGGGGAAGGTAGATAAAAAAGTAAAGGGAGGTCAAATACATGGTGATGGAAGGCTATTTGACTGGGTGGTGACATACAGATGATGTATTATTGAACTGTACACTTGAAACCTATATAACTGTGTTAACCAATGTCACTCCAAAAAACTTAATTTTTTTTTTTTAAAGCACCTTCTGTGTGCTTAAGTAATATTCTGGGAACTGAGAATATAGTGTTGTGTAAGATGAACCAAGGTTCCTGCCTTCATCTTGCTTATATTCTCGTGGTCCAAGACATGAATAAGAATTAAATTAACAAAATTATTCCAAACTGTAATAAGAAATAAATTAACAAAATTATTCCAAAAATTAAATTAAATTAAATTAAATAAATTAACAAAATTATTCCAAACTGTAATAAGAAATAAATAGGATAAAATTATTGGCATTTTGGATAAGATTAGAAAAGGAGATAATGAGATAGAGCATCAGGAGAAGATCATTTCAGAGAAAGGGAACAGCAAGTTGAGCATCTATAAAGTAGGATGAAAATCCAGATAGGGCCATGCTGAGTGGATGGCGTTATTATTAAGGCAGTTCAGAGAAGTAAACAGAGATGAGCTTTGTAGGGCCTTGAGGCTTTAAGAAGGAATGTGGATTTTATTCAAATTTAGAGGAAAGTCAATGAAGGTCTTTTACCAAAAAGGTTAACATGATTCAGTTTATGTTTTAAAATACTGTATAACCTAATGGGTAAAGGAAATATTCTATATCTTGATTGTGGTTGTTACCTGACTATAAACGTTTGTCAAAAGTCATCAAATGTCTACCTAAAAATAAAGGTGAATTGGTGAGTTTCACTTTATATAAATTATATCTTAATAAATCTAACCCAGAAAACAAGACAACTCAGAGCTGAAGCACTAAAAATAGTTTGTCTGGAAAATGTTAATAGGGAGAGTTTAGGGTTTGATTTATTTGTTTGTTTTCGGTGATATTTTTTTGAATACTTTGCCTACTTAAACTCTGTGCATGTATATTTTTTAGTAAAATAAATTAAACTTAAAGATGGTAACCAGGGCTACTGTGAAGAAAAGATAATAAGACAGCAAGATTAGAGACAGGGAGACCATTTAGGAGACTGTGACAGGAGATGATAGTGGGTTAGACTGGGGTGATGACAGTGGAACTAAACATACAAATTTAATTTCGAAGTAGAGCTGACAAGACTTGATAAATTGGATGTAGGTAGAAGGGGTATGTAGGTGGAGGGGATAAGGAAAAAGAAATCAAGGATGACTTTTGGGGTGGGGTTGTCAACATGGATGAAGCATTGTTGGCAAAAAGGAACAGTTTAATCATGGGTTTGTTTGAGACTTAAATATTTGAGATGCCTAATATTTATTCAGAGGAGACATCAGGAAGGCAGTTGGACATAAGCCTATAGCAGAGGTAAGAGACAAAGACTGGATTTGAATGCCATCAGTGTATATATACATGATGTTTAAAGCTCTGGGCCAAATGAAGTTGGAAGAGGATGTAGATAGAGCTAAGAAGAGGGTTTATAGCATGTTAAATTTGGAGTTTTGGTAGGCAAGGAGGGAACAGCCGAGCAAGAGCCACACAGCCAGTTCCCAAGAAATTTACATATATATACATATATATATGTGTATATATATATGACTATATGTATGTATATATAGTTATATATACATATATATAGTTATATATAACGTTTTGTGTTTTGAACCTGCCAGAATGTAAAAACCACATGTACAGAGCAATTGAATGTCCTCTACCTTCTTGCTGCTTTGGGTAATCTATGGAGTGGCACCACAGGCATCACCTAGAGATTATTAGAAAATCGGACTCTTTAGGCTTCACTCCAAACCCACTGAATCAGAATCCTCAGGTGATGCTTAAGTGAATCAAAGTCTAAGAAGAATTGTCCAGGTCTTATCAACTTGGAGAGCAGCATCTGGTCACCTTAACAATTTGAACCAAAGATCTCTAGTTCATTAGCACCTACATACCTAACGTGAGACCACAGACCTCTCTAAACACATATCCAATGTTTCTGAAGGGGTATGCATAAGTGTAGACTTAGGCATTGGGGTGGTGGTTTTACTTCTCCCTTAAAATCCCTGAAGGGAAATATGATCTTTAATAATGGTGATTATTTGACAATTATGTCAAAGAAAATGAGGAAGATTGTATTTTTTTTCAGCTTTGCGGTCTCTCATTGAATATGCCTTTTGTGTAATCTTGGCCATTTGTTTTCCTTTCTGTACCCTCTTGTCCCTCACGTGACTCCTCTCTTATCTAAAAATTGTGAGGAGTCAAGAAGGAGACCCAGCACCCCAGGGTTAGGATTGTGCTCTCATGGGCAATGATGGGTACCACCCCAGAAGCAACATGTTAGCTCTCCTACTCCTCATTGGGACATGGGCTTTACTATCCCTTTTGGCTTTTTCCCGATGGCCGCTTTGCTGTGGTGCTGACCTTGCTGATGTGGCCTACCTTGGTATACTGCTGGTCAAAACTCCCCTCTGACCACTACCCTCATGGTTAGACTGGTCCACCTTGGACCGTGGCTGTGACTCTCACTGCTTTAGATTATCATGTAGAGTTTTACAAAGTCACTACCCATATCATAGTTCTAAGTCATGTGTCTCTGCCCACCTAGGGCTGGTATCCTCAGATAATCTAGTGCAATGTTTTTGGCTACAATTAGAAGTACCTTTGGACTTTTCTTCTCAGGGCTGGCATCACCATCTTCACGCTGCAGAAACCAAATATCTGCTAAGAAGACGAAATGGGAGAGGAGATGGGGTTTAGCAGAAATTAGACAAGAGCTGAGGGGTTTGGGACTAGGGAACATTTTTCATGAGAGTTGCCCGGGAAAAAGACCATCTTGGTTATATTCAATCCCGGCATACATAATATAATCGTAAAGCAGAGTAATACGAGTTAGGAGACAGTGTTTTGTCCTACTTCACTCTGTGACTTTGAGAAAGTCACTCTCAAACCCTCAATATACCTTTTTATAAGATGATAAGTAAAAATATTTGCATGACATGTCTCCAAGTTCTGGTCAAGTTCAATTAGATAATATTTGGAAAAGGGTTTTGAAATCTATAAGATGCAGTATTAGTAGCAATAATTTACAAGATCAGTAAGAAAAAGATTATCTGTGTCCAAAATTGGCCTGAAAGTTATCACACCCAGCTACCTGGCAGAACCCATGAATTGATATTGTATATTACAAAGTCAAGAGTAAATCTGGAGACTGGTCTAGGTTGAAAACCAACGGGATGTTAGAAAGTGATGCACAACTGCTACCTGGTAGGGGAAATTGAAGGCATCCAGAAAGGATAAAATGTTTATTACAGAAAAGAAACCATTCTGTTCTAAAAACACAATTAAAGAATATCTACATTTTATTTTCTCAAACATCTATGCAATTGTTCAGATCCTAAATTTAAAAAGTTTTTGCATTTCATAATCTACATAGAAGTGTAGCAAAATAAACACCATGTGTATAACATAATGGCTTTCCTGACTTGGTTAAATTAGCTGAAAGCATTGTGATTTCCTTGACATTCGTTTCTCAACGTTTCTTAGCTTTACTGACCTTTCATCAATTCTTTAGTTCTATTGTCATTCCTGTCCTCCTGTTTCTTTCAATTTTCTATCTAAAATGTTCCAAAATAATTATTATGATTTGGAAAGAGATGATGAAAAAATAATTTTTCTTTTTGAAAAGAAATTAAACTTCCACACTCATTTCCAGCTCATTATCACAGCACCTAGAATATGGAGTGGAAATTCATATCTTGAGAGTGTCTTGGTGCTTAAGCACACAGAACAGATGTTTCATTTAGGAAGTTTTCCCAATTTATTATACATGATATCTTTATCTGTGTGAGAGGAACACTGCCTTAGAGAATAGGACTTTCCATTTTCTCCAGCAAGCTGATGCATGGAAATGGGCTCTTGAGTCATCTTGTATTCATCTCAGGAGAACAGGTTTTCAAATGCTGTTTATTTTTGTACAAGGACATCAAGGAGAAAGAGTCACAGTTTTGTACTCTCACCTCTGCACATGCCATTTTTTCACCTGGAATGCATTTAATTGGAGTCACCCATTGTTATCATTAGCAATGTAGGAAGGAGGAAGGTGGTACTGGGCAGGGAAGTAATATTATCTTGAACTCTCCTTGTTGCACTGTGAGTTATGTGATGGCAGAGACTATCCCTACCCATCTTTGACACCTCTTCCAAAGGCTAGCACAATGCCTTTTCCACAGTTAGTGTTTCAAAAAGACTGCTTAGTAGATTATGGAAAATAACTTTAATATTTTGTTAGCTTAACTTTGCTCTTGCATTTGGGCGCAAGAGGGGGAAGAACAAATAAGAAAATAAAAATTTATCCTGAAAGTAATGGGGCAAGGAAAAGTAAGGGGCAAAGTGAGCATTATCAGAAAAGCACAAAAATAGGAAGCAGATAATCCTCAGGTCTGAAGGTCTAGTTTCTCTCCTGATCCAGCTACTCACTCACCTCTGCTTTTCTTCTCTTTCTTCTCTACAATTATTCTGCAAACAACCCTGATTAAGTCTTCTAATTTCACGTACTTAAGAATGTCCAAACCGCTTAATCTCAGACACTGCCAGTGGGAGGGTCAATTGACATAACCTTGAATAGAAAGCAGTTTGGCAGCAGATACCGAGTTCTAAAAATAGGTATACCCATGTCTCAGTAATTCCACTGCTGGAACTGTAATGAAAAACTTCTAAATCTAAACAAAGAAGTATGCCTCTAAAGTTTTCAATGCAGCATTATACAGAGGTACGAACAACACAGCAATCCTGTAGAAAGGGAGAAGGTGAATGAATTATGTCACAAGCCTCTTGCTTGAATGTATTTTTAAAAAAGTTATTTTATATTATGTTTTAAAGGCATTTCAGCCCATTTTATTTTTTTAAATTTACGTGTAATAAAATTGACTTGACTTTTTTGTGTGCACAGTTCTATGAATATTAGCATCTATGTGGATTTGTGTAACCACTACCAAAATCAAGATGAGAAACAGTTCCGTCATCCCTCAAAAGCTCCCTGTGCTATTCCTTTGTGGTCACACCCTACCCACACTCTTCAGCCTGACAACCAGGATGGTTTTCTATATTTACAGTTTTGTCGTTTCAGGAATGTCATATTTGTAGAATCATTAATATGCGATTCAATCTTTTGAGATTGTCTACTTTCACTCAACATGCCTTTGAGGTTTATCAACATTGTTATGTGTATGAATAGTTATTTTCTTTTTATTGTTGACCAGTATTCCATTGCACTGATGTACCACAGTATATTCATTTACCCACTGGAAGACATTTGGGTTTTTCCTAGTATTTGGTGATGAACAGACATGCTATATACATTCACATACAAGACTATGTGAAAAGTTTTTATTTCTCTAGGGTACATACATAGGAGTGGGATTGCTGTGTTATACAGTACATGTTAATTCCATAAGAAATTGTTAAACTGTTTTCAAGAGTTAAAAGCATTTTTAATAATAAGGAAAAATGCTTATGTTATAAATGAGAAGTAGGAAATAAAGTTGTATATACGGTGTAAAAATATGCATAGGACAAAGCTTGGAAGGAAATATATTAAAATGATAAAAAGTGGTTGTTTTGCTGTGGTAAGCTTTTATTTTTTTGTGTAGACTCTCTGGCTGCTGACATCACTAACAATGAGTAAAAACAGCAAATTTACTTTAATTACACAAATCCTAATGCTCAGAGGTCCCACTCCTCATTAACTGTAAACATCTAGTCTTGTCCTGAGAACCCACTACCTAATTTTTCTTGTAGAAGTGGAGCCACGAAATTCAGCTTGTGCATCTCTGAAGACCCTCTACTGTAATGTCTGAAGGTTTTGCTTCTTACCTTTTTTGCCCATTGTGCTATACTACCCCCAACTTGAAGGTTTCGCTCCTGGAGGCTTCCTCAGAACCACTGACCTTCGTTCGGTGTTCTCTTTCACTTTGGCCACCACCAGGAAAGCTCCTGCTGCTTCTCTGGTGGCTCCTGATGACACCTTTCTTTCCATGATTCCCAGGCATGATGAGGTGCGGCAGGGGCGGGAGGGAAACAATCTGATCACTGTCTTGCTGACACTACAGGTTGAGCCTCACTCACAGTGTTTTCTCTCAGAGGCCAATGACTCTCTCACCATTTCAGCCTCCTGGAGTACTTAAGATTATCCGGTAGGTCTGTCCGGAGTGAGGCCCACTGTGGACCAGGAACAAGTTCCCTCTCACAGGACTCCTTTTCCCTGTTGAAGTCATGACATGTGCTTCAATTCAATAGTCACCAGTCTCCAGGACTGGAAAGAAGCTGCAGGGCATTCTCTGGCAGCACACCACAGACCTCTAAGAGGCAATGTTGTCTCCTACCACGCGTTCCTCTATGCGTAGTTTAACTTCTCAGCTCTAACCCAAATTACTGGTGCTCCGTATTCCAAGTATTCAGTGAGTATGCACTACTTCACAACCAAGAAAAGGTATAAATTACTAAAAATTTAAAGATATCAGGGAGATATTAAAACTAAACAAAATACTCACTTATAGAGGCAATTCTCTAAAATGTAAAAATAGCCTGTATGTATTTGCAGTCTACTTTCTAGACTGTTGCTTTCTCTGTTAACTTTTCTCTTAATTGAAGCCCACAGTTATGTGTCCTTTAGTTAGATTGCTATGTTATATGGCTCTTGATTTTAATTTTCCATACTTAAAATTACATGACCACCTATTTTTAAAGCTTCTAAAATAATTTCAGTAGCATCTTCTAAGTTTCTCAGAGGAAACTGAGTGATGCTTCTTCCTTCTCTGTTATACAGAGGTAGCAGAGAACTAAATAGACGAATATTAGTCTTGGTTCTTAGAAGAACATCTATATATAAATGCAAACTATTTATAATAAGTGAAAAGATAATGTATCATTTATATACACAAAGGCGTGAAGTTTTGAGTCTTTTGAGTTGGGCTAGTTCGCCCACTCTTTCCCTATGACCTGGCTCCTAGTGATGAAGGGGGCATGCAGATCTATCAGATGTGTGGCCAGGAAAAAGCCAGTCTGGCCAGAGTCTTGGGTTGGATATAAAGACAACCAACCCATGTCAGGTTCTTAGAAAGAAACGCTCTCCAGAAGAAAAATTTATTCATTCACCAAATGTTTATAGAGTGTCCTCTAGTTGTCAAGCACTGTTCTAGGGATATAGCAGAAAATTTCACGAACAAAATTCCAGCTCTCGTGGAGTTAACATTTGGGCCTGAGTGGGAGATAACTACAAAAGACAAAAATAAGAAGAATATCCTCTTGAGAGTTAAAATAGTATAGAGACTGACTCATGGGGGCTACTTTATATTAGGGAGTCAGTGAAGGTCTCTTTAAGGAGTGGTATTTAAATTGAGATCTGAGTGATAAGGAGCTAGCCTTGAGAAGATGAGGGGATGGAGGGAGAGTTCCAGGGAAAAGAAACACAAAGGCTGGAACAAATTCAATGGGTTTAGGAAACAAAAGTAGGCAAAAGTGGCCGGAGTACAGCAGCAAGGGATGAAGATGAAGTCAGAAGGCAGGTAGAATCTGGTCAAGGAACAGTCTTGTAGGCAAAAGTAAGGCATTTAAATTTTACCTTAGTGCAATGAGAGATGTAAAGTATTTCATACAGAGAAGTGAAGTGATCTGATACAGGTTTGTAAAAACCACTCTGACTGCCATTTGGAGGACGTGCTTAGGAGCATGGAGAGCATGTAGGCAGCTATGGCAACAACTGAGGCCCTGAGGCGATGAAGGTATGGACCAGGATCGTAGCAGTAGAGATAGAAGGAAGGGGATAGGGTCACGGTATTTTTGAGAGATGGAGCTGTTGGGATTAGTTGATTTATTGATGTGCATAGTGGCAGGGGTTGAGAATCAAAGGACTACTCTTAGCTTTTCAGCTGAACAACTGATAGGTGGTAGTTCCACTTCTTGAGATGAGAAGATTGAGGAGAGCATGTTTCAGGGGAAAAAACTGGTGTTGAACACGGGAGCCTTCTAGCCAAGCCTTTGGGTGACTTCAGACTTATCCCTCTGCAGCTGCTGGCTGGAAGGGTGTGGCCAGGCTGGCAACCATTGTGCCTGAGGAAGCTGGGTTTAAGATCTAAGGTCAGCAACCTGTCATACCAACAAAGAAATGATTGTTAAGATGATTAATACATAAGCATCCAGAAAGAGTCGCTCCTCGAAGTGGTAAACAGCTCTTCAAAACATAATATTTTCAGTCCCCCCAAATCTTAATATGTAAATAAATGCTTTAGCTTTTGACTCCAAAGCTGGAGAATTTGAGGTATTTTGAAGAATTCTGAGGTGGTACATTTACTCATAGAGATCCTGAGTAATCTAGTCTTTAACTATAACTGCTACCTTTTCATTATTGCTATTGCTTTTATTAATCACTAAAAAGATCTTTTAGTGGAAAAGCTGTCACTGGCTTCAGTTTCCTTTTAGGAAATGAGAACTGCCGCTTCAGCAAGCTCTTTCTGAATTGGGGTCTGCTGTGAGAGTCTCATTCTCCAGAGAACTGAGGATTCCCCAGTTATACCCTTGAAGTGGTGGGAGGTTCAGGAGCATGATGGCTGGACCAGCAACCAGAATCTCACATCATGCCTGAAATTCCCCAAAGCCAACACCAAGGAGGACCACCTTCATCTCCTACTTATTTCCCCAGGGTTGCTTATAAGTTCCTCTACCTATCAAAAGGAGAACTTTGGAGAATTATTGAATGGCAAAATTTAGGAGTATTCTTCGTACCTACATTCTATTTGAGCAGCCTGAGCATGGGCCAAAGAAACCCTCTTGCAGGATATGCATTATTAATAGAACATAACTGAGAAAATCTGACCCAGGGCTTTGCAACATTTCAGTGGTCTCCTGGGCTCTACACTGACTGATTCCTTATTAATCTCCCTGTCCTTATTTCCTACTGTTGTCTCCCTGGTTCACTCTGCCCCATTCACTCTGGTCTTCCTGTTTTTCCTTGAAAACAGATATACTTTACGTCGGGGACTTCGCCTTTGCTGGTCCTCTACTTAGAATACTCTCTTCCTGTGTCTATACAGCTTGCTCCTTTAGGTCTTGGCTTCAACGTCACTTTTTGAACAATGTCTACACATATTTACTTCATTTAATATTGCGAACTTCTTGCCATCCCCATTATCCAGCTTTTTTTTCCAAAGCATTTATATTGCCTTATTATGTAATATCATGTCGTACATATAATATTTATTGCTCATTGTCTATATCCTACTACTAGAATAGTTCTACAAAAGGAAGGATGTTTGGATTTTTGTTTATTCACTACTGATTCCCTAGGCCTACAACACTGCCTGGTACATAATACACTTGCAATAATAGTGAGATTAAATGACTGAATGTAGCACACCTAAGAAAACTGGAGCTTGGTGTGGTCCCTGCTCTCAAGACTAGCACAACCACCCAACGCTAATCCTCTCGCAGCACTGTTGACCTGCTACGTTTGTCCTCAATGTGCCAGCGCCTGGCCTTGACCCCAGTACCTGCTTAGTCCTCACCCAGCATTCATACACCATCACCACTGCTGCCCACCACCCAACCCAGCCACACAATGCCAGCAGCTCGTCTAGGTCTGGAACTCTCCGAATGTCAAAGTCCTTCCTCAGTCTGTGCCTGCTCCCTGCATTCTTGCTCCTGTCCGCATCACTGAAGATGTCCTCCCCTCTTTTAGGTGGCAACACGTCTCTGGGAAGACTGACTACAAGGCAGGATGTCAGTCTCCCCAGCTTCCCCTTCCATTCTCCCCTGCAAGAAGAGCTCTTTTTCCTGTGAAGATTCTTCTGACAACCATTAGAGAGAAATAGACTGGGATAATAAAAACGACCAACAAGGAATTTAAAAATGTTATGAAATCTTACAAAATGTTTACAGTCGTGTCTTTCTATATGTATTGCTTGACTCATTTTTGAGATGTTTAATAGAATCATCACTTTTTCTTATGTACTTCCTTTTAGGGAAAAAAGCACTTTCAGAATTTCTCAGTTATGTAAATTGTAACAAAACATTTATTTAGCAATTACTGTGTGCTTGGCACCGTAATGCATTTCTCTACAAATTATTTCATTTAACATTCAGAACATCTTAGTGAGGTTGATGCTGTCAATCTCCCCATTTTTTGGAGAAGAAAACTGAGGCCCAATAAGTTATTGACTCCTACCTAAGTTTACACAGCTGGTAAATGGAGAACTCTAAGTTCAAACTACAATTTATCTAATTTGATTTTCAACTACAGTAAAATATCTCTGATACATGAGAGAAGCTGAGAAGTCAGTGTTATTTTCTGAAACTTTATTTTCATTGGCTGGCACCATATGTTAATCCATTGAACAAATGTTTTATTGAATCCTTCAATGTGAAACTTACTAGCCAGTGGAGAAACAGAGGTGAGCAAATGAACATGGCCTCATGGAATATATGTTTTTTCTTAAAATAAAATTCCTGGCAATACGTATTAACAGACTTTAAAATATTTATAACCTGTAATCAAGAACCTCATTTGTGAAAAGGAAAATAATCTGAAACAGTTATAAGTAATTGTATATAGAGATGTTTATAAGAGCACTGTTTGTAATGGTGGCAAATGGAAACAAGTGATATGTCCAACAGTAGGAAAATAATCAGGTAAATTGTAGCACATTTGTATATTGGAATATAATATTCATGATAACATTTTCAAAAAAGTTTTTATATAAAAAACAAATACTTAAATTATAATATTAAATGAGAAAAGCAAGCTACAAAACAATCTGTTCAGTATGCTTTTAAGTATGTAAAATAATATGTATATGACATTAGATAAATTATGGTAAACCATATGAAATTAACATTTTTGTAAGTCAAAAAGATCAAATATCAGCGATTTCATAATGGAAAAAATTTGAAAACAAATAAGCCAAAATGTTAATGGTGATTATTTCTTGATGACGGGATCATCAGCAATTTTCATTTCCTTTCTTGTATTTTCCAACATTTTCTGATTTTCAACCGTGAACATATATTACTTTTCTAATAAAAACATTATTGTAAAACAAAAAGAGAATGAATATTCTCCTTTTAGCAGCTTTACTAAATCATAATGTTAAATGCACTTTGGTTGAGTACCTGTAATCCAAAATGTCAGTAACTACAGCAAACGTAGCAATGTACTATAATTTCATTTTATACATACTGCAATAGAGATTTGGCCCAGAATTGTATAACAAGATAGTCTGAATCAGGGGCCGGTTCAGATAAAATAGATGCTAAACTGTCTGGGCTTTGTAGTAATGGGAAATGATTGTTTTATACTGATTGCTTTAAAGATATGTTCCTAAGATGTGACTCACAACATTTCCAAGAAAACCATCTGAATTTCTTATTGATGATCTCAAGTACTTCCAAAGCATTTGGGAAAAAAATTATACATTAAAACCAAAACAAAAGTATATTATAAAGTTCTAGCTCTTGAGGACAATGGAGAGAATTTTTATATGCTGGAAAATAGGTGCCTTTTTTTTTTTAATGGATGACCTGAAACAACTTGTCAATCTTTTATCAGTCAGTGTTGATGAACAGTTACATCTGTTTATATAGTTAGGAACAATACAAGATTAAATATTTAAGTAAAATAGGTCATCCTTTTCAAAATTTAATATAACTGCTCCTCCTTATTTACTTACATTTTTAATTATAAATTATACATTGTATATATGTTTTATGAATGCCTACTATGTTCCAGACACTATGTTGAAATTAAGTATATATATATACAATGTATAATTATTAAATTATACATTGTATATATGTTTTATGAATGCCTACTATGTTCCAGACACTATGTTGAAATTAAGTATATATTAGCAGACAAGACTGACAAGTCCCTCCCAGCCCAATGGCAGAGACAGGCAAACTTGCAAATAAGTGCAAAATTATCCATTATGAGAAGTGAGATGAAAGTAAAGAACAGGATGCTGGAAGGGACTTTAAACAAGAGGATGGGCAGAAGGAAAACCGTCCCGAGGTTAAGAAAAGATGTAGTAAGGCCATGACCCAATGAAAAAGAGCCAGAGGTACTGAAAGAAGAGGAATCTGCCAGAATTTTCTTGAACAAAGTATAGACATTCATAAAATGGTGTTAGTGTGGTAAGCCTGGGCCACATGACTCAGGAGCATACAGGTCATCTTAAGGATTTATCCAAAGTAGAATAGGAATCAGCTAGAATATTTTAAACAGATGTGACTACATTATCATTTAAAAAACATTGTTCTGCTAAAGTGTCCTACTGGTTCTGCCTTTCTACTAGGTAAAAGTCTTGGATTTGCTTTAAAATACTTTAAATATAAAGGAAAAGGGGTGGGGATGTGGGGTAGCAAGAGGATGGTGTGGTAAATGAAATTAAATTGTCAAAAACATTGAAAATTGTTGAATCCGGAAAATTATATGTTTCTCTGTATTTTGGGGTATGTTTAAAATTTTTCATAATAAAAAGTTATTTAAAAAATATAAAGAGGAAGCTTTGGCTCTGAAATCATAATCCCAGTTCTGCCACTTAATATTAGCTCTGTGATTTAGGAAAAGTTACTTTTCTTCTATAATCCCTAGTTTCCACATGTGCAGAATAGTGATAATTATAGTACCTACTTCAATATTTGTTAAAAAGATTAAATGAAATAATAGTAGAGAGTCTGGTTCATAGTCAACACTTGGGAAATGATGTTAACTATGATTTTAGTATTTACTCTGTGAATATTGATATATAGACTTAAAATTTTTATCTTGGTGTTTGTGTGGAGAATGGATAGGAGAGAAGAATGTAATGTGAAAAAGATCACTTCAGGGTTATTGCTGGGTTTCAGCTGAGTGGCAGTGGAGCAATGCAGGAGTGAAGTCTGGGCTACAGATTACAATCAAGGAGTCATGGCATGTGGGTGGTGTTTAAAACCTTATGAAAGAACAGGACTTCTTGAGAGAGAGTTCTAGGGGTTTTTGATCCCCCTTTTTTCTGCCTTTGGTAGTCCTGTGCAGCCTGTGGACTACTTCTCAAAATCCCGTCCACGTGAAGAGGAGGCAAAACTTTATCTTTACTCTCTTAGAGTTTTCTGTGGGACCTGAAAATTAAACTGACATAAGACAGATTAATAGGAGAAAAGTATAAGAATTTATTGAATATAAATTCTTATTGAATTTATTGAATATAAATTTATGAGACACGTGAGCCTGCCTAAGGAAATGGAGACCCACAGAAGCATTTAAAGTTGTACATTTATATATTGAATTGGATAAAGAATAGTAAATTGTGAAAACATGACAAGGTAAGGGGGCTTGGGCTAGAGTAGTTAATTGTAAAGAAGGACTAGAAAGACAAGGTTAGTTTACAAAGTTTGTTTGTATAGATTTCTCTCACCCTCCACTGTCCCATCTAAATTTACCCATCTGTGTAACAAAAATGTTACTTTTCTCCTGGGCTAGGGAGGACATATTCCACAGGAGGATTTTATCTCCTGCTTTCAGGAAGACAAAGGAAGAAGTCAGGGACCCCTTCTTGTACCTGTTGTTTTTTAAGTGACTTTAGCTCAAAATAATCCTTATACTGAAGTGACATATTTGTGGGTGGCACATTCTACTGTTCTTTGAATACATAAAATAAAATTTATGGGATGACAAGACTAATTTACTGAATTACAATTATTAAAATATTTTAAAATAACTTCTAATATAGTAAATTAGATTTTATTAATGTATTAAGCAACAAGATTCAGCAACCTGATAACTACTCTAATGTTAAAATCAGGATAAACATATATAATATTTCAAGATATGAAACTACTGGTGCTTTCTCTTGGTGAATGCCACAGATCGGGTTCCCTAGAAAGCAGAATCTGGGCAGGAGATTGCCATTCAGAAGGTTTACTAGGGAGAGCACCTGGGGAGAAGGGAAGAGAAAGGAAGAGAAGGGAAAGTAAGAAAAGGAAATGGAAGTTCAGAGCTGTCCTGAATCGGAGGAGAGAGCCAGGCCTGCATATGCCAGCATTGATGAATTGTTGGAGGTAGGCAGCCCCAGGAAAGTGATGACTAGGGTGGGCAACACTCTGCGGCTGAGGCCATCCCTGAAGGAACTGACAGCTGAGGGTGCTCTGCCAACAGCTTTCTCAGAAGCTGGAGCAGAAGTCCTCATGGCTGAAAGAACATTTAAGTGGCATGTCTTAACATCCACTGGAATGACAAAGTTCTACTGTGCTTCGTTGCCTACATTCATAATTGAAGAAAATAACGAATTTCGGTTAAAGGTCAATGGAAAGGAATATGTCATTTTTTATATCCCATCCAAATTCACAGCCCCGCATATGGAAATTCTGGTTAAGAACAATTTTTAGTGAGAAGAAGCCCCCATATAGAGACATGCCGGTCTGGCTCTGTTGCTTGCTGGAGCAGAGTGAGGCTATCTTTGGCTCTAGGTAAAAATGAGCCTGTTTTCCAGAGTGAGAATGATGCCCATTCACAAAGAAAGTCAGACACAGGAGAGTCTGCTGTCCCTAAAAACAAGCCACAGAAACTGAGAAGCAGCTGAATTTGCTTTCAAGCTTGATTTTAATTCCCATAAGACCAAACCACACCTCCAGGTCTTGATGTCCAAGAAACACCCTGTAGTTTTTCAAAGACAATTTTTTAGAGCGGTTTTAGGTTCATAGCAAAATTTAGAGGAAGGTACAGAGATCTCGCATAAACCCTCTGCCCCACACAAACATAGCCTTTATATCAACATCACCAGAGTGGTCCATTTCTTACAATTGATGAACCTACTACACCGATGAATCATAATTGCCTAAAGCCCATAGTTTACATTATGGTTCACTGTTGGTGTTGTATATTCTGTGGTTTTAGACAAATGTATAATGGCTTGGGTACATTATTATGGTATTATACAGAGTATTTTCACTTCCCTAGAAATCCTCTGTGTTCCACATATTCATCCCTCCCCGCCAACCATTGGCCTTTTTCTGGTCTCCATAGTTTTGCCTTTTCCACAATGTCATATAGTTGGAATCATACAGGATATAGCCTTTTCGGATTGACTTCTTTCACTCAGTACATATTTAAGATTCCTCTGTCTCTTTTTATGGCTTGAAAGCTTTTTTATTAGCACCCGTGTGTCTTTATAAGCCATTTTAAGAAGGTTTTGGTTGCTTCCAAGCTAAAGTACCTTGTTGAAGGCAAAGAGATACTTTTAACACTCCTTCCCCCAAATTCTTGAAATCTGCAGAAGTTTGGGGTGAGGAGCATCTGTCAACAGATATGGAGTTGGGAATGGTGGAAGCACATCAGGTCTGAGCTGTGTCAAATAAGGCTCTGAGATCTCCATGAAAGTATTGACTTTCTCATCGAAGGCCCTTGTTATAGTCTATAACCCACCTACAAAAACAACTTCTTAACTTCAACATTTTGATGACTGTCAGGCTTTCAAATGAGAATAAAGATAGCTATTATATTTTTTTAATTTTACAGAGAAAGGCAGGTGATAATGAAATTGTATTCATCTGAATAGCAATCTTTATTTTTAAAATTCAAAGGCAGTAAATAATGTGATTTATAGACTTTGCTATTGTGATGACATATAGCATATAAAATATTAAGCACATCTAATATTTAATTTATTTCAATCATATCAGTCTATCAAGATATAATAAATCAACAAGAAAGTCTGCCAGCAACTCCTCCACAAACATTCTCTATTGAACTACTCTTAGCTTTTATACTTAGTCATGAAACTTGAAAATTGCCTCTAAATTAGCATAGTTATTCACACATTACTTCCACCACCAACAAAGAAATGTCACTGTAACAGTTGCTAAGTACTTTTTTATGCAAAACTGATGTTAGTGACAGATTTTTAAGCATGTAATTTGTCTCAACACATGTGTCATTTTATTTGTAAAAACTCCCAGGAATAAAAAACAGTTTCAAAAAGTTATTTATTTTGCTTCCTTCAGGGTAGAATGGATATGAATAATCACCCAATAGAATTGTGTGATGGCCTGTTAGATTCAGAATTATACCATTGCTGTAGAGGGGAAATAAAAGATATTTCTTTTATTACTGCCAACCCTCCCTTCTCAGTAAGAAGTGAAGAACAAGTATACCAAATAAACATATTTGGATTTCATTTTATTATTTGATTGGATAATGTAACATCTTATAAATACTAGAAATATCCTAAAAGAAAAATTACACTGCCAGCCCAGCTCTCTCTTTATCGTCATAACTTTTAAGAGTCCATTGTAAACAGAAAGTGATGTGTCCTGAATGCAGCGTCTGGGGGAGTATCATTCATGTGTATCTTTAGCCTGCCCCAGCAGACACGCATCCAATTCCTTTCAAATATTCTAACCTCTGCCTTTATATTAGGCACAGAAGGCTCAATAAGTAATAAGTTATGTCACTTAAGGGACTCACAGTCGTATGAAGAAAAATTATTAGAGAAACAAAGGGTTAAATTTCTAGCGGAAGTGACGACAGAAGGGTGTGGTGCAACCAATCTCTGGCCAAAGTAGACAGGAAAGCAACTTACACAAGACATATGAGGGAGCCGGTGCGCAGAATTCCAAGGGCTGTAATTGGTGGAAAAAGCGGGAAGTAGGCAAAGATAAGAAATGGGACAGTAACAATGTCTGCCTCCTAAAGTTGTTTTAAGGTTAAAGTATATATATTTTATGTAAATTTTATTAATATATTTATATTAATATACCATATTAAAATTATCATATAATATGCATTATATAATATATTATATATAATGCCTGTACATAGTAAACACTATTATGTATGAACTATTATTTATTATATTTGACATATACTTAATTTTCACTTTAGTAACCCAAATTATTGTGTGCTGGACAGTCCAATTAGTCTATGTCTATAGTGAGCTTCGTGGGAATATTTGCATTAATGAAAACTATGGGAAACTGCATTTCTGGACCACATACCTGATAGTCCACATAGTGACTTTTATCACCTTTACCAAGGCACTGGTCATGTTCACGTCAAAATTCTTTACAGTTATTCTATAGAAGATATCAATTTCTAAAGCATCTTTGACTGTAGTGTTTTTCAAATTGCTTATTAATTACATTAATGGAAGAATCTAAATCAGCATTAAAGATATGAAATAGAAAAGAGGAGCCAATTTTCATCACATATGATAATGTAAGTTGTTTTATGAAACTTCAGTCTGGCTGTATGCGTCACTGTATCCAGGGTCACGTTCTTTATAGTGGGTTGCAGTCAAAAGGTTTGAAAGCTACAATGCTATGACCTGCTAGAACCTTTTGTTGGGGCCCAGGTCGGCTTCTTACAGTAGAACTTTTGTTACGTCCTTTCTCTCACTGGACCTCATTATCTTTATTGAAGGTATTCACCTTTAACAAAGCAATTTACTAGGTAGATCCTCTCTAGACATTGGAGATAATTAGTGAGCGATATAGACCAGAACTATGTAAAATACTGGAAGAGGACTTGAACTCAGGACTTAACGAGATGACTATCTTAGTCTGTTCAGGCTGCTATAACAAAAATACATTTATTTTCTCACAGTTCTGGAAGTTGGCAAGTCCAAGGTCGAGGCACCAGCAGATTTGGCGTCGGATGGGGACCTGCCTCCTTATTCATAGATGACTATCTTTTTCTCTTTGTGTTCTCCATAGCAGAAGCTGGCAAGAGAGTTCTCTGGGGTCTCTTACTTATAAAGACACTAATCCCATTGAGAGCCCCACCCTCATAACCTAATCACCTCCCAAAGACCCCACTTCCTAATACCATCACATTGTGGGGTAGGATTTCAACATATGAATTTGGGGGACAGGGACAGAAGCATTCAGTTCATTGCAATGACTAAAGGATTTATTAATAAAATTACCTTATCTTTGTCTATGATATAGGAAGAGAATTATGTCTAACTTACCAGAAATTATTTAAAACAAGTAGGAGATTCCAGTACATGTTTTTTCTTCCTACTTGCTAGGGATCTGCCATAACAAATAATTTGTAGAATGTGAAAAGTTATGAAATTACCTTTCTCTCCTTCTTTTTTTTAGGGGAACTGAGAAAAACCCTTACCCCAGTGTGGTTAGAAGGATGGGTTTCTGTTCACGTATTTTGAGGTCTGGCATTCTCCTCTGTCATTCTTGTGTTTTGATTACAGCCATGTTTCAGGCTATTGTCTGCTGGGACTATCACTTCCAACTGAAGGAGTTGTCCATTCCTACCCATTCAAAGCACATTCTCTCCATGGTTTTGTCCCTTTCATGGTGTATACTTTGTGAAAGGCCTGCTGCCATTTTTCATTATTTGAAATAGGCTTTGCTTTCCTTTTACTTTGTTCTCTTCATGTACTTCCTTTGTTGCTCAGTGCTGTCAATCCAGCTTCTTCCAGGCTACTTGTCATGAAAAGGGTTAATCCTCCTAGTGTTTGGGATTGAGGTTCAGCCTGACCTCCAGACTGGAGCAAGATGAAAAAAATATTCTCTGCTGACTGAAGAGATCATGGTCCTTCCTCAGGGGTGGTAGGGGTTGTGGGATGCTGGGATCTGCAGCATCTCCAGATGTGTCTTTGTGAAAGACTTATTCTCCTTTAGGGAAGACCAAGGCTCCTTAGACTTATTCTCCTAGCTGCTAGGAGTGCTGCAGGAAGATGGCTGGCAGGGGTGGGGGGGTGGGGGTTGGGAAGCAAAGTTCAGTATGGGAAATGAAAATGAGCTCTGGAAAGTGGTCTCAGCCATAAGGCAGAAATCCATCTACTAGAACTGGAGTAAAGGTAAGGCTTGGAATAGCAATAGATTTAGTATTAGGTGTGGAGGTTGTTAAACATCCTCTGGCTGGGATCAGAATTAATCAGAAAATTTGGGGAGATAGAAAGGAATAAAAGGGTGAGGTAGCAAGAAGAAAAATATTTGGAGACTAGAGGTCTAGTCAGTGGGTTGGATATAGAAACGAAAATAAGTAAGTTATAAACATTTACACACACACACACACACACACACACACACACACACACACACACACACCTCCCTGCGGGGAAAATAACTGACCTTAAGGAGCACTATACATTTGAATTGTCTTCCTTTTTCAAACCATTACTCTGCAAAATTAAAAACTAACTTTCATATTAAAAAATCTCCATACAGATTCTTTGCATTTGTTCTCCATAACGTGCATTATATATGGATAAAAAATCTCCAGGAAACCCAATGGAAACACAAAATATAAATAAGACATCTATATTTTTGAGCATAGGAAGTAAATGTCACCCAATGACAGGAAACAAGAAAAGGAATGTTAGGGTCCGGAAAGGAGCAGCTAAGTGATCTGTGACTTTGCTCAGTTCCTTCAGGGTTGGAGAATTTGCATTTTGAGAGTCCAGCAGATGGTGCTGCTCTGGTAGACAGCAGAAAATTCATTTAGTTTTCTCAGATGTAATCTATCCTGTTTACGACTTTGAACTGATATGGTTTCTGCCATAGTAGAATTTCAACTCTGTGTCCTCAGATGTTAATATTTATACTGAAGCTAGTGTTTATACCAAATTCTAATCTTGGTTCCATCAGTTGTCATCTATTTTGGTCTATCTCTAGAAATACCACTGTTAATGCTTTGTCTGCCTCTGTAAATATACTAATGCTTTGTCTGCCTCTGTTAAATATACTAATAATATAATATAAAAGCCATAGTAGTATGAATAATGTTACACAAGGAGGAAATAAGTCAGGAAATCACTAAAAGATCACCATCATAGACTACTGGAGCTGCCATGACAAAATAATGTAGACTGGGTGGTTTAACAATAGGCATTTTCTTATAGTCCTGGGGGCCGGAGAGCCCCAGATCAAGGTCCAGCAGGGTTCTGTTCCCAGTGAGAGCTCTCTGTCTGGCTCATATACAGCTGCCTTCTTACTGTGTCCTCACGTGGAGGAGAGAGAATCTTTCTCTTCTTCTTGTAAAGGCCACCAATGCTATTAAATTAGGTCCCACCTCATGACCTAATTTAACCTTTTATTGCCTCCTGGAGGTAGAGGCCTTATCTCCAAATACAGTCCCCTCAGGGGTCAGGGCTTTGACATATAAGTTTCAAGGATTCACAGCTCAATCCATATCAATCACTAAATATAAAAGGAGTAAATACTTAGATGTGCTGGAATGGCAAAATACAAGCACTATCATGTATTTTCATCAGATGAAATATACATTATTCTTGAGTCTAATCCTAACATGTTAAAAAAAACCTTTTTTTAAGAATGACTTCATAAGTCATTCTAAGATGTTTAGCCACCAAGTAGTTTCTTAAAAAATGTTTTTAAAAAAATTTTTTATTTGTTTTTCAACTTAAAAAAAATTAAGATACAGAAAAGTTGAAAGACTAATATACCCAGATATAGGCTCATCATTTTGCCATAGTCTCTTACATCCCAATCATAACCTCTCAATTTGGAGTGTTACTTAAAGGACATTTGAGTCAACTCTCACCTCACGGACAAACTCAATCCAAGGGGTCATTCAGCCTAAACTTCTAGATCTTTGGCGTTGGGAACCCAATTATCTTTGAGCGAACCCCTTCTGTTTTTACAGGTCTCTGGGTGTCAGTAAGTTTGTGCTTAGAATAAACGGAAATCTGGCCCTCTGTAATTTTCCTCAGCTAAAATGATTTTAGTTCCTTTTCATATGGCAGCTTTAAAATGTTTGAAGTGCTCAAGTCCTGAGGGAAGAAAGGCTTACCAACACTGACTCCTTCATACGAGCCTTATTTGGAGTGGTCAGGAGTCCTTACTTGCTTGGGTAGCAGGTTCACATATTTTAAAGTGTCACTCAAAGTGGATAAGACAGTGAGGCTTCATTATCCTTTCTAATGAATAATAATTTTCCCCATTGGCCATGCCAGGAGACTCAGTCTCTTTGGGGTATGCAGAGATTGGGAATGCCAAGGCCATGCTCGGGTTCAATAATTCATTAGAAAATTTACAAAACTCACTGAATGCTGTTATACTCACAATTATAGTTTATTACAGCAAAATGATATAGATTAAAATTAGCTAAGGAAAGTGATGCCTGGGGTAGGGTCCATGAGAGTTCCAAGCACAAGCTTTCAGTTGTCCTCCAGGTAGAGGCTCTGACGGTACTAACTCCTCCCAGTAATGATGTGTGACAACACGCTCTGAGTATTGCCAGCCAGGAAGCTCACCTGAGCCATGATGTCTAGAGTTTTTACTGGGGCTTGGCCGAAAACATGGTCAACCACCTGCAGACCTTAGCTTTTAGCCCTTCCAGAGGCTAAGTTGATAAAAGTGGCCCAAAACCCTCACCATAAATCACATTATTAGCGTAGACTATCTGCCTAAGGCTCCAGGTAAAAAGGCAGAACATTTCAATTGTTTAAAGAATACCACTCAAGGAAAAGCCGAATTTATCTTTGGGCAAAACTGATTTTATCCTACACAGGGTAGATGAGCCATCTTTCAAATTTCCTCCCTGTCTATTTCCCACTTCTCTGTCTGCACTTCTCTGCCAGCATGATGTCTGGGCATGTGAACCTCATAGTGACAGGAGAGATGATCCTTGATCTGAGTTTCAGGTCTTGTCATGTCCCATGCCTCTGGCCTTGACAAGGCATTCTAGCTTGATATTAGGGTTACCTCATACTTAATCACAGAGGCCTTAGTAGATCTTGAGGAGGCTAATTCTTGCCTCTCACAGGGGACTGTGGGAACTTCTAAAGCCCTTCCATACCCTTGAAGAGCCAAAGTAGCCTTGGGAGGGGACACTGAGGTCCTCCCTCTGCTGAACCATACCTCCTCGCCATCTTCATTGTGCTATGGTAGTCCTAGGATGGCGTAGGCCATTCTGCGTGGCAATCTCCTCTCAGGGCTCTGACCAAGGACTGGGGTACAAGTCACTTCTGCTTCTGTGTCTGCCTCATCCTCAGTTTATATACCATCTCTTTCAGGTTGTGACCTGGAAGGGCAGGCCACTTGCTTTTTCTTTTGCCTTCCATTATTTCCCCCACAACCCACCAGGCCAGAGGAAAGACTTCATTTATATCAAATTTATCCTAATGATTTCCTCACTCTAGCTAAATGGCATCAAGGAGCCAGATTATAAAGGAATAGAAAGAAAAATACTTTCAAAATATTATCTCTATCATACTGTATAAAGTTTGGCAACAATGAGAGCCTGGACCCCACTCAGAATAGGAAAACCTCTTCCTGTCACATCTTCCTTTTCCTTCTTTCAATCTTCCTTATAGCCTAAAGTGCTCACAAATAGCTTAGCAACTGCAAGCTCATGGTTTTGGAAATGGTTTGGGAATGTCAGTTTCCATGATAATGATAATAGCTGCCATTTATTTGAACACTGTAAGCCAAGTATTATGCTGACTTTATTTAATTCTTTCCAAAGCCCTAGCATTTCTCATTTTATAGATGAGAGAACTGAGGCTCAGGGAAGTAATTTGCTCCAAGTCCTACAGCTGGTGAGTGGTGTCTCTGGAGTTTAAATCTAGCACCATCTGACTACAGAACCATGCACTAATTAACCACCACCCAGAACTATCTTTCCATGAGGCTTTGTATTTCTGATTTTCTCATAATTGCTATATAAAGGCATTTAGTAAAGCACAACTTTATACCTAGTTGCACCCACAGCTTTGCAAGCTTCCAAGGATCCCTTGGTGATTGAGTAGTAAGTGTGGCATTTAAAACCTGGTCTGGTGTTGGCAAGCACCCAAAAAATGCTGCTAGGATTACTGAGGGAATCAGCCACTTAGGATTCTACCTTCCTAATCACTCCTTAAGGGAACTTATAATAAATCTAATTGGAAACATCTACTTGATTCCCTACAGGATTATGTCACGTAAACCAGTAGCAGGAAAGGTAATAAAATCAATAAAAGAGAGAGAGAGGAGAGTTGAAAAAATAAAGCCAAGGGCAGGAGGGCAGGCAAGACAGTGATTTTGCAGTTTAGGAGGAAAGTCTTGGACACTTTTTTGATAACTGCCATATATACAAAAGAAATGTATGATTTGGGTATGGGAACTTTGGGCATATATTTTCCTTTTGACTTTTTGGTAAGCTAACATAGGGAATTTTCTATGGGTGTTGATTTAAAATGTACAGTGCTGATCTGTTCGAAGGGTAGCACTGCTGGCAGACTTCAGGCCATAATGAGAATCTAGACTATATGACTGTGATTGATATCATCTTAGGGCCTTCATTCAGTTATTCATTTACCCATGAAAGAGTTGAGCTGGACTTGAAGGATGGGTAGGATTTGCGAAGGTGGAGATGATGGTGCTGGACATTATAGGTGGAATTGATAGTGAGCAGAGACCTAAATACGGCACATGTTTGGGGCACAGAGAATTGTTTTCTCCAGCCAGAATTTCAGAAGGAGGATATAGAGAGACAAAGTCGGAAGAGTAGAAAAGGATCAAAGTGTAAAATGACGACCGCTGGGCCCCAGGAATGGTGCTCAGTGTGAACCTACAGTGTCACTGGGAAATTCTGAGGGTAGGGAAAGCGGCGAGGTTCTGAGCTTGGGTGGGTCAGAAAGGAGAACTTCTTCACATTTGCTCCTTCAGCGGCTGCTGTAACAGGATAGCCCTTCAGTCAACTGCTGCTTCATGATTGTCCGCCCACGTGTGTTTTGCCAGTTCCTCCTCTTGGTGAGCCTCCATCATCCACCAGAGTTGTGTCTTTTGTCTTCCTCTACACCTTCCCACCCCACCTTCATTATGTATGTTGGCATTGTCTTTTAATCCTTTGGTTTTAGATCCTATTTCCAGGGAGAAGGCCCTCAACTGTCTCTTACAAAGAGCAATAATCAGGATGGTGGTAGCAACCGGCCAAATTGCAGAGTATAAGAGTGTGACTCAGACGTACAGACAGTGACTGTCAGTGAAGGGAGAAGAGGAGAAGGTAGGCCTTTAAGTAATTTTGAGGTCAGTACTCTAGAAGGAAGCAAAGTATATAGGAGGGAGTGAAGCTATGGATGCTACAAGGAAGTACTTCATGTACAAAGGGAGAAGGCAGCAAGAGTTGAAATTTATTAAATGCTCCTGTTAAAAAATAGATTGAAGCTACTCAAAACTAACTTCTTCAGTATCTCCTCATATCAGAAGGTCTCTACCTCTGGGGAAATAGTTCCTCAATTTTTTTTCCAAGATGGCATTTTCTCAAAGTAAAACCAGCAGAAACGTAAAATCCATTTTGTCATAGGTTTAATAGGTTCAATTGTCTAGTTGCTCAATCTGTGTGAAATCAAATGTGCAGATAGACTGAATTGTTAAATAAAACTTTCCATTCCATCGATGTCTAATTTGTGTTCTACCATTTATTTCCATAGCATCATTATCACCCCTGTGAATTCGTAATAATTGCTGCCCCTCAGAGTGCCTAGATCTTTTATTTCAGTTGTTTATTCCAGATGGTAGCCTGAGTATTATCTTCTTCTTTTAAAAAAAAATGAACTAGTCCTTTTAAAAAGTATTCTAAATTTATTTTTCTTCATTTTGGGACAATTAGGCATTTGTATAATAGATCTTTATTTCTCTTTAAGATGTAAGTATATGGATATTTAAAGAAAGCTCTGGCTGGGAGTTCAAACAAATCCACTTCGTGTATGGGTATATTCACCATTATGCTAACTCACTTTCTTCAAGGTATGACTTTATAACAACAGCTATCATCATCATTATGTGATGATGATGATGATGATGACGATGATGAAGATGATGATGATGTAAGTCTTAAAATGCAAATATTCTTGGGAAGGGGTTCATTAAAAAATGAACATTCCTATTAAGGAACAAAATAAACAATACATAATTGATCCCTTTTTAAAGGTTAGATTTGAAAGAGGAGAGGACTCAGCTCTGGAAAAAAGAGATGTCGAAAGGGAGGCTTAAAGCCTGAGTAGCCTCCCAGAAAGGTGGCAAAACTACAAACCAAACTAGATTTACTTCCCAGTTTTGATTAGGGCCATTTATGTTAAGATAAACGTTAGAATTGAGTGCATTCCTACCTTTGTTTTCCTTCTATAAATTGAAATCTAAGTTATGAAATATCTTCACTAAATGGGATGCTCTTTTGTTTCAGTGTTGTACAAAGGTATATTTATGGTCTGCCCATGAATTGAAATAAATTGAGTTTAAAATGATTTTTAGGGATATTATAAAATGAGTTGAGTGCTTTGAAAAGAACAAAAGCAACTCTGAACAATGCCCATGGAAAATTGTTTTATACTATTAAAAAAATTACTCATTTACAAAGAAACGCTTCTTTGAAAAAATGAAAACTTTATCAGCTTAGTGCTGTGCACAGCTAGTTGTTTCTAAAAATAAGGAACTGTTAGCAATTCATTAACTAGAGTCATGTGCATAGTAATATCTATTTGTTTAAAATGAAACTTCTTCCATTCAGTATTGCCTACTTCACAAGATAGACAGTTCTGTTTTTTAATTGCACAAGCATGCAGTAAATTATAGACTTGAAATTCCCTACCAGAGATCTAATTTAGGTCAATGCTGAGAAAATAGTACTTTACAACTTGCCACAACAGAATCTCAATGAATTTGTAACAGAGATTCCTTACATATGGGATACATTCTCAGATAATGAGTATTGAAATGACCAGTATCTTTACGCAAGTGGTGTCTTTTCACAAACTCTAGGTGAAGAGTAACAATGAACAGAACTGAAGCAATGATGCTCAGCAGTTTAGAGAAATGTTTTGATTGATCAGTTTCCTAAGAACCAAAGATCTAAACACCTGCTCTTCTAATTCTTGTAAAGCCATTTAAAGCCTGCCTCTGGACCTTGGCTGCAGATATTTTAAAGCTGATGCCTAAATTCCTCCCCCCCAAGGTTTTGATTTAATTGGTCTGGGATGCAGCCTGGACTTCAGGAATTTTACAAGCTCCCAAATAGTTGAAAGAAACAGCCAAGGTTGTTTAAACTTTAAAGGTTTACAGCTTTACAGGTTTGGCAGCAAGTCCACAGCAGCTGGGAACTTCCTCTTTCGCCTAATTCCATTTCAGGTAACCAATGAACAGTGATGTCTCACTAGAAAATGAATACCCAAATCTGAACCTTCCTCGGGCCCACTGAATAAGAATTTCTGAGAGTGGGCCCATGGCATGAGTACTTTTTATACCTCCCTAGATGAATCTAATGTACAGCCAGGGTTGCAGATTCCTGCTTTGTAATTGTCTAGACCCAACATGCGACACACTTTCACATGATTATTCATTAGAGCATTTTATTTCAAAGTGAAATTTTGTTTAATAACAATTTTTTAATTTTAATTTTATTTTATTAGTCTCAAGTATATAGTACATTGGTTAGACATTTATAAATTTTATGAAACGATCCCCCTAATTGCTCTTTCTCTCCCCTGGCTCTCTACCTAGCCAATGTCAATGCTGACTGCATTCTCTATGTCATGCTCCCCAACCCCGTGACCATCTATCAACTACTAATTTGTACTTCTTTAACCCTTCACCCCGTTCTCCCAGACTCCCAAACCCTCTACCCTTTGTCTATCACCAGATTGTCTTTTATATTTGTGAGTCTGTTTTTGATTAGTTTGTTCTTTTTAGTTCCTTAAATTCTGCTTATAAGTTAAATTATATAGTATTTATCTTTCTTTGTCTGACTTATTTCACTCAGCATAATAACCTCTAGGTCCATCCATGTCATTGCAAATGGTAGGGTTTCATTTTTTTAATGGCTGAGTAATATTTATTGTATATATAAACCAAAAATTTTATCCAGTTGTCCGTTGATGGCATTTAGATTGCTTCTATATCTGGATTATTGTAAATTATGCTGCCATGAACATTGGGGTGCATAGATCTTTATGAATTAAATTTTTTATTTTCTTTGGATAAATACCCAGAAGTGCAATTGCTAGGTCAAAAGGTATATCAATTTTTAATTTTTTTGAGAAAGCTCCAGACTGTTTTCCACAGTGGATATACCAATTTGCAATCCCATCTACAATGTATGAGGGTTTCCTTTTCTCTGCATCCTCACCAACATTTGTTGTTCTTTGATTATTGGTGATAGCCATTCTGACAGGTGTGAGGTGATATCTTATTGTGGTTTTAATTTGCATTTCTCTGAGGATTAGTAACCTTGAGCATCTTTTCTTATATCTATTGGCCATCTGTATTTCCTCTTTGGAGAAGTATCTGTTAAGGTCTTCTGCCCATTTTTAAATTGGATTGTTTGTTTGTTTTTGTTGTTGAGTTGTATGAGTTCTTTATATATTTTCGGTAATAACTTCTTATCAGATGTATCATTAGCAAATATCTTCTCCCAATCAGTCGATTGTCTTTTTGTTTTTTGATGGTTTCCTTTGCTATACAAAACCTTTTTAGTTTCATGTAGTACTTTTGTTTATTTTTTTCTTTTGCTTCCCTTTCCTGAGGGATAGACTGGAAAAGAAATTACTGTTAGTAATATCAGAGAGTTTACTGCCTATGTTTTCTTCTAGAAGTTTTATGGTTTCAGGTCTTACAATTAAGTCTTTAATCCATTTTGAGTCTATTCTGGTACATGGTGTAAGAAGATGGTCCAGTTTTATTATTTTGCATGTATCTGTTTAATAACAATTTGATTATTGTTTATATTACATATACAATAGATTTTGGTTAGAATAGGCTTCTTGATCTAACTTACAGTATCTGGGAGGTAAAATTGTATCTAGGTGAAAGGAAAGTGACATTATGAATACATTTTAATTTCACAATTGTGTTACCTAAACATTGAAAGTCAATTGCCAATATCAGCAATTTTTTTTGATGGCTGTAGGGTATCTACTATTTATTGTGGATTACTTCAAACTGCTCATCTGAGAGAAAGTATTATTTCCATTAAAATCCACCCCTCGTTAATACTAAGAAGTTCCTGCTTGGTGTCTCCTCTACTGGAAAAGTTTTTATTTTCTCTTAGTGAGAATGCCTGCTTTTTTGTACCTTTGGTCCAAATATTCTTTCTTTGATGGGGCATGGGCCTCTGAAAGTCTTCATTGTCCAGCTGCATCAGCAATTCTCTTTCAGTTAACACCCTTTTGATTTGTGGGTCAATTTTATTTATAGCCGCCCTTGTTAAAACAATTATTCTTCACTTAAGGATTTAAGACTAAATATCCTAATCCCTAAATAAGTTTCTAGATGCTTCTCATGCAGATGATTGGCGAACCACACTTTGAAAAACATTGGTGCTCAAAGGGGCTTTCATGCTAAGGTTAAGGACTGTTTTTGGTATTGGGAACAGTTTGAGGCAAAGAAACTTGTTTGTAAAATGTACCGTTGGATGAATAAATAGCAAATATTTAAGGCCAATTTTTTTTTCCCCAAGATCATGAAACTTCTACATACATTATTCTACATTTATATTACCTAGTTGTTCAATATTCTTTCTTTTAATCTTTCATCAGAATTTTATAAGAGCTTGTTATAGTGTGCCACAGATCTTGATGTTGGGGATCAAAAGTAAATAAGATACAATCTAACTTGACTATAAGGATCAAGTCTTGAATTATGTCTAGTGAATGGAGGATCAATGGGTTTTTGAATGATGAATGATAAACTGCACTACGAGGAGATGAAATAATGAAAAAAGGTCCCCTCCTGGTTGAATGATATCAAGGCTCAGAAAGATCTCCTGGTCTTTTGTAGGTACCTAGAAACACCTTCACAATGTCATATGACAGAGGGACTCACGTTAGAGCATTAGGAACAGCTGTTTTCATAGATGTTTTCAGAGACACAAGCAGAGGCACCTTCTGAGTCCACTATTTATTCTAAAGCCCAGTACAATTTTTAAAAAAGTAAAATTCAATGATGTGAATCACAGCTATTTTCTGAAAAATGGCAGTCTCAAAGTCAAAGCATTAGAAGGATTGTTTTTTATGTTCAAGAAAAGGTTGCTGGATAAATTTGTGAAGTTCCTTTTGCAAACATCACAGGCAAATAAGGCCTATACTGTGACTCCTTCTTGCTGCAGATAACATCATGTAAAGTGGATCTGGCACCCTTGCATTTGAGCAGAATAATAAGAGATTAGCTGTTCAAATATAAGCCTCTTAAAAAATAAAATTGTTAGTGCATAGTGATTATGATCTTTATGAATTTTCGTCTCGCATTATTGTAAATATTGTTTTAGGAACATGGAATTATCTGTATATGACAAAACTATTTGTCCAGAATTACTGTTGCCATTGTTCAGTTAGTGTTTTCCATTAATTTATGTTATTAGTCAAAAGGGAATTATACATAGGAAATACGATAATAGACAAGAGTGAATTAGCAAGTTGAGACATCGTTCAAGTTTTCAAATTGTAATATAAGATATAACTTGTTTAATGTTGTTTATACCCAAAGTCATGTTAAATGTGAAATGTTAAGGGAATTTGGAGTAAATGCATATTGGTGGAATGCTTTTAGAAGTGACACTTTTTTCTCATGAAGGAGAACATTTAAAAGCTCTAGAAAGGAACAGTTGTTTTCTGCAGAGCATTGATATACCTTTATCACAATGTCATGCTTGGGGAGAGTGCCTTCCTTCTCTCTTTTGCTGCCGTGCTGGGATGGTGGCCCCAGCTCCATGCAAATGGCACAGAAGATATTAGCAGAATACGGGGGTGAGACAGCCTCCTGCTAGACTATCTTCCCTTATCTGGGTCATGGCAATAGCCTTTTGCCTGGTCACATTCCCTCTGCCTGCCTCCAATGGCTTAAAAATTAAAAAAAATTTTGTTAAATTATAGTTGACACACAATATTATGCTAGTTTCAGGTGTACAATTAGTGATTTAACATTTATATTCCTTATGATGTGATCACTGCAAAAGTCTAGTAACCATTTGTCACCATACAGTTATTACAATAGTATTGACTATTTTTCCTGTGCTGTACATTACGTTCATGTGACTTATTATTTTGTGTTTCTGCCTTTCATTCCCCTTCACTTTTTTCACTCATTCCTCTACCTCCCTGCCTGCTAGAAACCGTCAGTTTGCTCTCTTTGAGTCTGTTTCTCTTTTGTTTTATTTGTTTGTTTGTTTGTTTGTTTAGATTCCACATGTAAGTGAAACTATACACAACAAGGTAAGTGTAGCCATCTGCAAAGAAGAAAGCGAAGTGCAAGCTGTGTATATAAGCAATGGCTCAGCCTCTCTTCTGGGAGACAGGGCTTTGGATGTGAATCGCCTGTCTCCTTCACTTGCTGCAAGTAAAATGACCTAATGCAAAAAAAAAAAATTTAGGAGAGAAAGAAGGGAGAAAAAGAAGAATAAAGTGAAAGGGACCAGTCTTCCTGATTTCAAGATATTATATAGCTACTGTAGTCAAGACTGTATGGTATTGGCAAGGAAAACACATGTAGTTTAATGGAGCAGAATAGAAAACTCAGAGTATGGCTTACATAAACATAAGTGTTATGACATAGGTGCAAAAGATATTCAATGGAGAAAAGACAGCCTTTTCAACAAATGATGTTGAACAATCCTTAGGCAAAAAAGTGACCCTTAACCTAATAAGACTCACACTTTATACAGAAATTAATCAAAATGATTCATGGATTTAAGTGCAAACATAAAACTACAAAAATGTTTAGTAACACAGGTAAGAGAAAATCTTCATAGTCTAGGAATAGACAGAGTTCTTAGACTCGACACCAAAAGCATGATTCATGAAAGGAAAAATTGGTAAATTATGCTTCATCACAATTAAAAATTTTTGCTCTACATAAAGACTGTTAAGAGGATAAAAAAAAAACAAATTAGAAAGTGAAAAAAATAATTGCAAACCACACATCCAACAAAGGAGACGGTATCTGGAATATAAAAATGAATTCTCAAAACTCAACATTAAAATCTAACAATCTAATTAGAAAATAGGCAAAAGACATGAAGAAACACTTCACCAAAGAGGATAGACAAATGGCAAATAAGCACACAAAAAGACGTTCGGTATCATTAGCCAATAGGGAAATACAAATTAAAACTACACCAAGAAATTACTATACATCTATCAGAAGGGCTTTGATAAAAAAAAAAAAGTGAATTAATGCTGATAAAAATGAGGAGAAACTGGATTATTCATATGTTACTGTTGGGTATATAAAAAGGTACAACTATTTTGGAAACACTTTGACAGTTTCATTATGTATGACAGTTTCTACATGTTGCTACTCTATCACCCAGCAATTATACCGTTGAGCATTTATCCCAATGAGAAATGAAGACTTAGGTTCACATAAAAGCCTGTACACAGATGTTTCTAGAAGCTCTATTCGTTATCTCCAGACACTAGAAACAGCCCAGATGTCCTTCAGCATATGAATGGTTAAAACAAACTATGGTAAATCCATATAATAGAATTCTACATCTCAGCAAAAAAGAGAACACACTATTGATACATGCACCAACTGTATGAATCTTCAAACAATCATACTGAGAAAAAAAGGCAATCCCAAATGTTAAATACTATATGATTCCATTTAGTAACGTTAAATTACAAGATTATAGAAATGGAGAACGTATTAGCGGTTGCCAGGAGTTAGGAAGTTGGGGGATAAGAGGGAGTTGGCATGGCTATAAAAGGCAACAGGGGGGCTCTTTATGGTGTTGAAAATATTCCATATCTTGACTGTATCAATATCAATCTCAGTTATGATATTGCACTACAGCTCTATAAGATGCTGTTGGAGAAAACTGGGTAATGAGGTATATGGAATCACTCTCTGTTATTTCTTACAGCTAACTTTATGTGAATCTGCAATTATTTCAAAATAAAAAAGTTCAATAATAATTTTAAAACCCCAAATCTTACCATATAACCTCTCTTCAGTGACTTTGCCATTGTTGTAAAAATAAAATCAAAATGCTTCACGGTGCTCATTAGCATTTGTGTGGTCTAGCTCAGTGATTCCCAGCCCTGGCAGCCTATTAGAATTACCTAAGGAGCTTATAAAAGATATTGATGCCTGGGTCCTACTTCAGCTCAATTAGATCAGAATCTCTGGGGTAACTAGACATTAATTAGTGTTTTATTTGATTGAAGTTTGTCTCACCACCAGACTATAGGCTCCATGAGGGCAGGAACCAGGCCTTTTTGCTTTCCATGGTATCTCCCGCTCCTAAGTCAGTGTCTGCCACCTAGGAGGTTCTCAGTAAGTTTATGTGATGTGAACGAATGAATTAGTGAATGAATGAATGGAAGGGAAATAGAAGTATCCTCCTCCCCTATTTTGCTGCCTCCCTGAACCCATGAAAGGAGAGAAGGAAGGAATAAGTTACTTTCCTTGGTCTCATCTCCATCTCTCCAGAGCATCATTACAAAATTGCAGTAGGGATCACAGCTTTGCTCCACGAGAGATCTAACTCATAAGCATAAGATCTGGAAATGATGACAGTGCTTCCTTCTTCACACTCAATCAACAAATTTAATGTAAGTGAAACAGAAGCTGACAAGGAGGCTGAAATGACACATAATCTTACTCATGCAGAATAATAGGAAACATTTAAATGCAGCAAAAAAATTAAAGGCCCTGAAAGAAATGAAAAAAGATTTTAGGGAAGGCGAAAAGCTAGGGGAAAGGAGGCTCCCAAACTTTGACCATTTAATCATTTGACTAGTATCACATTTACAGAAAGTCTTCCATGTGTGCAGCTCATTAAGTCAGAATGGTTTGGTTATTATTAATGAATTGCAAAATAATGCTAATGCCACCATCCACTGAATTGAACAAATTCCAAAGCAGTCTTGGGGCTCTACTAATTCTATCCTATTGTCCACCCCCCAGCATTTATATCAAAATTTATAGTGTGAGCACAATAATTAACATTTTGAACAATTATCTTGAGACATTGCAAGTTCTGGAATTTTATGAATCTTAGTCCCCAAAATAAAATGAAGTACAACTTTATATTCAATAACTCCATTTAATTTCCATATCTATACCATCATCACCACCACCACCACCACCCATTGTACCTAGCTGGTGAGAAACTTACCTTTATTTTTATTTTTGGTGGGACAATGTTTTTCAAGTGCTCCCTGGAAATGTCAAGGTTTAGGGTGGTAGAGCATTGTGGGGGTTGGGAGTGCATTGCCCTTTGAGTCCCCTTTTTATTCAGGTGGAAGGAAGCAAGCCTTTTATGTCAGACAGCTCCACTGTTTGGACCCATGCTTTAGACTCGGGAATCTTTTTTAGGCTGCTTATCTTCACATCTGCCCAGATGCCTCAGCAGCCCTTCCCTCTCCAGTCTTGCTTTCCTCCTGACAGCTGTAATGGAAAGCACCCTTTTCTTTCCTTTTTTCCTGTCTCCAACCAAACAAAAATCTCTTTCTAGTTTAGGGTGAAAATTAGTCCCACTCATTCCCCTCCTACGCACCCCCACCCTTCTTTCTGGCTAAGATACTTGTTTTCGTCTACCAGGTCTAAAATTTTTGGAAACAAAAGTCAGGAAGGCTAGCAGGCTCCTTCCTCACCAGAGGCTGTGAACACAGAACAAACCATGTGCCTAAATGGGGGTTGGATCGAGGCAGGTGAAAAAGAAGGAAAGGGGGATATACAGTGATGGAAAATAATACATTATCCCAAAATGTTATTTTGGAAGAACAGCTAACATTTATTATGTGCTTGTACAGTGTGACAGGTGCTACATTAAGTGCTTTATGTGGATTATCAAGTAATGCTCACAAACCAGGAATAAGTTGTCATTATTACCCACATGAGATTTAGTCACTTAACCATTGTCACACTGCTAGTAAGTGGCAGGGCTGAATCTGAATCCAGTTTCTAATTCCAAAGCCCATTACCTCTAGCCTTGCTCCAGTTTCTGGCTTCTGGTTCATGATGTACTTCACAGGTGAATTTCTGCTTTAATCTTGCAGGGGCTAGCCTGTAGACATTAGAGTTCATACCAATGGCCCATCTGGGGCCCTTTATTTTTGCCAGCCAGGTTTCCCTGAAAAGTTCTCTGATATCTCTTCTCAGCTCCCAGGTGCCCACCATGCCCAGCCCTCCAAGGTGGCTCCATGAGAGTTTTAACCCTTAGATCTCAGCAGTACCCTGGGAGGAGCCCACTATCCTATGTTGCAACAGGCAATTCAAGAGTGCTGTATATCACAAGCCTCTGTATTAAGAACCCATGCGAAGAACTGCCCCACTTAATGGTAGAATGTGTACCACGCACGGAGTCAGGCAGGGCAGCCCTATCCTAGTGAGGGTTTTTAGCTCACAGGGAAGCCCATTACCTTCATCTTGAGATGAACAAGGGGCTTAAAACAATTGGCTTGCCAGACAGGCCAACATGTTTTAAAAAAACTATCTCATTAACCTTGTGGTAGCCCAAGGAATAATGAGCAGTGTAGAACTATTACCATGGTCTTTAAAACTATCATTTTCAGTGTCACTGAGGTAGCTTAGCCCAAACCATAGATGAGTCACCGAAGTTTCTGCACTAAAAACAGGAAAAATGGTGTGATGAAAGCACGCGTGCGCGCGCTCACACACACACACACACACACACGGGAATATAAAAAGAGAAAATAATTAAAATAGTTATAATTGAAAGACACATTGAAACTTGTGAATTTACTGAGTTTTGTCCTTTTCAATTTCCCCTCCCATAAAGCCTCCTCAAGTCCAGATGTGATTACCGATTATTGATCTCTTGCCTTCCTTACCTGCATGTTCTCTTTAAATCATTGCCCAAACCCTGTGGAGAGTTCATATCATCCCTTGTGTAGACATGCGAAAACATGGCCCCAAGGGGTTAATGAACGTTTGAGAAGGCCTGGGGGCCAGAAAATTATTTTTTTCTGTACTATACCATATTGACTCTAGCAAGCCCTTAAAGAATAGATTTAAAGATGTGAGGAAAAGCCCACACACCTGGATTGCCTGCCTTTAGGTATTGTTCATATTAAAACACATATTACCCATCTCTTCTACCTTTTTGTAAGGTTGAACTGGGGCAGGACTAGAAAACATTATATTGACAATATTGGGAGTTTCTCTTCCCTTTGACAATTGAGAATAAATTCCGTATAGCAGTGGTATATGCACACTGGAGAGATTTTTAAAATCTTCATGCCAGAGCGGCACCCCATTCCGCTTAAATCAGATTTCAGTATTTTTAAAAACTTCCTAGGCGACTCTTCTCTGCATCCACAGTCAAGAACCAGGGCTCTAAAACAGCGTTCTCTAACTTGAACATGCATCACAATCATCTGGAAGGCTTGCTAAAATGCTGATTGCTGGATCCCACCCCTAGAGTTTCTGATTTACTAGGTCTGGGTGGGGCTCAGTGGATATGCATTTCTAATAAGTTCCCAGGTGATTGGAAAGATGAGCTGAGCCAAGGTAAAACTGGTCTGAATTTCAGTTCTTCTTCCTGCCCATGAGGTTATTGAGGGGTTTGTATCTCAGTCAATTCTATGACTTCCCATATGCCGATGACTTACCCAACAAGAATACTAGCAGGACATCATTTGCTGTGTAAATGCTAAGCAGCCTGTAAACATGAGAAGTATTTTGAAATAAATCAGGCAACAAATCCCATTAGGCTTTGAATGGATTTTAAAGAGCTTACCACAATTTTTAGTAGGGAAATAAACATTTTTTGAAGGAAGTTTACCATTCTCAAATTTAGTTGTGCTACTCCTTGTATTAGGATTTCATTTTTTAAGTCTTTGCAATAACTTCTTTATTATTTATTTTTATTGATTTACATTTTAAAATATAATTTTATTTTTCAGTTAAAGTTGGCATTCCTCTCTATTATTTTTAATGAAGTCAAGTTATAAAGTTTATGGAGCCAGAACTCAAGAGACAAGGATAATCTTTGGGTCCGTTATGGTAGGGTTGTTAGAATTAGCAAAACAACAAAACAAAACCAGAAAACCAGTTAAATTTGCATTTCAGATAAATAATAATTCTTAATATAAAAATGAGAAATAATTTTCTAATACAAAAAAAGTACCATGCAATAAAGAAGCTGTGGTACATATATACAATGGAATACTACTCAGCCATAAGAAGAGATGAAATACTGCCATTTGCGACAACATGGATGGACCTCGAGATAATCATGTTAAGTGATATAAGCCAGACAGAAAAAGTTGAAAATCACATGATATCACTTATATATGGGGTATAAAACCAAAAGCAACAAATAAACAGGACAAAAGAGACTCAGGGACATGGACAATAGACTAGTGGTTACCAGAGGGTAGGGGAGGAGGTAAGGGGTGGTAGATGGGATAAAAGGGGGTCAAATATGTGGTGACAGGAAGAAATCTAATTATTGCAGATGAACACGCAGTGTAAATATATATGCCTTACTGTTAAAGTATACAGCTGAAACTTATTGGATTTCATTAACCAATGTCACCATAAAAAATTTTTAAAATAATAAAAAAAATTTAAAAAAAGTACCATGCAACATTTAAAAATCCCGATGAGGGGGAACATGTTAGGATGGGAATGACATAGTGTACCTGCTGTAGAGAAATAGAACATACTCCATTCATTTTTGTTTGTGGATATACAGAACTACTTGATCTTGCAACTTGTCCATATAGAGCTCAATAATTATTGGAGGAATTAATGAAATATGGATACCTTACATATAAATTCAGTATATAAAATTGCTGAATGACTTCCAAGAGAAGTGCTTGATGATAATTCAAGATCCTAGTTTCTTTTGATTCACTTATCCCACTTTGATCATTATCTAAATCAGTGGTTTTCAATTGAGGGCAATTCCTCCCCCCAACCCCATCACCTAAGGGGACATTTGGGGATGTCTGTCACAATTGGGAGGGGCAGTGCTACTAGCATCTACTTGGTTGAGGCCAGGGTTGCAGCTGAACATCCTACAATGCACCTTGCAATAAAGAATTATCTGGCCCAAAATATCCACAGAGCTGAAGTTGAAAAAGCATGATCTGGATCGTAGTGCATAGGATTTAATGTCTTTTGTCAAATCATTCCAGCCATCTCCTGGTATTTTATTCTTCTAGGCATCAATTTGGGGGAGAGGATGTGTGGGAGACATAATTTTTGTTTCAACCCTCTTATTATTAGTTCTGGTCATCCAGGATATGTTTGCAAGTAGTAGTTAGAGGATACTGACCCAAAATGTATTCAATATTTTTTGTGTACTACAGCTATTGCTATAATCTTTGTATTTAGAAGAAAGCTGATTGCTAAATACAATAAACATTCATAATACTTTAATAATAATTCCCTCTTTTTTCCATTATATTTATCTCTAGTTAACTGAAAACATTTTATATATTCTTATTAAAAACTTAATTAATTCCTATGGTACTCATGGGAAGCACAGAGGGGGTGGTTATCTTAGTCCCATTTTAAGAAGCTTTGCCTGGAGTTGTACACTGACTATGTGAAGAGCTAAGAGTACAAGTCTTGACAATGGTGCTGTGTCTGTCAACGAGTACAGCATTCCCCTGGTGACACTGATTCATTAGACCCCTATTAGAACCCAGTTATGAATGTCTCATTTCAAAATCCTTTTTAAATGTTCACAGCAGGTTGTGAAGGGTGGTTGCTAATTAGAGAGGGACAACAAAGCAAAGACATTTCCATTCTTAGTGGTTTACCCTTTTAAAACAAAAACATAGCAAGAGAAAAATGAAAAAGGAAAAAGAAAAGTATAAATTACAGTTAAATAAATATTTACTAAGGGTTAGGGATACTGGGGGCAAGTCCTATGCTAAGTACTATGGAAGATGATGGTAAACACATGTCTTCAATATGCCATTTAATATGTAAGGTGGAGACTCAAGGCTTACTTGCAAGAAACATAAAGAGAACTATAAAAGACACAACATAACAAATACATGCCAAAATGTGTATAGGTGAGGCTGTCCTTTGAAGACAGAAGTCATCAAGAAAAAGGTGGAATTGGAGATGGGCCTCGAAATATTATTAGGCCTGTTTCAAGTGATCAGGAGCAATCTGTGGAAATAGGTTTTAACTAGACAAAGAGGTTAATGAATGCGGGTGAGGTCATTCTTGCTACTGTCTGAAAGAGAAACTTGGGAGCTCTCTAGTGGTCACTTCCTGCTATGCAGACTGAAGGCAGAAAAGCCAGACCCTAAAAGGAGAGAATAAACAGAAGTGCAGAGAAGACAGATGGAGATTGCCTAAATTTCCTATCAATACTCCCATTTCTAGTTCTAATCTCTGCCTGTGCCTCAGCTGCATCCCTGATCTACTGCAGTGTCGTCAAAGAGATTATAGGTTGTTTTTTTTGGTGACTAACAGGAGAATCTAAGCAATTTTTGAAGCCAGGAACCCTAGCCTTGTGCATAGGAATAAACATAGCAGTTGAATGTTACCAGATCTAAACACTGGGGCAAGTACTTGGAACCAGCCTTGTTGTCTCCAGGTGGCTTTTCTGGTTAGCATTGGTTTGAAAATCTGGTTGAGGGTTGGCCAGGTGAGTTTAAAGGGCTCATGAGCTTATTCCTGCTACTCAGGCTATGTGGCTCCTGATTCTTCCACTGAGACAAATTGCCATAGATACACAGACATCTCTTGAACACTGTTTCACTTTGACTCTAGATTGGTGAATGATGGCTGCTGTTTACAGGTTGACTAGATAAAAGACATTTTGAATCAGGTAGATTACATTCTAAAGGTGGAAGTCATTCATCAGAACAGCTGTTTTGGAAAGAGAACTGTTTGACCCAGTATTTGTGTTTAGTATTATTTTTAACGCATTTTAATGACAGATTGTGACTAGATGGTGATTCATTTTTATTTCATAGTTGTCTTGACAACAATGTAATTTATGATATTCTATGTACTTGAAAATCATGAAATTTTACAATCAAGTGATATGACGCTTATTAAAATTTTGATAAAAAATACCCTGGTAAAATTCCATAGGGTTGGGTGAACTGGAGAGGACAATTATTTGTATTAAAACATTTTCTGGGGTCACAAACCACAGTGACTTTAGGACCATTACTAATTTAATATCAGAGAGAACTAACTCAAGTGTCCTTCATAATGACTTCCTCCAGAATTTATTTTTACTGCCTTCGCAGTTTATTTTTAGATTTTATGTTGTTAAAAAAATTCACCTAAATAAATTTAGAGATCAAACTGGTTTTATTCAATAACTCACGATTTGGGCAGAACCCCACATAGCAAACAGAAAGGAGTTTTGAGGAGCTGTACAAAATGGAAGGCTTTTACAGGCAGAAGGGGGTGGGAAAAGAACATTTCCAACAAAAAGTGGTTTCAAGCAAGTCACCTTTACTTGGGGAAGTGAAGGGGTGTCTATCATGCAGATTACTTCAGGAGAGCTGATCAGGTAATTCCAAATGAACTGTTTAAAGGCCACATTACTGGGAGAAGCTGAATTGCAATTAGGTTAGATAGTAAGTCTTGGCTTGCTGGTGCAGGACTTAATATAAGTGACTCAATTTGGGGACTTGTTGTATCTCTCTTAAAAAAATTTTTTTTTTTTAAAAACAATTCTCCCTCGTTTTGATCAGACTCTCAACTTAACTGAGAGATATGATCACATTTTAAGGCATTAGTGCCACCCTCAGCCACAAAGACCTTATTGGTCTTTGTGTGGTCTTAATCTCTCTGATAGTCACAGGCCATGACTTCAGATTTACAATTTTAAGTCAGTCATTCTCTTCGTTTTTTTCCGACATTCCAGTCTTAGGGAGACCATTTGCTTTGTGGTTAGTGGCTTTGAACATGCATTTTGAGAGAACAAAATGTATCCGAGAGATTACTATGGTTATTTTAAGCAGGATAATTCCCAATGTCTGGAGTATACTTTGGAGCCATAGTCCCCAAAACCCAAAACAATCAAAATCAAATAAGTCAAAGAAAGACCCTTTGAAGTTGTCACCTTTTTAAGCTGGTGGCTTGCCTTGTGGTTTTACGTAACTGAGTTTCAACTTTTCCATATGTGTTAATTCAGGTGTAGTAGGTGGTGTTGCCTACAGCACACATCTCCTTGCTCAGCTAAAAGATAATCAAGTGCTATCCTGTAATCAAGATCAACTTTGGACAGAGAGCCTAAGGATTTTTCTTGGGCAACTATTGCCTTAGCAGTGAATTCAACAGTATTTTCAAGTTAAGAAGACGTTTCCAATCATAGTCTCTTTTACATTTATCCTAACCAGGGAGGTAGGGCCCTGCCAAAAAGCAGCAATCCTGAATTATGAATGCCTCCTGGTAGTTCCTTTCTAACTCAACAATACAAATTCAAGGGTGTTGACCAATGAGGTGTCTGTCTATGGACAGTTAAGTACACAGTTAACTTAAGAGGCATTTCCTGATTATGTGTCAGCTATCTAGGTATTCATAAGCCCACAGAAAAAGATAAATCTTTTGGGGGCACAAACCATTCTTGCTAAGGTGGCACAATTAATAGACAGTTTTTGATGACAAACCTAGTCTGAAATGTTACCCCCTTAGCAATGACTTGGGATATATGGATGATGACATTATCTTTCCAGGACCATGTCAGAGTAACAGAAAGGGAAGAAAAAAAGTTTTCATGTTTAGTTAAAGTGTAAAGTCTTGATCTGGTGTCTTGGGAGATAGCAGTCTATGTCGATGTCAGCTCTCTCTCTTCCTAGTCAATTAGATTTGGAAGTCTCCAGTGTTTGTAAGGGACCAGATGTCAGGTGGAGCCTTCTTTAGCTATGAGATGTATAACCAAGGTTGAATTCTCTGAAGTTTGGCTGCCATCTGTATAGTGAGGAGGACCTGATATTGTCCTTTCTAAGGAGATTCAAGGGCAGTCTTTGTTCTTAGTAATTCCAAAACAGAAAGGTGGAATTGTGTT
This sequence comes from Eonycteris spelaea, assembly GCA_003508835.1. Classification (NCBI taxonomy): domain Eukaryota; kingdom Metazoa; phylum Chordata; class Mammalia; order Chiroptera; family Pteropodidae; genus Eonycteris; species Eonycteris spelaea. The sequence goes on from PUFA01000162.1 coordinate 1,528,793, forward strand.
TGGAGATTTGTAGCCAGATATGTCAGGAAACTAGAAGAATTCAAGATCCAGTCCAGTTTACAGATATATAATAAAAACTCAAAGACAATTCATAGAACTAGAATCTAATATCTACAAAGGTGTAAACATAATTTTTCTATGATAACCTCGATTTTTTCCCTGAAGATGATCACAGTAAAACTAATTTGTTTCCAATGAACTTGGCCTGATTATTTACCTAAGTGTAGCACGAATAGTGATTGACCATATAAGCTTTTTAAAAGATTGTTTTGCTAGAATTTTGTAAGCAAGGTACAGGCTGATTTTTCTAAGGGGCTTTATTGGCTCCATTAAGTCAACCTTAGTTTCTTCAAACTTTCTAGTCATATCTGAGTCTACACAGATCTCTCTCAAATATAACAGTCTAGTCAAGGCATTGATAATAAAGCCAATATTTTGAATTGTGTCTTGTTACAAAAAGAAAAGATTATCATTGAACTTATGCAAATAATATATATCGCTATGAAAAAAATACTTAAGAGTTTCTAAATTTTGGCGGGATCTGGTGGGGAAAAAAAGTAAATATTTCATTTTTGTTTATAAAGGTAAACTTTACCAAGTTGTTGTAAGTCATATATAACTTAAGAGAAAAAGTTTCCTCGGAAAAAAAAAAACCCATTAAAGAACCAGCAATGTTTCAAAGAAGACGTCATAAAAATTATAATCATCCTCCTTAGTTCATTCAGTCCCATGTAATTAATTCTTGTTATGCTTGAATGCAGTTTTTCACTAGTTCCAGAAATTCTTACCCAGTTCAGTTTCTTCATCTTAGTTATCAGAAACTCATACTTGTCAACATTATTCCATGAATCTCCTTGAAGAAGGAAGTACTTTTGCTGAACGCATTTATAAAAGCATTAGAGTAAAACAATAACTGCCTCTGAAAAGACTTAAGATGCTCATTGTTAAAAATATGGGAGTTCATTATAATGGAATTGATAAGGAAATTAGGTTATTTCTTGACACACAACATTTAAAAATAATTACTGGAATTATGATGATAACACTATACCAGGACATATCAAACTTTAAGGATTTCATACAATTACTAGAACACTTATATACATATACAAATACAACATAAGGAAGGATTAGTATTACTTCTTGTTAACAATGCTTCTCATGTAACTGAACATATCAAGTAAGCCTAATTAGCTTAACATCACTCTCTCTTTTTTCAATAAGGAGAGAGAACAAATCTTTTGAGATGTTCCAGGAGCACTCCAGAAAATCCCAAAGTTAGTTTGACGTCAAAAAGACTTTATTTAAAATTTGAGAAAGTTTGTCAAAAACATCAAAAAGTTTAAAAACACTTGGTCAGATAGGATCATAGGTCACTGTGAAATAATACTTAGTCATTTATTTAACCATAGTGACAAAGAGTTTGCAGGCAAATGCAGAAAGTTAACAGCTGTAAGAAAAATCCTTAGCTTTTTTAATAGAGAAAATTCAGCTTTCTTAAGCAGTCAAAGACTTGATAAAGACAACACGGAAAATTTTGACAAAATACAGAATCTTTATTTTCTAGGCAGACTATTTTCAAAGGCAAAAAAAAAAAAGTTTTACAGTCTCTTATCAAGAGCGGACAAGCAGTCCAAAAAAACTTTGTTCTTTTAACAGAGAAAATCAAATTCTAATTTTGTACCAGCTTACTTTTGATATTCACTTGATCAACACATTTTAAAATACATTATATGTATATATTTTAGAAACATGTTTTTCATATTAAATTTTTCATTGTGGCACAAGATATTTTTACTAACAAAACTAAATTCTTAAACTTCTTGGCAACACAAAGTCAAAAGTAGATAAACCTATATTCAATGATTAATGTTTCAGCATTTTATTTCATTTAGACCTCTAGATATTTGGTGAATTTCTATCATTTAACTTAACTCAGCAAAACTTTAATGCTTCAGGTTACCAAAAATATTTGAGGAAACTATTTGAAAACTTCACCTAAAAATCTCTTATTCTACTTACGTCCGTTTAATTTACTTTTCTTAACATTATTTTTATATTAGTCACAGAAACTGCATATAATATTAAACAAAGTCGACCATCACTGCAAGATATTTTTCTTGTTGACAAATTTTATAATAGAGATAAGATAAACTTACTGGAGTTTTAGTAAACCTGGATAGAATAAAAATTTTTTATATATGCATTTTAATGCTGATAGCTCTGAAGATGTTATCTATTTTGATTAAACAAACTAGCTTTCATTTACTAAAGATTATTTTAGATCATGTAAACTTGAAAAACATATGGCTTAGTTTCTATTATATTTCTGAGAGTTTAATTTATATAAGCACTTAGTTTTCTTTATACCAATTAAACATAGCTTTTTTACAAATTAATTTTGGCAATACCATCCAGAGGTAGAAAAATAACATTCATTTATATTATTTATATATATGTGTATATATATATATATATACGTATATATATGTATTATATATATATACGTGTATATATATACATATATATGTGTGTATATATATACATATATGTGTATATATGTACATATATATAATTTACATATATATACATATATATACGTATATATATATATATACACACACACACACACACCACAAAATAAGACAATCAGATGCAGACAGAAACCTTATAGCTTTCATTCTAAAATTTTAGTCATTTATACAATAATACAAAACTCACTAGTTTATAAAAGAAAAATTGAATCCAAATTTCCTTTTGGCAGTTGGAATAAGTTAAGTTTATCTGCTCCACTGGCTAAAGTGTCCAATATTGGTGTAGAAGACACGTGATTTTACCATTTATCTAAACTTCAAATGATCTCTCTCCTTTTCATTCTCCTTCTGATAAGAATTACCTCCTTGAAGTTTGTAGAACACTTACATTTCAAAGGCATGGGGAAAGAATGCAAGTTCCTCCAGTAAGGACTTTGGTTTCCTAAGGCTGAAATTTTCACAATACTTAAAAGCCTTGAGAAAATAGGGGAGGTTTGGGGATTGGTAAAAGGAATAGGTGGACTTTAAGCTGTGTCTGGAGCTGCATTTCTGGTTTTGCAAAGATTTGTTGCATAAAGACAGTTGCTTTTAATTCCTCAAATAATTGGTTTGTAACCTAAATGATATCACAGGTTATTTACTCATAAAATTTTTTACGTGGGCTTTAGAAGGTTTTTCTTTTCCTCTAAGTACATTTAGCTTATGGGAGGAGGCCTAAAAAAATTTCTATTAGGCTCAATATATAAACTTCCAAATTTGGGCAACTTTCTGGTTATCAAGTTGTTAAAGCTTTTCAGTTATCTTGCCAGGTTTCAGCCAGGCAAGCTGTAAATATTTGGGGCAGTATTGAACAACCTCTTGTACTCAAGGGGTGTCCCCAAAGAGGGTACAAAAAATATTTTAATTTCCCCTATCTTTGTTGGATACTACAGACATTTGGGAGAGATGGTTCTGGTAAGAATGATTACATTTAGCTATTTCTTCCAGTTTTCCCAGGATCTTATCTGCAGGCTTCAAGTGGGGTTTAAAGTAGAGGACGTAACTCTGGAAACTAAGAGAATTCGGCTAGGTTTTTCATGAATTTTAATTTTAGTTTCCCCTTGGCTGTTTAAGGGAATAACGTGGAAGTTAACCAGAAAATCCATCAGGGTCTCCTCAACTCTGTGAGCGGCCCACATGGGGGTCCTCCTTTGAGGGTTGATATGGGGGGGTCTCTGTAAGCAGTCTAACAGCTCTTAAATGCTAGACTTGTACCCACCTAACTTGGTGGACTTTGTTTACAGTCTTGTTCTAAAGTGCTTTCAAAGTGCTCAGCTGTGATCATGAGTTCAGTCAGAGTGGTGACCTCCCAACCTATTTTCGCCTTTTTAGCAATCCATTAATCTGAGGAAAAAATCCATTTATAGAAATGTTTGAGAATACTCCCAGAGTTTAGGAAAAAATTTTTAAACTATGGCTCCTAGTTTGTGCTTTGACCAAGGAATGAAAGATACTTGAAGACGCATCTCTGATGGTTTTATTTTAAAAAGTAACTACTTGATAGTTTTTTTTCGGCGTGAAAAGGCAGTTCAGACAGAGGATTACTAGAATGAGGACTCATAACTAAGGACAGAGGGGAATAGTAGGAGTTGTCAGTTTTATAGTCATTGTTTTGGTTCTCTAATTTTTCATTAGCCTTTTACAATAAATATTTCAATGAACTATTTTGGAATTTTGAAGCCTTTTGGAGCTTTCTGCAATACCCATTTAAAGAGGTATGCCATTCTGTTTGGTCTGGAAGCCTTTAAGTGTACTTTTTAAATGATCTTATCTAACTGGAATGTTCCCCATAATGACCACTGTAATCATAGGTTGTTTTTAATAAGATTTTGCCCCTTTGCTAGATATTTATAGCTTCCGGGAATGCAGTTCTTAGACATAAAATAAGCAGGTGTGCCGTAAGGTGGTGTGCTTAACTCCTTAGATTTTAAGGATCCCATTTATTTAGTTTATTTATTTTAGCTAAGCTTTTGGGTCTCTCGGAGCCCAAATAACATCTATGTGGATATATGCCTCTGGTTTAGATATTGTGTGGCGTTTCACAGTGTACCTCATTGTGCAAAAATTTTCCTGAGGTTTGTGGGTGACCTACTTCGTTCTAATATGTTCCATGACCAATATATCCTAACATGAGAGCCTCTGAGGTAGGTGGCAAGCAGTCTAACAGCTCTTAAATGCTAGACCTGTGCCCACCAATTTTGTTGTTGCTCCTGAGATTCCCATTAGCAAAAGCCTTTACCTACACAAAATAAGACAAAACATGTTCACCTTAATGGCAGCAATATCCAACAGATGTTACTGTGTCCTGGTTAAGAGAAGGTCCTGTGCACACCACCACCAATTGCCACCGTGGATTAGTGTGGACTGGGGAAAAGATTGAATCAGCAGATCTTAAAAAGGGGGTTCCATATAAATGGGGCACTGCAAAGGGCCATTAACAGTTTCTATGGGGATCTTGGAACAGAATCAAGGGTTTGGGGTTTCCACCAATTAAATGAGAATTGTGGACTAAAATAAAGGCTAGAGGTTTAGACTCTGGGCAGAACCGTCTGCCAGCTCAAGCTGACTTGCCCTGTATTGGAAAGTCAATTAGATTGGGAACTTGATGCAAGAGAGCAGAGCTTGGAACTGAGAGGAACTAACCCATGGCTCTTGGATATGGTGAGAAAGAGAACTCAAAAGGGGTTTGTGAGTGGTATACCTACCTGTGTTTCTCGTTATCCCCAAATGCTGTCAGAAGTTTGCTTTGGATCCCACCACTGCCACCAAATCTGTTAAAAAACAAAATTCAATGTAGTAAATTTAAAGATCAAATTGTCCTTATTCAACAATTCATAATCAGGTAGCATCCCATGTAGCAAATAGGAACTCTGAGGAACTCTACAAAATGGAAGGCTTTTATAGGCAGAAGGGGGTGGGAAAAGAAAGTTTCTAATAAAGAGTGGATCGTTTCAGGAGCTCCGTAAGTAATCATTATTAATATCACCATCCAAGCTGTCCACCGGAAGGAACCGTAGGATAGTGCACTGCAGGGAAGAGCGACGAACTCTGTCCAGCTGCTTCTGCCAACACATCACGCCTCTTCTGCAGGAAATAGTTAGAACAAGGAGGCGGCTGGAGCAGCGGTGTTACTGCTTTAGGAAAAGAGACCCCCGCTGGGTAAAATAAGACGGCATCCGCCCCCGGGGCTGCTCTCTGCTTCTCGCATCTCTAGCCTTTTGCCGGGCAAGAGCCTGTCCTCCCGGCAATCCTGGCCCCAGTGCAACAATTGCGATTGCGGCGCCCCAGGCAGGTGTGAAGCGGAGGGTAGAGCCTTATGGGAGGGCGTGGCGGGGAAAAGGGCGCTCCGATCGTCCGCGGCCCGGTGGCCCAGCAGAAGATGGCTGCCCGAAGCGGACAGTCACGTGTCACTGCGATACCGGCGCCCCCACCTCCCCTCCCGCTGGTCAAGTCCCCGTCCCCACGGGAAGCGTAGCCTCGGGCTGCCTCTCCGCCACTGGCGTGACGCGCGGACGGTCCAGAAAGGGAGGGCGCCGCGCCAGGAGGCCAGATCTCGCGGCTGTCCACACCTAACCCGGGTGCAGGAGTCCGGCTCGGGGAGTCGAGGAAAACCTTCCTTCGGGCAACCTGCACCAGCTCGGAATACTGGGCATGCGCAATGTTTCCTTTTAAGCGCGATCCCTCTCCGGGTTTTCCCCGCAACTCCGAGGGGCGGGTGTGAGGTGGGGGTCCAGCGGAACGGCCCTCACGCGGCCTGAGTCCCTCCCGCAGTCGTTACAGCTGGTCTGGCCTTCCCAGTTATGATTGGCTTCGCTGCGGTGGCACCGCAGGCGGCTGTTTTGCTTTTGATATGGAAGACTGTGGAAAGAGGTTTGAAAATGGTTTGTAGACGCCTAGGTCCGCCCCTATTTAATAAACGATCAATCGGGAGTTAATCACAAGTGTCGCAGCTCTTAAACTGGGTGAAGAGAAGCCTTCGCTAACTCGCGAACTCCTGCCCCAGAGCCCGACTCCAGAAGGCCGAGTTTGCGTTCCTTGTTCTGACCAGCTCCAGCTCCCCAACTCTCTGGCTCCGCCCCAAGTCGTAGATCGCTTCTGACCATAATCCCGTCCGACCTCAATAAACGGCCTCCTAAAAATGTGCAAGCGGGCATTTCTCCTTGTTGGTGAAAACAATCACCTTCCGAGCTTCCAAGTCTTAAAAGTAAAATAAAAGGGGCCCAAACTCAGCGGCCCTTCGGTGCATAACCGGCCCGGTTTGCCCGCGGTCCCGGGGAAGGGCCCCCCCAGGACACCGCCCACCCGCCCCGCCCTCCCGGCCGCCGTGAATACCCGGATTCGCGTCCCGCGGGAAGCCGGGCCGGGTCGGGCAGCGGACTGGGCATGCTCCGCAGCCCGGGAGGCTCACAGTGGCAAGTCGGAAGCGTTCGCTCCAGGGAGGCAGCGGCCGGGTCGGCGGCGGCGGCGGCAGGCAGGACGGGAACGGGAAAGGCCGGCCAGGAAAGGCTACTTGAGCCCCGCGAGCTGGCTGGAGAGCGCGAGCTGGTGCGGAGCTCCGACGCTACCCTGCCCCAGATTTCATTCCGCGGCGTGGGGCTCGGAGGGCGGAATTCCGGCGGCTGCCGCGACTCCAGCGCAAGTGAGTCGTGGGGTTGGGGGAGAAAACCGATCTCCGGGGGCCAGTAAGACACCATCCTTATGGGCTTGGCCTGAGGCCAAGGAAGGGGGTGCGGGCCTCCCAGGGGCGAGGGGGCGAGGGGGCGTGAGCGCAGCCCGCGCGGTGTCGCGTGCGTACCTGGCGGGCACTCCCCCCGCGCCACCACTCCTGGGGAGTAGGCGCAGGGGGCGGTCCAGTGGCTGGGCTTGGAGGGGGCGGGCCGCCCGGCCGCCCGCGGGGCTTCTGGGCCAAGTTGGGGTGGCATTGCGGGGGCGTCATTGGGCACCTTTTCAGAGGTGCTTCATGCGGGCTGGAAGGCTATCTAGTATCAGACTGGGACGAGCGGACGGTGACTGGGCCAAAGAACCGGGAGGCGAGTCGCCTTCCGGCAGTGACCGGTGCGGTGTCCGGAGACCCGTAGGAACAGACCCCAATTCATGGCCCCACCCCCACTCCTTGGGCGGCGGCGTGACAGTTGGCATCTCGGAGCCAGATGGCAGCCGGCCAGGCGTCCAGGGTTTCGGGGTCCCCCCTCCCCCGATCCCATCCGCCGCGGCTCCTCTATCCGCTCAGCTTCCCGACAAAATAGCAGGTGGGACCCCTTTCCCAGAGGAGCGAGCTCTCACCCCAGGATGCAAAACAGCCTCCAGGTAAAGAGAGGCTCTTTGAGATCCCACTGGGCTGCCTCTGCTGGATGAGGGTGTTTAGAGGTAAGGCCTGCAGGAGCCATGGGCGCAGCGTGGAACTGGACAGCCTGTCCCGGACGCGGCTCTCCTCGTGAGTGAGAGGTCTTGGTGATTCCGAGGCTACTTGCCAAGGGCAGCAGCGGCTGTGTCTCCCACCGTCTTAACCCAGACTCGGGTTTGCAGCTTCTTCTGTTTGTCCGAGTAGACGTCCTAGTCCAGCTAACGGATTCAGTCTGGCGCGTTCTGGTTAACGCTTGTTTCCCTCTTGGGATTCGCGAGTAAATAACAGGACAAGGGTTGCCACGGCCGGAGGGAGTGAAGAACATCCATTTAGGTGCTCCTCAAATGTTTCTTTTCACCTTCAAACAGTACAGACTTCAGCGGTATATGCTTATGAAACTAAGAGTGAAGGCTGCTCTCTGAAAGGGAAGTTTATTTTCCGTTATTGGGTCTGCCTACTATTTTAGCTTCCTTGACATTTACCTTCGTGGACCTTTAAAGCTGTTAGGTTATTTTGCTTTCAGATTTGGAGGTGTTTTTGGTTGGCTGTCTGGTTATGGAAGTGTTAAGTGCCTGTCATGCTGTGCTGTGAACTCCCCACGCTTCCCGGCACTGGGGGTTGAACATTCAGGGGGGACGGAGTGGGCAGAAAGAGAGGAGTGGGCCTAGTGACGTAGCAAGAGTATGTGCGGCCCAGGCGTAACGGGGTTGGCGGCTATTTTGGCCTGTGCGGACGAGTGTTTATTTTCTCGGGGTGTAAGATGTCTACAGGAGAAGACAGGTGGGGGATGGGTCTCTGTCTGGTCAGTGCTCCAAGGGAAGCCCAGGGATGTTTGGTGATTCAGCAGGTGGCAGCCTTCCAGTTCTGAAGCCATGCCTTGACCAAGCATGCCAGCAACAGCAGCAGTAGCAGCGGCAGCAGCTTGTGCCTGTTTTTGGAGGCTCCAGCTTTGGGGGAACCTCCAGGAGCTGGCTGCCTTCTGCCTGTAGCAGCTCACTTTCTTTATCTTGCTTTCTGTTTAGGTCTGGAGGCCCTGGTCTTTTGGATTTCGTCATTGCTTTTTAAGCTATGCATGTTTTTGAGTCCAGCTCTGTTACCTGCTGGATAGCAGGAAGTGGCAGCTGCCACCATGTACAGTTTAAATAGTTATTCTGCAAAAGTGATAGCAATATGTAAAACAGAGAAATAGTTTATTCTTCTGTTTCTGCTTCAGAGGTTTACATTTTAAATAAAATTGATGCGTTTTTGCAGCTCTTCAGTGCTGGTAGTGAGCTATTTCAAATAGAAGAAAGCATACGTATTTTTTAAATAAACTAATTCAAAAGATGGTTTAAATTGACATTAAAGGGACACAGTTATTAAAAGTGTCTTATTCATTTGAGGATACCTAGCATCCTGCACAGTACCTCACTTGTAAATACTTGATGATTGCTTATTCAACTGAAATTTTAAAATGTTTTTGTAATAGAAGCTAGTCCGTAAGTTTTGACACTTAAATAACTTTGTATGTTTTTACAAGTTAGAATTGCCTGTGTTGACTAGAAACATTTAATTTCAGCTGAAAACTCAACCCTTTTTTCTCCCCAATAGTTAAGTCCTTTAATTTTGAAATTATCACAGATCCTGCACTTTAGCTGGAAAGACAGATGTGCTTTGCTGACATATCTTATGAGAATCTGAAGGATTCATACATATAGCTGTCATACATCTTTTTAAACTAAAACGTGCATCTTCTGCATATCAAATATCAAAATTTGATTTTGATACAAAGAGCATTTCAGGAAACTCTAGAATTCCCAAAGCTTTATTGTACAGTGAAAAGTACTGCTGTAGAAAAGACAAAATAATGTTTTGGGAATAAAAATTCTGGATTGTTTGCACAGGAGGATAATCACCCCCGTTTTGGAGGGGAGGCATGAGTGTTTGGCCAGTTCCTTCTGCATTTTACCTTAGTGGTTCTGCTCCTTCCTTCAGATGTCTAGCTGTTTCTTCTTCCCCTGAAGACGCTTGCCAGGCATGGGCGTGGCTTACTTAATGTTGCTGCCAGAAGGATCTGTTGCACTTTCTCATATAAATTCATTCAGTGGGATTTTTTCTTTTCTGATTTCTTTTTCTTTTCTGATTTCCATACACTTTCCTATCACTTCTTATAGTAGACTGTTGGATGGTCCTTGGAAGAAGCTGTGGCCAGTGTGCCCTTGTGGGGATATGACAGATTATAGATGACTTTTTCTTTGCCTTTTTTGAGTGAGAGGTATAGCCACAGCAGTCTCTTCTGGAAGACTTGTCATCGCATGCCTGGTATTAAGGATTTTGAAGTTTCCCATAAAGACCCAGGAATATAAATGGTCATTTATCATCTATCACATTACAAGAATTTTGGCTGTAAAATGTGTATCTTTAATAAGCTATGAAATCATGGGGGACAACATTTCAGATCAGTCCAGGATGTGGGAGATGGGAAGCATTGTTGGGTGTAGGGGAGGGGACGGTGAAGAAAGGGGAAGGGCTAGTGGGGACAGGAAGATAGCTGGGTTTTATAATTGACTTCTGGTTTCAGTAAAATGGAACTGAGTGGCTGATCAAGTGTGGCTCATTGTCCACTTAAGCGCTCTGCTGCCCTCCACATTCCTTTTTACCTGCACAAGTAAACACCACACACACATAGACACCCATGGATCCACAAACACCAAAAAGAGACATAGACACAGATGTAGATGCACACTCCCTTTGCCAAAAGCCAAGATCCCCACCTTCTTCTTAAATACTAACATACCAAAGAAGGAAAATTCAGAGCTCAGTAGCAGGTTGGATTCTGGGGACCTGAAATCACCTCTATCTAGTATTTCAGAAAGATCCCTCTTTCTTTTCAGGCAGGCTGATCTGCTCCCTTACCCTGCAAAGCTGCTAGGCTTTAACTGAGGTAACATTGTATGTAAATACAGTAGAGTGGGTGTTTAGAGATAGCTTTGGTGGTTTTTACCTTTTAGAGCTCTGGTGCTGAGGGTTGAGTTAACATTACTCAGTTTTTGGCATAAGATCCTCTTCCTATGCAATGCCTCTTATTTTTTTTTTTTCCTCTTTTTTTTTTTCCCCCCACCCACATTCTCCTCTCCTTCAGAGGCGCCTCCTCTCCTCTGTTGGATATGTTCTTGGGTATGTCTATATCTTTGTTAAGGATGCCATGTTATTTTGTGCGTGCTTTCAATTACATAAGTGGTACTGTGCTATAGATTTCATTTGGTTTCTTTTTCATTCAACTTAAAACTTTTTATTATGGAAATTTTAAGACATTCATGAAAGTTGAAAGACTTTCATTCAACATTTTACTTCTGAGACCTATATTAGTGCAGATTTATCTAGTGCATTGCTGTGACTGCTGCTAGTACTGCTGGCTTGCTGTGCACCCACTGCTTTTACTTATTACCAGCAAAGTTGTGATGAACATCCTGTAGCATTCTCTTAACGGTGGGTGTGAGAATATCTCTAGAGTAGTGCTTTTCAGAGTGGTCCGCACCCAGCAGCATCAGCATCACTTGGGAACTGTTAGAAATGCAGATTCTCAGGTCACAACCTAAACCTCCTGAATCAGAAACCCTGGAGGCAGACCACATCAACATATTTTAATGTGCCCAGCCTGGAGATTCTAATGCATGGGAATGTTTAAGAATCTCTGCTCTAAGAGTATATACCCAGGAGGGAGATGGCTGGTTAAAAGAGAACCAGGATACCTGTGTTTACTAGACACTGCCAAATTATCCTCCAGTGCTGCCGATTTGGTTGACACTCCCATATCAGTGTGTGAGGTTCCTGGTTCCCCTCATCCTTGCCAATGGTTGGTAAAATCTTTCTAATTTTACTAATATTTGATGGCTATAAAGTGGCATCTCATTGTTTAAATGTGAATTTATTAGGGAATTTGAGCGTCTTTTAATGTATTTATTATCTGTTACAGAATCTTTGATCAGCTTTAGTCTGTTTTTCTAATGTATTGATTTGCAGATGTTTCTTGTATATTTTAGATATTAATCTCATTTGCCATCTGTCAACTTTGTCAGTGGTTACATTCAGAAAATTTTAGTTTCGATAGAGCCCAAATCCATTAATTTTCGCCTTATGTTGCACTTGAGGAGTCTTTGTAATCTTATTCCAAGATTACAAGATACACAGTATTTTGTTCTGTCAGCATCTTAGTTAACTTTCACAATGAAGGCTTTGATATCTTTGAGGTTATCTTTATATATGGTTTAAAGAAGGAATACAGCTTAATTTTTCCTTCCATTTTATGTGCCAGTTTTCCCCAAATTATCTGTTAAACAGTGTATTCTTTTCCTAATTTTTATTGTGGAACATCCTTTCTCATATATCAGGTTCCCACATGCACACCCTGAGTCTATTTTTTCAACTTTATTAAGAGTTATAATTTATGTGTGGTAAACTACATCCATTTAAAGTACATAATTTGATGAATTTTGACAGATGTATATACCAGTGAAACCACCACAACCAAGATATAAAAACATTTTCATCATCCCAGAACTTCCTGTTGACCCCTTTGGCTTCCCTTCTACTTTTTGTCCTCTCACACTAAGGGAACCAGTGATCTGCTTTCTGCCACTATAGCTTAGTTTTCATCTTCTGATTCCTTTCACTCAACATACAAATTTTCTGAATCTTTTAAAAAATTGTGGTAAAATAGACATAAATTTACCATATAACTACTTTGAAGTGTACAATTCAGCAGCATTAAGTGCATTCATATTATTGTGCAACCATCACCACTGTGAATTTCCAGAACTTTACCATACCCTGAAACTCTGTTCACATTAAACTCAACATACTGATTTTGAGATTCTTCATGGGGGTATGTTTTTGAGTTCTTTATTCTGTTTCATCATTTGTCTGCCTCTATGTCAAATTAGTTTTTATTAATTATAGCTTTGCTGTGTGTCTTACATTGCAAGTGAGCCCCTCATTTGCTCTTCTGTTTTAGAATTTGTTATGTGTGGACCTTTATTCTCTCATATGCAGTTTGGAATGCTTGTCAAGTTCTCAAAAAAGTCCTGGAAATAGGGTTGGCAGTGCATTGTGTAGTCTAATATGAGGAGAGCGAATACCTTTTCTGTGCTAATATTGAAATTCTAATCATTTGAACATGGTTATCATCCCATCTTTTAAAAATGACTTTTTGATAGAGTTGCTTTGAGGAGAATTTGAGTCTGGGCTTCTTAGTCTAAACCTTAAAGGAAGGCAGAGTAGGGGCTTTTGAGATAGATATTGTTTTAATTTCAGGTCTCCATTCACTAGCCTTGAGTGATATTGGGCAGGTTACTCACCTTTTGTAGCCTGGGTCCTTGCTCACTCTAACTGGATCTCAGTAGTATCCCCTAGGAGGCTGCCGAGGGGTTTAAAGGAGATTATGTAGGAGAGTCAGGCAGTATAGATCTTGCTCAGTGAACGTTGATGTAATATCTTCCCAAATGCTGGCTTTAATTTCATACTTTTATTCCGCTTCTTAGGGGTTGATAACTAAGAAGTCTCAGAAGAGCAAAGTGAATAAGTCAAACAATTAACTGTATAACACTCCCTAAGTCTGCATATGCTAGACTATACTTCTACTTAGTTTTGTGGGGCTTCACAGAAAGTATGGATAATTACAAGGAATTTTGCAGTCCAGTGTGGAAGAAATGACTAATATACAAGAAAGAATTAGAGAACCTTATGTGACAGATGGTATACAATTAGGTTAAGTGGTACGATGTCAGGGGAGTTGTAAGAAAGAGAAATGCTATTCTGTGAGAGTTTTGAATTGACTTGAGTAGAATTAGGTTAGGAGTGGGAAAAGGGGCCAGAGCAACCATTTCTGCCAGAGCTTTGAGGGCCTAGTATTGAATGCTATGACAGTGGAATTTTTTTTTTTTTGTCTAAATTTATCTTAAAGATCATTGCTTTAGATCAGTGAAAACAAGTGGCTGGTAGATGTCTAGATAGCTAGTAGCTCTGTCACATAGTACAGTGGCTAAGGGCAGTGACTCTGGAGCTTGAGTGCCTGTGTTCAGATGTTGGCCTTACCATTTAGGAGCTGTGGGACCATAGACAAATTATGTAAATCTTCTGTGCCTTAGTTTCCTAATCCTCATGGGTGGGTATAATAACAGCAGGTGCCTCACAGGGTTGTGAGAGCTACATAAGTTAACATTTATCAGACACTTAGTTCCTGGAATAAGATAATCAACATAAATGTTAGCTATTCTTTTGATTACTTTTGTTAACATTTGTTGTGTTTCTTCTGTATCTCTTTTGGGATAGGTTTGTGAGGCCTTGTGCCCCAGAGTTGGATGGCTTTTGCGTAGAAAGAGCTATCGGGGGCACAGTTCTGTAGACTGGGCTTTCTTTGCACATTGTTGGGCATGTGGTGGGTGCTCACGTTGTAGACAAAATAAGTAAATACTTGACAGACAGTGAGCCGGGTGCCATCTCTGTCAATTCTGGATGTCCTCAGTAAGGGCTCTGGACTGGAGTGGATAGGAGTCAGGTGGCTAGCATACAGGAAACAATTTTTATTTTGCTGTATTTCTAGTTTTTAGTATAGTATTGTTTAAGGCTAACCTGTGCCAAACACTGTCCAAGCTATTGACCATTGTGACAGTCCTGTGAGCTGGATATTATTATTATCTCTCTTTTTAGAGCTTAGGAGAGTGGGACACAAGTAATTTGCCCAGCAAAGTAGAAGGAGTGCCCTAAAGGAATTTAGTGTTTGGAGCCTTTGCCGGTTGGCAGAAATTACCAGAGTAGGTGCCGTTGGTGCCCTTGGTGCCGTTGGTGCCGTTGGTGGATAGCCATCATAATTACATAGAATTGTGAAATAGGGTAGCCCAGCAGGGCGTTCCCCTGACCTTGGGAGCTTATGCAGATGGTTCCCAAATTTCATTGTGTATCAGAATCACCTGGAGGCTCCTTAAAACACCCCATGCTGGGCCCACTCCCACCAGAGTTTCTGATGTAAGCAGTTTGGTGGGGCCTGGTAGTTTACTCATTTGACATGTTCCCAGATGCTGCTGATGCTGCTGGTCTAGAAACCATTCTTTGAGAACTACTGCCATAAACAATGTTTGTGAGGAGCCTCCTGTTCCTACTTGTAGTTATAGTCAGGTGAGATGATTTCAGATTCAGAAGTTTAAAAGATTTTCACTTTATGAAATAAAAACTGAACTCACATGGCCCTGTTTATCTAGGCCAGCAGAGGCATGTCTGAACAGTGAAGAGTAGAAATTTGCTTTTCATCCCAGAGGTGTTTCTGACATGGCCAAGATGGATGATAACCGAGGGTGGAGAGAAAATTTGGAAATGCAAGACAAACTCATTAGAAGCATGAAGCGCCATCTAATGCATCTCATCTCAGGAAGATGCTCTGATTTATTTTTATTTCTTATTTTTTCCCCTACCCTCTCTACTCCCCGCTACAGGCACAGAAAAGCTTTGTGTCCACCATTTATCCCTTTGGGAAAATTCAGGCCCAGAGAAATTGAGTGTATGAGGACACATCGTCTGATAGTGGAGAGGCAGAAGATAATCTAAGTTGACTGGGTTAATTGTAGTATAAAACTGTCTGTTTATAGGAAGGCCCTTAAAAAGAAAAGGAAAAAAAAGGTCTGTATATTCATCTGCAGGTAACCTGTGTGCCCAGGCTTAGGTCAAGGCCAACACACAGGAAGGCCTCAAGAAGTGTGAATTGCTGTTATTACAGCAGTTTTCCATTTGGAAGTTGAGGCTGCATTTCGAGTAATGTTACACATAAACTGTGGACAGAGAGATTTTTAGAGTGGAAAGATTTTGTAGGAAATCGGGACTTAGAATTCACTTAGAGGAGAAAGTGTGTATAAATTGTATTTGGGAAGAAACTTCTGTGCAGATTTCCCTGTACTAGTTGTCAGGGTTCTGCTATGACCCTGGCAGCCAGGAATAGCTTGTTGCTTGGTGAGAGGATGTGGTGGGGCAAGAGGGGACGAGGGAATTGCTAAGGAAAGACTGGGGAGGGCAGAGAGGCCTGTTTACATATGCGAACAAGTCCGGTCTTTTTACAACCTGGGGTTTACAGTAGCTGTAAACGTGTGCTGTAGGTCTGCTATGGGCTAGATGCCCTGTTAAGCCTTGAGAGACAGAGATGAGTGAGATGGGGTCTTCTGGGTCTTTGAGGGCTTAACTGGGGAAACAGACATGTCTACAGATGAATGCTATCACTACGGTAGCGGGTGCAGCTGCATACCAAGCCCCCAGGGGGCGGGCTGGGCTGGACAGAGAAGGTCACCTGTAGCAGCACGCTTGAGAAGGTAGCTGATGCCATAGGTTAAGGTAGATGGAACTGGAAGTGTTTTCTTTAATTTATTCTAATTTTTTTTCTTTTATTTAGGCGGTTCCATTTTTAGTGAGATAACCCCGACAGCAGAGGGGCGCCTAGAAAGATGCCTGCTGTGAGTGGTTAGCGGGCGAAGGGGAACTGAGACCTGGGACTGCACTTGAACACCACTTAGGAAGTCATAGGGGGCACTCGGCACTTCACTTTTTTTTCTTTAAAAAAATGTGGTTAAATTTTAGCTATCTCCTAGGAATATAAAAGCTAGAGAAGATGAATGACTTTCTGTCTTTAAGGTAATAATAAGCTTTTTAAAGAGAGACTTTATTAAAAACAAGGTTTTATTTTATCGCCCCTCAGGTTTTGGCAATGTGCTGAATTCCACTTTTATTTTGTTTTCACTGGTTTGCTTTTTCATTTTCTTTGTCCCCACCCCCACCCCTGCTTTTCCCCTTTCTTTCCTCTTTCCCCTTCTCCCTTCCTAGCTTAATATTCCTTATAAACAACATACCAGCTAAGGCATATATGCCAAGCTGTAACTTTGGCAAACTTGGGCCTCTGCTTCCTTACCTGCAAATGGAGAGTTTGGATTAGTTAACCCCTAGCCATCTGGTCCACAGAAGGCATGAGTCCTGTGATTAGGGTACACCAGACAGGAGTTGCTCATGAACATCACATCATCAGTTCTTTATTATGGTATTAATAAAAAAGAATTTTATTTCAGAACCGCCATTCCCAATCCTGTTTAGTTACGTGTCCAAACCACTTTACAGAAACAGCAATGAGGTTGATTCTTCACTGTTTGTATTTTCCAGGTGGTGTTTGATGCCCCCTCTTGGCATGCTATCTCTGTTAAAAGTGTAGAATGTGGAATATTCAGTCTTTTAAAAAGTTTCATTCAGGCATGCTATGTGAATCCATGAAGGTCGTTATAACTAATGTTATATAAGGACAAATTATGAGGGATGTGGTGACTAATCTTAGGTTTTGGGGTGGGGGTTCTGCAGCTGAGCTGGGTAGGTGGATGATACTCAGGTTGGCATTGGAGATCCCAGGAGTCACAGGTTATGTAAAAGTTGGGGGTAGAAGCAAAAGGTCCTGGGGGCAGGGTGGTGGAGAGCTGACCTCTAGAGCACTATCCCTAAGGAGGTGGGGAGGGCTGACTGAAGGAGATGACCCCCTCCCAGTGGTAGCAGAGGCTGGAGGAGTCAGGAAGGGGAGACAAATGGCAGCTGATGGGAAGGGAGGTGCTTTCCTGGGGACTTTTTACCTTCTTGACAAGCACAGGCTGATAGTTTGGGTAGATGTCTGAGAAGGGGATGGGGCTGCGAATGTGCCTGAGGCCCAAAAAGAAGAGTTTATTTCTACTGAGGACGCTAGAAGGGAAGAGGAAAATGTGTGAGGACAGGCGGGCAGTGGCTGGTGAAGCTGCTCACACAGGAGGAGGAGGAGAGCTGGTTGCACGCTGGAGAAAAAGCCATGGGACCAACGGGGTGTCGGGAAAGGCCCTGGTCACCTGAGATGGAGAGAGAACAAATGGGGACAGGTGTGACTGGCCTGTTGGAGCACTGGCTTTCTCTCATGTGAAATGGGAAAAATAACCACTCTGTCACATTGTTGTCAAATGAAAGCTCTTGGCATGTGCCTGCGATGGTGCAGGGCAGCATTGCCAGTTGTCGAGGCGACCTTGGGAAGTGGCAGCAGGGGGTGACCCAGAGAGATTCTCCATCGGAGAGGGAGGGAATACCACTTCCCTTTCTGCTCACTTCGGGTCGTGTTGACCATTCACTTGACTGTGGGGACCATGTGTGAGACTTGGACCGACTGCACTGGGATTTTCTGTCTGTAGCCAGCTTGTTCAGATTTTCACTATGTGGTCTGTAATTCCTCCTCTTGTGTTTCTCCCTGATATTATCCTAGAGCCTGTCCCTGTGCCCCCTGGCTGTTCATTCTCCTCACCCTATGCCCCCAAATGCATGGCATGTTCTGTGTGTGTCATTACTCTTGTGGAAGTCCTTTAGTGGATGACCTGTCTCTCGCCGAAGCCTTCCGAATCGTTGAGACCAGCAGTTTTGACTTGGAAGAGGCTGAGGATATAATATAGATGTGAACAAAGCAGTCTCTGCCTGCGTAGAGTTTTCTTGGTAATGGAGCAGACACAATAATCAAGTCAATGAATATGTAGCATGCCAGGTGGTCAGGAGGCAAAGCCTCACCCATGCCACCTAATGGCTCTGCCACCCATTCACATGGTCGGTAATTTGACATTTGCTTTACTGCTGCTTTTGGAGTAGTGACACCCAAGTTATTTTGAAAGACTCTACAAAGTTGCCAGCAGCTGTGCTGGGCAGCATTCCAACTTTCCACAGGGCTCTGAACATGGCCGGCTTTCCCCCTCCCTTTGATTTTAGAAACAAGGACAGGATGGTGAGAATACTCTCAGGAATTTCTTAAGCCTCTTTTTGGCCATTTGTTTGAAGGCTCTATTGGTAGCCCAGGGGTTCTTACTGGGGTCCTTGGACGGATTTCACAAAGCCACTGAAATCGAACTTATCACTTTAGGTGTGTGCATTTTTCTGGGAAGTGTCTAAAGCTTTTATTAAATTCATCTGGAAGATCTCTGAAAGGTCCATTTTTATAAAAGTGAATAAAAAGTTAAAATTGTACCATTGAGGGTTTTTATTGCTCTCTTTCGCCTTTTCGTAGGTACTAATGAGAAGTGACTCTCCAAAGGCAGGACACACACATACACACGTAGCCTCATTGCAATTATATCGACTTGGCATTTCTTTGTCCTACCGGTGGGACAGCTTTGGTTATTCCTCTGAATAAATGAGAAACAAAATGATATAGTTGACATCATGGAAGCCTAGTTAATAACTTAGTTGTAGAAAAGGAGGCGAGTAAGATGTGATGCTACAATGTAGTTTTGTTTTCCAATAAGCAAGAAGAGGAGGATGAGCATTGGGAGGATTGCAGAGGACCACTTGAGCAGATGCTGCTGCTCAGATTTCTGGGTCTGATGGGCACCAAAAATAGGTCTGGAGAGGATAGTTTAGGACTTTGGTTATTGATGTCAGAGGTACCTATTTTAAGAAATTCCTTTGCTTGAGAAGTCCACAATAGTTTACCTAAATAATAAATAATGAAGTTAATGGCAATTGTCCTTCAAGGAAAAGGGATGGAGGGTAGCTTTTGAATACGATGACATAGATGCTTACACACCGTTTGATTCAGCAATTCTACTTCTAGGAGTTTATTTTAGGAAATATTTAAGACCATTATTCATCTCAGAACTGTTTATCATAGTGAAAAGTTGGAAACCTAAATATCCAGCAATAGGTGATTTATTAAAGTAATTATGTATGTCTGCACAATGGAATGTTAGGCAACCCTTAAAAGTAATATCTAGAATAATCATGTAGAAAGTTCTTCTGAAAACATCGTTATGTACCAAAAGATATACACTGCTTTTGTAAAAAAATAAACTATCCTGAAAACACTGGTCGGGTACCTAATATAAGCCAGACACCCTGCTGGGCACTGGTGAGACATAGTGATGAGCTAGGCAGATATGGCTCCTGCCCACAACAAGCTTATTACAGTCTACTTGGGAAATAATCAAGCCGTACTGACTTCTCATTAAAATACTCGTACGAGGACTACAAAAAAGAATGACTCATTAACAGGCAGTTTGACCTGTTGTGAAGTTCAATCAGGTGGCTTTGTATACCCGTTACTAGCTACATCCTGAACTGAAATCACTGATGTTTTAGAAAGCTTGAAGTAAGTCATTAAGCTGTCTGGTAATTCCCTACTGTTGAACTGTCTTCTGCAGTCTTCCTGGGTGGAAAGAGGCAGTGCTGGCACAGTTGTTTTTTAATAGTGGGGTATATTCCTGCATACTTTCTGAACTCTATTCTTTGTACTGTAGTTGTCATAAGCCTCATCACCAGCTCACCTGGAATTGCCTCTTGTGGTTCACTGTCACCTCTCTTGGGCCTCATGTTGTTCTGAATATTGGGCCTCTGATTTACTCTTGTCTGTGGTGTTTACAGCCATGTGGAGTGGTGCTTTATTCTTAGAAATCATCTGGTTCAAATCTCTTCTTGGAGCCTGGCAAGGCCTGGATTGGAATCTGGGTGTCCTGATTTTCCATGAGCATCTTTTCTACTTGGCAACAGCTGTGGCCCCTCCCCGTAACCAAAGAGATGGCTCTTCCAGGTAGATCTGCTATAAAATCCAGTAGATATTTCAAACTGGGGATCCCAGAAGGGTGCAACAAAGGTCAATTCCCTCAAAGGCAAAGCAGATTTCTTGAGGAAGAAGAAATTAGCCACTGTGTTTGGTAGTGTGGCCACTTATCACAATGATGAGATAAAGTAGAGTTGCTTTTGGCGGTGTTTGTCAAGCTTGTAAAAGTTCCATATTCTTTGCCAAACTTGATGAGCTTCGCTGTGTGCCCGACTGTTAGGCTCTCTGGGTCCACAGGGGAAGGAGCTGTCAGTCCGCTCTTAGCTACATTCTAGAGAGGGCAGCTGAGACATGCACCTAACAATAGTGCAGTGTGATTCCATGCTGTGTGTACTGGTGATTGGTACTCAAGGAATTTTGATCAAAGTGTTATGGAAGGCATTCACTGGGGAGGGCAGGTTTGAGCTGGCCATTGATAAGGGATAAGACAGCTGGGGGCACTGCTGACATCAGAGTCAGTGAATGGTGATCTTTAGAGTCTCTCTGGCAGGGTACAGCCTGTGCTGGCTGTTAAAAGCTGCTCTGCATTTGCCTTTTAATCTAAGTATGGATTTTCTTGTAGAAAAACTTTTCTTTTTTATCTTTCTCTTCTTCTTCCCCCTCCTACCTTTCCCCCTACTCCTCTTCCTCCATTTAGAAAATATAGTCAAAAGAGTATTATTCATAATCTTATCATCCATAGATAACTACCATTATTTTGGTGTATAGCCCTCCAATCTTTTTTCTGTAAGTATAAGGTGTGCACCAAATAAATATTGTGACCAAATGCTGAAAGATGGACTGTTAAAAGGAATACTGTTGCCAAAGCTAAATCTTACTCTTCTACAATTGACTTCTGGGATACAAGTATAAATCTGAAATTTTACAAAAATTATTACAATGTTATTAAAATTAAAGTTGGGCATCGTGGTATAGGGACTACATTTCTTAACATACATAATCAGTACAGTGAAAATTTGTGATATTGGGTAGAACTTTCAGCCAAGATAGAGGAGGGAGGAGCAAGGCTCTTATTTATTTTGATTTACGAATTATTACTATTTTGGCTAGCTGTCAGTATAAAACACCATAATTGGTAGTTTGTCTCCAGCTTATTAAACTTTCGTCTAGTAAATGACTTTTCTCTAACTTCTGGAACTAAAGATTTCCTTGATGGTGATGCACTTTTATTAAAATTATCCCTCATGCCAGCTTTGTGCAGTGCTTAAAGGAGGGTATATCTTGATAATCTTAGAAAGAGAAGTAAGGTTGTTGACGTTATTCACATTTTTTCCTGATATTTTTGCTTGCAATTGCTGCTTTACCCAACCGCTTGAGAGAAAAATGCATCCTAAGCCTTGGCTCTGGGAGTGTGGCAGTGAGCATCATAGTTGGCTTTCAAGATAACAAAGCTGTTTTCCAAATCTCCATCTGCATTTCGGCTTTCACTGATTGCACACCAGTTTCAGCATCTTCCCTGGAGGAGGATGACAGAATCTTTATAGAGGTAATATATAAGAAATGTTTGTTCTCTCAAGTACTTCAGTTTCTAATAATCGACTCCTTTCCCTGCAAGCAGCCACTGGTCACTAGTAAGCATGCCCTTTGATATTGTTAGTAAGCAGACTGTGTTGATGCTGTTATTTACAAAGTACAGTGTTA
Organism: Eonycteris spelaea; assembly: GCA_003508835.1. Classification (NCBI taxonomy): domain Eukaryota; kingdom Metazoa; phylum Chordata; class Mammalia; order Chiroptera; family Pteropodidae; genus Eonycteris; species Eonycteris spelaea. The sequence continues at coordinate 1,550,958 of PUFA01000162.1, forward strand.
GAATTTTCTTTCATTCTAGCCACCATTTCAAATATGTAACAACTTGTCATCCCACTTTATCTCTGGACATCTCAGATAAGTACATAAGTTCCTTGGTGTCATGTAGGGGTGCCATCCTTGTGTGTCTGCGTGGTGGAGATTTTTATCCTAAGATACATCTGGGATGCTCACCAACATTTAGAAATGAATCTTCAGCTATTACCAGTAAATATTTGAACTACTTGCCTTTTTCATATTACGATGTTGCCGTGCTGATGTGGTGTACCCTACGTGGTGATGTAATCACTGATCATACACCAGTTAACGGATTCCAGAACCAATATTTGAAGAAAGCATTCTGCTCTTTGGCCTTTTAAATTGAAACCAAAGATCAGATTTTGGCTAACTTTGGAAGCTGAAGACAGTTTTGGTGGGTCCTTGAATATACATAGAAATATATATTTTATTTATATAGATTTAAAACATAATATTTCTGAGATATGACTGAGAATGTTTTGAATCTAATTAGTTTTTTAAAAGTACAAATATATGTCTGAAAGACATGTCTTCTAAATGTAAGAAAGTATTCTATGGCAAAGATATCCAATAAAGTAAGTAACTTAAGGTGCAAAAGAAAAACAGTACAAACATTATTTTATTTTAATTAGCAATATATACATAACATAAAATTTATCATTTTACCCATTTTTAAGAGTACAATTCAGTGGCATCAAGTACATTCACATTGTTGTGCAACTTTTACCACCATCCATCTTTATTTTTCCATCATCTCACGCTGAAACTTTGTACCCATTAAATAATAACGCTCCATTCTCCTCTTCTCCCAGCCCTGGCAACGAACCATTCTGCTTTCTTTGTTTATGAATTTGACTATCTAGGTACCTCATACAAGTGCAGTCATACAGGGTTTGCCCTTTTGTGCCTGGCTTATTTCACTTAGCGTAATGTTTTCAAGGTTCATCTGTCTGGTAGCATATATCACAATTTCCTTCCTTTTCTAAGGCTTGATAGTATTACATAGCATGTATATACATTTTATTCATTTATTCATTGGTGTATGCTTGAGTTACTTTTACCTTTTGGCTATTAGGAATAATGCTGCTATGAATCTGAGTCAAACATCTTTAAATAGGCTTTTTTTTTTCTTTTAATAAGAAAAAAATATATGCTTTTTTATGATCAGTTTTATTAGAGGGATGCCATATCCAAGTTTGGTCAAAGAAATGCCTATGTCACGGACAAGAAAACACTTTTAACAGTATTCAGCTGAAAGCATTAGTATTTGCCTGAGGTCAAGAAAGCCGTTTCACAGCACTTCAGAGCAGTCTTACCAGTGAACTTGGCAGCAACCTTGAGTGATGCCTGTCAGAGTTCTTGGAAAACAGCCTGGTGTTTTCGTATCTTGCTCCGATAGCTCTCGCCTGTCAGTACCTCAAGAGGGAAAATCTGGCAGTAGTGTTGTTTTCTCAGCTCAGTCTTAGCTGGTAAAATTCTCATCAGAACCCCTTCTAGATATGCAAATATGATTGATTTAAATGGTTTGCTCATCTGTGACCCTATCTCCCTGTGACAGCTCAGGAATTTCTGTTTGGGGATGACAGTCTGTTTGGGAGGGGAGCTGAGGTTCTGGGCTGCAAGCTGTGTGCACACAGCCAGCGCTCTTGATATAAACTTGTAAATTTTTCCAAATCTGTGTGGTGCAGAGGAGGGCTGATGGAGACTATAGAGCAACACGTCCCCCGCCCCCCTTTGGGTGGTCTGCTGGCTTGGTGCGCAGTCATCTTGTAGCAACACGATTTAGGTACTTCTTTATGGAAATGTAGAAAGTTGAGGTTAGCTTCCTGTTTTGTCGAAAGAGAAGTGAAATATTTTGTACTTTTACAGGCTAGATAAGAATCAGATATGATTAACCATAGTTTAAACAATGCCAGTCAAGTCTGTTTATGGTGCCCACGTTTTCTAAAGGCATGTGAGGTATCTGAAGAGGGAGGCCCTTTGTGAGTTTACATTGTGGATCGTATTTTTATATTAAAAGTCTGTTTTCTTGCTGTATGATCTTTCTTTTGTTTAATCATTTTTTGGCATCTGTCAGGGTCTTTTTACTGGTAGGCACATGTATGGATTTGTAGGTTCTGCAGTGGATTTTAAAAAGTCCTTAATTTAAATCAGTGACCTCTAGAACAAAATAACATACATGTTTGATACGCAATCATGTAATTTATATATTTAGTTAATCACTTTTGGCAACGAGTCAAGTATTCTACGTCAAAGAATTATTGTAGTATTGCCTGAATAAATTTTTTGGTTTAACATGTAAGATATAATCAGTGATGCATCTCTGGGAAAAAAAGATAATTGGGGACCCTTTCTACCATTAACATTTTGAGTGTAACTAATGAACCTGGTGCTGCATCAGATATCTAGGCAAATAAAGGCCAGTTCATGGTTGAAGTCTTTTACTTTATGCATTTGGTGGCTCACTGGAAGTGTGATTTCGAAGGTGTAGAACCTGCTGCATTCTGGCCATGTGCTAAGTCATAGTTGTGATTCTGCCTGGGGTGTCTGGGGTGGTGGTGAGAGTGTGGCAGAGATGCAGAGATCCTGCCTGCGTGCCCCATGAGAGACCAGTGATACCAGTGATACCAAGTGCTCTGTGTCTTTACTGCTGCCAGGTGTGTTAGGGGAAAGTTGGCCCTACTCTCCAGGAGGTTATGATCAAAAGAGGAACACCAGCAAATGTCTCCAGACTACTGCATCTTCCAGTTTCTACTCGGCCCTTTTAAATTTGAACCTTCCCTTTGTTCTGTGTTGGGATCGACAATCTGGCATTACTTTGACCCTTTGGCACTAAGTACTTCTTCATCCTCCTCTTCGGAACACCCTTCTTTCATTTCCTTTCCCTCTTTGGGTCTTAGAGGCTGTCTACTTCTGGTCCTTTCATCTTCCCGGTGGCTTCTTCTTTGACTCCTTCCCTGGTACCTTTGCCTGACTCATACATGTAAATGTGTGAGGTTCAGCCCTCAGCTTGTGACATGCATCTGGGTCTGGGCAGGCTCACCCAAGGGGAGCAGTTCCCTTTCCTTGAGGTGGGGTGGCAGGAGGATGGGAGGTCCAGCTGGTAGAGCACTGTGATCGTATTATTTGGTTTTGACTCAAAGTTCCTTACTGTCTGGGAGGTACAATCAGAGCAGTTTAGGCCCCTTAAACTTAGACTGTGTGGGAAAAGTCATGGAGAAAGTGCAGAGCCTTTTGCGCATGGAGCCTCTATTTTAGGAATAAACTCTAGGGGCCAGAACTATTGATGTATATATTAAATCTGACCTTTCTCATTTTTTTGGGGGGGGGTCTGTACTTCATTTCCAGAATAATTAATGTGACTCCTACTGGAATAAACAATGGCATGCATTTCAAGTTGTGGGCTATTCTTAATTTTTGAAAATTCAGAAAATAGTAAAATCTCAACCTGCTTACATACACTCTAGTTTGTCACATTCCTTTGCATGTAGAAGACCAGTTTTATATACTCCACACAGTAACAAATGTTTAAAGATAAATAGTATTAGAAATGGACTTTAATCTTTTTTTTCTCACAAGTTTGTCACCTTCAAGTATTATGGCCGTTCAATTTAAAATAGTTATGCAATATTTCTTTTATGATTGTAGAGGATTGTACAGTCTAGTTTTCTTTACCACTTTTCTTTATTGCCTTGAGTTTGCATTGGAGGTACTCTTTCTGATACTGTGTATCTCAAGACTGATTTCCTGGATTTTTTCTTTTAATTTATTGAACTGCCATGTGGAAAATTTTTAAATCAGAGTCACTCATTTATGGACCAAGAAGCTTATGGAAAATGAGAGAGGGAATATCAGATATTGGGAGGCATACATTATGGTGTAATAAAAAATGAAACCAAGGCTTCTGACTCTTGGCAGAGATGGGTTTGGGTGCCCCGCCCTGCCAATTACTAGCAATGCGATGTCGTTTACATTAGTTGAGTTGTTTTGAATCTTAATTTCTCATCTGTAAAATTGGATAATAATACTTATCTTATAGTTTTGTTGCAGGATTGTCTCTGTAAATCTCCAGCACACTGTAGACATAGAATACGTGGTGGTGGTTATTACTAGGGCTTCCTCCCTTAAGGACAAACTATATTAGAAAGTGGTTATGTTTTTCTGTTATTATTATTTTTTTTATCATTTACTGTTACAGAGGATATGAAGGTAGATGAGAAAAATTAAGATGGACCAAGAACCTCATTTTATTGTTCAGTTGAATTTATATTGTCTAACTTAGTACATTTTTATCTTTTCTCCTGTTTGCTTTTTTAGCGGAGTATAATGTTTAAAATAGATTCCAATTAGATTTCTCTCTCTAGAACCTTTGCACATGGAAGCAGTTTGACTAGCAAGTTCTTTCTCCAAGGAGTAGAAGCTTTACATTTATTTTTTTCTTGTTTTTATTACGAAAATATTTTAAACATAGAAAAATATAGAGAATAATACAATAAACATGTATACCCAATCCCTAATTTTATTTTTAAACAACTATTCTGTCTCCGCTGGATAGGTTCAGGGACCCTGCTGTCTGGTTCAACACTCTCTCATGCCTTGGACAGTGCTTGGTGAGTGGGTAGGCGCCAAACAAATGCTGTGTATCTTTCTCCAGCAGCTACCGTCTTCTGAGAAGTTAACACTATTATAAGATAGCAAGCCATAGAGGAGGGAGACATAGCATGGTAGGGTCAGCCATAGTATAAGGTAGGACAGATACATTCAGAAATAGCTTCTAGAGAAACCAGAATATTCTCCTTGCATTTGCAGAGTCAGAGTGGCTGGTTATCGGAAGTAGCCATTGGAATGAACTTTAGGAAGCAGAGTTGGGGCAGGGCTTTGTAGAGTGCCAGAACAGTTGAGTCAGAGCTCAGTAGTGGGGACAATATTTCTTGAGATTTAAGCTGGGTAGACAAGGGTGGCCTGGATTCAGAAGGGACTCACAAAAGAAGTCAGTGGCCAGAGAACAAGACTATTGAGCCCTTGTTACGTATAACAAAGGCATAGCCCCTTAATGGAGTAGTATAACATACTAGACGAAGAGCTGACCTGGAAACATACCATCCTGGATCGAAGTCTAGTTCTCTCTTTGTTTAGCTATGTGGCCTGGGGTAAGCAATTTACTCTCTCTGTTGTGTTGGTTATATTCACTTTGGCTACTGAGAAATTAGGAGCATAGAATTGAGTTCTTGCCTAGAAATTCTACTGTGTTTTAATAAGTCCTCTTGCTTGTGGGAATTCAAAATAGGCAGCTAAATGATGAGAAAGGTGATCTTTTTTGGTTGGTCATAAATGTACAGAGTGACCTCATATACATGAAATCATGAACAAAGTGACATAGTACAAAGTGGCACAGTACAAAGTGAACTCATCTTGCCTGCTAAATCTGTGCCTTATAATATCTTGTAAAAAGACTATTCCTCTTTTCAGTCGTCAAGACAGAACTAGGGAGTCATCTACAGTTCCTTTTCCTCTACCCCTATATCTGGTTACCAAAGCAAGGTCATTTTACCTCTTTGTCATCTCTTGCATTCCTCCATATTTTTAGTCTCTCATCACTGCCTGCCTGGATTTCTACTTAGCTAACTACTTCTGGCCTGTCTTCAATCTGATCTTTCAGCTGCTGTCATAGTTCTTTTCCTAAACTGCAAGGGTGATCATTTTGGACCCCGCTTAAACGTGTCCGTGGTTCCTGTTGCCCTTAGGAGAAAATCTGAGCATCTCGGCTGAACACGAGTCTCCATCATTTGTCCCTTGTCAGCCCCTCTCACCCACCCTTCCCCTTATCTGGTGGTTCCTTGTTTTCACTCCCTCTGCCCACTTAGAATGCCTTTCCTCTGCTTCACTTATCTCATTTTTTAAGACTCAGCTCAAGCATTGTCTCCTCTTGAGGATCATGGCTGCCATAACCCACACGGCGGTCTGGGTTGGGTGTTTCCCCCACTTTTGCTGCAGTAATTCCATCAAGCACAGTGGGTTGTGACTGGCTACATAGCTGTTCCCAGAGTGAACACAATTGGAGAGCCTGTTTTGTTCAAAACAAAACAAACAACTGATTCTTCATAGTGCCTAGCATGGTGTCTGACACACAGGCTTTTGAAAAGATTAGTAGAATGTAAATAAGAAATTGCTTTTTTATTATCCTGAAACAGGAGGATAGATGCCTTTTTCCCACTACCTTTCTGTTAAATCCATTCCGGCATCTGGTTCAACAGCCCAGCTGTGATAGAAGAGAAGCATATGGTTAACTTGAAAGAGGCAGTTGGGATGTGATTATATGTGTTTGATATATATTTACTCCCCTCTCCCCCCATACGGAATAGCAGTAATGACATCTTGTATTTGTTTTTTATTTGTATTTTCCTCAAGTGCCTCCACAGACATGATCTCATCCAGCACAGGGCACTGATAGCCTGAGTGCTAGCTGGAAGCACATGATTTCCTCCCTTTTATAGATGCAGAAAGGAAGATAAAGGAGTGAAGAAATTCGCCCAATGTGAGTTGTTAGTGGTAAAGAGACCAGGCTTTGAGCTCAAGTCATCTGCTCCTCCTCCTCTTTCATAATCAACAGAGCTAGGTTATGTCAGGTTGATATTTTCATATTTAATGATCAGAAAAGAAAATCGGCAGAAGTAGTGTTGAAAAGTTTTCTGCATATTAACTTTTCTTGCAGGTGTCACCCTGTGGTCACTGGTGCCAATTCAATGCCAACAGGAAACCCCAGTTGAGGTGCAGTGAAGAAGGAAACTTAATTCAGTGCAGATAGCCCAGTTGTGATACAGCACGTTGAGGAACAGCGCAGCATCGTTACAGCTCAGTTATGAAGCAGCATGCATGGCTGTGGAAAGACGGTGAGGTGGCTCTTGGGCGAGTCCCCTCTCTGTCTAGACAGCTCTGCTCTGCTCTGTCTGCTCTGTGCCCTGCTCTGCTCTGCTCCTCCTCCTCATCTCTGCTCTGGGTCCAATGATATGTCGTTGGTAATTCATCTTTGGTGTTTCCACTACAGCCAAGGAAGTATAATCTCTAGTTTTTGGTGGAAAACAAAGTGCACCCTCTGAGCTAGAGGGGAGCTGACTTATACAGAGATGGTCCCTGATTGGTCCATCCTCATGCAGATGAGGACTCCAAAGCCTCACAGTTTGAATTGTCCAAAATGTAATGTCCTGATTGGTCAGAATGGAGCCACTCTAATTGGTGAAGCTGCTGATGGGGACATACCTGTGCAGCTGATTAGATGGGGAAACCTTCACTCTTACTGGTTGAAATAGAATTCCAGGAATTCCTTTATAAGGGCTGGCTCAGGTGGCAGGAACACAGTGCAGGCAGGCAGTTCAGGGCAGGCTTCTCCTTGAGAATTTTGCAGTGAGAGGCCCCTGTTTAGAAATGACTGCTAGGTTCTGCTTTTAAATTTGAGTTCAGTAAGCCACGAGTAGTCCTCCTTGATAGGTATCTTCCTTCTCAGGGTTCACACAGGTATACTTTTTAACTGTTAATTTCTCTAATCTTATTCGTCAGTTCTGGTTAAGAGTTCAGAGTGGTATGTCTCACTGGATTCATTTGGCTGAAAGAGCTGGGGACCTATTACATGATGTTCTGGGCCTGCTCTGGGCAGAGGTGAAGGATTTGTCACATTTCAGTTAGTCAGTCTGGGAATATTATTGACCTCAACTATTTTCCTGCTTCACAAACTAATAAGGTGACAACAATAAAATCTGAGTCCTTCTTAAATTGTATTCTTTACATTCTATTAAATCCTTTAAAAATGATTTTTTTTTTTCTATTCTAGAATTCTGGAGTCTTTGGATAAATGGCTCAGGAGAACGTAACTATCATTTTTAATTTCCAGGAATTTCTAAATTTTGAAAATTATAACCTCTGAAGTAGGCTATTGCAAGAAAACTATACCTGCATGTTTTTGAATTTCCTGGATGCTAACAGCAAAGACGAAGGCCGAGTGAGACTGAAAACGCAAGGGCAGAACAATTGGAGCACAACTAAGACACGTGCAGACAGCATGCAGGCTTCGATGGCAGGCTTCTCGTTACTTTTTTTTTTTTTGGCAGTCTGTTGATCTCTGAAATACTTGTATGTTATTGTTAAAAAAATTGTTTTTCAATTACAGTTGACATACAATATTAAATTAGTTTCAGGTATACAATATAGCGTTTAGATGCTTAGTAATTTACAAAGTCGTCGCCCCGATAAGTCTAGTACCCACCTGACACCATACAGAGCTATTGTAATATTACTGACTGTATTTCCTATGCTGCACTTCACATCCCTATGATTGTTTTTATAACTGCCAATTTGTACTTTCCCTTTTTCATGCATCTCCCCAACCCTCTTCCCATCTGGGAACCATCAGTTTGTTTTCTGTACCTGTGAGTTTGTTTCTGTTTGGTTTGTTCATTTTTTTTTTAGATTCCACATGTAAGTGAAATCATATGGTATTTGTCTTTATCTGACTTATTTCACTTAGCATATATCCTCTAGGTCCATCATATTATCGCAAATGGCAAGATTTTATTCTTTTTTGTTTTATGGCTGAGTAATACTCCATTATATATATGTTCCATCTTTTTTTTTATCCAGTTGTCTATTGATGGACACTTAGGTTGCTTCTATATCTTGGCTTTTGTAACTAATGCTGCAGTGAACATCAGGGTACATATGTCTTTTCTAATTAGTGTTTTGGATTTCTTTGGATAAATACCAGAAGTGGAATTGCTGGGTTATATGGTAGTCTTTGTTTCATCAGTCCTCATTCATCTCGATTCTTTCCGTTTGGTTCTTGAGTTATTACAGCCCTCTGCCACTGCTCCATTTGAAACCTGTTTTCTTGGCTTCTATTATGCAAGAAAATGGTATTCTGAGTCTCCGCTTGTCTTTCCCCTGTTATTGGCTACTCCACCACCATCACTCTTATCATCCACACATATTAGTGTTTTTCACTTTTGTTGCCTGATGGCCTTTGTGTGAATGCGTGGCTACTCTTCCATATTTGGGTATTTCTACTTATTTGTCTTGCTGTCTTCACAGACTCAATAGTTTAACAAACAAATCAACCTTAGAATATTGGTAGTACGGAAGGACCTTCAAGATCATTTGCTTCCTTGTCTCATTTTAGAATTGGTTAAACGGAGGCTCAGAGAGGGTGATGTGGTTTGTGCAATTTCACAGTTATCATTTGGTGAAATCAGCCTAGTAGCTAAGGTTCTGGATCCTCTGTACCGCTCAGAGCCTCTGTGTTGAATTCTCACACACAGGCTCTTCATGGTCTCCTGTACCATTTTTGTTTCCTCGACAAGGAACTTCAGAGTTGCTTGACCCTCACATGTCACCTCTTTTTCCACAAGCCAAATGTCAAATACCCATTCACAAAGACCTACCAATCCTTTCTATGTTTAAAAAATTTTATTTTTTAGTAATTAAAATTTACCAACAGTAAAATTCACTTTTTTAAACATATAGTTCTGAGTTTCAGCACAGGCAGCATATAGAACAATCCGTCACTCCTCAGATTCCCTGATGCTGCCTCTTTGCAGTCAAACCCTCCCCCATCCCAAACTGCTGGCAACGCTGATCTTTTCTCTGTTGCTATCGTTTTACCTTTTCTAGAATATCATATAGTGAGAGTATATAGACTGTACCCTTTTGAGATGGCTTCTTTCATTTTGCAATTGAAATTCGTCCATGTTGTCGTGTGTATCTATAATTTGTCCCTTTTTATCACTAACCAGTATTCTACTGTATGGATGCACCACAGTTTACTTACTCATTCTCCCATTGCATTCCCACAGTAATGTGATAGTCCTAGTTGCTCTACAGCTTTGTCAGCATTTGATATTGCCAATTTTTAAAATTTAGCCATACTGATAGGTATGAAGCGGTATCGCATATGATTTTAATATTCATTTTCCTAATGATTAATGATGTTAAATATCTTTTCATGTGTTTATTTGCCATTTCTCTGCCTGTTATGTATATCTGTATATCTTCTATTATGATGTTTTTATACCCATTATAATTATCATACCCTATTATTCCAGGTGATTATTGTGCATAAAATTTATATTAAATTGTTATCCACATATTCACAGTATATTCCAAGGGTCAAGGCACTGAGCTAGGAACTTTATATGTGTAATCTTATTTTATCCTTATAAAATTCTCAGGAGATAAGTAGTGTTTTCTATTTTTATAGAGGAGAAATAAGGATCCCATGTTTAACAGATATTTATTGAGTATCTATCATATGCTATGAGCTAGTTATTATACCCATTAACTAGTTCTGTGAGTTTGAGCAAGTCATTTAATCTGAGTCAATTTTCTTATCTGTTAAATAGGGACTATATCACAATATTTTCTCTCAGAGTTATCGAATGAGCGTTTTAAAGAAGAATGTAGGAAACATGTTTAGCAGAAGGTTTGGCCTGTGGTATTTTCTGAGAAACCGTTAGCAGTGACTTCTGTTCTCTTCCAACACCTCGTCCTGTACTGAGGTTTTTTCTATCTTCACTGACTACCTCCTCCTGGAAAATTGCCCCTTGTTGGATCTCCTACCCCATTCTGCATGAAATATGAGAACCAACACACAATTCAGCCTTTTTTAAAGGAATGCACTACTGTATTTCCTTTGTGTAGCCCACTAGCTTGCTGAATGTTTGCTTCATTTGGTCAAGAAAGATGGGATTAGACCAATTTTGCAAAGCAGACTTACAATGCTACAGTTACTACTGCTCCCTTATCCCTCCCTTAAATGCAAAGAAGACCAGCTACTGTGGAGATTGCTGGTAGCTAACCTGAGTGTTCTGTTTCTAAATTCATGTTATACTTTAAATACCTAATCTTAGGTATGGCAGATGGCGTCCTATGGAGGAACCTTATCTCTCATTGCAGTGGTGTATGTACTATTGCTGAAATTCTTTTTGTCATTTACTAGTCATTTAATCAAGTTTTTTTTTTTTATTGGCTAGATAATTTGGAATGATTTCCAGGAAACTGGAAATTCTATGAAGAGATGTTGCTATTTGAAACAAGTGCTAAGATTTTCTAAAGTCAGTGACAGAAAAGTTGGATAGGCCGGATGTCTTACTTGAGTCTGTTCCAGCTCCCATATTTATGTAAAGAATGTCTAACTTTTACCAATGTCATAAAGGGTTGATCTAGTTCGCAAAGTTATTGAGTAGGACAGAAAGAGGAAATTATAATATTAGTAAAAAAAAAAAAATCATGATCCAAAGGTGTCCTTTTACAAACTGTCAAATCATCTATCATAGAGTATGTGGAGCTTTGTATGTGAAAGCAAAGATAGTGTTAAAATTGGCTTCCTGCTTTTTCCTATTAGATAGCTAGAGCATATTTTCATTTCTTCAGTTGTTAGGCATATATCTGATGCCTACCGTGTGCCAGGCCTCTTTTTTGGGTTGTTCTCTTTAATCCTCACAGCAACCCTTTGAAATAAAAGATAGCCCCGTTGTATAAATGAAAACATTGCATGCAGAGGCCATTTGACCTGTCCAGTGTAACCCCATAAGGAAGTGGTGTCAAGCCCTGGTTTTCTGACTGTGCCTGCTGCTCTTACTGGCACCCACTTTGCCTCAGTCTGCCTGCCATGGAGGTGAGGCAGCTGCTGCCCACTGCCCACCAAGAACACCAGCACATGTTCTCCCAATATGGCACCTGCTTTCTTTGTGGGAGCTTTTCTAGGACCTAAGGTCAGACTTGCCTACCACAGATCTTGGGATTAGGGAATTTGATTTTGTCCAGAGGCCCATTGTAGAAAGAGCATGCACTTTGAAATCAGAGACAAAGTCCGAGTGATATCTCCACAGTTTTATTTTATTGCCTACGTGATTCTGGTCAAGTTACTTCAATTATAAATTTCTTTAGTTATACAATGGGAATAATACATGCCTGGTAGAGATATGGAGAGGATTAGAAATAATGCAGTAAAGCACTTAGCAAGTGCTTGGCACACTGTAGATGCTTAGTTACCGGTAGCCACTCTTATTGTCACTTTTGCAGGGCCTTCTGGCTGGTCTTGTGCAGGATGAAGAAGCTATCTGCGTAGTGACTAAGAATATGGATTCTGGAGTAAACCGCTTATCAGCTATGTGATTGTGAACAACTTAATTACTTTCTGTGCCTCAGTTTCCTCCATCTGTAAAAAGGGTGTACTAATAGTTCCTACCTTATAGGGATAAAAGATTGTAAAGAGACAAGGTTGAAAGGACTCATTTTGGTCATCTAGTGGCATTGTTTTTTTCAGTGACATGATATGAGCCTCCTTGAAATTTACAGAAATATTTCTTCTCTTCTCAAATTGAAAGAATTTCTCATTTTTTGAATCTAATTCCAACAGAAATGTTTGATATTATGTTTTTACTCGAAATACAGATAAATTATAAAATTACTCTTGCCACTTAAGAAATTGAATTAACTAAATCTAAAAAGAACATGTAAGTATTTTTTGTAGAATTACTACACATGAAATTAGGTATAGTAAATAACAATCTTACCCTATAGGTGAAAATATAAAAAAAAAACTCAGCGCTCTGTTAAAAAAAAATAAAAAGACTTAAAATATGATTTCATTGAAATGATTTGACTCTTGGGCTTTAATCTTGAATTTGGCTGGGTTGAAAGTGAGTTAATTTTTTTTCCCACTTGAGGTGACAGCGATAAGAGGGGACCGTGGATATGAGTCTACCAGGAGGAAAATACTCTGTGAATTTAACATCGGTCTAGAAATCCAATTTGACTTATCCCTGTGGGCAGTGTGTGGTGCTGGCTGGGTCTGTATCGTGATTCTGAAGTCCGTACTGATGTCCTGTGACTAATATGTTCCAGCTGTCTGGGTCACTGCTTTCGAGTACTATTTATTTGCAGTAGTGATGCTGCAAATAGGAAAAGCTTTCCCTTTTGTTGGTTGAAAGCTTTGCTGGTAATTAGCAAAACAAGCATGCCCCTTATTTGGAGAGAGACTGGAAAAGTGGCTTAAGAGTCAGTTGCGCACAACCGCTTTTGAAAACAGTTTGGCATTCCTTAGGAGAGCTGAACACGTGCAAACCCCAGCCCAGCTCTCTTCTCCTAGGTGCGTGCCGGGTCCTCCAGGGTAGGAGCGCTAGAATATAAATGACAGCATTATGCGTAGTAGCAAAAACTGAAAAATTCTCAGATGATCCTCAACAGTAGAATAGAGCAGTAAATTGTGGATGTGTTCATGTAATGAAAACTATATAGTGGTGAGAAATCTGTTACAGCCGCATGAGTCAACAGGGGTGAATCTCTGATTCTTAACAGGCAAAGTCTGAAAAGAATACATATAGTCTGGTTTTGTTTATATTAGTCTTAAAACCAGGCAAAGTGCAGCAACATATTGAGAATACAGACGTGGTAAAACCATAAAGAGGAGCAAAGGAGTAATTAACTTAGACGTCATTCTGGTGGTTATCTGTGTGTGGAGGAGGAGGGGGAGAATGGAGGAAGAGAGGTAATCAGGAAGCGGCACCAGGTCTCCAAAAAAAAAGAAAAAAAAAAAAAAGAAAAAACCTAGCACTGTCAATTAGGTATTAGGCACATGGGATTTACTTTATAATTCTCTAATCTGGTGTTATTATATATACGGTCGACACTGTGTAACAAGTTATCCCAAATTTTAGCAGCTTGAAATACTAATAAACATTAATGATCTCACACAGTGTCTGTGTGGGTCAGGAATTCAGGAGCAGCTTAGCTGGTGGTTTTAACTTGGGGTCTCATGGTATTGCAGTCAAGATATCAGCCGAAGCAGCCATCACCTGAAGGCTGGACCAAGCTGGATGTTCTACTCCTAAGAAGACTTACTCCCTTGGCTGTTCGGGAGGCCTCAGTCCCTTGCCGCTTGACCTGTCTTTAGAGCACTTGAAGGTCCTCATGACATGGCAGCCAACTTCCTTCCCAAAGCAGAGTGAGAACAGAGCTGCTCTTTGACCTAGACTTTGAAGTCGCATTCCAGCATCTCCCCAATATTGTACTGGTTATACGCACCAGCCCTATTCAGTGTTAGGAACCCCTAATAATAGGGGACAACACAAGAGCATCAGTATCAGAGGCAGGGATCATTGTGGCCATCTTGGAGGCTGGCTGCCCTGATTGTGCACTTTTTAATATATTTTTCACAAAAAGTTTTAGACAAACTAAATTGGTAAGCTTATTTTTCTTGAGTAATGATTCAGACATTCATTTCAATAGGTGCTGAATATGTTACCACTCAGCATGGGGTTGAAGAAAAGCCAGTGGTGTAAACTGAGTGACTGAGTGGTGTGAGCCTGCCTGATGGGAGTGTGCGGGGGGTGCTGAAGCAGGTGGGAAGGGTAGTGAAGAGAGGAATTCAGTAATATACCAGAATGTGTGGTGTAGAGATGAGATTATGTGTGCCTGGACTTTAGTCTACCCAACCCAGATCTGGCGGAAATCTGGGATTTCTGATTTTGAAGAGAATTCTCCAGACCAAGGGCCATCGGTAGCTTTCTGGGCTCACTGTGATATAAAACTCCTACCAACTTCACGCATTCTCCCAAGCCATCTTGAATGAACAAGGAGAGAGTCCACCCCTTGCTCCCTTCCCCCACTTGTAAGGGTGTAGTTGGAAATGAGTAGGCAAGTAAGGATAGGAGTTTCATCTTAAAAATTCATGCAGTGATTGCATTCTACTCCATAATACATATTTGTTTTATTATTAACAGCTTTTAAATTACTGATTAGCTTGTCCTCACCAAAATCTTTGAGTAAAACTGATGTCTCCAAAGGTACATCATGTTTTTTCCTTGGTTTTGTGTAGCACTTAGCATAACTTCCTGGTTAGTGTTCCTGGGTTCTCAGTGCTCCGGTTTATGAGGCATTGAGTGATATCCTGTCTCCTTTGTGGATTGCAGTGTCCTTTGAACAGGTGTTCCAGCCCCCAGGTGAAGAGGCAAGTTAGAGAGGTTCTCTGGATTTTTAATCAAGCTAATGATGGAGGAGACAGGACTGAAAGCCAGGTGCAGGGGGTCCCTAACTAGCTTTCCTTAGGCTTTTCTATGCCAGCACCTTCATAGGTATAGACATTGATACCTCTAAACCTCTGTGCTTGCAGAATTTTGGTGACTGGCAGATGAGGGGTCAACTTAGGCCATCGTATAGGGACACTACTTTCTCCCTAACTATAATTTTAATTTTTTAATGCTCCTTCCTTCTTTATCAATGGAGCAGTATCTGTGCCATTATATTCTAATGTATTTTCCATTTTATAAAAATGAATGGAAAATCTTCAACAGCAAATGATAATTGTCTTTTGTTGTGCAAAGATAAGAATCATCACTGGTGCCATGTGATGCTGGTTTTCCTTCCCTTAGCTAACAGTGTGTCTCTGTTAGAGAATAAGAAGGGAGAAAAATGAAATACACACATAAGCACACACACATGAAATGTCAAAAATACATTAAGGTTTATAGTGTTTAGAAAGGTGTAATTACTAGTAGTAATTATAGTTATTGGTAATCATAATTGCAGTATTAATGGTACTATTAAGAACAGTGATATATACTCTCAGGCAACACACTGTGGCATGCCCCTGCTCCCTCAATGGCAAGTGAGTGTGTTATTTGGCTCTTTTGCTTTGAGGTTGGTTTTTAGGAGACCATCATTTTGGGGGCTAGGGAGAGTGGAGATGACCTGTATGGTGAGACAAGGCCTTGAGCTTGGGGTCAGGAGACCTAAGTTGAAGTTTTGTCTCTGGTGTTTATTGGTTGAATGTCCTTGTCATACATCATCTCTGACACTTAGCTGCCTCCTTTGGAAGATGGAAACAGTAACCTTGGCTACCTCACAGGGCCATGAGGGGGATCAAATGGAATAAACAATGTCAAAATGTAAGGCGTGGTGGAGGCAGCAGGAATGTGATGATGGCACCAGGGTGCCCCATAGTATGTTCCGTAGTTGAGTATAGCGTAGATTGACTCTGGGAAGATCCGCAATTCTGGCGTGGTTCTGAGCGTGGACGTGGATGCCTTCTAGTTGTGGTCTCAGGAATCCAAAGTCAGAATGAAGCTCAGGTCTTTGAGTAGAAGTTTGAGTTAAGTCACTGCTCTGAAATTAATGTGAATTTAAAGAAACTGAGGAATTCCTTTGTTCCACAAGTTTCCAGCATGAATGAGGTTAAGTTTTCCCCACATTCAATAAGTAATAGGATTTCCCCCCTCTTTTTACTCTTTTCCTTGCTTAAAAAGCAAATAGTAAAGCAGTATTTTAATCTAGAGGCTTGCCAAATGCTTGAGAGCATTTTCTCAAGTGAAATAGCATTAACGTAATAAAAATCTTTGGTGATGACACGCTGTTTTGCTTAATCTTGCAGGGTGAGGACAGCATGAATGATCCCTGAATGCGCCTTTGGGCAGACTTAGCCATTCGTTTTTGATTAGAAGAAAGAAGACAGTCATCCACTTGAAAGGTGAGTAAAGATTTCTATGCAACTTTTTGTTATAAAATTTTTCAAATATATTAAAGAGTTAAAAGAATGTATAGTGAATCCTGTGCGCCACTACCTACATTTAATAGTTGTTGGCATTTTGCCACCGTGTGTGTGTGTGTGTGTGTGTGTGAGTGTGTGTTTGTAGGTGTGTATATTTTTCTGCTGAAACATGTGCAAATTAGTTGCAGACATCATGGCATTTTATCCTAAATTCTTGGGGATGTAGCTCCTAAAAATAAGGATATTTTTCCCCAAGAGGCATTTTAGAACATTCATAAACTATGCGATATAGAATCATTTAATTAAACACAGTTAAATTTACTACTAAAGGTGTAATTTTGCATTTGTGCTCCCTTCATTGCTGATATGAAGTCAGATTTTACAAGACATCTTTAAGCGACGGTTTGTTTAATGGACAGACATGCAGTACGAATTTGTTTGATATGAGAAACATCTGAATATAAAAGATTGGAATTTGCACCATGGGCCCTGTATAAGAGAGGATTACTGTGCTTTCTTCATTCTATATAATCTGTCCATCTGCCCCACTGTGGCTGATGTTTATTGTTAGGTCAGTAGATCAGAATTACCACCCTTGCCTTCTTCCCAGACAGTATTCACAAGTAGACTAGTCTCTGTGATCTAATGTGATCAAAGGTCTTAATTGATTTTTTAAAATCTGAATTTATTACGAGAATGTGTAAAGAATATGAGTGGTAATGTCAAATTGAGATTACTATATTAAAGTCAACATTCAAAATGATGCTCAGCCCATAATTTGACTACCTGAATTGAAACTTTACATAAAATCTTAAAGATGTGTTCAGATATGATTGTAATTGTAGGTTATTATACATTATGACCAATTACACAGTCAGTTAGTACAACTCTGCAGTTCTTGAAGGATGGTTGCCAAATGTTCCACATTCTAATCTCAGTTACATTTTATTTATGGTACCTTCCTCAAGTGGTCCCTGAGTAGCTAAGCATTTTTTCATAGATGTTTATAAACTAGACTTGCCTGTTTAGAGTATTATTTAAAAAGAAGTCTATTAAAGTGAGCCATTTAGGGCAGTAGAGACTTCTTATATTGTTTCTGATCTAGAACAAAAATTTTGTGATTGCAGTAAAGTTTCTTCAAAAGATACTGACATTCTGAAGGAGCTGTGACTGGAATTATAGGATCTCAGAATGATCTAGTTTGTTTTTTTGTGCTTTGGCCTCTGTCTGCTTATATTTTGAAAAGATGAGGAGTGAGTGGGCTTCAGGCTTGAAGGATGGTTGAAGGGAAAGCTTATAGGGCCCTGCATGGGGCCGTCAACTGGCTCTCTGGCCCTGGGTCACTTACACATGGGGTAATGATTTTCTATTGAAATAGAACATACATACAAAAAATAGACATGTTAAGTATACAGCTCAGTATGATTTTCCAAACAGCTCACCCATGTAACCAACGCCCAGACCAAGGAACAGAACATGACCACACAGCCTCATCTCATGCTTCCTTCTAGACACTAGACACTTCCCTGCTCCATGGGTAACTACTCTATTGACTTCTAGCAGCATAAATTCATTTTGCTTCTGTGTGTGTGTGTGTGTGTGTGTGTGTGTGTGTGTTGTGTGTGTGTGTATAATATATAATGCAGATTGTACTCCTTTGTGTCTGGGTTTTCTCATTCAGCAGTGTAATAGAGAGATTTCTCCATATCGTTGCATATAGTTAGAGATTGTTCATTTTCATTGATATCTAACATACTATCGCATGAGAATACACTAGTTTATTCATTCTGTTAGATGCAGGTAATTTTTTTGTGTTCACCCACCCAGAGGACCCTCTGGCAGAGATGAAGATTAAACAAGGTTTTATCCTCGTTGTGGTTTCAGTGGAGGTAGCTCCGGGTTGTTCAACCTCTGCCCAGCTTCTGCTGTGAAATGAAGGAGGAATCCAGGCAGCAGAGAGAAGATTGAAACACAGTTGGGAGATGTGTGTGTGGTTTTTCAGTCCTGTAATGATTCCTGCTGCTTTTCCTGTGACTCACCATGTCCCTGCCACCACATATTTTCTCCATTCTCTTCTTTGCCATTATTACTCTTTCATAACCCCTTCAAGAACGCCATGCAGAATATATCAAATGATAGGCAATCAGTGAATGTTTAAAGTTTTTTAGGTGTGGACATTTGGTGTTAGATGAAGGGCAAAGAATTGACAATTACAGGCTTGCTCTTGAACAGCCTGTGTTGTGCTTATGGATTCACAGGTGTGGATGTGGGCCATATCCTTGGAAACCAGTTTTACTATAGAATTCAGGAAGTAAATTCAAAGGCCTGCATGGGCCAGGCTTGTAACATGAGGATATTAGCTGAGAGCTGCTCAGTAAGGAGTGACGGGCACTATGGGGATGAGTATATATGCCCCGCCCAATTTTTGATCCAACAAAACATGTCTGGCTGAATTTAGCAAGTTCATCAATTTCCAACCTTTAGGGAATAGAGTGTTCATTGTAAGAAGTGGTTTCTGTGGGATTTGGATGATTTTATGTTTTTTTTTTTTAATGGAGGTTTTTATGGATTATTGATGTTTTCACAAATAAAGTTTTATTCAAACACAATCATGCTCATTTGTTTATGTATTGTCTATGTCTGCTTTTGTGTTATAACAGCAGAGTTGTTTAGTTGTGAAAGACACTAGGGTTGAGTAGTGACCATATGTGACCACATGACCCATGATACTTAAAATATTTACCATTTGGCCCTTTACAAAAAACTTGCCAACTCCTGCTTTACTTCATAAAAGCAAGGACATAGTAATGGTAACCTCTATAGTCATGAAGTAGTCTGAGCCTATTAATTTTAGTATTAATATCTTTATTCATTTATTCAGCAATTATTTACAGAGTGCTTATTATATGTCAGGCATAGAATGGTGATAGGCAGATACGGTTCTTTCCCTAGAGGAATTTATAAGTGGCTCCTGTGAACTTAAAATTCCATTCTAGGATTGTGCTTTCTATGAACCAAAATGAAAGTGTAATATGGAAATAGAATTACCAAATTTTCAATTTTAAAGTAATATACTGGCTATATTTATTAATTTTACAAATATGATTAACACTTATATAATCAGTGGTTACTGTAGTTATAAGGAGTATGTAGAATGGCACACATAGAGATGACTTTGTGTTTAAAGGCCCTAAGTATTTAACATGTGGTTAACACCAGACTAGAAGGTAGCGTGTCTGGGTAGGGCTGTGAGCTGTGAAGTGCTTACTAAAGCAAGCCAAGCAGACCCCCAATCTTAGGCTTCTTTAATAATAAATAATAAACCTCAACAGAAAATATAGTATACAAGGTAATAAAATTTTGAATGTAGTAAAGCAAATGAATCTTTGTTGGTATGTTTATCTGTTTGCTAGCTTGAGGTCAGAAAAGTTTGTTTTCTCTTAATAAGAGGATATCAAGGGCATCATAATAAAAAGAACTGGTTTTTAATGTCATTTTAACTCAGCATTTTCATATATGCTCATATATATTTTATGGGTGGACACTCAGGCTGTATGAGTGACTGCCCTTTCACCCCCCCAGGTTGTCTTCTGACATAAAAAGGATACATAGTCACCTAAGCTCAGTAAACCATCATGCCTTCTTCCAGCCTGAGAGGTCTTTTAGGAAGTGACACTGGACATTTGTCCAGGTGTTACAGTAACAGTTATTTAGCTGTGTGTAATAATTTGAAGATGTGAAAATGCCTGAAGTCCTGGCAATGTTTACACATTGTTTTAAGAGCCATCTGACATCACATGGAATTCTGCTTGCCACGTTTTGAGGCAGTGCAACATTGCTTTTCTCTGAAATCTGAGACTCTGGTGAGGGTCTGTCTGAAGGAACTACAGAGAGAGGAATGTCAACTGGTGCAATGAATAGTTTAATGAAGTTTAATGCATGTGGTCAAAACACCATAATAGTTTTTTTTCCCCCCAAATTAATAAAGTTAAGATTTAGTTTCTCTTTATGAGAAATGAGATATATCCATTCATACTTTCTGCTTATGTTTCAAATGTTTTTAAAAAATTCAATTCTGTTCTTCATTTTAGCAATTTTTTACAGTGGTTTGTATTTATGAGTAAATGAAAAAATGAGAATTGAGAGGACAGAGAAAATATCCGTTTTTTTTTTTTTTTTTCCTTACAAAGCTGGAAACTTCAGGCTTAATTGCTTTGGTTAAAAATAAAGTTTTCTGAAACAAATTTGATGATAGGGCAAATCACTTATCTGTGGCATTAGGAAAAGTGGATCTTCTGTTCTACGTAATGTGGAGTTCTTTTGTCAAGAACTCCAGCTTCAGGAGTGTTTGTCAAGCCTAGCTAATTAAAATTTACTTTCCCAGTCTCTCAAGTTTTATTTCAGAGAGGGGAAAGTACTGAAGTACAGATGAATATAGCTTGATAGAACAAAATATGTTTTAGAAAGAGTATTAGAATGATTCTGTTGGTTGAAAGCGACAGAAAACCCAATTTCAAACCATCTTAAATGAAAAAGTGGCTTAGGTAATTGAAAGTTTAGAGATAGAGTTGATTTCAGGAAGGGCTTGATTGGGGATCCAAATAATGTCATGAGGACCAATCTTGGCTGACTGTTCTTGGGCTACAACCCTTCAAGCTCACATCATTATAGGGATCATCTATGATACTGCACAAACAACATTCTTGGTCTTTTGCCTAGCATTGGACCAGTCACTGTGGCCAGGACATTGGCCTGTGCTAATTGGAGTGCCCATCTCATGTTACTTCACCCTTAGAGTCTGAGGTCAGCGCATCTTTAGTTGAAGATAACCGTTGATTGATTACAGTGGGGAATGGTTCCCTTCAGAAATAAATTAGGGCAGTTACCTAGAAGTCAGTGGGTGCTGAGAGAGAAACAACAACAACAATAACAATAATAATAATAATAAATGTATCTTTATGGTTTGCAGAGCCTTTTCAGGTATAGTCTCTTGTTTGACCTGAAAGAAGCATCAGGGAGGCAGAATAAAGAAGTGATTAAGAACATGGATCTTGGGGCCAGACTGCATGGATTCAATTAGTAGCCACATACGATTTTGACAAATCATTTAACATCTCTTCACTCTTCTCTGAACTGTGCAAAGGGGATAAAAGGTATCTACCTTACAGGGTTCTGGAAGGATTAAATTACCGGATATTTATAGGGCACTTAGGGCCTGATGCATGCTGGTCTCTCTATCCCTTGTTGTTAATCTTTATTAAACAGCCCTGCCAACAGAGCGTCCTCTTCATTTCACAGGCGAAGTTCAGAGTCACATGGCCTGTAAGGGTGGAGCCAAAACAGTTGGGTCTCCTGACCTCTTCCCTGACCCCACACTTGTGTTTTTATAATGATCGTGGGGTGTTTGGATTAATACTGAATTGAAGAAGCAGAGAGGAAAAAATTCCCACAAGGTAGGCCTGCCGTATTGAAGTACCTGCATCACATCTCTTACTTGCAAGTGGATTTTTAGCTTCCCATATACAGAGTTTTCCCAGGCATATTTAGGTGACATTACTGTGGAATTCATATTGGCATTGTGCCACCCTGTTGGGCACATGCTTGGGACCATCAGCCATATCCAGATTGGCACTCACTCGGGAAATGTTTGCTGCTTATTTAATCAGGTCCAGTCTTCTGAGCTTTAGAGGAATCTAGGATTTTTGTGGTCGGGAGGTGGTTTGAACTTATCAGCCTGATGTGAGGATGTAGTTTCTGGCAGAGAGACTTGGACCCCAAGAATGCTGCTTCCAAGGCCTCAAGCCAGTTCTGTCTAGAAATAGGCACAATTTTCCTCATTAAGTATTATTTTCCCACAATGTTAAGAATGTTCTGTGGGGGAAATTATTCAAATGACTTACCGAAGAAGGCTTGCCCTAGGGATTCAGACTTCAGTATGACCCAGACATCTAAGGAGGGTCTTGTTGTTTTCTGAAGACAAAGACAGTGATTTCTTTACTTACTGTGGACTCAAGACACTGGAAACTTACAGTATCACTGTGGGTAATTTGTGATTCGCCCCCAAAATATGCAGCTATGCACGAAAAGAAAAATTTAATAGAAACCACAATTTTGGCTCTCCCTGTAGTGATTTTGAGGAAAATGGTGCTATTCAGTATTCCCAAAGCTTGCTTCATCTCCAGACCCACCCACTTCACTGCATGAAACACTCTGCCCGGCAGCAGCATATCCTCCCCCACTGCCACTGTGCCTGGCATGTGGGAGGCGCTCAGATATTTCTTGAATGAAAAAACCAGTCCGAACTGTGCCTTTGTCTTCATTTTCAATTTCTTTCCACAAGAAATTGTTCACCACATAGATGTCTTCAGGAATTTCAGCTCTGAGTCTTACATTACCTTCTGTGTCTGAACACACCACATTATACTGTTTCTTTAGATGAAGGTGATGTTTTGAGTATTGATTCCAACACCTGGTTTTACAATGGCATTTATATTCTGAATAACAACACCTAATCAGAGAATAAAGGGATTAGCTACTAATCCTGTAGAAACGACCCTTGGTTTGCAAAATGCTTGTGGGAATCATAATAGGTTCTTAGATTTAATCCCACTTACTTTATTTTTAGCTCCTTGGGAGCTTTTTGCCTTCCCAAGTAGTCTAGGATTGAATATTAATAGTTTCTTAATTGTCTTTAACTTGACCCCATTTTATAGCTGGAAAAACAGGGCCAATCTTATTTCCCGTAATATCAGCAACAAAAGTAATAAATAACATTATCACTATGTGAAAAGCACTACCCTGAGTTCTTTCTTTGATTATCCTGTTTAATATTCTCAACAACTCTATGACTATTATTTTATGGATAATGAAACTGAGGCACAGGCCAGATGTGGCTGAGTGGCCACAGGCCTGCTCATAGCACTCATATACTGTACTATCAATTGGCCAGTGTCCTGGCCAGGGACTCAAACTGCCTCTATATTGGAATCATCCTGAGGGCCTTAAAAACGTACTCCATGTCCAGGTATAAGACCTCCCCCTGCCGCCTCATCTTGCATTTGTTTACTTGGTCTAGGGTTTCAGGTGAAGGTACTGGCATTTAGGACTGAGAACCTTTGGACGGGAGCAGTGGTTCTTGAAATTTGTCCCTTGGAGCAGTGGTATCAGCATCACTTGGTTACTTGTTAGAAGCAGAAATTCTTCGGTCCTATCCAAACCTACTGAACTGAATGAAACTGTGCAGGTGAGGTCTAGTAATCAGTGTTTTAATAAGCACCTCCAGCCCCAGGTGATTCTTCGTTTGAATTGTAAAAAAATGCATAACATTAAATTTATCACCTTTGCCATTTTTGAGTTTACAGTTAGGTAACGTTAAGTGTGTTTACACTGTTATAAAACAGATCCCTAGAACTTTCTATCTCCAACTCTCCCTTCTCTCCTTACCCCAACCCCTGGTAGGCACCAGTCTCTTTTGTGCTTCTATGAATTTGACTACTTTAGAAACCTCATGTAAGTGGAATTCTGGGTGATTCTTATGCACACTGCTTTTGAGAACTGATGAACTCTGAAATTTGATTGGGCTCATCTCCTACTAGACTCCCACCCGCATTCTCAGTATCAACCATATTGTAAATCTCAAACACACCTTGTGCATGCCACACCCTTTGTCTTCCTGCCTCTGCCACTTTGTTGTTTTCTGTCACTTTAATCGAGTTACTTAATTTCCCTTAGGTGGTTCCCTCATCTGGTATAAAGGGAGTAACCTAACTTTGCAGTGTGGTAAAAGTGAATGAGTAGACACATATCAAAGTATTTTGCAAATTGTCAAGTAGTATACTAATGAAATACTAAGTGTGGATTCTCTTTTTTTTTTGTTTTAGTTTTTATTCAAGTTATATAAGCTTGATTTCTAAAGGGTTATGTAGTTCCACAAGGCCTCTTGTCTCCTTTATGCTGTTCTTCCCTCTCCCCAATTTCTTATTTGGTGTTTGTCTTGTACTGTGTAAACCTGATTCACAGATATGCTATATAGTATCACTTGGTTAATTTTCCTTCATACAGATTTGTTTTTTTGGATTTAATAATTGTCTTGTTTTTAAATTTTGTGCACTAATCACTAATTTAGCTACAAACAGCATTCCATGTGAATCTCCTCCCAATATTTTAAGACATTTAGGTATTTTATCCATTTTATCTTCTTGACAAAATCTCTGCCTGGAGTCTTATGTCCTGCCCCTATCTAGACTACTTCTACTCTGTGGGCCTGCTGTGCACTGCATCTTCAGACGGGCTCTTCCTTTAGCACCATTCTGGGGGATTTCTTTTATCCTGCTTCTGTATTGGCTTCCCTGTTTTCCTCATTCCATGTTTTATTGTTTCTTGGTTTACTCCCTCATTTTAGCAGACCACATCTTTTGGAACCTTCTTAACAAATTACACGGGAGGTATGACTTTTGAATTATTTTATATCTGAGACTCTCACATTCACATATGATTCATAGTCTGCTTGGATATAGAATTCCTGATTGGAAATCTCTGCACCTCAGAATAGTGAAGGCTGTGCTCCTTGCCTTCTGGCTTCTAATGTTGTTGGTGAGAAGCTAAGACCTTCTGATTTCCAGTCCTTTGTAGGTGACTGATTTTTTTATTTTATTTTTTCTCTTAGACTCTTAGGTCTTCTCTTTATCTTGAGTGTTCTGAATGAAATGCCATGATATTATTCCTTGGTGGGGAGGGTTTGTTTTCATTTATTTTGCTGAGATCTAAATGGTCACTTATAGGCTGGAAACTCATGTCTTTCATTTTTAGAAATTTTCTTTAAGTGTATCGTTGTTGATTTGCCCCCTTCGTTTTGTTTTTTTCCTTCTGAAATTCCTATTAGACGTTGACTTACTTGTCCCATGACTGTCTTTTTTCCTGTTTTTCACCTCTGTTTTTAAGCTGTTAGAATATTTTCTTTACTTTCTAATCCTTCTGTTAAAATTCCATGTTTGTTATCATGTTTTTATTTTCTGTTAACTTAGATTTTGAGTCTCTGAATGCTTCTATTTTATAGAATCTTGTTATTTCATAACAATATTTTCTCTTAGCTCTCTGAAGAGATTGATGATATTTTTTGAAGCTTTTGCTTTTTTCCTACATAATTTTTGTTAAGTTGCTTTTTTCCCCACTGTTGCTTTCATGTTAGATTCTTTATGTGTCTGATGATCCTTGAATGTCTGTTCATGTTTAAGAGTGGGACTTCGCAAATTGGAAGAAATGGCTTTTTTCTTTTCTTTTTTTGGCTCTGCTAAGTCAGTTGCCATCATCTATTTAATTTCCAATTTTAAAAAGTTTAAAATTTTAATCTCTCCTATTACATTTGTCCTTGTGGATTTATGCCATTAAAAAGCAGTGGTTGTTGTTATGGTAGAGTTTTAGATGGGAGAGAAACTAAATATGTGTGTTTATCCTCTGTCAAACTGGAAGTCAATACAGAAGTCTTAAAAAATAAATTCAGGGCAGGATTTGTAGCACTGGTATTTGGTCAGACACATACCTGCAGTGGTGAGCCTTAGCTGGCATCCTTTTTTATTTTTAAGGCATGATATATATTTAGATTGTCTCAGCAGATAACTTGGCTTTCGTGTTAACTCTGCAGCAGCTGCCTCTTTTTCTTTGTTAAACACTTTCATTTCAGCTATAAAATACCAATAAATTTGTAAATAATTGGTCTTTGAGATAAAAATAAGAATCCTTAAAAAAAGATCCCTATTGATGTTTCTAAAAGGAATTTTCTGAAGGTAAGCATATAATCCCTAGATTAAAATGCAGCTGACACATTAAGCCTTCTTACATGAAAAGCTGAATAATAGGCTTTAATACCATTTGTCCTTGACCACCCACAAAGGGCATTCTGCAGGCCAGAGAGATTGGACAGAAATACAGCATAGGGAGTTAGGCTGTATTTGTGATTTTGATCCCTTGTAAATGGTTCAACAAAGCATTCAAGCTCAGATTGTCAGAGAGTAGGTAAAAAACTATTATAAAAAATAACCTTAATTCTGCTAGCAAGTCTATGCAAAAATTAAGCAGTTTTTAGGAGGGCAGTGTGGTACTTTTATTATAGGCCGACTGACCTTGGATCTTTTTCATGGTGTGCTTCTTGTGGTGGTAAATTCAGTTGCTTTCTGTGCTCTCTGAATGCTCTACATGTCCTCTGTCAAATATCCATGCTTCCTTCCTGCTTACTGGAGCACAGCCTCTCAGAGGAATGCCTTGGTCTTTGCCTGATAACTGAGATGATGGTTCTTGGCCTTGGTGGTGATTAGATAACAGAAGTTCTCTTCAGAAGATTTGTAGCTCTGTGCATTAGCAGCTCTTCGATAGCTGTAACTTCAGCACTTGGGGAAGGAAAGGAAGACCTCTTTGCTTCTTTACTGATGATTGCTGTGGAAGCTTGCCAGAGGTACTTCCTTTCGTGCAGGGCTGTGTGCAAAACCGAGAAATTGCTTTCTACTTAAAAGCACTGACCTGTTATTACTCTGTAAACCTTTGAGGAAATCAGATTCAGGGTTTCCTAAGTTTAAGAAGTCACATACTCTTATTATTTAAGCCACTGATGTTCTAGGGGTAAATTTAGTTATCGTCTTGAGGTTGAATTAAAATTAATAGGAAGGACAAGAGTCTGGTTGTTGAGTTTTCTTAAAAATAAATATAAATAAATTATGAATTCTCATAAATTAGGAAGGATTCCCTTTTGTTCAATTAGCAACCTCCTCTCTTTTTCTATATTTCATGTCCCTTCCCTGTGCCTTCCGAGTCTGTCTCCATATGTATGGTAGTGAAGTGAAATGTCGGGGTTATGTTTGTTACTTAGTAGACAGAGACCAGAGTTTTTTGTGCTAAGTAAGAGGAAACCCTGCAAATGATGACAGGTTCAACACCCAGCCTGGAGCTTCCTGAGTTTTGTCATCCTCGTTGATTATCAGAGTTGCTGCCTGGGCCACACTTCCGCTTTTAAGGCTCTAGCCCAACCATGACTAGGATGTTGCCTTGGTTACCCTTAGCTTAACTGAAGTCACCTGAGTCTTTTGAAAGACTTTGCTAAATTCTGAGAGTCAGCAAAGGAAAGCAAACCTTTTTTTAAAAAAATTAATTAATCAGTTAATTTAAAGGAGAACTACAACTATCTGTTTCTGATCTTGCTAGAGCTACTTCACTCCCAGGGTTTACGGCCTCAGCTCTGTGCAGTATTTACAGATTACTGGATGAAGAGTTAAGGAAGAACCAGATATTTATAGTTTCCAAGTGATTTAGATTATATTGCCAGCAGGGCAATGATTATTTGAAATTCTGTTGCCAACATTGTGTTGGCATTAGTACATGGTAATTATAATTTGTATTCTTTAACAAACTTCTCTTGGCAGAAGTTTATCACATATCACAGGTAATGGGTGATGGTATCAAAAATGCTCTCTAGGCTAGTGAAGGGTTAAGTTTATGAGATAGATGACCTTGTGATTCAAAAGATGTATGATACAGAGTGTAACTTTGTCATCTATAATTTGAGACTGTCATGAATAGGCTCCTCATCTAGTTGAGAATTTTAACTACCCAGTTTCTCCATGGAAAAAACTGTTCTTCAGATAGCGTGTGAATGAAATATTCTATCCATTGTGGGACTCCCCATGTTCTTGGAGGGGGATGAGAAGAAAGGGTGGCATTTATGGAATTTGGCTATTTGGCAGAAAGGGGTGTGTTCCTCTAGCTGCAGCTGTGGTGTCTGCTGGGAGGATAGTGGGGACAAGGGTGACTCTTAAGAGGCTCTAAGTAAGATGAGTGTATAGTATGTGGTGAGGAGTTTCAGAGATTGCTGGCTTTTCATGTCAGACCCCAGTGTCTGATGCCTTTTGTGGAGACTAGTTATATCATCTTGAGAAATTTACTCTTGGGTCCGTAATGAGGATGAACTGGCCATCTTTCTGTCTAAAGAAGTTGGGTATCACCTACAGGATGAGCTGCTTTTGCATATCCATCACCCACCTCCTTGTGGGGCATGTCAGAAGCTGGGGCTGAGGAGAGTGTTAGGCGGTTGAGGGGGCTGCCATCTCCCTCTTGGCTTTGGTTAGGAAAGCGTCTGGGGGTCCCTCCCTTTTGAACATGTCAAGTGTGATACAGGAAGGAAAAGAAGAGACGAGACTTGATGACTTTAAGGGTGGTGCTCTAACGAAGACTGTTTAAACAAGATGTGGAATGTGGCTGGGGTCCTAGGAGCAAAATAGCTCTGGGAAGATCAGAAGCATGAATGGTTGTATTTCTCTGCTTTATGTATTTTCCTTAGATTCCCTGTAGGACGAGAAGAGCCCTTCAGAAGGTATTGGAAATGTTTTTGCCCATGCTTGGGTCATAGCTTTCAAGGTCAAATGTGTGCTCTAGAACACCCCCTCTCCCCCGTGTCCCCAGCCCAGCCTAGTGCTGTCCCCAGCAGTGCTAATGGGGGAGGGAACTCTCAGGAAAGCTAATCTGGGTGCTAGGTCTTCTGGAGGGTTCTCTCTTAGTGTTAAAAACTTTGGTCTGTGTTCTGTTTTAATAGTGGAGACCGGTCTATAGTTTATTTCACTACTATATATGTTAAAGAGAAAAGGAGAATAAGGAAGGTATAGGGCAAGAGATTATAGAGAAAGTAGAAGTTAAAAGGAAAACAAAAAGGATCCCTTTTTAACTGTCAACATTTATAATTTGTATTTGGTTTAAAAATAAACTGGGCATCTTGGAGGTACTGTATTTCTTATTAATTTTTGCAAGGTCATAGAGTCATAATTTTAGCAATGGAAACAGTTTTCAAGTACTTTTTTTTTTTTTTTTTGCAAAACTCATGGTGAAAAACAAATGACGATATTGCTCTGATGGAGGGTGCCTCCTGTGACCCCCCCATCATGTATGAAGACACCTTTAGAATGCCGCAGAGCGCGCTTGAAACAGATGTATTCTAGAATTCTGTCATTTTCTGGACAAGGAATTGTGAACTTTTTCCCTTTTGTTTTGGCAAATGAGAATGTTGGGGTGCAAGCAGTGGGTGGGTCTTACCTTTTTACTGCTCTCTCCCCACCCACAACAAGTGGCTGCATAGACTTTGATTTTTCAGTTATTTGGGAAATCCTGCATAATGTAGTACGCTCGTATCCTTGGTTACAAATCTAATCCCACAGTGTTGGTTTTCAGGAATGCTTTTTTTGGCCTAGAAGAGAGAAGCCTTGGAAACAACCAGCGAACTGGTGCAGAAGACAGTGTTGGTCCTCTGCAGGGACTGCCCATTGCAGCTCTGTTTCTAGTTAAAGAGAAGGCTGGCTGGGCCTGTGGTCGGAACTGTACAACTGTGTGGTGGCGTATTTTCTCTCACTTTCCTGTGTGGCTGTTCAGTTGCTAGAAGAACCTTCTTTGGTAATATGGTGTGAAGGAGCCCAATTTTTGAATCGGACAAGACAGATCTGGGTGTAAATCCTAGCTTCTTGGCCGTGACCATGAGAAAATTTCTTAATCTTCTAAACCTTAGTTTTCTCATCTGTAAAATGGAGATGTTGTTTGCTTCAGAGTTTTAAGGATTAAAGGAGATTTAGCATATATTTGTGTATATATATGTAAGTTTTATATCTATGTTAATATGTAGATTTTTATATCTGATAAATACAGAGCAGATGTTATTATCATATTATTATATATTATTTTGCTATAATTATACTCAAGCACTGTGATATGCTGGGCACTGTGAGATGCTCCTTTCTGCTTGCTAACTTCCCAGAGGCAACAGTGCTCGCTGTAGGGAAATGGAAGAATATGCCAGGCTTTGTTTGAATGGCATCCAGCTTCTAATTTGCTTCCTTTAGTTCTTTATTCTTCTAACTCTTAAGCCTTTGTCTTTTCTTAATGTTCCCAATGTTCTCTTAAAGTCTTAAATATTAGAACAGACATGAAATTTCTGGGGGGCCAAGAATGTGGGCTGCCCACGCACTGGCAAAGTAGCCTCATAAAGATGAGTTTCTTAATCTTTTTACCTTTTTAAGTTTACTTTTTCCCCCAAGGAAATTAGGGAGAGAGGATTTGTTCATAAAACAAACTGAATTTATTAGGCAATCATTCATTAGCATTTTGTACTTTTTGTCAGTAATTTGATCAGAGCCTTGGTCAGCAAGAGATAACTGGTGTTTGCAGTTGGACTTGATAAAATTTTTGCCAGAGGCAAAGACTGTTTTGGCAGTTAGATTGTCCAGAAGGATTCCAGGCAGAAACTGTTTCTTTTACACTTTTCTGAAATAGCATGGAATCGAAGGGCCCACAATACAGTCTTATTATTAGAACCTTAATTTGGAACTATAGATGTAGAACAGTAGCATGTGGACCTCAAGTCTCACTCGTTTCACTCATTGGGTCTTTATTTGCACTTTTTAAAAGAATTGCATGTGTGATGCCGTGGCACTAGCTATACTTATGAGAGTCCAGATTATGTTGATTTTCTTCAGGATTATTTAAAAAATATGTGCACAATAGTTCAAGTCTACATGGAATGCCCATTTCCTTTAAATCATTAACATTGTGAAGATTAACCTGAGGCTTAATAACAGGTTTACTAGAAGAGTTTCTGTTATGCTCAGTAATTCTACATAGTTAAGCTCCAGCCCTTTACTACCTTTGCTGTTGAGAGGCCAAGATTATGCGATGTTTGTTGTGTGACTTTTTCTGCAGGTTGAAGAAGTCTGGTTCAAAAAATAAAGACTACCAAAACTATCTTCTATTGTTCCTGAACTTTCTTGAAAAAAAATTTCCATTAGTTTTCATGGCATCATTCCCCTGGAGGGTCCACAGTTTGCAGAGCTTTACTGGTATTAAAATTGTTTTAAGAAGTGTAACCATAAATTCCAGGAAGTTAGCAGAGGACCTTGAAAAAGAACCATGGTGAAGATTAGTTGTTCTCGCTGCTGTTGTGGCACCCGGGTGCGGTTGCCACCTTTGGGCCTCGTCACCGGCTCCTCCCTCATCAGCCTCCTATGGTGGGAAGCCACTTGAAGACGGGTGGTTAAGCTGCCTGTCCAGATTGCATAACAGTGGCCGAATCAGCATTCACCCCGGATCCATTTGACTCCAAAGTGCTCAATTTTAACTATCATCTTCTGTTGTGACCGAGCTGGAAAAAACCCCACCAACTCCAAAATTAGTGCTTTTTCTGCTATCCCATGTCACCCCCATTTCCTGGCATCCTTAGTGTTCATCCTTTGCAAAAAACCAAACTTCCTGTCCACACCATTTACATCTGTAGGCGCCCCAGGCAAGGCACTTACAGCTCTCACTCCTTTTGGACAGAGAAATACCACCTCAGCGCATCCTAGATTGTTTTCTCTTATTTATGTAGGAGAAAAGTCATCACAGGAATGTAAATATAAGTTTGTGTGTGCTATTATTTTTTAAACCAAACTTTACTTTTAGTAAAAGATTTTTAGGAAGATGAGGGTAGGAATTATGAATTAGATGGAAGTTATAAGAATTCTGATGGTGTGGGCTTGGAGACAGTGAAGGAGGACATTCAGACAGCTGGAGGCATTGGACAGAAGATGGCGAGGATCCTCATGGCTCCCTCTGGGCTCAAAAATAATTTTATTCCGTTACTTCATGTATTTGTTCCTTCATTCCTTTCTTCATTTGAGTAGTCAAGCATTCACCAAGCGTTGAGTGGCTATTGTTTTCAATCTCTTTTTGGTGCTTTGTAATAACAAAAAGTGTGGGGAATTTTATCTGTCTCCTTTTAATGGGAGGAAAGGAAATTAGGAAGAAATAGAAATGTGTGTACTTAGCTGTTACTCATAGACACAGACAACAGTTTAGTAGTTACCAGAGGGGAAGTGGGAAAAGGGGATGTAGGAAAGGGTGAAGGGGGTCAAGTACATGGTGACAGAAGGAAATTTAACTTTGGGTGATGATCACACAGTGCAATATACATATGATGTATTCTTGAATTGTACACTTGAAACCTATATAATTTTGATAACCGATGTCACCCCAATGCTTAATAAAAAAAATTGTACACTTGAAACCTATATAATTTTGATAACCGATGTCACCCCAATGCTTAATAAAAAAAAAAGAAATTCTAGGACTGGTATGAATAGCACATGACCATTCCCAGGTTGGTTTAGATTGTCCACTAGTTCAGGCACTTTCTAGCTAAGAGTAATTTAATGTTTATATTACTGAGAGTCACTCTAACAAATTCTAATAAAAAATTGTTCTCACGCCTTAAAAAAAATATTGTCCTTATAGTCCCAGATGCTTTCATTCATAAACATAGGATGTTTGATATATTTTAGAAATGGTCAAAAGTGTATAAAAAATGGTGAGATTCCTTTCCACCAGCCTTTTTGCCCTAGTAAACTAGACAAATGTTCCCATACCCCTTCCCCTCCCACACCTGACAGGTGGCAGTGTGAATAAAATGGAGAGGTATAACGTTTCATTATTTCCTGAAAACAAACATTTAAAGACAAAATATAGTGATGAAATTAGAGATACAGTAGTTAGTATATTTAATACTTCCGCAAAATCTGAAATCCAAGGAATGTTTGATTAAAGTGGGAAAGAATCCTTTCTCCCTCTTTTTTTTTCCTTTGTGCAAAAAGGAAATTTTGAAACATTTGAATTGTGTGCGTTGTTTTTTTAAAGTCCACTTTATGAAGCTTCTAAAACAAGAATCCCAGACTCAAATGCCTGCTGGGGCCAAGCAGATAACATAAACTGGTGAACTGAGTTGGGTGTTAAATAATGGCCGAGGCTGCTTTACCAGGAGCAAGTGCTGTTGGAACCTGCTCCGTATTGCCAGATGGTGGCCCCTCTGAGGGGGAATGGGGGAGGCCAGATCTTCCCATTTTCATAGAAATCCAGAGTTTTACGTAACTGGTTGAAAAGCTTAAATAGCTCTAGTGCCATGTGGGTCAAACAAAACCTGCCCTGTGGTTTGCATTTGACTTATAGATCACTACTTTGAAAACTTTTGGTTTTGTACCACTAGAATATGTTCTATATTACTCAGAGTGGTCACAAAATAATTACATTGGTGTTTTACACTTAAAAGTAAAAATTCCAAGCATTAATTACAAAATATCTAGTTGACTTTGAATTGAAATGTTTCCACTTGTTAATGAGTTTAGTTATAAATGCATAACATAGTGCCTTGCACATAGTAGGCCATTGCTAAAGATTTGTTAAGCTGAGCTGAATGCTAAGGAGTTTAATAATCCATAGGCTGCCAGTTTACCAGGGTCAGAGAGAAATTTGAGAGCAGAAGAAGCTGTCAACAGAACAAAACAAAGAAAATCAATATGTTTTCTGGTTGTAGTGCCCTCCACTGCGTCAAGCATATAGAGAAAGTATCTGTTTTCAAAAATGAAAAAGCTACATAAAGGTTAAGGTAAAAAAAAAATAAAATAAGAGGAGGGCAAACTCATTGAATATCACCTTTGCAATGTGAATCCTTGCTCAGTCTCATTTTCTAAGCTATCACTTTTCTGGTTTGGCTTCCTTTGATGTTTTATTTTTGTCATCCTATAGCACTTTTGAAAGCCAAAGGTTGTCACAATTTTCCCACCCTGTCCATGTGTTCTTGGTTGCACATAAGAACTCAAGCAGGAAAAGCATTTATTGAAAGAATATCCAGCAGTTATGAAGGGAAGCTACATTGCCAGAACCACAACAAAAACCATATTACAGAGACTGTGAGCCACCACTGTGCTGTGGACATCCAGTGAGGACACCCCTGCTGGCTCCAGCTAGGCCCTGGATGTAGAGTTACCTGCACGCTACTCAGCTGCATTCTCCTCTGTCCCTGTCTCTCTCTCTTTTACTCCAGTTGAATCTTGGGTGGGAGCATTTGATTGTCTAAGCCTTGGTGACACATGCACACTCTGAGTGCCTGGGCTGGGGGAAACAATAGCCTTTCTTCTCAGGGTCTCTGAGGGGTGGGTATCCGTCCTACCCAGGACTTATGCATCAAGGAGGATACCCTGACATTGGAGACACAGATGCACCACTGTGTGTTAACTTTTAACTCACATCCCAGAAGATGGAGGCACTGAGGCTGACTAGAGGCAAAGGAATCAGATGTTATGTCATTCCTCGGACTTGGTACCTTGTATCTCAGTGGAGGATTCAGAGAGGTTAAGTGACTTGCCTGGGGCATTTAATGGTAGATGGGATTTTTAACCCCTTTGTCTCTGACTCTCAAACTCATGCTCTTTACTACTTCTTTTCCAAATGCATCTTTCATGTAACTTAAATGGCAGCATTTAAGAATTCTTTCCTGGGTGGCTCCATAGTGTAGTGGATAGCACATCTGCTTTACACACAGAATGTCCTGGGTTTGTGCCCCAAGTGGACCCATGGACCATACCTTGAGTGTGCCAGGACCCCTGAGTGTGCTGTCGCCCCAGCCCTGGGGTGCCTGGCTGGGAATATGCCTGGAGTTTGTGGGGGGAGACGCCCCGCCTTTGGAGATCCAGTTCTTAGGGGGAGACAGCAGCATCCACAGGTCAGAGGAGGAAGTAGGGGGTGGGTGGAATTAAAGAGGAAGAAAAAAAAAAGAATTATTTCTCAATCTCTAGACTGAGGGGTGCTGGTACTTTCTAGTCCAAGCAGATATAGTAGAATTCAGTGCTCCCTTGATGTAGATTACATTAAAATCTGCTTTGTGGGAGCAGGAAATTCCTCAGTGTCAGTATAGATGGTTTTGGACACATATGCTTTTGTATAAGCATCTAATAGCATAGTTTTTAGAAAAGGATTTATTGTGGTTCATTCTATAAATATCTTTTGTATGTAAGGGGTTTCAGACACTGTACTAAACCCAGGGCTACTCAGTTGAGTAAAACCATTTCTGCCCCTTCAGTTCTTACTTCAAAGAGAAGAAAAGAGTAGGCAGCAATATAGAAACACCTTGCTTGTTTAATAAAAAGCCGACAAAGGGAAAACTTTTAGAAGGTAAAGAAATCTTGCAAGTCCATCTAGGAAAAGAAGAAAATAACTTACGCTAATCTTTCACCCAGCATTCATATTACTTATGATACAGTGCTGGGAGAGTATGTGCCAAGAAATGGGCAAACGCTGAAGGCGGCCAAGAACAGTTGAGAGGCACAAGACCAGAAAGGCCATTCAGGGCAAGTCCTATGTGAAGTAGCCTTTTTAAACATTAGAGTTGTAGAGTTTTGAGAGTTCTGTAGACAGTGACTTTGTTACTGGGTGTAATGCTCAGCCAGTGGGAATGCTTGCTGAGTTTTGATTATAATGAGTGCTTGTGGTCTGATCAGCCCAGTGGCTGTCAGGGATGTGCTATCCTAAGACCTAGAGTACCAGTGTTATAGTTAAGCCAAATTCATGATCACGATGTGAACGTGAGTTACCACAACTAGGCTTAGAAATAGACCTTTTCCCCCTGTTCCGTTCCTAATCATGACCCTCTCCCTTCAGGTAACCACAATCCTGACTTATACTAGTCACATGCTATAGCATGTGTTTTCTGTTTCACACTGTGCCAGATCCTTTCTGCCTGTTCAAGTCTCTGTGTCCGGTTGAGGGTGTTCAGGAAAGCCAGTGCTCCAGCATGCAGTCTCCCAAGTTGTTGTAAGTGGTTCAAGTACTTGCTTATGTGACTGGAACCAGGAACATGGTTGGGTACAAGGGTGTTGTTCTCTGCATTTGAATGTCGGGTTGGACAGCAGGTTATTGTGCTAGGCCGGAGGACTGGTGTTTCACAGCCCCTGGGTGGTGCCTGCTTCTCTTTCAGGCTGAGCCCCTCCAACTTCCCATAGTACTTTCCCTGGCAAGGTCTGATGTACAGGCTGGCCAGAGAGCCCTGGGAACTGTCACCCATGCTGCCTTTGGCACTTGGAGGTGGGTTGTCAGTTCCTTCATTCCGAAGCACACACAAGTGTAATCAGAAACCCTGCACCTGTAGATCCTTGTAACTTAAACCTCAGTCGCTGTGGGACTGATTGCATAGGAAACAAGCTCCATAAAATAGTCATTTATGTAAGAGGATTTAACATGGTTTTCAGTATTGTGGTGTTTTTAAAAAGTTCTTTTTAACTGTGGTATAATACATTTTAAAAATTGAATTAGCAGTTTATTGGCATTGTTTTATTTCAGTAGCCATAAGACTGCTTGGCCTGTGTGTGTACAGAATGCCCTTCCTGCAGGCATAGTCTGGGAGTCTGGCAAGACCAGCCTCTCATCTGGCCAGAGAATGATGGGTTCAAAATCAGTCATAATCAGGGGCTGATCTTGAGTCCCAGGTGGCCCATCCCTGTCCTACCACATGCTCTTAGATGCCCTAATAGGAGGCTAGCACCTGTTGAGCTGCTTATAGTTCATGAGTGAAATTATTGTTCTCATGCTCTCAGGTGGATGATCAATGCTGAGAATGAGTTGCTGAAGCTGCCAGGAACTTTGCCACTGAAGTGTTGTTGTTTTTTTTTGACAGGAAGTGCTAGATCCTACCTAGTAAAGGTAACAGCAGTGACCAGATCCAAGTAAGAAAGTCTTGTTTTGAAGACGGAGCACTGGGAATCATGGTAGATGCACAGGGAAAGGGGGACACAAAAAACCTTCCTGTTCTTAGGCATATGGAGACAATGTTTAGGCTGTGATTTCAAAGGGATGTAACTTTGTTCTTGTAGCCTGTGCAACTTTATTTTTCTTGTAGCCTGTGCAACTGTATGGTGGTGGTGGTGGTGGGGTGTGTGTGTGTGCATGTACACACACACATACACATGCCCATGTAGGCAGTTTTAGAAATGTAGATTCACGAGCCCCACACTAGACCCACCAAAGCATAATGCATGGGAGACCGGAAATTTGCATTTTAATCAGATACCTTAATTTTGTATATGTAGCAGAGTCCTAGAATCTCTGATCTTGAAAGTGGTAGTTTCATTCATTTATTTAGTGAGTTGAATTGGCGAGAGGCTGGGACTTGAAAAAAGAAAGAAAGGAAAGGGTGGGCCTCAGACTTACTTGTTGATCTGTAAAAAAGAAATACAGGTAAACTAGGGTGGTCTTTTCACATTCTATTTAAGAGTTTCAAATTTCAAGTGCCCTTCTTAAATGAAGTATTCTGAACCCAGATGAAGATATGCTCTCTGGTGGCTTAGAGATGTCACTGCAGTCTGTCCCTCCTTGTTTTGTCTGGTTGTGGAGCAGTGGGTAGACCTCTAGAGTCTCAGTGGGGAGAGGCCCATCTGAAATATTCGTGAGCAGAAACCAGCTAGTGAGCCTTGAAACTGGTTATGGTTATATTTTCAGTGTCATTTATTCCAAAAGCAAAATGCTTCTTTGTCTTGCATCCTTCCATATTTCAATTTAGCTAATAATTTAGTTATTCCTATATTAACTAAAAGTGGAATTGTTAAGAAGCATTTGAAGTATCACATGGATTTCTAGTTTGTTTTAGGGTGACCTTCCACTAAAGTCAGTGTCTAAGGTCAATGTCCTTGATAACTGCTTTAAATCTTTCAGTGGTTGAAGATAAAGGATTTGTTGTTTGTGAAGGTTATTTGAGCAACTACAAAATACTGGTATATGTGACAACTAAGCACAGCTCATTCCTGGAATTAGAGTCATAGAGGGTGTGAGCTGGAAGGAACCCCAGAAATCCTCTAACCCAGCAATGAGCTCTGGACCCAGACTGCCTGTGTTACCCTTGTTCTGCCAGTTAATACTAGCTGTATCACTTTGTGCCTCCGTTTCCTCAGCTGTCAAACCAGCGTAGTGATACCTGCTTCATAGTGTTGTTACATGATTTTAAATGAGCCAATGTATGCAAAATACTTGACTAGTATCTAACATGCAGTAAATACTGCCATACCAAATCACAGGTAAAAAACAGATTCAGAGAAATTTTGATCTGTCTAAGGTCCTATCAGTAGTTCAAGGTTCAGAAACAAGGCCTTTTAGCTTCTAGTCTTATTTTGCTCCTATCGACTGTACTAGTTAACTGGTTCTTAAACTATGGGTTTAAAAGTTTATATCTGCCCAATATAATCACTTAAATGTATGACACTCAGCTTAGTCTCAGTGCTCAGAGCCTATTCATGACTAAGAAGGTGTGATTATACCATAAAAAGATGAACAAACACAGCAAGACTCTTTTATCCCAATGATTGTCGTCCCTTGCCAAGGAATGCAGCCTTTAATAATGTCTGTTAGGAAAACTGTGTAGCAGGAAACAGAAACTATTTGTGGACTGTGATCACAACTGGGCGAAAACACTATATGAAGAGTGGAAGGAAATTCACTAAAATGATCCGGGTATGTGAGGGGAATGGGGTTACCGGGTCAAAGGGTATGGTACTGTTATGGTTGTTGTCAGATCTCTTACTGAAAGGGTTAGGCCACCAGGAATATCTGGAGAAAGCCTCTCACATCATTGATTTGACTTATACCTGTCATTGATAATATTCTTTATTCTCTTTCTCAGGGGCTGGCATTAAAACCTAGGAGTTGTATTGTTAGAATCAGTAAGAAAAAAACATTAGACAATACATAGGCACACATAGGCACAAATGTATATGTATGGATATAGGTATATGTAACAAATTGAAGGGAAAATTGTGAAAATTCCTATTATGAAACCACATTCTTGCCAAGCTATTTATATCTGCTTATTTCCTTTCTTCTGTCTTAACAAACTTTCCTTTCCTCTGTTTCAGGAAGAGGAGTCAGATGCTTCCTCCTCTTTACACAATTGAATTGACATTCTTATAGTTTTACAAAGGAGAGAATGGATTTTGTGTTTAGGAACTTCTAAGTGATAGGACACATCGAATATATTCTTGTCCCCTGTGTGACTAGTAAACACTCACTCTACGGGATGGGTATCCACCCAGAGCTCACTATATGTGGAGCTTAATTTTTCTCTGATGATGAAAGTATATCCTTTGCTCGTTGGGCAGTCTCAGCCTGTTGAGAAAACCTGCTAAAATCCTATTGATGATAAACAGTGAGTACAGGTAGCAAGCAATTTATACTCAGACAGACCTGAACCTGGACAGGTTACTTCTTTAAGGTTCAGTTTCCTTACCAGTAAAAAGGGTTTAATTCTAATATATATCTGATAAACAGATCTTTCGTATTCAGAGATTGGCCAACATAGCTATATTTTATCTGTTTTCTCCTTCACTCCAAAAGCAGTTTGGATATTTATTGTATGTGACTGCCTTTGTAGATAGGATAACAGATGTAGCAGCACACACAGAAGATGACTTGGAATGACAGTTCTGGTTATAACTCTAGCAATTGGATGGGGACGAGCAGTTAGTAGCATTAGTGGTTTGGATGCTGATATTGCTTAAAGAAGCAAAAGCAAGTTGAGATAAAAGTTTATGGCAAGTAAAACAACCTTTACGGGTCTTCCTTGTCCAACACTTGTAGTTTTAGCAACAGGTCTTTGGTATGTGATGTGTACGTGGTGGCATATTTACCAATTTCCCTTAGCATTATGGTCTGTTTTAGGTCAGAGTTCTGTTTTCCAGGTATTATATGAATGGATCATTATGAGGCAGTTCTCGGTAGCTTCCAGGCTAATCGTTAGACTGAAGTGGTGAACGTTAAGTTGAAGGCCTTTAAGTTCCATGTCCTTAAACATTGATAGAATGCAATTCTCCAATTCAGGAGAAGGTGCCAGATGTCATTTTTCATCATGGCGTTTGGCTATTCCAGGTTGCTTATCTGAGATATTTCAGGCATGAAATTTAAGCACTTGGGTAGCAGGTGCTTCCAGTCTAGGAATTAGGTTCAGCACATGGGAGTGAAAGCTTGTGTGATATCTTTAAATAAAATGTCTTTATAATTAAAACAAAATAAGCAGATAAACAGTAATGATGAGGATGAGGATGAAAATGATGTTAGTGAGAATTCATTGGAGCATTAGCACATAAAACTGCCAACGTACTCTGTAGGGTCCAGTGGAAGAAGCATAGAGGCAGGAAAGTGTAGTGGTTACTGTCATGGTCCTAGAGTCAGAATCTGGGTTTGAAGCTGGCTCTGCCAGTTGGTAGCTGTGTGACAAATAGTTTGATTTTTCCATGCCTCAGTTTCTTCATTTTTAAGATGAGAGGAGGTAAGAATAGTACCTGTGGCTGTGAGGGTTATATAAATATAAATGTAAGTTAATTGGCTAGAATAGTGTCCGGCACTTAGTAAGTCTATGAAACCTCTGAAACCTGCTGAGTTCCACTGTCTGCCTAGGTCTGTCTTTCCCTGTTGTCAGCCTACCTACAACTGGGAAGCAGTTCCGCATGGGTTTCTCTTGTGAGTAGAGGCGCTGGTTTTCCTTGTTTGTGTAGCGAATAGTCTTGGAAGACAGAGAGAATGTCTCCGGAGCAAAGATCAGGCTTGCTTATTGCTCGTTAAGATATTTGGGTTTTCTAAGCTCATGTAAACTCATTTTCTTTTATAACGAAATTATTTTTCTGATTTTGAGCTGTTTGCTTGAAATTTGATTTTTTGTTTTTTGCTCAGATTTTAGTTCAAGGTCTGATTTCTACAACAGCATTTACATCTTTTCTTTGCATTTCTTCTGTTAAAGTACATTTTCCTCTTAAAATTTTTTTATTAACAATTTTATAACATTTAAAACATCTAGTAAATGGCTAATTGTCTTACTTTATCTTTCTTAAAATATTTCCAGCATTCTTGTTACTCTTTACTCATTATTGTGGATGTCTGAGAAATTGTTTAGTAAATAAATACTAAGTTTAGTAATATTTACAAGGAACTGTACCCTATACCGAACATTCATTATCTGGTAGTGTTCAAATACTATCAACATTTGGATCTTCTAACACAAATAGCAGCACTACATAGAACTGGGATGCGTATAAAGCATCCTGTGCGCAGCTTATTTATATCATCTTTGTTTACAAGGTTGACTTAGCATTGGCAGCAGATAGGACCGTGAACACACTGAGAACATGGTAACAGCTGTAAGCAAGATGGAGTGGATTCGGGCCGCTTCGCTTTTCTGTGCTCCTGGCCCAATTCTAAAAAATGTTGACCTTAACCTTGACCTCTGTATGTCAGCATTTCCTGCTCTTGCTTTGGGCTTGATGTCAGTGGATTCTAGTTGATTGCTAAGCAAGCAGGAGAATTATAATAGTTTCCTACTATTTCTTGACTGATTTTTCTCAGGCTTCTCAGGAACAATTATTTTCCCAAGAAACCCGGGAAGGAGTTACTATTGCAGAAACACTGTTCCCGTTTCACTCTGGACTAGCTCCCTGTCATTGCTGTGGGCTCCACGCTCCTGATCGCACCTCTGAGGACTGTCCCTCTGCTCACTGTCTCCAGCCACTCTGGCCTCCTTGTTATCCTCAGATGCACCAGACATGTGCTCCTGTGATGCACCTGCTGCCCTCTCCCATGGAATACTCCTGCTGACATGTTGTCCCCTCTCTTTCCTTCATAACGTGCTCATATGTCCCCTTCCGAATGAAGCCTTTGCCGACCACTTAAATAAAATAACCCAGCCCCTAAGCGCTCCCTGTTCCTCCACCTTCTTTCTTTTTCTCCACGGCACTAATCATTTATTGACACCACTTTGATGTGGTCCTGTGGGCAAGAACTCCATTATGCACCCTACTTTATCCTTAGTGCCTGGTTCAGTGACTGTTGAATAGCGAGAGCTCTGTAGGTATTTGTTGAATGAGTGAATGGAATTACTCAGGCAGTTTTGTAGGAAACAGATGGGAGGTAAAGATTGGTGACTGAGAATGAATTAGGAGGCTGTTACTCGAGATTTGGTGAGAACCTAAACCAAATCCTTTATCTGGTTGGAGAGGAGAAGGGAGTCGAGAAATAGGGTGGCTAGGGTGTGCTCCTGATGGATCTCGTTTGGGATTGGAAGAGAGGGAAAAAGAGAGCAGCTGGGATGTTCCCAGTTTCTAGCTTGGCAATAGGGAGATGGTCTTTCCATTCAGCTAAGATAAAGGATTACCAGAAAAAACAAAACCCTAAGCATTTCTTTTATATAGCTAATTGTATTAATAGCATATGAGAATTACTTATTTCTGTAATTTATCTGTTTACCTGAAATATAGTTTCTCAAAGGCTGTAAATAACCCTTGCCGAAATGCTGATTTTTAATTTGAGGTCAGGTTTCCTAAAATGTTTTGAAAGCTAGCCACGCAGGGAGGCTTTGGCCTCCAGGGAGTTTATATCTTTAGATAGATAGCTTTTTCTAGATCTGGGAGCTAAACTGGAGTTTCTGAAGGTCTGAATACTTAATTAGCTTTTCAGTATCTTGAGTCACTAACAGAATTAATATTTTAAATATGAAATTTACAGTTTTTCTTTTTAATAAATGTTTCCTTATATAAGGATGGCCTTTAAAGCAGTGGCCTCAACCACATCCTTTATTCCGTTAGTACAGCTCCGGATTTACCTGGGAGGCCCGTAATAGGCATCTGCTAGATAGTCGGGATAGACAGTTTATTTGTGAGCCAGGCCCTGCCCTGTTTCGTGAAGGCATCGAGTCAGGAAGCTGGTGAACTTTATGAAAATATCAGTTCATCTCACTTCAACTGTGTTTTGAAAATAGGTAGGATATAACTGCTAAGTGAATTCTAATTTAGTAACTTGGATGCATTTTGAGTGATTCTAGATATTCGCTAATTAAAAAAAAAAACAAAGTTGATTGCGAGGTTCTTCAACCAACTGATTACAATCCATTACTTTGCTCTAAGATAATTTTATCTCCCTTCTTGCTTCTCGCCTACCACGTGGGAGGCTTTGCCTCTTAGCTTGGCTCTTTTGAAAAGCAAAGATGCTGGCATGATGCTGGTGACACCTGCTGGCATGGCCCCATGTTAGGGGTGAAGGGGGGACTCTGGCTTCTTGTGGTTAGAGGTGTCCAAGACCTCTGGGGACCCCATCTGTTAATGGATTGGCCTAGAGGTTTTGGTCATCTCCAACATTGAAATTCTGTAATCTAACTCTAGACTTGGTAAAAAGAATGCAGTAGATCTGAATGTACTGACGTGGAAGGATATTTATGACATATTGTTGAGTGAAAAAAGCAACTCGTAGAACATCTTGTGTGTCTAGAAAAAGAAGGACACATAGTGATCTAATCTGTTAACAACTGGGGGAGTAGAAGGGAAGGACTTTCACTTCTTAATTTATATTCCTTGGAACTGAATTTTATTCACTCATTTGACTTTATATTAAAAGAAAAGCAGCTGGAGAGTCTGGTTCTGTTCTGTGCTTCTCTAAGTGGGCCCTGCTGGTATAGCCCCCAGACTGTCCCAAGTACCTGTCAGTCCGGGGCTGTTCCCGCTGCTCCTGTGTCACGCTCTGCGT
Organism: Eonycteris spelaea; assembly: GCA_003508835.1. Taxonomy (NCBI): domain Eukaryota; kingdom Metazoa; phylum Chordata; class Mammalia; order Chiroptera; family Pteropodidae; genus Eonycteris; species Eonycteris spelaea. The sequence continues at coordinate 1,594,876 of PUFA01000162.1, forward strand.
GGCGGCTGTCGATCTAGGCTGAGAGGTGTGTGTCCTCTTGGATGAGGCATGCACCTTCTGGTTTTTCTTACCCGCCAGCTGCAGCCATTTGCCCTCTGCCTGGCTCCGTTGGCATTTAGGCTTACAACTTCTATTTTAAAATTTAGAAGTAAAGGAAGTGCTTCTTAAAATTTTTGAACATTTAAACTTTTCATTAGTTTCAACTTGCTTTTCTGAAACAAATGAAAAGTTCAAATGTTAGGATTTTAGCAGGCCTTAGTGAGGTTTTGCTGTGTCCCAGGATGCTCTTTCCCTGATTGATAGACCAAGACAGGTTGGCGTGTGTGTTTATGACACGTATGCCGTATGATTGTGCATCTGTTTGTCACTGCCAAGGGAGTGGTATTGAATGTGACCAGAGGTGTGACTTATTTTTGTTTTCCTCCACAGCCCTTCAGTTGGGGTGGTTTCTACCATAACTTGTTAGCGTGACTTAGGTCTCTACAGCCCCCCGCCGTTGCCTGCGGTTGTGCAGCCGAGGGGTAGTAATTAGTGTAGAGATTGGGAACTCCCACCATCCGTGCTCTGAGATGCCTACTGTCTGCGCTTCCTTCCCAGTCCCTGCTTTTTCTCTGCAGGCCCCAAGGATAACTCAAGACCTTTCGAGTGCTTTTCATCCTAGTTCTGGAACTGCTCTCTGCCTGGCTGCCTCCCGACCTTGGCTGTTGCTTCTTGGCCACTCCACACAGGGCAGACTGACTCAGACTTAGGGGTCAGGAGGAGTGGAAATTTGTTGGTTATGTTGATGTCACCCCGTTTTCATCCTCGCCTAATGTAACCTGGCAACACTCGCAGTTTTGACTCTTGCAGAAGCGAGGGAAGTCTTTCTCTATTTGTCGTCTGTTTCTTATGCTCTATTAGTGGGTGCTCTGCCTACCTGGGACGGCCCCCAGAAGTCGAGGTGGCCTTTTTCCACCTTTGTTGGAGGTTCTTAGTTCTAATGTTCTAAGGAGGTCTTGATCATTTTTCTTGTGGTATCTGTTGGAATCTCATGCCAATGCTCGTCTTCATGGCCCATCATGCTTCACCAGAATTCTTGAGAATATATAACTAACGTTATGTGAGCCACAATTTTCTTAAGAATTCTTGATCATGACATCCCAAAGAATAGTGAAAATGGTATGCTTTTTTCCATATCCTTTTTAGAATCTTTCTACCTATTTATGTCAATTCTACTTCAGGCTTTTTTATACCAATGAGTATTGAAGCATGGAACTTACAAAGAATTAAAATACTGACTTTCTTAAGATACTTCCATTTTAGTAGAGGGCTCTTAAAGGCTTCAGGAATCAAAGCTCTGAGTTGCAAGCACCTTGTGACCAATAGTACACCAATATTTGCGATCAGAAATGTTGTATGGTGGCTCCTAAGTCACCCATGTAGGCAGGCTGTGCTATAGGATGTGGCAGTGAATGGCACTTAGGTTGCCCATGAAAAATAGTGGCAGATGGGAAGAGACCAAGATATGGCAGACATGCTGGGAGGACTTTTGTACATTATACCAAGACCCTTTATCTCCTTTGCTGATTTCAGATGCCTTGTGCCATTCCTATATTGGGACCTATCAGAATAATTCATCTGTTGCTCTGAGCATAACTAAACATTAAGACAGAGACTAGTAAGTAGAGCATCGGTAGCTTAATAATTAAGAAAATAGGCCTTTGTTGGCACTTTGACCTAATTAATATAGATAACCCAAGCAAGAAGAGTAGCTTTAGGCCTTTTACTGAGTGACATGAATTTAACGCATGACATTCAGCACATGTCTTAGAGCTATTAGCTGTCATAATTAATCAAATCATATAACCAAAAGCTGTGATTCAGAGAGGCAAGCATGAACTTTTCCACCTGCCTTACTACTTTGTCGAGGTTATTTTAAATATCCTAATCTAGAAATTGGGTAAAGATGTATAGTTTGTCAAACTGGGAATAAAATAATATGAGATTTAGCTTGGGGTGAAAGTGGATTTTTTTCCTCTCTGAATAACAATAATACTATAATGTAATAATAATAGTTTTCATTTACTGAGTGCTAGTGTATGTCAGGAACTATACTAAGGTTTTTAGACATGATCTGATCTAATCCACAAAAGAACTCTATGAATATAGCCCCGTTTTACAGATGAGGCAGCTGAGTTACAAAGAAGATAAACACCTTGACTAAGGTCATATAATTAGAGCTGGTATATGAACCCAAGTCGTTTAGCTCAGGATCAGAGTCTCAACCACTGATTTATACTGTTCCCGTTAGGTAGATGATGAAATCTCACTAGCCAAGACTAATTGTGACCTAATTGTGGACAAGGCTGATTTGACTTCATTTAAGAATATTTAATGTTAGCAGAGCATTGCACCATGATTGGCATTGTGGTTGTATTAGTTTCCTATGGCTGCGGTAACAAATTATGACAAACTTGATGACTTAAACAGCATAAATTTATTTTCTTTCAGTTCTGGAGGACAGAAATCCAAAATCAGTTTCATTGGCTGAAATCAAGGTGTTGACAGGGCTGTGCACCCTCTGGAGATTCTAGGAGAGAAGCTGTTCCTTGCCTTTTCCAGTTTTTGGTGGCTGTCCACATTCCTTGGCTTGTGGCTGCATTACTCCAGGCTCTGCCTCCTGGTCACATTGCCTTCTCTCTGTCTGGTGTCCAAGCACCCACTGCCACCCTTATATAAGGATATCCTTGATTGCATTTAGGGCCCATCTTTATAATTTCCCCATCTCACAACCTTAACTTAATCACATCTGCAAAGCCCTTTACTTTTTAATTTAATTTAATTTTTATTTTTACTATGTAAGGTAACATTTACAGATTCTAGGAATTAGGGCATGGCTATCTCTTGGGAGACCATTATTCAGCTTATCACAATGACAAACTGAAAGAACTAGAAGTTTCCATCCTCCTTGTAGGAGTATGCTTAATTTCAACAATTCACTTACTGTTCAGCAGGCACAGATGCTAAAAATCTGAAAAAATTTCATAACCAAACAGATTTGAGAGTTATTGAATAACATATTCCTTTTTGAGGAGATGCACAATGTACAATGAAGGCTTTGGAAATTTCTTTTACAAAGAAAGCTGTTTAACTTAGTTGAACTCAGAATTCTTCATACTTAGTTGATTTTAAAACATTTCATTTTAAAGGCTACACCTATTAACATGTCACAAGGTACTTAGAACTTGCTTAGGATGTGCTAATTCAGTTACTTATTACCTCTTAGTCTTTTGAGGGCACAGGTATGTCTTAATTGACTTTGTGTTACTTAAACTTGAAATTGATTGGAAAGAGCAAATCCAAGACAAATATACAAAATTAAATGATAATATATGATGATTTTTAATGTTTTAGCTCATGTGCCAGATAAATTATAGGGGTCCAGATAGTTATGAGTTATGATAAGGGAGAGATTATCTGACGTGAAATGATCTGAAGACATTTCACAGGAGGTGCCCTAACTCCTCTAAGTGAAGAGGAAGCATGGAGCATATCCATGGAGCACATAACTTAGCAAAAGTCAGGGAGCTTCTCTGGAGAGAAGGTTCAGGGGTACTGTGGATTATGCCTTGGATGTCAGTCTAAGGAATTTGAACTTACTTCTCTAGGCCAGGGATTGGTATACTATGCATGGCCTGTGGGCCAAATCCAGTCCTTGGCCTGTTTTTATAAATAGTTTTATTACAACACAACCACATCCATTTATTTACATATGATACATGGCAGGTTTAGTGCTGTAATGGCAGAGTAGAGTAGGCTTGCAGGGCTTAAAATATATACTGTTTGGGCCTATACAGAAAAGGTGTGCAAACCCTGATGTAGGTAAGGGGAGCTATTGAACAGTTTTAATCAGGAAGGTGTTATCTTCAGATTTGTGTCTTAGAAAGCTTATTTTGGCAGCTGTATGGAGGATGGACTAGAGAGCATACAAAGACGAGAGGGCAGTGGCTGAGGAAATGGGAGAAGAGGAAACAGAGATATTTTGAACTACAGCCTGGGTGTGGGGTAGTGGAGATAAGAGAGCCAAGGATAATGTTTCCTTTTAAATAAACTTAATTTAAGAATAGTTTTAGATTTAGAGAAAAGTTACGAAGATGGTACAGAGACTTCCTATTTTCCAGTTTCCCCTGCTTTCACATCTTTGTGTTAGTGTGGTATATTTATCAGAGCTAATGGTCCAATATTGATACATTATTATTAACTAAAGCCATATTTTATTCAGATTTCCTTAGTTTTTTCCTAATATACCTTATTCATTTCAGGATCCCATCCAGGATGCCATATTACATCTAGTTGTCGTGTCTCCTTAGACTCCTAGACTATGGCAGTTTATCAGACATTACTTCTTTTTGATGACCTTGATAGTTTTGAGGAGTATTTGTCAGGTAGTCTGTAGAATGTCCCTCAATTGGGATTTGTCTGATGTATTTCATGAATAGATTGGGGTTATGGGTTTTATGAGGAAGACCTCAGAAATGAATTGCCATTTTCATCATATCCACAGTACACAATGTCAGCATGCCTTATTGCCATTGATACTGACCTTAATCACCTTGCTGAGATTGTGTTTGTCAAGTTTCTTCACTGTAAAGTTATTTTTTTTTCTCTTTCCATACTCTCTGGAAGGAAGTCGCTGTACAGCGCACACATAAGGAGTAGGGATTTATACCCCCTTGAGGGTAGAGTAAATTATTTTGAATTCTTCTGCATAGTTTTGTACATTTTCATTCATTTAATTAAATCAGATCATCATGGTTTTAATGTATGCTTTGGGTTTTAATCTAATAGCACATTATTATTTTGTTGCTCAAATTGTTCTGGCTTTGGCCATTGGTAGCTCTTTCAGTTGGCTCCTGTGCCCTTTGACATGCTCCCATTATTGTGTTTGTGTGTGCATGTGTGTGCACACACATGTGTATTTTAGTACTTTTCTGGCCCTGCAGGATAGTTTAGGCTCATCTTGTATATTTCCTGCTCCAGCTATACAATTAGCTAATTCTCCACAGAGTCATGGCCAAGGATAATTTTGAAATTTCTGGCTTAGACAGGGCTGCCTGCACCCCTCACAAACTCCTACTGCTCGGATGAAGAAGGGAAAAGGCTCAGGATCTTGGGAAATAGGTGTCCATTTAGGGGTAGGACAGATGTGAAAGTTGTCAAAGGAACCTGAGGAGGAGGGGTGACAAAAGCAGGTGGCCAGCTGGAGTGGTACAGTATTATGGCCTCCCAGGTTGGTGAGCATTTCAGGTGGGGAGCGGTCGGTGTGCTTTTGTAAGTCCAGGAGAACAGTGTTAGGTTATATAGTATGAGTCTAGCTGGAGTGGAAGGTTGGGAATGAAAGGCAGTAGGAAATAAGGTTGGAGCCAGATTTGTTGGCTTTGCAAACCAGGCCACGTCTTTCTGACTATGTGTTTGTCAGGCAGGAGAGGTATGTAAAAGCTGATAAGAGCAGTGCTTTAGGATAATTCATTTGTCAGCAGCTACACACATATTAGACAGGGGCATCAGAACTTGTAGTTGCTTCACTGGTGCCTTGAGGAAAATGTGGGACCTGCAAGGGACCATTATTAGCTCAACAAAGATTTCTGCAAATACTAGGTTTTCTCATAATCAGGGAAACAAAATAGAAATTCGGTGATTAAGCGACCCGTTTGCTTATAAACAATAAACTTAAACAATAAAAAAATAGGTCTTAACATATCTATGCTGCCTTGTAATTACTAATGTGTATAAAGTCTCCTCTTCTTGGAGTCAGAGGTGAGCGTGAGCTCTGCTCAGCTGGAATGTCACACATCCAAGTTAATGGAATATGAATTTTTTATTTGGTTTGCATAGGCTGTCCCCAGTCAATTTAAAATTTATTTCCTGTTGTACTTCCTGCTGTATCCTCTTTTGGTGGTGGTTTTATTTTTAAAGTTGTGGTGCTTCTGAGATAGTTGATGGTAGAGAGACTCTCCCTGAGCTAAGGTTGTATGGAGAAAATAATCCTGGGTATACTGCCTTGCTTTTCATTAGTTGCTGGCATTTTAAACTTGTCATTTCTTTTGCATATAATTAGGAGATACATACTGGTCTACTTTAATCTACACTCTTTGTAAAAAGGGAAGCATTATATGCCAAATGAGTAGTATGACCTGCACTTTTAAAAAAATCGCCCTTTTACTCCTGAAACTTTTTGGGACACAAATCACTGATTTCAAAGTAGAGTCCTGTTTTACTATTTAACTTAGCTAGCCTCCAGTGTTGTGATTTGTGTGTCTGGTTCAGTAGAAACAGTGAATAACCTTCCTGTGCCTGGTTTCCACCTCAGTCTTCTCTAAGTGAATGAATTAACATTAAACCGGAACGTCCTCGTCTCTGTGTCCACTGCACTTTCCTGTCGACAGGAGCCTCTGTTGGGCTCACTTCTGAGTAGTGATATCCACTTTAGGGTGGAAACATTTCGTTAAAGAGAAATTCCAAGCTATTTTTTATCTATAAAATGAGGATGGAAATACCTCCCTCATGGGGTTCGTAGTTGGTATAGGAATGAAAAGAAAGTGTCGTGTGTTCTAAGCAGAACTTAGAGAAGGGAGATCAATTCAGCTCATCCAACCAACAGAATCACCGACCAGGGGACTCACCAACACCTCTTTCTGAAACCTGGAAGGAAAAGACATTTTTTAAAAGCACTATTGAGAGTGGTCACTTTGTGCTCCTCTCATGCTAGGAATTTCAGGTGTGCCGGGGCAGAGAGCCCTGTGAGTCCCTTTAATAATACAGAGCTTCTCCTATTGAGGCAGGCTACTGATGTTCTACATGTGCTTCAGTGCAATTGCTGCCTTGTCATCCTCAAAGCTAGCCACGTCGCCTTTTCTTGATTTCATTGGTTCTGCACACATGCTGCCATTTTCTCCTGAGAATGACGACAGCCTCCATTCCAATTCTCTTTTTCCTCTCTTTCAGACAGAAACGGAATGATTTAATCCAATTATTTACCAGCTACAAATCTAAGATGAAGGTAGTTTCATAGATTGAACGTGTCCATGAAGTAAATGGTACACGTTTCTTGTTTCTTTTGGAAACAAATGAAAAGGGGTGTTCGTAGTCAGTCCTAATCCCTGGGGTTCCTGGAATGTTTGGACTAAGTTTAGAGAACAAGATGCGGTGTGCTGCCAGCCCTCCTAAGCATCAGCCTGGACCCTGTGTGTAGTTTCTGTTTTTCCCTGTTTATTTTCCATCTTTAAAGCATTTCACCCTCTAAAACTGCAAGGTGACATTTTAGTTCGTTGTTGCACAAGGATCTATTTTAGTTTTACTTCTCTTACACTTTGCTGTTAGACCTGATACATTGTCTATCTTAGCTTTTCAGCAAAAGCTTTTCATTTAAATTTTCTTTGAGAAAATACTGAATGCGAGCAGAAGTAAACTACTTGCAGCTGAAAAATCTATCTTAGAGATGGAAACATGCAAATGAAGTGAAGAAGGCCCTTAAGCCTGCTTTCCTTCAGTATAGCAAGATTATGCCATGGTTAATAGAGCATTTAGATATATAGATGCAGAACTCTGGCTTCCTGTGTTCCTGATGGTGTTTGCAAGAGTAGGGTCTGGTTCACCTTCACTGTGCTTCCCTTTGTGACCTGGGCACTTCACCTTTCTGGGCTTCAATTTCCTCACCTGTGAAATGGAGACCATGACAGTATCTCAGAGTTGTTGCAAGGATTAATGGGTTAATTCATAAAGCACTTGACACTGAGTAACTGTTACCTGGTATTGTTATTATTATATTCCTACAAGTTATATCAGCATATGTAAGTACAGCAGACATTTGAGAAATAAATGTATGGGAACCTATACATCTAGTACATAGAGTATTTTCTTACTCAGAATGGTCTCTCATGGAAAATAAGTTCTGACTTTGGTAGATCTGCCCCTACAGGCTGTTTTGGGGATGCCTCCCCTGGGGTTGCCTTTGAAGGCTTTGTAGCTATATTCTTTTTTAAAACAATACAGAGGTCTTTTATTTTTTACACTTCTCATGCCATGAATTCATGGGGAATGGGTTCCCGCAGCTCAGGCTCCTTTCCATTGGTTCTCATAGAGTGTGCTTCTCTTGGGGGAGCAGGCTGGCGCTTCAATTGAACCCAGGTACCTTTCTCTTTGGCTTCTTTTTCTTTTTGATCATTTTTCTTCACACGTTTCAGGAAGCATTCTCCGCTCTTAGAATGCTTAATATGCTCAATACGTACATTAATTCTCTTGGCAAGAATCTTGCCGTTAACTTGTTTATTTATAACAATGCCAACCTTATGCTGGATAACGTTGTAGCCTCTTCTAGTTTTGCTGTGGCAACATCCGAGGGACATTCCTTTTTGAACAATGCCCATTCCCTTGATGTTTACTTTTTTTTTTTTTTTTTGTAGACATCAACTAGGGGATATCACCTTTCTTGTAGATTCGCATATATGTGGCCAAAGGAACAGCTCTATTTTTTCTGAAAGGCCTGGAGAACATATAGCAGGTGCCTCTCCTCGTTCTCTTTGTGTTGGTCCTTTTGGAGAATTACTGGAAAATGGCCATTCTGGCCGAGAGGAAGCATAATTACATTCTTTAAATGGCTTCTGTAGTGTCTAATTTTCTGTTGCTTAAATGAATTAAGCTTTTTTTTTTTTTAAATAAAAAGCTAAAAGACATTTGGAATTAAGTCAAGTTAAAAAATGTTTTGGTTTAAAAACTACCTGTAAAGTTTACTTTCAAGCATGATCATCAGGCCAAAGTGAGCTGAGTTTTGGGTTTCAACATGCAGACTATTTTGGGTCTTTGCCTTCTGGGATTCAATAGTTCCTGTCTACGTCCTGCTGAAGCAGCTGTTCCACGCCTGGTTATTTTGTCCTCAAAACCCAGTTATCTACCCTGCCTCCTCTATACATGGATATCAGTCACACTTTGTTCATTCACTCAGGGGTTCATCTGAATGAATGCAAGTCACAAGCCCTACGGAAACTCCTTTCCCTTCAGTCTTGTTTTCTGCCTTACTTGCAGAATAAACCCTTTGTTCTAATGGTTAATACTTTTTTACAACTAGATATAACACACATGTCTACTCACCTTGGCTTTGTAAACTAACTTGACTGAGGGCCAACCCAGGTCTGCTGTGCGGATGTGCCGAAGTGCATTGCGTCCTGTCCTTGCTGCCCTCTTCCCCTCCCATGATTCCAAGTGACGTAAAAGTCAGCGTGGGACTTCAGCGTCACTCATAAGTCAGGTCGCCAGCCTTGCTACAGAGTCAGTTTTTCCAGCTGAGTAAACTGTAATGAAAATCTAAGTTTGTCCTGAAATGTTCACTGCTCTGCAGAAAGTTAACACTTGGTCTCCAAGATAGTTTGGGTAGCAACATTATTCCCCTGTGCTGTCTGGATGTGGCAGATCAGATGTGGGTATCTAATGTCGCTTGTTAAAATTGACCTGACAGTGATCATGTAGGCACTGTGTGAGGAAGTGATTCCAAGTCTGAAACAGTGATGACATGCCGTTAGTCTGAAAAACAGGTAATTTGCCTGTTAAAAACAATAAAAGCTGGGAGATTAGGAAAAAAAAATTTTTTTTCTATTGTCATTATGTTTCAGTAACCAAAAAACTGAATGAATTCTTGCTGAAAAATAAACAATAAAGAAAAATTGGGACTTTCTGAGTAATATCTATCATTGTGATATATGTATAATTTATAGATAAACATAGTTTTTAGTATTTTATATGTATGTACCATACATATAATATGTAATTTCATACATTTTATATATTACATATGTATAGCTTTTCTATTTTCTCACAAGGCTTTCTTTATGACTCTTTGCTTTTACCTTGACCCATGTTATTTATAAATTCTCACTCTCTTGACTTTTTGTATGGACAGGTATGCATATGCATATTTTCTGCTCTAAGCCCAGATTGGTGGTACTTTCTTTATCTCAGTCTTTTAAGTATTTTATAATTTTTTCTTAAATAAATATCCAAGAATTAAATGAATGGCAGCACTTCAGAACAGTGCTTTGTAAATAAATACATACCTGTGTCAGATCTTTTTGAATTTTTAAAAATAATTTTAAGAAGATAATAAGCCTACTTCCGGCATTTTTAGACACACAGAACCAGGGAAATTTTGTTTACATCCTTCTTTTGTATGCCATACAAGTCTTTGAAGAATGAAAAGTGGAAGTCATAGGGTGAGGTTACTTTCTGTTTTCTTTCCCGCAAGGTCTAATTTGTTTGCTGGAACTTCAAAGTTGTGTTTTGGGAGTGTAATGTTAGTGGTGGTGGTCATGGGACGATTTTAAGAAGAAAAACGAACAGTTTTCTCCAGGGTGATTTGAGGCAAAGGTGTGGTCATACAGCCTCTTCCATCTCCAGCACCTTGAGCTTTTCCTATTAAAACCTGTTGGCAGGAAAGAATCAGAAACTTTTCTTGAAGTGAAATAACTGCCAGTTTTGGTGCCTTCTTCTTTGGAAATGGGTATTTTATCAGAAAAGAAAATGTCAGTTCTGGGAATCAAAGTTCTTTTTCTAGGAGGATAAGTCCTGCAGTTTGGTTTTTCTAGTCATGGCTTTTGGAGGCACCACCTTGGTTCTCTTGATTGAATTTGAACCCCACCCCCACAGCCTCCCAGAATGGGTGGCTTAGCCAGTGGTCAGCAGCTTTATATCAGAGTTTCAGTGACTTGGGGCTCATCTCCTTGTCTTATGTCCAAATAGGGCAACTTACATTAGTCCCGGACATTTAAAGTGTGACAGCTGACATAGCAAGCCAAGCTAGGTAATCCGCATTCACAAAGCCAGGGACATTCAAGGAGGGGCATGAGAACATTGTATAGGCAGGACTCTGAATGGTAAAATTTAGGTAAGATATTAAATCTCTAAAGAGATGAAATTATGTTGGCATGCCATACTTAACAAGGCAGGAAAGTGCAAAATCTTTACATAGTTTTCAATAGGAAGAATTTTCTAGTTGCTTGGATTAAGTTGTTATGAGAGGTAAGAAATTGCAGTAAGTGCTGTAATTTAGAAAATCGGAGACTTATATGATAATGTCTCTGCTGGAGTAAGCCTTTTTAGGTGTAGCGGCACAACTATTACAAAATTTAACTAAATTGGAAAGCAGAAGATACAGAAATAACGTTTGTAGGCTTATCATTGTCTGTGCCTGCAGTCCTCAGATTTTTAAATCTTAAACCTTTCTTACTGTCTCCAACCCAAGTTGGTCCAGCTGCCTTGTGGAATTTCCATTTGACTGTGTCCTAAGCACTTTCATCAGAGCTACATCTTGTTCTCCCTTTCTGTCACCCCCTACATGCTTTCTCAAACCAAGTCACTGTAGATTCTACCTTTAAAAAGGATCTCAAATCCATCCACTTCTCCCTATCTCATTGCCAGTCTGCTGGTCTGGCCATTCGAGGGACTTCAGTCATTTTCTGCGTTCATTGTGATTCTTCATGAAACACAAATCTGGTAATTCACACTTGCTTCCCTCAAAAAACAAAACAAAACAAAACAAAACGAAAACAAACTGACACCACCCAGCTTTTTCATACCATCCCATTATCTTAAATTGAACTCATAATCTCATGTCAAAGTCCCATGGCTGTTGCCTGCCCATCCCTAGCCCTCCCGAGTCTCCCTCTAACTCTGTGATCCAGCCGTGGAGGCTTGGTTTCCTGTTTCTCAGAAAGAGCAGTCACTTTCACTTTCTTCTCTCTTTGTTAAAAGTTTGTTGACTTCTATTCTTTTCTCAATTCTTCCTTTAAGCGCCTTTTTGTTGAGTAAAGCCTTAGGTTAGACACCACCGTATTACATCACGGCTGTCCCATTAGTGCTACTTACACACTTTATTTATTATCCCTAATACCTGGCATGACGTCTGACATATAGTAGACACGATGTATTTTTTGAGGGAAGGAATGAAAGTAGTGATATTTATAAATACTTTAAGTGCTGTTGAATATTTTAGGAGGTGGCATGTCTAGTATGTGTGCGTAGACACCACCACTTTTCTTGCCTGTGCTTGTGGCAGGTCATCTGTCACCACTCCCCTCTGCTGGGCTAGCTTTCTGTTTCTGGTATACTGGTCTACTTTCCTGGCAAGTGACAAGAAACTCATTTGCCATTCCTAATCTAGCAGAGCTTTAGACATGTCGGGTCAACTCTTTATGCCTTAGTTTGCATACCAGTCAGATGCTACAAGTCATCAGATGGTAAGAGAAGATATTCTCTCATAAGGATAAAGTAGGAGATATTAAAAATTAGTAAAGATTATCCAAATATTGTATGGTCACATTGAATATTGTGTAGTTACATTGTATTATCCAAGATTGTATAGTTACATTGAATTGTTTTGATATAATAAATACTCATCTTATGATCAGAGCTACTCTCATATGGAGACTAAACTGCAACATCTTTATACACATAAGTGTAAGTTTTAATTACAGGCTTACCATGTCTGTACATGAGCCTTACAAGGACTCTTATTTTTCTTTCAGAATTAAGTCGACCTCTTGTTTTTGTATTTACTAGTTGTTTAGTTTTTATTTTGCTAGCGAAGAATACATTTCAAGTAGATAAAATGTCAAGAAGATGCTAGTTTTTTATTTAGTTTACTGTCATTCTGTGGCAGTTCTTTACAAAGTGTACCCATGTATCACCTGTATCAGAAACACATGAAGGTGGTTAAATTTCAGGGTCCTGCCCCACAACTTACTGAATCAGACTTTTCAAGGCCTGGAAATCTGCATTTTAAATAAGCTCTTTACATTTTAAATAAGCTCCAGAAGCTTGAGAACCACTCCCTTATAATACCTAGTATATTGTGCGTCATTGGTAAATTCTGAACAGGATTTATAAAAGATGACTCATTCACTGACCTTTTCAGTCTCACCTGGGCTTAAGAACAGACATCAGGACATATACCAATGCCAATGCTGTACAATGAAAGGCAGAGATGTTGATTGTGGCTTAGGTCGAAAAGAGTCAGTGACCTTATTCATCCAGAGCACAGAAGATCAACAAGGGGCATTGTTCACAGAAGCTTAAACACACTGGTCCTCTGGGAACAATGGCCCTTTGACCACAGCTGACGTGGGCAGAAGGAACCAGGCAAGGTTCTGGTCTCCTCAGTTCCAAGTGAGGGCCAGTCCTGCAGTGCAGGGGGTGGGGGGTGCTTCTGGCTTAATTCTCTTGAGCAGCTCAGCAGGGCTGGGCTGGCAGTGCCCTTCTCTTTCACCAAGACTCTCACTGTTTTCCAGCCCTTACTGGATACCCAGGATGCAAGGAGAAAACGTGCCCTGAGCAGGAAGGCAGAAACAACAGCATTTTTAAAAGTTGGCGTTGCCAAGTGTGTAGGATGTGCTTTACTTGCAGTACCTTGTGTAATCAGCTTAAAACGGGAATTCCAGGATGTCTATGATAAAGCATTTCACAACAAATTTTAACCCTGGACTGGACTCCTGAGAGAGGTTACAGGTCTCCGTCTCTTGTTTACATCAAAGCTTGCACTGTGCCGTCAGTCTTCTTTGATCTCCTTTGATCCTTTAGGGTACTTAAAGCTTGTACTGCACAATTCCGTATTCAGATTCATATTTTTTTTCTGTTATTTCCTGAATGTTTATTCCATCTCACCAAGTAGAAACAGGGATGGTGTTGCACTCACCTATTACTCACCTTTGCCCTGTTGTTTAGAAATCTGTGGGGGCATTTGTGGTTGTCATGATGATGAGGGGTATGTATATGAACATTTAATGTCCTGAGGGTACGGAGTAGTAAATGCCCCTCAGTCCTTGGGACAGTCCCACCTAACAAAGACTTGCCTTGTCCAGAATGCTAATGGCACCCCCATGAGAAACGCTGGACTTCTTTGTGTTTGTCTGCATCTTGTCCATTGCTTTCTTGAGAATAGTCCTGGCATATATATTTAAAATATATTGAATCTGTGTGGCTTAATAGATATAGTATGAGCTTAATTATGTGCCGGGAAAATAAATAAGTAATTGAAGCCATCTTCCTGGGTGGCAGTTGTGCTCTGACAGTGAAGCTATTGCTCTTCTTGGATTTGTCTTTGCAGCTTCACCCTTCCTGATGTTGTGATGTAGATGAGACTTATGACCAGAAAGTAATCCTGAGCTGCTGCGATTTCACTCAGGAGATACTCTGATTTTAACAAACACTGCTGCATGTTGCCCCACTGGCATCTTGGTCTCACAAAGATAAACAGTGAGATGCTAAGTAAATTAAATGTTACATCATGAGAGTAGTGGGGGCAGAGAACCCAATGTTTTATCTCTGACACCATCCTAGGTGAGGCTTTTCGTGAGAATGGTGTCCAACAGAATATATCCTGAGAAATGCTGCTGTGTCAACATCCTTAACAGTAAGAGGGCTTGAGATTTGCAGGCACTTGTTCTGAGCTCCCAGACTTTCTGAAATTACTTTGCCTGTGGTTTAGAAAGTTACTGTGGTGAGAAAAGAAGATTTGAATCATGTATTAGATAAGGTCAGTACAGGGTCCTGGAATATTTGGTGATTCATATCAGTTATTCAGTTAGAGATCTCAGAAGTGACAGATGGATAAAAATTAGGACCACAGAAGGACGAACAGACAGGAGGACTTCAGATCTTATTTTAAAGGACTCAGAGGTTATGCTAAGCAGATAGCTTATTGAACTAAGGATGTCCAGTAGACTAGAATTTGTGTATCTTGAAAACCAGAAAATAATTAGACTAACAGTAAAGGCAACAGGAACAGACTGGGAAAATTCAGCCAACTGGAGGTTGAGAGAAATGCAAACAGAAATGATCCAGAGGGCTGTTTTCCCTGCAAGGCCTCCTGTGATTGAGAAACAATGTGTTGATCCTTTGACTCAGTGAGCCTACTTCTAGGAGTGATTTCTAATAAATGATAAGAGCTTTGTTCAGAAAGTCAGCTCTGAGAATGTTTATTGCGCATTGTTTGAAACTAAACATTGGAGGTATAAACATTGGAAGATGGTTATGGGGATGGGGAGTATGACATAGGGAATGTAATCAGTGATATCGTAATGGCCATGTGTAGAGCCAGATGGGTGATAGAATAATTGGGGGAGGGGTGGATCATTTCATAAACTACATAAATGTCTAACCAATGTACTGTATACCTGAAACTAATAATAAAAATAAACATGGGAAGCAATGGCCCAGATGGGCCCATTGTGTAACCATGACAGAGATGTTGATATTGACATGGGACAAAATGGATGAAAAATAGGCTATAAGAGAATATATAAAGTTAACATTTTAATAAAGAAACTATGTAATATGGGGGGGAAAACTTGGAAGGGCATCAATCAAGATATTCTCATGGATTATCTTTACGTGGTAGAATTCGAAGTATCTGGAATTTTTTCTTAGGGCTTTAACACTGCTAATGTTTAATATACACATATATAATTAGTTTTGTAATTAAAAAAGTTTAACACAGTGCATAAAAACATGATCTAATGTGGTAAAAGGTGCTTGTCAACTTTTTATCCAAATATTTCAATATTTATTCATTTTTAAACCCAAATATTCCTGGTAATTTGAAGGAGCTATTAGTTAACCTATTAGCACAGAGGAAATGAGGGTTCTGGTTACATGGAATAAATGTAGGTGGGGTGGGGAGGTGCTGAGTCAATTAAAGGGTGAAAAGGATATTAATATAGTTAAGAGCAAGGGATGAAAACTAAGTCGAATACATTACTACTAAGAACATGCTTTGAAATTCTACCTGGGAAATTTCCTACTGAAACATCACACACACTCATGTTTCTTGAGTGCTTAGGAGCACCTGCTAAGCTTGGGCTTGGTTCCCTTGCCCCAAAAGTGGCTGAATCAGAGCTATAAATGCATGTCAAGTGCTAGAGCTGACTTTCAGAAGAGTCAAGTTTCCAGGGGAAGGCCCTGTGGATGGTAGGCTTGTAATTCTCCAAGACAAGGCCACAGGGCTGTATC
Organism: Eonycteris spelaea; assembly: GCA_003508835.1. Taxonomy (NCBI): domain Eukaryota; kingdom Metazoa; phylum Chordata; class Mammalia; order Chiroptera; family Pteropodidae; genus Eonycteris; species Eonycteris spelaea. Next base: position 1,610,908 of record PUFA01000162.1, read on the forward strand.
AATGAATCAGCTCATTAAGAATTTAGGTTTTATTTTAAGAAATACTTTGCAACAGCGTTTCTCAGAATATACTCTATGGGAAACTATTCTTATGAGAAAGCTCATGGGGAAAACAAAAAGGCAGTGGAGGGGGATGGGGAGTGGGAGGAGAATAAGTTTGTAGAAGGAAATAGGTCAGCATGTCCACCAGCCCCTAGGCCGCCAGTCACATCTCACATTTAGTATATTAAGGTTCCAGAAGTTTCTTAGTAATGAATAGGAACTACTGGGAATACAAGGTTAAGGGAATTTATCATGTTAAACAGTTATACAAAGTGAGGCACTTTCCCTAAACAAATAGCAGAGCTTGTTACTATTAAGAAAAGTAAAAACTGAGAAAAGAGACCTTAGGCACCTTAGACTGTATATGTGCCTTTCAAAACATGAAATAAAATATGAGGATACTTTAGGATTGCTCCTCCCCTTCAGGTTAGGTGGTGATAATGGGGTCTTCAGTTATAAGTGACAGAGCAATCCGTAGGTGAGGGAGCTGACATGTCAACTGCCTGCTCCAGCCAAATGAAACTGTTGTTTCTCAGTAGTGAAATAGTTGTTGACATTTCTGAAAACCTTTTATTTCGGTTATTTCTGAAAAGACCACATTCAAATGGTTTTTCCTGGAAGGTCTTGTTTTGGGGACCAACCTCTCTCTGACACTTTCCCATCCAATGTGTGTTTTAGACATCTAGTACTTTTAAACTTGAATAAACAAAAGGTATTTATTAATACATTATTGGTTCCTCCCTGAGTACTTTCCCTGAGGTACACTTTAATATTATGCTCATAGTATTTTTTTTAGAAAAAATGTAAGAAACCACGTGATAATGCTTTTACACGTATTGAAAAAAGACACGTTTTCTCAGTACTTAAAGGGAAAAACACTTTACATTCTTCCTTTGAGCAGAATTAGGTGGCCTGCCACGTTTCCCTTTTTGCTATCAGAACTTTAGAAATTATTTCATGTTCAAGCACAGCAACAGCGTGCCTGGAAAGTCAACTTCTCTATTCATTTTATGACTTTATATTTGTAACTGTTTTTCAAGTACATGTGTCTTTTACTACATGTTGCTGTTGCCTTAAATCTCTCTCAAAGATGAATAGCCCTTAAATAATTTAGTAAAACAAACTGCTAGTGATGGTGTCATGATTTTAGATAAACCATTCATTGGCTTGTATCTTCAAGGTTTTTGGACAGAATATTACATACAATTTTAATCAGCTATAAAGAAGGCCAGGGCTTTTGGATAAAATACTAGGACCAAAAAGTTCTGATACAGCTTAAACACTCAAGTGTGTGTGTTTTAGCAGCCAGTATTACAGTGTGCCTGATCATTAATGGAAGAACTTATTATTTAACTAGCATACATTAAAGCAATGCTCAGTTTTTCATGGATATAGGTGGACTGTGCTGCTTTTTTGCTTTAAAGAAAATAATGAGGATTGGACAAGAAAATTGCAAAGGTCCTTCTCACAATGTGGGATTGAAATGTGCAGCAAGGTTAGTCATTCCCTCCTCTGTACCCTCCTGCACTTGGTTCTGCTTTGCCGAAAACATTATTTGTATTGCATCGTAATTATTTGTTTACGGCCTGTCTCTATTAAACTATAGTTGGCCCAGCCTGGTTCTTCTTTGTGTCAGCCGTATCTAGCACAATGCTAGAAGTGAGTTTTTTTTTGCATATATGATTCATATTTCTGAAGTAGCAGATTAGGAGGCATATTTTAGGCCAGTAAGTATTTCAAAATATTGGCAAATATTTTGAATAGTCAAAAGGGGTTGGGAGACATTCTTCGCCCCCAAAGCATAATATGTGTTCATTCCAAAAACTGAATAGTCAAAAGGGGTTGGGAGGCATTTTTCGCCCCCAAAGTGTAACATGTGTTAATTCCTGTATATATGTATTCTCCTGTAATCTCACATTTCTCTATTAGGTTCCAGAGAGCATTTTGGTGCTGAGGCCTGCTGGAATGGGATAAGTAATATTTCCTCAGGCAGCTCTTCACACATTTCTCCTCTGCATTTCTAGATTGTGCCTAGGGTGAACATACACCCTTATTTATCGAAGGCCTACAGTACACCCAGGCCTATGTTGTCCTGAGGATACAGTGGTGATCAACAGCACGGGATGGAGGTCATATTCTGAAATATTAGAGGCAGACGCAAGTCTTACACAGTGAATGTTCTTGCTACCTCCTTTTCTTCTTGATGGTGGGTGAAACATAGAAAACCATAAATACAAAAGTTTGAGAGTCATTTGTGATAAAGATGCTCTGTTATAAGCAAAATTAGAAAAGGATATTTTCATTTATGTTTTCCTTCTCTGCTCTCAGCCCGAACACTTATTTTGTGTCATGCCCTTGATGTTACTTCCTTTTCACCAGTGGCCCAACTCTAGAATCCAATTTGTTGTATTGGAAATCTAGTCACTTTCAGATAACGATGGCTATTTGTAAATTACTCCTCTCTGACAGTGCTGCCAAGGGACATTATGAGTAAACTAGGTGATAGAATGAAATTTGTACTAGTATGTCACTTTGATGGGTGATATATTGTGACCTTTCAGTGATTTGGGCTTCTTTAAAGCACATCTTGGGGATGAGGGATGGATTGCATTGAATGTTGCTCAATAAAATTCTGATAGGTGCCAAGGAAATGCTTTGTGGACCCTGAGATTATGTCCCTGCGTGCTTCACTGGTGAGTCAGTTTCAAGCATCAGTCTCTGCTGCCTATTGTAGTGTGACAGGGAGCCCATCACTTAACCCTGAGAGGCTCAGAACCCTCATCTGTAAAATTGGAAATGTTTGATGAACCTGAGTGGTTTTGAAAATTGAATAACATCTGTGAAGTGCCTGTTATAGGACTAACAAAAGAGTAGGCTCGCTACACAACAGCTACTCTTATCTCTTAAAATAGAAGACTCTTTTTATTGTTAAGTATTTTGAAACACAGGTTTATAATACTTTTTGAGTTATAATAGTTCATATTTACTGATATTTTAGTGAGTCCACAATGATTTTTATATTCTGTAGATCACATTCTTTTTGATCTATAGATCAGTATTGTCTACTTGTTGATATTTTCCCATGTGGCTTAGAATTGAGTTTTGAAGCAAAACTGCAGCATTTGTTTGTTTGTTTGTTTGTTTAATTTATTTACATAGTCCTTAGTGCCAGGTACTGGAACTAAGTAAGCTCTTTACATAAATTATCTCATTTAGTTCTTACAATGAGGACATTGAAGCACAGAAAAAGGTCAAACAATTTCTTCAAGGCCAAATTGGAGGACCTGTGATTTAAACCCAGACATGTCTGACCTCTAAGCCCAGGTTCTTAGCTCTCCTCTTTCTCTCAGCATGTGTTAAGTCACTGAGACGATGGCCCTTCAGAGTGGCAGACACACTGTTTTGTGGATGACTTTCAGTCTGGTTTGATATTGTATACTTAAACACATTGTCCTTTAGTTAAAGGACTTGTGCTCTCTGTTAGGTATAAAGATTGCACAAGTTCCCCATGACACCGTGTGGTATTTATGTTCCTGCTGGGCCCTTATCATAGTCTGTCCTTGCTCTAGTTCTTAGTGGTCAAGCTTTGGGGGCGGCAGTATATCAAGTGGCGAACAGCCCAAGACTGAAATCAGACAGCTTGGGGTTGAATCCCAGCTCTGCAATTACAAGCAATATAACCTAGAACAAGTTAGTTATCCTCTGTGCATCAGTTAGTTTTCTCATCTGTAAATCAGAGGATAATAAATAGTGCTTACTTTAAAGGGTTGTTGTGAGGATTAAAAGAGTATATACACACACATGTACATGGTGCTTAGGGTGCTTAGAACAGGGTCTGGCACATAGTATTCCACAAATGTTTGTGGTTAGTGATATGATGATGATGTTCTTTGAGCATAGCTATGTCATTTTTATCTTCGTATTCTGTACAGGGCCCACCCCAGTGCCTACAGATGATGGGTGCTCCATTAAAATCTCTTGGGGGGTAGATGGAAATGGATGGGCTGAATGGTTGAACATATGACCAGTTCTTTTTCATCTGGAAATTATATTTGCCTTATTGATATAACTCTCAATTTTGGCTTTAATTGAATCAGAGACTGAATAACTAGAAAAATTTGACAAAATTAATTTGTCATTAATAATAGCTGACATTTATTAAGTACTTACTATGTGATAGGCACAGGCTAAATATTACATGATTAACTTGATGAATCCTTCTAAGAGCCTCATGAAGCAGGTATTATCCCATTTTATAGATAGTAAGATTCATGTGCATTAGCTTTATGCCTGTAATTAGAAGATCGGACTTTAAAATAGGAGACTGGGCAGGAATCCCACAGTATTGCAGAATTGGGCTTCCTTCTCAGGTCTCCCTGTGTGACCTTTAGCCTATTGGTAAAATACTCAATAAACAGTGTTATCTATTCTCATTGCAACTTCCTTGAGGCAGAATCATGAATACCAACACTACCCTAATACCCAGCTGGGAGCTCTGCACAGTGGTAACATAGCAATCATGTCATGCGTGTACAAACTATGTGTTCTTTAGGTAAACATTCTTGCTTTTGGAAGAGTCTTCACATTGAAGCTAAAATTCTGACACTTTAGGTTAAAACTGTTTTCTCTGTTCTATCTTGGTAGAAATGGAAAAACGCTGCCTGTTGTTCTTAGCAGGGTTGTGTGTACAGTGCTGTTAAGTGGTGGAGTCCTCGTTGTGTTCGCTTCCCTAGGGTAAGCCTTCCCTATGAGTTTCATACCTTGAGTTAGGTTTCAGAGATCTTTATGTATCTGCTTTGGATCCTTTTCCTTATTTTTGTTCCCCCCCAATTTTTCCCAGAAATGTAGAACCCAGGATTGATCACTTCGATCCTGGCTGATATTTATTATGACATGAAGTTGTATGTCCTCTTTCACAGTCAAGGTCTGCCATGTGGAAAAGGGGTAACCTGTGTGAGGTGATGCGCTGTGCTGAAATATTCATCTTCTTTGACTTACTCTTCCTAGGACTATTAGTGTAGCATTTGTAAGGCAGTTGGTCAATGATATTCCTTTTCACGCCTCCTTCTTCAGCTCCCCAGCTCCACAATCTGTGGTCAGAAATGACCATATTAGATCAATGATGTACCGGGCCCAGTTGGAGTACAACAGGATTTTTGCCTATTCACTAATCTTCACTTATTCAATTTGTGTAGGAAGTAATATGTTACCCTCAGTAGAGGATTGATTGTATTGGTTGTATGATATATGAATTTATTGAGGTTGGAATTGATTTAATGATATAAATATTCCAGATTCTCCCCTCTGAGAGGTTCTTTTAATCTTTAATCTACTACACCTGTTATTTTTTTATATATATATATACCCCATAAGAACATTCTTCCTCATTTTCCCGAGTACTTTTAACATTTTTTTTGCTTGAGCCATGTGTATATTCCTGGATTCTTAGAAATTGCTGGTCACCCCATCCGGTGAAATATTTTGGCCTTTATTGTAACTATCATAGTTGATATTAGTTTACGAGTATCTTTATAACATCGTCTTCTGAAGAGTTTTGATGATTTTTTTGCATCTTATTTTCACCCTTTTAGTGTTGTTATGGGGTCACCATTTGTCGCCATTCTGGGTCTTTACCTGGAAACACCAGTCATACTGTTAATTTTTTCATTAACTATGTTTAGTGCTGTTCATGGAGAAACTGTCAGCTCTTTGACTCCTCCAGTCACCAGCCGCGTGACACTGAAACTGCTGAGCTTCTCTGCTTGTTTGTTCATCTGTCGTGTGGGCTGGTAACAGTACCTACTGTACAGAGGCTGGGTGAACACTCAATGAGATAATGCGTGTTAAGTGCTTAGCACATCATAAGTTCTCAGTAATTATTATTCATTATAAAGATGAGCACAGGTACGTGAGCATACTAAGTTTGGGGCACTAACCAGCTTTGAATGGTGACCATGAAATATTCCCCAGAGGTTGTCAGGCCTCAGAGAGTGTGTTAGTGAAGAGAAGAGGTGGTGTTTCATGAAGCAAAATGGCTATAAGGTTTTTACCGGTGATGGAGCAGAAAGTGTCAGGAGATGAATGGAAAGGTGAGCAAGGAGCAGATCATGAAGGGCTTGTTTTATCAAGCCCAGAAGTTCTGACTCTATTCCTGAGAAATGGGGAACGACGAAAGTGTGTTTAATTAGTGCTGGATACATGCTGATGTTAGGAAACAATTCAACAAAGTCCACATGGAGACACTGAGACCTGTGAGAAGACTGATCTAAGAGCCGCTATAAGATTGGGAGTGCCTGGGCAGAGAAGACAACAGATAGACACTGTGTTTACATCACATTTCTGCTTGGCATTCCGAAATGCTACGTGTGTGTGTGCGCATGCGCGTGCTGTGGGCGCAAACTAGCCTGTGCAGAGAAGGACCTATTCTCCATTTTCCTGTGATTGCAGCATTCTCTTTTCTCAGAGAATGTGATGAAAAATGCATTCTTGTTTGTCAGTTTTCTTTTGATTATCTTTGTGTCTGGGGTTGCAAGTTTCTTTTTGGACTTTTTTTTTTTTTTGGTAATTATTTTCTCACCAGTGGTTAGAAGTAGAAATGGAAAGACACCAGAAAATGATTTATATGAAAAGGAGTCTTCTCCCCACCCCTAAGTTCATATACATAAACAAGAAAAATGAAGACTAGCAGTTAACTATCATTTCTTTGGATAGACTATAGTATTTCATTAGGCCATTTGAAGGAAGAGTTGTAGAAATTAATGTAAATATGTGTCGGAGGGATAGCCGACTGGCTGTTCAAAGTGAGTATCAGCTTTGTGGAAGGAATCGAGATATTTTCCTGTCATTTTGTTTGGAATTGCTGATGCTAGAGAGCATTTCTCTTGCCACAGTGCTGCAATAAACATAAACACATACATTTCTAAGAAACAAATTGTTAAGAGAGTTTCTTTGAAATGTTTTAAGTAAAGAGATTTTATTATATGCTCAAAGCATTTGATTCTTAACCCTCCAACAGAGCAGCCCCATGTTCCTTAACATAATTAATGTTGAAGGCATACAGAGGAAAAGAGGTATCTGTTGCTGGACTTGTCCTCCGGTGGTAAACTACAAAACCGGAGAACATAAGAGGCAGTTGTTGTTAGCCATTGGATGGCAAACACCAGGACCTGTGATCCTTGAGAGAAGGAACTCGCATGAGGTGAGATCCACATTTGCACTGGAGTTCTGCTCGAGCACTTTTTCTCTTTTGTGCTGTGAGGGTAGCCCTGGTGAGCAGGATGGTGTCATGGAGGTCAGGGCGGCACAGAGGCTAGAATTTGTATGGCAGGGTACCAGCTAAATCTGACAGTTTGAGCACCAAAATAATTAAGTCCAGTGATAAATTATAAACCATTGAAAAAGCAGGACTTCATATATCCACACTCATCATAAGTAGATAAACAGATGAACAATTAATGTCAATGCTGGTCATGACTGACAATGGAGAGGGGATGCTGGAGTTGGAAAAGTCAGCATTTTGTAACCATGCAATACAGTTTAAATCAGGCAACGATCACCAATGGATGGGGGGGAATTTTGCTGAGGGATAAGATATTTTTTATGGTCTTAAAGTAGCTCCCCACAGATTACTTATTAGTTGGAAAATTATTATTTTTCCAATGGAGAGATTAGACAAAACCTTGGCTGGGCGATTAAAATTAATTTTGCCAAGGAGGGCTGGATGGACTTTATATGCTTTCAGGTGTGACCCCTGGAGAAGGAAACATCACCTCTGGAGTTTCCTGACTTATAATACATGACCTGACTTGACTCATGAAGAACTGTCAGACAAGTCAAAAGGAAATGTTTTATTCATATAAAAAAGGGGAGGACTATATTTTTCTAAAAGTGTCAGTGTAATAAAAGACGAAGGAAACCCAGGTGTTCCAGATGAATGGCAGTTAAATGTAATACCTGACCCTGAACTGGATCCTGACTTGGAGGAAAAGAAATTACTGGGTTAATTGAGAATGGTGGCAGGTTAAATAACTGTATCAATACTAAATCTACTAATATTGATAATGTTATGGCTATGTAAGAGTATCCCTATCTTAAGAAATAAATTCTGAAGTATTTAGAAGTAAAGAGCATGATGTATGGAACTTATCTCCACCTGGCTCAAAAGAAAAAATGTAGGGCGAATGTGCCTGTAGAGAGAGAGTGGATGATTAAGTATATGGGTTAAATGTTATAAGTAGGTGAATCTGGTAAAGGATACATGGTATTCTTTGTACTGTTATTATTCTATAACTTTTCTGTAAGCTTGAAGTTATTTCCAAGTTGAAAAAAAAATGCCTAGCAATTATAGTTATGACTTAAGGAGAAAAGGAGATTATATGAAAAAGATACATGTGTTTCTTAACTATCTTGGTGTGGATTTTCCACCCTTTGGGTTATCTCTTGGTAAAATAAACATATAATCCCTATTGACAGTGTTTATGTCACTCCAGTAACCAAACCATTCTATATCTATTGGCAAGAATGTATATTTAGTTGCAAGAAGAAATAATAAGAATAATAATAAAACTGCTTTTCAAGTCAAAACTGTCATATCATTTCATGCCGTACAAGAGTTGGGAATGAGGAGGCATAGAGGTGGTTCTAATTCTTCCTTTGATTCTTGCTGGCTGAATGGTCATGGGGAAGTTGGCTAACCTATGGGAAGTTTGGCTGCTGCATTTAAAAATAATATTTTCCTATTCTTAATATGGTTCAATGAGAAAGTACATGTGAAAGCTCTTTGTAAATAGTAATGATTTCTCGTACAAACATTAAATTACCATTAATAGTTGTGGTTAAAGATGAAAAACGCCTTAGACTAAGGTAGAGATTTTCCTTAACTCAAATGGCCCTTTTTTTCATTTAAATGTCAAGATTCATTCTGAAAGAACGTCTCTTTTCTTGGCAGAGCCTTTGGTTCCTTCTGGTTGTCTCCTTTCTCATTTCCTGCCTTTATTGTTCCAGGTAAAGCTTCAGTGACCAAAGGAGTTGTGGATTTCCTGAATTTCAAGAATAGTGAAGTAGGAGCATAGACGGGGGCGTATGAAAGACAACACGTAAGTCAAACTTGGCATTTTATTCATTTCCAAACTTCTCATAGATCTGAGGTCCCTCGGAATAGATCCCGCTCTGCTCTGAGACTGTGTGTGAGGCTCTGATGGGTGGAGAGATCTTCCAGGTTTTTGAGGTATCCCAGGGCAAAATCAACCAAGGAAAGGCCAGTATGGCTTGGGAAAGGAAGGAAAACGGATTGAAGAAGTCAGCTTCCTCCTGGGAGGAGGGAGGCAATGTGGGCCAGGGTGGTAGAAATGTTTTTAAAAAAGGGCGCAGGAGATGATGTCTACCCAAGTCACTGAAATGACAGAAAAGGGTGCTGCTGGATTTGAAGTCACATAAACCAGGACATTTAAATGTTTAACATTTAAATTTGACATTTAAAAGGACAAAGGGCCACGTAGATGAAAATCTCTATCTCACTAAGTCATTTTTCATCTTTAACCAAAACTATTAATAATAATTTAATGTTTACAGAAGAAATTATTAGGAAAGACTCTAGGGAGGCCCGAGAGCATCACCTGGGGCCAGGCCTTTCCTTTAATCTGGAATTGGTTTTGATTGAGGCTCTTTATTCTGGAAGGTTATAGTTACCAGGTCTGCCCTCTTCTCTGGAGGTGAAAAGTTTTGGCCGGTGTTTCTCAGAGTGTCAATCTGAGATGAGATGAAGAGCTTACTCTAAAACATAGACCAGTAAATGTCTTCCTTCATGGAGGAAGTCTTGTGCCAAAGGTAAAAATGAGATGAACTAAAGTGTTTATAGTACTGGTAATTGATTTCCATTCTGGCACATAATTACTATGTGTATGTATGTATATAGATATATTTGATAAGAATGGTACATTCGTGTGAAGTGTTCTGCAACATGCATTTTTTCACTCAGTTATGTTCTTAAAGTTCACTTGTTTCATGCTATGGTGGTAAATTAATTTTTAACGTTAAATAAAATTCTGTTGTGAAAATCTGTGTTACAGTTTATCTGTTGTTCCACTTACAACATTTGGTATTTTCTTGTCAGTCTAGTGGATATACAATAACATATTGTTCTGGTCTTAATTTGCATTATCCTGATGAATAGTAAGATTGAGCATCTTTCTTTTTAGCATCTTTGGAAAACAGTTTGTGACTTTAATGTGAACAATTTTTCAGTCTTTTCTTGAATAGGCAGTTTTGTTTTTTTCTGGTTTTGTTTTTTGAAATATAGTCTGACATCTCTCTTTTAACTGTGTGTTTGGTCTGTTTTTATCGCTAATCTTCATTTTTTTTTCATTTGGATTGAAGTTTTTGTTGATTTGTGTTTTCATCCAGTTTTTTTCTCTGCTGGTTTGGAAATTATACATTCTATTTCTGTTTTTCTAATGATTGCTCTGAAAGTACACTATGCACACTTAACCATTTTGAAGTCAATCAGTAGTTAAGGTATTTTAATCCCCTTCTAGAATAATAGAAAACTCAAAGGGCACCTAATGAAGACCGTCTCCTTCTGTACTTACGTGTTTTTTTAGTGTTTCAGTTCTGTTATATATTTCACCATACAAATTAAATAATTGTTATTGTTTAGAGATAGACTTTGTTTAACTTGACCTGCATGTTTGCCGTATCTTGCTTCCATTTCCTTCTTGCATCTTCTACTTTCCTTTGGTGAGATTTGCCTTTTTGAGAATTTTTTTCCTTAGAATCTCTTGGTGGTAAACTCTGTCAATTTGATTTCTGTGAAAATGTCTGTATTTCACTCTCAGAGGTCTTAGTTGACAGTCGCTTTCTCCTAGGATTGTGAACATTGTTCCATTGTCCTATGGCTTTCATTTTTGCCCTTAGGAAATTGGTAGTCTTTCATTTGCCATTTTTTAGTAAGTGATTTGGATTATTTTGAGATAGTGTACTCGTCAGTGGGGTCCTGCAATTTCGCTACAGTGTGTCTATGTGCAGCTTTCTGTTATTTATCTTTCTGATATTTTCTGTGTTTTATATATGTGTGGTTACATGTTATTCATTAGCTCTTAAAATTTCTGTTATTAATGCTTTGAATACTGTCTGTCTTCTATTCTCTTGACTGTCTTGGTTTTGATTCAATAGGTGTTACAACTTTTCTTTTTATATCTTTTAATTTGTGTTTGATATTTTCTTCCCTGTCTTTTTTTGTTTCATGCTGGGTAATTTCTTAAGATTTAGATTCTGGTTCAGTAATTTTCTCTTCAGCTGTGTTGAATCTTTTATTTCACCCAGCCCTTGAGTTTTTAATTTCAGTGATTATATTTCTTCATTTCTAAAAGCTCTGTTTCTACTTCATATCTGCTTGAGTATTTTTTTGATGGTCTCTTTTTGCTTGTTCATTTTTTTGCACTTCGTTTTTCATATCTTTAGGCAACACCAAAGAGAGTTACTTTATATTCTGTATTTTATAATGCTAGTATCTGAAATCCTTGGTGGTCCAAATTTGTATTTGTGGTTTGTTTCCCAGTGTACAGTTTTGATTATGTACTGATATTTGTTTGATAATTATATCTTGGAATCTTGACATCTTCTTAGTGTTTGTAGTTTGTCCTAGGGATCAGGAGATGCAGTAGACCCAGGACCACTTTTGCTCCCTTTAGGAATCCTGGTTGCAGATTGGGCTTTCCCCAGCTTGCTAAAAGCTGAAGATCTAGATGCTTGTCCCATTCATAATTTGCCTCCGGGGCAGCTCCTGCTTTCTTCTTTGCCCAGGTTTCAGTGCACTGTTCTACCATATCCTCTTGGGATTCGTTTCTCTACCTTTAGTTTAACCAATGCATTAAGAACTTTTTTAAAAAATTATTTATCCATAATCTAATTATAGTATAGCTGAAAGGTCCTTCAAATATCTAGTTCAACACAATCCCTAAATTAATAGTGCCGAAGAGATATTTTAAAATCAGTTTTTTTCTGTATAAGCAAGAGCTTTATCAATTTTGTTAAACCTTTTAAACTTTACATGATAAATTACTTTATTTCACCTAAGGATAGGAAAATATTGAAGTAGCGATTTCTTTGAAAACTAGCTCAACCACATCTGTCCTTTCACACTTTTTGCCTGTTTTTTTTTTCTTTCTTTTTTTTTCTAGTTAATCTCTTGAATATTTACTTCCTTGGAAGTTGGAATCACTGCTTTTGGAATAACTTATAAGAACAGGGTTCTTACTCAGCATCCCTTTCTTATGCCTCCCAATCCATTTTCTTTTAAAGTGTCATTTTCTTTCTATCCGGAGTACTAGATATAGAAGATTTAGTTGTGAGGAAGAAAGGCATCTGCAGGCATAGATCCATAACTGAAGCAGCAAAAATTTGCTGTTTGCTGTTGTGAATTAGAGGCATCATCTCTGTAAGCTCCGTGTCCTTTCATTCTACATCCCATTTGTAGGTGTAGAAAACAGCATGAAATTTTTGGTAAATAAAATGTTAAATTGACTTTGGCTTTGGCATATGAAAACATTTTGATTTCAAAATGGTTGTCAACTGAGGTTGCTGAATTTCATAGTGTATTCATCCTGCAGGGAAATAATCACCTGTAGGCAACCATACCTTTTTAGAGGCTACGCAGATCTGACAGATAGGTGTGGATTAGGACTTTATGATGAAAGTGATGTGTTAGGCATGTTTCTAATCTGCAAAATCTTTATGCTTTGTAGGTTACAGGTAGCATTCTTGTAATACTAGTGTAATCATAGCAAAGGCAGGTGCTGAAAACATTCCTAGGAAATACTGAGCTCTGTGGCTCAGTTTTCTGAGGGACTGCCCGGTTTTGATCCCATACTTTCAGTTGGAAAATATCACTATCAGGTAATTCTGTGGTTTTTTCTCTCTTGGATTGAAATTTCTAGTGAGTACTTTCTAACTCTGTGTCCTCATATTCCTGAGTTACTGTAGGCTGTCAGTTCAGGCACTACTGCTGGTTTTTGGTTTGGTTGACTGAGCGCTCCGGAAGCTTTGCCTGGAGAAGTGAGAAAGAGATGAAGTAGAACTGGAGAAGCTTACCAGGAGTGACCAGTGCTTCCCAAGGAAGCCCCGGCCAGCCTTCTGGGTGCCTTGTTCACAAGTGCACGCCTCTTAGGGGTAGTGAGAAGGATCTTAACTGCCACTGTTCCCAGTTCGGTTGGCCTGGGCCTGGCAGTTCGTTTGGTAGAGCAATAACTGGCCATTTGAGCCTTCCGTTTTTCCTCTTTTACTGTAAATATGTGTCTCTTAAAAAGTTATGATTTGGATTATTAACATGATTTTAACAGAGTTCACTTGAGTGCAGTTTCTTTGCTGCTATAAAATTCTAGCTCTGGTCATGTCAAAATGATGCAGAGAAACAACCCAAGAGTGCAGTCCTACAGATGTCCTTTTCAGTTAGGGTGTTAAAAATTGGGGCTTGACAGTCACTGTCAAGACAAGTGACCATAGATCTGAGTTTGGTTACCAGACCCTATTGTGTGACTCAGAGCAGCGCTTTGCTGCTCATGGCTCCCTGTGTCTTGTGGGCATTAGTCCTAATCATGCTCCTTTAGATGGAGAATTGTTGTTCATCTCTCTCCAACTTGGCACTGGAACACTTGGTCATTCATAACATTTTCCTCCTTTCTCACACAAGTTAATGAATTTATATATTTCTAAATAAGGTTTTAAAAGTAAGGTTATTTTAAACACATTCTTCTCTAGCTTGTCCTCCATCCTGCTCACCAAATTCACTTGTGCCTGCTTGTTGTCATATCCTTTATTTGATGTCTGAAAAATGCCCCCAGAATAATTTTTATTTGACTTTGTCTCAGTCAGGGTGTTTGGGGGTTGGCGGCAAGCATAGAGGGAGCCATTCCAGGTTTATCAATGGCCAGATGACCTGGCTTCAAGTTGAGGTTTTATTCACAGTCTGTATGACTTTGGCTAATAACTTAGCTTTTCTGAGTTTTTCCCACGAATAACTACCTTTATCTCTTCGTATGGTAGAACAGTGGTTCTCTGAAAAATTATTGGGGCCCCAAAGAGCTTTGCTCATATAGGCTATATCTAGCATTTTGCAGTAGGCAGAGAAAAGGCCCCCAAATTCCCAGAACTTGTCAGTATGTTACTTTCTCTGGCAAAAGAGACTGCAGGTGTGATTATATCAAGGACCTTGAGATGGAGAGATTATCTTAGATTATCCAAGTGGGCTCAGTGTAATCAAAAGGGTCCTAATAAGAGGGTGGCCAGGGTGTCAGAGTCGAGAAAGAATTTCAAGGATTACCATTGTTGGAAGGGAGACCTTGAACCGAGTACGGGCAGCCTGTAGAAGCTGGAAAAGGCAGGAGACATAGTCTGCTCTCACCCCAGGAGGAACCTCAGTCCTTCCAGCACCTTCATTTTAGCCCTATAAGACCTATTTTTAGACTTCTGACCTCCTCACTATGAGATAATTCAGGTTAAGCCACCATATTTGTAGTAATTTGTTATAACAGCAATAGGAAAGTAATGCAAACAATTTCTGTGTTGGAAATTTAAAAGATATCTAATTCATTAAAAAATAATAAAACATTACTTAGCATAGATTACTTTTGAGGGGAAAATAACTATTTCCCAACTATTAGTGAGACTACCACTGCTATACAATTTTGTAAATCTCTTTCATATCTGGCTTAGTAGAAGATAGATAGATCCTCAAATTGGCTTCTGCATTCAGTCTGTTGTGGCATCATGTGTCATGGAGCCTCTGAAAAATTTCCTGTATACTCATGAGAGAGTGAGCATTAAAAACAAATACCATCTTAGTATTATTTTGAGAATAGTTCGGCTTCATGCACTACCTAAAAAGGTGTTGGGGATTCCTAGATGTCCCAAACCCCACTTTGAGAACTTCTGGGCTAGAACATAGCCACATGGCCACACCTAGCTGCAAAAGAGTCTGAGAATTACAGTCCTTATGCTGGGTGCCAGTTTAAAAAGTTGGGGTTTTGTTATTAAAGAAGAAAGGGGGAATGGATATTACAGTACATTTAGCAGTCTCAAGTGCTTATCATATCAAAGTTTGATACCATACCATGCATGGTAAGTAGGTAATCACCAAAATGTTGGTTTCTCTTCTTCTTGTCCTTATATTAGCTAGAGAAAATAGGCATTTTGCTTAGACTGCATCATTTAGAAATACCTGTGACAGAATACAATGGCCTGTTGGCAAAGGCGTAATTGCAGTGAATTGCATTTTTTGCATATGTAGATAATTATATAAATATCTTTTGTTTAATGCTCATATCTTGATATCTAGTTTGGGTCTTTTGAACTTAACATATGCTTCCTTTTCCTTGGGTAGGAGGAAAGTTGGAATTGAAATGAGATTTCAGACTCAGCTTTGATTCATAGTTATTTTTCATGGGTTTGAAAACACAAGGGGCGTGACATTTCCCTGGCAGCATCCTGTCACTGAAGAATAACCCCATTCCAGTTTCAAATGTGAAGCAGCGGTTAGGAATATTTGCGTTATGTAGCTTATATTTTTGAAAAATGTATATAAATAAAACAGTTTGGGCTTAAGTGGCTTAATTTTGAGGTTTCTATAAATAATACTGATCAGTAATTGAAGACTATGTGTTCAATGCAGTTTTAGTGCTATCCTTTTCTTTAAATCAATTATTGTAATACTTTTTGGGTGAGAGAGGACTTGAATATTCTAACATACTGTATATAGTATTGAACTATTATTTCAGCCTCTGAGGTGGCAGAAGACTGTGTCTTTCACACCTTAGACTGTCCATTTCCTAAGTGAACTGATTGGGAAGGAGAGTTTGGGTTTGGGATGGGAGGTGGGGGTGAAGAAGAAGCAAAGAAGATAATTTTAGAGCCTCGAACACTAAAATTGTGGGGAGAAGGTGTACTTGTTTGGGAGTCACACCTAGTGGGTATTTTGGGGACCAGAGGATTGAACTCGTGTCTGATGACCTTTATGAACTGGAGGTGAAAGGGACGGTTTACACACTTGCTCATTTTGTCAGAGGCCTCTGAACACCACTTTGCATCAGCCACTTTCTGTTTTATCTTGTAATGTACTGTTACCAAGAAGCAGGGTCCTTCTCAGGTGAAATCTTGTTTTAAATAGAGAGTGAATTGGGTCAAATATTGGCAGTATAGAAGGACTCTGAATTCACCTCCTCCCATGGACACACCGAATATACACTTACATACAGAGCCATTCCTCCTGAGGAAGAACTGGGGGCTGATTGAACAGTTTCTGTACAACAGACAAAAGAGGGACCACACAGAGAAGGGTAGGAGAGGAGACATGGTAACAATGCGAATCCCACCCTGAGGAGGCATATGAAAGGATGCTCAAAATTACTAATCATTGGGGTAGTGCGAACCAAAACCACAATGAGATATAACCTCACACTTGTCAGAATGGCTGTTATCAAAAAGTCAATAAGAAACAAGTGTTGTTGAGGGTTTGGAGTAGAAGGAACCCCCCGTGTACTGTTGATGGATTGTAAATTGGTGTAGCTACTATGGAAAACATTTTGGAAGTTCCTCAAATAATTAAAAATGGAACTGTCATACGATCTAGCAATTCCATTTCTGGGTATTCATGTGAAGCAAATGAAAACACTAATTCAAAAAGATAAATGCACCTCTGTGTTCATTGCACCATTATTATGATGGCCAAGATATGGAAGCAACCTAGGTAACCATCAGGAAATACATGAATAAAGAAAAGGTGACACACACATACACAAACACACACAATGGAATATTACACAGCCATTAAAACATGAAATCTTGTCATTTGTGACAACATGGATGGACCTAGAGGATATAATGCTAAATGAAATAAGTCAGACAGAGAAAGACAAATGCCACATGATTTCACTTATATGTGGAACCTTAAAAAAAAAAAAAAGAACAAAACAGAAACAGAGAATAATTTGATAGCTGGCAGAGGTTAGAGGGCTGGGGGAAGAGTGAAAAGGTGAAGGGAATAAGAGGTACAAACTTCCAGTTGTAAAATAAGTCATAGGGATGTAATGTACAGCATATGGAATATGGTCAACAACAACTTTTTACCGTGGCAGGTAGTCATTAGGCATATCACATTGAGCACATCGTAAGGTATATAAGTAGGAAATCACTATCTTGTACACCTGAAACTAACATAATATTGTGTGTCAGCTACACTTTAATAAACAGAGAGAGTGGAAGCAATTTTTAGTGCAACTTGAACTTGTGGCTGCCTGCCTGTTCTTGGCACCTTGCATCTGAGCTCAGTGTTTATAGCAACTAGCATTATGATAATAACATTTATTAGCCATACATGAGCATAATAGAAAAATTGTAAGCAAAACTGGTGGAAGGTTGTCCCTATTAGTCTTTGAATATATTTCAGATTATCACCTGGTGGCTCTTCGAGCTAGCCGTCCCTGAGATTTGCTGGGTGTTACGGGAGGGTGGCTACTGCCGTGTGTGGCTGGCAGCTGTGTGGCCTTTCCTCTTCTCTTCAGGTACTTTACTTTCATGTTCACATCTCACCCAGGTCTGCTGCAGGATGGCAGTAGTCAACATGCTGGTAAAGAGAAAGTCTTGTGAAAAGCCATGTGGTGATTTATTGCAACAGCTAGTGGCTTTGGAAACATGGTGGCATAATTTTCTGGTACTTTAAAATAATAGCAAAGTAAGCGTTTTAATGTTGCAAAACAATTAATGTTTTGATTTTGGAGTTTTCTGCATTTACTAGTCACTAAATAGAAAACATTTCTATGTGCAAGAGGCTCACCAAGAGCAGTGCCAAGCGCAGTATCTTAACTTTTTCATCAGCTCTTTCGTGGGCCTGGCGGCTTCCCTTGTAGCTGGCCCAGGAGGGCTTTCAGGATTGTAGTCAGCCCTCACGTAGGCCTTCATGTAGTTCATGGCTTTGTGCACATTTTGGAAGCTTGTTACAGTTTAGGAAAGATTGGGTTCTCTCTGGAAAGAGACAGAAGCATGTACAACAAAGTAGCTGTTTTCTGGAAGTTTTTTTTTTTTTTTCCCCTCATTTCCTATGGATTTCTTAGCTGACTCCCTCAGCAGCTGTTGCCAATGCTTACTTCATTTTGAACCCCTGGACTTCCCCAGCCTTGCTCTTGACAGATGCCTTTAGAAATTAAGTGGTAGAGATAGTGTTTGCCCTTTCTTTCCCAACTCACCTCCTCAAAGCATATCTGCCATTTTCCTGGCAGGTGCCAAGGTGGTCTGAGTCTGAGCTTTATCATGTATGGATGAGTCTTGTTTCTTACTCCCTCACACCTTCTCCTTCTGTTCTGCCCCCACCCTCTCCTAGGTGGCCAAGCATCCTGCTGTTATATCAACTACTCTGTGGTTCACTTCTTGAAATGGACCAGCTGTCTCATGCCTCAGATTGTCATCTTTCCTATAGAGACCTATGTGCCTTGGTTCACTCTCTGCTGTGCACATTGTAATCTGATAGTCATATCTTGAATATTCACAAAAATTTACTGACCATCTATTATGTGGTTGGGAGCTGAGGTGCAGATGCCAGGGCATAAATCAGACTGTTGAGGCTATTAGTATAGAAGAGGGAGAGAAACATGAAAACAAACAGCGTTAGAGATTAATAATAATAATTATATGTACAGGTTAGAGTGAGGACACAAGGGGAGAGGAGCAACTCTGCCCTGAAAGATGAGTATGTGTGTGTGTGGGGTGGGGGATGGCTCAGACAGGAAGAGAAAATCATGCTAGCCATCATCCAGTGATGGGTTACTATGTCCCTCCTTAAAGGGATTTCACTGTGACTAGCCTAACACAGATGGATACCATTGTAACTAAAGGGTCTCTTATGGGAGAATTTGACTCACTATGGCAGGTGGTTGGAAAGAAATTTTGGGGCAGATATAGACGTGTGTGTCCCTAAGGTAACTCAGATGGACAATTGCCAATCATTTATATTTTTTGGGTTATGCTTTGACGTAAGGCCAAGATAAGCAGTCCTCTGCAGTTCCTGAGCCTTGGAGGGCTTCCTTGTATTCTTCTGCTTTAAGAACTTGTTGTCTATATACTTAATGCTCAATGGCTCAGATACTTGGACACTCTGTTCCTGTGGGAAGGCCACAAATACTGAGAGCCTGAGGATGAGGTCAGGTCACAGGGGCCTCCTAGTCTACACCAGGTAGTGTTTTTATCTTTCAGTGTACCTTTTACTTTTCATTCATGGATAGTACTAGTCACAGTTCGTAGTTGTGTGTGTATGTGAATATCTCTGTGCTTTATATTCTTTTAAAGGTGGGAACTACTGCTTTCCTGGTAATCATTTTATCCATACTGCTTCTATTGGGCTTGGCGTATAATATAGAAAGAATGAATAGGACAGACACCCATCCTGAAAAGTGAACTTCCCATCAACAGATGGAGAAGTTGCACGTAATAGCCTGAGGAGAGATAACTTTTAATTTGGTCAAGGAAAATGAGCAGACAAAAGTCATCATTTACCAAAGTCCTTCCAGCTGATGATGTTTATAAAACTAGAAAGGTCTTTTCAAAATGTAACATGAAACACACGTAACATATGGAACATGATGGAACAGATCTATATCCTGATCGTGGTAATGTTTCTATGAATCTATGCATGTGATAAAATTTTATAGAATTATATGCAAAAAAAAAAAAAAAACCAGACATGAGTAAGAGTACATATAAAAACGAATGAAATCTGAACAAGGTCTTTAGTTAATAGTATTGTACAGTGTCCAGTTTCTGCTTTTGATAACTGTATTATGGTTATGTAAGGTAAGGGAGATCTGGGGTAAGGACATCCAGGAACTCTGCTATTTTCTCAACTTTGATGTGAGTCTACGATTATTTTAAAATCAAAAATTAAAAGAAAAACGCAGTGATATACCACTATATACCAATTAAGATGGCTTAAAACAAGCACATGAAACAAAAGTGGATAATACGAAGTCCCGGCAGAGATGCAGAGCAACTAGAACTCACTTGCATTGCTGGTGGGAAGGTAAAAGCGTACAGCCACTCAGAAAACAGGTAGTTTCTTACAAAGTTCAACATATCATACAAGCCCGCAGTTCTACCCGCAGGCATTTACCCATGAGAAATGAAAACCTCTGTTCACACAGAAATCCATAGGCTATTATTTCTAAAAGTTTTATTTATAATTGCCAATAACTGGGAGAAACACACACCTCCTTGCAGCAAGTAAATAGATAAACTGATGTGTCTGTCAATGGACTGTTACTCAGCAGGAATAAAGAACAAACAGCAACTATTTGACTGAATCTCATATATATTATGTTATATGAAAGAAGCCAAACTCCAAAAGCTAAATCCTGTGTGACTCAAAAGGGTATTCACTATATGATTCTATTTATATGACATTCTGGAAGAGGTAACAGTATAAGGGTCAGAAAAGAGATCAGCGGTTGCCTGGGTCTGGATATGGGGAGAAGATTGATTTACAGAGGTCAGAGGGAATGTTTTAGAATGAATGAAATGTTCTAGATCTTGATTTTGGAGATAGTTATATGACTGTATGTTTTGGTCAAAACTCATAGAACTGTACATTAAAAAGAAAATGATACTGCATGTAAATTTTACCCTCATAAATCTGACTTTAACATGAAAACAATACTTCCACCAAAACAAAACAAAACAAACCATGTACGTGGCTTACATACCCATGAAGAATACAGTGTTTGCAACTTGTCTATCATTGGATAAAAGTTTGTGAGGTCATTAGTTATGTCTCATTCAAACATGAATGCAGCCTCTTCAGTACTTTGGCCTCTAATTGAGCGATGGAAATAACTATTACCATAGAGCTGGAGGCTCTAATATGGTTAAACAGAATGCTGCTGGGAGATCAAAACAAAAGCGTCTGGCTCTAGCTTTAGTGAACACAGCCTTTGGTAGGTGGATACTTAGTCAAATATCACTCTATCTCCTCTCCTGCTTTTTCTGCTATTACATGAGTTGTTAATAGAGCAGATTTGAGGGTTGGGATTGTTTTACATTTCAGCCGTAACAACTGGCTTGTCATTCCCTCCTACCCCCAATGGATTATAAAATGTTCTGGGAAACGGACGTGTTTGATTTGGTAGGAGGAGGGAGGGCTAATTTCGCACTACAGCTAGTAGTCTAAATATAACTCACAAATGTTTATAGCAGGAATTAGAAGATTCCAAATGGAAATTTGAAGCTCCGGAGCTCTGAAGAAGTGTCTCTTGATGATTAACATCCTTTATAAATCAAAGTCAAAATTTGATTTTGAAAGATTAAACTCAGAACTGTTGGCTGTGATTTGTGGGGTTGAAGGATATAACTTCTACCTTTATGGAACAGATATCTGGATAATGCATATGTAATAACAACAGTCTTTTCCCAATAAAAGACTCCTTGTTAACTTTAAAACCAGGATTTACGAGATTGGTTTGGATTTAATGCTATCCAGTGGTCATTTCAGTTGAGCAAACACTTACTAATCATTAACCACATGTCATGCCTATTATGAGGTGTTGGGTTTGCACACACAAATAAGCCTCCAGCCCTATTTTCAAGGAGTACACCATCCAGCAGGGCGGACCAAGCTATGTGCAGCCCCCTTAAATTCAGCTACAAGGAGACGCCTAAGGAGGAAGCCCTTACCTAGGAGATGACATAAGTCGGGCCTCTACATGTAAGTAGAACATTGTCCTCTGTGGATGAGAAAAAGCCTAGATTTTTCAGGCAGAAGTAGCTGAGTGCTATGTGAAAGCTTTTGTAGCCAGGGATTCATGAATAGAAACTGGGCAAAGAGTTTCTTCCTTCTTCCCAACTAAATAAGAGTTAAAATAAAAGCTATATATATATTCAGGCTATCTGGGAAGATATAAAAGATATAAAATTAGAAGTAATTTTACCTCCTTTTCCTCTGCATTAGTGTCTACTGCTGCTGTAATTAATTACCATGATAGTGTTGTGAAACAACATAAATTTATTATCTCATGCTTCTGTAGATCAGAAGCCCAGCCTGGATCGCACTGGGTTAAAATCAATGAGCTCGAGGCTTTTGGCCTTTTCTGGCTTCTAGAGGTTGCCAGTGTTCTTTGGCTCATTGCCTCTTCTTTTGTCTTCTGTCTGACCATTCATTCTTATGTAGTCAAATCCAGGATAGGGTCTCTGATTAGGGTGGGCCCACCCAGATAATCCAGATACTTTTCCCATCTCAATATCCTTAATTTATTTAAAGAAAAAATTTTAAGGACAGTTGTATGCAATATTATATTGGTGATGTGAGTTTCAGGTGTATAATATAGAGAATCAACATTTTTATGCCTTACAACGTGATTACCCCACTAAGTCTAGTAATCAATCATCTGTCACTGTGGAAACTTATCACAATATTATTGACTATGTTCCCTTTCCTTTTTTACCCATCCCCTCCTCCCTTCTGGTAACCACCCCTTTGATCTCTGTTTCTGTGAGTCTGTTTTTGTTTTGTTTTGTTTTGTTTTGTTTGTTTGTTTTAGATTCCACATATAAGTGAAACCATATGGTATTTATGTTTCTCTGCCTTACGTACTTCACTTAGCATAATACCCTCCAGATCTATTTGTATTGTTGCAAATAGCAAGATTTTATTCCATTTTATTGCTGTGTAATATTCCATTGCGTATATATACACCACGTCTTCAATATCCATAATTTAATCCGCAAAGCTCCTTTTGTCATGTAAGATAATATATTCACAGGTTTGGGGGGTTAGGATGTGGACAGGGGAGCCATTATTTTGCCTCTCTCATCCTCCCACCTTATATATTTTTGTCAGTAGTAAACTATTTTGGCACCAATGCTTTTAATGACACGTATATTTTAATTTCTATTTAAAGTTTTTATATTTATATTTAATCATACGATGTAAAGTTATATATTAAAGCTCTTTCTTTGTATTGGCACTCATTGAACTACCTTTTCATTTTAAGTGCTATAATAGAATTCTTGTTCGCAGGCATTACTTTTGTTGAAGGTCACAAACAAAGCTGGAGTGACCATCACTGGACATATATCTTGACATACTTTTCCACACATGTCCTTAGGGAAAATATACCGAATTGCTAGAATTAGAATATATGTGGGTCATTAATTTTGACAGAAGAATTTGAGAATATAATAAAAGGGAAAAGAAAAGAAATGCTTGGCACTAAAGAAAGGACATTCTTTAAAAACATTGAAGATAGAGGTAAGCATTAATTTATGGCTTAGTATGCCATACTATGTATGATTCACTGTTGAGGATGACTTCTTATCTGCTCTTTCACTGTGATACCAAGAGAGAGATCAGTTTATTGACGAAGAAAGCAGCAGGAGAATCTTGAGTAATGTGACCCAGGTCGCAGGTCTGGGATTCCACTGCCTTATGCTGCTTACATCAGGGGTGGTGGGGACCCCTTACTGTTAAATCCTCTGCATCTCATTCCTCGAACATGGTCAGCAAAATAGTGGATCTTTAAATATTCTTAGATCGTTTAGCTCTTTAAATGTTTGCTGTGCTCTTACGTGCATTCTTAAAAATTCTTGCAGAATGGCTATAGTTTTAAATAGAGCACTGCTGTTGCACAGCACCCTCGGGGGACCCACGCATTGCCTAAAGCCTGAGGCGGCCAGTGTCTCTGGCTGAGTTGCTAGGGCCGATGGGAGTAGGGCGAGTTCACCTCCTCTGCTAGTCATCCCAGATGGGATCTACTGTGGAAGACTGAGCGGGCCTCATCCTGTCTCAGGCCAAGCAGGGACTTACCTTGACCAGGAGAGCAAGCCCCTGGTCTGGAACCCCTGTGAGAACAAGAGTTTTCATGGCAGTTACCACTCTGGGGTGTTAGTGCACTGGGATTTGAAGCTCCTGAGGATGACATGAGGTCATTTAGGGCTGCTTCTCTGAAAGGGTTTCTAAGCACCAAGCACACATTGCTGGCTTGGTCTGGCCTGGCAGGTCCGGTGGTGGTGGTAAGTGGTATTATTATACCAGGCTGTTGGCTGTTAGCTGGCTAATTTGGGCAAGGGGAGAGCTGGCTGGTTTCCACAGTAAATTGACTTGCGTGCAGGTGATAGGATTTGCCACAGGGATCATAAAAGTGCCCTTCAGGGTGTAGGGGTACATCCAAATGTTCAGGCCTCATTTTACTCGCTTTCGTAGAAGTAAGTGTCATTATGCATGCAAAATTGTGTTATCGCTGCTTCAGAATGAGCAGTGTTTGATAAAGGAGTGTCAGAGCTGCCTGCTTTCTAGCCCGTTCAGCTCGGCTCTGGCTGGCCTGGGCCCAAGGCCTCTGTGTTCCTGGGCTTTTCTCTTAAAGAAGAGCTACATGGGAGCACAGAGACAAGGCTCTGCTTGTGTGAATTCAGACCAGTGGCAGCTGCAAGAAAGGAGAGTGATAAAGTCCTTTTGCTCAACTTTAAAAGCAGGGGACCTCAGTCCCTGGGCAGTGGACCAGTACCGGTCATGGCCTGTTAGGAACCGGTCCGCAGAGCAGGAGGTGAGCGGCAGGCAAGCAGAGCCAGTGGAGCTCCATCTGTATTTGCGCCGCTCCCCAGCCCTAGCATCACGGCCTCAGCTCCACCTCAGATCATCAGGCATTAGATTCTCATAGGAGCACCGGTCCCTGGTGCCAAAAAGTTGGGGAACGCTGAAAGGTACTTTAGGATTTTTATGACATTGTGGTTTTCCCTGGGAAAGGTTGACTTGTGGCATTTATACTGAGGGCTTGGGGGATCCTCTGTGAGGGGAGATGCTATCCGTCAAAAGGATGGTCTGACAGGGACGGAGCTGTTGTCTGAATCTAGCTACCAACAAGCTGTGTGATCTTGTGTCAGTTTTTCCCCTCTCTGGGCCTTGAAGCCGGGGAGCTTAGACAGGAGCAGCTGAGTGATTTGCACTCGGTACCAGCGCTTTGGGTACCGGTGCATTTGGTACTGAACACTGGCTCCTAACTGACATGTTTTGCAGTTTTGAAATCCAGTAGAGCTGCTTCTGATTCCTGGGTCACAGCACTTATTGGGTCTGTGAGCGTAAGCAAGAGACTTCATCTCCTTTGCCTCCTTGATCAGATGGGAATCAAGTCAGTTGGATCATGGTGTGATTGTAAAGATTCAGTTCAGTTAAATGAGGTAATGTGTGAGTAAAGCACTTAGAGTATCTGGCACCTCGTAAGGGTACAGCTCGGGGGCTCCCATTAACATGGAAACTGAGGGCCTTGCAGCACTGCTTTTACTTCCTGTCACAGAGCGAGTGGCTTTAGTTTTTTAAAAATTCTGGCAGCTGTGGACCATCAGAAAGTCCGTTCCCCCACTGCTTTTTTCTTCACATCACGTTAATTTGCTCCTAGAGGATTGTCGTACCTGGCCTGTGGGGTCTCTGGAGTGGGCAGCTCTGCTTATTTGGCTGCTCTTTTAAAAGGTGATTCTATAACGTGAAATGAAACTGAAGACAAATGTGGTCTAGATGGCTCAACTTGGGATGTCTCAATTTGGAACTTCATTATTTCAACATAGCTTTTTCATACTTCCTAACATTTGTTATTAGAAAAGAAATTTGTGAGGTGTATATAATACAGTGAAAAAAATGCAACTATATTTTCTCCTTGAGAGAGAAAACAGGGAAGTATGAGAAGGCTCAGTTTCTTTCCAAATATATATCGAACTCTGCTATTTTAAGGCACTAGAGATGCAAAAATAAGTACAGTTGACGTGCCTGTCACTGCAGGAGATTAGTTTTCGGGCAGGGCAGACATCAAATGCGGAATAACATTGATTTAATTTTAGTTGTGATAGTGCTAGAAGCACGGCGTGTAATAAGTGTGTAATGTATGGTCCCATGTGATGGGGAGATCAGGAAAGTCACCTAGCGGTGACTTTGAGCTTGAGGTGTGTTGGATGAGAGGGAGAGCGCATGCCAGGGGAGATGGGGAAGGCAGCTCTCCAGGCAGAAGGAACACACAAGCAGAGGTCCCTGGGTAGAAAGGAACTGGGCCCATCAAAGGAGCTGAAAGAAGGACAAGGTACCTTTGAGTCTAGCAGCTCTGGGGACAGAGGGGTGTGAGTAATCCAGCGAAGTAGGCAAGGGCTGGTGGCTTGGACATGGAAGATCCAGATTTTACTCCAAAGAGCAGTGGAAGGCATCGAGCTGTTTAGAGAAGGGACTGTGGCATTACATACGTGATTTTAAAGGGTCACTGTGGCTTCTTAGTGGAAGATGGCTTTGGGGCAAGGGAAGCGTAAAAGATATGGGGAGACCAGTTTGGAGCTGCTGCAGTCATTCCAGGTTCGTCGGTGGCAAGGCCTTATACTGCTCAGGTGGGGATCGGAGATGGATATTTAGGAGGTGCAGTCTACAGGACACCTAGGTAACGGGACAGGGATGGTGAGGGAAAGTAAGGATCCCAGCTCAGTTCCAGTCCTGAGCAACTGGAAGGGTGGTACCATCTGGGCTGATAGAAATCTTTGGTTGGACGAGGGGAGCGGTTCTGATTTGGTTGGGGATGGGAAATGTCTGCTAGGCACTCTTCTTCCTCTCAGGGGATACTGCGTGGCTTGCTCCCCATCTCCCCCAGGCCTCTGTGAGATGGCCCTTTGTCAGGAGACTTTGGGTTCACCTTGGTGAGATCATCCCTGCCCCTCGCCGCTCTCATTTTTCTCTGCAGCACCAATCACCGCCTGACAAACTGCTTTTCATATTTGTTTAGTGTGTGTGTGTATATATATATATATTTTTAAAGGGAGTGTGAACTCCTTGAAGGCAGGGTTTTGTCCATTTTATTATCTGTTGTATCCGCAGCATCTAAAATAGTGCTGGTCACAGAGGCCCTCAGTAAATACTCGTTGAATGAATCATGAGTTTGATTTCAGTTCTTTTTTTTTTTTGTATCCTTTTGAAACTTGACTGCCTTTTAATTAACCTGAGGCTAGAAGAAGTGGAGGCGTAAGGGTACTACTGTTCATTTGACATAGCAAGTCTTTTAAACAAAAGTTGAGGCAAGATAAGTGGAAAAGTTTGATTTTCTTTTTTCTTTTTTCTTTTTTCTTTTTTAAATTTGGTGTTAGACAAGATAGAAGAGAGCAGCTACAAAAAATGTTTGAATATCACATCTTTTTTGTTCTTTTTGAATTGGTATAAAAACCTAGACTTCCATCCTTTATATTGTTCAGATTTGGGGCTAAATTATAGCACATCGTAATTCCTCTAAGCTACTGTTTTTTCTGGGAAGGGGCCATTGATGTTTGATTGCATCTGTTTTACTTTCTGGGGAGAGGTATGGAGGCTAAGATCAAAACCAACTCAAAGCAGATAATTTGAGGGTAGCACTGGATAAAAACCTTTGTTGGATCTCTGGGTCTCTGCATAGCTAGTAATTTGAAAGGACTAATAATTCAGAAATGTGTTCTCAAATCTCACCAATTTTTGAGACTAAATCTACTGCTGTAACTTGCAAAAGTAAATAGAATCAATTCTTGTGAAAGAGGAGGCTGTATATACAATGGTTATGAGTATAGCTGTTGGGATCACACCTCTGTTTGAATCACCTGTCACTAGTTGTGTAACCTTGCACAAGTTACTTAACCTTTTTCTTTAAATAGCTGTTACCAAAATTGTATTATTACTTGAGAGGTAGGAGAAGACAAATATACGTTATTGTTAACATTTAAGAGCCAACCTAATTGATGCTATTACTAAGTTGGACTTAGAGGTAGAAGTATCTTAAAGAGAACTAAGTATTAGGGAGTATAATTTGCCTAATCCAGTGTTCCCAGACTTGCCTGAGCATAAGACTATCCTCGAGGTGCTTGTTTAAAATGTAGATTCTCAGGCACCACCCAGAGTTGCTGAATCCAATCTCCAGAGGCCGAGCCTGGGAATCTTCTAGGTAGTTAGGTGACGACACACCCTGGGTTTTGTGAGCCTGTTTTTGGTTTCAGACATTCTGTGCAGTGGCTTTGAGATCTGTGTTTATACTTGTCATATTATGTCTCAATTTTCAGACAGGAAAATATGGTCACTGTTTCTGTAGGTCATCTTATTCCAAACCTTCTCTCCAATCGAAGCAGAATATAACATGCTTCTAGTTTCCTAGAAACATGAGGTGACATGTACTGCAAACAGCATGGAGTCGGTGTAATTTACTCAGCTTTCTTGGCCTTTTTCCCTTTTCTTTACAAAACCTTGATCTTGTAACTCGCTCTGGGAAATATATGCAGTGACATGATCAACATGTCTTGACAACCCTTTGTCTTCCAGAGTGTCTGAGGCCTCCGTCAGTCCAGGCTGTCAGAGAGTGCACTGACCGTGGAGGCAGTGTGTGCCTGCGCACGCGGTGGCGACCCCCAGGTTTTGTTTACTGGAGGCCAAGCCTGCAGAGCTGTTCTTTCCTGCTCTGAGAGCTCGGAACCAGGAAGGATTTTCACTTGACTGCACTTGGGACAGAGTGTTCTTAATCAGCTGTTCTGGAAAAACAGTATTGTGTTGTTTTCAACACCAGCCTGCAGGTTTATTTCCCCTCTTTGGCCAGGCTGTAACTACACATATTCCTGTCAGTGACAGAGGAAGATGAGCATTGAGAAGTTTTACTCTGAGGGCTGTGCTTTCTGTAGACATTGCAGATGGAGTTCATACCTCTTAGAGGAATACAGGATTTTCATTTTCAGTGAGGTGGTATTCCCCATGCCAGGTGGGCTGCAGGTGGTTTTTCTCACATGATTCTGTGAAGATTTAAAGAATTCTCTCAGCCTTTTTTTTTTTCATATTGATCCTGGTTTTGTATTGATATTTACTCTACTTTATTTCGGATTGGTCTTAACGGTATCTTTCTGTTTGCATTATATGGGAGAAATTGATCTGTGCTAAGAATCTTATTTGGATGATAAGTTCATTTCTGACCTATGACAAATCAATCCACTTTTAGAATTTTTAAAAACCTGAAACATTGATGTATGTTATAAATTTGAATTTTACTTTTAGTAAAAGCCTATTTCCATATTTTTACTTCCTTAGAAAAGTCTTTCTACATCTACCTAAATATATATTAAAGGTAAGAATCTAGAGATTGAAAGGGTAGGTATTATTCTTTTTTTCCTTCTGCTAATATTTCATGTGACAAAATTTTGTATCTGTATAGCATTACATGGCGGATTCCTGAAATATATAGTGAATTTAAAGACAACTCATTAGGAAATGTGAAAATATGGGCAACTGTTTATTCATTGTGAGCATGCCTAAAGGACTAAACCTTCCAGACAGAAAAGGCCAGAGGTGGGGTTGGTGTGCAGGTGAGTTTGCCTTTCTTCTCTCAGGTGAAATAGAAGGAGGCTGGCTTTTAGTAGGGACTCTCCCTCTGCCCCTTGGGAACTCAGTTATGGGCCTAGGCCTGCACTGCAGCTTTCTTTCCTGACTTCCTCTTGCTTGTTCTGGCTTTTCTTCTTTTTTCCTTTCCTCTTTTGTAAATCATCTTTGTGTGGGGAGGGACTGGAGGTGGAAATTCCAGAGTCATCTTTTACAGGCAGTAGAGGTGATTACCCAGATAAATGGTTCTTATCAGTCATAGCTGCAGATTAGCAGATTACTATCTTGTCAGGTGAGGGGACTCACTCTGTGGAGGAGGAAGTTTAGCCAGGAAAAATAGCCAGGAAAAATAACCAGGGACCTGGGTACTCAAGTCCTGTTGATAGGGAGGAGGCAAGGCCCATGCCAGGCATTTTTAAATTGCAAATATAGTACAGAATGAAGACACTGTCTCTGTGTACAAAGGAAGCCCTCTGTTCAAAGGAACAAAAAAAAACCCAACTCCCTTCTTCCCCCAGCAAAAAAACACATACAACAAAAATGGACAATAAGCAAGATGTACAACTTTAATTCTGTTAACTACTCACACTTAAAATTGTAATTGTTTATGTAATTATATCTAATTATCTAAAAAGTCATCCTAGGATACTTTTATTAGGGTTTTAATGATACCATGTATTTTAACATCTCACCACATTGTCTAACCTTTTCGAAAGTGGGGCTCCTATCTTATACTTAAAAAAAAAAAACAAACTTCTGCAGCACTGAACGTAGGACAGAAGACCTTATAAGGGCTCAGAGGTGACTTGTTGAATTGAGTTGAAGTGTGACTCAGTCAATGTATGTAGGTGGAATTTTGCACTACTTGCCTGTGGGCGTTCACATACTCATGATGTTTATTTACAAGCTGTTTTAGTTCAAGAAATGCCTGCTAATTTTTCTGAGTCTGTGTGTGAATCATGTAGAATTATCTCTGCAGAGTTATTTTCTTAATTAACCCAGAGAGAGGGAAAAATCAAACATGTTTCATTAAGTGCTCTACTTAGAATAATTACAATATGTAACAAAGTACTTTTGTATGTAATACAAAATTTTGTATAAAATCATGTGTAAAATAGATAATTGTAAATAGTTGCCCTGGTAATTTTCAGATAATTTAGAACCCTGTTTTCATTTGTGTTACA
The DNA here is from genome assembly GCA_003508835.1 of Eonycteris spelaea. Taxonomy (NCBI): domain Eukaryota; kingdom Metazoa; phylum Chordata; class Mammalia; order Chiroptera; family Pteropodidae; genus Eonycteris; species Eonycteris spelaea. The sequence continues at coordinate 1,641,496 of PUFA01000162.1, forward strand.
ATGATGGAGTTTGTAGACTGGATTCCTTCCCTCTCTCCAGTTCTCAGCATTGAAGGAGAGTCCTGAGGGAGTTGCTGTAAATGGACGAGGGGGGAGGAGGTCCTCTAAGTAGGGTGAGGGGCTTGTGATTGGGGGCCACAACAGGGCACATTGTGGGAAGCGTAGGTGTTATTGCCGGAGCGTACATTGTAAGAGAGGGTGAAGAGAGACGAATGAGGCGAAGCTGGGGCACTCACTCACTTTTGGGTTTTAAGCAGGAAGTGGCAAGATTGATACAATCTCTGCTTTAGGAAGATTTCTTCTGCACCTTTTTGGATATGGACTGAAAGTCATAGCAACAGTTGCAGATCTGATTGCTCCTCCCTCAGCCCTCCCTGTGCCTGTTTCTGCTTTATTTCCTCAGAAGCACTTGTCACCAGAGCACACCTTATTTGCTCTGTTGAGTTTCTTGCTCAGTATCTGCTTTCCTAATGTACACTCCCCAAGCAGGGATATGTTCATATCCCACTGTGGTGTCTAAGGTGCTCGGCAAGTATTTATTTACCAATCAAATGCATGAGTCATTTTCTGCAATCAAAGCGTGTCATTGTTCTCCTTACAAATTTAATCATTGATTACAAAAGGAAAAAATAGTACCAACTCAGTGCGGAACCTGGACAACACCTTAAACAAGGGATCAGAATCAGCATCACCAATAAATGACAGTGGGCCTCATGTGCCTCTGGATGTCAAACTTCATCAGGAATGTGGCATCTGAATCTTAATGATGAAGAAACACCAGAGAACCCCCTAATTGAAAGATATTCTCTAAAATAACTGGCCCGTATTCGTCAAAAATATTAATGGAATGAAGGACAAGCTGAAGAACTATTTCACTTTAAAGGAGACTAAAGAGACAGAAGAGTTCAAAGCAGTCTGTGATCCTGGGAAAAAAGAAAAAGGAAAATTGTTATCAAGGTCATTAAGACAATCGGTGAAACTAAAATATGCAGAGGGGGCAGGGTAAGAGTGCTTACATCTAATTTAGCTCTCAGGATAAACTGGCGGGATTCACAAGCCATGTATCTGGGTTAGTTCGAGCCATGAGCAGCAAGAAACCTGGAATGGGATTTGAAAGACCTGGCTTCCAGCCCAGTTGCTGCTTCTAAGCCTGTGTGGCCATGGTTCCTTCTCAGAGGTTGGAGTTCTGAGATTCAGAGGCTCTGGTTGTTAAATAACTGAATCTGAACAGCGGACCTAGTCCCAAGAATGTGAATGCTAGGGTTTTCTGTGGCTGCCAGGGGAGGCAGGATTCAGATTTCAAAAACAAATAGAGGAAAAAGTAAAGACCTCCTGACAAGGTTCTTTGTTTGTTGGCACTGACATTCTTACTTGATGGTTTCTTGTTGGTGGTCAAGTTACAGTGAAAACTCAGGGGGAGGTGGGGATAGATAGAAGTGCCAAGTACGCCAAACACACAGTTTTAGAGAGAATGGACAGTCTTTCTATTTTCTAGAGTGGTGAAGCTAATTTATTTTATACAGCATATTTTGTTATCAGTAGCATTTCAGCCCAATTCTTCTGCCTGGCCCCACTGATAACTGAGGCCCAGTGATGATAGACATTCATAATGTGACTATGAGCCTTCCTAGGGTGAGCCAAAGAGTTCTTGAAAAACAGCTGAGATCCCTCCATAAATCCTGAACCATCAACAAAAGATTTAAACATTTATATACCCATGTACTGTAACTATTGAAATTAGAAAGTAATTTTAAAGCATTTTAACATAACAATGGTTGAAACAGAGTTTCCTGGTTAAACCTGAACTGGTAAATCTAAACAAATTCTATTATCAGGGCATCTCAATGTTTTGAACCACTTTTTGGGTTAGTTAGTGTGAGTTTATGTTAGCCAGTATGGAGAGAAGGAAACTGTCCAGAGACCTGGAGCCAGGAACATAATTAAGGTTTTAGAGTGTCATTTCACATGAATGTTTCTCAGTGAAGTATATAAATAATGTGTAGAAATCGTAAGGCGTAATTTAAAATGCATTATAATTAATGGAACCTGAATCAGAATCTTCATGTAGAGATTAAAATAAATGTAAAGTGCTTAGAAATATGCATTGTGCACACACATACATAAGGGTCTTTAAGTGTTTTGATGATGAATCAACACCTGTTTGATTTAACTCTTAATTTAAAATCCATTTTCCTTTATTCAATTAGCTTTAATGCGAAATATACATTCATCTTCTTTTGTGACTGCTTCAGGTTCCCAAGTATTTTATGGTTTATTGTAATTTATTAGTTAAATTATAGAAAGAGAACCAAGAGCAGTTATTTGATGGGAGTTTGGTTGAAATGGTTTCTAAGTCTTTCCTTAGTTTCTGTGAATTTAAATGAGAAGCCAGATAAAGATGAAGAGTAAAAGAGACCTAGACAGGCTTCAACAGATCAAGGTTCTTTTTTTTTTCTTTTTTTTTTTTTTTAGTGCAGTAGGTGAATTTAGCCTAAGCCATACTTTAAAACTTGTCTTTTATTAATTAACTGAGAGAACTGAGGAAAGCAATTTTGCTTCACATTGTGCTCTACCTTTTTGCTATGAAATATGCGACAAGTACAATTACCCTTTTCAAACTGAAAAAGGTACAATTTTGTGCTATGTTACCACTGCTTAGTTTCTGACATTCTGACTACTCTGGTGAATATTTATGTTTATATATTTATATGTAAGAAAATGCTATCTTGGCTACAGCGACAACTTTGAGGTTTGAAGAGTATATGTATAAATTATATAGAAAAAGATTATCCAAATAAATTTGAAAAGAATATGTATATATAACATGCTAATATGAGATCTTTTTGTGAATTGTCTTTTAGTGGTATTCTGGTAATAATGAAACCCTTCTCCTCATCATCTGTCATTATAGTGCTAATCAGGTGCCAGGAACATGCTAAGTGCTTTATACAGTTTTGCAGTTTAATTCTCCCACAGCTTTAAGAAGTGGATATTTACAGCTCCATTTCACTAATGAGGAAACAAGTTTAAAGACGGGGTAGGGCACTTTCTACCTGCCTCAGTAGTGCTGTTTCAGAAGTGGCGGTTTCAGATTTGAATACAAGATGGTTTGTGTCCAAAGCTTTTATATCTTAGCTGCTTTATTAAAATTACCTTTCAGAAGATGATTATTCAGCATATTACCGAGAATCAGGTTTGCTAGCATTCTTCGTCAACTGCATGGGTGGGACAAAAGTTTAATTCAGTTAACCAGATTTAAAGTTAAAAAATAAAAAATAAAGGATTGCCATTAAGATGTTATCAACCCTGAAAATGACAAGTGTTGACAAGGATGTGGATAAATTGGAATCCTTGTGCACTGGTAGGAATGTAAAATGATGCAGTTGCTATGGAAAACATTATGGTGGTCCCTCAAAAAATTAAATATATAATTGCCACGTGAGTATCCAACAGAACAAAAACAGAAATTGAAGAGATATTCGTACACGCTTTCATAGCAGCATTTTTCACAAGAGCCGAGAGGTGAAAGCAATGCAATATTCATTGATGGATGAATGGATATATAAAATATACAAACGGGAATATTATTCAACTTCCAAAAGGAAAGAAATTCTGACAAATTGTGCAACATAGATGAACTTGAAGACATTACGCTAAGTGAGATATGCCAGTTCCAAAAGGACAAATGCTGTACGATTCCACTTATGTCAGGTACCTAGAGTAGTCAGAATTAGAGACAGGAAACAGAATGGTGGTTTCCAGGAACTGGGGTGAGGGAGAACGGAGAGTTATGGTTCAGTGGGTGCAGATGGATGGTGGTGATGGTTGTACAACAATGTGAATGTTCTAGTGCCACTGAACTATACATATACTTACATGTGGGTAAGGTGTTAAGTTTTATGTTAAGTATTTTACCACAATAAAAAATAATTTTAAAAAAGGGGGGAAAAAAAAAGGACTGAAGTGATTGGCTGTGAACTCTTCCCTCTGAAGGATAAAAGGAATTTCTATCCCCGTCACACATTTTGCAAGTTAAATTATTCCAGCCCACCCAAACAGCACACATTGGAAAAGTTAGAGTGGTGGAAAATCACATGAGACCTTGAGTTTTATTTCCCTAACCCCAACTTGCTTGAAATCGTCATTCTCTTCATCTTGTCCCATGCAAAATGAGCGAACTTTTCTTAGAAATTGAATTCCCGGGAGAGTGATATCAGTGTACTTTGACTCAGAGCGTTTTAGCAGTAGCTTTCTCAGCCCAAGAAGAAAAGCAAAGCGCAAAATAACTTGGGGCTCACATTCAAATACATAAACAAGATGCTTCCAAAATGAAATGTGTAACCGAGTCATGCTTTTCTGTTAAGCCCAGTTTAGATGGTACGTGGATGAATCATCTGGTCTGAACCAGTCAACCAAAGGGTGTGGAATTTAACTAATATTCAGTTACTTTTGGTTAATCTTACAGAATCTTATTGGTTCCATTCAATTCTGTAGAGAAAAGTTTAATGTGATACAATAATGAAGCCGGGTTGCCTTCTACCAGCTTTAACACCATTATGGGTGGTATGGATCGTAATACCTGACAAGATGGGTCCGACTTTCTTGTTGGTTGACAGCTATTTGACAACGTGTAGGAGCAAGCGGTGTCGTGGTGAATGGACCTCAGCTGTGGTGCAGAATGGTCCTTTTTAGGCATTTTCCTATTTAAGTGTGAAAAGTTCAACAAAGGAGTATTGGGAGTGTCTGACAGAGGCCTTTAACCTGCTTTGAGGGGAGAGATGTGGGTGATGGCAGAGTTCCCCTAGTTAATGATAGTTGAAGTTGACCTGGAGGGGTTTGCATCAGGGCTCCTGGACTTCATTCTAACGACAGACAGTGGGGGGCTATTGTCACTTTTCAGTAGGAAAAGGAGAGTAGAAGTAACCAGGATGATTTCACCCCTCTCCATTTTTAAGGTCACTTTTACTACTGGGTAGAAGCTAGAGTGGAATTAGAGAGACCAAATATGCTGCTTCAGGCTCGTGCCCATAGGTGACGGCAGTGATATTAACTTATAGGCATGGAGGGCTGCCTGTGTGCCAAAAGCTTTCTGTGCCTTATCCTCACTCAGCTCTGTGAGCTGTATATGGGTGGCATTCCAGTGCCATTTTGAAGATGAAGAAAACCAGGAGCAGAGATGCTAAGCAATTTCCTTAAGATCACACAGCTTACACTGACTGTATCTGGGATGGTAGGTAGGCTTGTAGGGAGGAGCTTTTTTAATTTCTCTCAAAAGAAAAGTCATCATCAGGAATGTGGTGTAAGAAGGTCCAGGGGTGGTTGATTGCTTCAAACAGGGGTCCAGGAGCTGTGGGGTAACTCTGGATTCATTTGTGCCTTCTTGGAAGAGATGATAGCTACTGTACAGTATCATTTGGGCTGGCCCGGATGTTGTGGAGGAATGGGCCAGTTGGAGGCATTTGCTAGAGCTGTGTGTGCCCAGCCGGGTACCTAGTTGCTTTTCTGGGTGGTATAGTGGTGGGATGATGGACATAACTTGGGGTGGTGGCAGGGTACACAGTGTGATTCTATTTAGTAAGTAAGCTGTACGTTGATATTTATTGATGTGAGCAGGTTCTGCAAGTTCCCTAGGCATTTGGCTGAGGAATAAAGAAAAACCGACAACCAGCGGCGTGCTCTTTGTGATGTTTACTTTATACAATACTGTGTGCTTGGCACAACCTGCTTGACAATAAAGGAGGCAAGAAATTTGCAGCCACTGAAGAATTATTTATACCAGAATACAAAAACAGACTTCTCAAATGTTCCGTAGGCCTGTTTTCTGCAGGTGTCTGTGGAAAGTGTGTACCTCATGTGCTAACATTTAGGAAAGGTGGTTAGTAGTTTTGCAGAGAAGCAAGGAACTGTAATTTTCCACTCTGTTTAAAAACATCTACCTTCTTTGGTCAGGCTTATCATTTAATACATTGGATTCGGTATTAAAGGAGAACCGATAGGTAGAGAAGATCTGCTTTTTTACCCTTTTAAAAAAGGTTAAATTGTCTTTTTTTAAAATAAAAAAAATACACACACTTGGTTTAAAAAATCCCCTAAGCAAAGTAAAAGGATGTAGAAAGTGAAGGATGTAGAAAGTGAAGGATGTAGAAAGTGAAGGATGTAGAAAGTGAACAGCCTTCTTTTTATTCCAGTCTTCCCTGGCCTTCCTCGGAGTTGGTTTCAGTTTTCTTGTGTGTTCTTCCATTGTGTTCTGTGCAAATGCAAACATCTGCATGCAATATGCATACTCTTCCATGCTTTGCTCTTTTTATTGGATAATACTTTTGGAGATGATTACATATCGGCACATGTAAGTTTATCCCATTTTTTAAAAAAATAGCTACCAATGTATGGAATAACCAGAATTTAACCAGTCCCCATTTAGACCTTAATGCTTTTTCATCAATATCGAGAGGCCTAGCCTTATGGTACATCCTCTGTTATTAACTTCTCCATTAAAGTATGTGTACACTCACAATCTTGGGAGGCTTATCTTGGGCTTTGTAAAGCTGGAATTTGAACATCTATTGTCACCTTTTAGAATTTAGCTTGATTAATATCTATCCTGCCAGCAATTGTGAAAAGGTGCTGATTAAATTCCTCACATCTGTTTAAACATTTTCTCCTAAAAGAAGGTACTTCAACCAAATGTTATTTTAGGCAGGTACAATTTAATCATTAAGCCCCGTCCTTGACAGATACAGCACAATCTTGATTCTGAGCCACCAGCACCCTATTGAAATCCCTGAACTGTAAGCTAACCATGACGAGCATGGGGCCAGTCACTCCCCTAGATGAGGAATGTCATGGTAGGTGAATATGGGAAATATGCTGAGGGTCTGTTAGTGGAAAGTCTTAAGCTTCTGTGAGATCTGCAACTTACTGAAGCCAGTGGACTGTGTTGCTCTATTTTTCATCTGCACTTGCGTCACCAGTTCATGGGACATTCTTCTGCCAGATTATGTGTGCTAACCTGCCTGGTGGGAGAAGAGAAGACATTAATATCAGTACATTTCTGCAGATATTTTTCATTTTCCAAAGTAAAAATCTTACTAGAAGGATGTGGAGGTGTTTAAAGAAGCGGGTAGTAGAGGTTTTGTTTTTATATTTCAGTATTTAACCTGGAGTTTGGAACATGGGCTTTGCCATTTAATTCTCTAGACTATTAATTATATTATAATTACTACAATTATATTGTGGGACACACCTGGAAACCTCTGTGTATACTGTGCCTCATTAGACAATTGATTAGTATGCCTTTTAAAAATAAACACAAAACAATGAAATACTAGCTTGCAGACTTGTTTAAAAGACAGTTTACTAAAATATCATTGAATAGTACCAATAAATAGGCCCTATTCCTTTTTACTGTAGTTACCAAACTTCTGAAAGTGTGTACCTTGCTTCTGTAATGTGGTCTTGAGTGGTCATGGAGTGGGACCGTCCATTAATAATGACTCCTGCACAGATAATAATAGCTAAAATTCATTGAGCTACTGCTCATCAAAACCCTGAACTTTTTTGCCCGAGTTTTATGGATAAGGAAACTGCAGAGGTTAGTTGAACACACAACTCTTAAGTGTAGAGCCAGGATTTGAACTTGAGCAGTTTGTGCCAACCCCACACCATGACATTATACACTCATCTCCAAAAGAACCCTTTGAAGCTGGTAATAATATTCCCATTTTACCTTTGAGAAGCTTGAGGCTTAGAATTAAATGACCACAGGTCATTAAAGGTCACACTGCTAATGAGAAGCCACGTGGGCTGAAATCTAGTATTGCTCACAGTTGTTATTTAAGGCAGGACCTCATGTGTGGGCCTGTTCTACATATTTTAGGACATTTAGCTTCCCTGGAAACTACTCACTAAATGTCAATAGGGACCCCAATGACTGTGCCATCCAAAAATGTCCCACATATTTCTACTGTCTTCTACTAGGTGTCATATTTACATTTCTTAATTCCAAACTTGTTTCTTACTATTATTTTACATTGCCTCCCATGTCAATTTTTAAATTAACAGTAATCAAACTTGTCTCTTGCTTATAATTTAGAATAGTTAGAATAATTAGAATAATTGTAAATGCAAATCATTTCAATACAGAATCACAGATGGGAGAGAGCATCTCACTTAGATCCCTATTTTATGGATTACACACACACACACACACACACACGCACGCACGCACACACATCCCTCTACCTATCTGAAGGTACAGAGATGGCGGGAAAGACTTTCTCAAAGTCAAAAAATAAATCGGCAGCTGACTGGACTCAACCCATGTGGAGTTTGGGGCCATTTCTTTGCATTACTAGTTTGCTTCAGGCAAATGAATTTGACTGAGCTGTGTTTATTTTCTAATGAGTGATTTTGACCTTTCAGAAAGAGACATTTGGAAGGTTAACATAATGGAAATAGCAGACCATGGAACTGCAGGACAAGTTTGTAGCTATTTTGGAAAAGTTATTGTGAGCACGGTGTTTCCTGTAAGCAGTTTTATGATGTTGACAAAACTGGACATTTATAATGAGACTTGTCACTTGTACCCTAGGAGGTGTTTGTGCAGGTTCCCCCCAAATTTAAGTATAATAAGAAACAGATTGAATAATCTCATATATACTAATTCCGTTGGTTCCCATGGACAGAAAGAATACTTGGTGAATGCAAAATGTTATCATTTGAGAACATTCACTTGTTCAGAAAATTTGTGCAATGCCTGTTGAGTGACAGATACAGTTTTAAGATTGTGGATGACTTTGGTATAGATTTTGCCTATTGTCTATGGTGCTGATTGTTTCCATATCCTTTCTGTATCTTCAATAGAAGATAATTAAAAAATATTACTTGCTTATATCCATTTAGATCACCAGACAACTGTAATGTCCATTTTACAGTAACAGGTTAGAAGTTAGTCGTGGTAAATGTACCTGCTCTTTACCGGACACTATTAGCCTCACTCATTTAATCATATGCATATAGAATATGAAATGGGTTTTTGGAACAGATTTGGTGAAGTTGATTCATTACACAGGGAAGGTATTAGATGATCTCTATTAAAACATCTTTAGTCTCACAGAGTAGCTTGAGCCTCACATTTGGATTGTGATTAATCAGTGAAGCCACAGAGCTTGAGGAAAACTATGACCAGTGAGAAATGTCTTCTGATGAGTGATGGGAGAGAATTTGCAGGTGTTTGAGCAAACTTTCTTCAAATACCCTTAAACAAATTTGGAGGTGTTGAAGGATATGCATTTTTTGCTGAGTGGGGGAAAGAAAAGTTCACTGCAGTTGTTGACATAGATCTTTCATTAGTGATTCAGAAATATTAGAGATTGTTTTAAAATCACCCAAGTCATAGTAATAGGAAAATAATTCTCCTTCTCCTTCTCCTTCTCTTTCTCCTTCTCCTTCTTCCTTTTCTCTTCCTTATTATTATATGGAGAATGAGAATGTTACTTAGGAAATAGTCTTTTTGAATTAGTAACTCACTTTGCAGACACTTAGATTGATTGGGAGCTATTTAATGTCCTTTTACTTTCATGAGTGGGAGACTACTGATTAAAAAGCTTGAGACTGAAGAACTCTTAAAAAAATAAAACCAATAAAACAGAACAGATTTGGAGCATCTCTTGGGGTTATTCATCTTGATTAGTGTACATATCATTTACACCCATAGCTATAGTGTAGCTACATATAGCTAAATTTCAGTTATCAATGATGACCTTGACTCATGAAGATCATGTGAATGTGGATTTTGGGGATTCTTGTTTGAAAAAAAAAATCAGGAAATAATCCCAGGAGTATATTGAAGGAGATAGGAAAATGTTTAGGATTCAGTGTGAGTGAAAACAAATTTCAAAATGGTATCCGTATTATGTTCTCAATTTTGTAAAACCCTACTATATTTTCCAAACTTTATGGTGAACCTGGGTAACTCTTATAAGAAAATAAATGCTATTAGAAGTGGGAGTGAAAAACTCTAACTCTTCACAAAGTGGTGAGTCAACCATTTCTCAAGAAAGAAGAGGGGCAAAGATATAGATGAATATTCAATAGTTTAATAGCTTGGAAACATGTCATATGTTGTGACCTGAAAAATGATTATGAAACAGTATTATAGTCCTAAACTTAAGAAAGGTAGGGATGGTGGTGGCGATTAGGATATAGATCTGAGAATCTCAGGTTAGGAGCTGGCTTGAGTTTAGTTGTCACTTTCTATGACAGACCTGATGCATGACTGTTGTTCTGACCTTAAGTGTCCCCTTGACATTTTACCCCAACATCTCATTGGCAACTTCCTTTAGGGCTTCTTGATTCCAGTTCTTGAGGCAGATAATCTGATTGGCTGACCCCATTTATTTTGCCAGTAAACACCAGTTGTAGGCTCCTGGCAAGCCTACGAATGGCTGCCATTGGTCAGGTGTTCTTCCAGGTCTAATCAGCTATGGCTGTGTGTGTGGAGTTGTATCAAGTGACACAGAAGATGGCAGTTGAAATTCACTGAGCCTGAGGGTGTGGCAGAGTCCCCAGAAATAGAAATAGTGAACAGAAACCGTGATATGTGTCTATTATAAATTTGATTTCAGGAAATTGGTTCTCAGTTAAAAACATGTCCCCAAATCTGCTCTGGAATTATATTTAATACGTTAATCTGTTTCTATATTAGAATAAGTTTGGGATTTCCTTTTAGTCCATCTGATATTCTTAATGGTCACCTAATTTTGCCTCTTTTAGAAACATAAAAGGCAGCTTTTACAACTTAAAAAGTTTATTATGGTAGTTTGTTTTACAATTCATGCTGAATTTTCTTTTGATGTCATAATGTTACTTCAAAGTATTTGAAAAGGAAATTAAAAGGTTCTTATTGTTCTGAGTTTAGTCTTTATGAAATATTTATTCTTCTCGATAGCTATAAAGAATCCAGGTTCCAAAGGCAAGGTAGTTAGTTTTTAAAGTATTTATTAAATTACTGAGCTGTATATACTATATATTTGGGTTATGACATAATCTGTGATTAGGAGACTCTCTGACTAGTTAGAGATAGTGTGACTGTTTCAAAGGGAGGCTACTTGGACTTATAGTTCAGAAAAAAATTTTAAAGATTAACAGTTTTTGATCTTACTTTTGTTATAAAAACTTTTGATTGTGACATAAGACTGTGTAAAGATGGTTTTAATGGAAGCTAAGTTATAATCATATCATGTGGAGGTGATTACCAGTCCAGAATTTATTGGATACACATATAAATCTTGACAAAAAATGTTTTTATTAAGTCAAAAAAGAGCATGTGGACAGTTCCTCCATTACTGCAAATATATTTCTATTGTTCTTTTTAAGCCCTGTGATGGGTATGGATTAAAAGGGTGGGGAGCAGGGATAGGGGAAGGACATTATAGGGAATTATGGAAACGAATGTTTAGCAATGAATAAATCTTTGGAGGGTGGATAGTAATCCAGTTTTGAAACTAATGACTAAGCGTGGGAAGTAAAGATGGGGAAACCAGAAGGCTTGATTGGGCTGGACTGAGAAACTTGATTTGATATTATTGATAGCAGAGACATGAATGGGGGTTTTGTTGGTGCTTTCCAATATCTGTCCTAGGTAATGAGGACATTATAGGCTCAGATAAAGTGTGCCTCTTGCCCTCAAGGAGCAAGATTAAATAACAAAGGAAGAAGATTATATTAGCACATCAACGGGTAGTGATTTAATAATAAACAAAACTTGTACCCATTAAACTAGAGGCACAGGGCATTGATGATGGGCCCTTGATAATGGGGCCTGTTAGAAAATTACTTCTTCAATTTATGGATTTCTCAGTAAAAGTTCTGAGAACCGAAACCCTTCTGGGCAGCCTGCAAAGGGTAAAGCAGGGATTGAGATTTATGTTTTAGGGCAGGGGTAGGGTATCGGAAGATTTCATTAGAATAATAAATACTCTGCAAAATGCTTTTCTGTGTACTATACACCCTAGTTCCCATCAGTAAAAAGGAGAAGGCATTTGCCTTTCACGGGCTTGTTTCAGTGATTAAGATGAGGTATAAAATGTCTGGGAATTGTGCCTGGCTTCCTTCTGGGAAGTGCTTGTGGGTATTGATGTTGATATTTACCTCCATGGTATCAGGTGCCACATAGAAATGTAAATAGTAGTTAACACATTTTTTTCCTCCTTGCTAAACTGTCGGCTCTTTCTTAGAAGCCACTCTTTATCTTCTCTATCCCACTCAATAAATGTTAGCTGAATGAAGGGATAAAGTACCTTTTCTTTCCTTCAGGCTAGGGAGGACACTAGGTTTCTTTTTGTGGAAGGAGAGACGATTGGTTGGTTGCCTGGAGGTCACACTCAGGTCTTCCATGGTGGGAGACTGCAACTCAGTCACCTGTTAAGCAAATTCAACCCAGTAAATTTGGAGATCTAATTGGCTTTATTAAAAGATTCATGAATTGAGGATTCTGGTCAAGAGGGTGTGGAAGATACATGCTGTGACCACATCAATTACAATGAAACTATAGAAGAGCCATCATTGGGAGTCACCCGAGATCTAGCAGAACAGAAATCTTAAAACTGGGGACATACATAAGCAGTCACCTCAAGACTGGTAGACAGGGCGGAGATGTGAAATGAGCCAGTCCTACAATCATGTGGAGCGGTGGAGAATCGAGAGGGTTATTTCGGCTGCAGAGACCCCCCCGGAGGAGTGAGGGGTTCCAGCTCCACACTGTGCTGCCCAGCCCAGGGTTTCAGTGCCAGGAAGAGAAGTCCCCACAACCTCTGGCTGTGAAAACCAGCAGATACTGGGGCTGAGTGAGATGGAGGACTGCAGGAGTCTCAGATGTTCTTCTCAAAGGGCCTGTGCATGGACTTACTCAGTGACAGGCTCACACCCCCTGAGCTCCAGCTCTGGGGCAGCTGCTCCAGGAGTGCCAGGAACATCAGAGGATGAATTGAGCTGTTTGGCGTTAGGGCTGGGGCTGCAAGGGTGGCTTTCTCTCAGACAGAAGTGCTGGCACTATCCATAGCTCCTTTGTTGAGCCCTCCTCCCTCCCAGAGTGCAGAAGCAGAAAGCCACCATATCTGAGTCGCCATCAACCTGGTAAACACAGGTCACTGGCCCAGGTGATTCCCTGAAACTTGGCCTTTCCTGATCTGTGAGCCCACCCAAGCTGCTTCCAGTGTTCCCCCGCCCCCCCCCCCCCCACCCCATACAAATGGCCTGTCTTGGCTTATGCTGCGGACTTTTCTAGATCTCTCAAAAGCTCACAAAACTCAAGCAGTAGAATCTGGACTTTGGTGTGCCCTGTACCTCTTACTGAGCATCCCTAGGTCTGACACTAGTGGCACCAATCTCAGTTCCTGGCTCGGCCTCTTGAGGTACTAGTAAGCTCAGCAGAGGTGGCAGCCATTTACAGATTGCTAGGTGACTCTTTACCAGGTGGCCCTGGAAGTGCACAGGCTGGCGCAGAACCTGGTTTGCAGCTGGGCCACTCCTAGGAGACCCTTGGGCTAACACACCTGGTGGACTGTTTCCACTAGAGCTGGAGCCAGGGTACCCCCCAGGGTTGCATCTGAGGAGGACATACCTGAAGGGCATACTGGGAAGGCACCAGATCCATGCTAAAGTGAATCCTGTTCCATGGGGTCTGCCTCTCACTGGCCAGTCCTCACAACCACTCGGCCCAAGGGTCAATCCCTCCCATTGACATGCAAACAGCAACCAAGGCTCAACTACAACAGGAGGGCACACACAACCCACACAAGGAGCACACCTGGAGCAACCGGCTCTGGTGACCAGGGAGACCTTGCCACTAGGCCCTACAGGACACCTACTACATAAGACCACTCTACTAAGACTGGGAGACATAGCAGCTCTGCCTAATACATAGAAACAAACACGGGGAGAGAGCCAGAATGGGGAGAGAAAGAAACATGTTCCACATGAAACAACAGAACAAAGCTTCAGAAAAAGAACTAAACAAAATAGAGACAAGCAGTCTACCAGGTGCAGAGTTCAAAATGCTGGTAATAAGGATGTCCAGTAAACTTAGGGGAAGAGTAAATAAACCCACTGAGACCTTTAACAAAGAGAAAGAAAACATAAAAATGGAGATGGAAAACATAAAAGGGAACCAGTCAGAAATGAAGAGTACAATATCTGAGATGAAGAGTACATTAGAGGGAATCAGCAGAGTGGATGAGCAGAGGATCGAATCAGTGATTTAGAGAGTGGGGTAGCAGAGGACACCCTATCAGAAAAGCAACAAGAAAAAGGAATCCAAATAAATGAGGGTGTTTAAGGGACCTCTGGGACAGCATCAAGCATAACAACATTTGCATCACAGGGATACCAGAAGGAGAAAGAGGGAGCAAGAAATTGAAAACCTATTTGAAGACATAGTGATGGAAAACTTCCCTAACCTGGTGAAGGAAATAGACATACAATCCGGGGAAGCTCAGAGAGTCCCAAACAAGATCAACCCAAAGAGGCCACATCAAGACACATCATAATTAAAATGCCAAAGTTTAAATACAAAGAGAGAATCTTAAAAGCAGCAAGAGAAAAGCAATTAGTTACCTGCAAGGGAGAACCCATAAGACTGTAGCTGATTTCTCAACAGAAACTTTGCAGGCCAGAAGGGCTTGGCACAAAACTGTCAAAGTGATGAAAAGCTGAGACCTACAACCAAGATTACTCTACTCAGCAAAGCTATTATTTAGAATTGAAGGACAGATAAAAGAATTTTCCAGACAAGAAAAAGCTAAAGGAGTTCATCACCACCAAGCAAATATTACAGGAAATGTTGGAGGGATTTCTTTAAGAAGAAGAAAAAAACATGTATCAAAAATAGGAATAATAAAATGGCAATAACTACGGATTTATCAACAAGTACTTCAAATGAAAAATAATTAAATGCTCCAATTAAAATGAATGGATAAGAAAGCAAGACACACATATTCTGCCTACAAGAAACTCACTTCGGATCAAAAGGCACATGCAGAATGAAAGTAAAGGGATGGAAAAAGATATTTCATGAAAACAAATGAAAAAAGAATCTGGGGTAGCAATACTTTACCAGGCAAAATAGACTTTAAAACAAAGGCTATAATAAGAGACAAAGAAGGACCCGGTAATCTACTTCTGAGTATTGATCCAAAGAAACCCAAAATACTACTTAGAAGGGACATGTGCACCCGTATGTTCACTGCAGCATTATTTACAATAGCCAAGATATGGAGGCAACTTGGGTGTCCATCAATGGGTGAATGGATAAAGAAGAGGTGGTCTATATATTACCCAAATGAATGAATGAATGAATGAACAAATAAATACATAAATGAAACCTTGCCATTTGCAACAACAGGAATGGACCAAGAAGGTGTACTGAGTTGAGTAAGTTGGACAGAGAAAGACAAATGCCATATGATTTTACTTACATGTGGAATTTAAGAACAAAATAAATAAAATGGAAACAGACTCACAATACAGAGATCATTTTGATGGCTGCCAGATGAGCGGGGAATTGGGGGGTTGGATAAAAAAGGGGAAGGGATTAAGAAATACAAATGGTAGTTACAAAGTAGTCATGGGGATGTAAAGTATAGTATAAGGAATATAGTCAATAATATTGTAATAACTATGTATGGTGTCAGATGGGTACTAGATTTATCAGGGTGATCATTGTAAGTAATATAAATGTCTAATCACTGTGTCATACACCTGAGATTAATAAAATATTGTAGGCTAACTGTAATTGAAAAATAAAAAAATTATTAAAAAAAAAAGGTTCATGGATTGGACAGCATTCTACCTAGCAACGGAAAGGGTGCACAGATGAGTTATACAAAATGGAAGGTTTTTATAGGTAGAAAGAAGGTGGGACTAAGAAGTTGAAAGTATGGATTATTTCAGACAAGGACACATTTTTTTTTAGAAGGCAGGGGGTCTTATCAAGCAAGCTACCTCACTAGTGTTGATCAGGAAATCCCGGACTGATTGGTTTAAAATTCCATTCCTGGGGCAGGTTGAAAATGCTGTTAGGTTAGTAAGTTTTGGTTTGGTGTGTGGCTTAGCACAGTGACTCCATTTTGGCCTATTTCTTTTTTTTTTTAAACACTCCATAAGCTAGACATGATGCCTAGGGCTTTTCAAATGTAGTTGAATCCTTCCATCCTGAGAGATTGTGAAGGTTCTTCTCCAACCAGAGGAAAGAAGAGGTTCAGTTAAGTTGTGTTTATTTGAGAGTTAGAGGAAGAAAAGACTAACTTTAAACTTTGGATTTTGTATTCTCTTAACCAAGATTTAATTTGCATAATGTGCTGTTTATGAGTAAGAATGAGAACGTTTCAATGCTTTTTACTGTTCTAATAAAGTATAATTTTAATAGAAAAATATAATTAAATTGATCTTGCTCTGTTACTGGTCTCCTATATTATTCATGTCTAGTTACACACTATATTCTTCCTGAGAAGAAATAACAATTATTATAGAGTTTGGGACAGGGCTGTCAAAATTGAAGAATGCCTGCTTCAGTTTCTGTGTCATGCTTGCATGGTGGACAATGGCTATTAATTTCAACTTTGTCTCCCAGTGGAGTTCTCTGGACTGCCTCTCCCTATCAGTCAATCAGGTTGACCCCCAAGATGAAACCACTGCCCTCCCTGGACTAGGAGCAAGTAATAAGATTTGAAAGGACTGACCATACAAACACAGGCTTGTAAAGTGGGAGTTTGCCATGCCTTGCAGAATTGTGTAAACTTCAATCTTTTCCTTCCTCAGCCTTGCTTCTTATGTTCATTCCTTTTGACTCTTTATAACTTCTGCTCTAGTGTGGTTTTTCTTGATAGCATGTCACCAGTAGTAAACACATAGGACTCTGAGTATTGTTATGCCAGAATTATTGTGAATAAGGGAAAGTACTGTATTCTGTGTCCCCTCCACCCAATATTCTTCTGAATGCTGTTGGGTTAATGTCTACAAAGATTCTTGCCTTACCGTAGTCAGTCTTAATTGAAAGTTTAGAGCCATAGCCTTACAAATATAATATAGTTTTTTCCCCTAGGTGTCTTACTACGCAAGGTGAGTGTAGTTAACTTGCTTACTCACTAGTCCCAGAAAGTACTTCTTGTGTTGTATCTTCACAGCATGTGCCCACTGTAAAATCAAGCCTGCAGCTTTTATTATGCATTCCCATGTACATCTAATATGAAGACTTCACCAGAGAGCTCTCAGCTACTTTAGCAGTTATCTGACATATAAAAAGAGTCCATCCAGACCTATTTTGGTTTCCTGTTCTCAAGCCAGTAGCTAACAAGACACTTCCCCCATCTCACAGGAGAACGGAGTGTTAATGTCCTTTACTGAGGACATATCAATAGCAATTTGAAACCAGAAAATAGTGAAAGAATCATTAAATGATTTGGAATTGAAATGCATCATTTCGAATGCATCATTAAACCAGAACTGTCCTGTGTCTTTGGTATCCAAAAGCCTTGATTTGGAACCCTTTTCCACTTCCTTGCATTGTGATCTTGGACAGTTTTGTAGCCTTGGGCAAGTTATATAACCTCTCTAGGCCTAATGTCATCTCCATCTGATAAAACCCTGCCTCACTTGCGGAATTCTTTTAGGATTAGATATGGTGAATTTCTTGATGTCTGACAACTATAGTTATTGTCATTGACTTATTATTTTGTATTTATCAATGAGGATGTAGGAAGGCCTTTTTAGCCACATGCCTTTTCGTAGGTACACCACACATAGTCTTATGTCAGCTCGTTTAGTTTATTTCCTCCCCCTCTCAAACAGCAGAATAGAAGCTTCCCTTTTTGAACTGTGTTCCCATTTTGACTTCTGCTTTTTAAAAGTACTTATAGTAGAATTAAATATTCATGCAAGTTGATTTGTCCTTTGAAGATGGCATTATCATAGGTTTCTCAAAGACTTTCTGCTTAATTTGCCTCTCTGCATCTGTGACTTTCTCCGAGGGACATTGTGTTCTTTTAATTTTCCTCATTGCAGTGGGAAAACACACAGCAATAAAAGAAGTTAACATGTCAGAAAATCAGAAGAGTAAGAGTGAAAAGTAAGATTTCTTTTGAAACTTCTCCTTTGAGGTACAGAAAGATAAGTGGGTCTACTTTACAAGTGACAGAACCCTTTCTTTGGTAATTCAGAAGACTTTGTGGGCCCTGAATTACTCAGTTCTTTTCCTTTAAATAGTCACTGGCAGAAGCAATGCCACATATTCTGTGTCTAATTACAACGGCCTCTTTTCTGTGAACATTTTCTTTTTTGTTTTTGGTGTCTCTAGCCCTGCACAGAAGCTGTAAAATGGAACAGCTTTGCCTCCTCTGCTAACTTTAACTTTGGGCACATACTTAGCTGCTTTGAGACTAGATATCCTTATCTGTCTGTAGGCTTCATAGCAATTGGAAGATCGCATGAGATGATGATGCATCAGTAACTTAGTCTAGCTTCTAGCACAAACAAGTTTGGTTATTATTTTTATTTATAGGTGTTTTTGTACTTAGAGGAAGGAGGCCCAAACTCCCTCTGCCTCCCTCCCCTTTTCCCTTTGCTTCCCCTTCCCCACATCACCCTCAGCAGTACATTCATCCTAAACAGTAGGAAGGCCCCTTTCCTTCTATTTATACCGTAAAACAGCTTCTCTGACCTACAGTCTCTGGAGAACTTTCAGGTCAACCTCAAACAACCATCCAACCACTGAAAACATCTTCTTCAGACACATCAACATCTTTTTGAAATAATATCCCCTTGTAGTCAGTGACTGCTTGCTTCGCTCTTCTTAAAGCATTCTATTTTGGTCCAGATATAGGGATTCTTAGACTCTAAGACAGATCCCTGAAAAATAATACCTTGTCCAACAGACCAAACTAATGTGTAGTTTTTGAAGTTAGAGCAGCGGTTGACCTTTGGGGGAAGAGAGGTGGTCACACATATGTGTTCACTTTAGGAAAATTAAATCAGTCACTCCAGATTTCTGTGCTTTTCTGTATGTATCTAATACATACATTAGTACAAGCGTTTATTGATTATTAAGGAAAGTACCTTTTTCTGCGGGTACCATAATTTACTTATATATTTTACATGTACATTCATGGGCTGCAAAACACATTTTGGATGGACTACCTATAGGACGGTGGTCTCATAAGATTCTAATGGAGGTGAAAAATTTCTATTGCCTAGTGACCTTATAGCCATCTTAATTACTTAGGACAATCACTGTTGTGTGCCATCTCAGTCTGTAATAATCAGCTACAAATGCTAGAGGGTACTCACCTGGGTCCAGCCAGCTGCCCACCAACATCTCTCCTTTCTAAACCAGTGATACATCTGGACTAACCCTTTCAGTTCTTATTTTCATTGCAAGACACCCTTCAGCAATGACCATTCAGAAACTTGGAAGAAAAAAAGTGTTTATTACTTACAGTCTCTGGGGCCACAAAGCATGCTAGTGGACACGCAGTGAGGTTGAGGTTTAGGGAAAGAGAGTGCCTGGGCCTGGGGTTCTGCTTTCATTGGGGTCAAGGGTGGAGGCCTGTGGTTTTGCAGGCTCACTCTTTATTGGTAAATTTAAAACATAGGAGCAGGAATTTAAAGATCCAGAAGAGAGAGAAACAGGTAACCCTAAGGGTCAGTTATCTAAATCAGTCAAGATTTTTTAAAACAAGGGAGGCTCATTGCAAGGCAGGGGGCTGGCCTGATTCTTCATCTAGGTCTGTGGCCAGCAGTAGTGCGTTCACTCCAGACAGCCTTCCGTTAAGTGGAGGCCTCTTCGAAGTGGAGGCCTTGGCGATCAGAGCTTAAGTCTGACACTTGTACTAAAAGTCAACTGTAAGGATTACACTACAATTACTTGTTTGTGGTGATGCTGGTATAAACACACCTTCTGTACTGCCAGTCTTATACAAGTATAGCACATACAATCACAGTAGCAGACTATACCTGATAAGTTTCCGTGAGTGCCCTCTTTGACCCTTGCACAACACATTTCTTGGAACATATCCCTGCCATTAAGTGATGCATAACTGTATATTCACATGTCTGTTTTCAAAGACTCATATTTCATTTTTAATTGAGAATGTCTGTCCTGAAATTAAATGAAGAGGTATTTCTAAGCCTTTGAGGTGATGTAGGTTAAAGCATTTATAAGCTCTTTGATCATATACAGAAGTATATGGTCTGTAATTGTTCCACATGCTATTGACTGTGTTCTGGTGAAAATGAAAATTTAAACATGTTGCTACCCCTTTCAGCCTACGGTAGTAATTCCTTTGGTTTGAAACAGGCTTTCTTGCTTTTTTATCTTTCTCTATTGTTAATTAGCAGCTATTTACCTGAATGGGACGGAATAATTTATAAAAGTGTATGATTTTACAACTTAGGTTGTACCATTTGATGTACTTGGTGTACAATTTTTTATTGACACCAGATGCACATGCTTGCTTCTGCTTGGCTTTACCAAGTAAAGCTTACTCTGAATACCATGACAGCTAGAAATTACCTGGGAAGTGGAAAAGAACAATTTTTACTAAGGTAGACAATGAGAAGTTAATAACAATTACCTTGGATTTTAGTTTTTTTTTTTTCTTATAAGCAGCTCACTACCTGAAAAATGCACTCTAATTTACTTATTATTTTCTCCTAGATTGGAAAGAAGACTGATAAAGAAAAATAACATGAACCAGGTAAATGAATATTTAATTTCTTTAAGTATCTTTAATGCTTGGCTTATATATCCTATATTTTCCCACTGTGAACTGAACAATTTTTGTGGCCAACTTGAACATATAAAGAATGTTTTGGGGCTATAGTTGTAATAATCAAATACATTTAGACCATTTAATTAATTTAGTTATGCATGTGTTTTTAGTAATCAAGTATTTATATAAAATGGCATTATAACTTTTTTCTAGCTCAGAATAATTTCTTTCAACTCTTTACATACATATTTGATGTCAGTGGCTTCATTATTCAAGTTGTACTTTTGAAATTTTCCACAGCATGTTATCATTTTTTAGTTTGCAATACAGTACTTTGGGAATACATATGTGGTGCTGTAATTGGAAATTTTATTCCAAGTCACAAGTGACCATTTGCATAATGTTAGGACAGTTACTATTTTCATTGTTTCTGTCCAGATCAACATTGGAGATCACCACTATGTAACAGTTTGTACATTTGCTTTGTTAAATATACTCTCCCTCCTTCCTTTTCTCTCTTCCTTCCTTTCTTCCTTCCATCTGTTTACTCATTTATTTCATTTGGTTTGAGGCAATTGCATGCAGACTGTTTAAAATTCAAATAATACTATAATAACCATTGATTGTTTGCTTTACGCTCTCATTACTCCTTTGCCTAAAGATAGCCCTTCTCAACTCATGTTTTCTGGTGTTCATCCACCTATTTCTGAACAACACAGTGTAGGCTGTAAGTGCCATTTATTGACTTCTGTTTAAATTTCAGACTGCTACATTGACACCCTTTTGAGGATTTACCTTTCATATGTAGCCCTTTACTCTCAGTGCACCTCCTTTTGTTGTCTCTCCATTCTCTGGAAGCAGTCATGTGTTAGTCCGTGGTTAAATACATACTCAATGTTTACTTTACTGTGACTCTATTTTGCTCATGGTTGAACTTTGTGATACTTACGTCAGATGTCTCAGGCCATTATGCTTCCCTGTTGGTTGCATATGTACTGTTTTATTTTCCTGGAAAACGTTTGCTGCTCTGCTTCTTTTTTTTTACATTTTCAGTATTCTGAAATTTGTATTAGGAAATAAGTCATTTTTTTTTGATGTTCACAGCCCTTTCAATTCAGAAACTCATGTCCTTCAATTTGGGAAATTTTCTTATACTATTTCTTTGATAATTTCCTTTTCATCCTTTTCTCTGTTGTCTGCAACTGTCAATGGATATTTGGACCAACTGGTTTAATTCTCTAATTTTCTTGTATTTTTCCTAGCTATTTTCCATTTGTGTTTTCATTCTACTTTCAGGAAGGTTTTCTTAGTATTTATTCAACTTTTAATTTCTGCAAGCGTATCTGTAATTTCAAATTTAATTTTTAAATTTGTCTGAATATTTTTTTTTTTTAAATAGGATCCCATTCTTGTATCATGGATGTGATATTTTCTTTTTTTCCTTTGAGAATATGAATTGAATTATTTGCTGTTTTCTTGTATTCTTTGTACTTTCCTTTTTCCTCTGTGTGCCCTCTTCTTATCAGCTTGTTTTGATCCCTGATTTTAGTGGTAGAGGCTTTTCTTAAATGAGTTTTCTGTTTATATTTAGGAGTGAGACAAGAAAAAGTAGAGTAGAAATTTGTTATCCTGGGGCTTCACTATAGGATCTTTGTGAAGAGTCCTGGCTATTTGAGTTGGTGGTGACTCCTAGACATCAAAGTCTGCAGGTCTTTTTTCTTGGATCTTTCAGTTTCCCCAAAAGGGTAAATGCTTGCCTGTGAGGATTTGGGGGAGTCTGTAGGGAAAAGGAGCCAGAGTTCTCACATCCAAGCTAGTAAATGCTTAGATCTTCCTGCCTCTCTTTCAGCCTAATCTGATGTTTCTGAGTCTGAAGTCTTGCTGTATCATTTTCTCCAGAGAGTAAACTGCCCCCTGTTATGAAAGTAGGAATGACTTGTCCAGCTTTACCAGGTGAGAAGAAGAGCTTGGGTTCTAATTGCTCCCCTCTTTTTTTTTTTTTTTTGCTTAAAACAATACAAATTTATTATCTTACAGTTCTGTAAATTAGAAGTCTGACACGGGTCTCATTGTGCTAAAATCAAGGGGTCCACAAGGCTACATTCCTTTCTAGAAGCTCTGGAGGAGAAACTCTTCCCTCATTTTTCCCAGCTTCTAGAGGCTGCCTACATTCTTTGGCTCTCCATCCACTTCTCCCCTTTCAGAGGAACAGTAGCAGGTCAAAGACATCTCATGTTGCATTACTTTGACTTCTTCTGTGTCCCTTTTTCACTTTTAAGGACCCTTGTGATAACATTGGGTCCCCCTAGATAATGCAGGATAACCTTATTATTATTTTTTATTCTGGTACAAAACACACAATATAAAATTTACCATATTAACTATTTTTGAGTGTGTGAGGAAGTAGTGTTAATTATATTCACATTTTATGCAACAGACCTCTAGAACTTTTTCATCTTACAAAACTGAAACTAAACCCATTGAGCAACTCTTCTCCCCCTGCCACTGACTCTGGCAACCACCATTCTACTTTCTAAGAGTTTGACAACTTCAGATACCTCATGCAAGTGGAATCTTACAGTATTTGTCCTTTTATGACTGGCTTATTTTACTTAGCATAATGTCTTTATTGTTCATCCTGCTGTAGCATGTGACAGAATTTCCTTCTTTTTGACGACTAAGTAATATTCCATTGTATGTACACACCGTGTTTTCATTATCCATTCATCTGTTAATAGAAAATTAGGTTGTCTCTACCTCCTGGCTCTTGTGAATAATGCTGCATTGAACATGGGTGTGCAAAAACCTCTTTGAGATCCTACTTTCAATTTTGGGGGATAGGGGTATATATCCAGAAGTGAAATTCCTAGATCAATAGGGTAGTTTCATTTTTAATTTTTTTGAGGAACCCACATATACCATTTTTCGTAATGGCTGTACCATTTTTATATTTTCACCAATTGCGCCCAATTCCTTTCACCAATTCCTTTCTCCACACCCTCACCAATACTTGTTATCCTCTGTTATTTTGATAATGGCCATCCTCACATGTGTGAGGTGATATTCATTTGATTTTGATTTTGATTTCCCTGATGATTAATGATATTCAGCATCTTTTATGTGTTTGTTGACTATCTGTATATCATCTTTGGGCAAATATCTATTCAAAAGTTCCTTGCTCATTTTTAATTTGGTTGTTTTTAGTGTCGTAGAATTCTTTACATATTCTGGACACCAACTTTTTATTATATATAGCTTGCAGATATTTTCTCCCATTTTTTTAGGTTGCCCTTCCACTCTGATTATTTCCTTTGCTGCACTGAAGTTTTGAAGTTTGATGTTGTCCTGTTTGTCTGTGTTTGCTTTCGTTGCCTGTGCTTTGATGTCATATCCAAGAAATCATTGCCAAGTCTAGTGCCATTAAGCTTTGCTATGATTTTTTCTAGGTGTTTATAGTTTCAGGTCTTACATTTAGGTCTGTAACTCATTTTGAGTTAATTTTTGTATATGGCGTAAGGTAAGTGTCTGACCGCTTTTTATTATAGACTTTCAACCAGTCCCCTTCTTCTCAACTTCTTACCCTCTTCTTCCCAGGAACCAGAAGCTCCACTTCCTGAGCCTTCCTGGAGCAGTCTGCTGGCTCGTTATTTGCCTCTCAGACAGTGAAGAGGTCCCTAGGAAGTCACTAATGTTTCTATCCTGGAGTCTTGATTCGCTTAGCTCAGCTCAGCAGTCATCTCTGCTTTCAGCTTCCAAAATGTTATTACAGACTGTTGTCTTCTCTTTATTGCTCTCTATACTTTATTGCTCTTTTTGTCCCTGTGGATTTATATCTTCTTCCCTCGTTACTATCATTTTAGTGGGGATTTAGGAAGAAGCAGAGATAAACAACCCAGTTCCATTGGCCATCTGTAATCCCAAAATCCATATTGCTTTTTAAAATGATATTTAAAAGACTTTTAAAAAATTATATCTTATATATTCTATTGTTAAGTCCTAACTCCAAAAATGATTGTTCAGTCTGTTCCTTTGCTTTCTTTCTGTTAACCAGTTTCTGTTGACTGACTTACACGTATTCATTGCTAGCATTAATTAAAGTTACTTTCCAAACATTATTTTGTTATTCAAAATGAACTGAGATTTTTGCTTGTAATATGAGCCTTAGTTTGTAATATGAGGTCTTGAATATAAGGTGACATCCTATTTCCTGAGATATACTTTTTTGCGGGGCAGGGGAAGTACCTTGATTTATCTTTAGGTGTATACACTGTATCTTGATATCATCAAGAAATGATCCTACTTTATGTAAATATATTTTATTCTGAAGCTTT
The DNA here is from genome assembly GCA_003508835.1 of Eonycteris spelaea. Taxonomy (NCBI): domain Eukaryota; kingdom Metazoa; phylum Chordata; class Mammalia; order Chiroptera; family Pteropodidae; genus Eonycteris; species Eonycteris spelaea. The sequence continues at coordinate 1,666,589 of PUFA01000162.1, forward strand.
AAAATCAAATACTTGTAAGCTAATGTAATGGCAAGAGAATCTTATGTTATTTTTAGTTAGTTATCATAGTGGCTTTCTTTGTTACTGTATTTGATTATTTACAGGTGTAGCACTATTTCTTACAGATAGGATAAAGAATGATTAAATGAAGAATTGTCTGATATGACTAGGTCCTTAGGGACTATTAAGTATGTGTGTGGTTTTTTTTTTCTGTTGTTATTCCTAGAATTGTTTTCTCATAGAGTTAAGCCCGTTAGTTGGCTCACAATATCAGCTACTCAGTTTGGTACATGGAAGTCCCTAGAATTTTTATCTTGGGGTCCAGGGATGCCTCAAAGAATTCAAGATCTTTCTGAATTTGAGTGATGGTAGAATAGGCTTATCTTTCATCAGGTACTCAGTAATGCAAGTATTATATGACCATGAAAAGAGTTGAGAACCCACTTCTAATAGATCATTATAGAGAAAAAATAGAATGATACCGATTAAATTAAACATGATAAAAATAAAATGCCACCTTTGTAGCTACCATTAGATTCCACATTCTTTCTTACATAAGTACAAGTAACTATAAACTAGGGGCTAAATGAACAGTTAATTCTCTTTAATGTAAAACATTATCTCTAGCTTCCAGGTTGCGCAACACCCATTTGCATATATGTTACTATACAAGGTATCATTTATGAGGGTAATATTTTGATCTTAAAGAAATGGCCATCTTTTTATCAGTCAGCTCGTAAAGGGGATATATCAGTAGTTACCCTCATTTTTGTATTGAAGCTGCTATACTTAATTTCTGAAAATCAGTTATTTATTGGCAGTTAAAAATAGTAGGTGAATATATAAAAGGAGAAATACCTCTATGTGTTAGGGAGCTATAGACTTGAGTTTTTGATTAAGAAAAGATGAGGTAAGTTTTATGTTATGCATATTTTAGAACAAAAACTTAAGAAACAAAAAGAAGAAGGAAGGCAGGCAGGCAGGCAGGCAGGAAGGAAGGCAGGAGTAAGAAAGAAAGGAAGAAAGAAAAAGAAAGATAAAGAAAAAAGAAAAGGAGAAAGAAAAGAGGAGAAAAGAAAAAGATGGGGATGTTAGGAATGGCCAATTGTGAATTATTGGTTCCAACCTTATATTTTAATGCTTTTTAATAGTGAGGTCTACTGACTTCCAAGGTCTCTTTTAGCTTTAGAATTTTATGATTCCATTTTTGGAGTGGTTAAGTTTAAATTTCTCCTGTCTTCTAGGTACACCATTGAGTTCTTTGGATGCACAAAAGTGTCTGGTTGGGAAACTTATGAAATAGAAGACAAGACCCTGCCTCAGGAAGCGTACATGAGAATAACTTTAAAGGAACCTATCGATAAATGCAAAACAGTAGCTGTTGGAGGTATGTAATAACTTAGAGCTTGGGTTGAATGTCGTGTGTTGACCCTGCTGTACTTAAGAAATGAACGGAATGGAGGCCGTTTTTAGGGCAGAACCTCATCCTCTGGTTGTTCTCTAAACTTGCGCCTGTTGTTCTCTAAACTTGACTATGTAGTGGGATGTTACTCTTAACTCTTCTTTCAGCAGCTTTGACTCAGCTCCTCTACGGTCCTTCCTATGGCCTGAAAGGCAATAAAGGCGATAGAGGCAACAGACTCTGGACAGATGAAAGTGATAACAGATTTCTAGCCAGAGACATCATTGCCTTCTTTTCTGGGAATGGGGCAGTCAGTGTCAAAGTTCAGTGAATGTGTGTCCTTTGAATCAGCTGTTATTTATTGGCTTTACTCTTACCCTGAATGACATCAAGGCTGTATCTGATTGGGTGGTGGTTGGATCAAATTTACTGGTTTCCTGTTAGTCATTAACTTTGACCTACTTGTATCCTTGACCTCCCCCCCACCCCACAATTTGCACCCCATCCTAATGCTTGTGGAATTTTAATCTTCTGCTCTATTTTTTTTTTTACTATTATTTGCTACTGTTTCCTATTTTATAGCATCTTATTGGGTTTGTAAATATTTTAAATCTGCACTAAAATCCTGAGAGGTGGGTGTGGTCAGCCTTCTTTGATGGAAGAATAAATGGAGGCTTGTGACATGAAACCTTGCCCAAGCTCATGCAGTTGGAGAGAATGGTGGAGCCAGAACTTGAACCCAGATTTGATTTCACAGACTGTGCTTTTAACAATTACACTGCCTCCCTGATTACCACAGTGATGACATTTAGATTGCAAATATGTCCAAGAATTTTTTTTGTGCTTTGCATTAATACAAAGGCAATCTTAAAACAAACAGTTAAATAAGCTATATCCTCTCTAGATAGGCTTAGTGCAGTCACTGAGAAAGCTGAATTCATATAATGACAATTCTGGTTTATGATGAGCTGAGCCATTCTTGAGAACTGGGAGGTTCTCTGGCCACATGTCATTTCCCACACTGCGCTTGCTATGCTGCCAGGAGCAATTAGGCTAGACTCACCTTAACAGTTGCATGAGCAGCTATTCCTTCCAAAGCAATTGGGACTGGAGTTTGGCCAGGCAATCACACAGTTAAGGACAGCTTTGGCATTTATATATGAATCTCAAAATTTACAAAATGTACAAACTTCAAAATTTCAGGTATACTATATCAATTTTACTGTAAGTAAAATTTCTTTTTGTTTAAAGATTTTTTTTTTCTAATTCTAAATAGAAAATTTGGTGAGTGTTGAAAACAATAAAATATAAACCACCACTCAGATGTAGCCACTGATAATATTTTGGTGTGGATGCTTCTAGTTTTTATTGCTACGAATATATATATCTTAAAAAGTACAAAAATAAATTTATAGTGTTCTAGATCCATTTTTACTTAGCATAACTTCAGCATTTTCCCCATGTTTTAAAATTTTCTTTTGCAACATGTAAAAAAGTGACTGCAGAGTATTCCATGTGGATAGTTGCATAAGTTGTTCCATCCTACTATTAGGTAGATCTGATCCTCGTTATTTATTTTGACGGTTAAGAATATAATAAGAAAACCCAGATCACTTGCTCTGTCACAATGAACGTGACTTGTATATTTTCCGGTACTAATGCTATATGTGAAAGGAACACTAGAAGTTCTCTTTTGACCCGGAAATTTTGAAACCTCCTTTTTCTTTCATTTAGGTGACTCATCTATGACAAGTAACGTCAGTTTTTCCATAGTTAGATGAAACTTGTGAAATCCCGAGTTCCACATAGTGTGGCCCTGATACTTGCTTGATGTACTTAATGCTTAGTATGCAAGTTAATTAAGCTTCCCTCACCCCGCTCTTTTTTGGGAGAGGGGGTTAAATGTTTCATATGGGCTAAACCCTAGGTCAGGCAGCTGCACTGACCCTAGGAAACCCGTAGCCTCATGAGTGATGCTGCTTTTGCGGTCTCTTGGAGAGACAGTTACAGTGCAGTACCAGTATGGCTTCTTCTGAACTGAAGAGCTCGTGCTCCTAGGGATTAGAAATCTCAAACTAGGAAGGTTGATTACAACTGAGACAGGTGAGCATTTAATAGAAGTGCTTTACTTGGAACAGGCTGATAAGAAGCCGGGACTATAATGTATTGTTCTGTGTTATTCTTCTCTTATAGACTCTCATTATTAAACTAAATCATCATCATTATCATTATCACCATCCTCACCAGACCATTGCTTTTCAGACATGTTTTCTGATTGCTCTTGGGATTCCACCATGCCATGGGGTTAGGTTAGGAGTAAGCGGAGGAGAACAAGGCCTTTAACCACCTTATTGTCTCATCAACCAACAGCTACGCTTTTATATGTTTTTATGTATTGAATCTCTGCAAAGAATTGTATTAAAAAAGGACTCCGCTGCTTAATGAAGTAAAGACCAGGAAACACTATGGCATATAGAATCAGTGGGAAGATGAAAAAGAAAATGAAAAAGATATTCATACAGTATTACTTCACCTTACCATTGTGGCTGTAACTCTCCTGCAGGGACACAGTCCTTCTTGGGTTTTGGTATGTACCATAGGCCCTCTTGCTGGAATTCTCATAGACCAACCTATTACTAGCACAGTGGTTTCCAACAAGGTGCCTCAAAAGTTCTCAGCTTAGGAGAGACGGCATGATAGCCTTACAAGCACTGGTGGTAGAAAGTGATCTTTTAGCTAATAGGTCAGCACACAGTGGTAAGTATAACCTCTTAAAGGCCCGGGAGACTGATTTCTATGTTCTAGTTGATGTGGTAATAGCAGGATGTTCTTGCTGTCAGGGTGAAGTAGTGCATGAAACTGAGCCTGACAGTCTGTGAAGTCTTCATTATCTATTTCTAGACTCTTAAAACATTTTCAATGGGCTCTCTTAAATTGAAGACTGATATCGATGAGTCACAGAGCTGACCACTCTTGAAACCACTGTTTGTGCCACAGTTCAGTTGACTAAAGAATTTCCTTAAAAACATTTGTCATCAGGGAAGACTAAAAAACTAAGAAATTTATGAGGGCTAATTTATAGTTGGAGCTCAGACCCCTTAGTCAATAGTTTTATTTTCAAGAAGGTTGATGCAGGAGTATGTATACATGAAGTCCTTAACATGAATATGTATTTAATTATTCAAAGAATGAGATTAGTATTGAGGTGAAAACTAGAGAGAAAATTCTTGCTATGTCTATGAGGAGAGGGGTAATAGTGCCCAATTAGCAAAAGTAACAGGACACATTGGAGTCAAATAGAGTCTGAGGTGTCTGCATTCTGGCTGCCACAGCATTCCTGCCACAGTATGATGTACACTTTCTGTGCACTGTACAACCCAGAAGATGTGAATGAATGGTACCCCTGGAATTGTGCAATCCTGAAGCTCTAGGTATACCTATCCACCCACCTGTCCGTCTGTCCATCCATCCATCCATCCATCCATCCATCCATTCGATGGCTACAGAGCATTTGTACTTCATGCCACACACTACTCTAGATACTAGGCTATGACAGTGAGCAATACAAAAAGATTCCTTCTCTTATGGAACTTAGAGGCCAATGGGAATCAGGTAGGGTGGTTCAAGGATCCAAGTGACAAAGAAGTAGATAAACTGGAACATTTCAGACATGGATAAGTGGAATGAAGCCAATAAAATAAGATGACAGTGTCTTGGACTGGGAAAGACTATTTTATGTTCTAAATTGGATCTAAAATGTACAACCTGTGTATTTTTGGCTATTTTTTATTCTTTTCTACCTACATTTTTATATTTACCAATTTTCTTAAATTATTCTGAGAAAGGGCAAGATTCTTTTATCAAAATTATATATTCATTAGGAACTAAGGAATTAAGATATTTCTCAAGGTGCCAGTATTCAGTAGTGGAGACTGCGATGACTAAGTTTGTTAAATAGTTTCTGAAAATTGAATTAAAAAATAATAATAAATTGCTAGCCCATAGCACATAAAAATAAATTTCAAATCTGTTCCGGGGAAAAATAATATAATTTGCTAATAAGGATTGAAGTAGAGAAATTGGAAGTTCAGGGTGTCCAGGGTTCTGCTTTTGGTTCTTTCCTACTTCCTAGCTTTTCCGCTGTTACTCTTAACTCACAGGTGCATTTATAAAGGTATTACATTTTCTACTTTAGTTATTTTAATTGGAAAGATAGTTTAAGGTATCTAGCCTGTCATCCCAAAAAATGGAAGACTAATTTTGGTTGCTTTGTTTTTATTAGGTTCTTCTAATAGATGAGATAGGAAGATATTTAGGGCAGAGCTCAAAAAATTATTAAAAACAAGTAGAAGCTCAGCCTCCCTTTATAATTTGAATTAGTGAAATATTATTGGTAAGTGAAAATAGTTGCACCTAGTAGAATATGTCAGTGATACAAAAAAGAAATCAGTTTCAAGAAGAAAATTTATTTTATTTTATTTTCCCTGGACATGTGACTTTATTATTGTTATTTTTTATTATGGTGACATTGGTTAATGAAATCAAGTAAGTTTCAGGTGTACGATTTAATAATTAGGCATATGTACATACTGCATTGTGTGTTACTGCCCATTTTTAGATTTCTTTCTGTCACCACATATTTGACCCCTTTTACCCCATCTACTTCCCTCTTTCCCCCTCATCCTCTGGTAACACTAGTCTGTTGTCCATGTCCATGAGTCTCTGTTTGTTTGTCCTGTTCATTTGTTGCTTTTAGGTTTATATCCCACATATAAATGATTATCATGTGGTTTTCGACTTTTTCTGTCTGGTTTATTTTGCTTAGCACGATTATCTCGAGGTCCATCCATGTTGTCACAAATGGCAGTATTTCATCTCTTCTTATGGCTGCGTAATACTCCATTGTATATATGAAGAACCACAGCTTCTTTAGCCAGTCATCTGTCTTGAAGGACACTTCGGCTTCTTCCATGTCCTGGCCACCGTGAATAATGCTGCTATGAACATTGTTGTGCAAATATCTTTCTGGATCCGGGTTTTCAAGTTCCAGATGAGAATTTTAATGTTATAGTTTAAATGTCCAATGTGCAGATCTGCAGAATCAGTTTTATGGTTTGAAAATTCAGCTGACTACTCTCTGAACACTAAATAGGGCTATATATAGCAAGAAGCATTGCCGTCTGATAGAAATATGTTAAACGTACATGTGCCACTCATTAACCTCAATGAATCACAGACTATTGTAAACCTTTTTCTTCTTTCTTTAAAAAATTTTTTTTGAGAATCTCATGTTAGATTAATTTTGCAGAGAGTACCTGCTATCCAGGTTACTAATGCACATGGCCCTTTTTGGCCCATCCTTCAGTCTGCATCGCCATGTTAGAACACAGTTTCCTGGAACCAGCAATATATTTGGCATGACTTAGACTAATGAATGATTTTTAAAACATGTATTATGGTGCTAAGCAAATGTTAAATGGAATAAATGTTAATTTAAATAGGCAGAAAGCTCAAGTTACGATGATCAGAAGAGGGATAACAACGATTGCTGGTACAGTTACGTATTTTGAGATTTTGAACGTTTCTAGTGTGTTTTACATATTTGTCATGAAAGGAACCCAGAAACATAACATGGTGAGCATGCCAGCTGGATTGAATGCATAATTTGTCAGCTACACACTTACGTAAGACCATATTATGATTAGAAATTTTAAAATTAATTTGAAGGGCTTGGAGAAGTTTATTATTTTTTTTAAGTAGTTGTGTTTGGAAGTTTTAATTTTGTAAAATGTGTTAGCGTAACGTCTTCACATTTAGTTATGAAAAAATAGCTGTTTGTTTTTCAAATATTGTAATGTTTACTTTGAATTGGCATTGGTGGAAATAGTTGCTAAGAAGGAAAATGATTTGCATCCCACATTATAAATATTTTCAGGCTTTTAAATTATTTAATTCAGAGTATTCACTATTTATTATATTTTGCTCAAAATTTGAGAACATAGACCTTTCTTAGTGTTCTTTTTTATCACAGTTATATTTTTTATGCAATGCATTTCTGAAGATTATATCAATGATATTTTTAATAAATTTAGTAAATTCAGATTGACAAGGAAAGGTTACTAATTTTAAAAGAATTCGTAAGAAATTCATTAGTAAAATGTAGAAAACTTCCTTGATGTTGATACCTCTTTTTCTCTTTTTCTTATACAGGGGTTTCAATCTTGGCCACTCTAGATAACTTTTTAATATCACATTCAAAGATGTGTTGAATATTTTTGTTTTGAATGTATATATTTATTTTGACCTGCATTAATTTGAGAAATAAAACTATAATAGAACACAAAAATTATAAAAATAATACCTCATTTATAGAATCTTTTTCTTCCAAAACTTACAAACTCTCACACTGTCAGAAAATCAGTTGTCAAGAAAATATTTGAAGGCATGATTATTGTCCTGACATTCTCACATTCTGTTGCTTTTCTTTTCTGTTAAATGAATAATCAAAGTAACAGGAAACTGTCTTTTTCACTGATTGGGCCCTGTTTGGGGTTAGTAGCCAGGGTGTGAAGAACACAAGTAACATTCACGCATAACCTAGAACCTGTTGTCAAACACATTCCTCACTTAAACTTTGTCTCCTGTGAAGCAATGTGTAATTTTTTAATTTTTATCGTTATAGTAATGATAAGAATGATATCATTCCCATGGATTTATAGCAGTCATTTCCTAATGGATCAGCTGCTCTGTGTCATCACTGACATTGTTGTTCTCATTATTTTTAGAAAAGTAGTCTATTAAGGGGTTTCAGATAGTCTCTTTTCTAAAGAGAATATCTAGTATTTACTGAGTGCCTTTTATATCCTAAAGGCTTTATTTACATGGTCTCTAATAAAAACCCTGGAACCTTGCAAAGACCTTCATGAGCTTCCTTCATTCAACCAACTTTTGGTGTAACCTTTATGATGTTCTAGGCCCTTCTTTAGATACTTTAGGTAGTGAAGAAGGGGAAAGCAAACAAACCTTAAACCTGCACTTTAAAGCTCATAGCCTAGTAGGAGAAAGAAGATAAACTAAATAAATAAGTAAAATGCATGTATGCTAGATGATGATCAGGGTTCTGGCAAAAAATAAAGCAAAGAAGTCGATTGGGAGTTTGTGTGTGGTGTGTGTGGTGTGTGTGTGTGTGTGTGTGTGTATAAGTGATATGTTCACTGTAATGCAGGGTAGGTCAGGGAGGCCTCAGTGGGAAGGTAACATTTAAGTAAGGACATGGAAGAAGAGAGGGAATGAAATAAGCCTGATGTGTCTGGGAAGAACATTCCAGGCAAGGAGATAGTAAGTACCGAGGCCCAGGTACAAAATAATCAGCCTGGCCCAAGGTGACACAGTTCATAAGTACAGGATGGCTGGTTCAGACCCGGATTGTTAAAACCTGTGCTCACTCTGTGACTCTCAGTAACTCTTAAAATTATATTTTTGTTCATCTTAGGAAGCTTTTCAGCTCCTAGCAAAATATGTTATACATTGTGACACTGATGATCTAACTATGTCTGCTTTCGAGCAAAAGTGATAGATACATAAGCAGGTAGACAGATAGATTAGTTTTCTCTGCTCTGCTGGTGGAACCTCAAAAATAACCTTCCTCCAGTCTCTTAAGAAGGTTAAGAAGTAACTTTTTAGGGAACTACCCTTCCTGCTTTTTCTTTTCTTTCTTTAAAATCTTAAATTTGTATTCTTTTGCTTTAAAAATCCCTCGGTTCTTGTTTTATTTGTGAGATTTCAAGACTATACTCTTAATTGCATAAAAGCTGACACAAGCAGCAGTTTAGAAGGAAGAGCATATGACAGTAACAGATGTGGGACAGTTTTTTCTCCATTCTATTAAGAGACATTGACTCTTTTGTTGTGTATATGGAACCTGTGAAAAGGTAGTTCCCTAGGATCATGGTGTATAGTGTTGTTTTTAAGTCTGAGTAATGAAGCATTAAATTGGTAGCAGATTATTAAGGGCACATGGGCTTTGAACCCAAAGACTTGCTTGTTGGGGAATTACCTTGTGCGAGCACCTCTTCCCATTTCCTCCCACGTTCCCTGCAGGAGAGCTAGCAAATGACTAGTTACTACCATCCTTCTGCACTGGCCTGCGGAATGTTGGGATACCTGCTGTGATTTGAGTCCATAGGTGCTGCTCCTTCATTCTGATCAGAATGAAGAAATATAACTTCATAAATTATACATTATAATTAAAATTTTAAATTCTTTTTGTATAAAATATTTGTCAGCCAATGTACTGTTTATGGTACTGTGACTTTCATATTAACTACTATTAAGTAACTCTGACATTCATTTTTAGACACCTAACCAAAGTGATTTGTTCCTGTTCGTTTTTCTAGTCAGACTAGCTGAATTTCCGTGGCAATAGGAATCTGGTTTAATATAACTATTAGAGTGTTTTCTCCCTCTTGGAACCAGTTCGTGAGAATAACTGAAAAGTTAGTATGAAAGTGAAAGTTTGGAAAATAGACTAAGTGGACTAATAATGTTCTTTTTCATGGTTATTCATTCACTTTTTTTGGTATAAGAAAAGATTTAAATATATTTATCAAAAGTATAAGATTGTACTGAATTGATTCATGTGATAGCCAAGGAACTCTTGCCCAAAGATGTGTGCATATTTTGAGTGAATTTTAAGTGCTATCATTTGCATAAACATTTGATAATCATTTAGTTCTCTAGCCTTGTGTGGTAGTGCTATCCAGAAGCATTTCTTGTCTCCTTTTATTCATAGCTTTATTTGGGTGGTGCTACTTTTTCCATATTTATAGTTTCTGCTCCTTCAAAATGCTGGTGGGCATGTGACTATCCTGGCCTCATACCTCATCACTTTCACCTTCAACTCCCTTGCTGCCTGTACTGGCATCTCTGTTCATCTGCTCAAACAATATGCATTGAGCACCTACTATATAGTAGGCACTGTTCTAGGTACTGGAATATAGTGTTGAACCAGACAATTCTCATTTATTGGCTAGGGGAGAACAGACAAATATATTGGGAAATTATGAATTTGGGGGAAAAAAATAAAGCAGGGACAGGGTATGGACTGATGGTGAGAATGGCACCTTTGAGGTGATGGTGTTTGAGTGTTGACTGAGGGAGCAAGCCTCCATTGGAGGACATTTGAAGGAAGTGTGTTTCAGTCAGAAGAAACTGAATTGCAAAACCCTGAACTGAGATTGTATGAGCAACAGCAAAGGAGCCGGTATGGCTAGAGTGGAGTGAGCAAGGGGAGAGCCGAAAGATCGTTTAGAGAGGTAGCTGGGGGCCAGATCGCATAGCGTTTCTGTAGTATGTGATGAAGATTCCAGATTTTCCTCTGAGTAAGGTGTGAAGGTACATGAGGTCATAAGCAGAGAAGTGATGTGATCTGACTTATGCTTTAAATCCCTCTGGTTGTTACGTGAAGAATATACTATAGCGGAACACAGGAGGATGCATGGAGACCATTTAGGAAGCTGTTGCCAGAGTATGGGCCAAGATATGTAAGTTGGACTAGGGTGGAAGGAGTGGTGGAGGGATCAGAAGTGATAGAATTCTGGATATATCCCTAAAGAAAAGCTAATAGAATATGAGTATGGGTTAGATGTGGATTTTAGAGAAACAGAGGCATTCAAGATTTCTTCAAAGTTCTGACCAGAGTTGGTAAATTAGAGTTACCATTTACCGAGATGGGGGGAAAGTGTAGGAAGAAAATGATGTGGGGGAGATGGGGTGTCAAGTCTTTATTCGTTAAAATAGAGATCTGTAGATACCTAAGTGGGAATAGTGATAAGCAGTTGGCTGTCCGAACCTAGAGTTCAAGAGAGTTCAACCCAGAGGTATCTTTTTAATTAATTGAGCGTTGTCCTAGAAGACGTGGTATTTAAAACCATGGGATTGGATGAGATTACCTAAAATCATTCTCAAAGTGTAGTAGGAACCCATGGGGCGTCCTTGGACTTCATAGGGGTCTACTTAGCTAATCTTTGCATACTAATACCAAAACGTATAATACAGTAATATTTCCAGAGGAGAGGCTAGATGGGAAGGGATTTGTATTAAAATTAGATTCCTGAGAGTGACAATTGACAGCCATTCTCTTCATTTTGGGGCACAGCTTGACTCGCCTTCAGCTGTGAGGTTGCAGTGGAGGATGTGGGCACGTAGTATGAGAAGACACAGTTGCCTAATCCCCTTTGCTGTGGGTGAGATAATTTAAAAAGGTGTATGTGTTATTTTTTCTTGAGCTAAGAAACATGGTTATATGGAGTTAGTTATTAAGTTTTTCTTTCTTAAAATTATTGTGTCTTTCAAAAAGAATAACTTAATTTATAATATTTACTTTCTACATGTTATTCATCAATATTAAATGTATGGTTATAGAGGGTTAAGAAGTGATTATTTTCCCCAAGCGAGGTCTTTTCCAATATATATTCAAGAACATTTACTTAACAATAAGGTAATAGTTTATGGATATATTTCCCACCAAACTAGAACTTCTTAACAGTAGGGTATAAATTTTTCATTTTTATTTCCCTAGAGACTATTGTTTTACCTGGAATACAGTAGGAATTTAGTAAATATTTTAAAATGGGTAAGATAGAACATTCTGATTTATGTTTTATAGTTTATTTTTGTGTCTTTTTTTTTTCATTGTATGGTTAAAAGTAACTTTTAAATTGTTAACGGGATAAATACAATTAGATAAAACTAAAAGAACAGACTTCTTTTAATTCCTCTAGGTTAGAGCAAATATTCGAAGAGTATTTTCATAAGAAGATAATAGTTCTTTTTCTTTTGCTTTGATTGGTTATATATTTCAAAAAAAATGGCATGACTGAACTAAATATACACACCTGGTTTTGGGACTTTAGAGCTTGTTCCCAAGGTAATAAGAAGGGAAATAGCTTTGACCTGTGGGAGACCATATCTCCTTCAGAACTAATTCAAAGACTTTTTTTTTAGTGTGCTGTCTTTTAATTTGGGTATACTTTACGTACTATACAATGTACAAATTTTAATTGGACAGTTTAGTGAACCAACATCTTTCTCAAGTTATAGAACATTTCCATCACCCAGAAAATTCTCGTGCATCATTTCCAGTCAGTTGTCCCACCCCAGAGATAAACAGTAAGGTGATTTCTGTCGATAAAGCTTAGTTTTGCCTCTTAATGGTGTTTTTGAGGTTCATACTTGCTACATGTATCTATAGGTTGTTTCTCTTTGTTGTTGAGTAATATTCCATTGTCCGAATGTATCTACTTACCTATTGATGGACATTTGGGTGGATTACAATTTTTGGCTATTATGAATATAAGTGCTGTGAACATTATTTACATGTCTCTGTGGAATATGTTTTCATTTCTTTTGGATATACACTTAGAAGTGTATCACTGGATGAGTGTTTGTTTAATTTTATAAAAAATTGTCAAATATTTTCCTAAAGGGGTTATATAATTAAACATGCCCATCAGCAATGCATGAAATGCTCCGGTATGCTCTAAGCCTGAGCCAACAACATTGCTATTGTCAGTCTTTTCAATATCAACATTTTAAGTGTACTGTGATACTTGTGGTTTCCTGTGATTTCCTGTGATTTCCTTGATAATTTGATGTGAAAATTTTTTTGTGTACATACTACTTACCATCCACTTGTTGGTTGTTTTTTCCATTCTCTTAACTGTGTCTTTCAAAAGGTAGAAGTTTTAATTTTGATGAAGTCCAATTTATCAGTTTTTTTCTTTTATTCATAGTGCTTTGCCTACTTCATAGTCACAAAGGTATTCTCCTGTTTTCTTGCTTTATACTTTTAGCTTTTATGGTTAGTTCTATGTCAGGTCAGGATTCATCTTCTTTCGATATGAATATATATTTGTTTCTGCCCAATTTTAAAAAGACTATCTTTATACCCATTGCATTATTTTGGTAACTTGTTCAAAAAAGTCAGTTGATCACATATGTTTATGTCTGTTTCTTTCTAGACTTTGTTCTGCTTCATTGTTCTAGTCATCTGTCCTTATGCCAATACTGTATTTTGTTGAGCATTTTGCATATATGTGGTCTAAGTGATATAGATCTGTAGTTTTCTTTTATTGTCTTTATCTGGATTTTTGTATTGCGGTCATGTTGCTATATCCTTTTTTACCTGTTTTTCTGCGTCTTTGCATTTAAAATGCATCTGTTGTAGGTAGTAAATTGTTGAGTATTGCTTTTTTATGTATTCTCACAGTCTCTGGCTTTTAATTACAGTGTTTAGTCTTTTAACTGTAATTATTTATATGGTTAGTTTTAGATCTACCATTTTTTTTTGTTTCCTATTTGTCTACCCTTTAGACTTCTTTTTTTCAAATCATATCTCTTTTTTCTCTTTTTCTTGTTTAAATTGAATATATTTTAGTGTTACATTTTAATTTCTCTTTTAAGTTTTCAGCTATCCCTTTTTGCCTTACTGTTTTTGTAGTTTCTCTGCAGAATCAATATTTATCTTTAATAATAAGCCTTTTTGAATTAATACTTTACTACTTTGGGTAAAAGTGTAAGAAACCTACAATATGGTTTCATTTGCCACACCCTATCACTGCACTGCTGTCTTGATGTATTTTATATCCATATATGTTATAAACTATACAATGCAGCATTATACTTTTAATATCAAGTATATGTGAAGTATATATATACACAAACACTTAATACGGTGTATCTAATAACAATATCTTCAAGAAATTAGGAGAAATAATTTTTCCTGTTTACCTACATATTTACTATTTCTGACATTCTTCATTCCTTTCTGTAGATTAAAATTTACATCTGGCAACACTTCAACTTGAGGAAACTTTCTTTAGAATTTCTTGCAGTATAGGTTTATTGGCAACAGATTTGGTTTTCATTTATGTGAAGGTTCTTATTTTTTCTTTTATTTTTGAAAGATTTTCATATACAGAATTCTAGGTTAACACTTTTTTGTTTCCTTTCAGCTTTTTAAAGCTGTTATTGTCTCATGGACTTTTGTTTTCGATGAAATGTCTGCCATCATTTTTATTATTGTCCTCATATGTAATATGTCTCTTCTCTGGCTATTTCTAAAGTTATTTTTGTTGTTATCTTGGTTGTCATGGCTAAGCAAAGTTTGCTTGTGGTTACCTGAGTTTCCTGCTTTGGAGGATGGCTGTTTTTGCTCAGTTTTGAAAATTTCTGGTCTGTCTTTACATATATTTTTCTGCTCTTTTCTCTCTACTCTCATTTAACCTGTAAATTAGAACATTGATATGAATGAGGTCACTGAGGCTCTTTTTAAAACATTATTTTTCTCTCTGTTCTTCAGCCTGGATTCTTTTTATTGACATATTTTCAAGTTCACAAGTCCTTTTTCACTACTGTGTCCAATCTGCTATTAATCCAAACTGTAGTTTGCTGCTCGAGTTCCCTGTTCGTGGCACAGACTTGGTTGTGCTCTTACAGGTAAGCTGCATAAGTAGAAGTTTTTATCTAGTGTGGTTTCTTCTTTTAAGGGCTGTTGATTGTCCACTTTCTTCCTTCTTTCATTGTTTTCTAGTGCCTTCAAAGTTAATTTTTATATTTGTTCAGTTATAATTGTTATTGCATGGAAGACAGCTCTGTCATCATAAAGCCAGTCTCTTAAAGAATTTGGTTTTTGTGGTTTATTTTGTGGTTTATTTTATTTGTAAAGAGGTGTCAAATCTTAGTCATTTAGAGTTCAAAAATACCTTCAAGTCATGTATAATTGAAACTGTTGCTATAGGCCAATAGAACATTATTTAAATATAAGAGTATTTGTGAAATACTTAGTATTTATGAAGAGACATTTAAGATATTAAAGCACATACTAAGATGGGAATTTGATGGCAATCGCTTTGATTTAGGGACAGGCTGCTATTAGATAACACCATGAATTGAAATTGAACATATTTAGTATATGTATTTAAAGACCGCAGTGTAAGCACTGGAAATAAATTTCAGGTAACTACTTCAGCATTCCTAAAGTCTGGCTGCCAATTTTTGACACAGAAATAACCTTTCTAAGAGGAAATCTCACTTTTGACGTTTCTTATCTGCCCCTAATGCATTTTGGTCATGAATATCGGCTAGAAAAGTTAGCACAATTCTCAGAGTCCAAAGCCTGAGAGAAATTAGGCCAATTTAAAATATATCATGGTCCATGAAAAGTAAAAATATAGTTAGAAACTCAAGTTAACACCCTCAGCATTGGTACTATTTTGCTTTTGTCTGCTGATGCTCACCATGGTAAAATGTATCGTTGTTATGATATTTGTAGGAATGGGTGAACATTTAAGGAGGTCAGAAATATTTTCTTTTTACTCTGTCAGCAAAGCTATGTTAAATAGTAACATTGCCCTGTTTTACATTTTCCTTATATATGCCTCTTTTAAACAGGTTTAAAGTTTTGCCTAATCAGCAGAGATTTTTTTTTGAAATAACTAAACTTTACAAAATATGTGGTCATTTTATAAAAAAAAAAAATACTGACAAAAGTAGGAAGAAAATTACCCAAGCACCTCTATATCTCTACCAGGTACAATCACCTTGGGGGCATATAGTCTTTCAGTTATTTTTTTGTTTTGTTTTTAATTTATATAAATGGATCATATATATAAATATATATTTTATAATATGCTTTTTTTCTCATTTAGCTCAAGCAGTTCTATCTGTATGCATGTTTTTGCTTTTAAATATACTGTGCATATTTATTTAAACAAAAGGAAATTGTGCAGATACATGTTTTAAATCTAGCTAAGTATCTTTGAATATGCTAGGGCCCAAGGTAGTGAAAGTTTTATCATTAACTGTGAAACCACATTTCTTTTTTTTTTTTAATTTTTTTAACTGATTGGCATGATTTGGGAAACGTTTTTGCAGCTTCTACTTTAACAAACTTAGGAATGGGTGGCCTGCTCTTATTCTGTTCAAACATAGGGGCAGTTTGCC
The DNA here is from genome assembly GCA_003508835.1 of Eonycteris spelaea. Classification (NCBI taxonomy): domain Eukaryota; kingdom Metazoa; phylum Chordata; class Mammalia; order Chiroptera; family Pteropodidae; genus Eonycteris; species Eonycteris spelaea. Next base: position 1,682,994 of record PUFA01000162.1, read on the forward strand.
TGTTGGCACCTGGACAGTCTTCTCTCTTGGCTTTATCACATCGTACGTGTATAGGCTGGAAAAGCCCCAAAGTCGCTCTGCAAAATCATGCTTTGCTAACCATCACCAGCTATATATTTAGTCACTAAGTACAGAGTGTCATTTTGAAATACTAAAGCCTTCTACTTAATCAGACTCTCATCAACAACCTTGTAGGCCTGAGCAAGGCAAATTTCTAAAGTTTATAGTCCAGCCAGGAAGCAGACGTTGAGTGAGGAAGGAGTTACAGGGAAACAGAGTAATGAAGAAGTTCATTGGCATACGAGTGTATGGTGGGTGTCTTGACCTTATCTGGGATGTTTGAGAAAAACTTCTTGGAGGAAAAGGTGTATAAATTGACACTTAAATAAGGAGTAAGAGTTGGATAGGAAAATATGGCAGGAAAAGTCAGGGGGTGTTTTCCAGAAGGTGGAAATCAAGGATGAGCAGCAGGTTCATTCGGTTGCCTGTGTGATAGTTTACTTTTGGAATATTGGGTGATTTTTCCCCCATAATCATCTATGTAAAATGTGATGACTGGGCTTAACAGTTCTGAGTCATAATCGACACAATATTTTGCAGGTTGGTTCTTTGAATGTTAATAACTTTGTATAAGCCAAGACTGAACAAATGTATCACTTCAGTCTCTGAATATAAAGGCCATGCATTCACTCGACCATTAAAAAATTAAATCTTACCATTTGCAATGACATGGTTGGACCTAGAGGTTATTATGCCGAGTGAAATAAGTCAGAGAAAGATAAATACCATATGATTTCACTTATATGCGGAATCTAAGGAACAGGAAGAACAAACTAATCAAAAACAGACTCACAAGTATAGAGGAAAATCTGGTGACTGCCAGAAGGGAGGAGGGTTGGGGGGCTGGGAGAAAGGGGTGAAGGGTTAGAGAAGTACAAATTAGTAGTTGATAGATGGTCACAGGCATGGGGAGCACGACATAGTGAATGCAGTCAGCATTAATGTAATGGCTAGATGTTGAGCCAGAGAAGAGAAAGAGCAATAAGGGGATCATTTAAAAAACTATATAAATGTCTAACCAATGTATTGTATACTTGAAACTAATAAAATAAAAAATAATAAAATAAATAAAAGGCTGTGCTAAGCCCCCCCCCACCCCAAATTAGGTGCTTGTGGCAATGGCACTCCTTGTTATTTGCTGTCAGCTGAGTGGTTATGCTGTCCCTAGATTTTTATGGCATCTGCACTCTTTCTCTTTGCTTCTTTAGTATGTCATAGGTTTCCTGGGGAGGCCAGGTGACTATGTAGGCCAGGAGTTAACAAACTATAGCTGAAAGGCCACATCTGGCCTGAGGCCTGTTATTGGCAGGCAGTCAATGGTTTATTTGCATATTATCTGTGGCTGTTTTTTGCACTATATGGCAGAGTCGAGTAATTGCAAAAGATACCTTATGCTCTGCAAAACCTAAAATACTGACTCTTTGGTCCTTGGCAGAAAGCACTTGCTAACCACCGGTTTAGGCATAATTCATCACTAAGTGCCCCAGATCATTTCTCTATTTTAGTTGGTGTTTCTTCTGATATTTTCCACAGCCAGTCTACTGTTTGTCATCTCTGTCGTCTGATTTTTTTCCTTGCCTCTCTCCTTTCTTACCAGTTATCCTAGGCTGCACTAGTAACTAAGTGGGGCTGACACATCATATTACATCACATCACACTGTATCCCTGTCAGTCTTTGTTTTTTGCTCTTTCCCACTTAAATTTTTTATCACTGCTCATTCTCAGAGGCTTTTCCCATTACTTCTCACTTTACAATGGCCTAAAGGAGAAAAAGCACAAACTTTGGGTCTAATAGAAGAACTGTATTTCAAGTTGATCCCTTCCACTTAGAACATAGGTTAATTTAGGGATGTCACTGTTGTTCTCTGAACCTTAGGGGTTTTTTTTCTTAAATTGGGGATAATGTTATAGCTGCCTTCTCCACATAAGGATTGTTGTTCAGGATCAAGGTATGTACATGCCAGTGTATCTGTCGTTTGTTCTTTTCTATAAATCTGATGGTGCTAGGTGACTGACTTCTTTCACTTACATGCATTTGTGAAAAAGTTAATTTTGCTTTTAAATTCGTTGTGCAATAAATGTGTTTTGCTTTTTATTTTGAAATATTTGCTCAGTTAACACTAAGGAAACCATTCTTATTAAATACAGTTTGAATTAGAAAACATAAAGCTTAAATTATCTGTATTAAAATTTCTCTGTAACGAAAAAATCAATTTTACTAGGTGAAAGCACTCAAATCTATTTTTAAAACCAGAGGCACTACATTTTAAGAGTGAAGGAAAGATCAAATGATAAGTCTAGAAAGTAGAGACATTTTTATTTCTGGATGGCAGAGTTGTTTGTAGTATTTTTGTCCCTGTACTTTCTATGGTGGCAGTATCATGCAGTTGATAAAATACAGACTTTGCCAGGGTAAAGATAACATACACTATTGAACTATTGAAATACCTTGCCTGTTTTGCGAAAATAATATAGTTTCTGATGCTAAGGAATTTCCCACTACTCTAAATTAGTGTACTACGGTAGAAAAAGTTACCCTATGTGGATTTTGTTTATTTGGAAAGGAGATGGTGTTTTTAGGTCCAACACAAAGAAAAAAGGTACAGGAATAACTTTGTCTTTTGGACACTACTTGACAGTGAATTAGAGGATCTGGTTCATTAATGATGCACGCTGCAAACACCTGTTGAACTGTTATGTTTTCACATCCTTTTGTGTTTTGGTGTCTTTTTCTGTAAAAGAAATATTTTGTAAAAGAAAAATTACCTTTTTTTCGCAAAGGTCTTGCCATCCATTTGGGTTTTAAAACCTATTTGTGGCAGGGCTTGGGAGGATGGACAGTTGGCTAACACCTTTCTTTCACGCCCAATTTGGGGACCAATGGACAGACCAATGGGAGTTAGACAAACGGAGGTTTGTTAGATATAAAGCTGATTACAGGACTGTGGCCAGACCCATTTTCGGGTTTTCATGCTCGAGTAAGACTAGTTTCCACCTCAGTGTGGAAGGGAGCATCCTGGGTTGCTCTCCATCTGTAGGCAGACTGGCTCTGAAAAGGGAGGAAATCAGGAGAGTCTAGGCCATGTTGTCCAGGACCTTCTCCCAAACCCACCATTGCAAAGCTCACTCCTCCTTAACCAGGGAGAACACTGGCCTGTTAGGCCAATGGAAAGTCCTCTAAACGAAAACAGGAGGCCAGGGGAGTGGAGGTTTCCAGCTAATGCTTTGTTGAATGAATGTGTCGCATGAATAACTGTGCCTGTTTTCTCAGGAACTTCCTTCGGTTTTCTCTTCTGTAAAACTGGGAGAATAATAGTAATGTGTTCCAAAGTGTCGTTTTCAAGATTAAATGAATAAGTACATGTAAAGCATTTAGAATAGAGCCCAGCATGTAGTGAACAGTTTTTTAAATTTTTGCTTTTAGTAATATTAGTATTGGTAATTAATACTAGTTAGTACTAATTAGTATTAACTACTTATTAGTGCTAATATTACCAAAAGCATTCAGATGGCATTTAAACACGGACAGGATAAATGATGTCTTGGTGATGGTAATACCCTTAAAGGTTTTAGTTCATGTTGAGGAGAGAAAGCTGCTGAATACTCGGGAGAAAATAAGCTGTTGTTTCTTTTTGGTTTGTTTAAAACATATATTTATTCTTGGTACAGAGGAAAAGATTAGAAAGGGGAATATTGAGTGGAAAGTCTTTTCTTTTAAAAATATTGCTTTTAGGCTACTGAGAAAGTTCCATAACAGGGGTTCCAGAGGGGTGTTTAACCCCTTAGTTTCAATAATACCACTGCTGTCATAAGGGCAGCATCATTACACAGAAAAACAAGTTGCTATTTATTTTAAATATGGAAGTTTTTAGGGGAAAAGAGAACTTCAGGCTGCAGTCTTAATAGCCGACCAAAACACAGACTGGAAATCTCTCACTCTGCAGTAGTTGCTTGTTTAGATGTGGTTTCTTCTGCTGAAAATATTAGCAAGCATTATTTGTTTATGTCCAAACAGGCTTCTCCTACATAAGACCTACCACAATGCTTTGACATGCAGGTACCCAAAAAATATGGAATAGATCAGTGAATTTAGGAGCAGGGATATATAAAATAATGGAATAGATACACTTGCACAAGTGTTTGTTCTAGGCCTCTTTTGCTTTTCTTCCCTACGTAACATTCATTTAAAAAAAGAGAGATCATTCATAAGAAAGGCAGCCTATTTTAGGAGCATTTCAGTTTACTTAGAAAATACAGTGCATTGCTTCTGAAAATGGATTGAATATTTAATACGAATGTTTTATTCAGTGTTATTTTTTCCTCTTGCCTCAGAGCTTAGTTTTTACAAGTAGGGGCTTTATAGTGTCATGGAACGTTAGTTCCAATTTTTTTCTTTACAGAATGTTTGATATCACTGATTTCATTATTTCTGATGTGGAAGCTAAAGTTTGGTAGGCTTGAGTGTAGAGAAGCCTGAGAAACAGAAGGCCCAGTTGTACTGCTGAGTGAACCTGAAGAGGTCACCAAAAGTCTTTTGGGTCTGTCATCATCTGTCAACTAAGAGGCCAAGACCAGAAGATTACATAATAAGGATTATCCAGCTTTCAAATGATATGAGTGTAGGATTTCCCCACCAGTTTCTGCTTATAGCAGGATGGCCTGTTGAGTTAAGAGGTCTCTGGCTCAATGAATTAGTCTTAGCTATATACTCTACTTGAGAATTGTTACTTGGATTAATTTGTACAGGCTATTGTTACTTACTCAGAAGATTTAGTAATATGCGTGTTTGGTTTTTAAAGAGCTCATTTTAGCAAAAATTTAGATGGTACTTTGCTTTAATTTTCATTCTGTTCTCCACTAATATAGAAAGTCTCCAACTTGTCTCTCCAAACATGAGTTTTATAAAGAGTTTAAATCTGATGTATGACATTTAAAATACTTACGTTAAAGTTATTTTATGATGGGTAGGGTCATAGTATATATTGTATGATGGTCAAAATCTCCTTGCTGTTTTAAATGTGTTAGTTTGGGCATGTGAAGTAGCTGTTGCAGGCCAGCCAGAGAATCTGATAACCATTTATAAGATTGTTATTTCTTGGGTAAATATGTCCCATTATGTCTTCTGTATGTAAAGAACAGGGTGAGAGGACCTGTATGGTAAGAGAGGAAGCTGAGGGCCTGCATCAGAGATAGCTGAGTAGGAGGACGCATGCCAGTCACTCTCCCAGATCCTGGCCTTTGGGCCTCCCTCTTCCTTCCCCTCCTCTCTCAGAAGGACATGTGGCAGCATTAGGGACTCGTCCCTCACGTCCCTGCTGTGTTAGTAATCTATAGCTAACTGTAATAACATCACTATAAACCTAGCGGCTTAATCAACGCACAAACTATCTCATTTCCTATGGCCCAGGAGTCTGGCCATGATGTAGCTAGGCACTTCATAAGGCTGCAGTCAGGTGTCAGCGAGGCTGCTGTCTTATCTGACACTCCACTGAGGAAGGATTCACTTCTAAGCTCATGTGATTGCAGTTTCTTTTGGGCAATTGGGCTGAAGGTCTACATTCTTGTTAACTGTCAGCTGGAGGCTGCCCTCACATGGCTCTCACTTTAGGCAGCTCACCATGTGGCAGCTGGCTGCTTCAAAGTCAGCAAGGGAGAGAGTCTTACAGCAGTATGAACATTACAATATTGTGTAATGTAAACACATGGATTCCATCATTTTTATCTGATTCTATTGTTTCACTGTCACCCTGGTACTGGCTCTGCTCCTAAGGATGAGGATCGTACTTCTTCCAAAAGTGACAACATTCAATGAACACCTACCATTTGCCCATAAGGCTTATAAACTGTTTGCAGGCGTTATGTCCTTTAACCTTTATAGGAACTTTAAGTTGTGATACTGCTATTGCTCCCATTCTATAGATGAAGGAACTGAGACTTTTAGAGACATCAACCAACATTTTCAAGGCCTTCAAAGCAGATTAGAGAATGCAAATCATATGTACTTAATGACCATAGGATACTGTCTCCCATAAAGGAAACCCAAACTCCTTACTAAACTAGCTCCTTGGGGGAAAAGAGGCTATGACTTCAAAACAGTGTTGTCTATGGGTGCAAGAGCTTTTATCCACTTTTGCAGCCTTAGAAGCCATCCGCTAGTCTTTTAGCGCTCAAATTTTCTTGGTTTTGATTCCCGCCATTCTCCTTTCACCTTGGGGGAGCAGGCTTGGCCTCACCCTAAAGGAGAGAACATACATCCCAAAAGAAGTATATTCTTTTTAGCTAGGTTTTTCTGCAACTGTTTTAGAATCTCAACATTTCATAGGAAGCATGATTAAGAAGTACCAGGCTTTTAACAATCCCAGCCAAGACTTAACACATTCGGATTATTCTGTTTAAATGCATCAGCTAAGTTAATTGCTTACAGTCTGGTGATACTGCCATTGCACTGCATTCTTTTAAATGAACTTCATCTCAACCCCCTTATAACTCTTTTCCTACCTCCAGTACTGAGCACAGTGTCTTCAGTGAAATGGTTAGCTCATTAAAGTCAGTTCTTGAAGTCACTTGTAATTCTTTTGAATAACCATAGTGGTGGCAAATTACTGTCTTTGAGGATGAATTTGATTCTTTGAACCTATTAAAATATTTTCAGTATAGCAAATAAAGTAGTTTGTTTGGAAATCAGGAGTGACTAAGCTGTAATGAGACAGATTTTCTTGCAGGCATTGTATACCAGTTACAAAGGTAAAAGAAGAATACTCAACTTATTCTGAGCAGTCAGCGTCATTGGAGTGAGTCCCAAAGAGGATGACTTAGAAGGGGTCAAGGAACACTTGTTTTAGATTGAAAGTTCCATTTAAAAGTTGTTATTGCCTCACCTATGCATCTTTTTCCCTTGAAAACATAGCTGACAGATCCGTACTGTTGATGAAGCTATACATGCGAAGCTAGCCAGGGCAAGGGGCCACCCGGTGTTCTCAGTGTGGCTTTTATTTCCTACAGATGCCCCCTGAGTACTTGGCATCACAGTCCATACCGGAAGAATCTGCGCTGATGGAAATGATTCATTCCTTCTTTCAAGAATTTATCATCAAAAAAAGAAACTCAGTAATGATATGAAAAATGCTAACAAATACATAGCTAGAACTTTCTGTTTGCACATTACTAAAGATTATCAACTAAGATGAGGATTTCTATTTAGCGCTTTATGCAAGATGACATAGAAAGGTTTCATGTTGTTGTCAAAAGTATGATTTGAACCTCTCTCCAAAATGTTCACATAGGGAAAGAGTCTGAATTTAATGGAGTGTATACCATAATTGCAGTTGTTACCATGAATTTAATAGACTATCATACTTGGACTAGTACACATAATAATTGCAATTATATGTTAGGGATATATTCCATGATAGGCACTAATGCATTATCTCTAATTTGCATAACTGTTCTCCAAGGTACTTATTATTGTCCTTATTTTACAGACCTGGAAACAGAGGCTTAGAAAGATTACATTACCTGGTAAAGACCACACTCCTATTAAATAGTAGAGGTGGAGTTCAAGCTTATTTATTTTAAACATTTAAGAAACCTGCATTCCCCATCATTTTAAAAGGCTTCCATGCCAAGCGACCAGGCATGTAAAGCTATAGCTAGCCAGTGAGCTTGTTTCTCTCAGTGTTGGGGATAATCTACAAATCTTTGACTCTACAGTCCTTCTCTGCTATTTTTATTGATCTTGGCAAGTTTTTCATTACTAGGAAGCTCTCTGGATTTATGTGGTGCTTGTTTCATTCTCTCCCTGCTTCATCTCACACACACACACACACACACACACACACACACACACACCCTAATGGTTCGGATAATGAGGTTTCTGTGTATCCTATAACTGAGGTGATGCTATCTCACATGGTACCTCTGTATGGAGCCACTTTACAATAATGTTCGTGTCACTGAGTGACTTAACACTGGGGTTTCAGGCGAGGAAGGTTAACAGGTCTCTATTTTATAAGTGTTGGCTACTTGTAGTCATATTCTTCATATGAAAAGAGTGATAGTTACATTCTGCCTGGTGGAAATGGGGTGTTTTCATTTAGTGCTCTCTGCGAAGGGAAAGAAAGCAGAACTTCCTGTCCCAAGATTGTAGACCCTATAATGTTGTGGAATTAAAAACCAAAAGTAAAATATCATTCTGAATGACTTCCTCTTGGAAAAAGAAAGGCACTTTGCTGTGCGTATTTCATTATTCCATGAATCGTATGAATTTTCAGTGTTTGAATTAGACATATGGAGAAGGTAGCAAGTCCGGTCATTGGGTGCTGGATGTCCCTGGTGCTGTGATATTATCCTTGTTGGACCAAAGCATGCTCGACTTTGGCAGATTATATCTTTCATCTTATTTAATCCTCACAACCACATAATATAGTAGGGGGCATTTGATCCTCTTTCAGAAATGCAGAAATCAAGGCTGGGAAAAGATGAATGGATTTTTCTCAAGACCATGTGACTAGTAAGCAGTAGGACTTGAAACCAAGGTTTTATCTATGTATTGTCCTTCTGTGGTTTATATTGCCTGATTATTCACCTTCCTTTTCCTATAAGTTTTAAACAATTGGAGATATAGAGCAAGGATTCAGATAGGAATCAACATGGATAGTAGCTTAATCACTGACAAAGCGGAATTAGAGAAAGAAGTGTCAGTTACTTCCTCCTCTGAAACTAAAACATGAACTGGACCGCGTAGCACTTCCGACCTCGTCATCCAGTAACAGCTGGGGAGAAGCTGGAACAGGGAGCTGGCAGGCCAGGCCCTCTTGGAAGCAGGCAGCCGTTGTCCTGTTTGCTGTGTGGAAATCAACTGGCTCCAGGTGTTAGAACTGGAGGGAGGCCCTTGATGCTGGCTCAGTGCAATGACTAGCCAGTGATGTTTCTAGTCTTCCTTGGTGAAGGAAGGAAGGGGCTGGGGAGGGGACAGAGAAATTGGGTTACTATAACACTGTTACCTCCAGGAAACAGACAGAGAAATTGGGCCTGAAAGTATAATGGTGGGTTTTTATAAGGGTTTTCTACCCTAAACCTCAACATGGAAATACTGCTTTTCAGATGTTACCACCACCCCCCCACCCCCACCCCTTGGAGTGATCTGTGTGTTTGTGTTTTTTTTTTTCTCTCCTCCTTTCTTGATTTTTGGGAGAAAGGAAGAAATGACTGTATTTTTCTCTGTCTTGCGTATAAAGAAAGGAAAAGACTAACATAGACACAAAGAAATGGTCTGTATGAGGCATATAAATCAGATTCTTTTTCCTCATGACAGGTGATGGAAATGTACTGGAACAATGGGAGAAGACAGTAACTTATAGGAAGCCAAGATGACAAGAATTTTTTAAAATAATCAGTAAGTAAAATTTTGTTAACCCTTTGGAATTCTTTTGACTACCAGGTGAATTTATTTTTTTATGTAAGAAACCATGGTAAGAGAATAGCACAATTAAATAGCTTGAAAGTCTAAGGAGAAAAAATTTAAAAAGTTAATACATAAATACTTCAAAAACTTAGGCTAACATTTTGGAAATCATTCTTTCTTGGGAAGGTGTTTTATTTTAAGTTGTGTACATCAATTTGGTGGCTAGTGCATAAGTATTTATAGGATTAAAAGAGTATTCCTTTTATTAAACTTGGAATAACTCTTCTCAAATACAGATAGTCTTGATCCCATTGCTTCTGTGGGCCCCATTTCTTACTCACATTCTGTGAGTACATTTTGGAGGTAGATATGAATAAACTTGGTGAATATGAATAAAGCTGAGCTCTTTGTCTACACCTTCCTATATCCCTCTTTGTGTCATTTTTGACACATTAGAGACCACTGATGCTTGCTGATTATCACACAGTTACATGTGGTTGATTTTGGTTTCACTATGATGATGATAACCTTAGTAGGTGGAATAGCCTAGTGGAAAGATAATGTATTTTTGAGTCAGACATTTGTAGGCTTCACTTGTACCCTTGTGCTTTTAGTAGTTACTCAACCTCTGAACCTCAGTTGACTCATCTGTATATTGGATTTGATATACCTCTCATGAAATGAAAGACTGTGTGCATAGTACTTTGTGCTCTGACTGGTACATTACAGGACCACAGTAAAAGTAGGTGCTTTCCTTCCTTGTGTTTGTATCATGATTTAAAATTTACAAGCTTTACTTTGCTTCAGATGATTAACCAGCTCAATGTCCTTAGCTATTATCAGGCACTGGTGAGTTAAGAGCTGGCCCTACAGGAAGGAGGAGGGTGTAGTGTTTGCCAGTTTCTGTGGTTTAAATACTCCCACCATGGCTGATTTCAGACTACCAAAAAAGTCTTCATAAGCAGAGTTGGGAAGTAATGTGCAGGAGCACACTGTTATATAATTTACTACCAGCCAGATAAAACAGTTGTAAATAATATCAAGAGCATAGATAATAGTAAACAGAAAGTGATGGGTTTTGAGTATTTAATATCTTTGCTTTTATGTAATTTATTTTCATTGTATGTTTGTATAATTTAACTTTTAATGATGGCCATGTTTGAAAACTGACTTGCCAAAAATCCTGAGAATATGACAGTTGACTCTAGTGGACTCCAGCACACCACCAATTATAGGTTTCCGGTCGTGAAGACATTTCTAAGTCACAATTCTTCAATGATCTGTCTCAGCCCTGGTGGTAAGACTTTGGTTGGGTTGATAAAACCAGGTTTGGTTTTGAATCTCTGCTTATCAACCCAGGTTGTCATCCTCATACAGCTTCTGGAATTGAAGATAAGTGCTGAAACCAATTTAGGATTTAAACCAATTTTGTTAAGTGTGACTGGAGTTCTCAAGTTGTAACTGGCCCCTGGCACCTCTCACCTCTTCTGGCTGTTGAGTGACAATGCTTGGAGATACGTCAAACTGTTTGCTCCCTTCTGAACTCTCTTTTCTCCCTTTCCTGTATGCTCTCTTGTGTCTTCATTTCCTCCAGGAGTGGCTCTGCAAGGAATTATAGCATGTAGCTTTGCTTTTGATCAGAAATTAAGTTTTAATGAAAGTGAACTGTCTCTAGAGAGAGAAACAAAAGAAAACCAAAGAAAACCTGGGCAGTTTAAAGTTCATATGGGCTTGATCAGAATCTTAGCAAATAAAATGGAGGGAAACAAGGAAACTATATCAGATATCTCAATGTTTCTTCTAGAAGCAGTCTCTTCAGTTTTCTAACTTGCCCTTTAGAAAGGAACAATTGAAGCCTGAAATTGCTAAGTAACAGCTAAGGTTGTGGTGGTTGTTATATTTTAAATCTCACCCACCTAATTTTAAAACACATTCTTTATTAAACCTTAAAAAATTGCCTTGGATATTTCAAAACATTCGTTTGTGTCAGTTCCCTGAATCAGACTTACATAATCTTAAAACATTTTCCGTATTTCATCCTTACACAATAGGTATTTATAGTTCCTACTGAGTCAAGGATGGACTCGGATATTGCAAAGTAATTTTTGTCCATTCCAAGCAGAAGCTCATGGATAGAAATCTGAGAGACTCACCTCTGGATTAGGAAACAGTGACCTCTGTTTTAAGTTGAATAAGGGTATCTTTAGTACTTTGAAAGCAAACAAGGGAGTAATAATTAACAGAGAAATTTCGCTGCAGATAAAATATTCTGATTTATAATTTCTCTCCCCAGAGGATGTACCCTGAACTATTTCTGAACATCTCCAGTACAGATAAATTTTTGATTAAGAGCTGCTAGGTGTGTAGTCTTCAAATATGTAAATTTTACAACCTTGCATTATATTCAAATCACCACACTCAGAAGTTTGCTGTATACTTGGGAGTCTTGGGTTATGATGGTGAATTCTAGTGCACATTAGATAGGCTTACTCCATTTTGGGAGCTGATAATCAAGCCTGAACATAGAAAGCTATCGTTTCAAAACAAATGTGGTTGATGTTATAAGAGATATATTAAATACTCAGGAAATAGACCGGAGAGAAGTGGGCTAGGTAAGGGATGGTTTTAGGAGAAGATAACATTTGAATTGGGTATTTAATGATTAATTCTTTTTAATTAAAGTTCTTTTTTAGATAATTATGAAAACTGAGAATGCTAATTGGAAAGAACTTTAAAAATGTGAAAATTACTAAGGGTAGAAAACTCATCAATATTATCACTACCCAGAGATACCATTATTATTATTATTATTGTTTTTAAAAATATTTTGCCATATTCCTTTTATGCCCAGATTAGATACACATTCTTTTCTCCCTAAATTAGCTTGTTATGAATATCGTTTTGAAACATGATTTGATTGAAGTATACCGAGATCATGATACATCAATAAATATATATCTGCATCATTTTTGGTATTGTTATATAACATTCCATGTATATGTGGCTCATAATGTATGTGACCAGATCCCTGTTAGTGGGCATTTTGGTTATTCTCAACTTTTCATTCTTATAAAGTGCACTATGATGAACATCTTTACACATGAATTGAAGTACACATATTGAATAATTTGTACAGGATATTTGAACAGATTTGGGGCAGTGCTTAGGGAACACTCTAGGTAGAAGAAACAGTTTGAACAAAGGGTCAGAGTTGGGGAAGGACTATCCCATTCTGGGGAGAGGCTAGGATTATAGTTTAATAGATTGAAGAGAAAAGGGAGTAGTGCTTGCTAGGGTTGGTGGAGGTGGAAGAAGAGCTTTGATGCTAAGCTCTTTAATCGTTCTCAGTTGGGAGCCGTTTTGGAATCTATATCATACTTCAAATGAAGATTCTGAGTATTTTTAATTTTCCTTAATGTCCCTTATTTTGAGAAGAAATAAATATTATTAATAGTTCTGCTTTCCAAAACTTTTTGAGACTCTTAATAAATCAACCAGCAAGTGAACAGGTAATAGCAGTCAGGGACAGTATGCCTATAGAAAAACCTGTAAGAGTAGAGAAGGAAACAACATTAGTAAATGTATTTTCTACATTTAAACTAATTATTTATGCTTAAAATAGAAAGATAATTTAGAGAAGATTTGGGTTAGAGGACAAGTATCACAATTTAATAATACGACCTTATAGTTACTGAGTGTTTGTGTGCACATCATTGTACCTAACTACTCAAAAACCTTCTTTGGAAGGATCTTGGATTATCTCCATTTTGCAAGTGAAAGGGAGGCCTCAAAGGAGAGAGCACCACACTTGGAGTTCTAGTTCAGGTGCTGCTGGGGCCTTGGGCGAGTCCTGGGACTTCACTAAAAGGATTGTGAGGATACAATAAGACAACATTTACGAGATTATGAAAACAGCATCAAGTACCATAGAAACAGAGGAACTGCTTTTTATAGTAGGACACTTTCTTTTATCATTACTGAAGAGAATAATTTCTGTAGCCATTTTCTATTCCCTTTGCAGTAGATTATATTATTCTCAAACATTTATTGTTTCTTCTTGTCAACCTTCCATTCCTGTGGAAGGTTTATGCTTTCTCACCCTACTGAGGGTTTACCCTTAAGGCTGCCTTGGCCATAGGACTTAGTTTGGCTAATGAAATGTGAACGACAATGACACATGCCATTTCTGAGGAGAAGCTTCAATACACATGGCCTGGTTCTACCATCTCTTTTTTCTCTTGCCATGAGACCAGTATGTCCCAGTTAGGGCTGCTCGTTCTGCCTTGGTCCCAGGGTGAAGAGGCTATAGAAGCCAGCATAGCTCACCTACAAGGAACTAAACAGGAGCCAGAAATAAACCTTTGTCCAAGGTTGTTAGCCTCCAAAATGTTGGTTCTATTTGTTACTGCATCATAATTTAGCTTAACTCATTCATATATTACAGAAGTTGCACTGCAGTCTCTCTTCTCTCATTGGAGAGGTGAACCTTCATCAGAGGTTCTCACGTAAGGTTTTTAGGGTTTATCATGATGACTTTTTTTTTTAATTCAAAGATTTATAGAACATGTCTCATAACAAGGGCTGGATGTCTGGAGGTTTAAAATAATGTAAGCTTTCAAGGATCTTGAAGTGTAATGTGGTTGGATGCTGTATATTCCAGTAGCTGTAAAACAAGGCAGACAATTGATGCTAAAGGAGAATGTCATTTTGATCATTGGTGAGCTGTGTTCATGGAGGTGTCCTTACTTTGTTATATGCCATCCTTAAGATGTTCTTTCAGTGTCATTGCTTTCCATTAGTTAAGCTTATCTTGCCTTTTCTCTCTCCTCCTTAGCATGTATTTACTGTGTCATTTAATTTGTCATGTGTGTTAGATTTCTTTATTCTCAATTTGTATTTTTAGTGAAACAATTTATACTGACTCATTTGCTAGTTTAGTGTATATGTCTTTTCTTTTGATATATATTGTAAACTCTTACTTCACAGATGACTTACCTTAAATTTTATCCCCATAATATAAATTGCTACCATGCTATTATAATAAAATTAAGCTCTTAGTAAATTATTGACTGGTTTCTTTGATTTTTTTTTCCTTCTTCGAGGTCTTGGTTCTTTTTTTTTTTTCATGATATATGAAGTGGAGTTCGTAGTTATTAGTCAACATGCTCCTTTCCTTTTCCTTTTTATGGTGTTTAAGGCTCTTCATGGGAGAACCGGTTTGTCTTGGCTTAGTAATACCTTATTTCAATTTGGAATAATTTCAGGTCGGCCTGTCTTGTATCAGATCATGTGTCTAATAATCTGAGAGATATTAAGGAGATCTAACTTCGTTTTATGTTTCTAGTGACTAGTCCTGTGGACCATGTGTGAAACCAAAGGCTCCTAGAGGTCTGACTAGTAGTTTCTGGGTTAAGACAATATGGAATTAGCTGTTCCTTTCCTTTGTGAATGAATTCAGCTATTTTCTATTTTGTTACTTCTAAACATCTCTCCACTTTGATTAAAAAAAAAACTGGGATAATTTATTATTAAAGTTCCATCTTGGACCAAGGACTGACATTTTTTTGGTCTGACACGCACAGAAAGAATTGGTCATCAGACTCAGTCAGACAGGAAGTAGTACTCGGAGCTGCCATGGTTTATTGGCAATGGTTTGCTTTTAGGTTAGGTGGTGGGTTCAACAATAATGTTAATTGTTGACATTAATATTATTTTCCCTACAAATATGTTAAATATATTCTCTTGTATTATTAAATAGTGCATAACCAAAAAGGTTTTTTTTTTTTAGTGTAAAATACAGTTAATGATGTTAAATGCATTCATTGCATTTATATTGGCAGAACTGAGTCACATTAGTCCGTTATAGCTGCAATTTTAATTTCTTCTTAAAACAACTTAGATGTTTTAATAGATAGTGCCCTCCTTTTTCAACAGGGCAAAAGGTATATTTTTATGACGATACTATTCATAGTCCCTTGAGGTTTGGATGATCTTTATTTAAGTGCAAGTATCATTATAGTTTAAGACTTACTCAGAGAAATATTTTCTTTTTTTCTGCTACAGAGAAATACCAACATTAATGTCTGGCTACTGACTGTGACTGTCCACTATTCCCTTCTCTTTTTTGCAAGTAAATCCTGATAATTACATAGAATCTGAAACATTAGCTCTCAGTCTGCTCAAGCTGGCTGCTGTATCACACATAATAGTCTCCACACATGGCTTTGTCATACACACATGGCTTTGAAGCTGGCTTTGACTCATCTTGACAATTGACCTTTGGCATCAGAACCTTCTTAACTCTCAGTTTCCCTATGGGTTCAGTGCAGTCATTAACACCTGCCCTGCCGTTTTGTTCACAGATTAGATGTAAAATAATCAGTTAACAATGGAAGCTCCGTGAATTAAATTGTGTAGCATCTTCTCTTGTTCTAGGTGAAATTTCAAATACATTTTCCTAGAGGAACAATGTTATGAATGAGATTTGAGTTAGAGTATTAGAAATATAATTAATATATACTTCCGATAAATCATGAGTTAAAGAGGCCTTTAAAGAATGGCCAGAGTAGTCACTCTCTACATTTTGTCTCTTGTGAAATGTATTTCAAGTGCCACATAAGAGTTCATTAACTTCAGACCTGAAAGTGAACTTTTAGAATGTAATTTATCACCAAATTAAGGACTGCTTAGATAAGCTTTTACAGCAGACATAAAGTAGAATTTCTTGATAGGTGATGGTACTTTTTGGGCAGACAAATGAGCCTTCTTTCCCACTTCTGGTAAGTTAACTCACCTTCTGGAGAACTCTGTTCTTCCTGACTATTCAACTAGGTAGTTCTAGCCTAGATTGGCCAAACATGGGACCTTGGCCACTGGGGTGGATGCCTGGAGCCCCAAACTAGACCAGTGTGAGTCTTCTTTGAGAATTTTTAAAATTACAGCTATGGAATAGTCCCTCTTAGTGGCAGAGCTGGGAGTTAAGTGGAAGAAGGCAGATTTCAGGAAAGGAGAACAAAGCCAAACTGTAGAAGCAAACATTCCATTTGTCCTGGTGGAGTTCATTTTGAGCTGATCCTAAAGCCCAGCTGTTACTTTCCTGTTGCAGGTTATTTAGAGTTAATACATCCCACTTTGCTCCAAGTGCCATTTATGTTACCCGCACGTTAAAGAGTGCTGACTAATTCATTTGGTTGTTTATACTGGGAATATTTAAGAAGTGAGTGTCTTTGTCATGGGCAATTGTAATAAATATAATTACATAGTAGGGTAGCTGATACACGACATAGCTTTTTGAGTACAGTGGTAGCATTATTCTCATCTCATAAAAGCAGAAACGTGTTAGAACTAATCAAAGGACATTAGTGGCTGTGTGTGTGTGTGTGTGTGTGTGTGTGTGTGTAACGACTCTTTTGACAGTCTTGCTCTAATGCAAATGTGATATAACTTTTGATATTAAACCATATAAACAAATGGATATTTGAGATGGTTCTAGTTATTAGAGTTGCCTTGAAGAACTGCCCTTTGCTACCATTTATGGTTAGGAGCACTTGTGGGTAAACAGGTGGCTATACTGTATACTCAGTTTGTGGCTATACCACGTGCATTGAGAGAGATGTTTCTATTTACGGAGGGTTTTGCCCTTTGGCATGATTATTAAATACATGCATTTGTGTTCTTTACTTGAAAAGGAAGATAGAATGACTTAATACCTCTTTCCTCTTCAGAGGGTTATTGTTTGGGGAATTGAGATTTTATGTGACAACACTGTTGTAAACTCGACTTCCCTTTAGGAAGTATCAGATTTTCTTTCTCAATAGTAGCATTCTGTATTGTTGGAACGTTGTCGCAAAGAGCAAAGAAACGCGTCTGCCGTTTGCGTTCTGCTTGCCAACTGGTTTGAACAGCTATAATATTTGTTTATTCTTGATGTGTCAGCAGCCAAAAGGAAAGTTTTCCTTTCTCCTTTGTGGCTGTTATATAACTTAAACATCATTATATCAACAATGACTATTGATTCAGAATCTACTAGGTCCTGGGCGATACAAGGCCTCTGACACACAGTCTCTGCCTCAGAAGGACTTTTGTCGCTGTGAGAAAGAAAGATGAGGGATCTCAAAAAGAAGGAAGACTAAAGTTCTGTAAGTCAATTTTGAGATGGCGGTATAAAGAATAAGGTCTGTAGGCATTTGGAGGACAGAATTCCCCGGGGCTTCAGCCATTGAGGAGGACTCCAGGAAAAGCGAGGGTGCCAGTAGGTCTGGAAGGTGATAACTAGTGAGAGTAAGGGAAGGTCGTTAGTCAGAGGGCATGGTGTGGGCCCAGGTGTGGAGGCGGGTGGTAATGTGCCCACTGCTTTAGGGGAACAACAAGTGGACCAGGTGGGTTATTTGGCCGAGGGTTTTTTTAGTGGAAGATGGGGCTTGGAGAGGTGGAGGCCAGCTTTTAAATGACTGAGCATCATGATGTTGAGCCCACAGGCTAATAATGGTCACTTTTTAAAAACTGGAATTGTCAGTCTTTGTACTTTGCATTTTAACTCTAGGCAACAAAGACGTCCTAGAAACAGTTACCCTTTTTCTGTTATAAGAATGTTCTAACAATGTTGGTAATTGTATTTTTATTTCCAATACCTAAGGATTATTGTAAACATCTCATAAGTGCTTTGAGTCATGATTGCAGGTGAACATCTTTATGAAGCCTTCCTTCTTCCTGAACGGAGCACTCACTCTGAATTTTAAGCTTGACTGGATCCTACACACTAGAAACAAACTAGATTGTCTCTCCTGTATGTGCTTTCTCTTTCTCTTTCATGTATCTCAGTGTATCTATATATGTCTGCATTTTTCAGACTGCAGTATTATGAAGTTTACTGAGTTGCTCATATGCACATAGGTTTTATATAGGTATGTACAGTCATATAAAACAGCTGCTATTCTTGGTTTAACAGCCAACATATTGTCAGTTTGGCCGAATAATTGATTGTAATCGTTTCATAAGCAGAAAATTGATATGCTTAAAAATACATATTCATTCACATGAATGTTTGAGGAAAGTTATCTATGAAGCGGATGTGTTCCTTTTGATCTCTACTGTAAAACTGTAGTTGTTTTAACTGCTAGAAAGAGAAAAGGTTCATGACGTGATGGCATGCTGGACTTTGATATTTATCATGTGATGGTAATGATGTCTCAGGAGCACAGAGTGAGGCATCTGGCAGCTGGAACAATAGTTAGGAGACACAGCCTCAGTGACCCTGCCATGAAGGGATGGACCAGGAATGAGAAAAATGGTACAGATATGAAAGTCCTAGGAAGCTGTCATCATACTTGTTGATTGCAAATTGTTAAGAGAGGGACGGAGCTCAGATGATTCTAGAATTTAACTTAAAGTATCCAGGCAATAAGATTACCTTTGTGAGGAATGTGAGAGCCAGAGAGATTTTTTATTGGCTTCATCATCTAGGAGATAAGACCAGCTTATGCCTATTGTTAAGAATAAATGTTAGATGATAGGTTTATCTTGTACCTGCTTTTTTAAATTAAGTTTATTGGGGTGACAATGGTTAATAAAATTATATAGATTTCAAGTGTACAATTCTGTAAAATATCATTTGTATGTCGTATTCTTTGTTCATCACTCAAAGTTGCCTTTTTTTAAATTTCATTTTTAAAATCTTTATTTTAGATTATTTTCTTTAGACTTATTTTCAGTTAGAGTTGACATTCTATATTATATTATTTCCAGGTGTATAATATAGTGATTAGACATTTATATACCTAATGAAGTGATCACCCTGATAAGTCTAGTACCCATCTTGCACCATACAGTTATTATGATTTTGACTATATTCCTTATGCTGTACCTTAGCGTCTGCCCTTTTTGACCATAACTTGGTCTTCCAAGTAGAAGAACTCTTAGAGATCTTCAGAGAGAGATGAAACATTTTATTTAGCTCCACACACCTGGTCACTTAATTGGCAGAGCTGGTATTAGGACAGGAGGTCTTGACTCCTGGTAGAGTTCTTTCTTCCATGCTGGTTTAGAGAAAAGAATAGCATTTTAGAAAAGGCCCTTGATTTCATGGTAGAGCTTATCTTTGGGTAAGTGAGTATTTTGAAGAAGTCTCGGCCTATAGAATGACTGGTTCTAAACAAGTATGAGAAAGTTGAACTCAGGAGATCTTCTCCAAAGTCAAGAAGGTTTTATTAGTAACTTAAAAAATTCTTCTTCTGTAAAAACTCCCTACACTCACTAGTTATCAACTTATTTCTTAACTGTACCTCAGGACCTAGCAATTGTATGGTCTGTAATTTGCCAATTCCCAATTACTTAAAGTGACTTTTAAATATTTTTATTCCAAAATAATGTTGAGGGCACAATGTCCCAGATATAATGAGTATTTCCAAAATTCTTACTTTTTTAAAAGTTGGTTTAATTGTGGCATAAATGAAACCATTTCAATTTTGAGCACTTTGTTCTGCTACTAATAAAGTTCCTGTTGTATAATAAGAACATCAAAATCTAATTATCCTAAACCAAAACCTTCAGGGTTTGTTTGTTTGTTTGTTTGTTTGTTTGTTTACTACTTAAATAAGGGACTCAAACATTCAATACCAAAGAACTATTTCAGCTCTAAAATTCATGAGATATTTTAACATTGAAAAGGATAATAGAAAAACTATGGGCCAGTTTGTCCACAGTTTGGGAGATGCTGGTACAGAACTCAGAGGGACAAGACTTAGCATTGTTTAAGTGCCTACTCTTTGTCAAGCACTGTACCAAACGTTTTGCATGTATTACTACATAACATCTGTCCAGTAAACTCTATTAGGTGAGCATTTTATCCACCTCACTGCATATTTTTAACCTGCCCTAGATCATATACAGTGTCAGAGATCTGATCCAAATCGGCTTTGACACCTGATCCCATCATTACATACAGATCGCTCCCTAACTCAAGAACTTTTCTACTAAAGAATAGAAATTAACGTACATCCATCAGGCATCTATCATAACAAGATTAATCCTTGCTTTATAAGTGTTTTTAAAAGGCCATATACCATTTTCTTGAAGTTGTTAAAGGCTGAAGTTTAAAAAACAAAACAAAACAAAACAAAACAAAAAAATAAATAAAAGGCTCCTAAGCCTGCTATAAATCAAGAAAGGAAAGTTCCGCCTTAACCGACAGTGAACATGCTTATTGGTTAGGATTGCACTGGCTGACTCATTTCTTTTTTGCTGTGTTAGAGGGCCACACCCTGCATTCCAAAAACCTCTGCTGCCCAGCTACGCTCAAGGTCTTCCTGCTGGAGCCTTTGAGTTGGGCTCCGCGTCTCGGCTCACAGTTGTCCCCCCGGAGAGAACCCGGCAGCCAGCCCGCCGGCCTGCCCGCCAGCCCGCCAGGCGCTGGGCTGTCGAGCACCGCTGTCCTTGCACTCGGCCCCGCAGCCCGCGGGAAAGGGGCGGCCGGGAACCGCAGAGGCGCGGGCGCGCCGGGGAGCAGAGGCCGGGGGGCCGCTGTGGGCCGCCGACCGCTCCCGCCTTCGCATCGCCTCTCGTGCGGGGACAGGCAGCACGCACCCTGGGCGCGCTGAGGTTGCGTGCAAACTTAGTGCCCCAGGAACTTTCCTGGAGACTGCCTCTGGAGCGGAGAGACCGTAAGTGTTGCTCCGTCTGGGATGCAGCGGTTCATTAAAATGATGTCTGGGGCAGGCTTTGTAGCACTGACAGACGGTGAGACCTGGTTAAAAGCGAAGTGAAACAGCCTTTCTTGCCTTCAAAACAAATGCAGTCGTTGCCATTCTCTCTACCAGGGCGAAGTAAAAGGAATCAGTTTGTACTGGATCTCGCTTTGGTGATAAAATGGGCAGGAGCTGTTTACACCTGAGCATGTTCACAGTGTAGTTGCTGAAACAGTGGGTCAGGATACAGGGAAGCTACATCAACAAACGCTTTCAGTTTTCTGGGGTGCTTTGAGAGCCAAGGATCAGGCGGTGGTTTCAGTTTGGGGTTATAAACTGTGCTAATGGAGGTTTTTGAGGGAGTGGGAATACGCCTTTCTCAAACTCCAGTCCCTGGACAAAACAAAAGATTCTTTAGTCCAGTGGACCCCAACCTTTTTGGCATTAGGGACCTTTGCTCTATGAAAATCTAATGCCTGATGATCTGAGGTGGAGCTGAGGCGGCGATGCTAGTGCTGGGACCAGCTGCAAATACAGGTGAAGCTTTGCTTGCTCTCCTGCTGCTCACCTGCTGTGCCGCGGTTCCTAACAGGCCACAGACCCGTACCAGTCTGGCCTGGAGGGTTGGGGACCCCAGCTTTAGCCAACTTCTTTGGCTGCTTAGGAGTGAGATGTGTGCTGGGTGCCAGGAGGAAGCACGTGCTCCACATGTTTTGGAATGAGCTTTTCTCCACAGCCATGCTTTCTGTTTATTGCGGTCGGGCAATTGCTCTTGTGGAATTTGTGGAAATAAATACACCGAGAGGAATGCACAGCACTGGCTTTTTTAGTTTTATTTTTTCCTATTTGTGTTTGCTATCTGTAGTTGTTTCTTAAGTTGTACCACTATGAGAACCAGGACAGCTCAAGTCTATTCCCATTCCACTCTTAAGCCTATTGAGTTATCACTTAAATTTATGTAGAAGTAAGTGAACTTCTTTTTAAAAAATCTGTATTTTTGTGTAAGAAATTAGGCAGGAGCGCATAGAGATTTGTATGGTGCAAGTAAATTATTTTCTTGCAAGAGGCTGGAGGAGGTGGGGAACAAGAGAAGCAGAATCTAGTGATTGTTGCAGTTTTACTAAAGACAAAGACTTACACAGTGCAACAGACACATATCACCATCAGAAACACTGTTCTGGTAGCATAAAGGATGATAGGAAAATCATAAACAACTTTGGAAGTAACAAATATCTGTGTTATGAACTTATGAACAGTATCATACTTTCTTCATTTCTGAAGATATAGACTAATGCAGTAGACAAACTAACAAAGAGTAAAATCTTTAAAGCTAACTTTATTAGGTCGTGAAGGAAACTTCTCTAGAAAGAAATCACTTCTAAATGGAATAATTAAAATAATGTGTTAGACTATTTAATTAGTTACGTGTTGAACTAGTAACACTGTTTCCAAGCTTGTAGGCTAATTGTGAAGTTCAGGTACTCTGAGTTTAATTGTTTAGATGCCTCTGTGATAGGTAACAGCTTGGAATCTCCCTCCCCACCCCCTTTTTTTTTTTTTTGAGAAACACCCAATGTTGTTGAGAGTAATGGCCTTAAGTCCACTGGGGTAGCTGGAAAGCCCCCTCATGTGGTAAGAATGGAAAATATTATATCTCTAAGATGTCTAAAATCTAAAGGCATATTTAAATTTGGATTTTGATTCAAGTTTCACCCTAATAATTGTAATAGAACCCAACATTTAAGAGCCTCCTTTTATCAGGTTCAGAGATGCTTTGTACCCACTACCTCATTTAATTTTCACAATAATGCTGAAAGGTGGAGGTATTATTATCTGTTTTATAGTTGAAGCAACAGCCTCAGCAAGGTTACATAATCTCCAAATTTCACAGCTAGTTAATTTAATTTACACTGGACGTTAGCATTTAAAGTTTGTAATATTTCCCATGTGGCTCCAATTGCTTCTAACAAAGTAGTGTTGATTTTTCTGTGCAAAATAATCCAGAGGAGGTTCTTGGTTCAAAGCAGATTTTTAAGTGATTTTAAAAGCTCCTCGTTGCCCCAGTGCCAAAATATCAAAGTTCAAGGAATAATGCATTTACTCTGGAAGCTTATGGTTTTCAAATATTAACTATGTAAGCCCTGTTCTTGATGAGCCTTGTCAATATACATGGCTTGCCTCACAGTGGCTGATTTGGGGTGACTTTATCCTCCTTTTTTTCCCCCGAAGCTTTCTTAGTTCTGGATGTGCATATTCTTCTTCCTCCTTGAAAAGTGCAACTCAGGCATTCTCTAATTGTAAAATCAAGCAGCTTGGTCCATGGACTTCCAGTAGTTGAATTCTCTGTGTGTGAATGCACACCTGCAGTATTTCCTGTGCTGTGTAAAAGGATTTTAAGTTTCTGTTAGCACTTCGGTTAGTGTTGAACCTGCTTGTTTAGAATGCTGAGGTCGTGAAAGTCACACTCTGTGAGCGCTAAAGCTTTTCTTGTTAGATGGAAGTGGAAAAGTCTCCATGTGTTCCAGCAGAGGCAGCCATTTCTGAGAGTCCATCTGCTGGATCATCTGTTGGGGGTGGGGGGTGGGTCATAATAAAATAGAACAATGCCACCTTCTTTGAAGACCATGGACTACAGCATCTGTTCCAGGGTCAGGTATTGCTCACACCCCCACCTTATATTCTCACCATGTATTTGACACAGAACGCCCACCTACCACCGACCTTCCTGGGCAAAGCAGAGATGCTGTGGCCTCCTTAAACCTCTCTAAATCCCACTGCTTTGACAGTGCCTTAAGTTCTTGAGGATGTTGAAAGAACATGCCAGTGTGATGATAAAACCACTTGGGAATAATCTTGTGGAAATCTTGGAGAGGAGGAAGTGTGCCTCATTTTCAAAACTAGAGAGATAGCAAATTCCAGAAACTTTAGATTCAGAATTTATGTCTAGCAGAATTGTAAATCATATTTTTGAAAAGATGGACGGATAGTGATCATTTAGAAATTTGGCGATGATCAGTATCTAGCATCACTCATCTCCAATTGACCTCATTTCTTTTTTGGAAGTTACTGGACAGGTATATCAACATTACTATAGACATGACATGTCTGCCTCAGCAAAACATTTAACAAAGTGCTTTGTGTTCTTTACTCAAGTTAAACAGAAGTGGGTTGGACAGCATTAGATAAGTGGGTTTGCATCTTTTCATACCCAGTGAGGGATGATCAGTAGGGTGATGTCAGACTTGAGCAAGGTTAATTGATAACGGCATATGATGCACCTGGGGAAAAAACCTCACACATTAGTAGAGTGACGAGTATTTAGAACCAAGAAGGTGATAACCTCATAGTTCTTTGAAGCACTGTACACAGTGGTTAAGAACAGGGACCTTGGAGCCTGGCCTTGGGCATGTTGAGTGCTCTGTGCCTCCATCTCTTCATACCACCTCATAAGCTGTTGAATATGTTGAAAGATTAAATAACCTAACCCATGCGAAGTGCTTAAAAACAGAGCTTGACGGTAAATTGTATGCATTAGATGTTAGTCTTTTGTCTTTGCTCCTGCTTTTACTTCTTGATGGGCAATCTTGTGCACATTTCTGGGTTTGTGTTTACATGTGTGTTCAAAATGGAGTAATCATGTTTTGGAGAGGGTCTAGAAACTGTTTGAACAGCAGTTGAAGACACTGGAGATGTATACCTTAGTGTAAAAGCTTAGAGACATTACTCACAAAGTGAAATGAAATAGTGCAGGTCACATTCTGAATTCTGTACATTTCACCCACCTAACAAGTGCTTTCTCTTAAGGAGATGTAGCTTGGTATATAGGAATCTCCACTAACTGGGATTTAGAAGAGTTCTTTCCTGATAAAAGTACAGCCTTTAACAAGTCATGTGATCTGAGGTAATTAACTTAGCTCAGTGGTTCTCCATAGGGTATGATTTTACTCTTCAGGGGACATTGGGCAATGTCCATACGTTTTTGATTGACACAATTGGGATAGGGAGGTGTGCTTCTGACGTTTAGTGGGTAGAGGCCAGGGCCGCTGCTAACATCCTGCAGTACATAGGACAGCCCCCACGACAAAGAATTGTCCTGCCCAGGTGTCAATAGTGCTGAGGCTCAGAAACCCCGGCCTAACTGTTCGTTATGGTTTTCTCTTTGTGAAATGTGAATACTAATCTTTGCTTTTGCAATACCACAAAGTCACTTTAAGAGTATATTGTGAAAGGCTTTTGAGAATTAATGTGTTTTGAAATCTGCAGATGTACACAGTATGTACATTTTATCAGCAGCAGCACAGTAAAATCTCATTTGTTCCATTCCCTGGAGGAATGCGCTACAGTGATTTGAGAGTAGGATGATCCTGTGCTTGAATCTCAGCCCCACTGATTTAACTTGCTCGTGTGATTTGGGGCAAGTTTCTTTATCCATGAAAACCTAATCCCTATTTCACAGAGTTTGGAGAAACAAACCCAGTATGTATATAAATCTTGTAGCACAGTCCTTGCGCATAGTTGTAAAATATTGTTTTTTAAATTAAGTTGTTGTTGTTGTTGTTGTTGTTGTTGTGGTAATGAGATTGAGTAGTGCTTATTAAAATGCAAGATTTGGAAAGAGGATGACTAAAGAAATTAGATTTGTTACTAGTCAAAAGATGAAAAACAAACAGGCTTCTTGTGTTTAGAGTTTAGGAGAGGTAAATGTCTTTGGAAGTGTAACTTTGCTTTGTAGGGAAGGACCATAATATGCACTAGGCTGAGAGGCACCTATTGGAGGGGGAATGAGTTGCATGGAAAACAAGAGTCATCTACTTTATATTAGTATGGAACTGGACAAGAATATAACCTCTATATTTGTGAATTGCTCCACTATAAAACCTTGTAGTGTTTGTTCTTAAGCAGTGTAATTGCTTTATTTTTTCATCCTATGCTTAATATTATGGTCTCTTAATATATTTTCCAATGCCTTAAGACATAAGTAAGCAACACACCCAGCCAAAGTATGTGTAGATGTGTCATCTTTGCAGTCTTAGTGAGTTCCTGTACCCTCGCAGCCTCGCCCCAGAAGATGAAGCAAAGCTTTCATGTGATCACTCTTCCCATCACCTCCACTCATTTATCAGCTGTGGAACTGGGAGTCTGGAGATCATGCACGAATCCCACTTTTCCTGTTGCTGTGGTAACCTACATAGCAAGTGGCATGTAGCATACCCATCAGAGCAATTCAAAGTTAATGTATTTAACTTTAAGTGTGATGTTTTTGTGATAGGGCTTGGATGGAAAATCCCTGAGTGTGTACAACCCCCCATTGTCTACTTTGTCAAGGCAGAACATTTTGCAGCTCTGTGCATCTTCCAAAGAGGTAGCAGTGAGAGAGACCCAACAATGAAAAGTTCCCTGCCTTAGGAAGAGACTCTTACTCAGGTTAAAGAATTGAAGTTATTGATTTTCTTTAAAAGGGATTACTCTTAATTTTCTTTCTCAAGGTCCCTACTACATTTGCACCGAGCTGTTTAAATCACACGTAAACACGTGGCTTGAGTCCTTGAGTCCTCAAATGGAGCAGGTGTTAGTACCCCTTCCCCCAGCAGCTTGCCTCTCTGTGGGCTTCTGGAAAGCTTTCCTCTTGGTGCAGTGGGGAGAATTCACGGCTGCTTCACACCACTGGAATGGTGGCAGCTCCAAGGTGAAGTGCAGCAGCCACCACCTAAGTGGCATGTAGAATGGAAATGAGTTGGTGATCAAAAACAACTTCCAAGAAATTTATAACACAGACTAAGCCCTGTTAGTGCTTGGAAGCCTTCATTAACCTAACCTTCAAGCTTACCCAACTCTCTTGATTGTACAGAAGCAGAAGGTGATGTCCCACACTCTCACAGTCTCAGGCTGCCCCAGAGTTGCTGGTTAAGCAATATTGACAAAAATTCAGTGATTCTAACGAGGTTACTGAACTGGTTACACAAAATTGCGTACTTCTATAGGGTCAGAAGGCAAGAGTTTGATACTCAAGCCAAGCCAAAGTCAAGTTAATAATAAACTAAAAGAGATAATAGACAAATTACAATTTTAGATGGTGCTAGTGATCACAATTCTTGACCCAATAGATGATTTTCCACTTTAGGTATATCCCAGTCACTTTGATTTCTCAGATATGGATGAGACTAGAAAATTCCATGAGCATCTAAAAGTGTTGTTGCATGTGTTGGAAGACTGATTATGTATTTGCAAGGCTCCTGGACATCAGCTTGGTGAAATTCCATAGTATTTTGTACCAAAATCCCAGGTTCTAGGCGTGTGCTGAACCAATAGATCTAAAGATAGATTTCTTTACATTTTGAAATTAGATGTTACCAAAAGTCCCAAACACATTTTGGACACAGAGGGAACAAAGATTTAAAATGTCAGAGTACAGTGGAACAATATATCTGATAACCCGTGTCATAGGTTATTAGCTTGTATTTTTAAAAGAGTGTAAGTTTGGCATTTAATGAATTCTTTAATGCACTTCTTTAAATATAGTTGTGGGTATGGTTTCCTTTTTTAAAGTGTTCCTTTTCCCTTCCGCAAAATTCCTAAAGCATTCATCTCACTGTGGAATTATTGGTCCCTTCCATAAGTGTGGTTTGTGTGTATCACATGAGGGTCAACTCAAGATCCCTTCCCCTTTCTGACTTGGAAAAAAAGCTCGGTCTCCAAAAGAAACTATAAAACACATGTATAATGAATGGACTACAGCAAAGATAGACAAAATAAGTAAAGAGATTAAATAGCTTCTAGGACAGAATTATAACTTGGTTAGAGGTACGAATATGTTATCCTGAAAGGGAATTTGTTTGAAAGTAATTTAGAAAGTGGAACTTGGAGGCTGGGGTGAGAGACCAAGTTTGAGGTCAACCTGGCCGGCCTACAGGAGGCAGTGTAGCATGAATAGGTTGCCACATGGATCTTAGCCTTGTGGTGGGGCTGTCTGTTAGGCTTTAACATCAAGCTGTTAGGTTCCAAATCTGATTTAGGGTGTGGCTTTTCTCTAGTCACTGAATAATGCTGAGCCCACCCTAACGTCACAGTGCAGGGTAAAGCCACACAGGAAGCCAAAAAATGTATTTCTGTTCCATGCCCACTACGTATCCTTCTGATTATAATTTGGACTCCTTGTGTAATTATGCTTTTGGGAACACATGATCAGCAGATAGCAGCATCCAGTCTACATGATGGTTTATATTTCTCACAACAAGATATTAAATGGGCATTTTTAGTTTAATATCACCATGAGTATAGTTAGTATACACTGTCTTCTGATTATCATGTTAATGAGTTTCTAAGAATAAGGGCCAACCTTGGACTGTGAGGATCCACCAAGGTGGTAGTGCATTGCGAGGACCAGCTGGCGTCCCCAGTGTTGTCTTTTCTATTTGACTTGCACCGTAAGAGTGTGATGACCATAAATACTAGTATCTTTTTTTTTATATATTGAGAAAATATTGAGAAGAAAAATGAGTGCCACTGAATGCTTAATCATGCTGATAGTGTTCTATTCTGTGAGTGACTCATCTAAGCATGAGTAAAGCAAACTAGAATGCATTATCATCATAGTTACAATTACAAAGTTAACTAATCCCTACTTTGCTAGTTAGCATATCCTATAATTCTCATTTAAATTGCATGAATTACCAAACAACTACCAAAGTTCCCAATTAAAGCAATTCATAACCAAAATTTCATGGTAGAAGTTTTCACTGTGGTTTTGTATTTCTAAGATTCCTGTAGATTTATGAAGTATACTTTTTTTTGGTTCTCAGAATAATACACCCAAGTCTTTTAGGACTTTGAGTTCAGAAACTGCGGTACTTTTAAACTGTATTCGTATAAGACCGTCCTTTTAATATTCTTCTATTCCCCCTGACATACCAAAATGGTTTCCTGCCTTACTTACTGTGGATAGTGATTTTGTACTGTTGAGCAATTGTTTGATAAATATCAATCTAGTGACCTGGGAGAGTCACCTGTTTAAATCCTTAGCATTTACTTCTAGAAGCAAAATTCTCAAAGAGTCAGGTGCATGATGTCATTTACTTTGATTACGTCCATGTAAAGGTCAGGGATGTGAGTCAGGTGCATGATGTCGTTTACTTTGATTATGTCCATGTAAAGGTCAGGGATGAGAAAGTAAATGTTTCTAACCCAAAATCTAGATAAAAGGGAATACCTTTCACAGGTTTAGCAGTGCCAGGATAGATAGAAGATTGTCTTCTGTGAACCACATGGTCCCAGTTGGATTCTAGGGGAACCCCCTTGGAAGGAGCAGAAGGGTGGATGGGGACTGTTTGCTGGGGCTTAAGCTGGGGATTATTTCCACTGGGTTGAAGAATAGGGAAAACAAAGCAAGAATTCTAATGTTATCTCTCTCCACAGAGAGTGCCTCCCCTTACTGGGTCTGTACCTCTCCTCAACCACCACCATTTCCTCCACACCTATTCATTCTCAAGCACTCTTATTTTCTGAAAATTTGTTAACCAAGTAATTGGAGTAAATTAGTGTATCCGTGTGGGCAGGGGTCAGGTAGGTTAGGGTGTTGTTATATTTTTAAACTGTGGATAGAATGAATAAAAGGGCTAATACTCTATGCTTCTCTGTATACCCACCCATTCCCCACCAGAGTCCATAAAAACACCACCAGTAGCAGAAGTCTTTCCCCACAATAAAGATTTGACATATGCTAGACCTTTGCTTTCCAATACTGTAGCCGCTAGCCACATGCAGATATTTAAATTAAGTAAAAATTAAGTAAATTAAAATTTAATAAAATTGAATATTCCATTTTTTTAGTCTCACTTACTACACTCAGGTGTTCAGCGGCTTTGTGTACCTATGGCTATGATGTTGGACAGAACAGGTATGGAATATTTCTATCATCTCATTCAGGGAAGACAATTCAGCCTTCAAGAAAATATTTGTTGACATCGAACCCATTTTCCAGGAATTCATATATAATCCAAAACAATTCTGGGGTTAAATGTTGGCTTTTTTGGGCCAAATGAAGATATATTATTGGAAATTCTAAGTTTCTTCAAGTTTAAACTTTGGACTGTAGCAGAGCATGACAGGTTGCGGGAATAGCCAGAGTGAATCATCAGCACGTGTGTATACTCTATTGTATTATATAACTGGTTATTCTGGGCCTGAGTAGCAAAAAAGAGGGAATTTAGTGAAGTTACTTCCACAGGTGATGGTGTGGTAGTGAGCCCAGCAGGGCACATGGATAAACCTAGAGAGCTTAGCCACACAGGAAGTCATTGCTCACCTCTGCCTGAAGCCACAAATAGAGGAAGCTGTGTTTTGGAGGAGCCTGCTATTGGAGATGGGGCAAATAGCACTGAAGTCACAAGGAGATCCAGAGATGTCAACCAAGAGGAAGGTGAGAAATGCTCCTGGAAGCTGCTCCATTCCGTCTGTCTTCTAGTCTTCTGCCACTGCCTCCCAGCAGGTTGAGTCCCTGTGATAACGCACAGCAAAATTAGAGACCAGAAGTGATGATCGGTGAGCCCTCAGGCCCAGGGCTAATGCAGCTGGTGTCTGTTCAGCTGAACATATTATGTGTAACATGAGCTCCTAAAGCCGCCCCCTCCTTATGCGTGCAGAATCAAGCGCTTCTTCATCCATCCAAACTGCACATATTTAGTGCAGTTTGCACTAAATATGTTTCTCTCCTGTGGCCCACTGCATGGCAGAGAGATTGTTGTGGTGCCAGGCCCGTGGAACTTGTTAAAAGTCCACACTCTAGAACTTGCTGAAAACCTATCCTTAGGGTGCCAGGGAAAGCTGTTGAAGGGGAAGTGTCTAACTGGAGGCACTCGCTACAGAATTGTTGGGAGACTGGTGCTGGAGAAGTTGCTCATGCCCTAGGAGCCTGCTGAGGGAGCGCAGCAGAACCAGGAACCCACAGTTCCTTCCTCCTGCCGTGTCTTTCCAGCATCCTCTGCCGACAAAACTTAACAACGCCATGCTGGATTAAATGAAGAAGGAAAACTAATGGGCTCAGATTTATTTTTCAGATCAGGTAGTAAAGGTGAATTTGTAACTGAGAAGCAATATATAGATAACTGGTATAGGGAGGAATAATGCCACCCTTCTCCACGGATCCTTTATTTTTATTGCATCAATCAGGCAATTGCACATGATGTATATATATTCAGATGATTTTTTTTTTTTCTCAATGGTACTTCATCAGGTCCCTCAGACTTTTAACATCGCATTGTTTGATTACCTGTGAAATCCATTGAGTGACTTATCCTTAAGGGATTGTTGAGGATTAAGTTTCTTGAATTATCTTTTTTATTGTTTGCCTCTTAAACCTTGGATAAATACATGGACAATAAGGAATTGGAACCCCATTTATGAAATGACATCCAGCTAGATGGCATTCCAGGCTTTTTGTTTAATGCCTGTGAAGATATACAACTTAGAATTATAGTTGCATGTGAAATAATTCAATTTGGGATTTTATCTCTTAGGCTTTAGAAATATTTACCAAAAGATTTTATAATGCATTGTAGGGTTATGGTTTTATTTGTTATTGGTGGGTTTTTTATTTAGTTTGCTAGTGCATTTCTTTACGGCTTCTTTGTGAATTTGGAAGAATAATTTTTCCAGAATTGCTTTTTAAAGATTTTCCCTCCAGGTTGTTTTCTACATTCTACAGCTTTGAACTGCTAAGATTTCTTTGTGGCTTCTTGCTCCCTACCACCATGTAATGCATAATTTATCCTTTTGTTTAAAACATTAAAAAAGGAGAAATACTCTGGCCTTGCCCTTGAACCCAAGTTAATACTTGATCTGTCTGCTTTGCCTTCTTTTTCATACTTCATTTCTTATTTTGTTTTTCTCCCTCAGAACTCTACTAACACAGAGTGTAAAGAGAGAGAATTGCCCGTAATCTAACACTCAGGTGACCCATGATGTTGAAAATAAATAAAAGCAGTGCATGTACGTGGGTAACATACAAATGGTGTCAAAAGGTACAGAAAGAGAAGTAAAAGCCTCCCCTCAAATGTAACTATTATTACATTTTTAAATAATTTCTTCCAGGAAAAAAAATGTTTTGGGCACATATTTGCATCTATCTGATCCTGTGCTTTTTATATTGTTTAATAAAGGGATTAAATTTTCTGTAGCCTTTTTTGGTGCATACTTTTTCCTATTTTTAGAGTTCTTTCCAGTCAACACATGCAGACCTTCCTTATTCACTTTAATGTGTATAACATTTCATTATATGGATGCACAATAATTGATTTCACCTTTGCCTTAATTCTGGCTATTTTAGTAATTGCCAGCTATTTGGGAGGAGGAGCTGTATTGAGCTGTTGGAGGTACTACAAATGAAGAAAATTAAAGGGCCTTTTTGTAAATACTTCTGTGTAAACATTTTGCTGATATATTTGTAGGTTAAATTCCTAATAGATTGCTAGGTTAGAGGATAAAAACATTTCAAACTTTGATAAACATTATCTAGTTTTACTCTGGAAAGGATATGCAAATTGATTTTTTTTTAACCAGGGTTATATCTTTTCCCACACCCCCACCAGATTCAGTAAATCACCAAGCTATGACATTTTTGCCAATCTGATAAGTTAAAAATGTTATCTCTGTTTTCACTTGCTTATCTTTAATTACAGGTTTAGGATTCTTTAGGTTCCTTGGTCATTTGAATTTCTTTCTGTAAATTGCCTGCTGTGTGCTCTGCTTTGTACTTTTTTCTTCAGCTTCCCCCTCTTTTCTTTCTCTTTTCTTCTGGGTTGGGTTCTTGTGTTTATCATATTGGCATATATGAGCTCATTTTAAATTGGGGAAATTAGTCTTATTTCATATGTATTGCAAATATTTTTTCTGTGTTATCTCCAATCTTTTGATGTTCATTGAGAACTTTGTTTTTATTTTGGTGTAGGGGTAGAAAATATGCTCTTTTATAAAAGAAATGAAAGAAGGGTGGGGGTTGAGAAGAGTTGACTATACTTTCTGCTGTTTTTAAGGCCGAGTAGTTGTAGTTTGGGACAAAAGGTTATTCTCACTGCTTCTAGTATGTCTCATAGCTCTGGGGACCCGGTACCCCCTAGTTACACCATGACTCCTCTCAAGGGATGGTAAGCCTTGGGGCTCTTCCCCTCTGCATTTGCCTAAGCCCTGGGCAGTAGATGGAGCCTCTTAGGAATAGGTGAGTTTAAGAATAGCCCTGTCTATACACATCAGAAATTAGCCACCTGGTGAGATCAGTGAGATCAGTTCAGGTAGCCAGAGTCAGAGAGAATATGCTCATTCCTGTATCTCCAGTGCCTAGAACTGTGCCTCAAATGAAATGCAGTATGTTGAAAGAATGGATGGAGACAAGAACAAGAATGCTTGAGGGAGAAAGAGCAGGTACAGAGATCTTGCTTGAAAAAGATCAGTTTGGAATACTTTAGTCAACTAGACATATGCATACCTGACAAATACACCCCTAGAGTCCAGAACACTTCCCTTTCCTCTCTTTATAACTCCTAGTCAGTTAGCTTCTAGATAGCTGGGGTGAGTTCTGAGATAATCGTATATTGTATCTCTCATGATAAATTTTATAGACTATTGAATGTGGAATAACACTGGTGCCAAGTGTTATTTGGTTGAACCTTTTCTTTCTTTGTGTTCATATAATTACCTCTCTAGATTGGCCAGTGAGAGAATCATGTCAGTTCTCTTGTGAGTGGAGTGTTATTAAAACTAATAAAATTTATTTTAAAATCTGACTTTAATGAATGGATCAAGAGTGAATGTCTCTACAAATTTCTTTGAGGACTAAACTCCTTCGAATGT
The DNA here is from genome assembly GCA_003508835.1 of Eonycteris spelaea. Lineage (NCBI taxonomy): Eukaryota > Metazoa > Chordata > Mammalia > Chiroptera > Pteropodidae > Eonycteris > Eonycteris spelaea. The sequence continues at coordinate 1,716,978 of PUFA01000162.1, forward strand.
TTAAAGTGATTCTGGTTAACACAAATTGACCTTGTTACATTCTGTGTAAACTCTTATTCAATCTAAATCCAAGGGAAATAGTTCGCTAGTTCTTTATTTAGTGAAGTATATTCAGAGAAGATTTTAAGGACTTCCTGACAATTTAAATAATCTATATTTATGTATGATTCTCATTCATACATATGGAAAGCCTTTGAATGGTATCCTATAAAGGGCAATATGGTTTGATATATACTGTTTCTCTCTGAAAATATCAATGAATCTTAATTTCTAGTAGGATTATGGCCTTTATTTGATGCCATTTGACCTGAAATGTCTAACGACAGCTTTGTTTATTCTTTTCACAGTTTCATTAGGCAGTTGATTCATTAATTTGAATTTACTGAAATAAAAATCTAGAATAGAAAAAAATTAAATTTACTTTTGGGAAAGCTAATGCTAAGCTTTGACCTCTGTTACTGGTCAGTCTCGTTCAATATAAAAATAATTGGACACCAGCACAATAGAGAACCAGCTATCGTTGTTTTGAATGATATGCACTTAATTAAGCATCTGTTTCAGTGAAAACTGAGGAAATAATTGATGATTGATGTGATTAATTTGTCTTTTGACCACTCCAGTTTATTATAATTTGGTCATGACAGTTTTCTAAGTAGTATATCAGAATGAAAGATAAATGGAGATGTTTAAAAGTGTCTAGCCCTGTCACAGGAGAGCTCACAATAGTTTTGTACCACTTTGGACCACCTTGCCTCTTTAGTTTTAGCTTATAAATCAAGTGACTAAATAAGGCTGACAAAAATTCATTTGTGAATTTGTATTTAACATTTTATACAGAAGGATAAATGAGTAAGGCAATGGAATTTACTTTGAAAACATGAGTTTCCGAAAGCAGGAGTTTCTGTCATTTGTTCTGGTCTATGGGTGAGTGAGACCTTGGTGTCTTGTTGAAAACCAGTTGGCCTAGGAGAAACAAAGAAAATGAAAAGTGAATGCTGATATCAACTGTGACCATTGGAAATATATTTCAAGAAAATTTCAGGGTCTTTGGTGGGATATTTTTGGTGAGATGACCTAAATTTTTGGTGGTATATAGGCTTTTTGAAGGAAATGCTTTGCAGTTGAAATAAAAAGCATGAACCTCTTAAGAATGAAACTAGCAGGATTTACAGTGTGTGGAAAAGCAGAGGCTTTGTAAATGGATGATTTTGCATTTGATTCTCAGCCCTTCCACTCACGGGTGGACCTGAGTAAGGAATATACTTCCTCTGTGCCAATTTTCTTAATTTGTAAAAGTGGAGATTAAAATACCTACCTCAAAGAGTTTTGAGAGAAATAGATGAATTTGATATATAGTAATCACTCAACAAATGTAAGTATCCTTCCTTTAAGAACGAATTTTTAGTATTGTGTGGATTGAGGGGGTGGCTGTTGGAGAGATCTGAAGGACTACTAAAGTTTAAAGTTCCCCTTACACCATGAGGCATGAGAAATGGTAGTTCTTTAGAACTTGCTGTTTCTCAGAGGTTTTGCCTATGTTATTAGAATGTTATGATTAATGAGTTTTTCTATTGCTGGTTCAAGTATCAGATAATTGACCCTGGTTTATATTGTATGTCCCAAGATGAGGCCGCAAGTCCCATTGAGGTCAATTATTAGGATTAAGTGTTTATATTGGAGCGTTTGTGTTTCAGGTGTCCCCTGCCCATTGGTCTGGTCACACATACTAATCATCTCTTGCATTATGAGTTGGCCACAACACATTGAGCCGAGGCACTTGGGAGCTTCCCACCCACATATCCTCTGGCCTCAGTGTGGTCCACAGGGAGTTTGGTTATGCAGGTGTTGGTTGTAAGACGGGCTCTGACAACTTGTCCAGGCTTTGATTTATAACCTAATATAGTCTGCTCGCATATTGGTATTGAACATACCTGAGGTTGGTCAGTGCCTGTGTATTTATGTTTTCTTTTTTCCCTGCAAAAATGCAGTTTCTGTTTGTTTGTTTTTTTCTTACCAATAAGGTATTGTTGTACATGCTGTTGAGCACTAACAAAAAATACATATTATATGGTAGACTCTGTTCTAAGTGCCTTGTGTATGTAATCCATTTTGTCAGTCCTCACAGCAAATAAAAAGGAGCCAAGATTTAAATCTGGGCCATCTCTTGACTGCTATACTAACCTTCCTCTTCAATAAGAAAATATAGACAGTTTAAAGGAACATTAAAAAAAAAAAAGATAAGTCCCACATATCTGGTGACAACCATTCTTAGCTGTTGGGTACACATACATACTTTCAACTCCTATCCTTGAATTTTGGTGGAAAGTCCTCTTCCTCTTCCCAGGGCTTAGCATTATGGACAATTGATATTTATCTTTCCAAACATTTATGCAAACACATGTACATACATAGATAATCCACACACATTTCTCATGTGTACTACTGTATGCGTTGTTCTGCTAGGTACTTTTTCACTCAGTATATCCTAGATATATAATCTAGCATATTCTTAATTGACTATTTAGTATGGACTACTGCTTTCAGAGGATGACTATACCATGATTTCTTTCAATGAACCACCTCCATGGATAGACATTTAGATTGTCATTTCCCTGCATAACTTACAATAAGTACATAGATTTTATTGTATGAAAGTGCTATAATTTAATTAACCTTTTCTTTTGAGATTCAGGTTATTAAAAGTTACTAAAATGAACATTCTCTCAAAATTGAAGACTTGAGCACATCCTTACTTAGTTACTTTCCAGTCCTAGTCAAAATGTTAAGTCCAAATGGTCACCCTGTCACTTAAAACAAAACAAAAAAACCTTCATTGAGCTATACTTTTCATGCCATAAAATTCACCTTTTTAAAGTGTACAATTCAGAGATTTTTTTTAGTAAGTTTACGAAGTTATGCAACCGGCTCCATAAACCAGTTTCAGAACATTTCCCTCACTCCAGTAAGGTCCCTTATGCCCTTTTATGTCAATCCCTAGTCCCATCCCCAGGCAAACACTAATCTACTCTCTCTTTCTATAGAGTTGCCTTTTCTGGACATTTCATATAATCTGTCACTGTTAAGAATTTGATATCCATGAATAATTTTTTTTTCTTATTCTTTCGAATAATTTGGCTCACGTAAAACTCTTGGCTAGAATCGTTCATTATATGCACAGGGGCTCAGTATTGTCTTGAATAATTAATAAATACACACACACAGACACTATTCCACAGAGATACTCTATCTCATAAGGTTGTGAGGCGTTCTCAATAATACTTTCCATATAAGAAGCAAATGTTGGATGGTTTTCAGCATGATTACTTAATTTTTCCTGTGGTTGCTTGATGGCAATTGGGATTCATGGCGTAGTTCAATTGAGAACTGAGTATGTGCTGGTTCTGTAAAAGATCTGTGCCAGAACATAACAAGTACTTACCAGAACCTCACCTTGGAGAGCTGATTCCAAAAAGTTCCCTGTGGTGATATCCCAAACCTGCTTCGGGTACTAAATATTAGCTTCAAGTTGCATAAAAAGTTGTGCAGTTTACTGAACAACTCTGTAATGTTCAAATAATTTTTAAAAGTTTTAAGTTAAAATTACTATTTTGTTGCTATTGTAAACCATTTTGAATTAAAAACGGATATTTTAAAAATATAGGATAATTTCATTTTGGTATTTAATATTTCAATATCTGATAGCACTTGCAAGTGTTTTATATGCTTACTCTATACTCATAGAGCTGTTAAGAATCTGCTTTTTTAAATATGGTTTGCTTTGGGGTTTTTATTTGAAATACATACTTATTTATTATTAATTGTCATTTCATGTGAATAATTACTGTTTTCCAAAGACCTGTAGTTTTTTTTTTTATAACTTAACAGTATTTTTTATTTTTACTTATCTTTATATTTAAAAACTTTTTAAAATTTATTGGGGTGACATTGATTAATACAATTACATAGGTTTCAAGTGTACAATTCTATAACACATCATCTCTATATTGCATTGTGTGTTGACCATCGAAAGTCAAATCTCCTTTTGTTATTATGTATTTGACTCCCTTTATCCTTTTGTCCCTCCTCCCTTCTGCCCTTACTCTCTGGTAACTACTAAACTGTTGTCTGTGTCTATGATTTTTCGTTTGATTGTCTTGTTTGTTTGTTGTTTTCAGTTTTATTTCCCATATATGAATGAAATCATATGGTTCTCAACTTTTTATGTCTGCCTTATTTCACTTAGCATGGTAATCTCAAGATCCATCCATGTTGTTGGCAGGTGGCAGTATTTCATCTTTTTTATGGCTGAATAGTATTCTGTTGTATATATGTACCACATCTTCATTCAGTCATCTATCGAAAGACACTGTGGTTGTTTTCATGTCTTGGCCACCGTGAATAATGCTGCTATGATCATCAGGGTGCATGTATCTTTACAGATAAATGATTTCGATTTTGAGGGTAGATACCCAAAAGAGGGATTGCTGAGTCATGTGGTATTTCGATTCTTAATTTTTTGAGGAATCTGCATACTGTTTTTCATAGCAGCTGTACCAATTGCCATTACCACTAGCAGTGTGTGAGGATTCTTTTCCCCCACAACCTCTCCAACACTTGTAATTACTTCTCCTGTTGATGATAGCCATTCTAACAGGTGTGAGGTGGTCAAATTGTGGTTTTGAATTTTTATTTCCCTAATAGCTAGTGAAGTTGAGCATCTTATATCTGTTGGCTGTTTGTATGTCTTCATAGGAGAAGTGTCTGTTCAGATTTTCTGCCCATTTTTAAAATTGGATTGTTTGTATTTTTGTTGTTAAGTTGTATAGTTCTTTATATATTGTGGATATTACCTTATCAAGGTGTTGTTTGCAGGTATCTTCTCCCATTCAGTTAGTTGCCTCTGTTGTTGATGGTTCCTTTTGCTGTGCAGAAGCTTTTAAGTTTGATATATTCTCATTCATTTATTTGTGCTTTTACTTCCCTTGCCTTTGAGGTCAAATTCATAAAATTGTCTCTAAGACCAAGGTCCATAGTTTAGTATCTATGCTTTCTATGCAGTTTATTGTTTCAAGTCTTATATTTTAGCAAAAACCTCTACTTTTTAAGAAGCTCAGAGAAAGTAGAAAAATAACCCTGCCTCTTATTAATGCAGTTTATTAACTATATTCTAAAATATTAGCATTCCAGAGCACAAAGTCCAACGGATGGAATTATTTCATGTGTAATCTTTTGAATGTATCTAGTAAGCAGAAGGTATCCCCAAGGCATATACTGAAGACAAGTGAAATGATTTAGCATCACAATTCTCAGATGCCACTCTGCCTCTTGAGGCAGATTCTAGCACTATCAGCCCTTCATAGGCTCCATAACTCATTTGTTCTTATTGGCTTCTTTATGAATCAGTAATCAACACCTGAGGAGGAGAAAAGCTCTTCTCTAGAGGAAATAACAGGTTTATCACAAATATCTTTGAAACCTGGATGGTTCTTTAGGTGGCAGCTGTTTATCATCTTTGGCATCGGGAAGGCAGCTCTCTCAACTTGTGTTTGTTTTCTAAAGGGAAAATTAAAGCAATATGTAGTAGTTGTTGTTTATCCAGTAGTGGTTGTTGTTTATCCAAAAGATAACTCATTTGTATAGAGGCAGAGAGATCTGGACATCTAAATTAACCCAGACACTTTGTTCTTCAGAACTTTTACAAGTTGATTTTTTCTTTTACGCAAGGGGCGTGAGCTGTGACCAGATGTGTGTGTGTTCAGAATGTTGTTAAAAATAAACTAGCTGTATTCCCTCCTCACCCCTTTCCCCTTTGGTTTGGTGTCTTGGCTCTCTCCTTTCATTGAAGAACTAGACCGGGCCAACCATATTTAGTCTTTCCTGTACTCTTCAACATCCTCATCTTTATTGTGCGTGTCTATGATTCAAGATCCTTCTCTTGAATTGGAGGTGATGATATTGATAGACACTCACCATGACCCCGTCTGGTACCTGCAGAGTGCCCTGCCCTAAACAAGCTCCCAGCCAGGTGTGCAGAGACCCTTCTCCTGAATGGTGATGATCTGCTCTTTTCAGGGTGTACAACTCGAGTCTCTCAATCTAGCAACCACATCAGAGATCTTTAGGTGATAATTCACTATAATAAAATGGCTTGAGAGTATTGATGTAAAGAGAATAAACTGACTTTCTTTTCTTTTTTTTGCTTTTGACCTTACTGTACATTAATTTGAGTAACTTTAATAATATAAATCAAGCAACTGATGATCACATTTTGAGTGCCCCATACTTTCTGAGTTCCCAAGAGAGTACTGAGGGATAGGGGACATATCATGCAAGTAACATAACTTTGCCCTATACAGCTTTCTTCATAGAAGTGCCCCTGAGCTGCTGCTCCTGGGAGTCTTTGAGGGGTGGAGACTCAGCTACATTTAAGAGAATCTTTGGGTTCTTAAATCAAGGGAGGGAAGATGTAAAAATAAGGCCATTTCGAGGTGTGGAGTGGGGTTGGATATGAAAAGGTAGAACACTGAAAAGCAGCCATGATTTTGAGCACCCACTATGTTCCTGGACTGTACTAGGTGCTTTATAACTCTGTATCTCATTTAATCCTGTGAAGTAGGTGGTGATACCCTATTTTTATACAAGGAAACTGGCTTGACATTTTTTTTTAAATGATGCCGACCATAAACATTTTATTAAACTTAGAAATATCAGCGTTCAGAATTGCTCAGTCTTTTCTGTAGTGTCAGGAGTTCTCCTTTGAATGTAAGTCCTCTGATTTAGATTCTATGTTGTCTTTCCTGCACAGACCACACTCATAATATACCACTAACAATGTCCAAGCTTTATTTCTTTAAAGTGGCGCCAGAACATCAAAACTTTCAAAGCAGCTGGATACTGAATTCATCTAGATTTTAAGTCACTATTTTTCCCTCAGAATATTAACACTGTCTCCAACATGCCTAGTTTTGCAGCAATCTTTTTTAGTTGTTTACTTTTGTCAAGTGTTTCTAATGCATTCAATTTAGTTTTACAGAAAAAACAGCTCAGTTTCTCTTTATACTCAAATTTCATTGATTGCTTAATATTTAATTAAATTATGTAATATCAGAAACAAGTCTAACCTGGATAAACATGTTTTGAAGCAAATATAACTTGAGTCTTGGTAAGCACTGCACATTGACCAGTGGGAACAGTTGTCAGGCTTGTTAGTAGTACCAGTGGCAGTGAGAGGTTGCTTAGCCGTTCACATGCATCCGTATGTTGTGAGAGGGTAATTAATCCAGCCCGAGATTGGTTAAGAGAACTTCAACTGTGCTATAGTGTTATACCTGCTCCTTAATGGTTTAAGGCAGGGGTTTCCAACCCCTGGGTCACAGACTGGTGCTGGTCCGTGTCCTGTTAGGAACTGGGCCACACAGCAGGAGATGAGTAGCAGGCAAGCCAGAGAAGCTTCATCTGTATTTGCAGCTGCTTCCCAGCACTAGCATCACCGCCTCAGCTCCACCTCAGCAGATCTTCAGGCTTGAGATTCTCATAGGAGTACTGGTCCCTGGTGCCAAAATGGTGGAGGGCTGCTGGTTTAAGGGGCTATTAATTACAGCTATCTCAGGACCCTGCCAACTTGTTTAACCTGCTTTTTACATGGATCATATCTGGAATTGTATAAACTCACTTGTACTTGTCCATAACACTAACCCGCGAAGGTTGTTTCTGTGTTCTTTGTTTGTTTTAGAGTCTAATAAAAGTCACTGTGTGGCTTAAAGAGGGCAGAGCATGGATTTTGCTATCACCTCAGGGCTTGATATCGCTAGATATTTTTGGATAAGGGATAAGCATATTTGTTAGATGTGAGACAAACATCTAACTCCCAGCTCCTCAAGTGCCACCAGAGAGCTTCTGCCAAGCTCTCCCTGTTACGTAAAAGCTAAAAGGAGTCCACGCAGATTACAGCATTATTCCGTATGTAATAATTAGTTCATATGGTATGGTGATTTGTTAATTTGGTTCATGACTTGCTTTAAGAATCAGTCATTAAGTATTTGTACTTTTAAGATAGAAAGATTCAAACCAATTATTACTTAAAAATTTGGTGTTGAATGAAGAGCAAAGATGTAGAAAAAATGTTTAGAGTGGGTCTAACAGCCTAAACATTGGAGTCATACTTGACTTGCTTTACTGCTTCTAAAATTAAGTTAGATATGACTTAATGCAAAATGCATAGGCAGCTATAAAAATAAAAACACTTATGTTTTTTGAAGTTGTGTGTTTATTTCACATAACTCAGATGTACTCTGATTTCCCTGTTGTGTGCCTGGTACCAGAATTTGTGTAGACCTATTTAAAGCCCGTGCTCTCAGAAAACCCACAATTTTGAGAAATATGGATAACTGAATGGTGAAAGGAGTTCCTTAGTGGATATGTCCAGAATTGGACAAGTTCTGCCCTGTCATATGTCATAAATGTGGTTCAGAATGCATCCGAAGTGCCAGGGAGAAACCAGCATTATGCCATCACCCATATTGCCATTTGTGACCCTCTTTCCTAAAGTAGGAATTCACATGACAGATGGCGGACATTTTGTTTTAGGATTCGTGAAACAAACACTCAGACTCTTTAGATGTCAGCACTGAATCTTTAGGTTTAGTTCAGTGATAGATTTGGTTTGCACATTTGGCTCAGGGGCTCCTGGCGGCCAAAGCAAAATGGGAAACATCATGATTCACGTTATCCATGAGATAAGAACTGAGCAGTTTTCAACAAAATAAAACTTCCCTTAAAAGTTCAGAGAGGAAAAATAAGAGAATTCCTCCTCTAATTCTTATACCCTTCAGCCCAAAGGATTGGCTTACGTTCACATTTTCCCCCTGCTTTTGTGTGATCCATGTAGAGATAGGATATATGACTCAGTTGGCAAAGATCAGGAGTCTGAACATTTCGGTAGCGAGTACTTTGCTCTGGGAAGATGAACTGAGCAGTGCCCCTGTGACATGTAAGATCAAAAGAATCCATTTGTTTTGGGAGTTGGACTTTTATCAGCTCACCAGCAAAATCTTTTTAAGCTATCCTGCTCAGCCAGTGCTTTTGTCAGCTGTATCTTGGTTGTCCATACTAACATAAAAACACTCTGCCAAGATAATCTTTTTTCTTGTTGAAGGACAGATCAGAAAAGGTCCACAGTCTCTCTAGCTGTCCCTAGAAATTGGTCTTGGAGCTTAGTGCCTTTATCAGTTGGACTTTCTAGAACAGTGTGTTATTGCATAATTTACCTCCCTCTCTGCCATTGTGGAGTTTCTCAGCTATTTCTTGACTTTATTGTCTGCCTCTGAAGCTAGAAAGGAAACATGGAGCTAGTGAGGAATTGGAGAGTAAGAAAACAGAGTAAAGCTTTCGTATAAATCTTCCCAATAAATGGCATGCAATGGTTTGGGCTTCTTTTGGTTTTCATCAGCTAGCTAATGTGAAGCATTTTTACACATCAGAGTTTGATCTTGTTGGCTCTCTTATCTCTTCTATTGTTGAGCTGACCAGGTCTCATTAGACAGAGAGACTGAACATATGCATTTGTTCTTTGAGGATAGGGCTAGTAGGTAAAAGTCCCACTGACTATGGAGAGTGTTAGATGGGTAATATTTGGGTGCACTTTCAGGGTCTAGTCTCACTTCGTTCAGGGGTGTATGTATGGGTAGATTATTGGTGGTTTCACAATATATATGTATTATATTATCACATTGTACGCCCTAAAATGAAGAAACCAAAAAAGAGACGATGGCTCTAATGCATGTTGATGAATGCATGCAGCTTGGTGGAAAGAGCTGTTTGCTATGAATAGTGGTTCTCTGCTTAGTAGTTGTGTGAAACTGACTGATTTATTCTTTGGTTTCATCCCTCCACCCAAGATAAAAAAAATTGGGGTGCATTTTTTTTTTTTTGACATACAACTTTATCTTGGTTTCAGGTGTACAATATAGTGATTCAATATTTGTATACATGCAAAATGATTACCATAATAAGTTTAGTTACATCCATCACCATACATACAGACTTTTTTTCCTTATGATGAGAACTTTTAACATCTGCTCTCTTGGCAACTTAAAAATATGCAGCAGTATGATGAACTGTAGTCTCCATGCTGTCCATTATAGCCCCAGGACTTATCTCTTTTATAACTGGAAGTTTGTACCTTTTGACCACCTTCGCCCGTTTTCTTAATTTCCTTTTAATGAGTGTTTTATGTTTTGTGTTCATGCATGTATTTTAAAACTAATTTGGTGCATACCAGATTAAATTACAGCTTAAAAATGTTAAGACAGTTGAAAAAAAATTTTTTTAATGTAGAGAGACTAGTAAAATGAACTCCATATCCTTATCACATCACGTAGCATTAACAACCACCAACTTACTGTGACCTTCGTTCTCTCTCTTCTCTTCCCTTGCTTTGTTAAGGGTGTGGGGGAAGGAGAGGAGAGGCATTATTTTAAAGCAGATCTCAGACATCATACCATTTTACTGCAATACTTTGTCCTCATATTTGTCATTCAATTATTTATTTTTTGTCTGTTGACTCTTCTTTCTCTTTTACTGAAATAACTCTTGGACTGTGCCCCGTGATGATGTTATAAAGGTGGGCTCTTCTGGAAACATTGTCCTTTGCATGGTGCTTGATGGGCTGGTCTTCAGGGATCCTGAGGAGGACAAGCTTGCTGGTATGAAGTTCACAGTCCAGTTACTAGTAGAACCTAGAGATATGACTGCTTGTAACAGTTAGGTGAAGGGCAAGGTTGATGTTATGTTTAGAAGAAGGGGAACTGAATATAAGGTATGATTTGTATTATTTCTTAAACTCATACAGAGACCACTGCCTTGAATAATAAGACTCCTTTAAAAGAATATAGCTAGATCCTGTTTTATTTCTCTAATTATCTGAACAGAAAACTGTTCACATTAGAATTTATTCATTTATAAATTTACCATCCTTTGAGTACTATACTAATCTATTTGTGTAGCATTTCGCACTTTTTAAAGGATTCCATGTAGTTTGTCACATCCAATTCCTACAATAAATAGTGTTGTGAGTAAGAAAAAGGATTAAATTCCTCCTAGTTAAGTCAAAAGAGAAGTTCGGGATGAGAGGGCATAGTTTGTGACTCAACTTTCAGTCTTATGTCTCCTAGAAGTTTTTCCATGTTGAATGGTTTTTGAGTTGCTTTGGAATGTGTTGTGAAATTGGAATGCACCTTTTTCTTTATATCCAAACATTGTTGTGCCTAATGTTTGGGAAATTCGCACCACTTTGAACAAAGTCCTGGAGAAGCTTGGGGAAGACTGTACTCTCGCTGAGTCCTGCATCTACCATGGCACGGCCAGCACCATCTGATTCCTGACATCGCCATCTCTCCCCTATGACACCGGTTTCCAGTTCTCTCTGCTGTCCCAAACCCACACTATAACCACTGCCACCTTTACCCTGGTGCACTTATTTTTGTGACAGAGTGGCATTCGTTTGTGCCTAAAACATCTGATATTTTCTCTGGGGACTAGAGATATTTGATCCACTAAAGAAATTGTTCAGAGATTCCTCTACCTCCATAGGAATTTGGTGCAAGCACCAAATTTCCCAGTTCCTTTTAAAATATCTAGGCATGAACATTCTGTTAATTTAAATTCTCTGAGGGAATACATCATTCTTCATGGTTTATGCTTTATTCAGGAAATCATTACAGTAACAACCTAAAAATTTATGTATTTTGTTTCTCCCAAAGATACTTTCTTCTCTTTCATTAAAGTTGGTTTCCTGCTGAAGTGTCTTGGCTACTGCAGGTGTATTTCATAAAACATGATGTATGCATTTGATTTGGGGACATTGCACATACTTAAAGTACCAAATATTTTGAGTAGTAATCGAACATGATTTCAGTGCAGATATTTCAACTATTATTTATTTTTCAAGGAATTCTTTATATAAAATAGGGTAACATAATTTTTAATATGAAGTTTCTTTGGAAAAATTGAGGGAAGGCCTGTTAAAATCAGGGGAGTGTGTATTAATGGACATTTTAAATTGGCAGTGCTACATTCAAGCATGTAAACTACAAAATGAACACGAGTCAAAATGGTTAACCAAATGTTGTCAAACCAAGGTTCTGGTTTTAACAAATAAAACAAATCTGCAATTAGTACATTAACCAGTATGCAAATAGTACAGCTAAAATGATTGCTAAAGTGCTTAGAAACAGTTTTGTTTGTTAAAACAAAAAGCTTCATACAAAGTAGAATGAGATCCAGAGCTTGTTAGAGATTTTCCATTTTGTGGGAATAGCTAGACGGAGTTCACCAGTTAGGGTGAAGGGGCTACAGAAAGTGGATCTGTAAATGGGCGTGGGACCCAGACGAGACATCCGAGGGTTTTTATTTGGGGGAGCCGGTAATGGCTGTGTGCACGTGGGATAGAGGCGGGGACAAAGGGACAAACAAAAAGACTGTCAATCAAATTTTATGCTCCCACTGAAAAATTGCTCTCACAGCTGGGTCTCAGCTTTGCCAGTATTTACCTTGTGACCTTGGGTAAAGCGCTTTGCTTCGATGATCACCAGTTTGTGTAAGATTCACCGAGAATCTGATTTTCGAATTGCTGTGCTTGAATTCCCCTAGATATGGGATTGTGGGTCAAGAGATGCAGTAACATGATAAATGCAGCACATGCTTCTTGAAGATTTGGGCAAAGACAATGGTTTTTGTGTGAATGTAGCCATGACTAATTATAGAGCAAAACAAAATTTATCTGTTATTTGGGGTAAACTGTAAACATAAAAAATTGCCGCTCTTATTATAGAGCCCCTTAGGCCTGAGCAGCCAGACTTTGCATGGTTGGTTATATGTACTCTTTGCCCGCAGGAGTCTATGGAGAAAATGTTTAGAATGATAGCTGGTATCTTTGCCAGTTGCTTGATATCTAAAATATTTTACTCTTGGCTTATACTATTCCTCTGTAAGAACCAATCATGGATGCCTTTCTGTGTCAGTAATCAAGTGTTTTTGTTCGTTTTTCTGTTGTTTTGCTGTGGTAGGTTACTTAAAACAGCATGTGCCATGCAAGTAGTGTAATTTCTATTTTGTTAAAATGAATAGGTTCATTTGTTTCATTTATTTTGCAGTATTGATTGAGTGCTTGCTCTATGCTAAGCACTGTTTTGGACCTTTATTAAGTACATTTTCTCTTTTAATAAATACATTCACATGGTTCAGCATTCAAATGGTAAAAAAGGATATAGAGAACAAGCCTACATCCCATCCTTGCTACCGAGGTCTACTCCCTGGAGCCAGTCAATATTGACCATTTATTTTGACACCTTTAGGTGATATTTTATGTATATATTAGCAAGTATATGCGTTTATCTCCTCCCTCCCTCTTTTTTACCCAGGTGGTATTATAGAATATGTATAAATTGCACTCTCACTTTTCATTAACAATTAGATTTTCTTTTCTTTTTTTAATCCAGAAAGATGTACATCAAACTGTTAGGACTGGTTATCTCTGAAGGAGGATCTTGAGGAAGTTCATTGGCCTACCTTCCTTTCCTTCCCTTCTCCCTTTCTTCTACCTACCTACCTACCTACCATCTATCTAACTTGAATGTATTTTTGTATCATTTGAATCTTTTTACAAAGAGAATATATTGTTTTTATAAAAAGCGGGAAAGTCCTTTTTGAAGAAAGAGATAGTATAAGGTAAATGAGTTCTCTCACACACACACACATACACACATACACACACAAATACACATCATGTTTTTGATCCTTCTAATAGCTGCTTAGGGCTTGGGGCCTGGCTGGGTCAGGGTGGGCTTTTGACCTGGGAAAGGGTGTGATCATGAGAGCTCTCTGAAAGAATCCCCCAGTAATGTTTTTATACCTGTGTCTAAGTGATTGAGGAAAGTGAAAACATAAAACTTCCTCCTCTGGCAATTTGTCCCCTGAAGTGACTTACTCTGACATAAACCCAAATGTGAATTGTGATCTGGAGTTGTCTATATGGTAGATGTGTAAGACTCTTGGAACATGAGGGGCACTGAGACTCCAGAAGGAAGGCTATGTCTCCAGCTCAGGCTTTGCAAGAAACCTGCCCTTATCTCCAGCTAATAGAGTCGGAGTGAAGACAGGGGACATCTTAGCTGGGGCAAAAGCAGTGGAGGAAGCAGGAGAGCCTTGTGCTAGGAGCCTCCCAAGTGTGGAATGTTTTGACCCATAAGTATGCTCCTGAAACTGCAAGAAAAGAAGGGAGACTTTGTCAACAACCCTTGTGGTAACAGTGCACCTAGTGTTGAGGAACTGAAAACAAGTTCCAGAATCTTCTATCAGCTTTACCGCATGGTTTGAAGGGAGGTACCTGCATCCCTACTTTGAGGTATTCTGTTCATTGATGGAGCACGCAGGCTTTGGAGCCAGCCATTGGAGCCCCACTCCAGCCCCTGATCCTTAGTGCCTGACCTCACTTCTGGGGACTGTCTTCACCTATCAGTAGGGATTCACTCTCAGTAATGTTAGCTTTTATCATCTTCCTCCGTGCTAGGAGGAGGAGCCAAAAAATGAGAAGCAATTAAGTGACAGACCTTCCACTTCACTTGTTGAGCAGAAGTATGCTGTTGGAAAGACTTTAGACTCTCGATCCTGCTTGGTTCTCTGCTTAAATTGCCCTCTGAAAATTCAGTCTTCTTTAAAGTCATTTAGAGGTCACTGGGATCCTCATCGTGGTCTCATCTCTACTTATCAGATTGTCACATGCATTTAATTTTAGTTCTGTGGCATACAGGTTCCTACCTTGGCATTGAGAAACCTCAGGTGACTGTAATCATCCTGTCCTTAAAGGTGTTGGATGCTGTATCACATACTGATTTTCTAATTACTTCAACACGTAATCATGCCCTAATGCTTTTGTAATTAACATGTAAGCCACATGAAGTAATGCAGTCTGTTCTGAAGTACAGTACATCTTATTACTCTCGTGTTTGTAAGTAATGGCTTTCCAAAGCAGAAATTAAATCCACAGAGGCTGTGGTGCAATAATTCTTTTTATTCTTCGTGTGCTCTGATGGAAAAGTGTTTTAAATTTTGGCCTACATATCCAGACCCCCTGCATTAGTTTTCAGCTTGCTTGCTTGCTTATCTATCTATCTATCTATCTATCTATCTATCTATCTATCTATCATCTATCTATTTATATGTTTTTCAAGGTCAGATTTATATTTTTAAAAGAAGAAATTGTTTCATATATGTTTTAACTATCATACCTGGGTATCCTAAAATTGCTCTCTTAGCTAATCTACACCCAGGTATAACAGCAGAGGCAGCTGCTGAAGAAAAGACATTGATGTCCTGTGTCACAGTCTAAAAATCTTTCATAAGATCCCAGCATGTAGGTTCTCTCTTATTTTGTGAGAGAGAACCCTCCACGACACATACCAAGGACCAGGCATGTGAAGTAGTCCAAATCAAAGTTATATGTAATTTTATCAAGGAAAATGAAAACTAGTCACTATAAAGCTGTCATGATTTTCTTCAAATGATTTCTATATCCTGCATCCTCAAATTATAAATACTGTGTTTCTTCTTGCTATCTCTTTCAAACTTTTCTCTATAAATATAGCTGGTAAAATTAAAATTATACAAATGACACTTATTAACATTTAATTCAAAAGATGCACGAAAAAAATCTTTTATTTTACTAAAAGATTGTTTGACAAAACATGTAGATTGTTTTAGAACTTTAGCCAAAGAGGAAAATGCCAATTTGAAAGAAAATCCTATATGCATTTTAAAAATCCTGATAACATATAATTTCATTAGAAATCTTTTCAAAGAAAAAGGAAGTGGACCTTTTGGTTCTGTTCATCTCTAAATAATTTGAGGATAAATTCTGGACAATCCTTTGATCAATATAATTAGAATTTTAGTATAAAGATCTAACTTGAAATCACTTACTTTCTGAAACCTCCATGTCTTCCCCTGTAAACTTACCCCAGATTTTGGCTGAGTTAATTTCATAGCTTATAAAAGTACCTTAAAATATTTAAGCATTTATTTTTCTTTTATAAAAAAGTTTTCTTCCTTCCTAAAAAAATCTATCGTATGTTGTTTATGACTCCTGAAGTTAATAATCTGCTTCTAAAGACTTTGACCTTTGTTATTTAAATTTACATGTGGTAGGTGTTCCACAAAAAACAAGTTGCTGTTAGCCAAGGTGTTGCATCAGCTAGCAGACTTGGGTGCTATTTTTAATAGTATGTAATTCTTGTAGACATTTGATAAAACTAGAAACAAACAAAATGAAGCCCAGCATGGCAGGCCTAGAAAGTTTAGTTTCACAAGACCAGAACTATTTCAGGGAATGATTTTGAAAGGAACTGTAACTTAGATCTGTCTGCTAAATTTAGTCTGTCAACTTGCCAGGTCTCTCCTCTCAGTTTCTGTTGATAATAGAGGATAGGGGTGTGTTTTTGATGAAGATGGAATGGGGAGATGGAATGTGTTTGTGTATTGGGGAAAGGCGTCCACTTTAAACCATCTATCTGTTTTCATAGTCTTATTGGTTATAAAAATAATGTATTCCTTATAGTAAATTTGTAATTATGAAAAGATAAACAGAATTGTTAAGTCACCAGGGCTAAGTTTCATCAGTTTGGCAGGTAGACTTAAATTCTTACTTTTTTGTGTATATTTCTACATATAATGTAGATAATACAAGACTGACCATGCCTTACAATACTGAACAAACAGCTGCTTATAATTGACAACATAAAGTATCAGTGCATTTTTTTATATCCTAAACTAAACATTTTTCAACAAGAAGATAATTTATACATGGGAAGGTTTTGTTTTTGTTTTTTGTTGTTGTTGTTGTTGTGAGGCACCCCTTGGTTGACCTCACAAATTTCAAGGACCTTTATCAGCTTACAATCCCTTTTTTTTTTTTTTAATGCCTATAGCACCTGGTCTCCCCAGGTGGTCTCCCATCCAAGTACTAACCAGGCGCGACCCTGCTTAGCTTTGGAGATCGGAGATCAGACGGATTGGGCTTGTTCAGGGTGGCATGGCCATAGACAAGAAGATAATTTATAAATGTGTGGAATTGCTTTTAAGGGTACTGATTTATTTAGTCAGTTTCTCATATATGTACCCTCTTCCTTCTGCTAAGATTGACTGGTGCCAACTGAAACCCACAGGTCAAAAGTAAAATTTAATTCCAATTCTTGTTTCCAAGGTTACTGCCATGTAAAAGTTACCTAAAATAAAAGGTATATATGTGTGCGATAACAATCTAATTTTATCTAATAGTTTCAACCTCAGTGGGATCAGAGAATTATAAAGAAGAATAAAGGAAGGCCTGCCTTCACCCCTTGTGTTCTACAGCTGAAGAGTGGGGTTACCAAAAGTACCACTTTCTTTATCAGATTTTGCAGAAAGGGGATGCTAAGTTTAGCCAGCTGACTGATTACAATTTCATTCTTTCCTGAATCACCCCACGCTCCCATCCACACTGTAGTGAAACTCCTGAAAGTTACAAGGTAGAGAAGGCAAAGCGTAAAGGCAGACACCCTCAGCTAGGCCACACAAAGCTGCCCACAGAACCGGCCCAAGCCCACGGTGGGAGAATGCCCACGATTCTTCTCAGCTCATTTGCTGGGTATAGTTGGCTATTTAACTTTGTTTTTCATTGTGGTGAAATACACATAACTTAAAATATGCCATTTTAACCATTTTAAGTACACAATTTAGTAGTATTAAGTACATTCATGTTGTACAATCATCACCCCACACGCTACCCACCTCCAGAACTTTTTCATAATGCCAAACCTAAAGCCTTTTATAGTCGTCTTTTTTTTTTTTTAAATTTTTGTTTTCCAATTAGAGTTGACATTCAGTATTATTTTATAACAGTTTTAGACATCCAGCATAGTGGTTAGACATTTATATAATTTGTGAAGTGGTCCCCCCCCGATTCGTCTAGGGGCACATAGTTCATTAAGATTTGGAATACAGGTGGGTCCCCAGGGCCAAAGGAATTTGACCTAAAATAAACTGAAAATGGTGATAAAGGACACTCACAAAGGATTTTTTCTCCTGTCTCTTCTTCCTCCATTTATGCTTACATTTTTCATTAAAGACGAAAGATTTTGTGGTCAGAGGTAGCACTCCATGTTTTCTTAAATAGTGAGTGCTCCCGAAGTTCATTCACAATGCTCTAATTTGCACCTCAGTACATTTTCCCTGGATGGTTTTTTAAAGACATTATTCTCCAACTTTCACATACTATGGGAACCAGACAACACCTTTTAAAATTCTCAATTATATATTTGTGTTAATGTTCATTAGAAAATAATTGCGAGTACATTAAACATCTGTGTTCATGGATATTGTTGCCTAGGGCAAGACCTGGTTTTAAAGAGAGCCAATTTGAAAACCACAAGTATAAATACAGGGGGTATAAGGAGGTGGCATGTTGGGTCTCAAATAAATAATGTTTGGTTAAAAGATCCTGACTAGTCTTTGCACAGATCACACCCCCTTCCACTGAAGTCTCTGGCAGTGGGAGAAGGCAGGCAGACAGTGACGTGAATCCTCTATGGATTCTGCTAATGGGCTGGCAAGGAGCTCAGGGACCTGGGGAAACTGAGAAAGTCTGTGCCTCTTGTAGTCCAGGTTCCCAGGGACATGGTCCAGACCTAGGCAGCCCCATGCTGTGATCGTGTTCTTCTGTTGATCATATTTTTACTACTTGCAATATCAGAAAGAGAAGATAAAGAAAGTCTGCACACTAGTAGCTGGTCCCTTTTTAAATTCAATCCTGGATAGAAAGAGAAAGATTTATTTTGGTGAGGATCGTAGTTCTTTGTTCGTGGGTCTTTCTGAGGACTGCTCAGGTTTGGTGAGTCTGCACGGAATTTTGTCACTTGTGCAGGAGTCGTGGCTTGGGATGAGTGAGGAACTCAACTCTAGGACAGAAGAGCAGTGCCTGCAGGGGCTTAGGAAAGGAGGGGGAGCTGCTCACTCGCTTCTTCCTTTCTGTTTTTCTTTTCGTTGGCTCTTACCAGAGCTGTCGCTGCCAGCCAGGTTGGGGCAGGGCCCAAGCATCATTGGTTTCCAAAGAGGGAGGGTAGTGGAAATCCTAAGAGGATATGGCTGCAGAAGAAGGTGAATTCCATGACTGCCTGGCTTGGGCAGCTGTTCCCAGAAGGCTATTTATATTTAAAAAGGCATATGTAACTCTGGACTCGAGAATTCTTTGGTCACGTTTCTTCTTTTACATTTCGTTATAATCTTTCTCCTTTTCCTCTTGCTCTCTCTCTAACCTTTTTTTTTCTTTATTAAAGTACTGAATAATACAGGATTATTGCGAGTATATCATGTGTAAACAAGTGACATTTCCTTATCCTCACCAATCATGCATTCCTGTTCCCGCATAGCCTCAGTATTGTGTATACTTCTAGATTTTAATGCTTGTACATACATAATGCTTCCACAGTAAAATATATACATTTTAAATGGGAATAATATCTATTTCTGCATTACAAATTTGTTGGCATATACAGATATACTTCTTTCAAACAACTGCATGATATCCTGTTGTAAGGAGGTACTAAATTTATCCAAACCACATTGAAAGATGCTTTTGGAAATAAACAGGGATGCTGTGAACATTTTTGAACATACATCTGGACTCACTTGTTAATGTTTCTGTAAGCAAGATTCTTAGAAATGAGTTTTGGGGACAAAAAGTGTGTTATAGATTTCGGTAAATAATGTAACACTGCCTTACAAAGAGCTTATGACAGTCTTAAAATATTATCTAATTGTTTTGCCTCTATTGAGACTTAGCATATATTATTTGTACTTATCTCCTATTCCACACTCTTGGACACTTTTTCCATATATCCTACCTTAGTGTGTTCTCTTTGCTCAGTATCTGGGTTATGAATTGCTCGTCGTCAGTGGTACATAGTGCTTTAAAAGTAGGTACTCAATACAATAATGAGATTTATGTATTTATTTATTTAGGCAACCCGTGGTTGACTGCACAGATTTCAGGACCTTGTCAACCTACAATCCCTTATTTTTTTTTATTTTTTACACCTATAGTACCTGATCTTCCTAAGTGCTCTTCCATTCAAGTACTAATCAGGCCCGACCCTGTTTAGCTTCTGAGATCAGACAGGATCGGGCTTGTTCAGGGTAGCATGGCCGTAGACTAATAATGAGATTTAAAAACAAAATACTTCTTAATCATTTGGGAATAATAAAGCAATTCCAAGTTCAATCCTTTATTCTCCCATTCCTGTGTATACTGGTTTGATATTCCTTAACGATGGATAAATGTCAAGTGCGTACTGGGGTATTGGGAGTAAGTACTCAGATTTGCTAGACACTAGTAATGATTAATTCTACATTCAATAAATATTATTAAGAGCCTAGTCTGTGCCAGGTGCTATACTAGCGTACTGAAATATTTAGGTCCGATTATATATTTTCACTCAAGTGTGGAGTATTTCTGCATAAAAATTTCTGATTAGTGCAGGACCGTTTTTTTAAGTAGTTCTTAGGGCTGATGGGATTGGCTTTGATGGATTGGTTCGGAGGAGGAAGAGAGTGCCAGCTAAGGGTCTTTGCCAGAGCAAATGGTGGGATGGAATTGCATGCAGTTTGTTAAGAAGAAGGCATGCAGGAGGAGTAGGTTTAGAAAAAAAGCAGGAATTTGGTTTGGGGACATTTTAACCTAGTTAGTCAGGAACCATGGTGGATGCATTTCTGTGACTCACAAAATATCTGAGACATAGTAGGTACTTAACGTTTGGCTTTATTTTAATTCAGTGATTTGGCTTTAATAAATATGTGTAATATTCAGTCCTTAGCTCTTTAGTACTGACTCTGTTTATACCAAAGAGAAAAGCTCATTAGGATTATAAATGGAAGATAAATTTGAGCTGTATCTTTAGTGAAATTGATATGCCTTTCGCTTTGCCAGAGTGGTTCAATAATTTGTTCTTTGAATGCTGATCATCGAGTTCTTTTAATGAACAGGATGTCTATCATATGTATAAGCAGAACTTATTTTAGGTTGTGAGGATCTTTTATGTGTGTAGCTGCTTCCTCTAGCATGGGTATGGAACATGATCAGGATATGGAATGCATACTTATGGGACTGACACTGTTGTTTTATGGTGAGAATATAGTTTTCAGAAAAAAATTGGAAAGTCATTTTAGCATTTTAGGTGCTAAATTTTACCCCTCCCCCACTGAGAGAGTCTGTTCCCCTAGATGTAGTACATAATTGCTGTTCTTAGTCATTTTTCCAATTTTCCTCTTCATGACTGGTGTTTTGTTCTTTTACAAATTAAACTCATATTTTCCGTTGCTCCTTGTTTCTCTTTTATGCCGAAATAACCTGTGACATTTGAAAGTTAAATTGTTTGATCTCACAGTTTACATCTTTAGATCATTTGACAAGATTTTGAAACACTTTTAATGAGCTATGCTACCTTTCTAGGTTATGATAACTTAATGTTCTCGTTGGATGTGAAAATGACATTTTGGTTTAGGTGTTATGTGTACAGAATTTTGAAAAAATGAGCATGACATGATCTGGGCATGAAACAAGACAGCTCAGAACAGTGACACCTGCAGTTCTATTTTAGTGGCCAGGACCTATTAGGTAATGAATAATTAGGGACATGCCATCTTGATACTGTGTTGTTCAGATGTGCCTGTGATTTTTTTATTATTCCAACCTATGTCTCAACTGTTACTAGTACACAGTAATGAACAACTCATCTGTAAAGTATCAGAAGTTATCATACCTTCAGAAGCTATTGAGAAACATCTGTGAGTTTTCATATTTAAGCTGTATTTCCCACTAGGATACTCCTAAAAATTTGATAAACATACACTGAGGAGTATTTCAATAACTTTGAAAAGTGTGAGGGGTTAATTTTAGGTGAATGATAGCTGTGTACACAATTTTGGGGAAAAAATCCTTCAAGGATTTTTATTTTAATTCATTGTGAAAATATGAAATTATAATTTTATTTGAACATTGTTGGGGTTTTATAATATAGCATTACTCTGGATTTTTTGTTTACTTTGCTTATAACAAAGAATAAAAATTGGGGAAGCTCTATGAATCTTCTCTTTAGGTGTAACAAAGGGATGCCTGCTTCCTTTTATATGTTTAAGAAATTAAGTTCCCATCAAGGCTCAATGCTATTTTCTTCTCCTACTAAAGTTAAATCTAAAAGGAAGAAATGATTAAAGGAAGTATTTTTTCCCATCTGAGAATCCTAACTATATTACTTTTTAAGAGATTACTTTTTTTTTTAGTTTTTTTTTATGAAATAGTTTATAGATTTATTCTTTTTTTTTTTTTAAATAGGTTGGAGAAAGTGAGTTGTAAAGAAGATAATCTAGTCACTTATACTGTGAAGAATCTGGAATTAAGACCTGTGTTCTTAGAATCAAATACAGTTGACTATGTTCTTTATCTAATATTTATTTTTTTTCATTTATATTAAGTGCCTAATATGTGCCACGTACTGTGTTGCTCCTAAGGATATAATAATGAAAATCACAACAAAGGACTTTCTTCATGGAGCTTCCATTCTGGTAGAGCAGAAGGACATTCAAAATAAGATGATGTAGACCAGAAGATGATCAGAAAAGGCTTGTCTGGAGAGAGAACATAGGAGAGGAGGCCTGAAAGTTGAGTGGAATCCAATAGTGAAGAATAGGATGAAAGTGTTTGGGGACCATAATAGTTTATTCAAAGGCCCCGAGGCAATTAGGAACTAAAAGTAGATTAGAGTAATTGAAGTGTCTTGTGCACTGGTGGTACTTGGATTTACAAAGGCGGAAAGGGTCCTGCAAGCTATGTAACAATTAAGCATGGATTTTATTCTAATAGTAGTGGGAAGCACTGCAGCATTTCAAAGATGGGAATCACAGTTTAAGAAGTTCTCTTTGCTGCCTTATGGAGATTGCAGTTGGGCTTTGGATGGGTGGTAAGCACAGAAGCGTCATTGAGGAGGCTATGGCAATAATCAGATGAAGTGTGGTGTTGGAACCATGGTGGTTGCATGGAAGTGAAGAGAAATAGATGGATCCATGATTGCTTCAGAGGTAGAACTGGCAGAACTTGGACCCTTGGTGATACTCGTTCTTTTAAATTATGGTTCTTTGTTATCTTTCCCGATTCAGTAGCTGAAGAATAGCATCCTACTATTGCTTTAATTTTTTTTTTATTTTTTGTCATCATTTGTCTTTTCATTTCATTTATAGAGTATTTTGACTATAAGTGTTTCATGGTTTTTTTTTAAAACTATGGTTTATGTGCTTGGTGTCACAGTTTTTAATAATATAGACTTCATAAATGCATGTGAACTTGAGAGAGTTTATATATGATTCATTTTGAACTTTAGTATAATACAGTGAACTTTAGTATAATACATTTGTTCAGGCTTTTTAAGAGTAAATAACATTTCATCTAATGCAGATTTGCCTTAGCTATGCATGTTAAAATCTTTTACTTATTTTTTTAAATTGTTTTATCATGGCTTTTGTTAACTAATTTTACAACTTACATAATTTTACATAATATCTTTACAGTTCAATTGTCATCATTGATTAGTTGCAAGGGCCTGATTTTGTTGCATTAGTTATAGTTGTGGAAGTCAGAAAATAAAGTTTATTAAAGTTTTATGTAAATCAAGGATAAATATTTACAGTGATTGCCTTAGGATTAGTCCCTCTGATAAATGGTGTACTTTTTAATTGTAGGCTTTGGTACTTCTTTGAGGTCCTACATCCTAGTCATGGTCTCGTTTAGCTGAGATCGTATGGTAGCTCAGATATGTATTATGCCTGAAAAACTCCGGAAATGGCCATGTGGCAAGTGTTGCTTGCAAGTCACAGTTGCACATTAGAACAATGGGGGTATAAAAAGAAGGAGCATCAGTTAATGGTTTAGAAAACAGGGATTCTAGTGCTATGGCCTAGTTGTGTGGCTTAGGCTCAAGATCTCTATTGGAAGATACCTACAAAATTCTTTATAGCTTGGGAGAGGTACTGGGATGAGTATGTCATTTCATAGACTTTCTGCTGCCCCCTGGTGGTATTCTGCATTAGTTCAAAGCTACATCTGTGGTCCCTTTACAACCGCAGCCTATGCTCCAGTGCTGGCCTACTTGATGGATAACGATCATCCCTTCTAGGCAGCGGACCTTTGGTGCTGTTAACCATCTGTCAATTGATAGAGAAACTCAGTGAAGATGAGCTCATGGAGTTTGGGAAATTATCAGATAGTTACAACCAAGAAGTCATGCTCAGTGGTAACCAGAGGGAAGTTGATGAATGTACATTTTTAAGAATCAGCATAATTGCTGTCAGAAAAAAAAAAATGCTGAGTGCATCTTTTTGAGTATGGAGATAAAGATAGAGGAGACCTACACTTGCTTCCCTTGGTTCTGTTTACTTTCTGAGAGAAGAGTCAACATGGTAAGAATGTGGAAAATGTCTTCTGCCCAAAGGGTGCACAGTTAAGTGCCATCGGTTTAGAATGTACCCTTTTAGATGCTTTCTGGTCTGAAAATAGTTTGAACTCATCTAGCTATCAAAGTAATTATTAGAATTTTATTTTGGGAGATAGACTTGAACTTGATTTCTCCTATCTGGACCTGTGAGTTGTTGCTAATTTTGAAACATGGTGTTAGTCCGCAGGGTCATGTTCCTTAAATTAGGTTTCTTTTACCTCAGCGAGTTAAATTTATTTTTCTAAGTATAGGTTTAGAAGAGATTTGGTAGATTTTCTCTTACTGAAATGGAAAAGGTTTGGTTACTGAGCTAAGTGGGTACTTTTAAGTTCTCAGTGGACTATAAAAACTTACTTTGCTATAGATGAGATTTTTTTATATTAATTGAGAAATATGTTTCTTTCAGCCTGCTGCCAATACTAGGTAGTCCCCAATTTAAACACTGAAGGTATATTTTAAATTAGTTGTGTTTTATTGTTATGTGTGTGTTTGGAGCCCCAATCAGTCTTCCAGAATTTGTAGAGTATTAAAAGTAGTTGCGCTTCTGTATAAAATCACCGGCATACATCTAAGTAGTAATTTTTAACTGCTTCTGGGTAACAGAAGCATTCTGGGAGAAAAGTAGCTTAGAAACTGAAATATTAAATCTTCTAGGGCATTTTGATGGCATATGAAGCAAAGGAAAATATATTTAAATCTGAACTGCCTTAGAAAATCTGAGGAAAATGGTTAGTGTATAAACAATGTATGTAAATTATATGGCACTATTCTCATTGTTTATATAGTATTAAAGAGGCATTGCCTAGTACAATAGTGTGATCGAAAATACAATTAAAATTCTATTTTGGATACTGTAGGGAGGAAAAAAAATTCTTTTTCCTCTACCTGTCATAGATTTTTTCTGGCTGAGGCTCCATAACTTAGACTGACAAAAGACAGATTAACAGATAAAACCAACCAAGTTTATTAATACCTTTGGCAATGAGTAACTCAAAGGAGTGGTAAGAACTTCCGCTTATTTAGAATCTTAACAAACAAGTTTTTTGAAAGAGTCAAGACAAAGAAAAAGGACTTTAAGCAGCTAGGGGCAGCAAATGTGGGAAGACAAATACACGGGAAACAAATGGTAGAAGGCGGCTAGATTTAAGCAAGATTCGTTAAATTCCTCTGATGCCATCACTGGGCTGATAAAAATCTAAAGTGTCTCCAGGGATTAACCGCTGTCTTTCCTATTAGAGAGGGGAAGGGGAAGAATACCTGTCTAAATTTTTGTTGCTTTTAGGCAAATAGAGGGCAGAGAGCTTTTCTTGTACCTTCTTCCTCTTCTCAGTACCTTCAGTTAAAAATAATTCTTATGCCAAAGTGGCATGTTTTACTACCCTTCAATACCAAGAACACTGTCTTTTGCTTTAAGTCCTCAGTGGCTCCTCTGGTCAGGGACAGAAATACCAGTAAGGAAGTTCAAGGATGGAAGTTATATGCTGTGGTTGGCGTAGGATGGAGAAAAACATATCCAGGATGGCAGGATGGGGGCTGGAGTGTTTGTCAAGATTTCCTCTTCTCTTTTCCTTTAAAATATTTAATACAGGAAAACAATAACGGAAACATATTTTGTATTTCCAGCCGTTGTTCTTGGACTCTTGATTAAACCCTTTCAATCAGGCAATTCAAGGAATTTTCTTGAATGATTTTTTTAGATTATAGCTTCCCTCTGTTTTTTTTTTTCCTCTGATCTTTCTTGAGCTCCTATTCACATAGTGACCTGACTAGATTACTTTTTTAATGTTCTTACCTTTTCTCTCCATTTTCCATTTTTCTCTCTTGTTCTACTTTCTGATTTTTTTCAACTTTATTTTCTGTTGTTTCTATTGAATTTTTTATATTCAGCATGGATTTCCAAGAGCTTTTAAAAAAATTCTCTGAATTTTTTTGTTCTCATTTGATAGCTCTGAGAATGTTAATAATAGTTTGTTGGGGGTTTTTTGTTTTGTTTTGTTTTAACATTATCATTTCCCTATTTACTCTTTTCTTCCGAGTTCATTTTTTGTTATTTTTCATTTTACTCTCTGTCTGTTATTAGAATTTTTTCAAATGTCTGTGGTTTTTAACTGTCCATTCACATGTTCAAGGAAGCACTAAAATTGCTATTTGAAAGTGCTTTGCATGAGTGGAGATTGTTTATTTGATTTCAGTACTAGATGATGAGTGTTCTTAGGTCTCTTCTATTAAAATGTCTGGGGTTTCCAGGGAAAAAAATGTATCCAGTTGTCTACCTGGAAGATTCCATCCTGGCTCCCAGGATTCTGGGGATCTAAGGTAAAGGGCGAGGGCAGATCCAGCTTCACATCTATTTGCAGCTTTTATTTAATCCTTTGTTTTTGGTACAGTGCCTCTCCTTCCAGCTGTGTGGTGTCCCTAGGTCCAGAGACTCTTCATTTCCCTTTTTCAGAGAATAAACTTCCAGGCTTCTCTGGTATGGGGGAGCAGCATTTGTTCAGCTATGCAAAGTGAGAATCCGGAGGTAACTTCTTTTCAACCAATTTATTTTTTTAGCTCCACCTTCACCCCCATTTTGTAAAGTACCTGTTATGCAAATCAAGAAGACTTCTCATCTTTTCTCTATTCGGGCTCAGGGTGGTTTTCTTCGGTCTGTCGAAATCAGAAACTCTATTCCATCACCTTCCTAACTTCTTAAATGAGTTGCTGCTGCCTCTTATTTCGCTCTGCCCCCCCCCACCTCACCCCACCCCGCTTTTTTTTTAATCCCTGTACTGTCTTTTTAGGGGTGTTTTAAGAGACAATGGAAACTATTGCATATGTTCAGTTAGATATCTTTTTTGAAATCTGATTCATCGTTTGATTGACTGGATTCAGCTTTCTTTCTTTCCTTCCTCCCCACTCTACCTCCCCCAAAAGAATATATGGGTACTGGATTGCTTGAGTTTCTGAGATTTGAAGAAAAACCTGTCAATTACCTTTAAAATTATATCCTTTATAGTTTTGCTGATTTCTCTTCCCTTTTGACCTCTCTTTAACCTTTTGCTTTCTTGCCTTTCCTCCTGAGGTATCAGTGGGTCCGGGCCAAGAAGAGAACGTGGGATTTTCCTGTACCTTATTTAAACATACCTGCCTTCTTCCTCTTTTCTTTTCTTTTAAACTCACGCATTTTTCTTTCATTATGGTTTCAGTTTTTTTCTTTTACTTTTTTACTTCTTTTAATATACTCATTCCACAGCCTCTTGGTTTGGTAAACATCTTATTTGTCACACCTGCCAAAGCTACCCTCATGGTGGATTTTCCTCGTTATGATTTTATAATTTTCAATTGTTTTTTCATCCTCAGCAGAGATTACTTTTTCAATGGGAGTCCTGTGAACTCTTTCTTGTTGGGAGATCTCTAAGGGACCATTTGCATTTACTCTCTTGTATTTGTATTATTTGGCTTGGAAACCCCATACCATGCAAGTAATGTAAATTTGGAGTCTGCATCATCATGTGCTAATTTCAATGGGTCCAATTTTTCTAGTCTTATAGGGATCCTTGCTTTATTTGAAGGTCTTCATTTCAGTTCCCTCCCTGGATCTGACCTCAGACCATGGCCCCTGCCGTAGGCAGGGATCTTAAAACCCCAGTCCCTGGCTGCTGGTGTCCAAGGTGCATGTCCCTTTGGGCCATATGTGTTAGCTGTATCTTTTCTACATTGGCTTTGAGATTTCTCTTCTGATACATGGGAAATTCCCTCACTTTATTATTTTTTTTCCTCTCATTTTATTTTGAAGTGAATGTGGTATTAAAATTTTAGCAGTTACTTTTATGTAGATTTTTATGTGCATGATATTCCCAGGAGATAAACATAACTGGGGCCATGTTATGGACTCAGAAGCCATCTCTTTTGCATTCTTTGCATTCTTATTTATTCGTGTGTTCCACAAACATCTGTGTGTACTCTGGGTTAGGCTCTTGAGATTCCAACACAAATGATACTGGGATTCCTGAAGGTGGCAATTCTAAAGAAAATATAATGTGGGAAGGCTATTCTAGACAGAAAGAACAGCTTGCAAGGTGTGCAATGAACAGTGTGTGAGGGGACCGCTACAGCTGGATATAGGTATAACACAGGCCTAGTGCCTGTATGGAGAGGCTGAAATGTACAGGCAAAGAAATAGGCTGGATTATGGAAGGCCTTGGTGCTAAGCTAAGGAGTCTGAATATTGTCCAAATTGCTGCGGAAGCCACCAAAAGTCTTAGGCATCAAGTGAGGAGATCATATTGTATATAGAAAGACCCATCCAACAGCAGTATAGAGGTGGGTGGCAGTGGAGCCAGATTGGAGGCAGAAACTAAAGCAGAAGCAAATGGGGATAGAAAAAGGAGAGAAGATCTGATAGCACCTTCAATATGGAATCTCCAGGACTTAGTGGCCAGTTAGACACAGTGGCTGAGGGAGCAAATGAAGTTGCAAAGTGGTGATCCTCATGGGTCACATCACAGTTTGCATATTTTGTCTATTTTTGCCATTTAAAAAAAAATTTAAAAAATTAACTTTAAACTGCATTAGGTGTGGCTTGCCCTATTCCATTTGCATGGTCTTCCCATTCCCTATTCTCTAACCCAGCTGAACTTCACTCGCCTGGTCTCTGAAGGCATCTGAAGTTGAGAACCTGGTGGAATGACTTCCCTAGACAGTGTTTCCCAAGGTATGAGGGGTAACAGAGATGAGGCAGGACTAAGAATTGTTGGCAAGGTGACATCATTCCTCTCCTCTGATTGCTGGCTCTGTCGCCATTCCCAACCTCCAGCCTTCACTCCCACCCCGATCCCCAATCTCTTGTCTGTCCACTATTGGATTTTCTTCAGGAAAGAGAAGAAGAGAAGAAGAATCTGGACTTTTTCTCTCATAGGTGCCTTGAAAAGTACATTATGCATGTACTAAATGTCATGTCAGATTTTCAGTCCTTATTGCCACCCTGCAGGAATGCAAGATTACTTTTACTTTACAGATGAGTAAACTGAGTCAGTTTATGTAAGCCAGGCTGCCAGTGTGCTTTAGAATACCGCATCAGAATTTCTTAAAAACAGAGGCTAGTAAAGCATGGCCTCATCCTTTTTCTAAGCCATTTGACTTTTGTCATAGCCCTGCTATGGTAGATTCAGAAGCACACACAATCTTTTTATTCTAGCTGAACAAGCATAAAGTAGAAGGATTTTTAGCTTTCATTTTTAAAAAGCAGACTGAGAAGAAAGGCAAGGAGTGGAGTGGAAATAGAGAGCCTGTGTTAGCCTTTCCCAGGCTTCTTGAGACAAATGAAATCATCACTGTGCATTTCAATTGGATGTAAAAGCCAACGGATTTTGGAAACATTGATTATGTCCTAACATTCTTGAGAGCTGCTAGAGTGTTTGTGTCTAAGGACTATGGATGAACTAGATGAATATTAAAATGCCCCTGCTGGTTTCAGGCTTAGAGAGGCAGTTAATCAGTTGAGTGGGAATAGATCATCTTCAGAGTTTTGGAAATTAGGGTCTAAGAATGAACCCCCGGGGAAAACTATAGTGATTAGGTGTCATTAGAGCGATGCAAAGTTTTCCTTATTGTTAATGACAACAAGGCAGAGTTTTCAAATGATCTTTTACATTTGACAGGAAACTGAATAGGTGGATATTGAAGAAAATATAGATGATAGAATAGTAGTAATCCTGATGCTTTCTCTCTGAGATGATGGGAGACATCCGGGGCAAGTATTTCTTTATGCTCTTAGGTTTGGATTTCACCTTTATCTTTGTTGTTGGTTTGGGTCATCTCCTGGTGCTATTATGTTTTAGGAATAGGAAGGATTTGGGAACCTAATTATACACAAAGGGCAACAGTTCCAATTATTTAGAGAAATCTGCAGGTCCACTTCATATTTTTAAAGAAAGCTAATGTAGGAAGCATCTTTTTTAATTTTACAGTGCAGCCTGTTTAAAAACATAGAATATGCTTAAGAAACACCTCTTTTTAAAAAAAAATAAATACAAGTAGAGAGAGAGAGAGAGAGAGAGAGAGAGAGAGAGAGAGAGTTCAGAGAGATTTTAGACAGCACTGGAAAACAAAGCAAGAAAGTATTTTATACCTTTTATCACTCAAAGGTAACAGTTAGAAGTTGACATACACCTTCTATACTTTTTTCCTATGGATATCTGTAGTACCTATGTGCTTACAAAAATGCTATCATTCCCTTTTCCAATCTCTGTCTAATCTCTAGTGGAGGCTTAATGTCCTGTTACCTTATGATGTGTTTAATGAATTTTCACTGTAGAACTTTTAGTTGTTTCTTTCTTTTTTTTTTTTTTGCCATAAAAAATGATTTCTTGAATTTTCTGGTTACTAAATATTTATATTCTGTCACAGAATGACTCAAATGGAGGCCTGGGATATGGTGAATGGAATTAGCTAGTCTTGGTGGTGGTAAGACTCTCCATGGAAAAGATGAAGGTTTTGTGTTTCATACTGTCAGAGAACAACTCGAATCATGATTTATAGTATGCAGTTGATATGGCTGGTTTCTTGTCAGTATGTCAAATCCACTAATTTTGTCAGCTCCAAATCTGTTTTTTTTTCCTGGAACATTGGAAGGCATCATTTTTAGGAGGAAGGCATAGAAAGGGAGGTTATCAGTTGGGAAAGTTATAGGGCAACTGCTGAGAAAGAATACATTTCAGATATCGCAAAATCTAAGTATCAAATATTGTTAAATAAACAAGATGTAGAGGAGGACAAAAGATGTCATCACACGGGCTCTCCTAACAGCCTGAAGTCTTACTGCCAAAGGGGACTGAAAGGCAAATATGTACACTTGAGCCCGCCCACCCTTTCTTGCACTTAAGCAAAATAGGTCAGCATCCACTTAGTTCAAGGAGCTGTTTCATAAGGGCTGATTTTATTTGCTAACCAGTTAGTCTGTAAAATTGTGAGTGCTGCATGTAATAGCAATTTAAAATAAAGGATGATTTAAAGTTAAGGCATCAAAAAAATCTAAAATTTCCCCAACTGTACATTGAAATAAATATGTAGGTCCTTCAGCTGAGACTATGTGGTTTTTTTTCTAGGCATTTTTTTCTTCAAATAGAAACTGTTTTATTGAATTCTGCTCATTTAAGTTAACACTTTAAATGTTAAATAAGAACAACAACAAAATCTACGTTCATCTAAATTGGTTTGGAAAAAAGCAATTTGGGAGCCATCCAAATTGAGTTAGAGAAGAATTAAACATTTACCACGTGAGTGGTTCAATGGACTGCATTGCCCTAAAAGGTCCATTAGGTTATTACTGACTTTTATGGAAAGTTCTAGTGGATGTAAAGACCTTTATCTGGATTAAAGCATTTATAAAAAGGCAGTTCATCTGTTTCATAATAAAACATCACTTCTTGATTTCCATTGCTCTTAACAAGGTACCCACAGGTAGTTTCCTATTATAAAATTTGAGTAAAATATTACATGCTCATCAGATTTTGACCTTGCATTATTGTTTAATGTATAAGCTAGTAGAGTAAAATTATGGATATGCCAGTGTTACTCTTGCTGTTATTTTTAGAGATTTCATGCACAAAGCAGAAAGTTTAGTTCACTACATGCTTATAAAACTAATTATGAATGCACTACTTCCTTCTTTCATTTGCCATTATCAGCATTTAGAAACATCTGGAACTTCCCTGTGGTTTCTTCATTGACATGCTAGCTCTATTTCTTCAGTCTTGGGTCCATATTGCTTAAACAAATAATAAAAATTCAGTTTTTAATTTCATGACATTCATTTTAAAAGTCCATTAAATCCTCAAAGAAGAATAAATTATGTTCAGTGTGATAATTTTTATATTTTCATGTATCGCTTTGATCCATGTAAATTCCCTTAACTAATGGAACAAGCAGATGGAATAAATTATTCCGTTGTAGGAAACTGAGGCACTGCGGTTGGAGCACAAGTTAATGATGGCAAGCATTAGAACTCAGATTTTCTGAGCAGTCGCTCCATGGATACTTGTGTTGTGCACATCGTGGTATTTTAATTCTTGAAAATTGATGTTCAGTATGTAATTCATCTGATAGTTTTTTTTTTTAATTTTATTATTAGTTTCAAGTATACAGTACATTGGTTAGACATTTATATAGTTTGTAAAACGATCCCCTAATTGCTTTTTCTCTCCTCTGGCTCTGTACCTAGCCATTACATTACTTTTGACTGCATTCCCTGTGCCATGCTCCCCATCCCTATGACCATCTATCTACTACTAATTTGTACTTCTTAACCCTTCATCCTTTTTCCCAGCTCCCCAACCCCGCCCACTCCCCCTGGCTGTCACCAGATTATCCTCTATATTTAGGAGTCTGTTTTTGATTAGTTTGTTCTTTTTGTTCCTTAAATTCCGCATGTAAGCAAAATCATACGGTATTTATCTTTCTCTGTCTGACTTATTTCACTCAGTATAATAGCCTCTAGGTTTATCTATGTAGTTGCAAATGGTAGGATTTCATTTTTTTTCATGGCTGAGTAATATTACATTGTATATATGAACCATAACTTCTTTATCCAATTGTCTATTGATGGACATTTAGGTTGCTTCTGTATCTTGACTATTGTAAATTGTGCTGCCATGAATATTGGAGTGCATGGATCTTTACGAATTATTGTTTTGGTTTTCTTTGTATAAATACTCAGCAGAGCAATTGCTGGGTCGAAAAGTATATCCATTTTTAATTTTTTGAGAAACCTGCAGACTGTTTTCCACAGTGGCTGCACCAATTTTCAATCCTACCAACAGTGTAAGAGGTTCCCTTTTCTTCACATCCTCGCCAGCACTTGTTCTTTGATTTATTGATGATAGCCATTCTGACAGGTGTGGTTTTAATTTGCATTTCTCTAATGATTAGTGACCTTGAGCGTCTTTTCATATGTCTATTGGCCATCGTATTTCCTCTTTGGAGAAATGTCTGTTCAGATCTTCTATCCACTTTTTAATAGGATTGTTTGTTTTTGTTGCAGAGTTGTATGAGTTCTTTATATATTTTGGATATTAACCTCTTATCAGATGTATCATAAGTGAATATCTTCTCCCATTCAATTGTCTTTTTGTTTTGATGATGGTTTTGCTGTACAAAAACTTTTTAGTTTGATGTAGTTCCATTTGTTCATTTTTTATTTTATTTCTCTTGCCCAAGGAGATATGTCTGTAAAGAAATTACTAGTAGCAAATGGTAGGATTACTGCCTATGTTTTCTTCTAGAAGTTTTATAGTTTCAGGTCTTACAGTTAAGTCTTTAATCCATTTTGAGTCTATTCCTATATAGGGTGTAGGAAGGTGGTCCATTTTCTTCTTTTTTTTTTTTTCATGTGTCTGTCCAGTTTTCCCAACACCATGTATTGAAGAGACCATCAGTACCCCCATTATATATTTTAACTCTTTTAATGTGTATTAAGTGAGCATATAGGTATGGATTTATTTCTGGGCTCTCTGTTGTGTTCCATCGATCAAGGTATCTATTTTTATGCCAGTACCATTCTGTTTTGATTACTGTGGCCTTGTAGTATAGTTTGATATCTGGTAGTGTGATACCACCAACTTTGTTCTTTCTCAAGATTGCTATGGCTGTTCCGGGCATATGGTAGGTTTCTTTTTTACACAACAATTTCTTATTTCTAAATGATACTAGATAAAAAGATAATATCATAGATTCATATTTAGTAAGGATGAAGAAATATTCATAAATGATTTATTTAGTGATTTTTGCTTGGTTAATTTTTTTTTTCATTACTAGGATAATTGCTTTAACTTATTTTTCTATTGTTAGAGATCTGGCTTTGATAATTAAGTATAAATAGTTTAGTGTGTCATGGCTTATTATCTGATGGATTTTATAATAATAAAGACTATTTTAAAATTGGAGCCAAATTGCATTTAGCATATTTACTTTTTACTTTGTTGAAACCCAGTTTGGGGTCTCTGTCTAGCCCTAGGACCAACTCTTTGCTGTGTATGAGATTTTAGACACATCGCAATCTCACTGGACTTTATGTATAACTACAAATGAATGAGAGTTCCAGCACCTCTTCTGTCTCTCAAATGTTGTGATATTTTATTATAAAGAGTTTATGTACAGTTTTTACTCTTGTATTACTTCTTCCCAGTTCTGAGAAGTACATCTAATGATTTGAGCTATGTATTATTTCTTAACATTCTCTCAGTAATGGGTCTCGGGTGGCTTTTCTGCATGATGGTATTAGTAGCTGTTTTGAGCCCACCCTACTGTATAGTCTTCTAGGTCTAGATGTGAAACCACTTTCCCTTTTCAGAAATGCGTAGTATATTCTGAATTGAGTGTGTGAGTCCTGTGGAGAGTCACTTTCTCATCTCTCCTTTTATAGCTGGGCTTTAAATCCTTACCTTTTAGCAGTGGCCTTTGAAATACTGAGTAGCTCTCCAACAGTTAACTTGCATAAAAATGAGCTTTCCCCCTTTGTTCCGTTTCAGCATCAGTTGCAGGAAAACAGCATGTCTGACTTTATTTTTGAGCTTCAAAGCTTGCTTGAAAATAAAGGATTGTTTTCTTATGAAATTTGGAAGATGGTTTTTACTCATGCGCACCTGAAAAATTAGGCTTTTAAAAATGCCATTTGGAAGTGGCAGCTTCAGTAAATATTTGTGGCATGTCGTTATGGGCCCATTTAGGCATTAGAAAGGAAGCAGGACTTTACGAAAAGAACAAGACATATTCCTTGGAGTAATTAATATCTGTTATTCCTTTTACACAAGTGGATCGTCACAGCAGTAGCAGCCCCTGTGAAGATAGGTAAGCTAGCTGTTAATCCTGTTTTCCAGAGGAAACTGAGGCTTGGAGAGGTTAAAGGACCTTGTCAAGAAGGGAAATAGCTAAATTGGGTCTCAGCTCTAGGCTCCCTAACTCACACAGCTGATGCTTTTTCTAGATGCACACAAGATGAATTACATTATGTGTCGCAGATATTAGTGATGCAGGAAATCAGGGAGGGGAGAGGGTTGTAAAGTGAAATGGTCAGGAAAGGCTTTGCAGAGAAGGGCCTTAAAGACTAAGGGGTAAATGGAGAATTCCAAGATTGGGGGAAGCACAGGGACTCTTAAAGAGTGAACCATTTTGTTGTCCTAGTTATTAAGAGTAGCCATGTACTTCTCATGCTATCTGTTAAGAGTTCCTCTGTCTGTCTGATGGACTTCCCTTTGTAAGATTAGTTCCTTTCTTTGGATGGATGTTTGCAATGCCAGAATGAGAGAGGGAGAGGAAGGGTAGGAGGGACACTAAGGTTGTGTGTCTGTGTCTGTCTGTCTGATGGCCTAATATTGCCTCCTACCATTTGATTTTTTTTTCTATTTTAAAAATTATCACTGAAGAGGAGATTATCTGACTATTTCCCTGTCAGAGAGAAGTGAAATAACACATTGCCTTTGGTCTGGTCTTTGTGGTTCTAAGTGGGGGTTCCCTTCCTGGCAGGCTTCTGCATTGGACAAGGCAATCAATGAAGAACCTACATGAAAAGCCCATGTTTATTTCTTTGGGCCTGAATAGTCTACCGAGAATTTTTCTTTAGAGTTCTTGTAGCCACTTCAATATGTTGAGGGCTCCCTTAACTGTTATCCTAATTCTGCTGAGAAGTATTTGGAAGAGGCCTGGAGTCTGATGCCAGGAGGTCCCCTTTCCCACAGGACCTACTTCCAGGACTCGCATTTGGCGTGTGTGTCTTCTTGTCACTCTGGACGGTACTAGTGACAATTGCAGTCCCTCTGCAGTGGTTTTGAAGCGATCAGAGAGAGATTCCCTTTGCTTTCATATTTCCCTCTGGAGAATGACCACACAAATTGTTTTAAAGCAGCTTTCAATATCAATGGCATTTTCAATAGGCTTATTTTCCATTAAACTATCTACACACTGCTGAATGTAAGGGATAGTTCCCAAGATATTGAGCAGATATCGATTGAGCAAATTCTAAGCCCTAGGAATGGGAGATTTATGGATGCTTAAGACTATAGCCTTCCACAGCCACTCATAAGCTCCTGGGGGAGCTTAGAAAGACACTTACTATTCACAAGGGAGAGTCTTAGGGAAGGCATACAGCACTGCAGATGCTCAGAAGAGAGAATGTCTAATTCTTTTTGCAAGGTCTGGAATGTCTTTTAAGTTTTACTGTTATTTGTTTGGTTGTCATTTGGACCATTAAGTACAGAGTGGACGTAATTGTCCATTGTCATTCCAGAATCAGATTTGGAGGTTCAGCAGAGATGACTTTGGACTTGAAATCAGGAGACCTGAGTTCAAGTCTTGTTTGTTCCAGTCCTTCACATGTACTACATAGGGAGTTAATAGGAGTTACTGAGGAGAAAAGGGGACAGGACAGGGAGGGGAACAGCCTTTATGGAGTCAATTCGAGAGATCCTGGTAAACAGTTTCTTAACTGGAGGATTTCCTGGAGCTTTTAACATGTTAATGTGTACCGTTGTTTCTAGGAGAGATTATAGTATGCAGTTTCCAGGCTTATATCGATGTGTTTCTTTAAGCATGGAACATTTTGTCAGATTATGATTCCACAAAACATACTTAGGGAAATACTGCCATCAAAAATTTCTAGCTCTTAAACCTACACATCATTGCAAGTTTTTGCTGTTACCATAACATCTGTCATTTGAGGGAAAAA
This sequence comes from Eonycteris spelaea, assembly GCA_003508835.1. Taxonomy (NCBI): domain Eukaryota; kingdom Metazoa; phylum Chordata; class Mammalia; order Chiroptera; family Pteropodidae; genus Eonycteris; species Eonycteris spelaea. The sequence goes on from PUFA01000162.1 coordinate 1,754,247, forward strand.
AAGTGAGCCCTCTATTGGGCCAGATGTTGGCACAGTGAGATATAGTGGACAGTAGCTATTGGATATGATAGAAAATTTAAGAAAGAAAAAAGATATGGGTGTCAACACCCCTTTTAATGTTAGGTTATGCATCATCAACTTTCACATTTGGTTTTTTAATTACTGATGTTAACAGTTTACAGATGAATAAACTGAAACTCATCTACTGGGTTATGCATAGGAGGTGCTGAATGTCAAACTATGGTCTGTCTTCAACCAGTGGCCATATTACGTTAACAATAAGGCTTTGTTATAGAGCTGGGTCTTTCATTGTTAACTTTTCTTATTTTTTTTAATTTTAAATTATTGTTACAAAAACAATACATGTTTATTAAGAAAAAGTAGAAATACTCCCAGGCCAGTCATCAAGTACAGTTTCAGTTAATATGTCATGTATTTCTTCCCAGTTGTTTTATGAAATATTATATCCATTAGCCATAGTTGTGTTTAAATATGTATAGATTCATTATATAATTTATGCTTACATAAATCTATACAATTTTGAATCTTGCCTTTGAATCTTCCCTACAGATGTGCATTGATTTTTGACACATACTTCAAGTATTTTAATAAATAATACACTGGACTCAGAAACTGAACAGCTCTTCGATGCAAGCTGCCACTTGACCGTGGACAAGTTCCGTGGTCTTTCTGGAGCTTAGTTTCCTTATTTATAAATGAGGGAGTTGGATCAGATCTTTGATTTTTAAACCATGGGATTCCATGAAACTCCCTAGGGGCTGGGAGTAGAAAGGTCAACAGAGCAGGAAGGACCTTGGTCTTTTCTTCCACCTGTGTTTCACTCCAAGGAGCTGCATTTATAACTCTTTTATAGATTTGGGGTCCAAGCACATTTGGGAAAAGGTTTTTATTAATTTTGTGTGTGTGAAAGAATGTAAAGTGCTGGACCAGATGATCTTGAAGCTCAACATTTCTATGGTATCCATTAAGTGGCTGTGTGTTATGTACATTTTTAAAACATTACTTTACCAGATGTAATGGTAGATTAAGCAGACTTGCCATACTCTTCAGATTATCTCAATAAGTGCAGAGAAAATCACTGATCCTTACTGACCAGGGTCCAAAACACTGTTGAATTATTTCTTAGAAAATACACCAAGGGGGAGGCTGTAAAAATTTCCACTTTGATTATTCATTGTCAGGTCCATTTAATGCTCTTTTAGGAAAGACTAACCAGAGAATCAGTGGTCCCTTAAACTGGTCCGTGTTTGAAAGCTATAGACTTTATCAATAACTGGTTTTCCATCTTCCTTATTAATGTTAAGGTTTTACATTTTGAGAGCATTGATTTGGAAGACTCAGTGTCTGGACTTTTTCTCTTACCTCCACAGAAGGAAGAATCTTGTTCAAAAATGAGGTGAATAGATGCTTGGGTACTCAAGAACTCTGGACAGCTGCATGAAGTGTTTAAAAACTGTCCTGACCATCTTGCCACTCAAGTCTCTGTCATGAGGCCTGACAGGATGAACACGCGGCAAAGGAACAGCATCCTGCTTCGTAGGAACGGTGGCTGCTGACCTGTCGAGCGCAAGCTGGGGACTGTACATTGTCTGCCAGTACAATGAAGGAAGTGGTTTACTGGTCACCCAAGCAGGTGGCAGACTGGCTGCTGGAGAATGCTATGCCAGAATACTGTGAGCCTCTGAAACATTTAACAGGCCGGGACTTGATCAACCTAACCCAAGAGGATTTCACTAAAGCCCCTTTGTGCCGAGTCTCCTGACAACGGGCAGCGGCTCTTGGATATGATAGAAACCCTGAAAATGGAGCATCACATGGAAGCACACAAGAATGGCCATGCTAACGGGCACCTCAGCATGGGCACAGACACCACCACCGCTGATGGCAGCTTCAGCATCAAAGTCAAACCCAACGGGATGCCAAATGGGTATAGGAAGGAGATGATAAAGATCCCCATGCCAGAACCAGAGCGCTCCCAGTACCCCATGGAGTGGGGCAAGACTCTTCTGGCTTTTCTTTATGCACTTTCCTGTTTTGTTCTCACCACAGTGATGATCTCGGTCGTCCATGAACGAGTACCTCCTAAGGAGGTGCAGCCTCCACTACCGGACACGTTTTTTGACCATTTTAACCGGGTGCAGTGGGCCTTTTCTATTTGTGAAATTAACGGCATGATCCTCGTAGGACTCTGGTTAATTCAGTGGCTGCTCTTAAAATACAAGTAAGTAAAGCAAAAGCTCTCCGATTCAATGACTGAGGGGTTTCCACTGCAGGTGTCTAATCCTCATTATTTAGAGATGAAATTTATTAGACAATGGAATCAAAGCATATTATCCCTCCTTCTCCCCTTTTTTCATACCCAACTAAAGCTCTGGCAGTTTTAAGAAACTGTTTTTATTTCCTGTTTTGTACAAGATTTGTGCAAAAATGGTGAATAGGGTTTTTCGAGATGGCTGTTCTCTTTTCACTTCATAGGAAAGAAAACCCTCAGACACCTTCAGAGATACAGGCCATTGAACCACAGATAAACTAGTCTTGGTGTTCTTATCTCATCAGAGAAATTATTGACAGGTGGCCTAAGCACCGTGAATGGCTATGTAGCTTTTCCCACACAGTCAGCATCTGGAACCTTAGTAACATGTATTTTTAAAAGGAGGGTTTCCACATAGAATGCAGAGCAGCTATTCTAGCATGCCTTGCTGTTGGGAAAATGAAACCCTCCCGGAATGACATTGTTTAGGTCAGTGAAATGCAGATGCACCTACATGACTTGCCACAGTATAGAATGTGTGGCAACTAAGGCAGATGTGGCTCTTCCGTTCAAGCTTCTCAGAATTTTAAATAGGTACCTTCTTTTAGTTCCAGGTAGGTCTAAAGTGGCTTTTGTGTCTCTAGGTGTACACTCAAGACAGATCCCCTCAGGCAGGCTCCTTGCTTGGGTTGCCTGCAGCAAACTAAACATCTAAGTTTCCCTCATCACTGGTGTCTGATTTTCCTATTATATGAATATCTTTATGACTTCCATGCATGGGAATTGGAAACTAGTTTGTTAAGGAACTGCATTTCTCTGTGATGGACTGTGTCTCATGACCCACAGTATGGTTGAGTATTAAGGAAATCATCTTAAATCTAGAAATCAAAAGGCAGACAGTTTATGCTGAACTTGATCTCACAAAAATGACGAGTATTTTCCTAGTATATGCGTATGGACTCTGTTTTTTTTTTCACCTTGTAAATTATGTATCTGCAAATGGAAATAGAAAGCAGTTCCTGACTGCCAGGAAAGAACTATAACTTGTATAAAGGAAGCTATTTCAGTGACGAGTGTTTATTTTGGGACTGATTTGGCAATCCTAGAGTTTAAGCTAAATTTGAAATAGAGATGATTATCTGGGCTGCATTTGATTTGGTGGAAAACCTTTTTTGTTTGTTTGCTTGCTTTAGTTTTAAAAGGCTAAATAGGAATAAGCTTTAGACATATGAGATTCTCAGAATTTATTATTTACATTTTTTTGGCTGCCAAACTTCAGTTTCTGCTTTTGAGTTTTAAACTTTTGACTTCTTTTCCTAAAAACATTAGAAAAAGTGCTAGTAGTTTTCCTTTTAAAGGTGAAGGTCAACTGAATTATGTATTCTGGGTTTTCCTGATGTTTATTGTTTTGTTTATGAGAATTTGTTTTTCATAAAAATTTTTACATGCAAGCAAATAATTTATTGACCCAGATAGGACTTTGGGTAAGTCATACCATACATGAGTCCAAATCTTTCACAAAACTGTGATTTTTTAAATAATCATATTCTTGTTATAAGAAAGTGTCCTAACCATAGGGTTAATTTCTTTAAAATACATTACTGTTTTTATTTCTCTTAGCAGGGACTTTTTCTCATATCTGTTTTGCTTAAGCTTTCTAATTTTATGTTTTACCGGTTACTTGTTGCCAATACTTTAGTCATTTGTATATTTAAATTGTTCAGTAGCAGTAAATCAATTAATTCATGCCTTGGGCAAAATTAACCCAGTGCTGAGATGCAGGCAGCCTGGGTTCCAGCCCCAGCCAAGCCTTAACATGCCGGGTGGTGTGGGTGAACCTCTAAATCTCAGGAGCTTGGTTTTTCTCACAGATTAAAAAAAAGAAGGCCTCTCAGTCTAGATGACTTCTATTGTTCTATACAGCTATGTTTTATTTTATTCTAACATGATCGAATAGACCAATTATGTTTGAATATTATTAGCAGAGCTTTTTTTGTACATAAAGTTTTCTCTCTGGTTTCCACGTTGTCAGGATAGGGACATGGGAAATGGAAGCCACCTGTTATCATGGTAATCCTAAGCATCCCCATCCCGTCCTTCTGCTAGGGCATATCCCTGGTTCTCCATCTCCCTCCTTGAGACCTCTTTTGAGTGTATATGGCACACCAGCAAGTAAGAGGTAGGAAGAAAGATGCAAATTGACATGCCAAGCTGTGGATGTTGATGTACCACCTTTCCCTAGCTCTCATAAAGAAGGCTGAAATGTTCTGTTGTGTCAGAGACCCATTGTGTCTAGTTATTTGCCTATTTCAGCATAGCACTTTTGTTTCTCCAGTATATTGGGGAAATGGATCCTTCTGGTTATGGAATATTCTGTTTAGCAAAGAGTTCACCTCTCCCTCTTTTGTGCTTGACTCCTCTGAGTCTTGGCCCTTTTCCCCATTCACCACTGGGGGGTTTGCCACTTAGAAGGCACACTGTACACAGCTCCTCAGAGTTCAGCCTGTTTGGCCAGTAATCCCAAAGGGGAATTTTACTTTGATTTTAAGAGTCTTGGAGCCCTTAAACAAATCAGCCTATTCCTTTTTGCTTCTGTACCTTCTACTTTTTAGAGAGGAATCAGAGGCTGAAAACGTAGAGGATGACTCATTGAGAAATGAGATTACTGGGATTTGGGCAACATCCCCCAACAACAGACCCTTCAGCCACATGTTTGAGGTGCCCGGAAACCTTGGTCAGAATTTGCGACATTGTAACATTTGGGTCTATCCTTATGTTGTATGCCATTGTCCTTTACTGTTAAACATAAGTTTTGTTTTTTGTACTTACATTTTTTTTCTTTGCTTCCTTTCATTCTTAATATCTCCCCCTCATGTCGTATGTATATATGTTTATATATACATATATCCGCATGGGATTTCCATGGCATTGCAAAGTGAAAAGCAACAATAATGGCTGTCCTTGAGAACTTTTTGATTTTTAAAATTGTAAATAATGTTGTCTCCCCATTTAGAATTGGACTTTCAAGCCACTGACTAGGAAAAATTCCTGGGAAATCTCTGCATTTGTGTCAGACTTCACTGCAAAACAGGTATCCCTTGTTTTAAGAAAGCATGATAAAGAATATGTTAAACGTACAGACTTAGCAGAACTTTTCATGCATGGCTAAATCATGGCTAGCACGTGGCACCTCTGTGTGATACGTGTGGCTCAGCTCTATTCAGACATTGTAAACACCTGCAAAGAAAAAGGCCAAGGAACAGGATTGTACAACCTCCAAGTCAAGGATTTTCTAGCCATCGTGACTTAGTATGGTGATCATTATAACTCAGTATGGTGATCATAGTATCTGAAACTCAACTTGTCTAAAACTAGGTTTATTGTCTTTTTCTTCCAACTTCTTCCTCCTATATGGGTAGTGGCATTTCCTAGACACCTAGAATTTCTTAGCTCCTTTTATACAAAAGTTGATTTCTGTCCATTCTAATTTCAGATTCATTACCTCTTTCTGTTGCTACTTAGTGACGTATAGCGGGTGCTAAGATGGAGGCCCAACTCCTTAGCATAAAGCCCAGGGTTTTTCATAATCTAGCCCCAATCTGTCCTACCTCATCTCTAGCTACTCTAGTCCACGGTTTCCCTCCGAAGCTTGAAGCTCGTATCACATTCAATTCTATTCCTCGTGTATGTCTCCTTCACTGCTAGATTCTAAGTCCCTCAAGAGAAAAGACTGGATCTTATTCATCTTTATATCCCACTGCCCTGTATAGTCTGACACAGAGAAAATGCTCACTTAAAATTTATTCATTCATTCAACTTGTATTTACTGAGCAAGCTTCTATGTGCCAGGCACTGTCGTAGACCCTGGGTGTGCTGCAGTGAGCGGAGGCCCCTGATGCACTCATGGAACTTATATTCTGGCTAAGCTAGAGGGCAGTAAATAAATGAATATCTAATTCCAGGTAGTGATAGGGAAATGAAGAAAAATAAGGCATGTGAAGGGTTAGAAAGTGTTGGGGAAAAATAATATTGAATGTCAACTCTAATTGACAAAAAGAAAGAAAGTGTTGGAGATAATGGTGGGGGATGATATTTTAGATGGGGTGATTGGAGGAGGCCTCTAATGAGATGACAGTCGAGCAGACATCTGAATCAAGTGAGGGTGTGAATACCATGCCTGTGTTCGGGGCCAGAGCAGTCCTGATAGGAAATAGAGCAAGCGCAGAGTCTCTGAGGCTGGGGGAAAGTGGTGACACAGGACATCAGCAAGGTGCGGATGGTGAATCAGGTAGGACATTGTCAGCCATGGCTAAATAGTTTGGATTTTGTTCCAAGTATGGTGACAGCTCATCAGAGGAGAATGATAGGAACAGATTTATATTTTAAAAGATTCACTCTGACTGCAGTATAGAGAGAATGGGAGAGCAAGAGTGTAAGTAGGGGCTGGTCGGGACGCCACTGCCAAAGTCCAGGTGGGAAGTGATTGCAACTCAGAGTCAGTTAACATTTGGCAATGAATAAATTTTGTGCTGGGTTGTGGGAAGGGATGAACTCTTTCTAGAAGCCATGGTTTTTATTGCATTTAGACCAGCTGAGCTTATCTTTTATAGACACAGCGCTGCCTTCTGCTGTAGTATCTTTCTCACACAAGGTTTTTAGGTCTCTCTGTGAATCCCTGAATTTTGTATGGAATTTCATAGGGAGATAGAATTCACTAATTTGGGAGCTCACAATTTTACTTGAATGTATTTTATTTTAGAGCAAATTCAGGTTTATGTGTATATCCCAATATGTGTTTTCTACCATGGCTTCTTTTGGGTCAGATATTTGCCTGAAGGAAGCAGTACAAGTCATTGAGGGGCAGATTACATAAGGATGAATTACTGTTGCAGGATACACTGGTTCTTGGTAGTGAAAAGATCTGAAGAAAAAAGAGGGAGCCATTGGATAGTTTGGGTGGAGGGTGGCGTTGGAAGAGCTTGGTGGTTGGGGCATTTGGGACATGGGGTAGAACATCTGGCATGAACAGCTGCGTGAGTTACAGAGGGCTGGTGGAACAGTCACTGAGTGGGTTCTTTGAAAACCGACCCCATGCCAAAAGGGAAGGAACGGGAGGAGGGTAATGGTGTTGGCAGATCCCGTTTAAGACCCGCTGTGACATCTGTATTCAGAACTGTTTCCAGAGGCTTCGTTTGTCCCGCGGGAAGAAACAGACACGATTTTCCAGTGTGGCTTTCCTGGGATTACACGCCGAGAGCAGTCCTGGGGCATGTTTTTAGATGTTTGGCAGCAGTAGGTATCTTACATTCAAGGACCACTTAGGAAGAGAGTTTGCACTTTGGCCTTTGATAAATACTCTTGTCTTTGGGAGCCTTATTTGATAGGTATCTGCCAAGAGAAGAGTTTGTCTGCAGCACTTAGCTCTCTTCTGTGAATGGAATCTAATTTCCAAGGGCATAATCCTGTGCTGATTGGCAACTGCTGCTCTCAGATGCTAATTTGATTATTTTGGTTTGTGTTTTATCCAACAGACTAGACTCTCCACTAACATTCATTTTACCCCATTGTAATCCATCCGTGTTTCTTTTCACATTAACTTGATTGACTCAAAGTACTTATCTCTCTCCTAACCCCAAGGCAGTTTATCAACCACAGTTATCAATATTTTTAAAACTGTTTTTAAATCTCTGATGGTTGTGATTACGTAAAATTCTTAAAAACCTGTTGGTATAGAGCATTTAATATGAAACAGGTCTCTCTAAGATTCTATTCAATAGAATTTATTTTCCAGGTTCCAGAAAAGCCTTTACTTAAGGCCATTCCATTTTATTCTAAGTTGACCTTATACTGTGGACCACAAAGCTAGTCCCTATTGGAGCTTCAGGGCATCTTCACATTGAGTTGTGTATCAAGATTTATTAAAGACTGTATGCTAAGGATGCAACAGCAAGCAAAACGAAGCTGTTTAGAGGTTACCTTCTGAGGAATTTGTTTGTTCTCATTGTAACATCTCAGTTTTTGGAAGTGTGTGTTGGCCAAGCTCTATGCAAGCATAAAACTCATGAGGACAAAAATTCCCTCATGTTATTAAAGCTTTGGGGTGGGGGGTAATCTATCCCATTATGTAATTGGTTGATAAGCAGTCGTACTCTTCTCCAGCAATAAAGCAAGATAAGAGCTCAGGGAACATCTCTTCCCCTCCATTCTTCTTCCTCTACATGTAGCTGCATCTATTACATGCTTTCTCAAAGTGTGTTTTATTCTATTTCTTATCATCCATTGTTGTCAAAAATCATTATCATCTTATTGAAGTGGCAGATTCCAAACCAGCTGATATTTGAGTAACAAAATTGTTTACATGCATTATATTTTTGATCCAGTCACCCCTCAGAATAAGTAGTGTAATTCTCTCTCAGTGAAGATAACTGAGACTCAGAGAAGCTATTGATTTGCCCAAGGTCCCACATGGTGTACTTTGGGAATTGAAGGCTGTTCAGTATAAATCCAGTCTAGGTCATGGTATAATAGAGACCTATCCTCTGGAAATGTATTTTCTTAGCAGATATAGTGGTCTAAAGTCTATGTGCATGGACAGATAGAATAAAAACAGTCCAGATCAGTGTTTGATAATAAGGTTATTGTCATATACCATCCAGGACACGTGTACACTTGCCCCCAAAGGGACCTGCCAGCCTTGAGAGCGTCACGTCTTGCTGTTGCACCGTAGTTTATAGAGAAGGTACTTAGCTTTGCCCCAACTGACCCCTGTCTTACAGCCTAAGTGTGGCGTGTGATCTGGGAAATATCCTTTTGCCATCAACTTCAGTCATGATTTTCTACTGAAGACCACTGCCCAGTGCTCAACATTGTTCTTTTCCCTTAGTTTCTAGCAAGTTTTCTCTTCTCCTATTAATTCCTTACCCATTGTCCATGTGAGCTGTAGAGCCTGGGTTGAGAACCTGTTTTCTTTCTTTCCCCAGGGACCTTCCCTGTCCCGTTCCAGTACAATTTGGATGTCCTAGGCTTCTGCAGGCCTCTGCTTCTCTTCCTTTTACCAGGGGCATTTTTTGGGGTGGGGAAGAACAGTCACTCTAGGGGCTAGATGACACATTCAGTCCCAGGCTGTATCTGTTCTCATTCTCCTGTCAGGTAATTGGTGATCTTACCTGTTTTCACCTTTTCTAATTTTTACCAGTTTAGAGTTTAAGATGTGAATACTAGCCTAGCCTTAGGAATTGTAGGGAAACTAGATTCACCCGGTATTGCTCCTTAAATTCAGTAATTCCAGAAATCTGGTTTTAAATTACCATAAGTATAATAAGGGGAAGAGAGCAAAATAATAATAATAATAATGTAGATGCAATAAATTAGTTTTCATGAGTTAAGTTTTTTTGTTTATAACACTTAAGAAAACTAGGAACTAGGTAATGCATCTTTTTTTGTAGGCAGATCAGAAGATAAAGGTAAACAAAAAGAAAAAGTTATTTACCACATTGCTAGAGTAAAATGATAATGGTAATATTTGGGTTCATATCCCTTTTTATATTTTTCTGATTGTGCTTATGTATTCATGATATACATGTGTATTTTTAAATAGTGTAATATTTGCCTTATATTTTATACCATGTCAAAGGATTAACTCTTGCCCTCTTCTCTCAAAAAACCATCATGGATGTCTGTCTAATTGTTTTTGATCTGATTTACAAGTCACCATATCTGTTCCCCACCGGGCTATCAGTATGGTGACTGCAGCAGTTAAGCATTCAGTTATAAATCTTACTAGTTTAAAATGGTTCTATCCCTCCAGCCACCTACGAATTGAATGAATTTGGTCGAGTTGCTTATGTGGTAGCATTGTTTCTTATCCTGCAAAGTGGGAATGTTAAAATTCGCACTGTTGTGCGAATCGAGTGGGATGACATATATACAGAGCACTTGACTGAGCCTTTGGCATCCTCCTGGTTCCCAAACATGCCTTCCTTCCATCCCCATCTTAGCAAACGGCATCTCTGTCCCTCCTGGCTCTCAGGCCAAACATCTTGGTTTTGTTCTGGTATTTGCTTCTACCCCATACCTGATCTATCTGTTAACCCCACCACTTCTTATCGACTCTGTTGCTGCCCTAGGCCTAGCCACCATCATCTTTTACCCGGGTTGCTGCAGGAGCCTCCTGCTGCTCTCTGTTTCTGTTCTTACTCCTTTTAAGTCACTTGTCAACTTGGCAGACAGAATGTATCACTGTAAACGTAAGCTGGTATGTGACACTCTTCTCCCACCTCATATAACTTTAAGACCGAAGTCCTCATGGTGACCAAGGGGCCCCGTCAGACCCCATGCTATTTCCTCCCAGACCTCATGCCCTCATGCACTTCAGTTCCTGTCCCACTTGCTGATCAGCACACACCCATAAAGGCCAGCCTCTAACTCAGAATCTTCTCCCACAGCTATCCTCACAGTCAACCCCTCATACACAAGGGCACTTTCCCAAATTGTAACCTCTCTTCCCCCAGTGACACTCTTGCTTAGTTTCACACTTTAGCACTTATCTAACATGCTCTATATTTTACTTAGTTATCTTGTTTATTGTCTGCCTCCTCCACTAGAATACAAGCACCACGAGGCAGGCTTTTTGTCAATTCTGTTCGCTGCTATATTCCTAGTGCCCAGAATATGCCTACAACATATATTTTTATTACATAAAAAAATAAAATAGCAGCAATTAACTTTGTCGAGTGTTGCACTATGCTAGTTTCTGTGCCTAGATTTCAATAAATATTAGCCACTGCTGGTGATGTATAGGCTTGTCATGTTTCTAGAGACTCCTGTTAAAAATGAGAGTGTGTTACTTTTAAGGGTAATCCGTTAACCCAAGAGCAAATATTGACCATTCAGTTCCACTAGCTGTAACTGAGCAAGCCCGTCAGAGTGTACTTCAAGGTGGTTGAGTTTTGATGAAGGGAGGGAATGAGGAGAGATCTGGGTAAACATGCACATATTTGCATTTAATATTTTATTGTTTATGTATATACATGTACATATATACATGCATTTTTTATTAATAGCCTAAAATACCAACAAGAAATATATAACTCCTTTTGTACACATGTATGTAACAGTTTGCATATGATACTTGATTTTAATTCTTCATAACGTTCTCAAGTAGATCATACTGATGTTGTCTTTCAGATCTTATAGAGTAACATTTTTCCTTCACATTACAATCTATATTTAACCCAGGAAATACCATTTTTGTAAAAGGTAAGCTGAGTGGAGACAATTGTGATGTGTTCTGTACAAATTCTCTACCAAGATCATTTCCTAAATTAATCAATGGTTACACTATATTGCAGATCTTTTACATGGGGATTGGGGAAAAAGCAAAACAACTGAGCCACTGCCTTTTTTAAAACTTGACAATTTCATTAGAGAAAAGAAATGAAAGTGGAGAGACCTGGGTGGTTTCATGTGGCTCCCTCACTGATGGACTCTGGTCCCATGCTCGTACTTAAATTCTTTATATCTTAATTTTCCTCCTATAAAATGGGATAATAATACATGCAAAACAGGAGCATGATTAAAATAATTAACACCAAAGATGTAAAATCTCTTTGAGTTGGATTTTAAAAGGTGAACAGGCACTTTTTGTGTGTGCGTGGACAGACACATTTCGGAGCTGGGTGCATGGTTATGTCTCATTCTTCCAATTCACATGCGTGGGTATGCAGGAAATAGTAAATGTTATAGGTCTCCTAGGAGATCATATATTTTTACTTCTCTGTTTGTTCTACAACATTTATTCTTTCCCTTTCATTTGTTTTACAAACCTTTCCTTGGAATTTTCTTTCCTAAAGTACTGAACAAAGGCTGGGTTTTCATGACTGACTGTCTGAAGCAGTTGAGACTCCTGTAATGGGCAGAAAGTACACACAGGGCAATAAAGAGACAGGGGAGGGATGGGAGGGATCACAGCCCAAATCTCCAGGGGTGTACAGCCCTAATTGAATGAATGCAGCGATCTTAGCAGGTGTAAATTAAAATATAACTGCAGAAAGGATACAGACTAAAGGGTAGGTGAACATCAAGGCAGGTTAATTCTGACAGATAGATGGAAGAGTTTAAAGCAGGGGTCCCCAACACTCAGGCCACAGAGCGGTACCAGTCTATGGCCTGTTAGGAACCGGGCACAGCAGGAAGTGAGCGGTGGGCAAGCAAGGGAAACTTCATTTGTATTTGCAGCTGCTCCCCAGCGCTAACATCACCATCTCAAATCATCAGGCATTAGATTCTCATAGGAGCAGGATCCCTGGTGCCAAAAATGTTGGGGGTTACTGTTTAAAGGGCAAATTTATGGAAAGAAGCAAGTAAAAACTACCAGGGAGTAAGAAGCGAAGTTCTACAATCCACAGGACTATATGGTATTGTCAGTATCAGGTACCATTGTAAATCTCACTGTGACTAAAAGATAACTAAGGCACAACTTTGCTTAAGAGTTGCTTCTAATATAAAGGATAAGACCCTTGATTGGTAATGGTGATGCCCATCTTATTAATAAAAATACCATAAATTAGAAACAAAGTTGTGAAGTGATTTGGAGGATTAAGTGGCTCCTACCCAGTTGGAGACATCTGGAAGATTATGTAGAGGTTGTACTGGAGGTGGATGGATAGGATTCTAGCAGATAATGATGATGGGAGAGACCGGGAAAGAAATCTGCTGGCAAAAGTAAGAAATGAGGGTTTCAGGGAACGATGAGTGGCTCCTTTTGCCCAGGGTAGTGAGATTCACTTCTGCAAGATAAGACAGATAAGGTAGCTTGGGGTCAAGCTGAGACGAGCCATGAGGGGAGTTTGAACTTCAGTAGGCAGTGGTGAGCAGCTGTCACAATCCAGGGAATCCAAGGGCTAGTAGAGAGAATTAAAGGAAGAAACTTTTCGGAATTGGTGTCAACAGAATTTGGGATGCAGAGCAGAGGGCTATGAAGAAATAAAAACGAGCTATGTTTTAGAGCACCAGGGAACTGCTTTACCATGGGTGGTCTCTCAGAGAGCAGAATGACAGGCAGTGAGTGCTCTGAGAGTCCAAGAAGAGGGAATGGCTGGTACAAAGATCCTACCAGAGGCAAGAGGGACTTTGCACAGGGTGTTCAAAGAACACCAGAGGCATGACGCTGAAGCTGGATTCTAGACAACGTTGAGGAGAGCAGTAGGCGGAGAGGTTGGGGAGCGGCGACCAGATCATCTAGGGCCAAATCATCTTGGTGAAGGATTTAGATTTTATTCGAGATACATTTGGCAACTATTGGAGAGTTTTAAAAGACGTACTCTGATTCATTTTTTCAGAAAAGGTAATCTGGCTGCTCTTTGGACTGGATTTTAGGGAGGCTTGGGTGGAATTAGGGACAACAGGTCATTGTGGAAGTTCAGGCAAGATAGAATGTTGAGAGTGGACATTTCAGAATGGCTGATTGAACCTGGGGGCAGTGGGTGGCGAACAGATCTCATGGGGTGCAGAGAGTGCAGACAATAATGAAAAAGGATGCGTTTAGTGTTGGACGGCTAGAAGGATTTTTTCAGTACTGTAATAACTAATGGAGTTATTAAATTATTATCAGAATGCTTATTTTGTAGAGTTCTGGGTCAGTATAAAGTACAACACAAAATACTAATTTAGTGATAAATCTGAGTTCAATGGATTTTGAAATGTAACTTAATGTGATAGGATGTTGGCTCATTTATAGGTACATAGCACTGCAGTCTCATAAAATTGGTAATTTTTATACAATTTGAAGCAATTTGCTGAATTTTTTGTCTTGTGTAATGTATTTCCGTTTTAAACTCTCTGAACCACATTTTTCCATTTGTAAAATAAGGATCATAGCCCTACATTACAGGCTCTCCTAAGAACTAAATGGCACAGAGCTTGGCATGCTGATGAGGAAGCTAATTTACAAGGAAATTAATTGAGATGGTACGGGTCACCCAGTAGATCTTTGTTAAGGTAGAGCTAACGTCTATATAAAGATAAGCTCAATGACTCCTTGTCCATGTCGCCCACACTGGAAATGCTAATCAGAGACCCAAATCACGTACCAGCCTCCATGCTGGCTCAAGAGATGTGGGCCTCCCTGCTTCTGTGTTACAGTTGGGTGTTCTCTCCCACTTGTATATTGCCTCTTAGCTTGGGATTGTTGCTTAGTCCCACTGCTGCTTCAGGCCCTGTTTATATCTGAAAGCCAGCAGCTGCCCTAAAGAGCTTGCAGGCCAGTTCTGAGCACTGAATGCATTACGTATATGTTTTGGCTATAGATCAGTTGCAAGAGATAAAAGAACTTTCCAGTACTTTAATATTACTTCCTAGTATGTTCATTTCTTTCATCATTTTTTCTTTAGAATTCTAGACGGTTGGAGCAAATGCCAAAAATAATGTAGTGCTACTATTTTAAGTCCAGCTTTGATAGTATTTAATGAAGTTCTGAATACTTTTTCTTTTTTAAGTAGAGATATTTGAAAAATAAAGATGTAAAGAAAACAGTAAATAAAAATAAAGTCACCCGGACTGCACATATCATGCTATTCTAGCAAGTCTTAATAATTATCTATAAAACATTAACACTTTCATTACTATTTCTTTTAAATCAAGTTTAACAAGTATGTTTTCCTTTTCTCTCAGAAAAAGTAGTAATGAGCCTATTAATTCAACTACCTGAGAGAAGAATGGATAACTGGGACCAATGTAAGGGTCTGTGAGGTGTTACAGTCATTGCAAAGTGTGAGCAGACGGGCAACAGGCTTCTTCTAACGTGAAAGGAGAGATGTATTTCATATGAGAAGAATACCATTGTGCTTTTGAGAATTGTAACTTGCATCTTGTTCTTGGCATTCATTTAATCTCTAGTAATATCTCATTAACATTTATTCTATGGCTTTTTTTGTGGGATTGATATATTTTTAACCACTTTAAATCTTTTTTTAAACACATTTCGAACTTGTAAGTAAGAATTCTAATGTGTGAAATTCTTTGATTAAGGAAATAAAAACCTTCATTACATACAACTCTGAAACACTATTATATCCTGCCCTTTAAAGTTTATGATAGGAGATTCTTGTTTAACATTATATATTGAAGATATTCTAAGCTCAATTTCAAAAAGAGTAAGTAAATGCCAAAGATCAGAAGATCCTTAAAAGCAACTGCTTCCAACTTATCACCTTGCTAACATTGATTAATTCACATGGATAAAGTCATTTGACTTTTTCACTTCAAGTCAAATACTAAATGTGACTGAATTTTCAGTGTTCGTTACTTCAAAAATATTTTTTTTTGTAAAAAGATTTGTCTTTTCTCATCTTTTATCATTTTTTCTCACACCTCATTCTCAGATAATTCTGAAATCCTTTCACAGCTACTCATATATAACTCAAAATCGAGATACAGAATTATGCGTGCATGTGTCTTTTGTGTACCATGAAACAATCAGGCAAAGTGTTTTTAAGTTAGTATTCTTGTTTTTGAGGTAGTATTCTTGACCAAATTGAGTGAGGGTAGTCATTTTCTTTGTTTTTCTTCCTCGAAAGAGATGAACAGATCTAGATTTAGCAAGTTTCTGTCTAAGATGTTTCTTATATATATATCCAGGGAAACTGCAGGTCATTTCTGTTTGAGCAGGATAGCTAGAGAGGACATTTCTTTTTAAGATGACCATTACATCTTAATATAAAATTCACTTCGTGTTTCAAGATTTTTGTTATAAGACATTTATGGGCTAGTATTCTCTAGCATCGTCCCTCTTTATAGTGTTCCATTTTTATCATGCTTTTGTCATACTTGAAATTAGAGGCATACACCTTTACAAGACAGCTTTATGCCAATAAATTCTCACCCTTGGAGGTGGCATACAGAGCTTTACTAAGAAAAAATAAGACAGCCTCTATGGAAAGCAATTCTGACCCAGTTTCTGAAATCTGGATGAGAAGACAAAACACCCAGACTCTACCCATACAATCTTAACTTACATGAACTGTGTACTTAAAGTTAAATGCTAATATAGTTGGTTGGGTTATTTTATAAATTTATTTTTAATCACACAAGTGACATATCACTTCATTCCTCTCATTAAAGCAAGCAACATAAATGATACAAACCTTCTCCAATTACCTCACCAATAAGAATATCTACCCTGTGTAAAAGTAGAGCCACATTGTACAATTATCGAGTGATCAGATATTCTGTATTCTCAAAGGAAAGCCTGTCCTTTGTCTCTAATATTTTTTGTTTGTTATTAACTCAGGTTGCCCCAGGCCAAGGAAACATTTGAGTTAGAGGAGATCTGCAGGACTATGATTCTGACCTGTGGTAGGTAGAGCAGGGTAGAAGCAAAGAGGAAAAGAACACTTTGTCCAAGTGTACACTGAAGTTTGTACAACTCAATCTAATTAAATTAAACCTATGTGGAATGTGTTAGTAGAAGTTATTAAACTCAATATACATGTTCACAGGTATATATCTGATCATTTCATTAGAACCACTAATCAGTTGGAATGGAAAAAATTGCTCTTTCTTTCTTTCTTTCTTTCTTTCTTTCTTTCTTTCTTTCTTCCTTTCTTTTCTTCCTTCCTTCCTTCCTTCCTTCCTTCCTTCCTTCCTTCCTTCCTTTTCTTTTTTTCTTTCTTTTTCTATTTTTTTTGTTGTTGTTGTTGTTGTTGTTTTTTTTTTTTTTTGGTGAGGCAACCCTTGGTTGATCTCACATATTGCAAGGACCTTGTCAGCCTACAATCCCTTATTTTTTATTTTTTACACCTACAACTCTTGGTCTTCCTAGGTGGTCCCCCATCCAAGTATTAACCAGGCCCAACTCTGCTTCCGAGATCAGACTGGATCAGTCTTGTTCAGGGTACCATGGCCATAGAAAGATTGCTATTTCTAATTCGTTATTCACTGTAAATTATATATTCAATGGCTACCGCTGCGTGTGTATGGCAGGGATTTTTCATACATTATTTCTTTTATACCTGGTTTACAAATTAGGAAACTGAGACTCACATATATCAATAGTGTATCCCAAGGCCACATAGTAAACAGAGAGGGAAGTGGGGGTTGCATGCTGTCATTCAGACAGGCACTTTTCTTGGCATCATGCTTCTTCAGAGATCAGCTAAGAGAATCAGTTTCTAGGATGTACCAATAAAATTGTTAATGCTGTTGGCTCATTCAATGTCAGGAAAGTTATGAATTCTCATTTTAATGTCATTCTAATTTTTTAAACATCTTCTCTTTTATGATAAAAAAAAATTCTCTAAACATTTAACCACAGGTACTGAGTGGGCTCTGACCAATTCAGATGGGCCCCACTTGTATATCAGTTGACTGTCAACTCAGGTGTAAGGCCTTAGAAAACCTAATAAATAGCAGTATAGAGTGTTTTAAACTTTGGCTAGTTAATATATTTTTTTAAAACCCCAGCACATCATTCTCAAAATTCTCCACCTTAGTCTGCTATTAGCTATAGTTATAATGTGCCGATTCAAAGCTCTCAAGTAGTTTTTTGGGTTTGTTTGTTTTATTGGGTCGTTGAAAACGTAAAGTAAATGAACCTGCAGAATTTCATGACTGAGTGTCTGCCCTGTTTTTCCCTTTTTCCAGGTCTATTATTAGCAGAAGATTTTTCTGCATAGTTGGCACGCTGTACCTGTATCGATGTATTACAATGTATGTAACTACACTCCCAGTACCTGGTATGCATTTCAACTGCTCTCCGAAGGTAAACCATTCCTCACTGTAATTTCCCTTTTTGTTTGTTTCTCGTCTTGCCCAGGGGTCCTTTGACTAAGGCCAAAGGTAAAAATTTCTTTAGCATACAGTCAAGTCCCTCCACCCTCATCTGGGAATGTTACTAAGCAGTATGACTAGGTGGCTCCACCCTTCTCAGAATTTCCAGACCCTGTCAGTGCTTCTCAGCTGAGGAAGTATGTGGTCCCGTCAGTGTGCTGGAAGCACTTACACTTTGTGAGTGGGTGTAGCTCTTTGGATTCCTGCCAAACTTTTAAAATATCATTCACTCCCTTGACACAGATTCAGAAGCTTTTATATGGCTTTTCCCTCTCTGACATGGAAAGTTCTGTTTCAAATGACATTTTTTCCTTCTTTCTATTAATCCCTACGGTGGTAAATCTGTACCAGCAGAACAAGAGAAACCCTTCCTGTCTCCTTGCATTTTCCACCCACCCAGACAAGATCACTACTCTCTAGGGGTACATTTTGTCCTATTTATCATTCTTCTCTAGTGACATAGAAGCCTTTCTGTAAAATACACTTCATTCCTCTCTTATTATCACTACCTTTACCTTGGAATAATTTCAATTTGGGAGATCACTGGGACTTTAGGAAATAATTAACAGAAGGTTTAGTTTTAAAAATGTTTACCTACAGTAGAGCTCTTTAGTGCAATAGGGAGTGGAAGAGTATAGTTCCCTTGATTTGGCTGGGAAAAGATAAGGAATACTATGATGTGTTTGGAATCCTTTCTTGCATTGCCTTTGTGCTGGTGAAACACCCATGCCCTTTCAATTTTATCCCTTCGTACTTTTGTACCTCCAGAAGGGATATTCTCTCTGTTAGAACCTTGGAAGAGCGCTGAAAATTTGACTTTGGGTTTTTAAAGTTTGGATTCCTTTAGGCTCTTTTCTTACTGTGGTCCCCTTTTCTTCCTAGACTTGCATATGTGCTCAGAGGGGTAGCCAGTTCCTTACTTCTCTCTTTTCATTTTCGCTGCAATTTCCTTAACTCTGGAGGAGCTGTCATCAACAGTGCACTTCCCGACGTCCCACTGTCTGCAGCAGCAGTCCTGCCTCTCTGCGCCTCCCGCCCTGCTCTTTCTTCCACCCTTCCAAAGAAGCCAGCCTCACATCTTCTTTATCCTTTGTAAAATCTCTCATGTACTTGCCCGCAGCTCCTGGGTTATAGGAAATACCTTGTTATCGTCGAGGATCCAGTGATGTACTTTCGGGAGGCTGGCTTGTTAAGCAATATGTTTGCAGTATAGGATATTCACCTAAGTTTAGTTTAACGCCTTTAAAAAGTCCGTCTGTCTGTGCTTGGGAAATTTCTCCACCAAGGAACAGGCCATGCCAGTTTAGGCAGATGTGCAATCTGGCTGAGCACACGTTGAACCTGGATCCAATATCGAGGACTCGTGCTGTGTGGCCTTTCTTCCTACACCAGCTCTAGCTTTGTTTCTTCTCAGGACCAGCTCCACCCTATTTCAAGCAAACTCAGTTTGGTTAGTATCGGCACTTGCAGAATCAGCTTGAGTCATCAGCATATCTAACCAAGATCCTGTGACTAAAAACAGCTTGTGGTTTTCTTGATAAAGGCAGGGGTAATAGTGGGCTGTGCCCAAAAACCAAACCCAAACATGCCACACATTTGTTGTGTTGCCACAAACCCCAACTAGAGCCCTCATTCCGTGACAGTCTTCAGGAAATCTGAATCTTTAAAAGTATACAGGGGAGGGTCAACTGTTAGTACAGCTTAACAAAAATTATCAGTTAAAACTCATTAAATCTAATTACTCCTTTTGTACAACAGGGCTTTTAGAAGAAAGGATCCAGGAAACAATTTTTTTATTCTGAAAATGTTCAAGTGTTTCTTGAAACTAGTTTAAGGAACCTCCATATACCCAGCACCCAGATTCAGTGATTGTCAAGGTTTGCAACATTTGCTTCATCTATATTTTTTTCCCATTTGAAGTACTTTTTTAAAAATCAAAGAAAAGGTCATTTTATTGCTACATACTTTAGTGTACAAGTAAAATTTTTGGACATCTTTTTGTGTAATTTTAATGCTGTTGATACATTCAACACAATTAGCAGTAATTCTTTGGCATGACAATTACCAGTTCATGGACTATCTTGATTGTCTTAAAATGACTTTTTTTTTTTTTTTACAGCTGGTTTGTATAAATTAAGATGCAAAGTCTTTACATTACATATAGTTGTTCTGTCTCTTAAGTCTCTAATTCTAGATGTCTTTTTTTTAACCCATTAGTAACTTGTCGAGATCAGACCAGTTATCCTGTAGAATATCCCACGTTCTAGATTTACCTGTTTCTTTTTTTTTTTTTCTAGTATCAATTAACTTCTTTCTATCTCCTCCATATTTCCTCTAAATAGAAAGTTGGCTCTGGAGACTTGATTTGATTCAGTTTTACCTTGTTTGGCAAGAACACTTTACAGGTAAAACGGAATGATTTCTGAAGCTAGACAGAAGAGTTAGAAAAGTCCTCGCTCCCCTTGGAATGGCAGATCAAGCATAAGAAATTTAGTGGTCAGTCAAAAGCTAGAATGCTTCAATGAACAGTGTCAGAAAGGGGAGAAGGGTAACAGTGGAGAGAGATCCCAGAGACCTGCTCTATCTACCGTAGAGTCATACCCAGAACTGTTTCAAAACTGACAGGAACCTTACTAATAGTCAGGTAGTCCAGTGTTCTATTTGCTGTCTCTCAACATCCTTACCAAAACTTGATCAACCTTTCTCTGAACCATTGCATAGAGAAGGAACTTATTGCTTTGTAAAAATACGAACCTACCCAGTAACGGAAAGAACACTGAGGTCAGACTCGGGATGATTTTGCACAAACACTTAACTAACTGTGTGATAGTTGTATTTCAGAGAATCAGTGCCTTTATCGGCAAAACAGGGCTAATGACACTTTTTATATCTGTCTTAAGGAGTTGTGAGAGTGAAAGAAGGCAGTGTGCAAGGGTTCTGTTGATGTAAAATGCTCACAGAAACTAGAAGAGAACTTGCTGTCATTATCACGCTTCAACCCCAAGATTCATTTGTTCATTATTCACAAAATGCTGTAGTCAGGCCTCAAGCTAAGCCACTGGCCCTACAGATGGAATGGAAGAGCCAGATTTGAGCAGTGTTTAAGTGGCTGAATCAATACAACTTGGTACTAAATTTGATGTTGGGAATGAGGATAGAAAGGAAGGATTTCAAGGGTGACTGGTTTTTACCGCTGTGATAATTAATTATAAGGGAAGGAGGAAAAGGGAGTTAATGACTTCAGATTAAACAGAGTTTGAGGTACTTGTGGGATATCTAAGTGGTGGTGTCCAGGACAGTTAGCAATATAGATCTGAAGTTGAGGGGAAAATCAGAGCTAGAAATTAAATATTTGTGAATCATCATAGTCTAGATGGTGTTAAAGCTGTGGGTATGAATGAAAGGCAAGAGACAGGACATAATAGTATAATGCTTCTAGAATTGAGTGTTCCCTGATTGGAGTCACAATTTAAGGCCTGTCTTTGGTGGATACCCTTACATTTATCAGTCATTAAACTACAAAGGAAGATATTTGAGCTTTAGAAAATAACTTTAGGTCTAACATAGTCATGTGAACTTAAACTTGGTTCTGCCGTCATATTAAATCACCATAGTTAGCATACTTAACTTTTCCTTTAACGCCAGCACTCAAAATGCATGGCTTCTAAGAAAAATGTTTCAAAAAGAATGCAGTAGTAATTACGAAAATTGTTCCTATTGTTCATTTATTCAGTCGTACCCTTCACTTTACAATTGTAATAGCTTGGAGGAATAATCCTTGTGTGAAATGATTCCGTGAAGAAGAAATGTGACTGCAGCAAAGACCAGCCACTGGGAACCATGGAAGGGAAGTAGATGTGTTCAGTTCCTGATTAGAAAGTTTTGGGAAGCACTTGCCCTACATCCTGATGTATGAATGTGCCAGGCTTACACCAGAGGCAGCCAAGTTTTCGATACCTTAATTAGCCCATATTAATCTCATCACAGCTTTTCTCCAAGGAGCATGTATACAGACTAAAAACAACCTCTTGTCATCTTGTTCCAACTGTTTAGGCTTCCATTAAAAAAGGCAGAAGCAGTTGAGAATTGCTTGGTATTCTAAGCTTTCTGTGAGAAGTTTTTTTCTAACTCTTTTAGCAAACTCCAAAAGGAAATTAAAAACTTACCCTCGATTCACAGACACCTTTAATGTTGATGAAGAGAGAACTTATGTCATTTTCATCTCATTTTAATAATCATATGAGTTAATCTAATAACTAAGCATTAAAGGGAGATGCATGTTAGATTCTGTTTTATGGTCTCCACAGTGACTTTAGATTTGAAAACCTTCGGAAAGAGAGAGTTATGTTACTGCCAGGATAATTAGCTGGCTAATTCATTAATCTAACACGGTGTTTTCAATGAAATGATTCTCTTGAACTTGAAAGACATGTTTTTTTTTTGTTTTTTTTTCCCTCCCTAACACACTTGAACATAGCCCACTGTTGGACAAGGGTTATGTTTAGGTGGCTTCTGAGGTTAATTTAATTGTTCAGTAGAGCATTAAAATACAAATGCGATAACAGAAAGACCTTTGTATTCTCTTCTGCCAGTCAGTTTTTCTTCATTGCACAAATTAGAAAGATCGAAGCATCTCCTTTATTCACTACTAAGCCTTGATGTGATAATCATTAGCCTAAAGGTCTCTTAGTGGCATGAGTTCAGACTTACAAGGCAAAAGACTCATTGATTGCTCTTTAGGATTTTTTACCATTTTTAGTTTTCTTACATTCTCAGGTAGCAGCATGAGCATTCTAAGCTACCCTCCACACTAACAGATTTTGATATTCTGATTAGCTCTTGCTAACCTTATCAGTATTTCAGAATATGGCTTGTATTGTGTTACCAGAATAGCTTCATGTCATCTATTGAATCGTGTGGAATTTAAATAGTCATTGATTTTGCCTAATTTTCTGCTTGCCTGCCAGTTTCTTATTGTCAGTATAATTTTCCTTTTTGTTCATTCTTACTTTTTCCTATTTCTGACATATAACTTCCAGTAACTCTACCCATCCTAAGTCTCTTTTTAACTTTCCCATTTCTCTACATTGTTCTCTTCTTTTTGTAGTGATAAAAAAAATAAAAATACACTAAAACATTTCTTCCTCTTAAAAAAAAGATTGTTTTTTTCTATTTAAAGAAACTCCACATTCAATAGAGTCATTGAAAAAAATGTAAAAAGAAGAAAATTTTTATAATTACTCGTGGCCCTATCTACTATTAATGTTTTAGTGTATTTGTTAGTTCTTTATGCATATTTTCTTACTTCTTATTATGATTTCTGTATAATTATTCCCATTTTCTTATAGTTAACATTTGACATATGCTTTTTTACATGATTTTATAAACTCTAAACTTTCTAAATGCCTTTCTTATTTAAGAGAAATCACCTGGGAGGCTCACACTCACAGATTGTAAGGCAGGGAATTTCTGGATGTGACTTCTTTTGATAAACAAGCAAGTTGCATATTTCCTGGACAAACATTTCTAGAGAACCTGTCCTGTGCAGGGTCGATTTTGAGGCTACACAAATATATAAGACAAGCGCTCCCTTCTTTCACAAATGGGCATCTGGAAGCCACTGCAGACACGTAACCAGCAGATTACTCGCCAACTTGTTCAGTCCTCCCTGCTATAGGCGTGTGGGGCTCAGTTGCCAGGGGAGCACAGAAGAAGGTAGCATACTTCCCCGGTGTGTTGGCTGCTCTGAGGGGGCTGTCTGAGCCAAGGCTCAAAGGATAAGTAGGAGTTTGCCAAGTGGAATTGAAGAGAGGAAGAGCTTGCCAGGTGGAGAAAACAGGAAGGGTGTGAAAAGGAGTCTGGAGGAGCAATAAAGCTTAGGATGCCTAGGCACGTGACCCTGTGGGTTGAGTGGCCAGAGACAAAGCCAGAGTGGCAAGTTGTGGACAGATTTTAAGAGGTCTTGTCACCCTTCTAAGGAGCCAGGCAAGGTTTTATCAGGGATTATTATGTGATCACATTTGTCTCTTAGGAAGACTTCTCTCCAGTGATATAGAAAGTAAGCTGTTTGGGAGGGAGGGAAGGAGGTAGACTTAGCGTAGTGCTGAATTATGTGTACCTGTTTTGTTCCAGGTATGATTCTAAATCTGTTGTTTTCATTTAATCCTTGACAACAGTGAGTGGGAGGAAATTGCCATTGGTTCATACACGCCTAATTGCCTGTTGTCTCACAGGTACTAGCGCTACTCAGTGGCAGAAGCAAAAAGTTGGCTACATCTCTGTTCCTGGTATTTCATATGAAGGAGACAGATGAGGCTGCTTTTGTGTGGTTGTCTAAATTACAGATGAGGAGGGCCTAGACCAGGGCAGGGAGAGCCACATTTGGGAGCCATTAGGAAGGTGACAAAGATTTTCTACATGGCAACAGCCATCTAGTGTGAAGAGATCACCAAAGTCAGAAAGCAGTCACTAAGGAAATCCAGAGCCTCAGATGTGACAGTTCATGACTCTACATGAAGTGTTATCCTTCGTGTAAGAGTACAGGTAGATGAGCAGTAGGACTTTCATCCCGAGGAAGGGTTCCAGAGCTGCCCAGACACTGCAGGCCAGCGGGTTCCATTCAAAACCCACATTGTCCTGCTTCAGAGCCTCCCACTGGCCTCGTTTGAGACGATTTAAGTGTTACAATGAAATATTGACAATAATCAATTATAGTGCATTAATAAAAATTTTTTAAATCAGTATTAGGGGAGGAAAATTGAACTAGTCGATGTAAAAGAAATATTGGAAAATCACCATTTTGCAACCACTATAGTAATAATTCAAGCAAGAATCAATTGATGCTAAAGGATTAAGTGAAAGGTTAGGGGTCATGATGTTTACATAATTTCAAAAAAATGAAAAATTGCTTATTAATTATAAATGGACAGAGGTGTGTGTTCAGTGAAGAATCTGGCAGACAATTCCATAGCCAAGGGGTCAAACCGGTAGCTGGACAGACAATATTGGATGCTTTTGGATGGGGTGCACCGAGAAGGACATATCATTTCTGTGATATTATTGCCAGTTATATTTAACCTAGGTTTAAACATAAGGAAACAATCAGATAAAATCAAATTGAGGAACATTCTATAAAGAAACTAGACTGGGCTCTTCAAAACTGTCAATATTGTTAAAAAAAAAAAAGACTAAGAAACTGTAGTAGACTAAGAAAAATTAAAGAACATAACAAGTAACCTCAATATGTATTCTCTGACTAGATCCTAGATTGGAGGAAGAGAGGTCTACATTGTTGAGGCTATTGGGAAGTCTGAATAAGGATGTCTGCTAACTGTGATAGTACTGTATCATTGTTAAATTTCTTATGTGTGATTATAGAGAAAAATGTCCTTATTTTTACATTTTTGAGTAAAGTGTCATAATACATTCACCCTATTTTCAAATGGCCCAGGGGAAAAAAGTGAGAGAAAACAGAAGCAAATGTGGCAAATTGTTGGTAATTGATGAGTCTAAGTGAAGGGTCTACTACTGTGTGCATTATACTCTTCTTTAGATTTAGAAATTTTCAAAACAAAAATCAGAGGGGAATTTTTTTTTTTTTTTAAGTTCAAGAGGCTAAAGGATCTCTCAGCACATAAAGCAAATATAATTTTGTTGAGGGCAAATCTTGCCTGGCCGAATTACTGGGATTTCTTTAATATGACAAATAAGAATGTAGGTAAATGGGAAATCTATAGCCGACCCTTATTTAAGATTTGATGAAGACTTTGATAAGTTTCCTTACTAGAGGCCATGAAAAAATAAAACTTTTTACTGGGGAAGGAAGGCTGATTGAGGATCAATGTTTTATTGCTGGTAATCTCTTAGATTACCCACCCCTGCCTAGAAAGACCTGCCTGGCATAAGAGTCAATGGGTACAGTTGATAATGGGGAGGTGTAGAGGGTCAAATACAACAGAGCTTGGTGTGGAGGGGCAGGCCTTTCTAAAAGCTGTATATATGAGTCTAAGAGTTTGCGCATAGCAAAATCTCTACTTCAGATCGGTTGAGGTGGATGTAATATCTGTGGGTGAAACTGAATCTTACCAGAACTGAAGTGATTACCATCTAGAGGAAGAATTCAGAGGAGTTTCTCATGATCACAGATAAGCAGTTATGAGGGCTGTGTGTTTCAGGAGAACCATCCAGATTTCACTTGTTGGCTGCTAGGCATTGAGTTCTTACTTAAGGATCGTGCTTGCCGTCCCCTCACCCCCAACACACTCCAAAATTATTATCCTAACTTGGTAATGGGCGTATGCCTAGATTTGTATAGCACTTTATAATTTTAGCAGTCACTTTACAAACATTATCTGGCTTCGGTTGGTGAGAGTTGAGGATGAGGAAGTGTTGTTCTTGCCCTGATGCAGATGAGAGAACTGAAGCTAGAGGAAATGGTTTGTCCAGAGCCACTTAGATAGTTAACCCAAAATCAAGGTTTGGGGCGTATTTATGCTCATTGTTGTTCCAACGAAGGTAAACTTGGTTACCTTTGCAACATCCCTCCAGCACAGCACAGAATAAAGCAAGGAAAGGTAAAATGAAACTGAAAACACCTTGTTTAAGCAGCAAACGAACAAGACAAACAAAAACACATAGACACAGCAGTTTAGTGGTTACCAGAGTGAAAGGGGAGAGGGAAAGAGTAGAAAAGGGTAAAAGGGCTCAAATATGTGGTGATGGAAGGAGATTTGACTTTGAATGGTGGGCGCACAGTGCAGTATACAGATTATGTAGTATTGAATTGTACACTCGAAACCCGTATAATTGTATCAACCAATATTATCTCAATAAATGTAATTTTAAAAATTGCTGAATAGTATAAAAAAAGGCAGAAAATGGACCATTTGTTTATGAAAGAGTTCCACGAAAATAGCTTTCCTAGAGATGGGAAAGTTTAATTTAAATGGAGAAAACACTTACGAAAAATAGATCTTTAGCGAATAATGAATAAACTTTGTTTTAGTAGGCAACCGTGTTTAAATGACACACGTAAAATGGGGAGTTGAAGTTGAGGGGGAAACTGCGATGCATATAGTGTGTGCTTCTCAGTGGCGGGCTGTTGGGACATGGTCCACTGATCATTCTGCTCCCCAATGCTTGGTTCCCATAGCAGGTCTGACCTTCAGTGTGGGTGTTTAAGAGCATTGTCTTGGTATATCATGGATGATAGTGAATTTTCTGTTTGGGAGGAGATTTTTCTTCAGGAACAAACAGTATAATTATTTGCCCTGACAGTAGTAGGTAGATTTGTTGAATGAATGAATGAGTGAGTGAATGAAGTACTTCGAGAGACACCTGGTTGTTCATGGTTGTTGGAATGGAATGTAGTATCATGACGTTACCTCGGTAAGTACCTAGGCTGCTCAAGGAAAAGTCACTTTATTTGTATCCAGTGTCTGGTTTATGCAAGCTTGTGAGGGACTGGCCGTGCACAGGTAGCATAGAGTTTTGCAGGCAGTACATATACGGAATCAGAGAACTTGGGTCACATTCCTAGCTCTAACCCAGAACAGCCAGGGGTCCCAGGAAGCCTTGCTAATTCTTAGGGCCACTGTAAGATGAGGCATTGGTAAAGTACGAATTATATTAAATAGATTTTCTACTCCTCAGCACTCACTTGCAGCCTCCATGAAAGTTATACCAATGCCATTGATCTGTGCGGCACTATCTGATGCTTCTGATTCCAGGTTCTCCGTCCCCTACCAGTAGTGGGTGAAGCACAGTGAATATCCAACTCTTCAAATGTATTTAAGAGAAGAGGCAGTGCACTGGGCTATCTGCAAACAGACTATCATCAGAGTGCCGTGTTATTCAGCACTGAAAAAATAGTTGGGGAAGCCTGTTTTTTAATGACCAAAGGCTCTCTGGCTCAAACTGCACCGGAGTGGTCGTTTCATTCAGAAGCCTCCCCTTTATGTGCCTTGTTTAAGTGATTTGGCCAGTTTTCTTAATCTCTTGGCCATTCATTAGAAGTTGAAGAAAATTGTTTTTTTTTACTGAAAACTTTTTCTGTGATGCTAGGAGACTGTAATTCACATACTAGAGCTGTGAGACCTTGTCACAGCTTTGTAGTCAACTGAGAAAGTGTTTATATGGATGTTCCCAAAAATATATCTGCTTTCAAAAATGAACATTCAAAAGCCTCCTGATGGGGAGGTTACAGTTTCTGTTACAATGGAAAAGCACACTTAATCCTGTCTCCCACTGAATGCAACCAAAAAATACTGGACAGACTGTATGGAGTATTCTTTGTTTTAAGATTGAAAAAATTATAGCGTAGTAGGCACATTGGGGAAGGAAACTGAACTGAAAAGTGTGAAAGATCCAGCCATGAGTTTTCTGTTTTCTTTTTTTCTCTTCCCATACCTCCTGCCTGCACTCAAAGGCCACTTAAATCCCAGAACTGCAGAACTCCAAGAGAATGCCTGTTTTCCTAGCTCAAGGAGCAGGAATGGAAGTCCCCTTGGGACAGACTGGAGAAACGCTACCAATTTCCATGCAAACCCTGTTAACATGAAGTGTGTACATTCTAGACTTTTTCTATGCATATTTTTTAAAACCTAATTGTACCAAACATTGGTTTTTCCTTTTAAGTGAATAAAGTATTTATGGTATAAAGTTGCTATGCAGTCATTGTAAACTTATTTTTTTAATAACTCATTAAGCAGTCATAGCCT
Source organism: Eonycteris spelaea (assembly GCA_003508835.1). Lineage (NCBI taxonomy): Eukaryota > Metazoa > Chordata > Mammalia > Chiroptera > Pteropodidae > Eonycteris > Eonycteris spelaea. The sequence continues at coordinate 1,783,062 of PUFA01000162.1, forward strand.
ACATCAGTGCATTTTTTAAGTAGAGTGTGCATTTGATTCACCTCAAATTCTGGTTCAGTACATGAGAGTGTATTTAAGCAGATTCCTGCTGTTGCCAGTACATCCTGGCCCAGGCTTTGAATAGCAAGGAAACAGTTATTAACAACGCCCATTTACATTGTTTCCAGCTTGTTGCTTTTATAAATAATGTTGCAATGAGATATTTGTACTTAAAGCTTTTCTTCATATTCGGGCTCATTTCTTTGAGGTAATAAACTCCCAGAAGTGATGTAACTGAGTCAGAGGTTATGGCTATTTCAATTGCTGTTCAATACTGATCATGATGTCAGTTGTAATAAATATGTTTCTCCCTGCGTTGTAGGTGAAGAAATTGAGGCTTAGAGTGTTTTGGCTACGTAGGGTCACACAGATGACTGGTAAAAGCCATGATTTTAGCCCAGCCTATCTGTTGCCAAGGTCGCTGCCACCGCTTCTCTCTGCACTGCTGGCTGCTGCATTCACACGTCTTCTCTTAAATGAGCCTGTTTGAGAAAAGTCAGTGACATTGTACCTGCCCTACCACTGGCTGTCTTTCTTTAGTTTTGCTAATTTGATATGGGGGGAAATGAGCTCCCGTTAATGTTAATTTTTATTTCTGTTTTGCTTGACAGTTTCTAGCCGGTCATATTCTTTGTCCTTTGATAAGTTTTATTTTCTAAATTGATCTTATTTATTTGATTTATGTCTTCTCTGAACACAATAAAGATGTCAACTTATTTCTGCTCTGATTGTTTTTATAATTTGTCTTTTAATTTATTTGCTTTTTTAAACATAATTTTTAAATGTAGCTGGAACCATCCATCTTTGTATTCTGTGCCCTACTAAGCTTAAAAAAGAGAGTTCTCCCTTGCAGAGGTTTGACACACATAGAAAGATCTTTTTAAAAGAAAGCTTAGGTGTTTTAAGGGTACTTATAAAAGATGCAAGATTAATTTTTGGCTCTTTTTCTTCAATGCCATGTTTACCTCATAATTTCTTCTCTTCCCCTGCACATACAGTTTCCCCACCCAGATTTTCCTGCTAAAATGGTAGGGCAAATTATGAGGCGATGGTGCCTGAGCGAATATGATTCATAGTTTTCAAAGCACAGAGTGAGTTTTGGAAGGACAATTTGAAATAATGTAAAATGAAGAGCTACCTAAGCTTTTTGCCATAATTTTCTTCTATACATTGTCCATTGTGATAACAGAACTAGACCAAACTTTCAATTTAAAGCTTTAAAAAATTTATTATGTTTATACATGCATGTGATTTAAAAAATAAAATGCTTCTATAGGACTCGTTATGAAAACTGGTCGTCTCCTAACCCTGACCCTACTGCGGCCACTTTTCTCTCTTTCAACTCTTTGAACTGAAGCTTGTGGTATTTGCCTTTATATCTTTAATTGTTTTCACAGAAACAGAGACAGAGACAGTGTGTGCGTGTGGGTGTTTATCCTCATCCTCAGGTCTCTAAGGGCATGGCAATGTTTCTTCACAATTTCTAATATGCGCTGTGTCCATTATTGACTTCCTGCTGTGGAAAGCCAGGATTTAGAGTCTCCATGCCCCCACTGACCCATCCCATCACACACATTCCCCCTTCATGTTCTGTCTTCCCAGTGTAGTTTTCTGCCCTAGATTTAACTCAGTTTTGAGTGCTTACATTCTTAGTTTTGTAAATGGTATTCTCAGCCAAGTCATGTAGCTTCCTATAATTACATTTCCTTTTCTGCACAATGTTTTGTTTCCTATAGAATTAGTAATCGCAGTGCTTTTTGCTTGAGCAGTTTTCTGTGTACTTACTCATCCCCACCTGTGGCTTTCCTTTTGCTGCATTCAGAGGCATTGGGTGTCTATCAGTCTCATCTCCTTGACGATGACTCCAGAGCTCCAACTTGCCCATTTGGGAGGCTCACTTTCTAGGCTGACTACACAGTTTTTCAGCTCTCCTTTAACTGGTATCCTACTGAATCCTATTTCTTCTTTTTTCTATGTTTACTTCTTTTCTTTGCAGAGCATATTCTTTGTAATTTCCTGAATTAAAAAGAGAGTACATCGGTGGCAAATATTTTGAAATCTTGTGTATATGAAAATGGCTTTGGTTTATCCTTCATTTATGCTTAATTAATATGGCTAGATATAGAATTCTAAGTTAGAAAGCATTTTCCTTCGGAACTTGGAGGCATTTTTCCAAAGCTTTGTATTTTCTGGTATTGCTTCTGAAAAATTCTGATACTTGATACTTCATATGAAGCTTGTTTTTAATCTCTGGCAACTTTAGGGTTTCCTCTTTGTCCCCAGTTTCTGAAATTCCATGATGCCGAATCTTGCTATGTCTCTGTTTTCTTCTGTTAGCTGGGAATTCAGTGATCTCTTTGAATTTGAAAATTCGTGTCCTCAGTGTGGTGTGTTCAGCCTGCCATCCTTAAGTAGAAATCTTGATAAAAACTTTAAAGGGACTTTATAGTGAATTTATAATTTATACAAATGTGTAATTTATATAAATATATGTTTTCCAAAGCTGGAATATTATCAGTTGAATTTTGAAATGGGATTAGGTTGATTATATTGGCCAACCAGAATTTAAAAGAGTGCTGATAACCATAAAATATGGACAATCACACGTTTCATTTGACAGAGCTGATGAAAGTTGCAGTGAGTGTGTTGTTCAAGCCATTTATTACTCTGATATCCAGCCCAGACTTGTATCAGAAACAGGAAGATTTATTCTTAAACATTTTTCACTCTTATTAAAAGGAAAAAACATGCAATTCTACCCACATAATTTCAGGAGATTGAAGGTATGTCCTACTCAGCCCCTCTTTTAATTTAGTCCCAAAAATCACATACAAAAAAATATTTACATATTTACTACCCCAACCTTCAGCTAGTTTAGCTAAGTTAATAGAACTGTTGTCTTTTAAGCTGAGCATGTGAAAATATATCTCTAAATTTTCCTAGAGGTTAAAAAAATTCCCCCAAAAATGGTAGTTATAGGAATAAATCTGTCAGTCTTTATCAGTGTAATTTAAGAAAAAAATTAAGTGAGCGTTTGCTGAAATGTGTTATTAAAAAATGCTAACATCTGAGGAAAGTTCTGAAGCTACGTGCTTCATCTCTAGGGCCATACCCTTTCCAAGGGCTGCCCAAGGAACCGTAGATGTTGAATGGGCAGATTCCTGGTAAGAGATTCTATGTGTCTTAATATAATTTTGTAAAGAAGAACAGTCCTGCGTGTCTTCTCTATTCTCAGAAACCACAGTCAACACTTCTGTGACTGTGGAGAGGTTTTCCGTTACACCAAACAGTTCTCCAACTCTCTTTAACTCAATTCTGACACTGTCTACCTGGAGATAGTGTCACGTCCCACAGGTTAAGGGCTCAGTCTCACACTGATTATCCTCCTACTTCAGATGCCAATTATAAGTCCAGATTGTCACCTGTGTTTCTGACTAACTGGCTGTAAATCAGAGGTTCCCATGACCTTTTCCTCTACTTCTGTTAATTTGCTAGAACAGCTCATAGAACTCAAGAATATGATTAATTTACTAGATTACCAGTTTATTATAACAGGATATAGCTCAGGAAGAGCCAGATTAGATAGAGATGCTGAGGACAAGATATGTGGGAAGGGGCACAGAGCCTCCGTGCCCTCTCCAGGGCGGGTCAGTCTCCCTGTGGCTCTGCATGTTCACCAACCCAGAAGCTCTCTGAAACCCTATCCTTTTGGATTTTTGTGGAGTCTGTTATGTTTTGATTAAGTCACCGGCCATTGGTGATTACCCTGGAGGTGGGGGGAAGTGGACTGAAAGTTCCAGCCCTCTCACCACCTGGTTGGTTCTCCTGGCAACCACCCTTAGGTACTTTCCAAATGTCAGCGCATTATGGTGAACTCAGGTGTGGTTGAAAGGAGCTTGTTATGAATAACAAAAGGGCCTTTATCTTTCTTATCTTTAGGGAACTTCCAAAGGTTTTAGAAGCTCTGCACCCAGAACAGGGACAAAGACCAAATATATATTTGTTATTATAAATCGCAATATCACAAAGCTTAATTCTGAATATAAATAGTAATTAGAGCACACTGTCATATGGGCTGGTCATGAATCTTGTTTTCTCTTTTCCCACCAGCTTTTCGGAGACTGGGAAGCCCAGCTGCGGAGAATAATGAAGCTCATTGCTGGAGGTGGCCTGTCCATCACTGGCTCTCACAACATGTGTGGGGACTATCTGTATAGCGGCCACACGGTCATGCTCACACTCACCTACTTATTTATCAAAGAGTGTAAGTCTAAAACAGGCTTCTGTTAGAATGTCCCATGGTCTCTGGCAAGTCTGCTGAAGTAAGACTGGAGGCCTCAAGAAGGCAATGCCTCGTCTCACCCACCATGCCTGGATGCAGCAGGTGTGGGTGATCAGAAGGAACGGCTCTTCTTCACCAGAGTTTTTTATTCCCTCAGGTGTCAGCTATAGTATTGGGGTGCTTTACAGCTGCTAGAAGGAGCCAGAAGAAAGTTTCAGGGATGCAGAAATCTAGTATTGGGCTTGATTAGATGATGGAAGATTGTGTGTTTACTCGGTATACATTTTTTTCAAGCACCTATGTTCTAACTAAGGGTACATACAGTAGTGGGTCAGTTGCCCTTATATGGGCTAGGGGCTCAGGAACACTAAATGAGGCAGACACTAAATGGGAAATTTCCTTTTGAAAAAAAGTACTTAAAATATTTTATGAAACACACAAACTAATATTACTGGTTCTCCTGTACGCTGCTCAGATTTAATATATATGAGCATTTGCCATATCTATTTCTGATAACTCCTTTAAAAAAGCAAATGAAATGTTTATATATGATTAAAATTTTTCATCCCTTCCCAGTTTTCTGTTCATTCCCATGCATATTTTTGTATTTGTGTAATATTCTGTTCTGTTTTGTAAAATTTACATACACAATATCTTGTTAAATGTAGTTTTCTACCACTTTCAAATTATGTTGTTGAGATGAGATTCTGGTTTATTTTAATTGCTGTTAGTATTACAATACTATAAATGAACAAGAGATTATTCATTTACTGGTAGAAAATTGTCTTCAATATTTTACTGTTGGAAACAGTCTCAGTGAGCAGGCAGTTTCCATGAAGAGCAATAGGTAAACCAGGATACCGGTACCACAGAAAGGGACACACATTGCAGTTTGGGGGTGTCAATGTGTTACCTTGCAGAAGTTTAACATGGTTGGAATTTAGAGTAGGGGTGATGATGAGAGGTATAAATGAACTGGAAAGGAGGAACCAGATCATGGAGCAAGCCTTACACTGCCAGAAGGAATCTGAACTTCCGTCTGACAGAGATGGGGTGCCCACTGAAGGTTATGTCAGTGGGGCAATATCATCTTACTTACCTTTTTAAAGGGAGAAACCACTCTTGCAGCAGCTTGCAGGATGGATTGGAGAGGGGCAAGAGTGGAGACCAGGAGAAAAATTAGGAGACTGGCTGCGCTATAGTCAAGGAAACAGATGATGGTGGCCCATACTTCCATGATGGTACTGGAGATGAAGTGAAGGGATCAGAGGGAGATTAACAAAGAAGGATCAACAGATAACAGTATTGTGAGGGTTCAGGAGAGAGGTGGTAGACTGAAGGGTGAATGCTCAGTTATGGTCTTAAAAAGACTAAGATAGGAAACACAGGAGAAGAAGAGAAGTTGTGCTTCAGGGCACTAAGAGAGAGGAAAGAGAATAGGTGTTCTGCTTGTGTTTTAGTATGTGACCAACTAGAGCAAATTCCAGCAATGTCTGTTCAGAATTGTCAGGCCATGATGTAGCCCTTATACTAGGATGTAACTGGGTGTGGGAAATGGAAATGAAATGGAGCTGATGTCAGCAGCCCCAGGGGATGGCTTTCTGCCCACCCCCGCCCCCTAGTCTGTATATGAAATCCTTTAATGGGGTTAGGCCTTGTTCTTCTGGAAGACAAGGCAGTGTGCCATATTGGGTCACAAACTCTTATTTTTGAATCCTGGTACTTTCACTAGCTCTGTGACCTTGGGAAAGACATTTAACCTTTCTGTTTTACATCTTTAGAAAGAGATACTGATAGCTATTTCATGAGTAAGGGAGACGGGGTAAAAATTAAAATAGATGGCATATGTGGACACTAATAATAGAGTTGCATGGAGAATGAATGGTAGCCAGATTTGTTGCTGTTTTGTTAAGGTTTCAAATACAGATTTTTCTGGAAATGGAATATGGAGCCCTATACATACACTGAGACCCCATACCCTGATCACTCCATATAAAATTACAAATCACACTTCACCCTTCTGATCCTCCTTCTCCCGTTCAACTTTTATTTTTTACCTTCTAACAGTATATAATTTCCTTATTTATTATAATTATTTTTTATTGTCTCTCCTCCCTACTAGGAAGGGATTTCTCCACAAAGGCAGGCTCTTTAATCTCAGCATCTAGAGCAGTTCCTTTCTGAGCACAATATTTATTGAGCAAATGCCCATTAAATATTGCGAGAATGAATGGCTCATTCTTGGACCCCTTGAGAATCCAATAAAACCCTGAAATTTCTTCCCTGGGGCAGGGAGGGTAGACTTAATTCAAACAGTATTTTTCCTAGAATTTCAGACCTTCTGAAATCCATCCATTAAGTATACATGTTCAGAAGGCCTGCACTTCAGAAGCATGGAGATTTTCATGCTTCCCTTAAGTGATTTTCCAAGTATAGGTACATACCAGTATTTATCTGTCCTACCATTGGGAATGCTTTTAGTCTAGGATTCCCGGGCATTTGGATTTTTTCTTATTTGTGTGTAAGATATGGGAATCTCAAAGACTTTCAGAGTATGGTTGTAGAGCTTGGAAAGCAAATGACAGTTGTTATCAATTATAATCACTTAGTCCATATATAGGGATCCATAGGCCAAAAGGATTGATTTTGATATAGAACATTACCCCCAAATTATTTACAAGTAAATTAAGTGTCAATGGGCAGCTTTTTTTTTAATGGCGCATGATAACATTAACCTGTCCTTAATTATCTTCTTAAACTGCATTTATGATTATCTGAATCAACTAATAGCCAAATATGAATTACTATTGCTAGTAATATAACTTCTAAAATAAGCTGTTTTCATTCTAATATTGGTTGCAGGTAAGCTAAAGCCCTTAAATTTGGTAGCCCAAGAGATCTATTTTCAGAAGGAAAGATCCAGCTGTATTCACCATAGTAGCAGGGCCACGATCGGGCGGCCTTGGCAGTACTTAAATAATGGGACTATTGCAGATTTCTCCTCTTTCAGATTCCCCTCGACGACTCTGGTGGTACCACTGGGTTTGCTGGCTTCTCAGCGTGGTTGGAATCTTCTGTATTCTCTTAGCGCATGACCACTACACTGTGGACGTGGTGGTGGCATATTACATCACCACGAGACTCTTCTGGTGGTACCACACTATGGCCAATCAGCAAGTGAGTTTCCCCCCGTCTGATTTGGAGCTTCTGTTTCTCTTAGCTTGGTGTTACAGGCATGCCAAGGGGAAGAATGCAAAGAATCTACAGATGCCTTAGGTTTCTCTTTTCTGAGGGATCGTCAGTTAAGATTACGTTGTCTCTTGTGATGCCAATCCACTTCAGAATCAAAAACGAACAAGAAAGATGTTTATATGATGCCAGAAGATTGCATCATCCTAAAACAAATGTCACACCCTCATTGTCCCTGAAAATATTTTCCAAGACGTGCCCACCTGTTGCTTGATTTGCATTCCTACCCTCTTCTTCCTACCCTTGGCCCCTCACCAGCTTAATACCTAATGTTTAATTAAGCTTGTCCATTTTCATTGTAGAAAGCGTGAGTCACTAAAAAGTTAGTTAAGGTGTTTATTTATAGGTAGAAGACTGAGTAAGCCACAAGTCTCTTTAGTCCCAGAATTGGAGTTATTTGTTTTTGCACTGGGATGTGGCCCAGTTTGCAGATGAGTGCAGAGTGTAGAATGGTGGTGTGAGTGTGAAACTGGGGTATGTGGGTGATCCTGGGGCTCATCTGGGGCTCTTTGTGAATTTTAATATAAAAAATATTTGAACTTAAAGTGAAAGATTATGAGAAAAATATGTATGTTCCTTTTGAGGCTGGAATGATTCATTGTTCCTCCCAACTTGATTTTTTTTTTCTTTCTTATTTTAGGTGCTAAAAGAAGCTTCCCAGATGAACCTCTTGGCCAGGGTGTGGTGGTACAGGCCATTTCAGTACTTTGAAAAGAATGTCCAAGGAATTGTACCTCGATCTTATCATTGGCCCTTCCCTTGGCCAGTAGTCCACCTCAGTAGGCAAGTTAAATACAGCCGGTTGGTGAATGACACATAACAGCTGTACAAAGTGGGGGAACGAGGAACTGTCCGAAGTGCTAAGAACTCCATGAGAGAAGATGCCATAAAATAAACACCTCCCTAATCCTACTATCTTTCAACAGTTACCTTGACTTAACCTATTGAGTTACCTGGTCAGCACTGTGATCTTTTTTTCTCTCCAAAGGACCTGCGTTGGACAACAATAAAGAAAATTTATCCTATCATGCACTGTACACATTTCCTGTTCATAAGTTTGGAATTTACATAACCCACGACCACCATGTTCCTTTGTATATGATGCAACAGCATAAATGTAAGCTTTTATATCATAAGTTCTGGTCTTTCCAGTCACATCTGGAAATAAAGCGTATTATTTTCTTGGGAAAACATACTTTTCATATCTCTTGCCCCAAAGATTGGGCTGTAAGCCATTTTCTAGCAAATGTCTCTATGAAGGTTTCTAAGTACCTGAATGGGGTTCGATTCTGAAATCTTTTTACCTGTTGCACCGATATTCAAATGAAAATGACAGACACAGAAAGGTTTAGTAACTTTGGGTTTTGTAAAATCAGCAGAGACAGTGTGTCAAAAAGTGCAAAAAAAAAAAGATTCTGTTATAAAGTGATTTTCTAAGTATTTCCTAACTTTATTTTTCAAAATGATGTTATGAAAACCAAATTTAAAGATTTTTACATGTCAGAGAAGAGAGTTAAAATTTAAAAATGCTTCTTGGGAGAGAAATTTGTCTATGTTTCTAGTGCCTTTCTTGTCTTGATTGTATGGTCAGTAGGCAATCTTAAATGTTTTTATTTAAAATAAAGTATTCCATGAAAATATAAATGTATGTATACACTACTAAATTTTGCATTTATAGGTAAATTAAATCAGAAGACTGCTTATGGTTTTTAAATTGTTCTGAATTAAAGAATGGGGCATTTAATTAGAAAGTCAGAGCCTGTTCCCATATTGTGAGCAGGCGGCAGTGATATGTACCACTTAAATTATTTTACCATCTATTTGGTAGTTCAATTTTAACTGTACAATGAAAACAGCCATGAATACTTTTTTTTAAAAGAGAGTTTTGAAAATGATCACTTAACTAAAACTTGAAAGCTATAAATTAGATATCCATACTCTCATGACAATTTTGTTGGTAAACAACAAAAAAGATATCTATTTCTTTAAAATATATTTGTGCAGAAACTGCATGTAACTTTGTTTTACTCCTAACATAAGTATGTTTGGGGAAGTATTCTATTCTATACTTGCCAATGTGGAGAACAAAATAGTTTTTTAAGAATGAAGAAGTATATATATCCATTCTGTATTTTACGTGCAGCAGAATTATCTTCCGTAGGGTTTTTTTGTGTATTCACAAGGTGATATTTGTATTGTACAACAATAATGGTGAAGGAAATAAAAAGGCTTTTAAAATTTTGTTTGTTTTAAATCTTTGTAAAGTTATTATTCCAGAGAGTATACTGATATCTTAACAGCTTACCTAGGTCATAAATTAATCAAAATGCACTTTTTAATAAAAACTGATATATAAAATAAATGGCGTTGTTTTTAATGTGTTCACGTTCTTCACCGAAGTCCTAAATGAAGTCATTGATGCAAGGTAAGAAACTTGAGTTTTTTAATTCCTTCACTGAGTTTTTTTGACAGAGCCTTTAATAACCGTTTTTCCTTTTTCTTGAGGTTCTAAACTTCAGCAACTTCTATAGATTGAGTGTATTTTTCAGAGTATGGTTGACCCTTGAATAACATGGGTTAGGGATGCTGACCCCCACCTAGTGAAAATCTGCATATAATTTTGATATACAGTTGGCCCTTTGCATCTGTTGATATGAAGTACTGAATGTATTTTTTTAATTTGCGCATAAGTGAACCCATGCAGTTCAATCCATGTTGTTCAAGAATTAACTGTATATAAAAAGAATCACAGATAATTTCAAACTGCAGACCATTGTTTATCGACATTGAATTCATTAATTCTCAATCAGGTCACTTGACATTTTTCCCCTATAACTGGAAGTAATACAACTTTTCCAGTTTAGACGTAAATAAGTCTGAAACGAGAGATACAGCATTAGTGCTTTGATAATAAATAGTAATGGAAAATAACTTTATAAAAAGAAAAAAGATATTCCCGATGTGGTAAAGAAAGGAAGGTGTTAACAGTGGAGGCCTGTGCTTATGAAGGAAGGTGTCCAGGGAGGCTAGAAATGTAAAATTAGTAAGATGCCTTCATGAACTTTTGGACTATGTTCAGTCAGAAAAAAATGTCGTGGCCTCTTAAGGCAAACAGAGTAAAATCCTCAGGTTTGTATTTACAGCCTTTCACTAACTTTGAGTATTCACCAGGCTCTGCATGTTGAAAGGGAAAGGAACTTGAATAGTAAAAATGAATTATTGGCGCTGCTAACAATAGTGATCCCTTTTTTCTAAGTCGAAATAGTTACATTAAAATTTCATTATTATAAGTTAACGTACTACCTATGTGCCAAGAAATTCGCTTGCTGATTACTCTTTATACCTGACTGCACTGATTTGTGAATTGACATATCTTGTGGCCCTCTAGTATGCAAATCCCAGGAGACACAAAGAGACATCTCATTGTCTTCTGGAGAGCTGTAGTGCACTTGATAATACCTGCCTGAGTGAGGACATGTGCTTTTTCTGTCCTTTTAATTTGATTAAGTCAGAGCCCTAGACATTAACAGTCTTTATTTTGTTCTTTTTACAGGTTGGGCATTTTACATGTATTATCTTGTTAACCTCACACAACTGAGAGGATAGTTTTCATCCCTTTTATGAGAGATGACTCTGGTATGTTAAATAACTTTCCCAAGGGCATGCGACTGGTAAGTGGTGAAAATCTGATTAGAGGCCAAGTTTCTACCCTGCTCTCCTCAGTCCCACCTCTCCTCAGTACCCCCTCCCCCAATTCTCTTAGTTCTCCTAAATTCTTCAGTAAGTATCTGTAGTTGGGGAAATCTGCTTTTAATGGCAAAGCTAAGTAATATAACACTACGGACTGAGGAGCAAAAAAGTCACACCGTATGGTGCGAGAAATTAATTTGCCAGTTTCCTGACACTATATGTTTTATTTGTATCTCAGGCAAGTACCTAAATTGATAAATATCTCATGAACTTGATAAATATGACATAAAGCGAGGATACATGCTAGCTTCCATTTGACCATTACATTAAAAAATCAAGCAAGTTTTGAATTAACGAGAAAGAGAATATGCCACCTGAATCCCTTGAAACTAATAGCCTCTTTCTCCGCTCAGTCAGAAAACTGAATAAATCAAAACTGCTGACTTGAAATTCTGCCTTTCAGCACCTTAAAATTCTTATCTATGCTCTGGTTCTGAGCACAAGTCAGAAGATTAATCGATGCCAGCCCTCAGACTCCCAGCTCCCACGAGAAGATCAGACATGGGTGTGATCGCTATGAGACAGACTAAGAGTAGGAAGTTGCAAAGGTCTGGTGCTGGGCCCCCAGGGATGAAGAGGTGTTTGGATAATGGATGAGGCAGCAACATTCTAGGAGAGTGGCAGAAGGACAGTACAAATGGCTCTGGCTTACTGTTGGTGACGCATATGGAGTTAGGATTTATCATAGGAGTTAATGTTTATTGCACGTCTTCTTTTATTCCTCAGGCCCTGGCGTGGCACAGTGGTATTGTTTAGCATCTAATGATTCAGAAAATTGATGCTATGAATTTAGAAATACTCTCAAGGGAACCTGTTGTTTATTAATCACAATAGCATATGTGTAATGTTTGGTCAATTGGAATAGTATTTATAGGAGCTATTATTCCATCAACATACTGTGGTTGGTGAGTGTAAACATTTGAGGTCTCTTGAGAATTCTTAGGAAGAGTTTTAAAATTTTCAAACCAGAGTTCAATGAAATTGGCAGTCTGTTTTTTTAAAGTTTAACAACAAAAAAGTCCAATCTAGGGCCTATGCAACCTCCAGTGCGATGGTTTCTGTGTTAAAGTATTCGTAGGTTTGGTTACAGAGGACAGGAGTGGCATTTCAGTGAGGATAACAGAAGTCTCTGACAGCCAAGAGGGGCTGGCCTGGAGTCCCCTCCCAGGCCTGTGAATGAATGGCTCCACTGTTCTATGAAGAATGAGAGTAATTGGGTGAGAGAGAAAGAAACTACTGGAGAAGGTAGAGGAAAGTATGGTATATCCATTAGGGCAGGGGTCCCCAGACTTTTTGGCACCGGGGACCAGCGCTTCTATGAAAATCTAATGCCTCATGATCTGAGGTGAAGCTGAGGTGGTGATGCTAGTGTTGGGGAGCGGCTGCAAATAGAGATGAAACTTCACTTGCTCACCTGCAGCTCACCTCTGCTGTGTGGCCTTGATCCTGACAGGCCATGGACTTGTACAGGACCCTTGAATTCGGGCATGAATTGGAGCCTCAGATGTGGGTTGGAATCTCAGCTCTGCTGCTTGTAGGCACTGTCACTTGGCAAATTTTCTCAGCCTCAGTTTCCTCACAAGGGATGATTTTAACTTTTGGTATAATATGGGGCAGTGATGAGGCATGCGTACAAGTTAAGTGCTCAGTAAATAAACCAGTGATACAGAGGAATGTGTGAGACAGAGATGAAAAGGAGGCTCCTGCGGCATTTCGGAAGAAATCTCAAAGAAAAGACTGGCTCTAGCCAGAAAGAGAGCTAGCCTGGGTAAGAAACCAAGCCTGGACTCAGCCTTGAACTTCTGAGTATATATTATCAGTAGTCTGAACCAACAGACATCTCATTACCTTTGGTAAAACACTTGCTGTAACATTCTGAATATCTATGTGCGTGCACAATAGTTGCTTTGAGTAGTGGCCAACTCTGAAATAGCATGACACAATCATCTTGGATGATAAACCAGGGTAGTAGTGAAGCAGAAACATGCATGGCCATCATGATTTATTGGTACTTGGAGTCTCCTCCCCTGGCCAGCTCTGTGTTGTCACACAGAGGAACTGGTATTGTTTGGATTGCTTTCTGCTAAAGGTATTTATCAGCAGGAGGGGGAGAGAAAAGGGAGTTTCAGCCAAAGCAATCTGTCTTTTATTCATTGTCTATGACCATGGAAAGGCACATACTGGGTTTTCTGTTGGGGATGTATAGCAATGCTATCTGTTATTTTAATGTTTCTGAAAAATATAATTTTTGGAAAAAGCAAAATCTGACTCTTAAAATGTTTATTTTGAAGGCTTCTCTGAAATCATTGGCTTTAAATTTAAAGAGGCCACATTCAAATAAATCATTGTCAGGCTCATAGAAAGTGTGTTCATTACGAGCCTTTTGGCCAAGGGAGCTTTTTGACCTCTGGTTGGTGTTAGGCTGTGACAGCGGCCCCTGGCAGGGCTAAGAAGTGAGGATACAGTGTGTTTGCAGCACAAACTTCCTTTTCACAGCAGGCAACAACATTAGGACACTTCAGTGAGGCTCCTCACCAGAGGTGGACAGATGAATTTGCAGGTGTTTGCTAGCTCCATTTCTCCACAGGCTCCAGGGATGAACATGTAAAGCAAATAGCTTGAAAAGAAATTGTGTCCAATTAATGCTGCTGGCACATGTCTGTTTGGAAGCATTACTGGCTCCGGATTCTGGAGCGCACTCTTGTGCTCATGAGCTGACACTAGACGATTCCACAGAGCTTGACGTCCCTTCCCTTGCAGCTTACAGTTACACATTCAGAATCCTCAGGGCCAAGAGACTGCCTAAGGAGGTTTCTTTTCCCCTGAGGCTCTTGGTCCCCAAGCACCTAGGGATGCAACTTCGAGAAGACAGAGGAACTGATACCAAGAATATGGCCAGAAGGTGTCGTTCCTTGTTCTTGCCCCATCCCCTGCACCAATCGCACCCCCAACACACAGCAAAGTAGTCAGAGGCGGGCATGGCGATACAGTTCTTCCTTCAGGAGAGAAAATGTCAATGTATTCGGCACACATAACCCCCACATACTATTAACATTCACCAAGTGTGAATTCAAACAAAAAGTCACCAAAATTAGATGGGGAGGTATCTGAAATGTCACTTAACACATGGCGGGTATGGAGAACTGACAATTTGGCTTCCTGTAGATCTGGGCTATCAAAACGTTCAATTTCTCAAGATGTTCAGGGCTTAATCACCAATTAAAATCAGTAACAATGAATTTGCTCAAGCCCTAGGAAATCTATTTTCCTCTTGAGAATGAGGGGGCCCAAATCCAAGTCTTTTTCATTTGACAGAAATGAGGAATTGATGGCAGTCTTCCTACTCCTAAAAGGAGGTCAGAGCGGGAAAGGCAGCCAAGCTCACTAGAAAGATCTTCTGGCTTTCGTTTCGATTTGCAGCAGCTTGCTTCATAAGCCCAGGACTGAAGGCAAACGAGCTAGTGAGATGGCGGCTGAACTGCGGGGATGAGAGTCGTTGAGCACTGGCCCCTGGAGGGTGGGCGAATGTCAGGTACTGGAGAACACAGCGTTCTCTGTTGCCCTGTTCTCTCTTCCCTTTCAGTTTGGTTTTGATGGGGTTCCCTAAGTTAGGGAGCGTGCGCGCGCGCACACACACGCACACACACACACACACACACACACACACACATCTTTAGTACTCATATCAGTGTATTTAAGATGCTAATAAATCTTCCCTTGAAGAAACCTACTTAAATTTCATTAAGCTAATGCTTTCCAAATTTATTTGGCCTTGAAACTCTTCGTACAAATCTTCCCCCACCCAACATTTTATTATAAGAAAAAATTTAAGTGTAAAACTTGTATGCATTTTACAATGAGAACCCATATAGACACCACCTAGTTTCCACCATTATTTTATTAACCTGCTTTGTCACATATTAATCCATTTATCTATGTTTTTTAGCATCTACCGATCATTCCTATTTTTTGGAATGCATTTCAAAGTGAATCACAGATATCAATTCACTTCTTCCTAAATATTTTGACATTTGTACCATTAACTAAAATTCAAAATTTGTTCAGGGTTTTTTTTTTTTTTTGAGATAAAATATAGAGACAAAGGAATATATAAATCTTAGGTGTATATTTGCTGTTTTGACAAATGCATGTACCTATGTAACTCAAATGCCTATCATGACATAACATTACTGTGTTCCCAGAAGGTTCCTTTATACCCCTTCCCAGTCAATCTGGCCAGCCCATCCCTCTAACGCTCCCAGGGGCAAACAGCTACTGCATCTACCCTTTTTTTCCACTGGTGATTTTTTTTTCCTCACCATGCACTGTGTATGTATTTTTTGTGTCTGGCTTATTTCACTCTAGACAATATTTTTAGGTTCATCGATGTTGTCGTGTGTATTGATAATTCATTCCTTTTTATTAGTGAGTAGTATTTCATCGAATAAATGTAGTACAGTTCACTCATCCACTCGATAGACTGTTTCCAAGTATTGATATTATGAATAAAGCAGCTAAAAACATCCTTGTATATTTTCTCTGTGTATGCGAGCGTGCGTGCGTGCGTGCGTGCGTGTGTGTGTGTGCGTGTTTCACTTCTCATGAGTAAATACCGAGATGTGGGATTGCTGGGTCATAGGGTAGATCTGTTTAATTTTATAAAAAAGTTACCAGACCTGCTTATAGGTAATTTATCTTATTTTTAAAAAGATGAAAGTACCCCCTTCCTCTGGGCAAGGTCGTCTAGAGAGAATACTCAGAACTTCTGCACCTCTGAGGATGGAACAGACACGGAAGGAGCTGGGTCCTCACTGATAGCACCGGACACTGAAGTAACCAGCCCAGGGGCCGCCTTCCTCAGAGCTGTTATGTGAGTCAGTAACATTCCTTATTATTTCAGTCAGGTTTTTTTTTTTGAATTTTCATAAGAGTAGATTTGAGCCAGAGAGCAAGATCTCAGACACTGCCTCAGTTAAAGCCAGATATACTTTAAATTTTTTTTTTACAGAGTAAAAATATTTTTATAAACTTTACTGAAGTATTGCATACATAAGGAAAAGTACACAGATTAATTTTCACAAGCTGAATATATCTAAGTAACTGGTTTCTAGATTAAGAAACAGCATTACCAGTATCAGGGTGGCCTGGAGGAAAGAAGGCAATATATTACACATTATCGAAATTAAAAGTTAGAAGTGAAAAATAAAATTTGAGGTTCAGTCAAGTTCACTGGTTAATTTCACCAAAAATTTAAGGGGGAAATTATACTAATGCTCTACAAAGATGAAACTAGACTTCCGCACTAGAAATCCCTCGCGCTTCCTCAAGTTTCTCTCCCTTGGTTTCTCTGTCTTCCCCAAACCTCCTTTTGCAGCCAATCCATTGACACAGGTTTTTCTTTCATATTCTCTCTCCAAATTCTTTTCAATTTACACACTTCATTCAGCAAGGCAAAAGCCTTGTCAATTAGTTAAAATGGTAATTATTGAATGTTCCTGAAGTCGTCCTGAGTTCAGAATGAGAATAGCTGGGAAGGAGGCACAGCTATAATAAAGTAACCCACAAAAGTGCTATGGTCCCATTGAATGGATTGAAACACTAGCAGTAATAAAATATGTTAGTTACTTACCAGTCAAGTGACTTTGTACATGTGGCTACTTGAGCCTCAGATGTTATTTTATTTGTGGAATGGATAGAACAATAATAGCTACTTCATGGGGCTGTTTTGAGGTTGGCTGTAAAGGGCTTACATGTATTAAAAGGGGTGGTGGTAGCAAGAGTCATGTTCTAGGGTTCATGGGATAACTTATTTCTTGTTTCTACCCTAAGCAGGAAGGGATTCTTCCCACCAAACACTGTCAACTGAAGATCACTGGTGTCACAGGAGCCACGTGCAGACTCAGGTGGGGTCACTTACTGGAGTTTGGCAGTGGAGCTGCCTGCAAAACCTTTAGCTATCAGAAGACAGGGTAAGGCAGCAACTGGCCTTGTGCGAGCTTATGAAAGAAGCATATTCTTTCTGGAAATCAACCGGATTATAAGTGTTCCAATTAGAGTAGCCTTTGAGCAGTTGTGTGTGAACATGGAATGAGAGTAATTTACTAATGCTTGTTTTGGCCTTTGGTATAGGGCACACCACCCTGAGCGGATCTCATGTGGGGAAAAAAATGTGGTAGGGGATCACATAAGACAATTAGCCCACTGCAAATGAATGAGAATTTGGGTTAATCAGTACTGATTGATGGCTAAGGCTTCTCTTCTCAGAGACTCACCTTTAAAGATTCTTAGATTTGGATATTAAATTGTATACCAGTATTGCCCAAAGTTCATCCATTAGTGTATAGCTGACATGATTTTTCTCCATAACTATTTATCACTTTACTATTGTTTAATTAGGATTTTCTTCTAATAAAGTCCTTAAAAATTGGTTCAGCCTCATTCTATAATCTATATTTTTAATTCACATCAAAATAAATAATTATCAAAAGAAAAAGTGATCACTCTGTACTACCTAAAAAGCTCTCTCCCTTTGGGATGTATTTTTGTCTACTATTGTCATCGCAGGTAGTAGATCACTTCCAACCAATTTCAAGAATTCATTCTCATAAGATCTTAGCTAAAGAATCCCTCCAGAATTGCTTTGCAGAGGCACCCAAAGTTTGATTCTCTTTAACCAAACCTGCTTCTCACACTCCTCCCTACTTCAGCCAAAGTCAACTCCACCATTCCAGTTCTTCAGTCTACAACGCTTTGGAATATTCTTGACTCTTATCTCTCTCTCATCCTTCTAATCCAACAAGGAATTTCGTTGACTGTGCCTTCAAAACACATTCATATTAGACCACTTCACATTATCTCCACTTCTAGCCTTCTAGTCTTACCTTCTTGCTTGGATATTGCAAAATGCTCCAAATTAGTCTTGTTGCTTTGAAGATTGCCTCTATGCTGTGTGTGGCACTGAATCTAAGTGATAAATAGTATAGAGTAAATTTTCTAAAGAACAGATCATACCACTGCTTCACTCAAAAATCCTAATGACTTTCCATCTCATTCGGAGTGAAATCTAAAGTCCTTGCTTGATCTGTAAGGCCTTCCTGACCACCATCTCGTGACATCCACTACACACATCTTGACCTCATTTCCAACTGTTCTTCTCTTGTTCTCTCTGCTTAGGTCACCCTGGGCATCTTTTCTTCCTTCAACCTACCAAACACATTCTTGTCTGGGGACCTTGATGTTTACTACTCCTTTTCCCAGAATGCTCTTTCCCAGGCATAAGCATTACTTCTACTTTCTTCCCACTTCCTTCAGGTGTCTGTTGAGATAATCACACTCTCAGAGAGGATCTCTTTGATTATACTGTATGAAACAATTTTCTTTTGTCCTTGTTTTGCTTTTTCTTCTTTTTAGCATTTACAGCCAAATAAATTATTTTATTTTTTGTCTTCTTCCATTTAGAATGGAAACATTATGAAAAGAAGGACTTTGCTTTATTCACCACTCTATCATCAGGGCCTAAAAGAGTGCCTGGCAAAGAGTAGGTACTTAATAAGTACATGAATAAATGGATTGGATAAATACTACCTTACCATTACAGACCAGATTCTGGTGCCCAAAAAGGGCAAAACCAGGTAAGGAAGTACCACTCCCCCAGCCCTCACTCCACCTTACAGTTATAGATATGTCCTATGTTACACGAGTTGCATTCTTATCAATCAACAAATGTACTCATATAAAGTGCTACAAAGCAATATAGTAAGATAAAAAGAGTTTAAAGTACAGGTAGATTGGGATGGCTTTATATTTTTAAAAGAAATTTAATTCAAGACCAGAATTATAAAGAATCAGACAACTCAAGGATGTAAGTGGGTAGAATGATTAGAAAAAGCTTGAAAAATATGGACCCTGACTTGGGCCCTGAAGGAGGGTGTTCCAGTTATGTCTGCTGTGTAATAAACAACCCCAAACACAGTGGCCTAAAATTACAACCATTTTTTTATGGTTGATGGTTTTGTGGGTAAGGAGCCTGGGCAGAGCTTGGTTGGGTGATACTCCTGTTCCATGTGGCATTGATGGGCCTCATTCCATGGTATTCAGCTGGCAGATGGATGGGTTTGGAGTCTAAGACTGATTCACTGCATATCGGGTGCTTTTGTAGGGATGACTGGAAGGAGGAGTTCAGTTGGAACTGTAACCAAAGCACCTACGCATGGTCTCCCCAGCTTGGTGGCCTCAGGATTTTCAGACTTCTTACATGCTGACTCAGGGTTTTGCTAAAAACAAGGCAACAGGCCCAAAATGGAGTCACTTATGCTAAGCCCCATGTCACCAAATCAAGGCTTAAGTATGGTTTCAACAATCCCAGAAGTGGAATCTTAGTCAGGAATTGCCTACTCAGCACCGGTATACTCTTGCCATTCCCTCTAAGAAAGATTTTTGCGATAATCAACCTGCTTTTTTTTTTTTTTTTTTTTGCCTGGTATAACTTCCTTGTTCCTGTTCCCTTTCTCCTATAAGTCTTTTATTTTAAGTTCTCAGAGCTCCTTTCTATCTGCTAAAGTGGATGCTATCCAATTCGTGAATCGTCAAATAATGCCAATAAGATCTTTAAAATGTCATCGGTTCGATTTTGTTTTTTAACAGTTCCAAGATCCAGTACTCCAGGAAACATGGAAGTGAAATATGGAAGCTGCATGGCCTTTTGTGACCCAGCCTCAGAAGTCACATAATGTCGCTTGCACAGTCTCAATTGTCAGATACTAGCAATTGCAAAGCCTGCCCAGATTCTAGATGACATAGATCCCCACTTTGCCATGGATGGAGTGTCAAAGAATTTGCAGTCATGTTTTCATACTGCCTCAGTGAGGTTTGATTCAGTTAAGAGGGGAGTATTTGGGAAAGTATTCTGGGTAAGGGTAAAAGTTTGAGCAGGAGTGGGGAAAGGCAGGTATAATTAGGAACCATAAAGAGACCCAGAGTGGGAATCTAACCAGGTGAAAAGTCAAGGACAGAAATAAAGGAAAAGGTTTGGGCTGGCGTGAGTTTGACTGCCTGGTTAAGAAGTCTCGTCTTTGTTCTGCAGACAATTATTGGTCTTTAAACTGTTTTGCTTACATATTCCTAAAAGAATTCTGGAAAACACATTTTAATGTTGGCATCCAATATTTCCCCCATAATTTACAAGTAATTGCAGAGGTCAGCAGATCTCTCTATGTTGTCATTGAGGCTGATGGAGGCTTTTCACTGTGTTCTTTCTGTAACCTACACAGGTCATTGTCGGTATCTCCCTCCCCATTTGTTCTGAAGCCTGGAGGATCACACACACAGATGGTTTTGTAGACCTAGAATGAACTGGTGCATATCACTTCTGCTCACTTTCCACTGGCCAGACCTCCCTTACACAGCTACTCTTGACTGCAAGGGAGGAGAGGAAGAAGAGAACAACACAAATTTTGTGGAAAAATTAGCAGTCCTTGCTACAGAACATATCAAAGCATTTGGCACATGTGCTGACATGCAACAAGCATTCACATAGTAGCTGCTGCTCTTGTTACGATATCTCCATTCTAGTTATTACACATTCAGTCTGCAGGCTTGTTCCATGCACAGAAAGATTTGCATTCCCTTTGGGAAGCTTGCAGGTGCCCAAGATATGTGCACTTAAGGCAAAGGAGGCCCCAGAGCCTTGGAGCCCAATTAGTAGCTAATAAACCTCAGCTAGCAACTCTGCAGCTCCAATCAGTGGGAAGAAGGAACCTGTGTGGTAACCCCCCAATCCCAGTTTCTCACACAGTTGCGTGTGTATATCCTGCCTACCTGTCACAATGCATTTCCCACCAAACACTTACAACACCTCTTTACGCCTTACACCTAACTTCGATTTCTCTGTTAATCCCAGAGTGAATTCTGTTATGGCCTGAAAAAACCAGGGACTTGCCCTAGGGTGAGGGGCAAGTTTTTGCCCCTACAGCTGCTAAATTGTAAGTGACCAACCAGTAACCGAAAAAGCAGCACTGTTTTTTTGAGGAATTTTAGGCTTCTGTGCCTCCTGCTTGTGATGTGGGTGGAACGACATGAACTTCAAAGACCTGATCAACATTAAAAGCCTTTGTTTCCTTTCCCTGCCTGCAATACCTGCTAATCTGGGCCCCAAAGGATTAGAAGTATGAACATTTCCTTTAGGGAGCGTAGTAATCATATGATTTGTTTTAATACTATGATATTGTTTAATCCTACAATACTGCAGTAAATTGATGTTTGATTTTGCCTGGAAAGGACACCAGGGAAAATGTAAGCACTGTCTTATTTGCTTCCCCAAACTGCCAAGGTGACCAAGGTGTGATCAATTTTCTCTATTGAGTTACAGCCTTTCTAGAAAATTGGGGGCATCTGCTCTCTCAGACTTAAGTAATTCATCCAAAATGGTCCTCACTTACATCTCCAGGGTGATTTGCCCTGCAAAGTCCTCTCTCAGTGGTGTGTAGTTGCTATGGTGGAGAAAGAATTTAAGATTTTCCAAATCCAATAGTAGAAGGTCAGTGTGAGAAAACGAATGACTCCTTCCAGGCTGTGTACATGCAGGGTGCAAAATGGTGAACTCCAGGTGTGACCTTGCAAGGATGGTGCAGGGGATCGCCCATAGGCGGGCTCAGCTGGGGTGTATCCTGCCGTGTGAATGAGTCAGCACGCAATTAGTTAAGTTGGTGAGCCTTTGGCTTCCTTGGTTAGAGCATTCAGCTTCCACGAGTTAACCTGCATCACGGCTGGCTCCGAAGAGCAAGGGACGAGGATACAAAAGCGCTGGGAACTCTGGCTTGCAGGAGGAATGACATGCGATTTTAAACAAGCAGCTGCTGCAGCAGGTTTGGGTACGTAGCTTTGCTTTGATTGATAGTGTTTTGTTTTCTCTGGCGAGAACAAAGCAATGGTTGTTCATGTTTGCAAACAAAATGCCTTGGACATTGAGAAGAAACAGATGTTTATTAGCCTGCTGTTTATTATGAAAATAAGTAATAGGGGTGGAGGGGATTGGAGAAGCAGATTTCTTCATACTCACTTATGTTTCCAATTGCAATGGTAAATTTTCTTTAATTCTATTTAAATTCCAGTGCTATGCAGTCAGGTCATTTGAATGTCATGGTTACAGTGGAATTCAAAGGTATCTCTTGGCTGTTCTCTCTGTAAATCTTTATAACTACATTCAGAGACACAGATTTGGTTTGCAGAGTTATTTGCTGAATTAGTGAAGTCAAGTGGCAGAAATCCATTTTCATACCCCATTTTGGAAAGCAAAATTCATCTTCTTAAGCTTAAAGTGCAAACTTTTCCAAATTTACCATATGCCTGAGTGAAAGCAGTAACATCTTGAATATGGTCTTTTTCTTTTCGTGCAACTTGATGGCTTTAGTTTTAGGTGTATGCAGCATGACTTGAAATAACCTTTAGAATCCCAGTTCTTTTATCGTCCACTTGACTGGGTCACAGATTCTGGCCAAGTCACCTTTCCAAGGATATCGGTACTTAAGTAAAGTTAGTCTGGATCTCATCACATCTCCATTCTGGCACTGCAGTGTCATCCACCAACTAACTGACACTGATGACTTTTTTTCCAGTTAGCACCTCCTGCAGATTTAAAATATGGGATGCTACTTGTCAGACTTAGATCCTATTTAGAAAGGTAATGCTTCCCAGCACACTGATCATAACTGGGTCTTAAACTGTCTTGGAATCATTTAGAATATATCCTTCCCAGTGCCGATAGCTCCTCTTATACTTGCCTGAATTTCTAACCCATGGGAGACTCCTTTTGGTAAATAAGCTTCTCTTTGAAAAATGCACACACTACCTTAAAACATGGGCAGACTATCAGTCGTTAATACCTTCATAATATTAATACCTTCACATTTAATACCTCTTTAAAAATCACTCTCCCTGAAGTAATGGAGTTTTCCTAGGATGAACAAATGTGGTGAGAATTAGGAATTTGGAGCCTGGGCTCAGAAGGCAGAGGGTTGGCGAGAAAAAGAAACCTGAATAAATGCTGCAGTAGTGGTCAGGAGGACTTCTGAGAAGGGAGCCGCGGGCATGTGAGTGCAGGATCTAGATGGTGGTGTACACGGTGGTGCAAGCGAAGGTGCCTGAGTACTTCCAGGGGCACATGGACATAGTTAGCATCTACGGGAATTCATTTCCAGATCCTCAACTTAAACTTGAACTGCTTTCCAACTTTTTTTTTTTTTTTTTTTTTTTTGCATGAGAACTCATCTGAGTTCTGCTTCAGAAAAGAAAGGCAAACTTCTTACTCAACTGGATTCTCACTATCGGTATACATCTGACCATGGCCCCAAAGTGCATAGAAATCTCCTGGGCAGCATACTCAGGGATGATTTCAGAATACATCATTCCAGAGGGAGAGCCCAGAAAGAACAAAGCAAACAGAAATGGACCACATCTCATTTCACATACATTTCAAACTCTTGCCAAAGACTCTGTCTTATCTCTCAATCTTAGAACTACAATTGGGTTAGAAGGTTATCATGAGGACAGGGTGTTACATAAATATATTTATTGGAAATAAAAATGAAGTCAGATATATTCTAACAGTAGTTTTGTTTTGGCTGCCTGACTTGATGGTGAATTTGGTTTGGCTAATTAGGGATATCTGTGGATATTTTCTATAAATTGAATATGTCGATTCTGCTGCTCAAGATTTTGGCCAAAACATATTTAAAATATGTGTACAACACACAAAAATTAGATTGGACAACTTTTTCAAATTTTCAAACATATTAAAGCTTTAGATGTCATCTTTAAGAATATACAAGGGGTTTCATGAGCAAAACTTGTGAAGGCCACTGGTATGTGTTATCCGTGAGGTGAGATGAGCCTGTCTGACAGCAAGTGCTTTTGCCCTCAGACTGCGCCAGGGTCCACTCCTCATCTTGTGCCTGCTGCCTTCTTCTTTTCCCCACAATTTCAGGGTCCTGTAGTTTCCATTGTTCAGCCCCCAACAACACTTCCTCTGTGAACCAGCTGCTTAGTAGTTGTCTAGAGATCTGAAGGTAGGATGTGCAATGGCAGAGCAAAGTTTTCATAAGACAAGGGTTGAAGAAGAGGAGGGTTTATTCACTCATCAGGCATTTTTTTCTACACTATTTGTTGCTTTATTCATTCAACAAATGCTTAAGCATCCTCCTCCTCTTGTGCTAGGCAACATTGTTAAGAAATTGTCTTGGCCTCTGTGTGTGGACACAGTCTGGTGGGGGAGGAAGGCATTGATATTGGTGATAACAATCCAATGTGATCAGTGCTGTGATCAGGCAGAAACTGGGTCCTGAGCAAGTGCCCAGCGGGATGCAATTGATGCAGTAATCAAAGGGTCATAAAGGGCAGAGAAGAGGTAGATTTTGAGCTGAAATGCTAAAGACTGAGTAAGAGGACCTGAGAGGAAAGGAGGGAAGGGGTGTGTTAGGTAGAGGAAAAACTTGGGTGAAGGCCTAGAATGGAAAGGAACATGTCTGGCTGGAGAACAATCACTAGGGGAGAGGATTGGGAGGTGCGATGGGAAGGCAGAGTGGGCCTCAAAGGACCACATATACATGCTCTCCAGAGACTTTGGAAAAGGAGGAGAGCAGGTTGTCATTTTTGTCCTGCTGGGACTCACCTTTTGTCCTCTGTGTAGGCCCAGCTCTCTCTGATCCTAGCAAGGCCATTGTTTCTCTGAAATGTGGTCTTTGTTCTCCTTAGATTTTTTATGCAAGTCCTGCCCTGGTGGGGACAAGCTGGGGAGGGGCTCCCTGGGGGATCCATTCCCTGGCAGTTGAGGGACAAAGGTCACCGCCTCCTTTCCTCTGCATCAGGCATTTTTGATCACCTATCATGTGTCAAAGTGATGTGATTGCTGCAGTTGGAATCAGAGAATTTGAATTCAAGTCCTATGTCTGCAACTCATTAGCTCTTTGAACTTCCTTGAGCCTCAGTTGCTTCATTTGTAAAATTGGGATCCTGTGTGCAAATCTCTGGGATGGTGCTGGTGTTACAAAGAGAAATAGGATGTAACTCAACCACCAAACTGACTAGTGGAGAGACACACACTCATTATATAGTAAGTACCAGAATAGAAG
This sequence comes from Eonycteris spelaea, assembly GCA_003508835.1. Lineage (NCBI taxonomy): Eukaryota > Metazoa > Chordata > Mammalia > Chiroptera > Pteropodidae > Eonycteris > Eonycteris spelaea. The sequence continues at coordinate 1,808,505 of PUFA01000162.1, forward strand.
AGGGTATAAAGTTTAAGAGGAAGAAATGGGTTAAGCCATTAACTCTTGGGGATTGCTATTCTGATAATTAACATCTTTTTAGCGCTCTGCAATTTACACAGCAATATCACATACTTCCTCTCTGCATTGCCTCCACAATCCTGTGAAATTATTCTTGGTAGGAGGACAGGTATGTCCTCATTCCAATCGCCTGTGCCAAAGGGAACAGTGAAACAGTTGTGCTGTGATGTGATACCTGGAAACCTTGCTTCGTTGGTTAAAGCAGAGATGCCAGGAGCTGGCTCTGAATGTTCTTCCAAATGGGCACCGTTCCAAAGCCTTTATCTAATGAGACCTTTGCCAGTCTCTTCATTTTCCCCTCAGAGAAGGAATGCTTGCTTCTTGGCTAAGATACAAGATCAAGTCAACAGTAGGTAAGAAAAAATGGAGAAAATATCAAATCTCTAGTGCACATATACTTTTGAGAGGGGGGAAAGCAACCAAACTAATCGGGACCATCTCTCAGGGCACGCACCAGAAGTGCTCCTAGCATCAGGATGGAAGAGGACCCTTGAAAAAATGGTCATAGAAACTTTGAGATGGCCAATTACCCATCCCCAGGATCCAGGATCTAAAAGAAGAGGACAAGAACACTCCTATAACACTGGATTTGAATGCAGAGGTCACCCTAAAGAGATGGAATTCTGACAGCCAACCTCCCTGCAGTAAGGCACCCTTTGGCGGTGACTAAGTTGTACTACTGAACTACCTTCCCATTCAGCATGAGGGAATGAATATATCCCACAGTTTTTCAAAGAGATGAGATCCAATAACATCTGTACCCAAGGTTCATGAGACTTTTCCTCATACCTTACTGAGAACAGCTTCAGTGACAATCAGACACTTGAAGAGAAGGAGAGAAGGTAGTCAGGGGTTAGTCACTCCCAGATAATGGCAGCCCCTGAAGCCACAAGAGGGCAGTGCAGAAAATGGCATTGGTGACTGTGAAGCATTTAAATGTCTGCTCAGGCAGGTAACATGAGCTGCTTGGGATTCTGCCAAAAAAAACGAGGTCCTCAGAGAACCTCCTGGAACTTTTTTCAATATTATTTTGATTGTTATCCATATTTCCTTATAGTTCTTCTAGGCTAGCCTGGTCTGGAAAGAGTAGCTAACATAAACAAACAAACGAATGAATGAATGAATAAATAAATAAATAAATAAATAACCCTCAAAACGTATTTATGATATAAAACAAAGTAGTGTGTACCTTATGGATGGGGTTTCAGCAGTTCCCCGGAGGATCCAGTCTCATTTCCTTCCATGTTGTTTCCCTAGCTCCAGGGACAGCATTGCCATCTGAGATTCTACTTGAGACTCTATTTGATGCTTAAGAGGTGGTTTGTGCCGTGACAATGGGTGTTGAAGAACATTCATATTGGCTCATTGGAAGCAGTGCACAGGTCTTCCCAACCTCACGTTCAGTGACTTCCTTTGGTAGCTTGAAATCAACCATGGTAGGAGTATTTACACCACGGAAATTGGTGAAAGTTACACTCCTGGGCTTTTTACTCCCGGAGATCCAGTCGTTAAGCATTTAGCAGCACACTGCTGCCAATAGTTGCAGAAAATTCTTTGGTGAAGAAATGATGTTCTGGTTTAAAACACTAGGAGAAAAAGTAGCTTTAGGAAGAAATTGTTTTTGTATTGTTAATAATAGAACATTATGATAGACCTAGGATCAGGTGTGCTTAGCAGAACAATACTATGAGTTTACAAATGGGAAGGCCTCTGGCCAGTCACCTTTCCAAGTCTGCCTACTACTTTCCTAAGTGCTCAGAACCCTGAACTATGCTAATTTAATCACATAACCCCATCTTTATGTTCCTACATTAATAAGAGGAAGAATTTATAAATAAATCTTTGGAACTGAAGTGAAAGAAAATTCTAATCATTTTCTGATTTATTTAACTTTTCAGTTAATAGAAGTAGAAAAAAAGAAATTTGCCATGCCCAAATGTGGAAGGTCACTTGTTGAAGTCCATCTCTCTACCTTCATACACGTAGAGACTGGGTAAGGCTGGCACCTCACAGCAGATTTAACTCTATGGCTAGCATTACCTCATGTCTTCTCAGAGTGAGGGGAAGCCTCTGAGAATTCCCTTTATGGAGGCATCTATTCATCTACTCGTGCCAAACCAAAGGAAATTTTCCTTTTAGAAAATGTGAAAACTCCCCATGGAGCATGTTAATGTACAAGAGGAATTATCCATAGAATTTGAAAAAATATCTACACAAAATATATAAGGGTAATTGTGAAGCAATCATATTTAATAATTGAGTGTACTTAACATGTATTTCTCAATCCTCATAACAATTTTAAGAAGTGAATATTATTATTATCCCCATTTTACAAATGAGGAAATAGATGCCTAGAGAAATTAAGTGGCTTCAGATTAGGGCAGTGCTGGGATTTGAACTCAAGAATATCTTAATCCAAGTCCCATACTTTAAACCATAATTCTTTATCATCTTCCATGCAAAGGAAACAACTAAAATCTAGCTCGTCTTCTCTGAGCATGTGCTCGCACTTTTGTTACATGAGCAAATTATCTCTAATTGAGGAAACAATACATGGATTTCATAATTTGATCCAGCCTTTCACACATTTCATTAAGTGCAAACTTCAGAAACAGGGCAAAGGTGGAGCAGGAAATTTCAAGTCTCAACTTATGCGGTCAGGGCCCAGTATACAGGGCAGGAGTCATTTCTCCCAATTGCTTCGTAAGCAAAAACAAAACAAAACTCTTTGGCAACCACTTTTTCACCTTTCTTCCTCTTCTGGGTTTTGTCAAGAATCTTGAACGATATTGTAATATATTTAGGGAAACTAAGAAGTCTGCTTCTCTCCCATATGGATTCTTTCAGTGTTGCTAGAAAATGCTATATTCATGAGATTTTTGTTTTGTGTTGTAGTTACAAACCTTAGCCTCAGCTCTCACTTAATGCTTTTAGGCCTGGTGTTTATACCCAGCACTTAAACTGAATTCATTGTCTTCTAACTTTCACAATCAGTTTGCTTTCCCAACTTTTCTTTTTTTGCTTAGTGTCATCACAGTTCTCTCCCAATCTTAAAAAACTGGATGGCATTTAGTCTTCTGCTCTCTTTCACCTCCCAGTTGAGCAAGTGTCAAATCCTAGTGACATACTTCACACCCGGGTCTCGAACGTATTCTTTCTTTCCATTTCCACTGCCACCTCCACATACCACCTTCCCCTGCTTCCCTCCCAAACAGGCTCTCAACATTTAAGTGGTTGCCTGTCTCGGTTCCAATATGTTTTTCAGCCTCACGTCCTTCTACGCTAGAAGAATATTAAGTTGGGAAGAATTTGGAGGATGTATCTGGGCTTCTCTAGAAAAAGTCCCCTGATGAGTGATGCCTGCCATGACAACAGCATAGGAGAAAAACATCCTCTTTCAGCCTCTCCCTGCTCCTGTTACTCACTTTCGTCTGATAAGTGTTTGCAAAATGCCGCTTACTTTATGTTTTTATCTTACTCGAAAACATTCAGGGACTTTATACTGCCTTTACGAAGTTAAAATTCCTCAGCCTGGCATGTGAGAACCTCCAGGGTCTGCCTGTAACTTATCTTCTAAACTGCATCTTTTTTTTTTTTTTAACTTAAAAAAATTTTTCCAACTGCACTTGACATTCAGTATTATTTTATACTAGTTTCAGGTATATAGCACAGTGGTTAGACATTATATAATTTATGAAGCATCCCCCAAATTAGTCTAGTACCCACATGGCACCATACATAGTTTTTACAATATTATTGACTATATTCCCAATGCTGTACTTCGCATCTCCGTGACTATTTAGGAACTATTAATTTGTACTTATTATCCCTTCACCTTTTTTACCCAGCCCCTGAACCCCCTTCCATCTGGCAACCATCAGTTTGTTCTCTGCATCTAATGAGTCTGTTTCTGTTTTGTCCATTCATTAATTTTGTTTTTTAGATTCCACATATACATAATATCATGTAGTATTTGTCTTTCTATGTCTGACTTATTTCACTTAGTATAATACCCTCTAAGTCCATTCATGTTGTCACAAGTAATAAGGTTTCTTTCTTTTTTTTTTTTTGTGGCTGAGTAATATTCCATCGTATGTATGTACCACATCTTCTTAACCCAGTCATCTATCAATGGATGCTTAGGTTGCTTCCATATCTTGGCTATTGTAAATAGTGCTGCAGTAAACATAGGGGTGCATATATCTTTTCAAATTCATGTTTGGATTTCTTTTGATAACTATCCAGAAGTAGAATTGATGAGTCATGAGGTAGTTCTATTTTTAATTTTTTGAGGAATCTCCAAACTATTTTCCATAGTGGTTGTACCAGTTTGCAATCCCCCAATAGTGGATTTCTTTACATCCTTGCCGACCCTTGTGAGGTGATATTTTGTTGTGATTTTAATTTGCATTTCTCTGATGATTAGTGGTGTTGAACATCTTTTCATATGTCTATTGGCCATCAAACGTCCTTTTTAGAAAAATGTCTGTTCAAGTCCTCTGTCCATTTTTTCATTGGATTGTTTTTTAGGTGTCGAGTTGTATGAGTTCTTTGTGAATTTTCGTCATTGATCTCTTATCAGACGTATCATTGGCAAGTACCTTCTCCCACTTAGTAGGTGTCTTTTCATTTTGTTGATGGTTTCATTTGCTGTGTAAAACTTTTTAGTTTGATATAGTCCCATTTGTTTATTTTTTTCTGTTGTTTCCTTTGTCTGAGAAGATATACCAGAAAAAAAAAATAGTAAGAGCAATGTCAGAGTTTACTGCCTACGTTTTCTCCTAGGAGTTTTATGGTTTCAGGTCTTACATTTAAATATTTAAACCATTTTGAGTTTATTCTTGTATATGGTGTACGAAGATGGTTCATTTTATTTTATTTTATTTTGCACGTGTCCAGTTTTCTCAAACCATTTATTGAAGAGAGTATCTTTTCCCATTGTACATTCATGCCTCCTTTGTCATATATTAAATGACTGTGCAGGTGTGGGTTTACTTCCGGGTTCTCTACTCTGTTCCAATGATCTATGTGTCTGTTTTTATGCCATACCATGCTGTTTTGATTATTATAGCCTTGTAGTATAATTTGATACCAGGTAGTGTGATACCTCAAATTATCAGAAAGAGAAATGAAGAATGCAAGTCCATTTACAATTGTATCAAAATAAAATATCTGGGAATAAATTTTACCAAGGAGGTAGAAGACCTGTGCTCAGAAAACTATAAGCCACTGAAGAAAGAAATTGAAGAAGATACAAATAAATGGAGGCATATACCATGCTCATGGATAGGAAGAATTAACATTGTTAAAATGTCCATACTACCCAAAGCACTCTATAGGTTCAATGCAATCCCTATCAAAATACCAGTGGCATTTTTCACAGAATTAGAAGAAATCATGCTAAAATTTATATGGAATGATAAAAGACCCCAAATCAATCTTTAGCTGCACCTTTCATTGCTCTCCTACCAAAGCTTATATTAGTGAATCTCAGACTCAGTGTCACAATGGACAGGGGCCAAGAAAGGATGAAGTAGAAACCAGGGAACAGACAACCTTATGTAACACATATCCCGTCTTAAGTCTGGCATAATTGGGTTACGAGTGTGAGAGTGTCACATATGAAGATTAAGATAAAAAAAGATTAAGAACTGTCTATGGCCATACCACCCTGAACAAGCTAGATCCTGTCTGATCTTGGAAGCTAAGCAGGATTGGGCCTGGTTAGTACTTGGATGAGAGACCACCTAGGAAGACCAGGTGCTGGGTTGTAAGTTGATAAGGTCCTTGTAGTCTGCAAGGTCAACCATGGGTTGCCTTGCCTAAAAACAAACAAACCAACAAATAAAAAAACCCCAAAACAAACAAACAAAAAAGCATTGAGAACTGTTGCCCTCAGCTTAGCCAAATCACACTGCTTGCTATTATATATATATATCTTATATATATTTTGGGCTTTCCTTCCCTCGTACTTTACCTAATACTATTTATTACATGTTCACCTCTATATCTCTACCTGTAAAGTACTTTTGTTTTGTTCTTCAAAAGTTCAGCTTGAATTCTACCTTCTTCATGAAGTCTTCCTTAATTTTTCATACTACATATATCTCCTTTTAATAAGCCCCCAGAACATTTTATTTAGGATGTGTATGTTCAACCTTACATTATATTTTACATTTATTTTTCGCCTGTCTTATAGTTCCCATATAGATAATCAACAGAGAAAAACCTTTTTTAAAATCTCTCTACTTAACTGGACTACATATGTGGTTGGCCCTTCTTTATCCAACTTCTTCTGACCACACTTGTCATATCTTTTCTCAGTACCCCCTTTGCCTTCTTCGCCCTTATCGTACCAAACAACTTGAAGCTTCCCAAACTCCATTTGCTCTCTCTTATCTTCAGGCCTTTGCACATGCCATGTCTTCTTATCAGGGGAAGTCGATTGTTAAAATGGCCACAGTCCTCCACCACTCTGTGAACCCCCATTTTCTGCAATGTGACTTCCTATCAAGAGGTGAAGACCATTTCCCCTCCCTTTGCATCTGGGCTGGCCCTGGGACTTGATTTGATTAATACAGTGCAGCCGAAGTTACCATGCGCCAGTTCTGAGTTTAGGCCTCAAAAAGGCTTGTATGTTTCTACTCGTTCTGTTGGAAACTTGCCCGTCCACCATGTAAGCAACCCTATGATACCCTGATGAAGAATGAGAGACCATGAGGAAAGGGAATGAGCTGTCCCAGCAGACGCCATCCTAAGCCAGCAGCTCTCAGCCAACCCCCAACCCACCCAGTGGCTCTCTGTTGATGTATTAACAAGTCCTAGATCAGCAGAACTGCCCAGCTGGGCCCAGCCAAATTGCTAGCCCGCAGAATCATGAGCGAAACAAGTTGTTATTTTAAGTTATTAAGTTTTGGAGTGGTTTGTTATGTAGCCAAAGCTTGTTTAAGAGCTACCTTTCTAGTCTCAACTTAGATATTACTTCTTTGGCAAAGCCATTTCTGACCTTCAATTTGGATTAATGTTCTCTTTTATGTACTCCAGAGGCATGAATAGTACAGTGTTATAATTACTTGGGAATCATCTCTATCTTGTGTTATGAATGGTATCCTTTATGTCTAGCACAGTAACTGGTACACTGTAGATGTTCAGAAAATATTTCCAAATGAAGGAAGCGATGGATTAAAGCAGAGGTTGCAACTTGTGGCCTGCGTATGTTCAGTTTTTCCCATGTAGCATTGACCTAAAGGAAGATAAAAGAGTATTTTTTTCAAAATTGTTTGTCTATGTTTGAAAATCAAGAAATTTAGGATAAACACCTATATTACTGTCTTCTTATTAAAAAATAGTAAGACGGAGGGGAGGGTTGGAGAATGGGGTGAAGGGTTAAAGAAGTACGAATTAGTGACTGATAGATGGTCATGGGGATGGGGAGCATGGTATAGGAATGCAGTTAGCATTAATATATTGGCTAGGTGGAAAACCAAAGGGGAGAAGGAACAATTAGGGGGATTGTTTTGTAAACTATATAACTGTCTAACCAATATACTGTATACTTAAAACTGATTAAAATAAATAAATTAATTAAAAAATAGTAAGATCTATCAACATTGAGCTTTCATCTCCTTATGGCACCAGTGAATGGTGGCTGTCTCCTTTAGATGGGCACATACTTTTTAGCTGTGACAGTCCTCACCGGCTGTAAAGCACTCAACATTTAGGAGAGCTGCTGATAAATGTGTCCACTTATTTATCTGCCTTCAATGTGAGTGTGATGTAGGCAGCCTCTCTCTTCCTGGGTAAGATTTTAAGCATTGCTTATGGTCTCATTTTTCTCCTTTATAAATTGAATTTGTTTTTATTCCCTCCAAAGGGTTTTCAAGTATAATTTGGCTTATAACCTACCTAAACTAGAGTAAGATGTTTTCTTTCATCTCATAATTCAGTTTTATTATGGCAGAAATTGTGGTTTGGCTGGAGGTATCCTCACCCAGCAATGCTGGCAGGCTTGTAGGAACATCATGCCAGTTTTCTGATGATGTTTTATTTTTTTCCCTCTTTTAATGGTGCTCTTAAGGGTCTACATAAAATCTATTAGTAGCCTATCTCTTTCATGATGGATTGGGGTAATTTTTCAGTAGTGTGAGGAAGGTTAGAGGGCTTTTTTTTTTTTTTTTTTTTGGATGACTCCTCATTCTATTTATAAGGCTTATAACACAAACATTGGGTCTTTGAAAGAAGAAATTCCCCAGCCAATTCATAATTCCCAGTTCTAAGAAGAAACTCACTGAGGCTAGGAATGAACTGGTATAGGTATATCAGTTGTTTACTCTGGAGTCAGTTCTAATTGATTGGTACCCGGCTGAATACCTTCCTGGAACTGATACATTGGAATGGAAAAAATGCTAATCTTCAATCCTGTCTTTACCTTTGGATTCATTTGTGAGGCAATAGGCATAACAACTTGGTCACAGTTCTGTGCCACCTGGTGGTATCAATTCTCTTCTGTAAACACCAATACAATGATCTAATTCAGAAGAACCCTTTCTCTTGTAGTGTATCCAAGGTTCTGCTCCTCTGGACATGGAAAGGCAGCTCAGCCTGTTTTCTCATTAGTGAAATGAATAAGTAGGTAGAACTTGGCTCTGTTCTATTAGTCCTGACTAAATTAGTTGATGCCTCAATTTTTCTAAAAGTCCCATATGGTCATGCTTCCTTATGAGTGCAACCAAGATGGAGTCTGAAGTGAGCGCAGTCTTCCTCATATAGCCAATAAAAGAAACAGAAACTCTATTTTTAACAGTGATTATTCTTCATTCGATGCATTAGAATGGACTAGCAGACCATACTCCTATTTTTAGCCTAGGTGGAGAATTAAAGTATTTACTCTATGTGACCTTTTCATATCTTGCATTCATCCCTTAAAAAAACCAACTATGTAACACAAAATTAATATAAGATTATTGCAGAAAAATTTAAATATGATTAAGTGAAATGTAGAAAATAAGTTTCCCAAATCCCAACTTAATTAAACACTGTAGCATTTTGAAATGGATTAGTCTACTTATCTCTTTGTCTCTTTCTCTCTCTTTATATTTTTGACACCATTAAAACTTGGAGTTTTTTCTTTTAGAATCTGAACTTAAAATATCTTGGAGAAATTTTTTTTCCAAATATGTTACATATTCTGCCATCTTAGAGATTGTTAAACAAAAATGACTCGAGTTGTCACTTTGACCACTGATTATTGTCATGGACTGAGTCATTTTATTTGAGTTTCTTTCAGCTATAATTTTTGCTACCTGTGTGCCTGCTTGAGTATTCTAATTCTCTATGATTGGAAGAAGAAAAACGGTTGGTCAGAATTGTATGTAAATTAAAGTCACCAAGCTCTGCATGAACCTAAGAGCTTTTCCTATAGACTTTATAAGTTTCTGTGACCTGGAGATCTTTTATATTTACTTTTCATCTTTAACTATGTCTTAGAGTTCCGATTGTATGAAATGTTATCTCTGAACTAGAGAGAGTTTAGTATATTTTGAAATATAATGTTAAGCATCTTTTTGTGTGCTTCATTGCCATTTGAATGTCTTCTCAGAAAAAAAAATGCCTTTAGTTCTTCTGCCCAGTTTTTAATCAGCTTTTTTTGTGTGTATGATCGAGTTGTATGAGTTCTGTATAGAATTTAGATATTAACCCCTTATCTGACATATGGTTTGCAAATATTTTCTCACATTCTATAGGCTGCCTTTTAATTTTGTTAATGATTTCCTTTGCTGTGCAAAAACTTTTTAGTTTGATGTAGTGCCATTTGTTGATTTTTGTTTTTGTTGCTTGTGATTTTAGTGTCATATACAAAAACTCATTGCCAAGACCAATGTCAGGGAGTTCCTTCCCTACATTTTTTTTCTAGGTGTTTCACAGTTTCAGGTCTAATGTTTATGTTTTTAATCCATTTTGAATTAATTTTTGTAAGTTGTGTAAGACTGGGATCAAATTTCATCTTTCTGCATGTGGTTATCCAGAAATAAAACCATTTGATTTGCGGCATTTATTGGACTGAAAGAAATTTTGAAAGAAGATTGCAGTTTAGCAAAGACATCACCTTTATTGACTGGTGTTAATCAGGTGACTGTGTTAATCAGGATGGGGTCTTGCGTGGTAAAATAAATCAAAAACCTCTAAATCTTAGTTGCTTAAACCCATGCATTTATTTTGTTTTGCAAAGTGTATTCCTGGTCTGATGACTCTCTGAGGTAGATTTCTTCCAAGTAGTGACTCAGAGATTTGTAACATATCATTTGGGACATGTAGTTATCAGGGTCACCGGAGCAGAGGAAGAAAGATCATGAACTCACACCCCCTCTCAAATGCCTCCACATAAATTTTCAGTTTCGGGAATGACACATGTCACTGCCACTCACAGTTCTATTGACCAGTAGCTACTAGGGAGCTGGATGCCCTTCCTGTATGCCCAGAAAGGAGTGGAGGACCAGATATGGATGAGTGCTGCAAATCTCCATCACAGTGACCTTGGGCAAGTAACTTAACTTTATCTATATGACAAGGAGGTTGGACAAGATGAATAGATGACTTTAGAATCCATACTTCTTCTCATAATGCCTGACTCCAAATATTTGATTCTTATTATTAGCTTTTTGTTTTTGACTACTTTGTAGGCATTATTTTATTGTTACTGTAAGGATAGCAGATATATCAACACCAGTAAAGGGCAGATGCTTATGTTGCATAGTGTAGCTGACGGTTAAGTTAGAAGGCTCTGAAGGCATATGATCTGGTTTTGAATCTAGCTTGGTCTCTTACTGGCAGTATGACCTTTGGCTATTTATTTCACTTCTCTGTGACTTACTTTATTGTTTGCTTTTAACTAAAATGTAAAATGGGAATAGGAATACTAGCATCCTCATAGGATTACTATGAATATTAAATGAGTCAATTCATATAATATTCTTAGAACAGTGTCTGGAACATATTAAGAGTTCAATAAATTTATTTTATTCTATTATATATTTTTTATTTTTAAAAATGGCCATCCTTTTTGCTCTGGCTTAATACATGTTTACATAGTAACAACTCGATAAGTTGTTATCTTTCATGTTCTGGTGTGATTAACTAGTCCAATCCATGCAAGTCTCTTTAATCTACTGACCCATAAAACAAAGTCACAGACACTACCTAGGGTGATCTGGATCTTTGCCCAAGACCAACTACCCCTTTGTATTTGTGCCTTATGTACTTTAGCTTAGATGTCATCCCTGCTTGACCCTGTCTTGGCTCTGTCATCCAAGCTGGATCCTGCTTTTGGTTCCTGCAAGCTTGAGAGTCCTGCCTGGATTCCCCTCTGTCACTGAGCTCTGGCTTTCTCTCATGGACTTCTTGGGCTGGCCCCCTTGATTGTTGGGGAACCTACTTACCTTTTACGGGAGCTTCCTCCCCTAACCTTAGCCCCTAAGGATACAAACCCTGCCTTTTTATTCACACTGAGGCTTGGTTTTGACCTCTACACAGTGTAAGGAACATCAGATAGATAATTCCTCTCATTTCACTGGCTGCGGCTATTGAGTGTGGGTATTTCAGATGTCACCTAACCCTTATCACCATATCAAATCGATGACAAACCTAGGATGTGAAACCCTCCTGCAGGTATTACCTCTCCAGGAACTTGCATATAAGCACAAACTTTTTTCTTTTTCCTCTTGGATCTTAATTGGATTTTCCTTGGGAATAAGTCAGACAAATCGCAGCAAGAGAGAATGTGAGAAATGGTGTGTATTCACTCTCCAACATGAATATGGTCTGGTTCCCTTCTCCTTTTGCTTTTTGGCTGATCCTTTTTGAATCATTGCCAGTACATTTGCTCCAGGCAGAAAAGAGAGCAATTCTTACCAGAGAATGTTCCTCCCTAGGCTTGGTTCTGCCCAGTACAAGAAAGACAATATGCTTTCATGTCAAGCTCCACTCAGGTTTTTCTTTACCCAACTGGCAGGAGAGAATGTTGAGTCAGATTGGTCTTTGATGCAAGCAAGTTGCTTTCTGCTTCTCTTGATTCTTTCTCTTCCAAGTTCTTCTATCAATGGACAATATGGTACTTTTTCCACAGTGCACAGTACAGGTGGGAGATGCTAATAATGAGATTTATGTAGAGGGGAAGAATTACATCAAAAGATATCGTCTCTGAAATAATGATAAATGCAGCTGCAGCCTGCTTTTTTCTCAATCTGTATTCATAATCTTGTATGGCAAACAGGTCAAATTTGTCACTGCCAAATGCAATAAATTCTTATCTGTGGTTTTGGAAAAAGATAAATCATCAGAGAACACTTTCCAAATACTCGGCAAAGGTTCTATAGCCCCACCTTGTTTATGTAGCAGTAGAAAAGTAGGAAAGTTTTGCATTCCAATTTTGTCTAAATTTTAATACCTTTGGCTGTTTCAAAAATAACAAAAGATAGTCTTTCTTTCCAAGGCTGAGTTTGTCTAACTCTAATAAGTGAAGCTTTAGAACCAAGCATGAGGAACACTCTAAGAACAGAACTGTGCTGTATGGTTTAAAATGCATTTGTCCTAATAAATATAATAATATTCACGTGTTGTAGAGTTAGCAAAGAACTTTTTAAACAAACATTGTCTATGTGAATCTTTCAGCAAGGCAGGTTTTTGTTAGTTTCTATTTTTTCAGTAAGGAAAATAAAAGTCACTGAGAAGAAAGCCTCAATCTTCAGATCCTGAATTCCAGTCCTTTCCATACCCTCTTTATCTTTATTAGTTCCCCAACATCTTTTAAAGTTAATCAGTGAGGTTTTCTTTTAAGTATCATTATGACTTCAGTGATTTAAACAAATTTCATTTGCGTCAGTCTATTGCAGTTATGTTTTTTTTTTTTTAATTGATGCTCAAATTGACCAATTTTTGGCTACTAAGAATCTCTAGTTCTTTTTGACACAATTCTAGTCAAGTCAATGACTTTCTTGATTTCTGGTATGACAAAAATGTTGCAAATTTAATTCATGTTTTTCCTCTCCCAGAGCTAGACCCAGCCATTTCTTCAAGATTCTCTTGTTCCTTTAAGCAAGAAACAGTATTTAGAGTCCAAAAAATCTGAGTGGTATCTGAAATACTTAATGTTTTAAAAAATAATTTAATCTCAGTTATACCAAGAATAAAGAATGAGAAGGATGTGACCATAGAACATAAAAAACTCACATCAAGCCAGTACCCTATAGGCATAAGTAAAATATTAAGAGAATTTGTGGTGCTAATGATTATTAGGTAATGGTTAAGGAGTTGGGGTTTGGGAAGAAACATTCTTTTGGCCTGAATACAGTTTGTGGTTATCCCTGGCTGCCTTTACCTTGTGCTTCTTCCGAAAGGGTGTTAAGAGGCAAAGGACATGGCTTTGCTTCATCATCTGCTCATGAAGAATGAACATGTGGGCTTGCACATCCCCAGTGGCTGCCATGCCAGGGGCCAGGTCAAAGTGATGTAGATAGTAAGGGTTTGGTGAAAGGCAAGAGGTCTTGTCTAGAACCTGGAGACTTGGGCTCACATCCTGGAATAACTATTATTTGATCATTCTCATTGTTTATTAATAATGTATTTTTTTTATTTTTCAGTTTTTGTTGGCAACAATACTATATTAGTTTCAGGTTTACAGCATAGTGATTAGACATCTATATAACTCACAAAGTAATCACCCCAATAAATCTAGTGCCTCTCGATACCATAAATAGTTATTATAATATTATTGGCTATATTCTTTATTCTATACTTTCTATCTCCATGATTATTTTATAACTACCATTTTGCAGTTCTTAATCCTTTCCCCCTTTTTCACTGATCTCCCCAATCCCCCTCCTATCTGGTAACCCTCAAAATGTTCTACGCATCTATGAGTTTGTTTCTGTTTTTGTTTGTTTGCTTGTTTTGTTCTTTAGATTCCACACACACGTGCAATAATATGTCATTTACCCTCCTCTATCTGACTTACTCCACTCAGCACATTATCCTCTAGGCCCATCATGAAATATCTTTTCCATCCCATTACTTTTAGTCTGTGTATGTCCTTTAATCTGAAGTGACTCTCTTATAGGCAACATATGTAAGGGTCTTGTTTTCTTATCCATTTAGCCACCCTATTTTTTGGTTTGAGCACTTTTTTTTTTTCATTTGAAGTATTTGTTGATATATATGTAATTATTGTAATTCTTTATTTAGACTTTTGATACATATTTTTTTCCTCTTAAAGAAGTCCCTCCAACATTTCCTGTAATATTGGCTTAATGGTGATGAACTCCTTTAGCTTTTTCTTGTCTAGGAAGCTCTTTATCTGTCTTTCAATTCTAAATGATAGCTTTGCCAGGTAGAGTAACCTTGGTTGTAGGTCTGGGTTTTCATTACTTTTTTGAATATTTTGTGTCAAGCCCTTCTGGTCTGTAAAATTTCGTTTGAGAAATTGACTAAGATTTGGGAACTCCCTTGTAGGTAACTATTTACTTTTCTCTTGCTGCTTTTAAGATTCTCTCTTTGTATTTAAATGTTGGCATTTTAATTATCATGTGGCTTGTTGTGTCCTCTTCGATTTCATCTTGTTTGGAACTGTCTGAACTTCCTAGGGTTGTATGCCTATTTCCTTCTTCAGGTTAGGGAAGTTTTCCATCATTATTTCTTCAGATAGGTTTTTGATTTCATGCTCTCTCTCTCTCTTTCTGGTATCCCTATGATACAAATGTTGTTACTCTTGATGTTGTCCCAGAGGATCTTTAAATTATCTTCATTTTTTTGGATTCTTTTTTGTTACTTTTCTGATTGTGTGTACTCTGCTATCCCATCCTCTCTCTCGCTGATTTGATCCTCCTTTTTATACTGTTGATTCTCTCTAATGTACTCTTCATCTTAGATATTATATTCTTCATTTCTGACTGGCTCCCTGTTATATTTTCAATCTCCATTTTTATGTTTTTTATCTCTTTGTTAAAGTTCTCACAGAGTTCATCTACTCTTCCCCTAAGTTCCTTTGATCATCTTATAACCAGTGTTTTAAATTCTGCATCTGGTATATTGCTTGTCTCCATTTTAGTGAATTCTTTTTCTGAAGCTTTGTTCTGTTCTTTCATGTGGGACATGTTTCTTTGTCTCTCTACTTTGGCTGCCTCCCTGTGTTTCTTCTTATGTATTAGGTAGGGCTCTTAAGTTGTCTGGTATTAGTAGAGTGGCTTTGTGTAGTAGGTGTGCTGTGGGGCTCATTGGCATAGACCTAGGAGGGGTCCAGCTGCAGGCCAAGTTTAGCCACAGCCTGTGTACCTCCAAGGCCACCTGTTAAGAGTCACCAAGCAATCCACATATGGCTGCCACCTGTGCTGGGCTTATAGGTGCCTCGAGGGGCCAAGTCGGAAACTGAGGCTGGCTGTCACTGGTTCACTGCTGCTCAACAAGAGGTACAGGGCATGCTGAGGCCAGATGCGGCTGATTGTGGGTTTTGTGAGCCTTTGAAATATTTTATGAAAGTTCTCTGAAGGAGCCAAGATAGCCAGTATGTGCTAAATCAACCACTGGAAAAAGCTTAGGTGGAACCCTAATTTGGGAGAGGAGGAATCTCAGGGAATCCACTGGGTGGAGCAACCTGTGTCTGTAGGCTGGGAGGAAGAAGGGCTCAGTAAAGGAACAATGGCTTCTCCCTGCACCTCTGTTCAGGAATAAGATGCTCCTCCAGCCCTTTCCATGAAGCCTAACAGCTCAGCGTCTCCCCGTGTGTCCCTGGCACCCCTTGAGTAGCTGCCCTTGTGCTGGAGCTCAGAGTGAGTGAGTATATCACTAAGGCCAGGGATGGGCCCTTTAAGAGGAAGATCGCCACTTGCTGCAGCCCTCCATCCCACTCAGCTGCGGCTCCGCTGGATTTTACATCCGTAGGTTGTGGGGACTTCTCTTCCTGGCACTGGAACCCTGGGCTAGGGACCACAGTGTGCAGCTGGGACCCCTCACTCCTCAAGTTGGGGAGGTGGCTCTGCAGCCAAGACAGCCCTCCTGATTTTTGATCACCACACATGGTTGTGGAACCGGGCCATTTCCCATCTCTGCCTTCCTGCAATTTTGAGGTGACCTGTTATTTGAGGGGACCTATTTGTAGGGCTTCTGTTCAACTAGACCTCTGGTGACTCCACAAACTGGTTGCTCTGTAGTTTTGTTATAATTTTGGGTGTGGTCGCTAGAGGAGAGGTACATAGCCACTACCTCTTACGCCATCTTGAATCTAAATATCAGATAATGCTCACTTTTAATCATCCTTTCCTGTGCCTGTTCCCTCATATGTAAAATGAATAGAGTATGTGTGCTTGAGTGAACATTGTGGGGTGGAGAGTAAAGGACAGTCATCCTTATCCTAGCTAACAGGATTTATCTAAGGGCCATTCAGATAGAAATAAAATATATGTACAAGTTAAAATATTTGCTATAATTATATCTTCCCTTCACCCCAAGGTGGTCTAAGTCCTGGCTGTAGAAGACAGCCGTTTTGTTGGGCACCAGAAGTCCCCATGGCCCACCATCTTTCCTCCACTGGTTCTACCACAATGCTTAAATTCTCCTTGATTCTTACCCCTTTAGTATTCATATATGGGTTTTAAAATGTCTGGGAGATATGGTATCTTATGCTATTATCATCTACTAAAACCCTGTTTAAAATGATCTTATTTTACTAGTTGGTGGGTCATGTAGCAGGCCTCAACATAAATGAGCATGGCATGGCTTTTTATGGGGAAGAAAATGGTTAGAGAGGTTCAGAAGAGACCACAGGGGTACTATAGAGGCTATCTCACTATAAGGGAGAAGGATGGGAAAAGAAAATCCCATGGCAGGTTGTTAGTGGTGTCTGCTTTGATTTTATTTTGGAGAACTACCCTTCCTTCTTTGGATATGATTTTGTTGGGTCTCTTTAAGTATCCCTTAAGAGAAGGGATAAGTGCATAATCTGAGCATAGCCAATCAGATACTGTGTTTCAAGAACTGAATTCTGAGTAGGACAGCACAAAATTCTGATGTAGTTAAAGGATACTAATGCAGAATTTATCCATCTCTGTTGGCGATGCCCTAAAGAGATTGTTCAATGGTTTTTGCTACCTAGGTCCACAGAGGTGCCCTGATTCCCGGCTTTCCTAGCCTGAGTCCTCTACCTGTTTTACTGCCTTCCAGTGAATTTACTTCTCTTTCTTTCCCCCTCTCTGCCTTAAGTTAGCTTGATATGGTCTCTGTTGCTTGACAACAAGGCCTTCTAATGTAAATAAACATAAATTTGCTGAATACCACAATTTAAACCTGTTTCCTTCTGTAGTAACAGAGAGGTAGCTAAGGTGTGTTACTAAATGTCCTATCTGAAGGCACTTATATCTCTAATATCTCTATTTTTTAAGTATATGAGTATATTTGGCCTAATTCAGAAGAGAATGCAAATAAAGACCATAAGTAAATACCTTTTTTTTTTTTTTTTTTTAAACTGTCAGTCAGAACGGCAAGGGTCAAAGAGCCTGCGCTATCCTTTTAGGGCAGTAACAAAGTCTGGAACATGCTGGCACAGCCCCTGTGGGGCCCATTTTAAATAATGACACAAAATTTTAAATTCACACACCTTTGATCCAGAAATTTTATTTCTAGGAACTTACACTAGAGATGTATCATATAACCAGATTATTATACAGCCATTAATAAGAACAAGACTATTCTCCACTACACATTAAGTAAAGAAGATCAGAATTGTACTAGTTGTGTCAAAAATATGTAGAAATATTCATAGAATCATTTTTGGAAAGATTCACAAAAGTGGGTTATGGTTACCTCTGGAATGGGAATATAGTGGCTGGGAATAAGGTTGGGGGAGGAAGCAGTTCATTTCGTATTGCATTCTTGAACTGGGTGTTGCCTCAGATTTGTTTTCATCATAATCTTAACAAAAAGAGGAGGAATGGACAATGGGAGGCTGGTCTCTCTATAAATCTTGGAGGCTGATGTGGTCTTCTTCAAACTACTTCCTAGACAGATGGGATTTACTAGGAAAAAAGGAGGCCTTTGGCCTATTTCTTGCTCTCTTTACCTCTTGTGGGCCATTGTTTAACTTTATGCTCTTATATAGACTATATCTTCTTAGAGGAGGTAAAATTATTATTTTCCCCATTACAAAAGTGCTACACTGTTATTATAGAAAACACCAAGTCAAAAGATGAAGACAAAACCTGCCCATAATCTTAACATTTTGCTTTACTTTTTACAGTCTCTATGACCACACCTATATAAATAATGTGTACTTTACGCACATGAGGTCATAATGTTTTATAAACTTAAAATAATACTTAGTAATTTTTCATGTATTAAGTTTTTTTCTTTAATGGTTGCATAGCATTCTTGCCCTATTGTATAATCATTATTCACATTCTTAATCTAAATTTCTGCATTCTTTTTGCTCATGAGAATCTAAAAATTAAAGTCACTATTCTGTTCTGAAGTTGATATAATTATTGCCCAATAAGACCCCTAACCCACCCTAATATCTACTCTATATTATTACCTTGTCTTGATTGCTGGTTAACTGACCAGTGGTAAATAAAACATGTTTTGCTTGTTTGTTTTTTGTGAACAGGCTCATAGGCATTGCACAGACTTGTCATGTTGAAGAGCTGTGTAAAGGTTGAAATGACCTTTAGTCCAGTAGGCCTTCTGCAACTTCTGTCTCAGTGTCAGGCTGTCTCAGGAGAGAGTTTGCACATGAGCCTTTCATTATCAATATACTTTAATCTCATCCTTGTACCAAGCCCATAAAACTATGATAATGAGAACTCTAGCTCTCTTCGACATCACCGTGAAAATCTTTCCTCTGTAGGTTTTAAATAGTTCTGAGAAGTCTTAGCTGAGCAAAGTGCAAGGGGAAAGGAAGCAAGATTCTAGACCATCATTTGCTTTGCCGGATGCAAAAATACTTCTGAATAGTTAAATCAGGTAAGAATGCCTGCATTTTCTTGGAGTGGGAGGGAGGGATCTTGAGTCATCCATTGTCTCAGAGAATGTGAGGAAACCCTAAACCTTCATCCCATTTTCTCAGCTTTGGAAACCTATTTTGCCAAATTATTACATTTTACTTTCACAGTCTTGAGAAATGGCGACTTTGGCATGGTAAAGATGTGGCAAGTGGCTTGCTATTGTGTCATTAGAGCCTCATCATTGACCTTGCAGGATTATGCTAGATTAAATGGAAACCTTTAGGAAATGTAAAATCCTTTAAAATGTAATTATTGCTTCAGCTCTTCAAGGTTCATTTGCCTTCTGAAGGCAGACAAGACATTTGCTTTAACATTTGAATTCAGATTTTAACCATTAATGAGAAATAAATAGTGCTAATGGGTTCAAAAATTATGAAGAATTGTAATTCTGGCCATGAAACAAGTAGTAAAACACATGAGGTACTTCACCGAGATCCAATTAAGACGTGGAAATTCTAAAGTTATATCAAGGGCCACTGCTGATTTGTATAAGGGGTTGGTAGTGGTAATCAGTTCAGTAGACCAAAACTAGCAAAAACAAAACAAAACAAAACAAAAAACTTTATCCTCATTGTTATTATTTACCTTTATACTTTGTATATGGGTTGTCAACATGAGGGATCCTTCTGTTTACTGAAGAGGGAAATTTTGCTAATACCTGGTTTAAGACTATAGATGCCCCTTTTCCATGCTATTTTCTTACCAGGTAGTGTGTGAAAGTTAGAAGGTGGAGTTTAAAGGTCACAGGTATGGTTTTCACCTTTATGTAGACAAAATAATTCTGTTTAGTCCATGGCCACAGAGTACAACAGTCACTGTAGCCAGCCTTCTCACAAGTGCAAGTAGTGTGGGTGGATCAGTCATCCCTGTTGACAGAAGGGCTCCAACCTAGACCAATTTGCAGACCCATAAACAGTATCATCACCAGAAATGAAAGCAGTAATGATGTAGCCAAAGAATGCAAACAGATTTTAGCGTAGTTGCTAATGTCAAATGATGACTGATGGCTGCTAGGTTGAGCACGGTGCTGAGAAGGATTTAGAGCCCCATGTGAACTTTTAAAGAGTGCTATAAAGATTGGTCTTGTCTGCTATGAGCTTGGGATATGGAACTAGTGACAAGAGTGTTCTGTACTTGCCTGGTATAGTCTTTTATATAAAAGAGCTAACAACCTTGGGCAACTTGAAGCATATGCATTTTAATTTTGATTCTGTTTTTTTTCTACCTACTCCATATTTCTTCTTCCATCTCTGCTTTTTCTTAGGAGAAATGGCCAAACGTACCTTCTCCACATTAGAAATATTTCTGATTTTCCTCCTTGTGATGATGACGGCTGTCACGGTGGCCCTTCTCAGCCTTTTGTTTGTCACCAGTGGGACCATTGAAAATCACAAAGGCAAGTGTCATTCGGTCTCTTGAATGCTGTTCCTAGGCCTGGAGGACATTTCTTGATTACCAGGGACACTAAGACAAGAAAGAATGTCTGCTGAGAATAGCAAGACAATTTAGTATGTACTTAAGTTGCCTTGGATAGCCACCTAACTTTTACATTAATTGCTCTTTCTGCATTGACAGCAATTGTTACCAAGTTTACCTTTGTCCCCAATGTTGATAGTATCTGACATGCTTTTTTTTTTTTTTGTCTTTTACTTTTCCACTATTTTAGCACAGTTCAGGATTCTTTGAGGTCCAGTAATGTGAGATTTAGCCCCACACCTCTTCTCTTTCTCTTTATCTCTTTTTGGCTTTGTCTTCTCATGGGAGCAAAAGGAGAATGGAAGAGCCAGTGTATATTAATTAGTCTTTAAGAAGACTTAGAGAGGGAAGTCTTCAAATCCTGTTAAGGGCCAATCAAGTTCTGTTAATAAGATGTAGTGGGGAGGTGAACCGAGATAGGGGCAAGTACAGTTTTCATGAAGAGGGTCCACAGCCCTCCTGATTGCCAGCTGTTTGTTCTTATGGTATCATATGGACCTACATCTCCTGAGTTTTCAAGAGATGCTGGAAATTGGGATGATTTTATTTTTAATGTTAGAAATGATCTAGTTTTTGAAACTCTCTAGGCCCATGCATAGGTCTTTGATGGAGCTTCTACCTCAGTGTTAGGTTATGTACCAGTTAAACCAGTCGAGAAGTGGAGATTAAATGCTTTGACTACAGCAAAGGAAGGGCCGGCCTTAGGTCAAATGGAGAAGGAGGCAGCATTTCTTCACCTCAGTTTTCTCTTTTGTGGCCTTTTCTCTTTTCCAGCATATTCTCTATCATGTCCTTCTGCTTCAAATTCTCTGCAAACCCCAGAGGAACAGAGACTCTCTGTGCCAGCAGTGGACAGAGCAGAGTCTTGGACTGCTAGAAATGAGAGAATCTATAGGACTTATTTAGTTCTAGCTCTTAAAATGAGAGCATACGGAGACTGAGACTCAGGGAGATTACCAACAATTATAGTAACTGTTCTCATGGTAGAAGCTGCTGTTTATTGAAGGGTTACTATATATTAAGCATGGTGGTCAGGAGTCTATATAATTTTCTCATTAAAATTCTCCTAAAACTTCGATTAAGGTAGGTGTTAGTACCATTTTACAGATGTGGAAGCTGAGATTCTAAAATTACAAAGAGCTTGCCCATGGCTATATGACTAAGTTTTGCTTTGGTTGGCACCACATTCCTATGATGGTGATCAATGAGGCACTAGCAAAGGTATCTGCTTCTTTCCTTGCAATACGAGATGTCTCATAGAAAATGTGTACTTGAGGATGAAAGATGGGGATTCTAATCCCATCTGGGAGTGGTTGAAAGATCATCAGATTCTGAGTTGAATGATCTGCTCGCGGCCCCTGATTAATCATATGCTTTCCATGAAATCTTGGTTGAACTCACTTCTCTCAGCTTTCATATTCTCATATGTAAAACTGAGGATATTAGACTAGGTAATCTCTAAGTTTTTTTGAGCTCTAAAATTCTAGGATTCCAGTACAAATTTGCTGTTAATCTCTCACTTAAGTACTTCCTGACCACTAATGTCTTGTGACACTGACGTTTGCTGCTTCGGCCACCCTTGGCTGTTGCTTACAGTAGAAATAAACAAACAAATAAAATATATAAGTATTATGTCTAAATATGTAAATAAAACCAAAGCCATAAGCCATCTATTGCTCTAAAATTTCAATATGCATTAACATATTGTTCAAACAACCCTAGGAGGTTATTATTTAGGTTAATAATATTAGGGTATTATTATTGTTATTTTCATTTTATTGGTGAGAAAATTGGGGTGGAATAGCCTGAGTAATTTGTTCAGCTAATAAATGGTAAAATAAATTTCAAACCCAGGTTGTTTGTTTCTGGCACCTGCCCTCTTAGTCTCTATGCCATTCTGCTTCTCCAGTGTGTGTGTGTGTGTGTGTGTGTGTGTGTGTGTGTGTGTGTGTGTGTGTGTGAGAGAGAGAGAGAGAGAGAGAGAGAGAGAGAGAGAGATAGTAGTAAAGATTACAGTGGTACATACACATACATATATTTTGATATGAAAATTATTTTAAAAAGGTAGAGCTATGTCAGGTATATAATGATCTAGGTTGCATTAATAATAAAAGTCTTTTTAAAAATGTTTTGAGAAGGTTAAGGAGGATTTGAACAGTGTAGAAACAGCTAGGGTGGCATCCTGGAGATGAGAGATTGATATGGATCTGGATGTGATGGAAATGAACCAACTCCAAAGTGGGTAGTGGAGATTTGGTTGGTGGAGCAGAAAGGAGTGGGGTCTCTGAATGGAGAGAATGGTAGAAACAAATTCCCAGAGTCTGGATTTAGTAGTCTGTGTGCCAGGAACCTGGCACCTGATTTGTTTGGCTGGTGCGAACGTACACAGTGAGTGAATGAAGGGAAATGAGTTTGACAAGGAATGACTTGTGAAAAGAAGCTGAAGAAGGACATTTGATGGAGGCCTTGATTGTTTGGCTGAAGCATCTCTAGCTCAAGAAAAAGATTCTCCTGAAGATTGATATAAAACGTTTCTGAGGTAATTCTCATAATATTTATTACATACAAGAGAGTATATAAAGATTTTTTTTTCTTTAAGAAACTGAATGTATGTGTTTTAATTGAGGCCAACAAATAAGTGGCCTGAACTGTTGTTTCTCAAATATTCTGTTTTTAGATTCAGGTTTTCTAATAACCCAGGACCCTCTGGCCACCCAGAGCTCTTTGGCCAGCCAGGGCTCTACAGCCTTTCAAGGCTCAATACTCACTCAGGAACCCACAGCCACCCAGATGTCTCCAATGATGATGACCCCTGAGACACCTCTATTTCAGAACTTTACTGGCTACCATATTGGTGTTGGGCGAGCTGACTGTACAGGACAAGTAGGCGATATCAATTTGGTAGGTAAATAATGGACTCCTCGAAGAGGCTGTGAAACAAATAATTTTATTATTTTTCTTTCTGCATTGACTCCTGAGTATTATATCATCATTTTTTCACTTTTGTATTGACTTCACTGCTGTATAACATTGTGAATACTGTACTATGAGGAAGAAGGGAACTTTTACTCAACCACAACTCTCTTGTGTGGACTCAGCGTTTCTGTATATGACAGTTTGTGTTTTTTTGTTTGTTTTTGTTTTTGTTTTTGTTTCAAGAGAAGTCAGGAAATCTCTGGATTGAAGATCCGAGGATTTAAATTTCTTGGCTGTAAAACATAGGCAACTCTAGTTAGTTAAAACTGGAAACCTGGAATGGGCCAACACTGTGTAAGCCAAATAAACCCTTCAGTGGTAGGTGTGGCCTATTGGCTGTTAGCATGCAACTTCTTGCCTATGGCGGTGGCAATATCATTTACATCAGCCCTTCCCTAGGAATCCAGAGCATAACATTGTCTGATGGGATTGTCTGCCTCCTACCAAATAATCTTTGGATTCCAGGCATTACAACTGACCATTGAACATTGCAGGGGTTAGGAGTGCAATCCCTGTGCAGTTGAAAATTCTTAACTACAAACCTCAACTACAGTAGGCACTTCACATCCACAGATTAATAAAACAGTCTCTTTGATCTGTGGTTTCAAATGTGAAAACACCGTTTTTGATCCACGGTGGATTGAATAAGTAGATGCGAAACCTGTGGATACAAAGCGCTGACTGTATTTATTGGAAAAAATCCATGTGTAAGTGAATCCGGACATTTCAAACCTATGTTGTTGAAGGGTCAACTGTATTCCCTGATCTTTGTTCTGAAAAGTGACTTTGGAATATGAACTATAAATAAACTCTCACATGAGGTAAAGCAAGCGGAGGGGGAGCATTCTGCAGACGTGGCTATACTTTAAGCATGGGTTTTATGACATGTGAGACAAGGGGCTGGGATAGGTATGTTTGATCTGAGTTGGTTTCGGATAGGACAATGTTGGAAAAGCCAGGTTGAGGTGCCCCTCAGTAAAATTACTAGCTTAAAAGAATTTTCTTCAGAAAAAAAAATCACACATTAGCAACCAAAGTGAGGGAGGCTACAATCTTCAAGATGTTTCCAGGCAATGTGGATGGTGGTACAAAAACTATTTCCTTGTGTAGTATCTTAGGTAGGAGAAAAGGTTTTGTTTCAAAAAACAGAGAAGCCCTGAAAGGTCTCCAGGGTAGTAATGAAATTCTGAGCCATACCAGCTCCTTCCTTGACTACAGGTCAGTGAATAGCTTCTGCAGAGCTGATCACTACCTTGCTTTTACATTTTTCTACATAGAAGAGTGAAGTCTCTTTTATGATGTTGGCTTTATTCTTGAAAACACATATATTATCTCACTTAGAGCTACAGTGCCATGTGGATTGTTTGTCTTTCCTAAGTAGTCTCTTCTTGTATGATTGAGGCTGCTTCCAGTAACAGGGGAGTGAGATGAAGTGGCTCACTCCCCTCTCTTCCTCTTTAGATGGGCTACAGCAAAAGTGGCCAGAATGCACAGGGCCTCCTTACCAGGCTGTACAGTCGTGCTTTCATCATGGCAGAACCTGACGGGTCAAATCGAATGGTGTTTGTCAGCATCGACATAGGCATGGTATCCCAACGACTGAGGCTGGAGGTAAGTGATCGATGCGAACAATAAATGTGATAATTTAAAATAAAACTCTGGGTTATGACAGCAATTAAGCCCTCTTGGTTTCTCATACAGTAAGTTTCTACTACCCTCAACATTATAAGCTCTTGACAATCCAAAAGACAGTCATTTTGGTCAAAATTTGCTCTCAGTTCGGCTGATGGCTCCCCATCATTATTAATGCTAATTTTCCTGAAAGTTTATTGTGTTCCAGGTGACCCTCACTCTTCATGTACATTCTCTCATCGAATCTTCCTTGTTAGAATTCTGAGAATGCCAGTTAATCAGTAACCCTTCCCTCAGGTTTTTAAACAACTGAGAATATATGCAAGGAACTGGATGAGAATTAAAATACTACACTGATGAGGTTGAACATAAATTGCTAAAGCTGGGTGACAGGCCCATGGGGATTTCATTATAATAGTCATTATTATTTTTGTTTGTGTTGAATATTTCATAATAAAATTTAAAAAGAGTACATCAGCTCTCTTAATCTTTAAGCTGTATTGTAGAATATGGTAGATTCTTCCATAATTTTTTTCTAACTTAGATCTTGTTATTCACTTGTGGGTCAATTTGAGCTTAGCAGAAAGATGCATGGGATGGGTGGAGGTCCTGGGCTACCTGAGACTTGTAGATTGAAAGGTAGAGGTAAGAGAGATAGAGAAAGAGAGAGGGGGGCCAGAGAGAAGAAGAGGGAAAGAAGTGGAGGGGAGGGGAGGGAAGGGTAAGTAAGGGAAGGGAAAGGAAGGAAGGATAGAAATAGAGGGATAGACATGGGCTCCAGGTCTATGTCTCTAAGCCAATTTCTAGGCCTTGGCCCAGTTATATTTTCTGTATCAGATCAGGTCACAGAAAGAGAATGTGCTCTCTTAATGTCTGCTTTCATACTCAAGAATGTGAGAAAGAGAAGACTGGAATACCCAGAACAGTGACCATTAAATGTCCATTATTCAATGTCATGTTAATCTCACCTATTAAAAACTTTATGAAGGATCCAGTAAGAGGGGTGACAGGACAGCCTAAAAGTGTTTCTCCAATGTCACTCCCTCTTGAGGGGTGGGTAGTGGAAAGAGGAGCAGGGAGTTAAGTATCTTCCCCATCCCTAAACTTACAACAAACCTGAGGTGGGTCTGTTATTCTCATTTTGTGGATAAGGAAACTGAGTCTTAAAGAAGGTAATTGACTTTTCCAAATTCAAACAGTTAGCAAATGGTAAAGCTTGGTTCTGAATACATCTATCCCTGGTCCCAGACCCCACATTCTTAAAAGTGACATTCTATTATCTTAGAGGGAAAAAATGCATTGATAACCTGCTTTTTGCAAGGCACTTTGCTAGTCATTTCGGAGGACACACAGCTAAATGAGTCATAATCCATGTCTCTTGTGACCTCACTACCTTGTTGGGGGATAGGAGAAAGAACTGTAACAGAAATAAGTCACTGAAGTAAAGCACGGTGGTGAATTAGTTAACTATTGCTGAGTAACAAATAGCCCCAAAGTATAGTGGCTTCAGACAACAAACATCCATTATCTCACACAGTCTGTAGGTCAAAAACTCAGGAGTAGCTTAGCAGAGGAGTTCTGGCTTAGGGTATCTTGAAATCAAGGTGTTGGTAAAGACTGAAGTCATCCGAAGACTTGACTGGGGCTGGAAATTTCACTTTCCAGAATATTCATGCATGAGGTTTTTGGCAGAAGTCCTCATTTCCCCACTTTTCATATCTTCATGATAGAGCAGCTGGCTTCCCTCAGTGTGAGTAATTCTAGAGAAAGAGCAGGAAAGAAGACACAGCGCCTTTTTAAATTCTGGCTCAGAAGTTGCACATCATCACTTTTACCAGTTCTAGTCACTGGAAGCAAGTCACTATGTCCATTTCACACTCAGAGGTAGCAAAGTTAAGCTTCTTGAAGGCAGGAATATCAAAGGGTTGTGGACATTCAGTCTTTTAAGTACACCTCAGAGGGTTTCAAGAAATGGAAATTAGGGGGAAATTTCAAAGGGAAAATGACACTTGAGTGGACAGAATTTTAAATGGTTAACATGGAGAGGGAAAGTTATCAAATGAGGGGACAGCATGAACACAGAGAGGCACAAAGGAGGAATGTAGGCTCTTCTATGAAGGGACAGAGATTAGCTCTATTTGGACATATGTTGGTATATAATTAAAGATGTACTTGGAAGGCATGTTGGTCATAATTATAGAGGTTCTGGGATGCTTGGTTGTTTTTTAATTCTGTAGGTGATATGGATTCTTAGAAAACTTTCAAATGGAAAAGTGATGCAAACACAATTTTGCTTTAGGATGATTAATCAGGCAGTAATATTTGAAGTAGATTGGAATAGACTAGAACTAGAGGTGAGGACACACAGATTAGCAGATCCTTTAAATTAAGATCACTTTATTGATGAGGGTCCAGTTGGGAAAACAGTAATCACACTAGCCACTTCAGTTAGAGGGGTTTTACAAGATGTTAGAGGCTGAAAGAGATAGAAAGGGAAGTCAGAGTTGCCAGAAAGATTTTCAGTTTGTCTGGCAATTTCCCCTGCATCAAGTAAGGCTGGCACAAAAGTCCTAAACCAAAGGGGTCACAGTGAAACTACATGGTGGTAAGAGGTCAAATAAAATGCTAATGAGATTTGGGAATGAATAGACATAAAGCCAATACTTAACGTAGTCCCCATGATAAGTCAGGCACTGTTCTCGCTATATAATTAATATATCCATATATATTAATTAAACTAGTCCACCCAACAGCTGTATAAAGGAGGTAATATTATTATGTCATTTGACAGATTAAGAAACTGAATTACAGAGGATCAAGTAACTTGTCCAAGGTTACACAGTTAGGAACCGTCAGAGAGAGTATTCAAACATCTTGGTGCCAGAGCTCATGCTCATTACCATTGCACTACACTGTTTTTCTGAGGAATCAGAGATAGTTCTGACTAGGTGTCATTAGTAGAAATAGGAGAGTCAAAAGGTAGACTTTGGGGGTGGAGTGTTTAAGGGAGAAGGGTTTAATTTGTTGGGTTGTAGATGCTATCAAGTCAAAAGTGGGCACCATTTAACCATTTTTTCCTATTTTTACTTCTTCGCACAATCTGAGACCCAGCAGGAAGGCTTTTAAATGAATCCACTTAGTTATCCCAAGTTAACCCAAGGGATGGTGTGAAAAATAAATGATAGCTGAACAAGTGCCATTAAGCTTACTTTTAACACCTGGTTTTAGGCAGTTTCTCAGTCTTGGCTTTAAGATTGATGAAGTTTCCAGCATGGAATAAAGATTAAGGATGATCTTCGAGCAGAGAGGCAGGGCAGGAAAACAGAATGACTTTCCTGCTCTTTTCTATGTCATGCTCCCAAGAGTGTCAGTAATAGGAAATAGAAAGGGAACTGAATACAAAGTGAGCTGTAGATATTAATGTAACGTCTTTGCTCTATGTTAAAATACCCCTACTTTCATAAAGTGGAAAACATGTTATTTATAATGGCTATTTGTAGGCATTGGTATTAGATGATTTTTAAATTTATTTTTATTTTCTTTTCCCTGCAAATTCCATGCGTCTAATTTTATATCAGAGGTTGTAGTTTAAGATAAGATTTCTGTGTTGTTTTAATTTTTTTCTTTTGTTTTAAAATTCAGTATTCATAATTTCTATCTTTTTAAGAGCTTGATTCTTGAAAAAACCTGAAGAAATACATTTAATTCCAAAATCCTAACATTATAATTTTTTATGAATAAAAATAGGGTAAAGTTAGGGGAGCTTTAAAATGGATCAGCAGTTCTTTTTTTCACTACCTTGTTTGGGCTATAGAATTGTAAGAATAGCTTTTGACTTTAGTTAAGTTTTCATGGTGTCTTTTCATTGACCACTCCTCCTGCTTACAGATTTTTTTCTTCATGAATTTATAGTTACTGTGTGGAAGAATATGTAAGAGTGATGACAAGTTGGGGCTGGAGTTAGGGTCAAACAAAAGGAAAATGAAAATTTATTGGGATGGAAAATGTGTGTTACTTGGTCATATCATATTTCCTTTCCACATTTACCTGGCATCACAAGATTGCTTCTCCATGTGGATTTAGTAACCTAGCAACTGATGTTTGGAGCATGGAGAGATTAATGAGGTAAGATAATTTGTAAGATTATCTTCCTGATTCAGTGATCACATGACTAGAATGAGGGTGGTGTAGCTCTCCACCTAAAATAGAAGAGGTTGAATAGATGTTTTACATATGTTAAGTATATAGCATCCAAGTTGCTGCTAACTCTCTTACATACCAGTGTGCTGAAGCCAGCTTGTACCAGCCCATGTGAGCTGTTAAATATTCAGGAACTTCGTGAGCTAGATGTTAAACTTTTGGTAGCTTGAAATTGACTATGGTGGGGTTTTTACCCCACAAAAATTGGCAGACAATACAAATAAGGGCTTCCCCCCCCCCAAAGAGACCATTTATCAGCATACCACTGCCTATGCCATAGTCAAAGTAGAGAGCACTACTAATAGAAAAAGGCACTCTGTTTTGTTAAGCCCAGATTTGGATTCAGAAGCCTTCTCAACAAACTGCTCCTGAGAGCAACCACCAATAACTAAGACTGAGTGCATGAGATATAAAGTATTTGCCATCTCTGCCATAAATGAGCTTTCCTTGTTGTCCCTGGTATTAGATGACGGTATATTGCATTGAGGGAGGCTGCTTTGGGTTTGACACTTTTGCTAATTTCAATGATTTTTGACATAAAAAAGTCAAAACATCTTTCAAAAGAAGTCAAAATAATGACCAAACATTAGATTGTCGCTAGTTGAAGCATAATCAGAATAGGTTATGCATTTGGATGTTAAATGATTAATTAATTCAATAAATATTTACCAAGTCTCTTTGTATTAGTCATGCATTGCTGTACAACAAGCCATCCAGGCAACAATAATCATGTATCAGGATTTCAGTGGGTCAGGAAAACCAGAGAGGCTGGATTGGGTTACTCTGACTTATGTCAGAACATTATGACATACCATCATGTCCGTGTCATGAGGTGGAACTCAGGTATTAGCTGGGGCTGCAATTGTTTGAAGGCTTGACTGAGGCTGAAGGGCAGCAAGTTAGGGCTGACCAGATGGTTCCTTTCCATAGGATTGCTGTTGTGTCCTTTGGTTTTTGTTTCCTCCAGACCAATAAGTACATAATAGTCTGTGTCAGGAAATGTAGAGTTCTTCAATTTGGGAAGTTAGGCAGTTGAGTAAAGCTTTTGCACTGCTTGTTCACTGCTCCCAGGATGCTTTCCCCCCAGGTATTGCATGACCAGCTTGCTCTCTTCATTTAAGCCTCTGATGAAAGGTAACTTCTTTAGAAAGATCTTTTTTCACTGACAACCACCACTCTCTTTTTCCTTACCCAGCAACATTTTGCTTCATAGCATTTATCACTATATCATATTACATATTTATTTGTTTATTATCTTTCTTCCTCATTAGAATAAAAACTTCTTCAGAGTAGAAACCTTATATATTCCTAGTGCTTTGAACAATGCCTAGATGTTACTGCTATGCGTGGAATGATGAATGGGTAGGAGTACTGGCTTTTCTAGTTAAAGAGACTTGGATCTGGATTTGGGCCATGCTATTTATTAGATCAGTAGGCAGTTTACTTTTATACACTTCAACATTCTCAGCTAAAAGATAGAGTTAAAAATACCTACCTTTTTGGGTTGTTATAAAGATTTTTAAATGATATAATGTATGTAATACCTAGCATTGTGCATGCTTGCACATAGCAAGTGTCTATAAAATGTTAGTTATTGCAATTATTGTTGTTGTTGTTACTATGAAACTATTCTCAAGCTATATATGCTATATATAAGCTATTTATGTACTATAGATCTACTATGATGATATATAGAGTGAAGAGCCACTTGACTGGGATGTCATTGATACGACTCAGTGACTTGACTAATCAGACTTTTCTCATGCTGAGTTCCTATGTTATCCCTCTTCTGAGTTCTGTTTTTCTCCTTTTTCGAAGGTGCTGAACAGACTACACAGTAAATATGGCTCCTTGTACAGACAGGACAATGTTATCCTGAGTGGCACTCATACACACTCAGGTCCAGCAGGATATTTCCAGTATACTGTGTTTGTAATTGCCAGTGAAGGATTTAGCAATCGCACTTTTGAGTACATGGTCACTGGCATCATGCAGGTAGGCAAAGAACCCCAGAGACAGCAGTTTTTGTTTGTTTGTTTGTTTGTGTTTGTTTTTTGTTTTTGTTGTTTTTGTTTTACCACTGCTCATAGTGTTTTATGAGTGGTTTGTTGATGTGCTATGGAGACAGCCCCTGTAAGACCTTGGTCTGAGCACAGTCTTAGTACCTGCCTTTCTTTTCACTTCCTGACTCTCTTATAGCTTCTGGCCCCAAGCTATAGGCTGTTAAGCCTGAGGCACTGATTGTTTGAAAGAGGAGAGTTCTATGGCAGTAAGCTTTATGCAGTCATCTAAAGAAATAGAAAATATTTTGTATGTAACCCTTATAAATGGTAGGGCCCCCACATGGTCTGTTCTCTGAATGAAGTCACATGACAGGAAACCCAACAAGGAACCAAAAGTAATTACAAACAGTTCCAATCTTTCCTTGTATTTCCAAAGCTTTCCTTGTATTTTTGAAAGAACACAAATGGGTATCCAATTTATAAGTGCACATCCTTTTTTGTCAAGTCCTCCACAGCAGCTTTAGACTGACATGGTTCTCCTACCAGTACCCCTAAACTCGTTTCTCATTCCTGGTTGGGGTTCCTTTTTTAACTCCTCTCTCTCCTGTCTTCCAGCTTATTATTTTCTTACACAGGATCGTCGCTAATGTTTTCTTCATTCCTTTGCCTTTAGGGTTTAGTCTCTCTTTACTTTATCTTGTAAAGACACTTCCCAAATCCAGGGATCCAGCTGGCAAAGGCAGAAATTTCTTTAGAACAATGTTTTTCAAAGTGTAGCTAGTAATCTATAAATAGCTTTATGAAGTCAATTTCATGGATTCCAATAAGCATTAAAAAATTAAAATAAAATAAATTGGAAAGTATCAAAGTGTGTAATACACAGTAAGGGTATAATTTGTTTTGTGTACTTCTGTTTTAGGATACATATTGATGTTTATTAAGTTATGATGAAAACTGTAATGCTTACTGTGCTTCTCAAAGTCTGAAAAAGCCTACCTTAGAGGGTGGTGGGATGGAGAGGGTAGGGAGAGTAGAAATACCTATATGTTAACAAGTCCCTGTTCCGGTGTGGTAGGAGTCAAGACTCCCATTTGGGCCATCTGAAATGGCAGCTTGTGTCTGCCCAGCAGTCTGGAGAGTCTCAGGTGCTGATCAGCACTGTGCTTCTCTATACTCAGCACTTTCTCTATCTCAGCTCTGAAGGCCATGTCTGTTTACCTACAGAATGACACCAGACCTGTGATTCTCCAGCTTTCACCCCACAGTGAGAACAGGTTGGAGACAAAGGAAATTGTTCACAGATCTCTTCCATTTATATCGACTAAGTCATTATCTCCACCAGGAGATAATGACTTAGTCGATATAAATGGAACTTTTATATCGACTTTATATCGAACTTTACAACTTTTTTTTTTCCTAACCCACAGAGCATTGAGATGGCACACACAAGCATGAAACCAGGCAAAATGTTCTTTAATAAAGGAAATGTGAATGGTGCACAAATCAACCGAAGCCCTTATTCTTACCTTCAGAATCCACAGTCTGAGAGAGCAAGGTGAGGGAGAAGTTATCAAATTGAAATCTTGTGCTTTTTTTAGGAAAGAGCAACGAAATCTAAGGACAGGTTATACTTGATGAATATGGTAGAATCCTAAAAGAGTATTAAAGCTCAAGTAATTTAAAAACATGTTTATAATCTAAGACAAGCAGATATAAAAGTAAACATAGAAAAAAGTAAACACACCAGCCTACGCATATATCTTTCTACTTCGAGGGCTGTGGAAGTCATTATGAATATTTGAAGGACTCCAGACTTTGGAAACTGACACATTAGCTTTATCACTTCTTAGTTGTGTGACCTTTAAGATGTATATGTTGATAAGAGATTTACTTATCTTAATTTATTGGCTCCATTTATCCATCTGTAAAATAGAGATAAAAATATGTATAAAATATTTGTTAAATTAATAAATAGCTCTTTTTATTTCATTATTTAGAAGAAATCTTAGTTCAGGAGAATGTGGCAAGAGAGAGAGGGGATAAAAGAATTAAAAAAAATTGGAATGTAGAACAAGAAATAAAACTATAATAATTGAATG
This sequence comes from Eonycteris spelaea, assembly GCA_003508835.1. Classification (NCBI taxonomy): domain Eukaryota; kingdom Metazoa; phylum Chordata; class Mammalia; order Chiroptera; family Pteropodidae; genus Eonycteris; species Eonycteris spelaea. Next base: position 1,841,991 of record PUFA01000162.1, read on the forward strand.
GAACAACTAAGGGAGATGATTATTTGTCTTTTTTTTTTTTTTTAAGTGGTAAGCCAGGTTTGTAACAGAAGAGAAGTACTTGGCTACCATGGCAATAAAATAATATCTCAGTTCAACTTGACCACTTGACATTTTATATTCGTCTGTATATTTTTCAATAGCTGTCAGAAAAGTTGATTTTTAGAAAATATAATCTGACATCCTTTGAAAGGACATAAAAGAACACTTTAAGTTGTAGGTCATGAATGTTCTTGATTTTGCATATTCCTTACTATTTTTAAGGAAGTCCATTATAATTTGATATGAGTAACGATTTCAAAGAGAAATCCTTTTTGTAAGAAATACATGTTATATAATCTTGCATATATTACATAAAATATATATATTTCATCTCCAGCTAGCTGACCTAACACCTCTAACTCTGATCACAGTTGCACGCCATTTCTTTAGCAGAGTAATGAGGTCTGGATTTAGTCCCTGGGACTACAGCATGTCCTGGAGCCTCGCTTCTTGAGAGGCGTATTTGGTTTGTTTCTGCACCAGCTTCTGTGGTTCATCGTACATGGCTGCCAGGAGCTAACATAAAACTGACTAAATTTTTTTGTTTGTTTTGGTGACTAGATATTCTTCAAATACAGACAAGGAAATGGTAGTCTTGAAGATGGAAGATTTGAATGGAGATGACCTGGGTGTTATCAGGTACTCTATTTACTTAAAAAAAAAAATCTGTCTGAATAGCTTTCCTTAATTACAAGAGTAGGGGATGAGGAAGAGACTAGAATGGTGTCAGTAGAGACTGAGAATAAGTTGAATTGTTAGAGTCGGAGTCAGACACATCTGAGATCCAGCCATGGGCCCAAGAGCAAGGTGCTCAGCCTCTTAGTGCTTAGTTCCTCACCTGTAAATTAAGGCTAATGAAAGGATTATTATATAAATGAGGGAGCTCGGTGAAGAAGTTTTGCATAGCATCTGACATATGATATAAAGACTCAATAAATGTTAGTGCTTATGACTATATCAGAATCTCACATGTGGGCCTTACATAATGGTGGAAAGTTAGTTATCTCTTGGTAAAATGGAAAAACAGTCTGACCAACCAGGCAAATGAATATGGATTTAAGGTTATTTACCTGTGTTTTGCCAAAAGGATTAAGTTAAGTCTAAATAGGACAATGTATTTAGTGATGAAAGCAGACCACCTAAAGGAAGCAGATGAAATAAAATTATAGATTGGCACAGATTTTAGCACTTTTTTATACATAAACACATGGATTTCATTTTCTTGAAAAAGAAGACATTTGCATTCATACGTGATTTAGGCGCTGCAATCAGGCTGACTCAGGAATTGACTGGGTGGATTACAGTGCAAGACGCTTTGATATATGGACTCCCAAATGACACAGAGATGCCCTAAGGAAGTGTATGGTAGTGATTGAGTGTCTGTCAAATGGCTTATCTACTAATATCTCAACTATTCTGTTTGAAAATGAGAATAATCGTAACTCATAGGGTTATTTGAAGATTAAATGAGATAATGCAAGCAAAGCTCTGGGTCTGTGCCTGACATGAAAAAAGTTTAATAATTTTAGCTAAAATACAAGAAGTAGATTAGTATACCTCTTCCAAAAACTTCATTATTGGCATAAAAGAGTTCTTGAAATTCTTAGCATTGAAATTTCTTGTTTGGGTTTTAAGTGAAGATACTAAAAAAATCCCTGATACAATAAACTTTATTACCTTGGTTGATGTAATAGGACTGATTCCTCTATTAAAATAAATTCATCTAGTGATTAGTTGCCACCTAGCATTTAACTCCATAGACTTTTCTAAATGACACACATGCAACTATGTGCTTGGGGTATATTATGATGAATAAGGCATGGTCCTTATCTTGAAGGGTCTTATATGGTAATGGGATGATTGGGACAGGAGGCAGATATACAGATAGACAAGTAACATAAATCCGATGGCCATCAGTACTGTCAGCTGGGCATAAATAAATGCTGCGGGAACTTGGAGGAGGGAGCACTAAGTTCTAGTTGGGAACACTGAAAGGCTTGAAAGAAAAAAAAAAAGACATTTGAACTGAACCTGAATGGGCCAAGGAAGTTCTCATGGAGCCATGAAAAACAGTGAGTTGTGAGGCCAGAGTATGGGCTAGTTCGGGGGGTGGGTGAGAGATAAGCCTGGAAAGGTAAACTAGCTTTAGATTGTAGAGCATATTAGTTGAGAATTTGGTTAGGAGACACTCAGGGTAATAGCATATATCTATGACTAGTTAGATGGAGTACCCCAAATTTGGTGGGAGAAGAAAGTGGCTTTTCCCTTATAGTTTCTATCTCTGTCTTGGCTGAATGACTGAGACCATTTATGATTCCTTTTTATTAGTTTTTGACTCATTTAACAATGACAACAGACAACTCAAAAATGGTATCCTTTGCCCGGATATTCTTTGCTTCTTTTATAGAACTTTATACTATACTTAGAAGTCCCAAGGTCAACTGTCAAGGTTATAACAACAGTTTTCCATCCACTGTGCTTAATGCTCTGAAATAACTTGCCATTGTTTCTATAGTCACCATATGTTATCCTTGATGTAACTGCTCTTGCAGTCACCTCTTATAGCATAGTGATAATTGCTCTTTGAATACATTAAAAATGATCTAAAACATAAAATTAAATCTGGGCTGCTAAGTAATTCAGCCAACACATGTAGGTGCCCATTGTTAGGCAGAATACCAAAGTAAGAGGAAATTGGAAGCACAGAATTGCAGATTTGCAAAACACAAAGGTCATCTAGTTCAAACTTCAGCTAAGGCCTAGAAAGGTGATGTGACCAGCCCAATGTCACAGCCAAGACTATTTTCTTCACAGTGAAAACCATATTGAAGTTCATAATCTATTCCTTTCTACTTTCATTTTTGTTTCCATTTCTTCATTCAGCAAATCTGCACTAGGAACCTACCATGTGCCGTGCAACAGTTCCCAGTCCTTAGAATACTACATTCTCTGGCTTTGAATTCAGGAATTAAATACCTTGGAATTAAGTACTTATGTCTGTGCTCTTTGAGCAAAACCCTTAAACTCTCTTGTGACTCAGTTTCTATATTTCTAAAATGTGGATATAGCATCTTCATTCATTCAGTCATTCATTCAATATTGCAGAATATATGTGTCATGAACTAAGCTACTACTATGCATACTCTGATGAGCAAAAATAGATGTAGCTGCTACCCTTATAGAACTTAAAATCTACTGGTGGAGACAAAATGTATTTACATAGTCATACAAATACCTGCATAATTTTAATTGGGTTAAGTGCTAAGAAAAGAAGGTATGTAAAGCTATCTTAAAGATATTCAACCAGGTCAGAGAGACTGGGAAAGTCTTCCCTGAAGAAGTGATATGGAGCTGATAACTGAAGGAAGGGTAGGAATTAACTGGCAAAAGGGAGAGTGGAAAAGAACTTTTAACACACGTGGACAACAAGCATGTACAAAAGTCCTGTGGACCATTTGAAGAATTGATAGAAGGGCTATGTGGGTGGAATGCAGGGGACACTGGGCAGAGTATTGTGAGGTAAAGATAGAGGTAGAAATTAGATACCATGATAAAGGTTTTTGTCTTTATACCAAGGGAAATGGAAAATTGTTAAAGTGTTTTAAGCTGGAGTTGGGGACTCTTGAAGGGTTAGGGTGAGTGATGCCTTGAATGCAATAGAATTATGTGCATGAAACTATTCTATAGATTAGTAAATCCTCTGATAATGTGAGACCACCATTTGCTCCAGTCGATCTATCTATGCAAGGAGAATATTTCTATCTTTTTGACTAATATTACCTTATACGGAAACAGTAAATGACTTTTCTCCAGGTGTGGAGAACATGTTTGGAATATTTGAATTCTGAATTAAAATGTAATCTGTGTGATATTTACAAAATTCACTTTGAGAGACTCTGGAAGGCACCTCGAAGAATGACTCTGTCAGCCAGCAAAAAGTGAGTCTTGAGAAATCCTGCTATAATAAGACACTGTGTGTATGAAGAAACTATGAAGGGAGAAAACGAAGAGGTGTCACACGTCTGCACCAAAAGGAAAGTCATAAGGTGTAGATAATGTGAATGGCAGCTCTGAATGGTGGAGAGCCACTTCTCACACAGTCATCCTTGTGCAGGGAGCTCTGAGAGTGGCTCATTTTCTCAAATAGGTGCAACAAGACAGGCTTTGACTCACTTCTCTTCCCTTTTCCTGTCTCTTTGCGTCTGCCAAGTTTTCTTCCTTGAGTTTGCAGGAGAGGCATGGACTTTTTATTATTATTATTATTTACTTTTTTATCTTGTTAGCCCTCTAGTAGTAGGTGTGACATAGCTTTTATTTGTCAGAGCTTGAATGATTACTCCATTGCCTTCTGTTGCATACACTGCAAATCCTTTAATCTTACAGGAAGGTCATATAAGAGGACCTTTAAAGGCACATTTAAAAAAACAACAGAAATGGTGATTTGTTCAGCCTATTTGAATAATTTGTGTACACACTTAGAAAAACCCAATTTATGAAATGACATTAATTTATTCAAATGATACTGATTCACAGAACTCAATCATGGTATGTGGGTGTGTAAATCGTCTCTACAGTCTATGACTCCAACTTGTATAATTATGTCTGTCTATTGCCTGTGGCTCTCTATTCTACCCTCTGCATTCTCCCCTCTGTCTAGTTAACCCCACTCAGATGGCAAAAAGGGAAACCTCAGTGAACTGCGCTTCGCCAGCCATTTTTGAGCTCTTCTCTTTTCTTCATCTCATCGTTGTCTTTATAAATGCCTCCTCCATTAGTATCAACTCTGGTTTGTGTAGTCCTCTGCTCTCTATTTCTATATCCTTCATTAATTTCTTTCCTGTTCTATCCCTTCTATCTTGTTATAAAGATTACTGGCTTCCTTCTATAGCTCTTTCTATCAGCTTGTCTGTGTTCCTCTCTAATAGCATTAAGGGCCTCAACTGTATAGTGAGTTTTTATCCTACTTCTCGATTATCCCCAGGGATTGTGAAGGGGCTCTTTGATGACGAGGGCAATGATAGCTGCTGATAACAGAAATAAATTATACCTTTCATTTAATTTGTCCCAAGTTTAGAAACCAAAGCCATAAAAATCAGTTGTCAAAACTGGCAAAAGACATTGGACTTACTTGAATGTTGAGTGTCTCGAAAGTTCTTAACCCAAAGAGATTTAGAAGATTATTATTTTTTTCCAAGTTTTTTCCCCACTATAAAAATAATATGTACTCACCATAGAAAATTTGGAAAATATAGGAAAGTAGACAGAGGGAAAAATTAACTTAAAGTTATATTTTCCAAAGTCAGTCATGGTTAAATTCAGGTACATTTTCTTCTGCCTGTTCCCTATGTGGAACATAAAGAAATAAGCATGACTTAAAGTCATTCTGTAAATATGGATACTTATTTGTTTTCTCTCACTCTGGGCACTAGAAGCCTTAAAATACTATGAAAAATATTAACAATATTATTGCCATGTACTGAGACTATCAAGTGTGTGTGTGTGTTTTGTAGTGACTCTATCTAATAATGACTGTTTTTGTCTCAAAGTCTATGTACTCTCATGTTAATATAGCTAAAGAATTTCTCTGCAGGTTAGAATTTGTCATGCAAATACTATCATTTTCTTTTAACTTTTTTTTTGTTCTTATATTTTAGAGGTGTCTCTTATCAATATCATATAACTCTATTTTCTACTTTGAGAATTTATGAATTTTAATTAATAAGTTTAGTGTATTTCAGGAATTGTGATTATTATACTGTGGATTTTTCTCTATCTTTTCATTTTGTACTATTTGTCTCATTTTTTTTTCAGTGCTTCTTTTTTCTCCCTCTCTTACCTTTTAGGATTGGTAGAGGTTTAAAAAACAATCTTTAAATGGCTCGTAGTTTCCAAAGATGGCCGCAATAATAGCTCTTACCTCACATATTCCATATAAACTGACCTTGCCAGTTCCCATTACGAGGTGAAGATGATTTCTTTAGCCCTTCAAACTTGCCTAGCCCTGGGACTGATTTGATAAATAGGAGATGGCAGACATTGTGCTGGGCTATAAATTTTTATTTTAAGTGGACTTTATTTTTTAAGAGCAATTTTAGGTTCATAGCAAAATTAAGCAGAAAGTGAAGAGATTTCCCGTATACACCTTGGTCCCCAACATGCACACCCTCCCAATCATACTATAAACTCCATATCAGAATGGTACATTTGTTACAAGTGATGAACCTACAATGACACATCAGCATCACCCCAAGTCCATAGTTCACTCTTAGTGTTGTATCCACTGTTTTTTAAAATCATTTGGTAATCCTGGGACTTGGATAATATTTCTATTAACATTTTGTTGCATAGCCTTTTAGAACTTTTCCTAATCATACTTATTCTTTTTTTTTTTTAAAAAAGTGAGACTTTATTATATACGATTTGGTAACATTTTTTTTTTCATTTAGAAACACCTTATGAATACCTTTCAATGCTACTTAGCATTTTAGAAATAACCATTTAAAAATTGCTGCATTTCATTATATGCATGATAATGTGTTTGACTAACCAGCAATCATTTGATTTTTTCCCCCTCTTTTTAATCCCACTCCCCCACTTCCACCCTGACCTATGGATGTTGCTGTTTCCCCTTAAGAACTGGATCTCTGACGGCGGGGCATCTCCTCCCACATGCTTGAGGGGTGCACCCGGGACCTGGTGCTCCTGGGGTCAGGCGCCCCCCGGGGCCTGGCAGTCCTGGCACATGGCGCACCCGGGGTATGGTCCGTGGCTCTACCTGGGGCCCAAATCCAGGACCTTCTGCATGTAAAGCAGATGTGCTAACCACTGCACTATGGAGCCACCCCTCATTTGATATTTAGTTTATAGTTTTTTTCATCATAAAATACACTGTAATAAGCATTCTTGAACAGGTATCTTATATATTTGCCAATGATTTCCTTAAGCTAATTCCTAGTAGTGGGATTGCTGAATCAAAGAGGAATGCTTATTATTAAGGCTTTTCTCATATATTATTAAATGGCCCTCTGGAAGGGCTTTGCTGCTTTATACTCCTGCAACCCAAATATGAGCAGAGTTCTGTTTTTTTGTGCTCTTGACAGTCTTGGTATTATCATGCTTTATAACTGTTGCTAAGTAATAAACCAAAAAAGCCAAGTCACTATTGTTTTCCTTTCAATTTCTTCTATTTCTAGTCAAGCTAAATTAAAATAAATACTCTTATTGGCAATTTCCTTTTTTATTTTTGTTATGGCTTAATCGTACCATTTAGGAGGAAAGATTTTTTTACTATAGCAACTTAAGGGACTCTACCCAAACTAGATATCTCTCCAATTACATTACCAAGAGGAGTGTTTTCATCCAGAATTTTTGAACATAAGAAAAGGAGTAGTTGACAATGTACATCTCTTCTGCATAGCAGAGATGGTAGAAAGATTCTCCAGGATGCTCGCCATCGTTTATTGATGGGTTCCACTGGCTATCGCTCATTGTCTTTAACTGAGTAGTCTGATGTGTATTTATTGCTTCTGCTATTTTAAAATTTAAAATTTTACCCCTTGGGTAAAATTCTGGGCTCAATAACCAATGAAACACCTGTTCCTCTCCTTCTCTATGCAGTTTGTAGCGAGGCAGGTGAGGAGGACTATAAGGGAGGTGAAATAGAGGTGTGTTAATCAGGATACTTAAAGCCAAGTGCCACGACAGACACTGTGAAATCCCAGGAGCTTAACATATTAAAGACTAATTTACCATTCATGAAAACAAATAAAAATTGGATGGTCCTTCTGGATGCATGTTATTGGCCAGAGCTACTCACATGCTTTATGCTGCTAATGGGACTGAGACACAGAGAAGCACATTGAAAGCCCTCAAGTCCCTGCCACAAGAGAGCAAGGTTTTCTCATTTAATTATTTCATGCCCGTAGCATATAAATTGAATATGCATGTGTTGAATACACATGCACGCACTACATATATGTATATATAAATGTAAACATTGTATTAATCAGAAGTCCAAAAACTGAGGTGTCGGCAGGGTTAGTTCTTCTGGAGGCTCTGAGGCGGAGACTGTTCCATGCCTCTGTCCCAGTTTCTGGCAGTTGCCAGTAATCCTTGTTTTGTAGACACATCACTCCAATCTCCGACCCCATCTTTACATCGTCTACTTCTCTAAGTCTCCGCATGTCTCTCTGTTTCTTTCTTTGTTATGAGGTCACCAGAGTGGATTTACGCCCCAGTATAAGCCAGTATGATCTCACTTGCTCTTTACCTTGATTACATTTCTAAAGACTATTTCCAAATAAGGTCACATTCTGAGGTTGGTAGGTGTGAATTTTAAGCCAGTAGAACTTCCTATACTGTATTTACCCAAAGAGCTCCCATTTAATATGCATCTTCATAAACACTACCTTCGAATGGATGCACAGATTCTCTTTCCCTATTGATGGACATTTAGGTTGGAAAGGATGAAAGCCTGCACATAGGAACTCTGTGCAAATCACATGTAGGCGCTCCCTTCCTTGGGCTGACTAAGGTGCCTAGGTCAGTGAGCTGAGCAGTGGCTGGATTTCAGTCTCCACTTAATTGCTTTGTCAGTCACCTTTCTGCATGGGACATGGAGGCCCAGGTCTGACAGAATGGAACCTGGGATGGGCTTGTTATTATTTAAGAATATTTCAGAACCTTGACTTTTGTGTTTGGATTTCTTTTTTTCTGTTTCTGGGGAGGAGGTACATAATGTCTGAATTGAAAGGCCCTAGAAATCTTTTGCTCCAAGCCTCAATTATATAGAAAATGATTATAATATTTGATATTATTTTGCAGTTTACTGACTCACAAAATATAGTTGAAATGTATTATTTTTCAGTCTTAGGAAACAGATGTCCAGAAATTTTAACTAACTTCGACTTCTTCAGTACCTTGATTGCATCATGCTAACTTACATCAAGCCTAGCTTCCTCTTGTACATCCCAGCAGTATTATAATTATTTTTGAAAATATTTATTAACAGGGTCATATTCATCCTTTTATGTCTGTATTCTAACTTCTTTTGAAATTACCTAAACCTTTCTTCCTGTTTGTACTTTGCTTTGATGAATATTTTTGATCAGATAAAATCAGTTTTGGTTATATCCTTCTTAAATTAAAATGACCACCTTTCGTCATATCTTTATAGTCCTCTTTACCATACTACTTTGGTTGCTGTGATAAGCCTGATATTTCAATAGCACATATTTCAAAGGGCCAAAGGGCTAAATACAGCATTTTCTGACTCTGAAATTTAAATAACTTTTTTGAATATTTATTTGTTTCATTTTTGTAGAGAAAAGTTTATTTTTTAAGGCTTAAATGAAAATAACTCAATGAAATAAATAAGAATTCAAGTTTGTAGTGTAATAAGTAAGCCAAAATTCTTAGCATTTGCTTTCTTATAGATATTATTGTGGTTCCTTGGTGGTAGAGAACACAGCTGATTCCTTTCTATGTTCCTTGGGATTTAACACAATGCCAACTGCACACTTGGCTACTAATACGTTCATGACAGCCTCCATCTCTCCTCGCCTTTATGCATTCTGCTCTGGCCACCACGACTATCCTTTCTCTAACACACTGCACCCATCTCATCTGCATACCTTTGCTATGAATGACTTTTCTTCAGTGATCCTTTTGCCAGGTTCCTGTTCATCTTTTAAGATCCAGCTCAAATGTCACATCCTACGCAAAGCACTTCTTAAGAGCAAGATGATGCGCCCATTTTTTGTCCCCAAGCACCTAGCACAGTCAGTTAACTAAATGCATATTGAAAGTGAATGAACAGAAGAGACAGAGCCAGTATGCTATAACAGACAACATTAGCAGAGAAGAATATCGGCTTTATGGTCTGATGAATCTGAATTCATAGCCTTGCTTCTTACACCAATGTGACCTTGGTTAGGTTACATCATTGTTGAGACTTCTTTTCTTAGTTGTCAGATGAGAATAATGATAGCATCTGACTCAAAGGGTTCTTGTGAGAATAAAATGAGATCCTGCTAGAAAATCCTTCACTCAAAAGTACTGAAATGAGAGTCAATGTTCATAGAATTGTTCTAGCATTTTCTTTTGATTGTACTGGAGAGGTTGCAGTCTGGCTCAGTCTGGCAGGCCTGAATGCAGCCATATGAGAAAGAATAATTTTGGTTGGTGAGCCACCACCCCATTTTCTTTCCAACTAAATTGAGTAAAACTATGAAAAAACAGACTCCAGTTAACTGGAAAATATGGCTTGAGTAGAATTTACCCTGAAACTTGAGTTTTAAAAGGGAGAGATAAACCACACACACACACACACACACACAAAACAAATATAAACTTTAAAGAATATATAGAAACCTTGCAAGTAAGTTCTAAGACATGTCCTTAAAACTACCTTTAGCCTAAACTTCTGTACCTTTGTGCGGTGACAAATACACCTTGAAAAGACTTGGGAATTCAAGCCTACAGATGGGTGATCTAGCCTAACTCTGTTTTAAAATTTTGAAATGGATGTCAATATGAACAAAAACAAACTTATGGGAATTTTCAAATATATATGAATTTAGAGTGATTAATCTAATGAATCTGCACATAACGATTATTCAGCCTTTAGTAATTAGCAATATTCTGCCATTCTGTTTAATCCGTCAGCTCCTTTTTGTGTGTTTTGCTAGAGTATTTAAAAGCAAATGCCATATATCCTATTTCACTCATAAATATTTCAGTATATACCTCTGTCAGATAAAAACCTTAAAAAATAATAATATAATCTATTATTACAACCAATGAAATTAAAAGTAATCTCTTAATATGATCTAAAACCCAGTTTGTGTTCAGTTTTCCCTGCTTGTACCAATAGTTTTTTATAGTTGTTTTGTTTGAATGGAATCAAAATACAGTTTGCAATTTACATTTGTTGGCAATGGCTTAAGTCTCTTAATTTTAATAGTTCCCCTCCTTTATTTCTATGCCATTGACTTCTTTAAGAAATTTTAGGGACTAGGAGGAAAGAAAAGGGATCAGGAGTGGGAGCTGACCAGAGGGCGAGGCCAGTCCCAGTCTGGCTGCTACCGCTCCTCACCTGAGGTCTCCAGGCTGGGCTGCAGCTCGGTCTTCATCTCCCAGGCGCCTTCTGCGAGGCTCTGCCGGGCTAGCAAGGGAGACGCGGACGGCTGCTGCCGCATCATGTCAACCAAGGATGAACGTGCCAGGGAGATCCTGAGGGGCTTCCAACTAAATTGGATAACCCTTTGGGATGCTGAGACAGGGAAGATACTCTGGCAAGAAACAGAAGACCTGTCAGTACCTGGAGTGGAGCATGAAGCCCGTGTTCCCAAGAAAATTCTTCAGTGCAAAGCAGTGTCTCGAGAATTGAACTTCTTGCAGCAGAGCAAATGGAAAAATTCGACCGGGAACAAAAAGTTTACTACAAAGGGCAATGCCTAGAAGAATGGTTCTTCGAGTCTGGCTTTGTGATTCCTAACTCCACAAGCACCTAGCAGTCCCTGATGGAGGCACCACTCAAGTCCGTGATGACACCAGCCAGAGTGCTCACTGGGAATGTTATCATAGAGACAAAGTTTTTTGATGACGATCTTCTTGTAAGCTTATCCAGAGTGAGACTTTTCTATGTTTGAGAGAAGAATGTGTGTGCATTCCAAGATTTTTTTTTTGAGGGGAAGGAGGAAACTGTTTACTCTTTTACTCCACACATTTGATTTTTGACACTTCCACTCCTAATTCTCTCTATGACAAAACGCAGCTGAGGCCACCAGGGGTGGTTTAGGTAACCAGATGATTTTACTCTCAAGCTGCCATCTTCTACTGACCAGACTTAATCCTCACCTCAGACCAGGGCAGAGGCTTACCTCACTCCTTCCCAGGGTAAACATGAGGACAAACACATACCATGATCCATGTTTCCTGTTACCCACCCTGACTCCTCCTGTAGGAATACATCTTCCTTTGGCCCCTGGTTTTGGAAAAGTTCATGTTCTTGACCCACGTTTAGTCTATTCCTACCATTTCTATTTCATACATTTTCATACGTTTAACTTGTTAAATAGAGTGTGATATTATTATAACATAATGAATTGAAACATATGAATTAAAATATTTCAACAGCCAAAAAATTTTTTAAATGGATAAATATTTCACAAATTCATTGATTTATGGATTTTTTTTTTTAATTGAAAGATCTCTCAGCCCTGGCTTACACTCCCATAAAGTAACATTAGGCTGCAAGAACATGCGGGCTACAGCCTTTAGATTGTGCAAGTGCCTCTGGGTCTTCACAGCCCACACCTGTCCCTGGTGTACCAACCAGCTTAATTTATTTATGTTGCCTACCCAGCCCGTGTGGGCATTATGCTGGCCACCTCTGACTTACATGTACATCTGTTGGGCAATGAGAACAGAATCCTGAGTGATGAAATTGAAGTCCAAAAACATCCCCAGTCATTAGGTAAATGTTCAGTTTCGGGCATTGTATTACTTAGTTAGGACTGTAAACTAAAATATTTAAAAAGTTTTCAGGGAAGAATTAAATCAACAAAAGATTTTAAAAAATCCTAAATTAGCCTAAAACTTTATGAATTGGCATCTCTCTTTTTTTGAACATCTAGTTAATCTGCTTTACAGCCTTACATTCTGTAAACATCTTTTTCACCTGTGTGGAGGTTTGATCCTACAAAGGCCACTGGACAAGGTGTCAAAAGACCCAATCTTGAATTTTGGTCCTCTATGACAAATGAATCACCAATTTGCTTCTCTGAGACACCTTGCAGAGTGGAGGGAATAGCCTTTCTCTCAGGGGTGCTGTGAAGTTCAAATAAAGTAACAGATGTGACATTAAATTGTAAACTGTATAGCTGTGCATTTAAACAGGTTATTACAATGAATAAAGATATATTGAATTACACATTGTATCCTCTTTCACACCCCTGTGCAGTTACTCTGCTGTTACCTCTCTCCGGAATGCCTAAAGAATAATTGATAGTCATCTGTGGTCCCTATTACCTTTGTCTGACTGTATTAAAGCCATTTGTTCACATCTTTGTCTCCTGTAAGATTCTGGGAGTAAACTGCAGTTTATATAATACTTGGCATACAGCAGATTCTCAGTAAATGTCTACTGAATTGGATGGGATTGATTTGGATAATTATTATATGTGTGCCTGTCTTGAAGGACAAAGTCTATGTCTATGCAATTCTTTAGGTATATCATCTGGTAACTGACCAGTCTTGGTTCTTGTTAAAAGCTTATGATGAAGTTGACGATGATGAAATATTTATAAAAATTGAATTTTGTATTTTTAATTTAAGTACATGATCAGACGACTTCTTGACTCTATTATTGATAATTTAAGCTCATAAAAAATGAAAGAAACTAAATGTGGAATGCCTATCATTAAATTTTTTTTTCCCCTGATAGAGAAAATTTAAGCTCTCAGTCATCATTTTTATCCAGTTCTCTTTATTAACTTAAGGCTTCTTGCACTGTTATAGCTGGTTTGCCATCCACCCCGTCAGCATGAACAACAGCAATCATCTTGTAAATAGTGATAATATGGGCTATGCATCTTACCTTTTTGAGCAAGAGAAAAACAAAGGATATTTGCCTGGACAGGTGAGAGTTGATGTCATTGAAATCTTCATCTTAATTAATTGAGTATTATCATTCATGCAATGTTCAGAATAGGTGATTCAGATTTTTTAAAGTGTCACCATTGATGTCACATACTGATATACTTGGATTAAAAGAATTCTCCAACCCTCTATAGTAGAGAAAGACAAATTAAAAATGACTAATAAACTCTGTGTCAAATACACCTACATTGATGGCTTCTTAAAGTTACAATTAGTTGGATAAAGGTGGGCAAGTCCAAGCTTTTTACAATATATAATAATAGTTTTTTTTATCAACTTGGAAATATGATAAATTGTTTTGGAGTTCACTTTTGCTTTCAGAGTTATAAAAGTATCAAGCACATTCTTAAATGGTGTAAGAACCTGAATGAGGACAGGTGATGAATCCTTTTCAAAGGTCCAGACTTCCCTTGTAATGGTGAATTTTCTTTCAAGGATTTTGTTCTATTTCCCTATAATAAGGCCTAATTCAGAGACAACCCAAATCCATCAGACTAGTTTTTGTAACTTTGACACACAGTGAGTGGCAGGAATAGAGATGGAGGGCTTAGGAACCAGCCCATGCACTCCAAGTTCATCAGATCTGTGTAAGATAAAGACTACAGATAGGTAAGTGGGAGTGGAGACCCTGCTTGTTTTGACACCAGCATACAAGCTTCAAATGCAGAAGATTATATCATGGGATGAGAGCTCCAAGCCCTGTTGTAAATATATTATTATCCCCATGAACATTTAGTCTGATCTTTTAGTTTCTTGCTGACAAACTCCTATTTTTTCATTTCAGCTGTTCTTAGGGAATAGAAAGGAGGTTCCCATTTACAATTACTGGCTGGATGCTGGGCACTTCAAGATAAATGATCTTTTTTGGCATCAAAAAAAGACATATGACCTTCAATACTTGCTTATCTCTTTCCCTAAGAAAATTTAAGAACCTTGAGGTGGAACGGTAGACTAGCAGGTTGAGGTTAATACCTTGCACCACTCTAAAGGGTTATGTGTTATTATTTCAGGTTGAAGAGATAGAGAGGAGACGCACCGAAGGGCAGGTCTAGATGGTGGATGCTATGTTAGGTTCTGTTTTGCAAGAGGAAAATTTGGATTGACTTCTTTCTTTAAAAGCCAACAGGGTATTTATTTTTAAAGCTCTAGGTGCTACACCAGAGACAAGACTGATGTTTCACCATTTTGTCATTTGTTATTATACACTGCGTTTCTTGTCAAAATGTTTCTGGTTGAGGCAAACATTTGAAACTCCTGCTTGAAACAGCTTTATTGATAATGGAATATCATGAGCAATAGTATGGATACTGACTGCAAAGTGAGCCTTTTCAGAAATGAAAAATTTTCTCAAAATGTTGTACATCATTCTTTTTACTGTATGCAAATGTTTTTGAATAGTTCACTAGAGTGGATTCAATGCTTGTACTTTTAATGGAAATCATGGGAAATAAGAAAGATTAAAAAGGCAATTGGGTGTTGTTTTTGTTTTGTTTTGTTTTTCTTTTTTTTGGCAGGGACCATTTGTAGCAGCTTTTGCTTCATCGAACTTAGGTGATGTGTCTCCCAATATCCTCGGCCCACGTTGCATCAACACGGGGGAGTCTTGCGATAATGCCAATAGCACTTGTCCCATTGGTG
This sequence comes from Eonycteris spelaea, assembly GCA_003508835.1. Classification (NCBI taxonomy): domain Eukaryota; kingdom Metazoa; phylum Chordata; class Mammalia; order Chiroptera; family Pteropodidae; genus Eonycteris; species Eonycteris spelaea. The sequence goes on from PUFA01000162.1 coordinate 1,857,351, forward strand.
GGGTAGGTAATTGTGATGTGAAATCTTTGTGTTTGTATCTCATGCACCTTTTTTGTTTAAAAATGTTCATCACTAATTTACAAATATGTTTTCCTCAAGTATACACTGGCCTACTCACCTTTAGCATTTGCTCTTCTCAAAACCACCCACTAAAATTCAACTGGATAAAACAATATTTTCCAAACTATATTCGATCATGAAGTTTTGTGTATGGTGAGACAATGTAGTAAATGTCAGAGACTAACTATCCTTCCCCAAATTTGGACAATCTGAAACATTTTGCCTTGGCATTTCTGAAGTCACAAGTTAGTACCAAAACTGCTCTCCTGAGACATTCTCACATTTTTTTAAAGAACAATATAAAATTAATATTTTTTTCGTTTTTTTTTAAAGTTACAACATCTTGCTATAAAACTCAACGTGGAAGCTTAGACGATAGTAAAAAGAATAAGTCCCTACTTACCTCTCTTCATTTTCCCCTTTCCCATTTCCAGAAGTCACCACTCTCACACCTCTTTCCTGTGTATCTGTCTATGCCTTCGTGAACAAAATTTTATTTACTTAATTTATTTACTTAATTTTATTGGTCCAGAATTTGTCTTCCACCTGATTTGTCTTAAAACCCTTTTCATGACTGTGTATCATTCCTGTGCTCAGTTTTCAAGAACAATAAGTCTGGGCCATCCTTTCTTTACCTGCTCATTTCGATTTTTTCAGTTTCGACATGAGCGGCAGGTGCTCATGTCGGGTTTCTTCTTCTTTGTGTTTATGGAACATATCACCTGTGATATTATTTATTAAACATGATTTCTAGGCTTTTATTCTATTCCAGTCAACCTCACCCAATGAGCAATGTAATTTTAACAATTATACTTTCTTATTGCATATAACTATTTTTATATAGAAAGTCTTCCTTTGTTACCTTTTATCTGCAAAATTTTCACACATTATTAATTCACATTAGATTTGATGATTACTTGTTAAATTCCAAAATTCCTAGATGAAATGGTCAAAAAAATTATTTTTATTTGCAGTAGAATGTATACATCAGCTTAATATCTTATGCTGGAATACTTAATGTGGGGAAAAGCTTACAATACACAATGTTGACTAAAAAAAATAGGATTTACTATTGCATACTCAGTATGGTTACAGTTTTGAGAATGTGTCATAGTAAAAAAGAAAAATGAAACACTGAATTTTGACAATAGTTTTCTTTTTTTGGTACTAAGTCGTTTTTATTCTATTTATTTATTACTTTTATTCTATTTGTACATTTTTATATAATGAGTATATGTTATAATAAAAAAAATTACAAGAAAATCATACCCTTCCCACTAAAGAATTCTGTTTTCCTTGGTTCCCTTCAAAGTATTGGATTGGTTTCCATCAAGTTAGCAAGATGGCAGTCAGCAACGAGGAAAGTGAATGCTCTCCCTCGCACCATATACAGTAGGAGAGAGAGAAACCTCCCCTCCAGCCATGGAATAATAGTTCTCATCTGTCTGATTGGGTCAGTGTACGCCACATACCCATCCCTGGACCAAAGCAGTTCCTTGGAGAATTGTACATGTTGAATGGCTTAGGCTGGAGTTCTTGACCAATCCTTGGCAAGGCCTAGGCCATTGCTGTAATCACCTTAGTCTTATCTAGAACTAGGAGTGGGATCCTTGACTGCAAGGACAGAGATGGCTTTCTGAACAAAATCAGGATTTGCTTAAGAAAAAGAGAAAGTTTGGCTAATGTTGCCATATCTTCTGCTTTTAATGTGGTTTCTTTAAAAAGAACTTTTTAAGTTTAGAAAATAGCCTTAATATTTTTTAGGAAAAGATATATGCTAGTTAAAAGTTAAACAATATTGAAAAGTTCAGAAAATAAAACTATATAAAGGAACACCATCTCACCCCACAGTTAACCTCCATGCACATATATGCATGTACAGTTTAACATAAGTGGGATCATACTGTAATGTTGTTCTAGAACCTGCTTCCTCATTTCTAGTAAATATATTTTAAAACATCACTTGTACTAACTCTGTAAATATCAATGTTAAGTATCATAATTAATTAGTGTCCTACTGGTGAGTATTTTCTTTCCTTGTACTTTTCACACCCTCTCTCCTATTTTTTTCCTTCCTTCATATAAGCATGCTATGGTCACTCTGCTTGTCAGACATATTTTGCAAGAGTAAGAGTTTCACCTTAGGACAAATTCTTAAGTGAGTTTGCTGTCAAAGAGAAAAGACGTCTAACATATGCTACACATTGCTCAAATGCTCTCTCAATCATGTTTCCACCCATGATGCATGAGTGACAGTTTCCCCAATCTCTCACCAACACCAGGACTGTCAAATAGTTCAGTTTTTACCAATACAATATGCAAAGAGTTCTCTCTGTGTAGTTTGAACTTATATTTAATTACTCATGAGATTGAACATATTTAATATTGAATGACCATTTGCATTTCTTTTCTGTGAATTATCGTTTCATCTGTATTCCATTGTGTATCCATGAGGATAATGTTGCCTTTTATTTTTCCAGCTTTATTGAGACATAATTGAAATATAACATTGTGTAATTTTAAAATGTGCAATAGGATGATTTTGACATATAATATAGGATGCTTTTTACTATAAATAAGAGATAAATCAATATGAATAAATCAAAAGATATTGATAAGGATTTTTTTTCTATTTTTTAAAGTTTCTAATATAGTAAAGTCTTAGCTTGTCATAAACAGTGCAATCTCCGTGCCCCCCCCCCAAATTATCACTTGTCTTTCAGCCTTACCTTTTTTTTGGTTGTCCCCATGTGGATGTTTAAAAATTTTTAAACTATAAGATTGATTAAGCCTGCCTATAGAATTTTAGAAGAGTCTTCCATACCCTTAAAACTTTAAAATATATTCACTCATATTTTTTTAATACTTTTTGGTTCCACTTACAATATTTAAATATCTATTTAATCTTAAATTTATTAACATAGGAAATAAGGTACAGAGTCAGATTTATTTATTGATTTTTTCTGAGGGCTAGCTAGTTGTTCCAGTATAATTTTAACTGAGTTTCAATTTAAGGTGATCATGAGCAAGAACCACGGGCAAGAACAAGCAACCAGAGAGATGTGCAGCAAATGGAGAGACATGGTCTTAGGTTTTAGCCACCTGTATAATCTCTGACAAATCCTCTAACCCACCTGAGTTTCAGTTTCCTTATTTTTAAAAGTAAAGTGTTACAATAGATTGTTTCTAAAGATATTTACTGCTCCAATTCAATAAATGATTCTGTTTCTTGTAATCTGTAAATTAAGAGAATATCTGAAAAGAAATGCTGGAATGTGACTTAAATATATATTTGCTTAGATTCATTTGTACTTTTCCATTTCTTAAGATCATCACTTATTTCACTAAGAACACATTCTTGTCTCATTTTTTTCCAGTCTACCACGTGCATGGCTATGGGACCTGGACAGGATATGCTCGAAAGCACACAAATTATAGGACGAATCCTGTATCAGGGCGCAAAGGTAAGCTGTGCACCCAGCTTCTTTCATCTTCATTTGAAATTATTCTTTAAAATCCATTGGCATTGTTCATTAGGAAGTCAATAATTGTACAGAACACAAGAGCTCAGGTTGAGCCAAGGAGTCTGGAAGACTGAATGCTATTACATGTCAGCTAGGAAGGTTGCCACACAACAATCTCTCTGACCACTTGGTCCAACTCTTTCCAGGAAGTACATTTAAAACCAAGTAATCAGGAAGACATTGTACTTCAGCCAGAGTGCTTGCTTCAGTAAGTGGGATGATAGGAGATTGTAAGGTTTTCAATTAACATGGTATCAGATATGACCAGACTGTTGTAAAATCTCAGAAATCTCTCAGGCCTTTGCCTGCCAAGTCGCCAGCCATTTCTTAACTTCTCCTTCAGTGATAAGGCAAAGCTGAGCCACACAACTCCCAGCTTTGGCAATTTCGATTCAAACCAGTTCTAGTCTTTTTGATACAGCAAAGATCATCCATTTTTTCTTAATACTTTTTTTTTGATAAGGAGAAAATTTAGTCTTCAGTGAGATTACTATGAGTTACTCTACCCTTATCTCCTAAATTTTATTTTCCATTTTGCCTCATATTATGTATCAGCTTCTTTGGAGACAGATTTCTGATTGAAAAAGGAAAGGCTGAGCTCTAGAGCTGAGATATCTCTGACAAAGATAATTAAATCTCTGCCTTTTTATAGCTTAGTCATACTTTTATTGTGCATGTGTGTGTGTGTGTGTGTGTGTGTGTAAATAAATATTTTGTTCCAAAGATTCTAAAATGTTTCAGGAGCAATTAAGGAAGATCAAAAGCACCTTTAAAAACATCAGACACCAGCTAGTCTAATTGCTGCAGTCCTTTTTAATTACTGTGGTATTATCAGTGGATTGCTCTAAATTAACAGATTCTATTTAGGGTATGCACCCATGACACAATTTGGTGTCAGAAATTTTGTTACCAGTCTGGGCCTGAGAGCCATAGAAATTTGTCCCACATTCTGCATTCTCTTAAGAAGGCACAGCTTCCCTCTTAATCAGGGGAGGCCAGCTGCAGCTGGTATTACTGATGACTTATCCTGAGAGCCCCCACGTGGCTATTGAAACTGGGATGGAAATGTAGTGGAAATGAGTTAAGTGTCAGGCAAAGGGGACTTGTGCTGAAGTAGGAGCTGCCTCTATTGTAGGATACGAATCAATAAAAATAAACATGTTTCAGCATGTTTTGACTCATATTTCCCATAAGATTGGAAAACTATCAGTTGAAAAGAAAAAGATTATCCAAAGGGATGGTGGGTGGGGACGCTGATGCAGATTAAATGGGCCCTAAAGTATTTCAAAGCCAGCCATTGCCACCAGCCTTGCCCCAGGACTCAAGGATTCTGAGAGGGAAATCTCCGTGAGAATGCCTGAAGACACTCTTGCCCTGGCGAAAAAGTAATTCGGCTCACCTGCCTCTAATCTTGACTTCTCTTCATTGTCTTTCAAGTGAGATCGAGGCCTTTTGTGCAAAGGCTTGTATCGCTAGTCTCATATTTGTGGGGAATTGACCCAGGTCAACCATTGCAGAGCCTTCAATCTTTATTCAGAGAAACACCTGGCATTGCTAGAGAGATCCATGTGGGTTGCGGCTATTTCTAAGCAGCCTGCAAACAAAACTTGGCTGAAGAGAGAATGATTTCTAAATTAAATCCATTTATTGGGTACATTAGGTATTCACCAGTTTAGCTTTTTTGGCTTATAGCAGCCTAGTGGGTTTTTTTTTTTTAGGAACTATATGCCTCTGCATCCCAAGAGGTAACGGGACCACTAACTTCAGCTCATCAGTGGGTGAATATGACGGATGTTACCGTCTTGCTCAATTCCACACACACAGTAAGTATCGCTGAGTCACAATGATAATGCCACAGTGGTAAAGCTCTGGGTTGACCTCATTATTTACTTAAAATCTAACTTCTATTTCTTTTTTGTTTTGTTTTAAAAAACTTTTATTTAGGCAAAAACGTGCAAACCAGCATTGGGATACAGTTTCGCCGCTGGCACAATCGATGGAGTTGGTAGCCTCAATTTTACGCAGGGTGAGGTACAGTCTGATGGAATCTGTGGTTATAGGTTATGAAGCTTCAGCATCGTGTTCCCTAATAGGGTTTAGTTGTAGCCAGTACATTTACTATTTTTATTTTTAAACTCATGGGTGTGTATGTTTTCCAGGTGTTTACATGACAGCTGGATTTCCCAGGGATAGGTGCCTTTTGAAACTTAGCTTTGTAATGATTCAAATAGAATTTGAGACAAATTTCTTTGCATTTTAATCTATGAATGAATAATTTTAAATTGGGCGTGGGCAAGTGTGGAGTTGTGGGGTGTAGAATGGGATTGTCTTGTACCTTCAGCAATATGGGTTGACTCATTCTTGATTCTAGTATCTCTTTCCTTTATTCCTTTGCTGAAGCCAAAATTCTTCAAGGCAGAGGCCTTTAGGAGCCTAAAGCTTGTGGTCCCAGGTCCCCTTCCTCTGTGCATTGCTACAAATTTGTAACCGATTAGGTTTTATAATTTAATCTTAATTATTGCTGTAATAATATGCATTGTAACACAGAGAAAGTGGAAAAAGTGAAAGAATAGCACTTACAGGAAACATTTTGGCTTATTTCATTCCTGTCTTTTATGTATATATATTTCAGAACCATTAATTAAAATGTTAATGAATACAGTTGTAATTTGACATATTTGGCACCATCTTTCCTGGTAATATTTCATCCACTTTATCTAATGTTCTAAAGGAATAATTTTTAATAGCTTAAAAAATCATTTATTTATTTATTTGTTTGTTTTTATACTTTTTTGTGGTATAGTTTATATACCATGCATTTTACCCATTTTAAAAGTATACAATTAAGTTGTTTTTTTCTTTTTAAAAAATTTTTCAGTGTTTTTTAAATATACTCACAGATATAAGCAATCATCCCCACAGTCGATTTTAGAACATTTTCAATACCTCAAAAAGAAACCCTGTGCTCTTTAGCTACACCCTAGTCCCATCGCTCCCAGACCTGAGTAATCCCTAATATTTTTATCTCAGTGTTTTCTTATTTTGGATATTTCCTGTAAATGGAATAATAAACTATGTGGCATTTTGCATTGATTTCTTTCACTTACCATCATATTTTCAAGGTTTGTCCATGTTGTGCCATGCATTAATATTTCATTCCTTTTTATGACTGAAAATATTCTATTGCATGGCTTTACCAGATTTTGTTTAAGTATTCCTCAGTTGACAGTCTTTGGGGTCATTCCACTTTTTGGCTGTTGTGATTAATGCTGCTATAAATGTTCATGTATAGATTTTTGCGTGGTCATATGATTTTATTTCTCTTCTTGGATGTATACCTAAAAAGTGGAATTGCTGAATCGTATGGCAACCCTATGTTTAATCATTTGAGGAACTGCTAGACTATTTCCAAAATGACTGCACCATTTTACATTCCTATCATAAGTTCTGAGGATCTGCTTTCTCCACATCTTCATCAAAACTTGTAATTATTTGACTTTTTTATTCTAGTCACCCTAGTATAATTTTCATTTTCCTGATGATTAGCAATTTGTAGCATCTTTTCATGTGCTTAATGGCTGTTCATATATTTTCCTTGGACAAATGTCTATTCATATATTTTCCTCATTTTAAAATTGAGCTATTTGTCTTCTTATTAGTGAATTGTAAGAGTGCTTTATGTATTCTGTATACAAGTTCTTTATTAGATGTGTGTTTACAAATATTTTCTCCTATTCCATGGGTTTGTTGTCACTTTCTTGATTGTGTCCTTTGCAACACAAAAAGTTTTGGTTTTGATGAAGTGAAATAATTTTTTCTTTTGTTACTCATGCTTTTGGTGTTATATCTAAGAATCTTTTGCCAAATCCTATGTCACGAAGACTTATACCTATTTCCTTCTAAGATTTTTATAGTTTTAGCTCTTCCATTTAAGTCTTGGATCCATTTTGAGTTAACCTTTATATATGCTGTTAGGTAAGAGTCCAACTTAATTCTTTTGCGTGTGGCTATCTAGTTATCCCAGCACCATTCCTTGAAAAAACATATATATTTCTATGACGTCAGTTATAATGCCGCCTCTTTCATTTCTGATTTTCTTTAGTCAAGTCTTCTCTCTTTCCTAATTAATGGTTTGTCAATCTTGTTTAACTCTTCAAAAAACCAGTTCTTTCTTTTGTTACCTTTTTTTTTGTTGTTTTTCTGGTTTCCCTTTCATTTATTTCTACTCTGATCTTTATTATTTCCATCCTTCTGCTAATTTTGGATTTTGTTTGTTCTTTTTCTAGTTCCATGAGGCATAAAGTTAGGTTGTTTATTGAGATTCTAACTTCATAGGTTTTGTAGTTAACATGGATTTCCCCAGATTATGGATTTTAGGCTTTGTTTCTATTTCTTACTGTGTGTGTGTGTGTGTGTGTGTGTGTGTGTAATTAAGTGAGGATTCAAGAGAGGCTTTTTCAGGGGGACTACAAGCCAAACATTGGTACTTAAAGTTGGAGGTGTCATTTTAAGTTTTCAAAAGAGAAAAAAGATGACTAAGTTAATAGATCTACAGTTATTATATCATGTTGTTTTATTTGCAATATGGAAGAGGGAGAGCAATAGAAATTAAACTTTAGGGATGTTGAGGAAAATCTATTCTTTTATTCAATCAATCTCACTGAAGATCTAATTTTAAATGACTCCTATTTTAGGATGCACAGGACATTTTGCCCCTTCTGTTGTTCAGATGGTTCGGAATCATTGAATAACGATCTTAATAAAATCTCTGAAACTCCAAAAAGCATTGTTATACAACACTTGTCAAAATGATGGCATTTTCCAGAGAGTTAGAATCAGATTAACTATAACATTTCTAATAGGAACGACAGTATCGGATCCATTTTGGGACACTCTTCGGGATCAGCTCCTAGGCAAGCCATCTAAGGAAATCAAAGAATGTCATAAACCAAAGCCAGTCCTTATTCACACTGGGGAGGTAAATCATTTTTATTTTAATGGTGAAATTAGCATGCTGTTTTTTAAAATTTATGAATTATCAAATATGTATGTAGATCTCTATAGGCAAGAGAGGTCTTATTCAGATATTCCCACATTAAAATGTTTACTATTGAAAAAATGGATGCTATGAGTCTAACTAAGGAATAAGGGGTAAGGTTATTAAATGTTCTGACTTAGAATTTATGATAAATAACTGAAACAATTAGAACACTGAAAAAGGAAAGATAAGATTGACATTTATCTCATTTAAGATTCACTTCTGTTTTCTCAAGGGCATGAGTTCACACAAAATTCTCTGCAGAGTAAAATAACGCAAGTTATATAAAAAGGAAGATGTTCATGACAATTTTCTCACAATGCAGCCAATGTTATTAACTAAAGCAGTATTCTAAAAACTACTTTGGAACATAGATTTCAAACTCTAAATATCAAATCGTCATGCCAGTGTCATAATATGTTGATGTAGGAAAATTATTAAAAGAGTTTTTTTCTAATACTCAATTGAAAATCTTTTTGAAGAGGAAAGAGAGAAAAGGAAGAAATAGAGGGAAAGAACATGGAAAAAGATAGGTTCTTTTGGAGGAAAAGCTTGGAAAGTTAGCCAAGATGATCTACCAAGGCAAGACGAGGGACTAAAATTTAAAGTCCGTATTAGAGTAAAAAGAGAAATCATTAAGTTAAGCTTTTCCAAATGATGAAATTTCTTATTTATTTTGTATAAGCATAGTGACTACAGTACTCTATTAGAACCTTGGTTATATGTTACACATGTGATTCCACAGTGACAAATCCACCAACAACTTCATTGATGAGAAAACAAGTCCAGGTTAATGGGCCACTGGCATTTGAGATTCACATATTATGACCAGATAGAATCTTTATGTCACATTATGAATTAGAGATAAAATCTATGGTAGTAGAATAAGACACCAAAAACAGTTGAAAACATTTAAAATCCTTTGATAAAAGAACTTCTATAATCATCACATGTCTCTTGACCATGGAAAAAGTAATATTGCTAACACAGTTTTCATGTTTTGGGTTTGTAGCTATCAAATCCTCACCCCTGGCACCCAGATATTGTTGATGTTCAGATTATTACTCTTGGGTCTTTGGCCATAGCTGCCATACCTGGGGAGCTTACGTAAGTTATTCTTTTTTTAATTTTGTAGTGAAACATGTAACTACTGCATATGTGGTTCTGTTGTAATTACTTCTTATCATGGGCATAATTCTGTGCTGATGCCTTTGTATTTTACGGTACTGTATTTGGCAACGGTGACAAATATTCCCACCTTTTGGTGGCCTCTGAAGAATAAATCTCTATACACTTATTACTAAAGTATAACTTGAAGGAAACATAAAAGTTTTGAAGACTTATCATTTCAAATTAAATGGTATGGTGAATTATTATGTCAACAGAAAGACTTGAAATAATATTAAAATACAGGCACTTGAAACAACCAGTTTAGGTATTAGAAGCCTAGAAGAATGTTTTAAACTTGCCCCTTATACATTCTTTCATATCTTAGTAAGTAGCAATTTTATATCTTTCGAGTTGCTCAGGCCCTAAATCTTGGAGTCATCCCTGAAGTCACTCTTTTTCAATTTCTCCCACTTTCAATCCTTCAGCAAATTCTGTACATTCTATCCAACACTTTCTATCGCCCTCTCGCCAAACTCCCTCTGGTCTAAGCCACCATTATCTCTCCCCTAGATTACTGCAGTAACCTCCTGTCTTGCCTTCTTGCCTCCTCCTTTACTTCTCTTTAGTAGGTTAGTAACACTGTAGCCAGAGGAATCCTTTAAAACATAAGTTAAATCATGCCATTGCTCAAAACCCTCTACTGGCTTCCCACTTCAGTTTAGGTAAATCCTCTAACCCTTATAATATCCTACAGGGCCCTATGGGACCTCCTCAGAGGCCTCTTTGGTTTGATTTCACATCACTCTCCCCCTTGCTCACCCTGCTTCAGCCCTTTCGGTTTCATTGCAATTCCCAGACCCACCAAACTTGCTCCTGTCTTAATACATTTGAACTTATGGTTCCTTCTGCCTGAAACACTAATACTGTTTTATTTTACTTTTTAAATTTCTTCAGTTCTCTTTTTATTCTTTCAATTCTCTGCCTCAATATCTAACAGAGATGCCAGTGCTGCTTGTGTGTTTTGACAATGTCTTCACTCACCACTGCTTCCACCACCACCATCATGTCACTACAGCATCAGCACCAGCACCACCATCATCACTATAATGCCGTTCCTTCTCATCCACACCCTGCCGAATATTCTCTACAGCAACTTATTGTCATCTGACTATTTTTATTTGCTTATTGACCATCTTTCCTCCATATTGTTGAATCCTTAGCACTAAGAAGTAGGTCTGGTTATAGTAGGTGCTGTGTTTTATGAAGGATTAAATGAATGAATGAAACGGTAAGTTCTTTGTAGCCAGAAACAGCACACTCTTTACCTGCTTAGCTCTTATTAACATAGAATACAGCCAATATATTTTGTTGAATCAATGAATGGAAAATGATTGTGATCTTTTGTCAGAGGTATTCATTGGTTCTTTTTACCTCCTGCAAGTTATCTGTTTTCATTTAATAATTTGTTTTGAAGATACGACAGTCAGGAAAAAAGCTTAACTTTAACTTTGCTCTGCCATTGAGGTCCTACATACTATATGATTGTGTGATGAGCCAGGGTAACTTTTTGGCTTTCACTATAAGTCTTCTTGCATACTTTACATTCAGAATAGGAAAACACTTAGATAATCCTACTCTTTCTTTATTCAGGACTATGTCTGGACGAAGACTTCGGGAGGCAGTTAAAGCAGTAAGTTAAAAATGAAATAAAACATCTATGTATTTGTATGTGATGAAGAGGAAAGAATTCCCTATCCATTAATCTAGTAGCTTTTAAATTAATTTTTGCGAAGATGACTAGAGTTCATCTTGAAAGTAATGGCTAGAGGTAAATATGAAGTATGAATGGAATAAGAACAAACTTTAAAATACATAAGGGACTTATAGTCAGCTTAAAAATATTTTATTGGTATTCATGTATTAATAATTTAAAAATTGATAACAGTTTTATGGATTAAATAGTTAATACCCTAAGCATCTTAATATTTTAAAGTCTTATCTAAATAAAATTTAACGCATGCTGGGAATTCTATATTTTATTTATATTTGTGATTTTCTTTATATTCAGGAAGTATTATAAATGATTCTAAAATGACACAGTCAACAAATATGCTATTACTTGAAACTGGAAATAATTAGTGTGGTTAGCTAATACATAATCCATTGTACTTTTTAGAAAATTAATAAAATGTTTGCATTTTAGTAATAAGATTCTACATCTGCAAATACAATCATTAGGATGTTCATAAATCCATTGACTTGCTCAATTATCGTTCAGAGTTATGGCTCTAACTTTTCATTAAGGACACTTTGATACTTCCGCATATCCAGGCAGTTTTGAGTATTAGAAAGAATATTGTTGAAATAGACATCTTACACTAATGATTCATATCTATGACTGTATGTTAAGTATAATTGGGATGATAATATACTTTAAGGTGAAGAGTAATTTTACTGGGCTCTCCTTTCATCTCCTCCTCCCTCCACAGGAGTTTGCAACTTATGGAATGAAGAATATGACTGTTGTGATTTCGGGTCTATGCAACGTATATACACATTACATTGCTACCTATGAAGAATACCAGGTACAGTAAAAAGGTTTTATCATTTAAGTGAATTATACCCTGGTCAGGACTATTATGTCAAATTCAGAGTTTCTTTCTAGACATTCTTAATCATGTCTTTGAGAGATGATGATGATGATGATGATGATCTTAGGGCAGGTAAGAGAATGAGAAGGCAGAGGTTGTATTTGGGAGTTCCAGGTTTACCATTCCCCAGTTCTGGTCACAAATCTAGTCTCACTGACTTTCACTCTCCCTAAAATTATTTTGTCAGGGACACTAGTAATAAGCCTGGATTGTGGCATATAATATTCCTAACTCTATCCATAGTGCTTCTGGTGCCTTAAGGTTCTGCAGAACATGGGAAAACTCTCACTAATAGCTACTATTTATTGAATACACTAGCTAAACACCTTGTAAATGTGATCTTAAGTAATCCTCATAATAATCCCTGGAGTATGGTATTATTGTATCTATGGTACAGATTAAGAAATAGAGTCTCAGAGAATTTAAGGGAGGCTGCTGACTGGTAATGTGTTCTTGTTTACAAATAGTACAGAAAGTAGCCCAAATACTTTTTAACAATAGTAGTTAAAAACATGAAAACAGTCTAGAATTCCACAGTTTCTAATATATCTGCTGATATATCTTGGCAGTCTTTTCCCAGTAGAATAGTCTACCTTTTGACAAATGTTCAATGACATCAACAGTGGAATCTGCTTTGTGCCCTCTGCTGACTTTACTGAAGGCCCTTGCCTTCTAGGAAATCCTGTTGAATAAAGGTTCTTAACTGAGATAAACTTGAATGGGAATAATTTTTCATTTATTCATTTTTTTCATTTATCTGTAACTATTATTCAACAATTCCTTCAATTATGAATATAGGTGAAAAATGAAAATAATATTAGCAGTACCTTTGACTTTGTCACCAATAGAAACCACAGATATTTTTTATTTCACATACAATTATTTCAAATCTGGAAATATCTTTTATTCTCATCACTATTATAAGATCACAGTAGTTATTAAATCCACTACTAGATCTTGGTATTCAGTAAGAAGAACAAACATTACTCTGTCACATAATTGGTTTATAATTGTTTGATTAATGTCTTTCAGTCTACTCAGCTTTGTGAACTCATGCATTTTATTTTATGCATTTAGAAACATTACTCTGAGAGGAGTCCATAGGCCTCAACAGATGGCTAAAGGAGTCCATGACACAAATAAGGTTAGGAACCCCTACAAGCTTATCTCCCTGTCTTGCAAGGATTAGTATTCATTCATTCATCCATTCATTCATTCAACAGGTATTTGTTGCAACATATAATACTAGCCACTCCTGGATTAACAATAAAAAAAATCTACCCCTGCTCTCAAGATCACTAGAATTTATGGTCTAGTAAGAGACAAAGAAGAAAATCAGATGATTACATTTTTGTGAAAGAGATGCACATAGTGATAAAAAACAAAGAGAAATTGCACCAATCTAGACTAGGTGTTTGAGCATGGAGACTGACAGAATTTTTGGAAGATGTAACATCTGCCTGAGTTGTTGAGAATGAGTAAGGGCTAATTAGGCAAATAAAAGTTAAAGATGTTCCATATTGAAAGAGTTACATATTCAAGATCCAGAGGGGAAGACTTACTACATTCAAGGTGCCATAATTAGTCGAGTGCCATGGAATAAGCACTATGAGGGTAGCGAAACAGAGGCTAGAATGTGAGGGAGAGGTTAGTTGATGAAGAGTCTTTCATGTTATACTACAGTGAGGAAGCATATTTGATTCAATAAGGAAGTTTTGAAGGAACTGAAGTAGAATTCACATGAAGGAATGCTCTGATCAAACTTGTGATTTAGAAAGGTCACTAGGATGACAATGTGGAAAATGAATTGGAAGGGTAAGTGTGGAGGCAGAGAACTGATTAAGAAGCTGTAGTTACGATTGGGGTGAGAGGTAAGGGTTTCATCAAGGTAAAAGCAGTAGAGACAGATACAAATGAAAGAATTTAGGAGATTTTAAGGAATGATGACTTGGATACTTATGAGATACAGAATGAGGACGAGAAAGGATTCTAATATAACTGCCTGATGATCCTGGTGTGGGAGACTGAATAGATGGTATTCACTGAGATGAAGAATGTCGCAAGGAAAGGTGGTATATTTGCAGTGATGAACTCTAGTTTAGATTTGATGAATTTGAGGAGGTTTTTGTGGGACAACCAAAGGCTTAGGTAAAATGAGATATGTTTGGTTCTATTTTATAGCTCTATGTTGTGTTAAATGTCCTTCACCAGATAGCACTATTATCACTCATTTTATCCAGGAATGACTAAGACTGCCATTGTTCCTTATTTTTTTTCCTTTTGCTGTACTCCTTGGGGGAAAACATTTATATTACAGGTACTTAAAATAGACAAACTTTGGAGTTATTACCCTTTCTCAGATTAAATGAACTGATAGTCCAAATGGTATGAGCTAAGGGAACTCACTGCCTTTAATAAGTAGTTGATGGGAGCCATGTCCTTTAGCTGGTAAATGAAAATGCCCAACCCCCTCTTTGTCAGAACTAATCTTGAATTATGCTGGTTTGAAATACATGAGATGCGCAAGTATCACCCCTCACCTAAGGTGTGACACCTTGGTAAACAGATTGAGATATACAGAATGGTGTACAATACTGCCCTGACTTTCCTGCAGGTTCAGCGGTATGAGGCAGCATCAACGATTTATGGACCACACACTCTGTCTGCTTACATCCAGCTCTTCAGAGTTCTTGCTAAGGCCATTGCTACGGTAATCAATAGTTATATACCTGTGTGTCTCAGGGGTCGGGTGATTGAGAGGGAAGCAAAAGAGAACCTTAGCTGTGAGTGTTCAGTTTCTTTGAAAACATTATATTAAAAAAATTATAGCTATGAGGTATCTCTCGGATATGAAATGATAATAAATCGAGATTCAGTAAACATGTGGTGACAGCTTTTTTCATATGTTTCATTTCTTGTTACCCTCACAATCATTATGTGATGTATGGAGGTATCATTTCCCCTGACTTTTCAGATGAGCAAATAGGTTCAGAGATGATAAATGATCAAGCTTATTATAACTGTAACTGGGAATTGAACCAGTGATCTCCAATCCTGATCAGATTCTCTCTAGTCACGTCATAAGTTGAGTAGGTCATCAATTCTGAGATGCCCATTTCCATGTTATAACATCTCTGAAATCGGGGCGCATCTTCCAATCAGAGGAATCTTACAATTATAATTAGTAATATGTTTTTACTTTCTTGGTGGTTCAAAAATAATAAGTTATTGTAGTCAATAGAGGCTTAGATTTGATGAAGTCTAGCAGTACCTGGGACTACACACGCATATTGTATCTTCCTAAAATATGCACACCTAAGCAAATTTACTTAAAGAAACTCCACTTGTGGAAGTCTTCCCTTTGAAAATAGTTATTTATGAAGCTGCACTCTAGGGTGGGAAGATTAGTTAACAAGCAGGATAAAGAGTTTAAATAATAAACAGATCATTATATAATGCCATATAAGCCCCTATAAGGTTGCAAAACAATCATAGCATAGCAGAGATAATAAAGCTCTTTCAGAGAAAGAGCTTGGATGTATTAAATTGAAACAAATGAAACTGATGTTTCTTTAGATTAAGCTGTTGAATTTTAGCAATTTCATAAGCCTCCACCTAATTTGTTGCTAATTGTGAGTCTGAAGTTTTCAGTGCAAGGTATTAGAATATATTTTAATTACCTGATTATTGTTATCATGATGTTCTTAATTTTAGATTTGGTACTTTTTTCAGAGTAGGACTATTTTTCTTTTCTATTGTAAAAGCTCTAACTAGTTGTAGAATATTCAAATTATTCAGAAAAATATAAACTTATAACCCATCCCTAGATATAAAAGCTGTTTAACTTTCATTGCAATCATAGGTCTATAGCTCTTCCCTTGGAAATAGAGTCTTAAATTTTTGTAGTGATATTTAGGAAGAAAATTGTGATTCACTTGGTGGAAATTTGTTCCACAGTTAGTTTTATGGTTATGTATCCAAGACTAGCTATGAGATCTTGATAAACTACTGAGTATCTCTAAGCCTGTTTTCTCATTTGCAAAATGGGAATGGTAATAGATTATATGGCTGTTGTAAATTAAATATATAAAATGAGCATGAAAGCCTATTAAACACATATAAAGGGCTATTTAAAATCTGAGGTTAGTATTTTGATGACGTTATTAAAGGTAACAAATTTTGTGGGAAATGTAGATTAAACCAGTCAGGCTGACCTTAACTTGTAAATTAAATATATATTTATTATATTCTTTAATCAGCACAGAGAAGGATTTAGGAAAAATATGAGAGGCTCAACACTTTTTAAAAATTAAAAAAATAATTATTGTGTCACGTTACAAAGGCTTATGTGTTGGGCTCCTGTCCAAAGTAACGCATTTAAAAAATGGGTGTCCTAGAATCTAAGCTGTGCAGCATAGATTCTGTGCAGCAAGTTTACACTCTGACTGCTGAACTACGCTGCCTAGGGGAGTGAAAGCACTGCCTATGACCTAACCTTTCTTCTAGTGCTGAAGGTTTAAATTGTGCACCTGTAGGCTCACATTTTAGCAAGGTTCCCCTCATATTTTGTTAACATAGTTATTTCTGGGGGCGGGGAAAGGATGTTTTCCTTTAATGAACACATTTCTCGGGGTGGGGAACTTGGGAAAAGGTCTTTCGACTCTTGTTGTGCTCTCCTTAAGCAAATGTTCTCTGTTCTAGGACACAGTAGCCAACCTGAGCACAGGACCTGAGCCTCCATTTTTCAAACAACTGATAAACCCAATAATTCCTGATATTGCGGATAGAGCACCTATAGGCAAGACTTTTGGGGATGTCCTGCAGCCAGCGAATCCTACTTACAGAGTGGTAAGCCTCACAAAGAGGTCTTGGAATGCTTCATAAGCCTGTGTTTGGGGATGGGTGGGGAAAGATGTTTAGTGGCTTCACCTGTCTCTATGGATGTTATAGATCAGCTGTTATCAACAGTAATTTTGATAATTGTTCTTATCTCTACAAAGGCTCTGCAAACATGATAATGAGGAAATAATTATTTTTCAGGTGGTAATTGCCTATAATTGAATTTCTAAAATCCCAATTATTATTCTTTTTCCTCTTAAATGAGCTCAGAACAAGTCTCTTAAATCAAGAATAGGAAAAGCACATAAAAATGAAGCAGGATTTATACCACTACTATTTTATATTGATCTTGAGTATTGTAGCTTTTCCAAATTATTCATTTGTTCTAATAGATTTTTTTTGGGGGGGGTGTATTCCTTAGAAATGTTTATGTATAGGACCACGTCACCTGTGAATAAAAACAGGTTTACTTATTCCTTTTGGATTTTCTTTTCTGGATGCCTTTACTTTTTCCCTTTTATTGCACTGGCTAGGCTCTCCAAAACAATGTAAAATAAATGTCGTAAAACTGGATACCTTATCTTTTTCTGATGCTTTGAAGAAATGTGTTTAGTTTAGTGTAAGTGTGAATATTATATATATATATTATTTATATATATACATATTTTATATATATACACACACACACATAATATACATATATATGTGTATATATATATAGGATTTTTGTAGATGACTTTTACTAGGTGGAAAATGTTCCTTTCTATGCCTTATTTGTCGAGAGATTTTATGAAAAATGGGTGTTGGATTTTTTTCAGATTCTTTTCTATGTCTACTGAGGTGATCCTATGGTTTTTGCCTTTTATTCTATTAATATAGTATATTGCATTAGTTGTTTTTCAGATATTAAAAATGTCCATTAATTATGGTATGTCTTCTTTTTTATATGCTGTTAAATTTAGTTTGCTAATATTTTGCTAAAAAGTTTTGCACTCATGTCCATGAGGGATATTTTCAGTCTTTTTTTTACATGTTATGTTTCTCTGCCTTTGGTATTAGGGTAACACTGGTCTTAAGGAATGAGTTAAGATGTATTCCCTTCTGTATTTTCTAAAAATGTGTGCAAAAGATTGGTATCATTTCTCCTTTAAATATTTGATGAGATTTACCAGCAAAGCCATATGGACCTGTGCCTCTTTTTATCACAAAATTTTAAATTACTAATTTATTTCCCTTATTTGTTACAGGCCTATTCAGATTTTCTAGTTTTTTTTCTTGAGTTCTGTGTTTTTCTAGGAATTTAATTTGTCTTTAGGAATCTGTATCTTTCTAAGAATTTGCATCTTCCTAGGACTTTGCCCATTCCATAGAAATTGTCTCATTTATTGGGATACAGGTGTTCGTAGTATTCCCATATAATCCTTTTAATTTCTGTAGGGTCAATAATGATGTCCACTCCTCCTGATTTCAGTAATTTGGGTCTTCAAACAGCTTTTAGCTTCGTTGATTTTATCTGTTTTTCTATTTTCTGTTTTATTGATTTTTCGCTCTAATGTTTTATATCCTCCTGCCTGCTTTGATATTGCTCTTCTCATTTCTTAAGGTGGAAGTTTAGGTTATTTTTATGCTTAGTGCATGCTTAGTGTACCATTTTATTCCTCTGTTGATTTTTTTTGACTATATATGTATTTAGTTATTTTCCTAGTTGTTATTTTAGGACTTGAAAAGGAGAAAGAACTCTTTCTCTTCTCAATACTCTACTCCCAATACTTCTAACAGCAGGTGTGGAGAGGTTTTCCCCACACCGAACAATTCTCCATTTCTCTGTGGATACCAACTTGGTGTCCTACAATTCATGTCAATTACCTCACAAGACTGTACCCCTCCAGACCCACTTCAGACAAATGACAAATCCAAGTTGTCACCTGTGCTTCTGACTGACTGACTATAAACTGGAGATTCCCAGGACCCCGTCTTTGGGTGCAATGATTTGTTAGAATGGCTCAAAGAACTCAGGAAAACAGTTTACTTACTAGATTACCAATTTATTATAAAAGGATACAATTCAGGGACAGCCAAATGGAAGAGATGCACGTGGCACGGTATGGGGGAAGGAGCACAGAGCTTTCATGTCCTCTCCAAGGATCCCACCCTCCCAGCATCTTCAAGCATTCAATCTGGAAGCTCTCTGAACTATGTATTTTAGAGATTTTATGGAGGTTTCATTATGTAGGTATAATTGATTAAATCATTGGCCATCAGTCATTCACTCAACCTCCAGCTCTTTTCTCTTCCCTGGAGATCGGGGATTAAAGTTGAAAGTTCCGACTCTGTAATCACAGGGTTGGTTCCCTGGGCAACTGGCCCTCATCTCAAGGTTATTCAGTAGTCCACAGCCACCAGTTATCTCATTAACATATAAACAGATATATTACTTTGTAGATTCCAAGGGTTTTAGGAGCTGTGTGCCAAGAAATGAAGGCAGAGACCAAATTTATATATTTTATCACTTCTCAGGTATGTAATATGTATCTTAACTAATCATAACCAACTTTTCAATATAATACTATCTTAATTCCAAAAAATATAAAGAGATTGGTCTAATATATCTCTTTTTCCTTTCCTTCCTTTGTGATATTATTGTCATATATATTACATCTATATATAAATGAAATAATATACTGTTGTAATTATCATTTTATATACTCCTATGCCCTTTAAGGAAGTTAAAAGAGAGATGTGGGAAAGTATATTTATATAATATTTTTTATTTACCTACATATTTACCAGTTCTGGTATTCTTTAGGTCTTTTTAAGAATTTGGATTACCATCTAACATCACATACTTTCAACCTAAAGAATTTCCATTAGTATTTTTTGTAAGACAGTTCTGCTAACAACAAATTTTCTCAGCCTTTGTTTACCTAGAATGGCTTTATTTTGCCTTTATCTTTGAAGAATAATTTTGCATATCCTTGGTTGAAAATTTTTTCTTTTAGTAGTTTAAATATGTTATCCTGTTGTTTTCTGTTCTTCACTCTCTGAGAAGCCCATCGTTAATCTTATTGTAGTATCCCTGTAAGTAATGAATTATTTTTCCCTTGCTGCTTTCAAGGTTTTCTTTTTATCTATGTCTGCCACTAATTTGCTATAATGTATCCAAATGTGAATCATGTAATTATCCTAGTTGACATTTACTGAGTTGCTTGGAAATTGGGACGTTTTCAGTTCTTCAAAAAATTTTTTGTCTTTTCTTTCTTTGCTAGGACTTCTGTTGAGTGGCTGTTGTTTGGGTTTATTTTGTCCCACATGTTTCTGATGCTCTGTTAAATTTTCTTTAATTTTTTTCCTTCTCTATTCTGCTGATAGGGTAATTTATATTAATAGCTTCGTTCACCTATGCTTTCTTCTGTCATCTTACATTTGATATTAAACCCCTTTAATGAATTTTTTATTTCATTGTTGTGATTTCCAACATCAGAATTTCCAATTGGTTCTTTTTTTTAAATGAATTCTCTTAACTAAAGTTCTCTATTAGATTGTTTCCATTATATTTTAATTCTTTAAATATGACATATTAGTTCTTAAAACATCTGGTTTGAAGTCTTCTGCTTAATTGAACATCTGGACACAGAGAGAGGCAGTTTTTCTCTTAGTATGGGCAGGACTTTCTTAAAATGTACATCTCATAATATTTTGTTGAGTGTTAGATGATTTTTTGATACATTGTACCAACTTCGGATTCTAGCTTTACCTCCCCACCACAGAGTTGTTGTTTTTGTTTGTTTGCTCATTTAAAACTTGACTAATTTAGTAAAGCCTTTCTCTCTTGCAATGTGTAACAGTTGACATCTTTGCTCAGTTTTTTTTTCTCGGTTTTACTTTTAAGTCTAGCTCTCATGATGTTGCCCCTTGATTACATCATTTAATGTTCAACCAAATGATGGTCAGAATTTAAGTTAAGATGTCTCAAGGAGTAAGAATTTCAACCTCTGCTGATAGATCTGTGTGGGCTGGGGTATGTATTCAAACTTCAGACCATTTTCTAATTTTCCTCAGCTTTTAATTTCCACTGAAGTTACTTATGTTTCCTCTGCACCTACACACAGACTCCATTGGCCATGGATGTGTGTGTGGTTTGGGTCCGCTCTGGTCTCTGCTGTGCATGCTCACAGCCTCTGGTCAGTCCAGGATAGAAGGATTGCTTATCAAGAACACTGTGATTAGGCTGGTGCTCACCAAGGAGAGGGCCATGTTCAGTTCGAGCATGAAGATCCTGAAGTCCAATGGCGAGAAGCCGGGCGAGTTCAAGTCTGGCACCTTTCAGGTACTCCTCGAGATGGAGATGAATTTGGATCTCAGGGCCCAGCTATGGGAGCTGAATATACCCAGCAGCCAAGGAAACTGAATTGGTGGGGGTTGGAAAGCTATTATAATCTTTGTTCATGTTCCTCACCTGAAGTCTTTCCAGAAAAATCCAAGTTCGACTAGTACACAAATTTTAGAAAAAGTTCAGTGGGAAGTTTGTTCTCTTTATTGCTCAGAGGAGAATTCTGTCTTAACCAACTTGAAAAAGCCATACAAAAAATGAGCAAAAGCTTCACAGGAGCCACACTCTGAGGACTTGGTTTTCCCAAGTGAGATTGTGGTCAAGAGAGTCCACATGAAACTGGATGGCAGCTGGTTCATAAAGGTTCTTTTGGATAAAGCACGGCAGAACTATGTGGACACAAGGTTGAAACTTTTTCTGGGGTCTATAAGATGCTTACAGGCAAGGACATTAATTTTGAATTCCCAGAGTTTCAGTTGTAAACAAAAAAGACTAAATAAAATATTCACACACACAGAAAAGAACACTTACCTTATCTTCCCAAAACTATTGAATCCCTGACTAGTCCATCAGTCTAGCTCCTGACCCCCAATGTTTGCTTTCTACTGGGGCCACCACTTTACAAGGCTGTGTTCCAAATCAAGTGAATTCCTTCTGGCAGCAGCAGGAGAGCTGTTGATTTCATGGCCTTTCCTACTCTGGTTGAATTATACTTGTGCTCGTCTTAAGTGAAGTAGTTTTAATGACTAAACATTTCTCAGTATTTGATATCAGAAGGGTCAAAATATTTTTTTTGACAGTTTTGTGTATGTGTGTGTATATACAGTTTCTTTTTAGGGTAGAGGACATATTGACTGCCTCATTCTGTCATGTCAGAAGTTCCTGTTCTATACCCCTTTCGTTTAAATTTGCGTGTTGTATCTGTATTGGGACTCTTTCTCATTGTTAAGATGAGTGTGAGTAAATAGTGAATTGTGAATGTAGAAAAAAATAAAGGAAATGAATACTTTTAAGGATGAGGACAAATTGGCTAATCAGATATCACATCTAAAGTTTATTTTTTAAAATAAACTGTAATATTGGTGGCAGGGCTGATTGTTCTATATAAGCAGTACATTGATTTTTGGAGGAGATTCTAATTAATTCTCGTTGGAACAATTTGCTGTTGGTTAGATTGGCTAATTTGGTAATCTCACTGGTGCAAACAAATAAAAGGAGATAAAAATAAATGGATGACAATAATTCAGGAGAGTTAATAATATAATTTAGGAGAGTAAATACTTGAATAGCACATCTCTGTTCAGATGGTCAACATGGATTTTGAATCCATGGAAAGTTTTCATTAAAAAATGTTTTCAGTTTGAGTTAGGTATTGGAGGATGAGTAGGAATTCATTTTGCCCATCAAGACATACCACCTCTGTGGTGTATAGATGGTAGAGGGCTTAAGGTGAAAGAGCTGGTGAAAACTTACCTCTAAAAGGTCTTGTGTACCATGATAAGTGGTGAGAAGATTTATTTTTAGGGAAGAGTTATTTTAAAAATACTTTAATTGATATATAATTGACATACAATAAATTATAGATATTTAAAGTGTATAATTTGATGTTTTTACTATTAAAGTTATTTATTTTTTTTGAGGGATCTCTGGTAGTTTCTATATTTCAAAAAATTTGTCCATTGCATTTCATCTAGGTAATTGAATATATGGGCATAGAGTCATTCATAATATTTCCTTATTCTTAAATATCTATAGAATTTGTATTCATATCATCTATCTCATTTGTGATACCGATAATATGTGCCTTCTGTCTTTTTTTCTTGATCAGTGTGGCTAGCAGTGGTCTTCCAGTTCTCTCTTCCTGGTCTGTGCTGTTGTTGTCATGTATTTTACTTCTACATGTTATGGACTCTTCCCTGGATTGTTCTTATTTTTTACTTTAAACTGTAGATTATCTCTTAAAGAGATTTGAAAAGAGAAAAATTATATTTACTCACACATTAACAGTTTCTAGGGTTTTCACTTCTTTGTGTAGATCAAAATATCCATCCAGTATCATTTTCTGTTTGCTTGAAAGGTATCTTTTGACATTTTTCTTTTCTCCTTTTGTGTTTGAAATTGCTTTATTTTGCTTTTATTCTTGAATGATATTTTCATGTTTATAGAGCTCTCGGTTAGGAGTTTTTTCTTTAATTACCTTGAAGATGTTGCTCTACTGTCTTTGGTTGCACTGTTGTTAATGAAAAATATCTGCTGTCATCTTTATATGTGTTCTTCTCTGAGCATTATATTTTTTTCTTGTTGCTTTTAGAATTTTTTTCTTTTTATTTCCAATTTTAAGCAATTTGATTTTAATGATGCTTGATGTCATTTTCTTTTATGTTCCTTGTGCTTGGAGGTTCATTGAGTTTCTTAGACTTTTCAGTAACTTTGCAAAATTTTGTCCATTATTTCTTAAAATACTTTTTCTGAATGTCTTTATTCTATTTTTGGGACCTCCAGTTACTCATATATTAGACAGCGTGAAGTTGTTTCACAACTCACTGCTGTTCTATTAACTTTCTTTAGTTTTCCCAATTTTTATTTTGTATAGTTTCTATTGCTACATCTGCAAACTCAGTTATGTTTTCTATAATGTCTAATTTGAAAATTCTGTCATGTGTATTTTCTTTTTAGACTGACGTTCTCATCTTTAGAGGTTTGGATTTAGTCATTTTTTAAATCTTGTGGTTAGCTACTTACTATGTTCATTCTCTCTGCTAGCTTTTAGAACATACAAAATACAGTTATAAGAACTGTTTTAGTGTTCCTGTCTATAAGTTCTATCATATATTTTATTTATGGGTCAGTTTTTATTGAGAGTTTTCTTATATATAGGTCTGTCTTCTTTATATTCTTGGTAATTTTCGATGAGATATCACAGACATTGTGAATTTCATCTTGTTAGGTGCTGGAGGTTTTTCTATTCCTGTAAATATTTTTTTAAGCTTTGCTTCAGGGTGTTATTAAGTTACTGGAAAGAGTTTAATAACTTTGGGTCTTAGGAAGTTTTTTTAGGCACAGCCAAAGGAGGTTTTATTCTAGGGAAAATCTCTCTCCCATATACTGAGGTAAAACTCTTGAATTATGAGGTTTCCCAGTTTGTCTATGGAGAACAGGAGCTTTTCACAATTCTGCATGAGCCTGAGATTGTTCTCCTAATTCTTTCAAGTGATTCTTTCCTTGGCTAAAGGTAGTTCCCTTACATGCATGCATTGTTGATGAGAGTCTTCTGCAAATCTCCTAAATTCTCTGTGTAGCTCTCTTCTCTGTTACTCTACCCTGTGAACTCAAGACTCTTGGCCTTCATGGATTTACACATCTATTCTTTAACCTATATAGACTGCCTTGCTCTGCTTGAATTTTGCTTCTTTGTGCTGTGGACTATAAACTCTCTGAAGGCATTAAGCTGGGGCATTTGTAGGGCTCTTCTTGTCTGTTTTCTGTCACTCAAGGATCACTGTTTCCATTGCCTGATGTCCACAGTCTTTTAAATCATTGTTTCCACATTTGTCTAGTTTTTTAAGTTCTTTCAGGTGGGAAGGTAAATACAGACCCCATCACTCCTTCTGTGTATTATAGGTGTTAAATATAATGCAAGCATAAATCTATCATGTTAAGTTTTGACTGATCTTATTTAAATTCAGTCCATCTCCTATATATGTGAGGTATAAGAATATATCAAAGGCTGAAGAAGACATTTTAATTTAAAGAAGACATTTTAAAGAAGAAGAAAATTTAAAGAAGACATTCATTAATATGAATGATAGCTCTATATCTTCACCAATTCCTGAAACTACCAAAAGAAAATTCACTGCCCCAAATTCCTGTATTCATTCTTGCAAGGGCACTTTATCTAATATTCTCAGAATAACTCACTTGATTAAATAGAATAGGATTTATATAGGTACTCAGAATCCTAGAAAATTTCATAGATAATGGCCCAAATATGAGCACAACAAAAATACTTTTGTTAGAACTCACAAAATAAATTTTTATTTTCAGGGAGAAGTTGCTGAAGTTGTATTCGTAGGTGCTAACCCAAAGAATTCAGCAAAAACCGGGTAAGCATTGATAATTCTTTGTACAAATTTAAATTCACCTTTTACCCTTTCATTCACTTGAATATCCCTATACAGTTTAACAACATGAAGATAAAATGTTCCAACTTGCTTTTCATCTGATTTTGTAGGTGTGGAGAAATTTTTAGTGGAAACAGTTAATGTGGAACTAAGTTTGTAAAAAAAGCACACAGGAAACGTCTAACTGGTTCTGCCTAGGACCCCACATAGCTCAATCCATAGAATACTACATTGTCTCTTGAGAAGATGGAAATTTGAATATGATCTTAATTTAAAAACTACTAAAGTTGGTAACAATCAAAGGGTCAAGGGAGAAGTGTATCTTTGTTTTTTTACTACTTACTTTGGCTGCTCTCCTTCTTCTCTAGCCCTGCTGCCTCTGGTCCTACATCTCCTGTTGGAATGACCATTGATCCCTGGGTGGATGCTCTACTGGCTTGGAGGCCTGACCCATGTGCTTTACTTTATCTTGCATTGTCCATTTCCCTACTCTTTGCCATCAGTCCTAATAGGATATTTATTTATTAATCATGAAAAATGACACAAGAAATAGATGCTCAGTGCAAAAACAGATAATATAGAAGTGTTTAAGATAGAATGTATAAGGACCCCATTTTCCATAAACCTTTTTAGAGATAATCGCTGTTAATAGTGTGTTACATATCATCTCACTCTTTTTGTTTTATTGTACATATGTATATATGACATATATATATGCATGATAAAGTATATGTCTGTATATACCTATTAATAAAATGAAGTAATTTTACTCCTCTGCAGCCTCTTTAGAATATTCTTATAACTACATGAGCAATAACTGGAAAATCTAGTTGTAAAAATTCAAACCATTAAGAAATATAGAGGAAAAAGAGAGTGGGTATATGAAAGTGGTTTTAAGGTCATTTTTTTTACTATAACTGAGGATACATTCATTCACTCTATTGATAAGCCATTCTAACCAGGGCCCATTGTCACTTATAACTCAAAATACCTTTCTTCTAATAAGTCTTCTCATTTCTGCTCATTAAAATATTATTATTGCTGTGAAACAATTATGGCAGTATGTCATTGTCAAAAAGAAATTGGAGAAAAGTGTTCTACTGCTTGAATAATTAACATATACCTGTTCAAAATAATTTCTCTAGGCAGTCAAGCTGTGCCAGAATATTTACATGTTTATAACATTATTTTAATGTTGATATCAAAGTATTGTAGTAAAACTGCAGAATTTGCTGTCATTTGATATTTTTAGGGTAGAGAAATACTGTCACCATTATTGTCATGGAGAAGCAAGAGAACAAAACACTCAAAATACTCAAAGCACTATAGCAAGAACAGAATTAATTTCTAAGAATGCTCTGGGACTCAGCAAAATAATTTTTAGTACCCTTCATTAGTAATAATGATCACATCCTCACCACTGTTACTGAATGCTTACTTTTGTAGGTACTAGGCTAATTACTTACATACATTGCCATATGAATCTAATTTAATCTTCACTACTACCCAATGAGTTCTGTTTTATTATCCCTATTTTCCTGAGACCTAGAAAGATTAATAGCTTGTGTTAACTAATTGTGCATCTGGTTGGGAGTGGAGGAAAGGATAGTCATAACTTATGTATGCAGTGGCCTAGACTTGTTCTCAAATCTGTACTCTAGACCTATACATGAGGGCCCACTCTATCTCCTAACCATTTATGGTCTCCCCTATGTCACTCTGCCCTAAATGGCCAGAAATAGCTCTATTTACAACTCACTGTGGTTATGAAAGCTTTTTTTATGGAATATAATTGAATATCATTGAGTAATTAGAAAAGAATTTGAAATAATCCCATGGTACAGCTGTAAATAAGTGATCCTTTCAGCAAAGTTTTATTTGAACACCTGTAAATGGCAGGGTAAGGGGCTATAATGGATAAAGATGATTTAGAGGTAAGTTGTGTCCCTAATGGCCACAATCTAAAGAATTTTGTGGAAAATTTGAGATTTAGGGGCTTTGTATCTCTTAATTTGTTTATGTTATTCTAATTCATGCTTTACTTGAAGCTAAATTCTTGGTCTGAAATAAATTATTATAGCAATTTTCCAATGGGAAAATAAACTTTGCTTATTGTATGGTTTCTAGAAATCCATTATGAAGAAATACAGTAATTACTTTTAGCACCTCAGGACAAAGAAAATTTATACATCCTTTTAAATTTCTTCACTCAGGGAGGTATATTTACTGATAAATCATATATGTGAAAATAGAAAGATGAGAAAACTTTCCCATTTTCCTTCCTAAATCTTGAGGTGACTAGAGAACATCTTGGAATATATAGATCAATAAACATATCATGAAAGGTTTGACTTATGCCTTTTCTAAATCTCAAGTTTTGTTTGTTTCTTCTCTGCCCTAATTTCCTATCACCTCTAAAATTATGCTTCATTCAACTTTCTAAAAAGGTGTCATGGTTTTTAATAGACTAGATAAATTAATATTCTGAAGACATTGCATAGAATGTTAAGGGAAACAGCTAAGAATTTGGATGGAAATTCTAAATCATTTTCACATGAGCAATTGGTAGGTTTGCATATAGTCAACAAGCAGACTATTTGCAGACAGGTTCCTCCTGTGACTGTTCAGCATGTGATCAGTTTTATTAATTGCATTTCAGACCCATCAGACTTTCCTCACTGTGGAGAAATATGAGGCAACTTCAGCATCATGGCAGATAGTGCATAATGATGCCTCCTGGGAGACTCGGTGAGCATCTACTGAATATTTTGTCATTCAAACCTTGAAAATCATTGTTTAGTAATGCAGAGAAGAAATGGGAAGACTAGCTCAATACATGATATTAATGATTTCAAATTCCCAAGAAGTCATCTGGCCATATTTAGTTAATTTATTAGACTTCATTTTGATTCTAGTTTTCCACAAAACTAGTGCGATATGTGCTTCTGTAAGATTAGGTGCTAATGAGGTTGTAGCCTCCATTCTTATAAACATCTGTTAATTTAGCATTTTTTTTTCATGGTCATACATATCACCCTTAAAACTGTCTAGCCTTCTTGCAAATTGGCTGGAAGGGGTGCTGGAGGAAGGTGCTGAGATAACTCTGTAGATCCTGACATTCTTTCTGGGAAAATAATGAGTCATTAGCCAACATGTATTGTGTATTTATATATGGTCAATGATTCTTCATTTGAATTACTAAAACATGAGAAGCTTGAGTGTTTAAGTCTTACCGACTAAAGTAAGAAAGAAATATGCTTATGGGGTTTCTTCAAAGAGCCATATATATCTCTATGCCTTTTGTTGCCAAATACCGAGCTGAACAAATATTTTGAAGTTTTGAAAACGTGTCTAAAATAAAATGTTAATGTTCCCAATTTTATAAATTTTACCACAGGACAACAGCATGAAAATGGGCAAATTTTTTGGCAATTTGTTTCTAATTTAGATCGCCTCTAACCGATTATTTGTATGTTGGTTCGATTCACATGGTTAACTAAAAATAGAGATTTGACCATGTTGTGGCCCGTTTGATAGCACTATATAAAATATGGGCATAATTTTTCTTCTGATCTTCAGGATTCTAGAGTATGGGTGATTTTTTGAATAAGTCATAAAAACATATTTATTGTTAAAATAAGGTTATAAAGATCATTTTTAAAAGAATGATTTATTTTCAAAAGCCACAAATCAGAATAGCAGTCAACACCAATATGTGTAGGCCTCTGCCTTGTTCATCAGCAGCAATGCCATCGACTATATATTGAGAGCACTGGATCTATCACTGAGAAGCACAGAATGTCAAGCATACCCTTTGTACCCAGGAGTATACTCTCTACACACCTGAGGCTATCAGTCAGTTAGCCCATTGTCTCTAACTATATCTAGAAGAGCATCTGAACCCACCACCGTGGTCTACAAGGACCTATGTGATCTGACTTCATCTGTTTCTATCATCTCAACTACTCTCCCACGGTTTACTGTGCCTTACTTCTACTGATCTGCATTCTGTTCCTTGGCTGTGCCAAGTTTGTTCCTGCTTTAGACACTGCATTCTGTGTTCCCTCTTCCTAGAATATTCTTCCTCTAGACGATGTGGGTTCAGTTCAAGTAACATTTCTTTACAGATACCTCTGTCTTACTTTCTTCATTTCATTTATCATTTGTAAAACTATTTGTGGTTTACTTGCTTATTGCCTTTCTTCTATCATTGAGAAACACAGAAACTTTGGACCATGTCTGTCTCGCTCACTACTGTCTCCCCAGAACCTCTAGAATACAGCCTGGCACATGTGCTCATTAAATATGTATTTTTAACAATTGACTCTACATACGAAAAGAAGTGTCAGTTGAAGCAGAGGATAACAAGGGCTAAAAGGATGCTTTAGGAGTTTAAAGCAGGAGACGACTGTGTTCTAAATATCAGATAAGGCTTCCTGGGTTGGTTAAAGTTTAGGTAGTTAGAAAGGTGGAACGAGTAAAGGTATTTCTTCTGCAAATGGCTCTTCATTAAAGGTTTTCTTCTAGAAAGTAAGTATTTATCTGTTTTGTTCATTGCTATACTCTCAATATCTAGACCAGTGCCTTACTTATGGTAGGTTCTCCCTGAATATTCATTTAATGAGTAATACATGTTTTTTAATCACACATTTTAAAGAGTAAATTTGGGTTTGTCTGTCTGTTTCCTACCAACAGTTTCTATTGGCACAAGGGATTACTGGGTCTTAGCAATGCAACGATACAATGGCATATCCCAGATACTGCCCAGCCTGGAATCTACAGAATAAGATACTTTGGACACAATCGGAAGCAGGACTTTCTCAAGCCCGCTGTTATACTTTCATTTGAAAGCACTTTTTCCGTTTTTGAAGTTGTAACTACTTAGTAAAAAGTTGACAAATCATTTAAAGAGCAGTTCTGCTCTGTATAATTTATATGACTGATTTCATGTGAATGTAAACTATTATAACTTCCATAAATGTCCCAGTTTGGGAAAAGATAGTTTACTGCTAATGGGACAGAGGGGTGTGTGTGTGTGTGTGTGGTGGAGAGAGAGAAGTATGTGATATGTGTGTCCCATTCACCTTGCTCTAGCAGCTTTGTATCTCATGGTCCGCAGCATGATCTCCCTTGGGATCTTGTGGCTATTTAAAGGAACAGCTCCCCTAAATTGAAACTCTGAAATGTTAATAAGAGTGGTTGAAGATGAATGAACAAAGTTTAACTAACTATTTATTTATAGAATTATTGACTGTTGGCGTTGGAAGTTTTAACAGATCATCTAGTTTGATCCTTTATTTTGCAGATGGGAAAAATAAAGTTTCATAGATTGAAGATAAGCATAAGGCTACAGGACCTTGCCCCCAGTTACGTTTTAAAATAATATATAAACATTGACCATAAATATATAAGCCCAATTAGAGGAAAGTAGCATGAAAATTAGTGTGCCAGTTCTTCTATTGCGCATAGCCTTTCAAAGCAGTCGCTTTAGAGTTGATATGCCTAAACCAGATGTGTTGTTGATACTCAAATCATTTCTGGAATTTCTCTCAGAGCCCAATTACAGAAAGTCAGACTTGCAATATTTTGATCATGCTTTTTGTTTCCTTAAGTGCCCTTATCCTACTAAATTGTGTCTCTTACTCACATGATTTGTTCTAAGTGATTTTTGACTGTTTCCACCACATTCACCCTAAACCACAAAGCTTTGCCATTAGTGTAGATATTAAAATGAAAGTGGTATTGGCTTGGAAGGGAGTCTTCATTTATTTGTTCCTTAATCAATAAACTCACTCTCCCTCTATCTCTCACTCGCTCACTCAGTCATCATTCAGTTATAAACTATTTAAGACTTACTCCGATACCAGCATTGTACAAGTGCCTGGTACAGGACACTTATTGAGATCAATTAGTAAGATCAGATTTGGGATAAATGTGTAAGAGTCAAATGGTGACTATTTGGAAGGAGAAAACCACCAATTCAATATATAAATTCTGGGGAGGGATATAAAAATTGATAACCTTCAAGTCACACCTTATATCATTTGTGTTAGGAACTCAATTTTGGGGGAAAGAGGCTCCAGACAATTTGGAAAAAGCTGTTTTGAAAGTTTTGGGGGGAGCATTATGAAATACTCAGCCTAATGTCCCTAAGAATGAGACATGGCAGTCCGACACTGATTGCTGGAGGTACTAATTGCATCTAAAATTATCCAAGTTAAGTAGGTGCTCCCAAGCTGCAAAGGAAATTTCCGGAAACAAGTCATGCTTTTGTAAGGGTGTAAAAGATTTAGCATTTTAAGGAAAAATCAACCTTTATTTCAAAAACAAATTTTAAAGTTTGAAAATAGTATGATATTAATAATGATAATATTAACATCCATTTATGTAACACTTAGACATGTTGTATTGCACTAGAATGAAACTGGAACACTTTTTGATGAATCCTTAGGCTGTTTGTATGGAAACTAACAGCTGGAAAATTAGCTAGTCAGAATTCCAAAAGGTGTGGCGATCATTTTTTCCTAATGACCTCACCGTATTTAGTGAGAAAGTTCAGAGGCCTGAAAGAACAGGTAATTCTGAAAGTAACTGATCTCAGACACATAAGTTACAGTAGGAACTCATGATGTAATTTTAAAGAGTATTACTCATGACTCAGAAAAGTTTTCAAATGATTTTCCAACACCTTCATGCCCCTCATTGATGCTTTCCTCAGTCAGCCTGTGGAATACCTTATTGTTTACTTGCGGCTGTCAAGGCAGCCATTGTACTGCCTGCTGATGATCCTTCTGCACCTCACCCCCTGTCCACCAGTACTCTTCGGCCCAAATAACCCACAGAAACCTGTTTTCTCACTAGCTGTCATTTCTTCCAGCTCATGCAGTTCCATTTCTGCAGTTTTTATATAAAAATAAGGCCAGATCCCTGCATTGTATTCACTGGAGGATAAATAACACCGTGAAGAGGCCGATCTGATATGTTAACACAGAAACATAGATGCAGTCCATGTCTATGGCTGCTGCCACGAGTGGCTCATTGGAGAAAACTCCTGAAATTGGTGGAGAATGTAGAGAAAAGGGGGTTGGGTTGGTGGGAGAATTGTTTTGGAGATTTTCCTTCTCATGTCAAAGTGTCTGTGTTTTTATTTGTTGTACTCTCTACAGTTTTAAGGATGCTGTGACTTCTTCAAAAACTACTGAATGATCCTTCTATATTTTTCAATGAGTATCATGTAAATTGTCAATATTCAATAGAATGTTTAATAATAAATTAATAATTACACTTGGAAAAGTATTTTCTAATGACAGATGATATAAACAAATGAACACTTTTTTTTTTCTTTTTAAGAGGTGGAGCAAATGGTGATGGATCCCATTCCATGTAAATCAGGTTGGAAAATGGTATAAATGACCTTTGTAAAAACCACCCAAACGTAAGGGAACCACTTCATCAGTTCCTTCCTGCTCTCCACAGATTTACTGCTGGCAAAATACATATGGTTGACATTTATTACTACCAGGGCAACTGAGAGTTTTCTAGGTACGTGATTAATTGGAAAACTGTTTTATGAGCTAATTCTGGACCAAAAAGCCAAGAATGAATCTACTTGTAAATATTTTCCCATTTACCCTCTTAATGCTTCTCCTTCAGTATGAGCATGTGTATGTCTTTTTCTAATATTAGCATATGGATTTCATCTTTAGCAAAAGATTTTGGCGTTAGATGATTCTTTCATTTTTCAGTTCTTCCAAATGTTTTGGTTCCTGGATATCCCAATGTAACCTGATGGTTTGTACCTGCTTTTGGAATTTCATGTAGTATAGTATGCCAGAGAGGGAAATTTGCATATTCTCCATGCTGCTAATTAGAATGTAGGCAGCTGTAAGTAACAAAATATTCCTGATCAACAGGGGTCCAAACACTAAAAACGTTTATAGTCTGCCATAATAATAAGCCTTGAGGTGACAAATTCAAGTTTAGTGCAGCCACTCATTGATGTCACTGACTTTTTCTAAAATTATCTACTTTAATTCTTAGTCTTTTCCCCTTAGAGAATGGCTATATTGTATCTTCATACAATTACATGTAGCAGCAAAAAGGAAGAAGAGAGTTCTCTTCAAACTTTTCCTTTCTTCTAAAAGGTAGAAAATAGAAACACAAGTTTATATTTCTTGTCCAGAATTGTGTCTCACAGCTTTAAGGAAGGCTGAGAAAGATAATATTTGGTATTTTCTGCCTCTAGAGAGAATGCAAGTTTTGATAGCAAGAAAGAGAGATGATGGAAGTAGCTGTTCTCTAAGTGAGTCAGCCAAACTGAGTCTGTTTGTGCTGCAATATTAGAGATTGATTTCTTGACTCTACCATATGTTCACTGGGGTCAGCTGGAGGATCTATTCCATACTGCCTCACTCAGGGACTCATTCTGACAGATGCTCTTATTCAACACATGCTTGCATGACTGGGGAAGTGGGCATGGGGAATCATGCACCAGCTCCTAAAGCTTCCACCTGGAAGTGACACACATCACTTCTCACATTTCGTTGAGTGAAGGACAGAAGCAGTATACTTGTGATTAGCTTTAATGGTTATCACAACAGGCAAGCAATTATATCTGCATATCCAACCTGATGGCTCTTGCAATAATTGAAACTAGTTTTATCCTAGGAAATGTAGTTTAGAAAAGAACATGTCTTGAACCCCTGATGATGATAGTACTTGCTGTCTCCATTGCAAAATGTTCACATTCATTCAACAAATTTATATAGAGCATGTATGTAATTTGTGCAGGCATTATGCTAATCCCTAATGATACAATAATGATAAAGGCACAGCAAATTCCTATCATCAAAAAACTTAGAGGTAAATGGAAAAAGTGGACAGGTAAACAGGCAATTCTGTATGGAGTGACCCTTAACTGCCCCAGTTTATGGTATTAGAGATGGTGCCTTATACGGTCTTAGGGATATTACAGTAGATTTCCTGGAAGAAATAATATCTAAGCTAAGACCTAAAGGATATAGGAGAAAGGTAATAGTGTGTGTGTGTGTGTGCGCAAGACAAGTAGACTATTCCAGGTAGATGGAATATCAAGTAGTTTATCAAGACTATAGTTAGACTGCAAGGGAAGAGTGGTCAAAGATGTAGCACTGAAGTTTGCCTTCATCAATAGCAATATGGTTTTATATTTATATTATTTTTTCCCCCTTGAGACTTTTCATGTATAACATAAAGTGCTAGAATGTATTTTTCCTTGTTATACTAATGAAACACATTTTTGATAACCAAGAAACTTATTTTAGTTTCCAGTCTTCAGTGAACTAAACTGAGTATCACCCTTCTGTCTTCACGGACTAAAACCCTGTCTCTTGGAATTAAATTTATCAAAAGAATTCTTTTGCTTCTGTCCATCTCATGTTTCCAAAACTTAATTTTTTTTTTTTTTTGCTTTTTTATACTTACTAAGTTGACAAGTACAGCCAATAAAGGCCACTGTTTTCTTTTTAGATGGAGTCCAGAGTTCCAACCTATATATCATAAGTATTTATAAATACTAAAAAACCGACTCACCCACATTAACTTCAGAGTACCTTGGCATGCATATAATTTGAAGTTATCAGAGACCCAGTCTCTGTTGATTTTTTTTTTTTTTTTGGCTGGATTTTAAGACAACGAGCAGACTAGAAGCCTAGGATATCGGCTCAACAATAGTCAGAAGAGGAAAGGAGATCTACCACCCATAGCCTGGACTCAGAAAGTTTGACTTGACCTGATTCTCTGTTTTATTTTATCTTTCCTGTTTGATACAACAAATTCACTTTTGATGTAAGACCAGCATAAGCTAAATGAACATAATAACTTAAAATTCCAGCAATTGTAAGCTTGAAATAAAGTCCAACAGGGACCTACCACATCCTCTAAATGGCCGGAAAACCCAGATGGTAATGCAGAAAAAGACATTCTTAAGTGGAAGTTCAATAAACTAGCATGTTTGATTTTATAAATAAAGTTGCCGCCAACACAAGAGGAGTGTATACACTTTGAAGTCTTATGAAAACTGTGGATGGTGTTGTGCTGACACATTGCCACTCTTTTATCAGTTCCTTTTAACCTCAAAATCCACAAATGCAAAATATCTGATTGGGATCAAGGAGTAGCTTATAAACATGGAACATAAAAGGAAAGTTGTATAAAGTGAAAGATAGATTTCGGAGTCTGATTAACTTGGATTGCATTAAGGCCGTGATGTTGTGAGGTTTACATAACATCCCTGGTTTGTGAAATGGTGATGGCAGCAATGACCTTCTAGGATTACTATGGGGTTGTGTACGTTAATGGTTAAGAGAGGATACTCTAAAAATTTACTACTTCAAATCCTAGTTCCACGTATTCAGAGTCAGACCCTGAGTAAATTATTTAATTCCTTAAAGCCACATTTCCTTAATGGATCTTAATTTCTTAATGTATAAAATGAGAACAATAAAACTTCCAAAATCTATGGGACACAGCAGAAGCAGTCCTAAGAGGGAAACTCATAGCAATACAGCTTACCTCAAGAAAGAAGAAAAATCTCAAATAAACAACCTAACCTCACTTAAAAGAACACCAATCAAAACCCAAAGTGAATAGAAGGAAAGAAATAATAATGATCTGAGTGGAAATACACAAAATAGAGTCTAGAAAAATAATATGAAAGATCAATGAAACCAAGAGCTGATTCTTTAAAAAAAAAAAATTAAACATTTAATTAGCATTTAATTAGACTAATAAAAAAAACAGAGAGGACTCAAATAAATAAAATCAAATGAAAGAAGAGAAGTAACTATGTACTCCACAGAAATACAAAGGATTATAAGAAAATACTATAAGCAGTTATATGCCAACAAATTGGACAATCTGGAGGAACTGGATACATTTCTAGAAACATACAATCTCCCAAGACTGAGTCAAGAAGGAACAGAAAATCTGAACCAACAAATTAACACCAACAAAACTGAATCAGTAATCAAAAAACTTCTAAAAAACAAAGTCCTGGACTGGATGGCTTAATAGGTGAATTTTATCAAACATTCAAAGAAGAATAAACAGTTTTTCTCAAACACTTCTAAAAAATTCAAGAGGAGGGAAGGCTCCCTAACTCTTTTTACTAGGCTGCCATTATCCCAATTCTCAAACAAAAAATAAAACTATAGATCAATATCCATCATGAACATTGATGCAAAAATCCTCAATGAAATATTAGCAAACCGAATTCAGCAATACATTAAAAATGTCATGCATCATGATTAATCTTGAGTTATTCCTGGGATGTAAGATTGATTTAATATTCACAAATCAATTAATGTGATATACCACATTAAGAAATTGAAATAAAAAATCATATGGTCATATCAGTAGATGCAGAAAAAGCATTCGACAAAATCCACCATCCATTTATAAGGAAAACTGACAGCAAAGTGGGAACAGAGGGAACATATCTGAACACAATAAAGGCCATATATGACAAATTTACAGCTAACATTAACTAAATGGAGAAAAGTTAAAAACATTTTCCTTAAGATCAGAAACAAGACAAGGATGTTCACTTTCACCATTTATATTCAACATAGTATTGGAAGTCTTAGCTACAGTAATCAGACAAGAGAAATAAAAGACATCCAAATGGGAAAGGAAGAAGTAAAACTGTCATCATTTGCAGATGACATGATACTATATATAGATAACCCTAAAGATTCCACCAAAAAACTGTTAAAGCTGATAAATGAATTCAGTAAAGAAGTCAAATATAAAATTAATATTTAGAAGCCTGTTACATTTTTATATACCAATGGTAAACTCAGAGAAATTAAGAAACCAGTCACATTTACAATTGCATTAGAAACAACAAAATACTTTGGAATCAAATTAATCAAGGAGGTAAAAGAACTTTCTTGGAAAATTACAAGTCATTGAAAAAAGAAATTGAAGAAAGATACAAATAAATGAAAGCATATACCTTGCTCAAGATAAGAAGAATCAATATCGTGAAAATGGTGTCCTACCCAAAACAATCTATAGATTCAACACAATCCCTATCATTATATTTAGTGTAAGAAGGTGGTCCAGTTTTCCCAGCATTTTTCAGAGAATTAGAACAAAAAATCCAAAAATTTGTATGGAACCATATAAGATCCTGAATAGCCATGGCAATCTTGAGAAAAACAAAGTTGGAAGTGTCACACCACCTGATGTCAAACTATACTATAAAGCTGTAGTAATTAAAACAGCATGGTACTGGCATAAAAACAGACACACATACATCAGTGGAACAGAATAGAGAACCCAGAAATAAATCCACACCTATACAGTCGTTTAATCTATGACAAAAGATGCAAGAATGTACAATGGGTAAAAGACAGTCTCTTCAAAAATGGTGCTGGGAAAACTGGACCACTTTCATACACTAAATATAAGAATAAACTCAGAACAGATTAAAGACTTAAATGTAAGCCCTGAGACCATAAAACTCTTAGAAGAAAACATAAGCAGTAAACTCTCTGACGTTGCTCTTACTACTATTTTTTTTTTCTGATTTGTCTCCCGAACAAAGGAAACAAACAAAAATAAACAAATGAGACTACATCAAACTAAGAAGTTTTTATACAATAAAGGAAACCATCAAGAAAATGAAAAGGCAACCAACTGAATGAGAGAAGATATTTGCTTATGATAAAACAAACAATCCAATTAAAAAATGGGCAGAAGAACGAAATAGGTATGTCTCTGAAGAGGAAATAAAGATGGCCAATAGACATATGAAAAGATAGTCAATGTCACTAATCATCGGAGAAATGCAAATTAAAACCACAATGATATATCCCATCACACCTGTCAGAATGGCTATCATCAATAAATCAAAACACAAGTGTTGGCAAGGATGTGGAGAAAAGGAACCCTTGTTCACTGTTGGTGGGAATGCAAATTGGTGTACCACTACAGAAAACAGTTTGGAGTTTCCTTCAAAATTAAAAATAGAACTACCTTTTGACTCAGCAATTGCACTTCTGGATACTTATCCAAAGCAAACTGAAACACTAATTTGTAAAGATCTTTGCACCCCTATGTTCACAGCAGTGCTATTTACAATAGCCAAGATATGGAACAAGACAGGAAGCAACTTAAGTGCTCATCAATAGATGATTGAATAAAGAAGTTATGGTGTACACACACACACACACACACACACACACACACACACACACACACACACTGGAATATTATTCAGTCATAAAAAATGAAATCTTACCATTTGCAATGACATGGATGAATCTAGAGGTTATTATGCTGAGCGAAATAAGTCAAAAATAGAAACCATGTGATTTCACATATATGTGGAGTCTAAGAAACAAAAGTAACAAATAAACTAAACAAAAAAAGATTCATGGATACAGAGAACAAACTGGTGATTGCCGGAGAGGAGGGGATTCAGAGGCTGAGTGAAAAAGATGAAAGGATGAAGTACAAATTAATAGTTATAAAACAGTCACAGGGACATAGAACACTGCATAGGGAATATAGCCGATATTATCATAATGGTTATGTGTAGTACCATATGGATGCTAGAGTAATCAGAGGGGTCACTTCATAAATTATATAAATGTCCAATCATTGTACTGTATTCCTGAAACTAATATAAACTAATAATAGTAAAAAAAATGAGTGAAGTAAAAAAATCAGGTTTAATCTTAGGCCATGTTTTCTTATGTCTTCTCTGAAGATGTTTGGGCTCCTTCTCTACTAACTGGCCCTATTATATATAACTTGTTCAGAAGGTTTTTGTTGGAGAAGGAAAATAAATGAAGAGCAAAATGCAAAAAAGACACCTTTTTAGTTTGTGAGATTAAAATAAGGTAAAGTTGGTACAGTGCTTGGCATATGGTATATGCTTGATTTACTTAGTTGTTAATTAGCTTCACTGAGTATTACATAAGATGATTCATCTAAGTATCTAAAAAAGAGTAAAAAATTTTTAAAAATCCTCTATTGTGAACTGAATTCATGATTTGTCCCAAAGGCATTATACTTTTTCTGATCTTTTTCAAATGTGCTTATGACATCTCAATATTATTATAGATAGAATTGGAATGGGAGAAGTAACTGAGGCTATTAGAGTCATCAAGACTGAGAGATAATGGAGGCCAGAACCAGAACCAGCTTCAGGCATGGGTCAGAAGGTGGAACTGTATAAAATTCTATTAATGAAATGGACGTAACTTAACTGATTGACTGGATAGGAAGAGGAAGAAAGAGTTTTTAAAAATAAATAAAAATCCTGAAACAGTGAGTGATAGTAGCAATATAAACAAGAGCCAGAGTAAAAGGAAGAGGAATCTAGACGATGACGGTGAATCTAGTTTTGGATGTCTGAGATTTGACAAGATGTCCAGGTAGCAAAGTCCAGCACATAGTGGAAAATGTGGACGGACACGAGAGAAAGTAGAGCAAAATGTGGAGATATGGGAAGCATCAATTTCAAAACAAAAGTAAAAATCAAAGAAGTTAATGGCTTTGCACAAAGGAGGGCATATATACATATAGGATGGTGAAAACAGCCTGGAATGTGTGGCTTTGGGTAATAGCTACTCTTAGGAATAGGGAGAAAGAGGAAGACCAGAAAATGCTATTACTAAGAAGAAAGAAACAATCAGGAGAATTAGGAGAGGACAACGAATTCCAAGAAAGTCAATTTTAAAAAATGTTGCAGAGACGCCAAAAGGGTTAAAGACTGAATTAAATCTTTGAAACTTGAAAGTGAGCAATTTCATAAGAACAGTAAAAGGGATGGTCCAAAAGGGTTAAAGACTGAATTAAATCTTTGAAACTTGAAAGTGAGCAATTTCATAAGAACAGTAAAAGGGATGGTGCAAGAGGTCAAGGAGTGTTGTGTCAATTGAATGTGGCAGAGACCATGGCCGTTCCATATCTGCTCTCCCATTCTTCCAGAGTGATAGTTCTAATTGGCATAGGGACAGGACCATGTTTCTCAGCCCGAGTAAAACCCAGGAATGCATCTGGCAGCTAGGAATAGCCATCTGACTAAGTTTAGTCAGAGGCATGAGAGAAGCGAATGTTGTATTCCCCACCTTGCTCTCAAAAGAAATAGGCATCGCGTTCCCTTGCTCCAATTCCCTTCCTAATAGCTGTGCAACGGACATGATGGCAAGAGATTGAGATGGAAGCTTCATGTTAAAGATGAAAATCATATAAAAGATGCCTGGGTCCCTGATAATCCCTGATAGCCAAATCATCCTTCAACTGCTTATTCTTAGATGATTAACTGAAGAGAAAATAAACTTCCATTTTATTTCTTGATATGACATTTCATTATTAGAACAGCTGAAACCTATATTCTAACTACTATACTGATTATAGTCACCAATGAAAGCTATAATTTAGATAATTTAGATACTGTGATTAGGACAAACATCAAACATGTTTGTATAAAATCAGAAATCAGATCTTTATTAGGTAACCTTCTTTCTTTTCCTTCTTTCTTTGCCTTGCCTTTCCTCTTTCCTTCTTGACTCTCGGACTATTATGGCTTGAATTGTGTCCCCCAAAAGATGTATTAAGTACTTCAAAATGTAACCTTATTTGGAAATAGGGTCAATGGGAATGTAATTAGTTAAGATGAGGTCATCCTGGAGGAGGGCAGGCCCCTGATCCAATATGGCTGGTATCTTCATGGAAAGAATGCATGTAAAAAGATGCACACAAGGAGAAAGCAGTGTGAACATAAGCAATCAGATTACTGTGTCCATGAGCTAAAGGATGTCAAAGATTGCCAGAAAACCATCAGAATCAAGGAGAGAGACATGAAGCACATTCCCCTTACAGCTCTCTGAACAAACTAACCCTGTTGACACTTTGGTCTTGAGCTTCTAGCCTCTAGAACTGTGAGACAATAAATGAATTATTGTTGTTTAAGGCACCCAGAGTATGGGATCTTGTTATGGAAGTCC
Source organism: Eonycteris spelaea (assembly GCA_003508835.1). Classification (NCBI taxonomy): domain Eukaryota; kingdom Metazoa; phylum Chordata; class Mammalia; order Chiroptera; family Pteropodidae; genus Eonycteris; species Eonycteris spelaea. The sequence goes on from PUFA01000162.1 coordinate 1,899,025, forward strand.
TAGGAAATGATTATACTGACCAATGGTTTAATTTCCATCCCTTTAGGCACTTGCCAAAAGAGATTCTTGGGTGCCTTCCAGTTTAGAGGACCTAGTAATTATGCCTGTTCTTTACTCTCCTGGATAATATGGTCATTTTATGGTCTCATCTATCATTGGTTTCCTATGAGTGTCATCAATCACTGTCAAAGATTATAGTAAATTCTGAAACTAATTTACATATCATAAAAATCCAAATGAATTAGCTATGATGAAACTCTAAAATTTTATGGAAAGTAAACATCCATGATTTTAGGAATGATCTCTTATGGGTTGTGGGTAAGACTGAACATCTATTATATATATTTATAAGATGACAGAATCAGGACAAATATAATTATTCATGTTTATTCTTAGTTTTTATTGAACTGAGTTGGTGTTTTTTCCTATTCAGTTTATTATACAAGTATTATAAGCTCAGCAGCAAATATGGGATATTGTCAGTATAGAGTCTATCTTCCTGTTTACATGGAGGCAAAGCCAGAAAGAAATCATAATATAATTTAAGAATTTGATAGTGTCATTTTTAAATGAAGGCAGAAAATGATCATATTCATGTTATAGAAAGGTATTACAAAAATAGTGAGTTTTTCTCACTATAAATGATTTACTTCATGTTTAAATAAAAATTTATTTAGATTCCCACCAACAGTACAAAAGGGTTCCCTTTTCAACATCCTTGCCAACACTTATTATCTCTTGCCTTTTTGGTGATGCTCATTCTTATAGGTATGATGTGATATCTCATTTTGGCTTTGATTTACATTTCTTTGATAATTCGTGATGTTGAGTATCTTTTTTATGTACTTACTATTGGCCATTAGTGTGTCTTCCTTGGAAATAATGGTTTCTCAGTTCCTCTATTTTTAAATTAGATTTTTTTGTTGTTGTTGCTGAGTTGTATGGGTCTTTATATATTTTTAGATATTAACCAGTTATCAGATACATGGTTTGCAAATATTTTCTCTAATTTTGTAGGTTGCTTTTTCATTTTGTTGATGGTTTATTTTATGTGTAGAAGCTTTTTAGTCTGATGTAGTCCCACTTATTTATTTTTGCTTTTGTTTCTTGTGCTTTTGATGTCATACACAAAAATTGTTTCCCAAATATCAAGGAGCTTTTCCTATGTTTCCTTCTAGGAGTTGTAGAGTTTTAGATCTTATGTTTAAGACTTTAATCCATTTCAAGATAATTTTGTGAGTGGTGGGAGATAGGGGTCCAATTTAATTTTTCTGCATAGGTTATCCACCTTTCCCAGTGCAATTATTGAAGAGACTATCCTTTCCCATTGATTGTTATTGGATCCCTTGTCAAACATTAGTTGACTATATACGTGTGGGTTTATTTCTGGGCTCTCGATTCTGTTACATTCGTCTATGTGTCAGTTTTTATGTTAGTACCTTCTGTTTTGACTAGTATAACTTTGTAGGATAGTTTGAAGTCGGGAAGTATGATGCCTCCAGCTTTGTTCTTCTTTCTCAGGATGGCTTTAGCTACTTGGGTTTTTTTTATAGTTCCATATGAATTTTATGATTGCTTTTTCTATTTCTGTGGAAAAATGCCATTGTATTTTTTTCTTTGCTATAACTGACATTAAACATTCTAATAGTTGCATGTGTATAACATAATGATTTGATATTTGTATATGTTGCGAAATGATCACCACAATAAGTCTAGTTAACACCCATCACCACATATAGTTACAGACGTATATTTGAAAGCTGTTAAAGAGTAAATCTTAAAAATTCTCACAAGAAAATTTGCCATTGGATTTTTTGGGAGGGATTGCTTTGAATCTATAAATGGCTTTGGGTAGTATGATATTTTAACAGTATTCTCCCAATCCATGTACATGAGCGATCTTTGTTTTTTGTGTGTAGTCTTCAATTTCTTTCATTAAAGTATTATAGTTTTCATTATACAGATACTTTATTTCCTTGGTTAAATTCATTCCTAAGCATTTTATTGTTTCTGATGCTATTTTGAACAGAAATTTTTAAAAATTTCTTTTTCAGATATTTCATTGACAGTTTGTGTAGAAATGCAATTGACTTTCATTTGGTGATTTTATATACTGCAACTTTACTAAATTTATTGATTAGTTCTAGCAATCTTTTTGTGGAGTCTTCAGGATTTTCTGCGTATAAGATCCTATCATCCTCAAATAAGTTCAGTTTTACTTCTTTCTTTTCTGATTTGAATACTTTTTATATCTTTGTTTTGCCTGATTGCTTTAACTAGGATATCCAGAGCTATGCTGAATAAAAGTGGTGATAGTGGGCATCGTATTCCTGGTCTCAAGGAAAGGCTTTCAATCTTTCACCATTAGATATGATGTTAGCTATAGGTTTGTTGTATATGGTTGTCATTATACTGATGTATGTTCTTTTCATAATCAATTTTTAAGTTCTTTAAATCATTAAAGAAAGTTGTATTTTGTCATATTCTTTTCTCTGCATCTATTAAGATAATCACATGATTTTATCCTTTATTTTGTTGATGTGTTTTATCACCAATTGATTTTTAAAGTGAACCATTATTTTTATCTATCTATCTACCTATCTATCTATCTATCTATCTATCTATTTATTAGCATTTTATTTCCTCCCCTTCCCCTCCCCTGTGGTAACCACTGCTCATTGTCTATGTCCACGAGTCTCTATTTGTTTGTCCTATTTGTTTGTTGCTTTTAGGTTTATATCCCACATATAAGTGTTATCATGTGATTTTCAACCTTTTCCATCTGGCTTACTTCGCTTAATATGCTCCTTTATAAATTTCTTATTTTATTTAAACTATACCTAGAAACAATTTCATTTCAAAACATAGATATTTTTCTTATTCTTTTGTATAGCTTTCTAGTACCATAGTTTATGCATATGTTATAGTGTGTTAATCAGTCTTCCATTGTTAAACATTTGGATATTTCCAGTCTTTTGCTATTACAAATCATGTGTATTTTGCCAGTGTATCTTTGAGATAGGTTCCTAGGTATGAGATTGATTATTAGATAAAAGACACATATATAATTATAAATTGCCAAATTTTTCTCCACAGGATTTGTCATTTCATATTTCCTTCACTATTGAATGAGAAATGTCTATCTTTCTGGAGCCATGCTAACAATATATACACTCAGGGTTTTGATTTTTTCTAAACTAATAGGTGGTTTCTCACTGTTATTATTTTGGGTGTCTCTTATTAAGACTAAGACTTTTAATCTTATTATGCCTGGATTTTGAGTGAAAATACAGAAAATTTACTCTGCTTCTGAGTTTTAAAGGAGTTTACCTATATTTTCTTCTAGTGTTTACATAATTTCATTATTTACATTTAGAAATCTAATTTATATGAAACCTACCTTAGTGTAAGGGATCATAACACCATTATGTCTTTTCAAAAGACTCTCCAATTGTCCTAATACTAACTCAAATCCATATTTTCTTCACTGAAGAGATTCTGTCTTTATTAACTACTAAATTTCTAATGCACTTAGATCTAATGCATTTAGGTTTCTAAATATTTGTTGAGAGTTTAGCTACACTTATACATAAGATTGCTGCCTGGACATCCAATATGTGTTGCTAAGTAGTCTGCAGGGCCTTCGACAGGCACTAGTCCCTTGAGTGCATGCTCTAGATAATAGCCTGCAGAGTCACAAGTAAGTATAAATTCCTGGTATAATGCCCCAATGGCCCATGTGATAAACAGCGTCCTCCACTTCCCAGGGCCTTCCCATTTTGTGCTCCTTAGATAAGACCCTGTGGAGTTTACCAAAACCCCATTCTTTTTGGTTTGAATTGACCAATCTTGCCTTAGCCCAGGAAATGAAAAGTAATTCACTCAAGTTCCCTAATAAAGGCAGATGCCTCAGGTCCTACACTCTTTCTGCCTGCATCCTGTCTTCAGCTCCCTCTGTGATGTCTTGAGGTATGCCATATACTTTCTCTGGACCTGCAGGTGATAAACTTATCTATGTCAATTACCCTTGTGATATTTTGTTTAATTTTGTTGGCTCAACATTTGACACCTTAGGGCTCTACTTAACTGATGTTGATTTAACAAAGGCTCAACAATATTCTGTTCCACTCAACTGTCTTATAATGCTATAATATCACAATTTTAAACACAGAAGACTTTTATAATATGTTTTACTAGATGCTAGAGTTAGCTCTTCATTTCATTGCTCTTTTTTTCAGTATATTCCCAGATATTTAGTCTTGTTTTTTCTTCCATATAAACTCTGTAGTTGACTTGTTTAGGATCCTGAAGAAAGCGAAGGTATTTTATTGGTACTCAATAATTTTTATAAGTAAACTGAGAGAGAGTTTATATTTTTATGATGTTGAGTCCTTCTATCCAAGAACATGGTAGTAACTTTTCAAGTCTCCTTTTGTGTCTTTCAATTAGTGTTTTCTAGTTTTTCTCATGTATTTTACACATTTCTTGTTAAGTTTATTTCTAGCTTTTGTTGTTTCTTCTCTTTCATTATATTTTCCAACAGATTGTTGTTCTCGTATATGAACAGTATTAATTTATAGATGCTTATTTTATACCCTGCTACCTTATTAATGTTTCTTTAGTTTAGTTTGTAGTAGTTTTTCATTTATTATTGTGGATTTCCTAAATATAACCATGTCATCTTAAAATAAAGCTAGTTCTGTCTCTCCATTTCTGATTCCTATCTTTCTAATTGCTTTATCTTATTAATTGTATTGGCTAAGATCTCCAACACAGTATTAAAAATAATGGAGATAAAAAACATTCTTGTCTTTTTATAGTGCTTCCCTATGCAGGCTTTTTGCTGAGGCATATATATATATCATGTTAAAAGAATATCCATCAATTCTTATTTTACTGAGTATTCTCAGCATGACTGAGTATTGTTTTTTGTCAAATATTTTCTTGACATGTATGGAATGATTGTATGATTTTTCTCCTTAGCTCTATTAATATAATATGTTATATTAATGGAGCTTCTAATAGTGAGTACCTTTACATTCCTGAAATAAATCTTGTTTGGCAATGATTTATTTTTAATGTATTGTTGAATATTTAAGAGTTTTGAAACAATATTTGTAAATGAAGTTGGACTGTTTTGTGGGTATTTGTAATATTTGTTAAGTGTTAGTTTCAATGGTGTACTAACTATAGAAAAAAATTTTTAAATTTGAAGATTTTCTTATTTTTTTCTTTTCTTTTTTTTTGTACTCTAGACTATTTTAAGTATCTCTGAAGTTATGTAATATTTAAAGGTTTTGTATAAGTACCCTGTGGGAACACCTAGACTTGGTTTGTTTGTTTGTTTGTTTGTTTAATTTGTGTTAAAGCTCTTTTATGATATTCCTCATTTCTTCTATGGAGATTGGTCTATTAAGACTTTCTATGTCTACTGATGTCAAGGAAATTATCAATTTTATCTAGGTTTGTTATATTTATTCAATAGAGTTGTACAAAATAGTTTCTTATAATATTTCAAATGTTCTTTCATTTTGTCAATAATATATTTTTGTATTAGTTCTTTCTAACATCCATACTTCTGTTTCTTTCTTATTTAGTTGAATGTCCCCTCCTCAGTCATTTTTCTTGACTACCTAACCTAAAGTAGCTCTCTCCTCTTTTGCCTCTAGTCTGTATTGTTGTATTCCCAGCAGTTATCACTTCATGAAATTGACTTATGGAATTGTCTGTTTTGTTCACCATTGAGGTCCCAGTGCCTAGAATATGGCCTGATTAATAACTATTTCTGAAATGAATGAGTAAATGAATGATGAATGAATGAATGAATGAATCTTTTCTGTGCCCAGAGCCAGATGCAAGCTTCAGGAGAAGGGAAGATTACTACAATTTCTGCTGCATGTTTTGGTGTCTTTATCCAGGGAGAAATTCTATGATGCCTTAGTCTGCAATAGAGGAGAGAGGTCAATCTTCTGTCAAGGTCTAGTGTATCTTTGAAGTTGAAGTTCTACAAACCTGAGGGTGTTCATTTCAAAATGTGGACACCTGTGATTGTGGGTTAACTCTATGGAAAACTTAGGTGGTTACGTATGTCTCTGGAGGCAAGAAAATGGGAGAGAACAGTCAGGATCCTGGAAAACCTATATGCTCAGTTAGCTGTCCCAGACAATATGTGTAGGTAGATCTGGGCAGAGAGCTCAAGGCTAGTCAAGGGAGCACTGGGACTTCGGGCCACAAATCCTGGAGACCAGGACTAGACCCTGTGTGAACTATGGGAACTCTAGTGCATCCTTGTCCTTAGGTCTATGTTAGTGTTTCTTGAACTTAGTAATACGCTAAACACAAATGGGGAAAAATTCTTCATGGATCCCATAGTTTTCCTTAAATTCTTTTATTAAAATATTAAATATGCAGAAACAAAATTAGATATAAATTTGTTTTACTTATTAATCTTATGCACGTAAAAAAGCTAAATAAATTTAGAAATATTAACTATACCAAAAAACCACAAACCAGTAAGAATCAAACATAACAATTATTAAATGTGATGCCTGATGCTGTTTTGTTGAAATTAAATTTCCACATGTAATTTAATTATGGTTCTGACTGCTCTTGTATGGATTTTTTTTGAGTCTGTCTGTCCATGCTATAGTGAGCTATGATGACTCATTTCTAAATATCACTCTTCTCTGTTCTATTGCAAAGTCTGTATTTGAGCAGATGTTGTGGTATCATTGGTCTTCACATGGCACAAATCATTAATTACATTTAAGCCCATTTCAAAGTGTAGTCACCTGTGATTGTGGGTTAGCTCTATAGACAGGTTAGGTGGTTATGTCTCTAGAGGCAAGAACATGGGAGAAAACAGGATCCTGGAAAACTTGTATGCTCAGGGAGCTGCTGGAAACATTTTTTCTCTGTAACTGGTGACAAAGTAATACTGCTCTATTTATGCTTCAAAGAACAGCATAGACTAGTGATTACTAGGTGGACCAGGGAACTACCTGGCTTGGATTTAAGTCCCAGCCCCATTAGTTAGCAGCTGTGCATCCTTGGGCATGTTAGTAAGTGTCCTGTGTTTTTCTTTGTTTCTGATAGGAGATGATACTTTATCTCATGGTTGTTGTGAGGATTAATGTGATATGTAAAACACTTACCAGAGTACCTACCACATAGAAAGCACTCAATATAGTCCATAGTATGCTAAAGTAAATATTTTATGACTTTAATTAGAATCAAAATACAACCTACAAAATCTTATAATTATTCAACTCCTGAAAAGATCTCAGTTTGAAAAGCACTGGTCTACACTAAAAGAAGGTGAAATAGCTTTCTTGACCCTGTTTTCTTCCTACAACCTAAAACGAACCCTCTAATTGTGGCTTTTAATCTTTCAAAGTTCACAGTATATTTTGAACACTAGAATTTTGGGTACTATATTTGAAGAGATTAAAAAGCAATAACTGATATAAACAAAGAACAAATTTTAGGATTGAAGAAAATATTTGTCCTAATTGCAGAACCTGAGATTAGACAACATTGTATACTTTGATAAATGTGTGCAGTTCACTTTTTCTACTAATGAAGAAACATACCACAATAATGATGCCTGTCAGGTAGAACACGGAGCCGAGCAAGGATTTGTGTGATGTGTGTAGAGGGCCAAAAGGGCCTTCAACCTTCTGCGGGTCAGAGGCATTGCCAACATTCAGTTAATGTCAAGGAAAGATTACATGTTTAGTGGAACATGGAAGAACTTAGCTTTGGGAGTATATAAGTACACAAGGCAGTAAATGGTTCTACACAAATAATGACAGAGTGCTAAAGGTGAAACTAAAAAGTGTAGGAACAATACGTATCTATAGTTGCGGCCCCAATAAGTTTTGAAACTTTGACCAAAATTTGGCAGAAAGCTCAACAGAGCAGTGTGCTGTGACCCACAATTGAGGATCTCCACTTCATTCAGTCGTTCTCAATGTGGGCTGTCTATTAGAAACACCCAAGGAGGTTTTTAAAAATATTGCTCTCTTGAATCCATCCCAGATATTTTCATTTTATTAGTGTGATGAGCAGCCCAGAGTAAAAGCATTTTAAAGTACTTCTCCCTGGCAGCCAGGACTGAGAAGCACTATTATAGATATTATTACTATATTGGTAAGAAGAATAAAGGCGTGATGGACTCAAAGAAGTTTGTGCCAAAGGTAATATGGGACATCATGCTCCAGTCCACCTGATTTATACAAATAACTACAGAGTGCTTAAGGAGATTAATTAAAAAGTGTAAGAACACTGTATATCTTTAGTCGGAGCCCAAATAAGTTTTGCACGTTGACCAAAATTCTTTCAAAAAAATTTCATATTTTAATAAGGAATTGTTTAAAATCTTCTTGTATTATGTAAATTCTTTTTCAAAATAGCTGAGATTTCTAGAGCTCTCCTAAAAACTAGAGTAGTCCACTATTAAATTTCTAGGATCAACTCTAGAAGAATATCATTCAAGAGAGCACTTATTGGCCAAGCTCCTCCTAGGAAAAAGGCATTGTATCAACTGTGACAGTGGGAGAGAAGCCATATGAATACAACACTGGAAAAAGGCTATTCATTACACGTATTTTTCAATTGTGAAAAATTTCAAAATAGACTGTTCTTCAACAGGGAAAATGGATGAATAAATTATGGTGTTCCACACAATGGAATGCTTTAGGATAGTAAACATGTGAACTAGAGCTAAATGTCTCAGATAATTATCAAAATGTGAGGCAAATATGGTAAGTAGTAGAATTATATGTAGTGCATGTTGATAAAGTACCATCTAGATAAAGTTTGAACACATGCAAAATAATACTGTTTTTGTATATTGTTTTAGCTACATACAATAGAATAAATGAGAAAAAAATCTGTGTGAGAAAAAATTGGGGGTGGTAATACTTCTCAGGTGTGTAAGCTCCATGAAACCAGGGGTTTTGTTTTACATGCTGATATACTCCCATTCCTAGACTATCCTGGCACTTAGTAATGCTTGATAAATATTAGTTGACTGAAACGATGAGTAAATGGGGGAAAATGGAATCAGGAATGGATTTATGAGATCTTCAACTGCAAATGGCACTTATATTTCTTATTAAAACATAAAATAATTTTGTCAAAACATAAACATTTGATAGAGGTTAAGTGGATATGTGGGTGTTTATTATGTTAACCTTTTTTTTATGTTTGAATATTGTGTTTTAAAAAGGAGGGATGTAGAACTCAATGGAAATTGTTCAAGTGCTGAACATGGAGTGAGGGAAAGAAGGGGACTTGAAAATGACAGATTTCTGATCTGGGTAATTTGAGAATATCAGGGGCTTTAAAAGTTGCATTGCTAAATAAAAATCGGGAATGAGATGGAGGGTGAGAACTTTACTTTTGGATGCTTGATATTTAAAATTCTAGCTGGATTTCATCTAGAAATGCCCACTGGAAATGCTCATGCTGACAGTATCAGTAGTTTTAAGAAGAAAAGGAACAGGATACAGTTTGAGCGTTCATACAGCTTTTCCTGAAGTACTCTAGAACAACAAATTTGAAGTTGAAAAACTGTAAGAAAAAAAAAATACAGGAAAACCATAGAAAGTTTCTGAAAAAGATAATATTAATGAAGGCACCTGCATTTAAAGTCAAAATTTATACTTGACTGCCTAAATAGCCAACGGGTAAAAAGCTTTGGCTTATGGAGGTGGCAAGAGCAGCTGGAGAAGCATGACAATTTGGGCCAACAAAGCAGGACTTTCTTGGGGCAAAATAACTTTGGCCTGCAAGGCCAGTTTTACAAATAATACAAGCCCCCACAGATAGTTTTTGGATTTAACTTCTGCCTGCTCTTTGCCCCTTCTCCAAATGATGAATGGGACCACTTGCAACCAGACAGACCCCTAGCACTTAATTATCTGATCTTGGTTCTCAGGGCTTATACTTAGTCTGATTCTTAGCAGCAGGAAATTAACACAGGGTAGAATAAACACTCTTTAGTGAGGCCCGGATCCTCATCCTGGTTCTGTCATAAAGCATCTGGTAAGCATTTGAATAAGTATCTTAACAGCTCTGCATCTTATCAAGGATTTGATCTTGAAAGTCTCTGAACTTTGTGGCAGGTATTATAAATAGATTTCATCTTTGGTGTCTTTGTTGACTGATTCATAGTAGCTGCCTGGAGAGGTATATTGTAAAGGGTTGAGAGATTGTGTTTGGGTCCAGTGTGAAGGTGTGCTTTGATAAGCACTTTTTGATATTGATGGAGTTTAGGTTAGTGGCTAAATGATGGCCTATATTTGTTCCTCCTGATCTATGGACTTCTATAAATGCTCTTTTTCAAAGGAATAAAGGGATATACACGTAGAGTTTCCAGGAGGAGCAAAAACCTTTTTTTGCACTAATTCACCCCTGTTTCCTCTAGCGAATTATGCAAGTTTTCTTCTAGGCTGGTAAACAACATTGAACATTAAAGAGGGTAAAAACAAAGCAAAACCAAAACACCCCAGGACGTTCACCACAGGATTAAGCTACATTTACTCGATAGGATTTTCTTTATGTTAAATCTGCAGTGCCATCTACTGAATCAGACAGGAAATAATACAGACTGTATAAGTATGCCAGAATGAAATAAGAGGAAATCTTTACTTTTTATTTAAGAGCACATTTTTAATCTCATAATTTAGCTGCACTTACCTTTTGATAGATGAGCCCTTTTGAGAAACTCACACTATTTTTATTTCAATATAAAACAGTCATGAGGATATTGTTAATATGTGTTAAATCACTCATTTCCTTTTTAAAAATTAGTATTTAAAATGATGGAGTTGAAGATTTAAAAACTAAAACCAAGTGTATACTTCTGATGTCCTTGTAACCACAAGGACCGAAGGTCTCTTTTGAGTAGTAATTTTAGGAGGTAAAGAAATCTGGGTGGGAAAAGAAAAGAGGCAAGTAATGTTTGTTAAAAGTCTGTGGGATTTTGCTCCAAATTGTTATTCCAAGTACTGTTTATATTAGTGTCGTGAAAAAAAGTTCCATGATCCAATAAATTTGGGAACTACTATATACTTAGTCCCTCTCTCACAGCTTCACAATGCACATTAGGATAATAAATGTTTTTAGAGGCTCTGAAGGCAAAAAATCTGTTTAACTTTGTCTAAATCAGTGCTTCCTAAATTTAGTTGAATGTAGCTTATGTATTTTAAGGCATTTCAAATATTGGTCTCTCACATGCCAGACATGGTGCTAACTGCTTCACATATGTTAACTGATTTATGTCTCATTACAGCCTTGTGATTTTATAGAGGAAGGAGATGAGAGGGTTGAAGCAACTTTTGCAATGCATATAGTCAGAAAGTGGTAGTGCTAGAATTAATACCCAGGCCTGTGTGATTCTCAAGTACATGCTCTTTCCAACCGTACCACGTGGCCTCTCAACAGGGCGTTTTAGTGTTCATGTGGCTAAGGACAGGATCTTCTGTTTGGCAAAGGGTGGGAGCTTCACAAGGGCCCCTCTTTTCATTGACCTTTCTCTAGGATAGAGACCTTTAAAGGCTCCCCTTGAAGATGCAAATGATTTGCCTCTCCTGGACGTTAGAAATTGTGACCTGCTTACCATAGATGGGCTTTGTGTGTCACTCCTGAAAACTCAACTGTCAACTTCCAAAGCTGGCCTTGCTTTGGAGAATACCTGGACAAGAAAAAATCTCTAGAGAATTCTTAACTTGTGTAACATGGACCAGCTTTTAGTCTCTTCCCTTGTCTGTACCAAGCTCTGGGTTTCTTAGCCATAAAAGCAGAATTTATTGTCTAATTTTCTGAAATTCAATTTTCAAAGGCATTCTCCTGAAGGGATCATAGATTTTGTACCTTACCAACAAGGAACAGCTATTAAAGAGCACTTGTCCAGAAGCTAATTTTAGGCAGACTATTTTGGGTACTCTCTCTATATGAAAGTTGGATGAGAGCGGGCTTTTGGGATAGGAGGAAGGGCAAGATAAACTTTTTGAATTCTAGCTCTACCCCTGGCTTTCTGTCAGATTCTCATAGTCTCAGTTTCCTTGCATGTCAAAAGGTAGTGAATGTTTCTTGTTCTTCGGGCTGAACTGAGACTAGATGAAATCCTGAATATTCTCATTCTCTCATTCCAAATTGTTATGATTTTATAAAACCCAATAAAGACAACCGTATAAAAAACAGCTGACACGATTTATTAAAGTGTTAAAGGAAACCTGAGTGTCTGACCATATAGTAGAAAATATTTCAGATTTTCTCCCCTTCTTTACATGGTGGGGAAAAAAGGTGACTTTAAAAAGTCTGAGAATCAGGAGGAAAGTTTAGACTTTTTATGTGGACTAGAAACGTAATTTTGGAATATCATGCAAATGTTACATAAATGTTGCATGTGTATTATATTTCTTCCCAATTGTGTGCTTGGTTTAAATCAAGGTGCCCATGTAGGTTTGCTGGCCCCTTCCTTCCCTTCCCAACAGGGTACTTAAATTAGAAGACCTTCTCTGTTTCCACAGCTCTAAGGAGAATCTATAGATTTGTGTGTCTAGAAGGGAACTGGGTCTGATGTTCACCTTCAAGGTGATTCTGCAGCCCTTCCTCCATGTTCAGAATCTGTTTTTAAGCTGCTGCAGCCTTGATAGCATGGTAAACCGGGAGGAAGGATTTTGGTAAGCTGGCACAAAATGGCAGAATAGCAAAGCAACTGCATTGGGGATCCAGAATAAAGGCCTAAACTCCAGAGACTCACAGTTAAGCCCACCAGAGGTCTACTTGCCTGAATAATCAAAGAGCTTAGAGGAAGGAAACTTTGATTCTTGGAGTTTAGGTCCTCCACAAAACTCTCAGTTTGGGAAGAATCTTTAAACACCAGACCCTGTACCTGATGGGGAAGGTCACTCTGATAGAGAGTTGAAGTGCAATGATAGTGCAGTTGCAAGGGAGGAGCTAAGGAGTGCTCAGGGTGTGGAAGTCCTCAGCTTGGCTTCTGGCCTCACCTTCCTGGGGTCATATGTGAGCCCTGGGAGCATGGGTGCTATACAAGTGCTTCAATTTAACAGAGAATGTAGTCGTATTAGTTTGAACCATATGAGAAACAGGTACCCATCATTTAATCTTTACAGGGGCCCAATAACAAGTTAAAAGCTGTTTTCTCACTGCAGATGATATGGCCTGGATCCAGATCCCCATAGACTTGTGTTGTGAGTGTCTCATTAGAGCTTGCCATAGACTCTACAATGCATCTTTTACTATCACTGACTCTTCCAACACTGTAGAGTATGTGGGTTCACATGGCCTGAGAGGCAGGACTGCTCATATGCAGCCTGAACCTGCTGCAAGAGCCCTTTCGTACTCCAGGTCCAACTAAGCTGGCAGCATCTAACACTCAGTGTATCATCTAGAGCGGTAATTCTAAATGTGGGATTATCGTCTCCGGAACCTAAAGAGGTCTACCAAGCATTATGCTATTTTTCCCCCTTTTTCCTCCCCAGGGAGATAGCTGTTCAACATCTCTGGCTCAGGTGAACAGCAGTGGCCACTGGGTTTGTGAACCTGATAGAGGCCCTAGGAACTGGACTTGAGTCAGCCTCTATTTCGTACTTGGTACTCGATAGGTCCCACTTCAACAGAAGGTCATGATGACACTTTAGGGTCTCTGGGCATCAATGTCAACCCAGGTCCTATGTCCAATAGTCTTCAAAGTCACCTGGGTAAACAGCTGTGGGTCTTTTGGGGAAAGGAATCATTACACTATCTTCTTACCACAGTGTTATAGAATCCTTCCTGTTGGTGATCTGGCTGCCCCGTGTTAAACAATAGTAGCCTAGTTCTAAAACCTCTGCTGTCCTCAGTCACCATCTGGGAGCAGGCCTGGGAAAGTGTGGCCTTGTCATGACCAACATGATAGATCCAACTATGCTCGCTGCAGTAGGTTCTCTTAAAGAAGGTCTGAGTGGCACCCCGCCATAGCCACCACCGTGGTTAATAACTAGAGTCAAGGTTCCAGGGTTTTAAACTTAGTTGTGCAACTTATTTAGCTATATGATCACTGGCAAGATACTTAATTTCTCTAAGCCTTACTATCACATCTTAAATCAAGAGGTTCATAGTAACTGTCTCATAGGCACGTTGCTAGGCTTAAATGAGTCAATACATGTTGAATGCATAGAACGCAGGTTGGCAAACATAAAGGGCATAGTAATAGTAGCTAAACAAATTAACAAAACTCAATTGGTGGCTCTAGAACATGTTTCATCTTTTTGAGTCTACCTAGTGCTCTTGAGAATATTGTAGGATGTACATTCTATTCATTATTTATTTTCCAAATATTTATTAAGAGTCTCCTATCTCAGCATATAACTTTGCTGACTCTTATAGTTCTCTCTTAGAATTGCTATAGCTCAGGAGTATTTTGTGAATTCTCTGACATCCTCGTAAACTTGAAATGTGTGGCTACCACAAGTATCATTTTCATTGGGCTATAAAAAATTTCAGCTTTATTTAAGTATAATTGACATATAAAATTATAATCTACTTAAAGTTTACATTGTGATCTGGGTCACTTTCTAGTTCTCGCCTAGATTCCTTCCTTCTATGATCTTCATAAAGCAGAGAAAAATCTAGCCTTGTCCACGTCAACATCCCAAGTAGTTCTTGTAGGAGTTTGAAATTTAATGCTATTCCTACCTCCTGCTACCATCCAAAGCCAAATTAATCCATTTTATTTTATTTCATTCCTCAAATGTTCATTGAGCTCCTAGTTACTGGTGAGACAGCAAATGAAACATGGAGAATAAAAATATTGATAAAATGTTCATTAAAATATTTAGAAGCTCACAGTCTCCAAGCCAACATAGTTAAAGGACTATTCAGAGTGCATGTGAAAAGCTCAGCTAGAGGCAGGAATAGCCAACAACCAAGCTAAGAGGAGGTAGTGACAACATTCCCAGGAGAATTCAAGGACATGATGGGGGCAGGGACAAATCTGAAATCACAGTTAGTGATTCTGCCTGACCGCAGTCAAAGTATCTCAATAATCACTGCAGAAATAAAAAATTTCACTTCATATATTTTCCCAAATCCCTTTTGCAAATAGTGTCTTGGCAACAGTGATGGAGATGCTGTGGCTTCCAAAGAGTATGCAAAGTGACTCCGATAAAAGTTTAGAATCATATGTATACATGTATGCAATATGATTTACCCATACAAGTAATATGTGCTTTCCGTGTGTAATGGTGATATCTATAAGTGGTTTCTTGAGCATAGTTTTGGATCTAAATTATTAGCCAGAAAACTGCTGTCACTTATGCCAACGTGGAGAAGAGAATCCCTTGTTAGAATTAACGAGAAGTGAATAAGAGCTGTCTTACATCCAAAGCTGGCATGGAGTGGGACTTGTGAAATTGACACTACAATGGATTAATAGTAAACTCCCAGGAAAGCTCTGAGTTTTGTCCTAGAAATAAACATACTCTTTACTTTCCCCAACTGACTCAACACAGTGCAAGCCCACAATTAAACAACAAGGTAAAGGGACCCCAGGTGGTCATTTCTCGTCAGTAATTTAAGATATACATTTCTTACGTGAAAGGTGCAAATAAGGAGCAGCCTGAACAAAATGACTGGATTTTTATTCTTCTAGGTGACCGGGTTTTTCTTGATTTAAATTAGAAGATGAACTGAGGTCTATTAAATATTTTTGAGTTTATTTGAGCAAAAAGTGATTGGAATTGGGCAGCGCCAAACTGAAAGTGGTCAAGAGTGCTCCACTCACAGAAGCCAGGGCCAAGACTGATATAGAGAAAGTCTGAAAACAACAACAACAAAAACAATTATTCGATTTGCTAGCACTAAAAGCCTAGTTGGATGTTTATGATTGGTTGTACTTCAGGTTTCAATTTCAGAACCTTGAGACATTGCAGGCTTAGATTTTGGTTTGTTTATGTAGGCCACCATGCATTAGAGCTGCCTGAGTCTATTGGCCTTCTTGTTTAAATTAACAGAGGAAAATTTTACTTCCAAAGGTTTTCCTGTTGGTGGTTTTCAGTTTGAGAGACAGTCTTCAGGAAAGAAACACTTTTATATTAATTGTGGTCTGGTTCTTCTGTGGAACTTACCAGGTATGTGTCTTTGAACAGTTTTCTTTACTTTGATGAAGATCAGTTAATTATCTATAAATTGGAAATTGTATAGGACAGTTGTAAAATGTAAATAAAATAATTTCAGTAAAACCATTTAACAAATAATTTAAGTAAAGCAGATCCTCTGTAAATGCTGGTTTCATTCTGTTTAATAAACAAGCATGGCAAAATCTTGGTTAACTGGAATCTAGCTTCCCTGAAACCTCAATTAACCACATCCTTCTCATGGCATTTCATAGAATAAAAGCTGGTATATAGTGTAAATATTAGTTCATGAACTTGAAGCCCAATTTTATACATTCTACGCTTATCTAACTGAAAAAAAAAAATGAAAACAGAAATTAGATTACCATGGAAGCTTCAGCCTTAGAAGCATCTGGCACAGAAAAGGTGCTCTATAAATATTTGTTGAATGACTAAGGACACAGAAATCCTCAAACAGCATTGTTAGGAATTCAATGATATTGTATGTCAGCAAAGCAAACAGACTCATTTCACAGAGGGTCTTCAGTGAAAAAAGTTGAAAGTAAAACAATTATTGGAGATTCCCGCGAGTTACTCTGAAATGCTTAATTTAACTCAATGATTTATCAGTATTCAACAATATATCAGTATTTTTTGGTTCAAATACTAGGTGCAAAACAGAACAAGAGATATAGTCCCTTCTCTCAGGGAACTCAAATTTGAATGAGAGATGGAGCTACAGGAAGAATATTTGCCATCTGAGGCGTGATTGAGAGAAAGCACCGTGAATGAGGTGTGAACTAGAAATGCAACTGCAATACAGTAGAAGAAGGGATCCATTCTCAATGAGAATATCACAAAGCTCTTTGAAGTGGAGATTTTGTCGTATTTGAGTTAAACCTGAAAGCAGGAATTAAATTCTAACAAGTGGTAATGGCGAAGGAGGAAAAGGAGATGAAGGGAGGTGGATGTGGGAAGAAATTCAAGGCAGAATACAGGGCGTGCTTTGTAGAGAAGCAGAGAAAGCTTTTCCTGAGAATTTTAAAAAGGTCCCAGAGAAGATGCAGTGTGTAACAAAAGTAGATAGAGAAGATAGGTGATATCTTTTACTAAGGTTACTATGGACTTTAAATTTGTGAATCTCCTTCAAAGTCATTTGGGAATTACAAATTAAGAATGGAATTCCTTATGAATTGTTTCTTGAACATGACTCCGCTCTGAGACTAAACTGAAAGGCATTAGGTTCTAACAGGGCAAAATAGGCAAAAGGTATTAGAAAGAGTTCTTTTCTGAGAGCAGTGCCCCCATATTTGCAGCGTAAACCAAAGACTAATGGTAGAAGAATTTCTAGCCAGATAGATGTCATCTGACTATCTCATAGAGACTGTGCTCAAGGATTTAGAATGTGTCAAACCCAAACCATCCTTCAAGATTTGCTATTTAACTGCACAGAAAATGTTCACTCTTATTATTTTGGATGCTAAATCTTCCTAAATTAGAATATATATTTCCTTACTTGTTAAACAAAGGACTCTAAGAACAATTTAATTGCTCCTAATGGCTCAGGGTTATCATTATGGACATGGATTATTATGTCGGATTGTATAGCGTGAAGCCTCTGGAGCATAAAGTGAGTCAGAACTTTGCCCCTGTACTAATGATACTACCCATACATTTACATTTTGTTATTATTATTGCTATTTCTTTTGTCTTCTTTCTGCTGCCAACTCTTGATATAAAGCAGTTAATAAGTTCATTTCTAATCTTCCAATTGTCAGAATGGGGACCTTTCTCTAAAGTAAAGCAGAGAGTCTCTGTAATCAGAATTTGTATTTCAGAGGCCTTGGTGGAAGTAAAGAATATTTATATGGATGATTAATTATGGAAAAATGAACTGCTGGATCTTTTGCAGGACTTGGGTTTTAGCCTCAGCCCTGTTCCCAAGTAGCTGGTTAATTTTTGACATCACTTAACCTTTCTCAGGCTAATTTCTACGCTTAGAAAATAGAAAATTGGAAATGTTCTCTGAAGTCCCAGAATGATGGATGGAGTATGGATTCAGGATTCAGGACTTATTTATAATTTCTTACTCGCAAGCTAGGCCAGGAGCTGGGTAAGTTAGGTAATCTCTGTGCCTCTTTCTGTTTTAGTATCTGTTTTGGTGGGTAATGCTATTGGTCTCACAGTACCATGGAGTGTGGGTAGAATAAATGGGTCGAGTCCCTCTCACAGCGCCTGCAACCCAGTGGAGAATATCTGTTAGTTCCAGTTCCCTTTCTTCAACTGAAATCTTTTCAGCAAGATGAAGTAAGTACCTGGCATCAGAATTCCCCAGGCTGTTCGAAAGGCTCTAAGTGTCATTAGCCAAATAGGCCACTGGATGTCACACTTGATCTAAGCTACCACAAACATTGTCCAGTGTACATGGCTCGGACAATCTTAGGAGTGCATCTTAGTGATCTTTGAATCAGAGTTTGAACCAGAGTTTGAAAACTACAGGCCATGGCCAAATTCATTTTGCACACGTTTTGCTTCCTCTAGCTTAAATGAGCCTTGAATGCATTTAGGCATGGGGTACACGATGTGCTACTCTGTAGAGCCCTGCTTGGGCTCCTTAGTCCTTTGGGTTCCCTACCTGGTTCCCGAAGGCAGCGGAATATGGAGCACCTGATTTCATTTATGGAGTCTGAGCACCCACACAGCTTATACAGTTTGACCAAGGACATAGGTTAAGTTGGGACTAAACCTGGGACTAGAACTCAGGTCACTTGACTCTCACATTGGTCCTTGGCATTGACCCAGGCACTTCAGAGATACATCAAGATTATGCACCTTTAGGAAATTTGTGCTATTCAGAAGCATGTGAGAAGGCTCATTATCTGACTCTCTCCTAAGCTCTATCTAATCAGAAGCCTCAGTATATTTTGACTTTCACATCAGCACTAGATAGGGTGTTTAATCTCATCAGTGTTTCATCACATAAATTTGGTCAGGGGCATGGGACTGTGGTTGGACATTGGAACACGTTTCCCAAGGCACTTAGCAGAGACACATTAGGCTAACAATAAAGTCCACAGCCTCTAACAGGAAATCAGTAAGACAGCCAAGGGTCATGATTTATTCCAGCTCTTATCAGAAAAAGCAAGCCAAGAGAGCTCACTCTGAGTACTAATAAGTTATAATGTAACCGTACACACACACACAGGAGTTTAAATTTTCATAGCTGCCAGATGGAGGACGTAGGCTATTATCACTCACACTCTACCCACTGACTCTGGAAAGAACAGGTCAAAGAGGGTAATTATCTCTCAAATTTAGATTTTCCTGGTTGTGTTCTCATTAGAACAGCAGAAGGTTATTTTCTGGGATTATGTTGGCAGATTTGCAGTCCTTGTAGGACCTACCAAGATAAGAGTAAATCAAGTTTCTCTAGAAAACATTTTGCTGCCTAGGGCACTTGTTCTGAGATCCTGAGCAGTTTGGAGAGGTCGTGGTTCCTTCCCTGGGGACAGGAAAGGTAGAGGGCCAGCTATGCTTATCTCTTTAGTTGATATGGATTTTGAAGGATCTTAAGGAAGCTCACTGGGAGTCCCTTTAAAGTGTAGTTTTTAATTTTCTTTTAAAATTTTAAATTATATTTGACATTCAATATTACATTAGTTTCAGGTATATAGCATAGTGGTTAGACATTTATATACTTAGGAAGTGATCTCCCCAATAAGTCTAGAACCTGACACCATACTTACTTATTACAATATTATTTCCCTATGCTGTGCTTTACATCCTGTGACTATTTTGTAACTGCCAGTGTATAATTCTTAATTCCTTCAACTTTTCGCCAAATGCGCTCCCACATGGCAACTATCAAAATGTTTTCTATATCTATGAGTTTGTTTCTGTTTTGTTCATTTATTTATTTAGATTGCACATATAAATGAAATCATGTGGTATTTATTTCTTTCTGACTTATTTCCACTTAGCATAATACCCTCTAGATCTATTTATGTTATAAATGGTAAGATTTCATTTTTTTAAAGTCTGTTTTGAAGAACCCTGATGTTAACAATTTTTTAAAAAGTAAAGCCTATTTGAAGTGGAGCAAATATTAAAAAGTATCAAGTCCAACCACTTTCATATCACAGAACCAGAAATGGGAGCACAGATAGAAGACTTGCTAAGTTGCATAGCAATATAGCTTTCTACTTTAAAATTTTTTTTGCCAATCGTTCTTGTACCCAGATCACCAGAATTCTCATTCCTTGCTTTCTCTAATTACCCTGCTGATTTTACCATTTTAGATCCATTTTTTTTTATATCGAGGTCCTTTTGACATAGAACGAGCTATACACATAATAAAATCATGCAATTGATAAGTTTTGTCAAATGTACACACTCACAAAATCATTATCGCAGTGAAGATGAGGAGCATATTTGTCACCTTCACAGATTTCATACTGCTGCCTGTTAATCCTTCCCTCCTGCTTTTCCCCAGGCAACCACCAATCTACTTTTTCTCACTCTTCACGAGTTTGCATGTTCTAGAATTTTACATAAATGGAATCTTACAGTATGTACTCTCTCGTGTGGCTTTTTTACTTAACAAACCTTTTTTGAGATTCATCCATATCATAGCATATGTCAATAATTCATTCTGTTTATTGTTGAGCAACATTCCTTATATGAATGTACTACGAGTTGTTTAGTCATTTATTGATGAATATTTGTTTTTTTTTTTTCCAGTTACTGGCTATTACAAATAAGGGTGCTGTGAACATTCATGTAGACTTCTTTATCTGGAGATAAGCTTTTTTTTTTTTTTTTTTTTTTCCGGTCAATACTTAGGAATGGAATTGGTAGATCATATGATAGGCATATGTTAAACTTTAAAAATAAACAGCTTCGTTGAGCTTTATATATATTTGGTATATGATACACTGCATATTTAAATTATACAGTTTGATTCATTTTGACATATTTATTCTCCTGTGAAAACATCACCACATTCAAGGCAGTGAACATATCCATCACTCAGAAAGGTTTCCTGTTGTTCCTTTGTCTGTCCTTCTCAGCTCTAAAGCTTGGCAACCACTCATCTACTTTTTGTTTCTATAGATTATTTTGTGTTTTCTAGAATTTAGAAAATGAAATGATAAAGTATGCATTTTATGTTTGACTTCTTCACTTAGAATACTTTTTAAAAATTCATCTATGGTATAGTGTATTTATAGTTTATTCTTTTTTTCTTGATGAGTAGTATTCTATTTTATATAGATTTTTGGTTTATTATAGATCAAGTGATAGAAACAGTCATATATAAGTTTTATATGGAAAAGTGCTTTCATTTATGTTAAGTGAATCTATAGGAATTTAATGGCTGGATCATATAGTAAATGTGCATTTAACTTTCTAAGATATTACCAAATTGTTTTCCAGAGTGATTGTAGCATTTCACATTCCCAATGGCAGTGTCTAAGGGTTTCAGTTTCTTCACATCCATGCCAAAACTTGGTATGGTCTGTTAATTTAATTTCAGCTATTCTAATACATGTGTAAGGTAGCTTTTTATGGTTTTAATTTGCATTTCCCCAATGATTAATAATGTTGGGCATCTTTTTCTGTGCTTATTTGCCATCTTTATCAACTTTGGTTCAAAGTATTAGTTCAAATTTTGCCCATTTCTTATTGGCTTATTTTTTTATTGTCAAGAGTCGAGAGTTCTTGATATATTGCAGATATGTCTTTCATAAGATATATGGTTTGCAAAGATTTTCTTCCAGTCTGTGCTTGTTCCATTCTTTTTTGAAGATAAGATTTTAAAATTCTGATGCAATTCAATTTATCAATTTGTTCTTTTATAGATTATGCTTTTGGTATTTTATCTACGAAATTGCTGCCTATCCTAGGGTCACAAAATTTTCCCCTTATTTTGTTCTTCTAGAAGTTTAATTGTTTTAGGTTTTAATTTTGTTCTGTGATCTATCTTGAGTTAGTTGTTAGATAATGTGTGACATATAGATCAAAGTTTACTGTTTTACATATAAATATCCAATTGTTCCAGCATCATTTGTTGAAAAGACTATCCTTTCTTCACCGAATTGACTTTGAACTGCTGTCAAAACTCAGTTTTACATACAGGTGTGGGTCTATGTTTAGATTCTATTTTTTTCTATTGATCTATTTTACCATCCTGACACCATTACTACAATGTCTTGATTACTTTAGCTTTATAATAAGTCTAGAAGTCAGGTAGCGCAAGACCTCAAACTTTGTTCTTTTCAGAGTTCTGTTAATGTAATAAGTATATATATACATTTCTGACTAAATTTTGGAATGATTTTGTAACATCTAAATAGAACTGCTAGGATTTTGGTTAGGATTCCATTGAAACTATAAATTCAGGGAGGACCGAAATTTTAATAATTTTGAGTCTTCTGATGCATGAACATGGTATGTCTCTCTATTTAGTTTTCTTTAACTTTCTTTAATAACTTTCTCTAACTACTCTCAGAAATGTTTTTTGAATTTTTATTGTATAGCCCTCTCATGTCTTTTATCAGGTTTATCCCTAAGTATTTCATATTTTTTGGTGGTATTGCAAATTGTATTTTTTTATTTCAATTTTGGATTATTTGTTGTTACTATATAGAAATAAAATTGATCTTTGAATATTGATTTTATATCTTACAGCCCAGCTAAACACTTATTAGTTCTAATAGCTTTTCTTTTACAAAGTACATCAGATTTTCTGTATAGACTCTTAGGTTGTCTGTGAATAAATGTGATGTTACCTCTTCTTTTTCAGTCTGGATTATTTTTATTTCTTCTTCTTGTCTTATTGCACTGACAAAAACCTCCAGCACACTACTAAATATATGTGATAGAAATGGACATCTAGGTCTTGTTGCTGATCTCAGGGAGAAAGCCTAGAGATTTTTACCATTAACATGTTTGCTATAGATTTTTGTAGATGTCCTTTATCATCTTGAGAATTTCCCTTTACTTCCTAGTGGGCTGAGAATTGTTACAGTTATAAGGTTTTTTTTTAAGTTTCATTAATCTGATTTTAGTATTGGGGTAAAGCTGGCCCCATAGAATAGAAAGAGAAATTTTCCTCCTTTTTATTTTTCTGGAATCGTTTATATATAATTGATGTTATTTCTTCCTTAGATGTCTGATAAAATTCATTAGTGAAGCCATCTAGATATGGATTTTTCTTTGTGGGGAAGGTTTATCTACAGGTTCACTTTATTTAATAGCTATTGGACTATTCAGTTTATCTATTTCTTCTTGATTAAGCTTTGGCAGTTTGTGTCATTTCATCTAAACTGCTGAATTTATTTTCACAAATTTGATCACAATATTCTCTTATCTTTTTAATATCTGTAGAATATATGGTATATTAGTAATTTGTTGTCTTTTCTCCCTTTTTCCTAATTAGTTGTCTAGAGGCTTACTAATATTATTAGTCTTATCAAATAAATAGCTTTTGGTTTCATCGATTTACTTTATTGTTTTCCTATTTTTATTTCATTGCTTTCTATTCTCATCTTTATTATTTCCTTTCTTCTGTTTGTTTTAGTTTGCTTTATTTTTCTATATTTTGAAGAGATGATTTGAGACTTTCTTTTTAAAGTTTTTTTTAGTGCTATAAATTTCTCCTTAAGTATTTTCTGTGGTACCCCAGATATTTGATATGTTACATTTTCCTTCAAAACATGTTATTATTTTTTCCTTTGACTCATTATTTTGGGAAACATTATTTTGTATTCAAATATTTGGGGATTTTCCAGATATCTTCTGTTATCGATTTTTCTATTTGATTCCATTATGGTCAGACAATGCTCCATGTGACTTGAATTCTTTTGTATTTATTGAGATTTGTCTTATAGCCCAGATTATGACCTCTCTTGGTAAATATTGTGTGTGCATGTGAAAATAATATGTATTCTACTGTGGTTGGGTGGAGTAGTCTCTAAATGTTGACTTAGTCATATCAGCTGACAGCATTTTTTAAATTTTCATATTTTCACAGATTTTCTTTTCTATAAATTATGGAGGAACATTTTAATCTTCGACAACAGTTACGCATTTGTCAGTTCCTTCTTTCAATTTTATCCATTTGTGCCTCATGTATTTTGAAGTTCTATTATTAGGTATAAGTACATAAATATTAAGAATTTTATGTCTTCTTCAAATTAACTTCTTTGTAATTGTAATGTAGACTTTTTTTTCCTTATCCCTGGCAATTATTTTTGTCATGCTTTTTGACTTTTTATGTGACTATATGTAACCTAGGATGAACCTAGAATTTATGTCCATTAATATACAGATTTAGGCATTTCCTCTCCCTAGCTCTCTTCTTCCTGGGACTTCGCTCATGTTCTGTCTCTAGGGATTCCTTTTCTCATTTCCTCTGGCTAAAAAGGTATGTTTTAGAGTTTTAGATTCCTATGTTCCCATGCAGTTCTACACTATTGGGTCTGTTCTCTGGGTAAAGTGACAAGAGAAAGTAGGTAAAATGAGGATTCTCCCAATAATCTTCCTCTTCAGAGCACAGGGGCCTCTTTTGTGGTAACTTTGCCTGGAAATGTGAGTTTTCTCTAGGGATTTAATGTCTCTGTGCTCTGCTGCAAGGAGGTCTGGTGGTTGGGGGTGGGGTAGAGGTAGAGAAGGACAGAATGGGAGAGAATAAAAGGAATAAAAAAAGGGAAAAAGGAAGGACAACCCTTACACCAAAGATTCCTTCTCTCCCACATCATCTAGTTCTTAGGAACTTCTTTTCATGGGCTTCTGTGTAGAAAGGGAGCTTTCTCCTGGAGGTTTTAGTTTTTATACTTGTACAATTAATTCTGTGACTCAGGTCACCTTAGGTTAAATCCGAGGAGATAAAAGAGAAGAAAGTTCTCAGAAAACTTATTGTCCTTACAGATTAATCCTCAGGTTTTGACTTCCCACCCCAAGCTGCCAGCTGGAATTTTCTGTTGTAATCTGTGGGAGAAATAGACTTCAGTTGGTTTACTTCAGTTTGGAAAGCACCAGAAGTCTGTGAGCCTGATATTTACTTGTTTCTTAGAGAAGAGAACATGGAAATTTCCATCAGTGCCCTAAGTCCCATTTGTTGATTTTTGTAATAATGACTTCTATTTATTTGACTCTTACCATGTCAGACAGTGTGATGAATACTCTAACATACATAATCTCAACCAAATCTCATAGTAAACCTATGAGGGAGATATTATCATTTCTCGTTAATGAATGGGGAAACAGAATCAGGTAGTTTAATTTTTCCAAGTTTCCAACTGTTGGTAACTGGCAGAGCCAACTCAGTTCTGACTGGCTCCAAAACCTGTGCTCTTAGCTGCTCTGCAAGGCAGTGTGAGATTTAAAAGAATAATAGAAACCATGCTGAGGTGAAACTTGAATGCTAGAGTAGCAGGACTTAGTCCACAAATTAGCATGAAAGAAAAAGGAAAAAAAACAGCATACTATAACTTAACCTGATTTTTGACTGAGCTTCCATCTTATGGGATAGGCAAAAATGAAAACTTGCCGAGAGAGTTTTGTAAATGTAAATCTCTCAGTCTTGAGACTGCTTCAGTCTTTAGTATCTTATATAGCAGTGGGAATGGAGGGTCTGGTGCTCACTAATGGGTCACAGTGATAACTTCTGGGAAAGCCAGTGTCTCTGTTCTTATAGCCTTTTTCATTTCCTTTGAAAAGTCTCTGCCATGTTTGGGGCACAGACATGTATTCGAGGCTGCCTGAACTTGCCTTACAGCCATCTTTCTCTGAGATCGACTCACCTTCTGGTTGATGCTGCTTGGAAGCAGGATCCAGATTTCCTGTTTCTTTCTTTCTTATTTTTTTTTCAATCTCTTCTCCCTCTCCCTGTCCACATTCTATTTTGAGGATGAAGGCCCCCATTATTTCCCTTCCTTCTCTGTGATGCCTGGTCGCTGTTACAAATCACTTTTTCCCACTCTATCATTTCCTCCAAATCCCCTATATGTTCTTTAAATTGCTAAAACTTTTGGAAAACTACAGCCAGAAAGGCTTGCATGGAATCTCTGTTTTATGTTTGGCCAGATACCTTTATCAAGGCAATGATATACAGATGGACCTACTGAGAAAGGGGGAAAATACAGCAATAGAAGTAGATTAATAGCTTTCCTTCTCTTCCCTTCCTCACTTTCTCTACCTTGTCCTTCTCATTCCCTTTTTGCTTCCCTCCATCTTTCACTCCCTCCCTTTACCAGTCCCTCCCTTTCTTTCTTCTTTCCACTCAATCAGCATTTTTGAGCATCTCCTATGAGGTATATTCAAGTTCCTTAGTTTTCATTCTCTCTAGTATTGTGCAAATGATCCTGCGTCCTGACAACAGCAAGTTATCCATAACCTCAAAAATTGAGTTGGTTTTCTGATTTTGTAAAACAGCTTCAGTGACTCTCAAGTAATGAACATATTTGCATTCACTGTAACTTTATAACTTTTCACTGTTGTATTAGCTATGTATTGCTTCATAATAAATTATCCTGAAGGTTAGAATCTTAAAATAACAACACTTATTATCTTACAGTTTCTGTGGGGCAGGAAATCAGGCCCAATGCAGCTGGTCCTCTGCTTCAGAATCTCTCATAATCTACAATGCATGGATTAGCCCAGGCTGCTTTCTGTTAAGGTTCTGTTGAGGAGGGTTCTGCTTCCAAGCCTAACCACGTGGTTGTTGGCAGGACTCAGTTCCTCCCTGGCTGTTGGCTGGAGGCTGTCTTCAGTTCCTTGCCATATGGCCTGTTCCACAGCACAGCTCACAACATAGCAGCTGGCTTCATTAGAGTGAACAAGCAAAAAGACCTAACAAGATGGAAATCATAATCTTTTATAATCTAACCTCAGAAATGAGACCCCATATTTTATTCATTAGAAATGAGCCACTAGGTCCAGCCTATACTCAAGGGGATCATACAATAAAAGTGTGAATACCAGAATGTGGGATTGGTGATACCATCCCTACTACAGCTCTACTTTCAATGAACGACAATGCTTCAAGAAATTCTGAGGTAAATTGACAGTGTCCTTTTAGTTGGTGAACGGGAGCCAAGACTTATAGGAATCTAGGATATGCCAGCCCAGTGCTAGATGATCTCATGTGTCTTACTTTATTTAACCCTCACATCTCCTCTGATGTGATGTAGGTATTTGTGCCAGAGTCTGCTAATTTTCCTCATATTCATTTTTCTATCCTTTCCTAGTAAAATAATTTTTTATGGTTGCCCAGATAAAGACTACATTTCCCATCTTCTCTGGTACATAGGTGTGGCCATGTGCCTAAGTTCTGGCCAATGGAAATGTAAAACATAGTGTATGACAACTTCCAATAAATCACCTTGAGGAAAAGCTGGTAGGTGTCCTTCTCTTCTTCTTCTTTGTCCTTCTTCTGTCCTTCTATTTGGAATAAACACCATCATCTTAGTCCATGAGATTAAGATCATGCAAATAAAGAAACAAGAAGAAAGGCCTTCTGTTCATGACACTGTGAAACACAATACCAGCACTGTACTTCCTTTTGGAACTTTTGCTCCAGGGACAATAAATTGCTATCTTATTTAAACTACTGCTATTTTGGGTACTGTCACTGGCAGCCAACTGTATCCTAGCTAATTCAGAAGTTGGCACTTAGAATTGGGGTGCTACCTGTAACAGAAATAAAAATATGTGGTGTTGGCTTAGGGCAGAGTTAGCAAGCTTTTTGTAAAGGGTCAGATGGCAAATAGTTTCAGCTTTGTGGGCCATCTATGACCTTGGTTACTTAATTATTAAAAGTTACATTTACTCTCAGAAGGTACACCAAAGGGGAGTTTCGTAAAAGATGCCAATGTAAAGAAATCACTAGGACATTGTAGTGATAGGTCATTAATATTTAGATATTTATTCAAAAAGAGTAAAACTTTAATTTTCAAGAAAAAAATAAATCAGCCACTCATATTGTTACTTTTTAAACTTTATGATGGTACTTAAAAATTTAATTAAAATCATTTTGCCATCCTGTAATTATATTAGACATTACAATATTGCATTATTTCTCATTTCTTGTGATTTATGATTCAATGGTACCCATTATGTTTATATCTTCCAAACCAATGATTATTTCCCTATTAAATAAATGTTGTAATTTTACTTCATATATTTAGCTAGATCACAGAGTTCTATAAAATGTTGTACTCAAAGTACAAAAATAAGTGCTTTATACATCCCGTTTAATACTGTTTTTGTCTCTTTTGGTACCTCAGCTAACTAACTTCACATCAATAAAGCCAATAATAAGAAAAAGGGAAAGAAGCAAGAAACTGTTTAACATCTAGAAACCAGAAATGCATTTTGCTGACAGTTTGTTTTTCATTAAGAGATAGGAGATAGCAATATCCTGCTATATTGCAGTCAGAAAAGTAGCAAAAAGAAAGACTTTAGGAAAGAATAGGAATAAAAATACCAATAACTGCATTAAATATTTAAACCAGTGATAATAATGGATTGATTTAAATAGACTTATCTGTAGTCCGTGAGCCCAGAGATCTCTTAGGAATTATAGTAGAAAATGTCAAGTTTCAAAATAAAATTTACATTTGAAAAAAGTATGCATACTTTAATGCAAATTATTTATTGCAAAAAAATATAGGTATAGTGAAGCCTGTGAAATAGATTTTTGAATTTTATAAACACAAGTATATTTAGAAAACAGAGATAGCTAATGACCAAAATGTTTTCAAGTAAATAGAAAAACATGGGTACTTGCTTACCAAAATTATAAATTAGTATGCAAATATCACAAATCAATGTTTCAAAGCTCCTTCTGGATCTCTACAATTTTTCTTTTCCTTTTCGAATAGTCTTTTATATTTCTCCTAGGGAAAATATTTGAAAGTTCTTTTTATTTAAATAGCAATAATAATAGATCAAGAGTTAAATTCACCTTTGATGAGGCTTATTGTACCAATCTAGTGTTTGGTAAGAACAATGGAAACCTAAAGTTAAGAACAGATTTAATTATTTTTGAGATTCTGACTAAGTGATGAAACCTAACAGCTGATTCACTTAAGTAAGTACAATTATATTCCATTTTAAAAAATGTGGACTGGACCACCAGCGTGTGTACCTCACTGAAGAAAAAATTTAAAAAGTATGTATTTGTAGTCACAGTTTCTGGCATAAAAGTAAGTGCATGGTAAATACAGACTGATCATATATTTATTGAGAATAGGTTGGTGGGCTAATAGCTATAGAGACTGTAAACTTTGTTTAATTCTCAATATTAGTAAAAGAATAAAAGAAGAGTAAAAAGGAAGTTCTATAAAAAGAAAAAATACTTGTCAATATCATTTTCCATTAAAATCTCTATGGGATTATATGAGGATTTTTGGTGATGAATAGTTGATGAGCAATCATAATGGTGAAGTTAAATGCAAGCGTATTAGTGTTTGAATAAAATTGTAAGACACAGAAAAAGCTGAAAAGGCAATGAGCTTTTTAAGGTGAAGGTTTTCCTAGGAAGTTTTTTCTGTGGGGTATAAGTAGCTTGGTATAAGGAAGAAAGGAACCAGTAAATGCTTTACGACCTTACTAATGCCTGGTGGATCTTGACCTGCCAAGCATGTGTCCCCAAGAGCTATCTTTCATCTTGTTCCTTGCCCAATCTAACGTAGTGGCTGCTAGCCTCTGTCACTGGAAGCAGAACTCAGGACCCATAGCTCAGGCATAGTGGAAGGGAAAGTAGGACCAGAAAGGGGCTGGGTAGAGGGACAGCTTGATGGAGAGTAGATTGAGGGTAACTGTGGAGAAGATGATGCATTTCTCTCCATGTATTGTGCCCTACCCAGGTCAGAATGAAGTAATTGCACCCTTCAGTTTAAGCTGTATCTGCGATGGTGAGGATAAAACCAATTTTACCACATTAAAAAAAAAATGAGCCATAAAGATGGGTTACTATATAATTAGTTGTCTGCACCGGGACACATTTGAGAGTAAGAAGGGCTATCACTAATATTTTTAAAGTGGGACAATGGACATGAACCAGCACTGTCCTGGCACACCCAGAGGTATTGTCACACCAGAGAGACATTGCTAATCCCTGAGTGGGGTTGGCATTCTTCAATCTCCAAGAAGTTCCTGCTGGCAGCTTACTTTCTTTCAAGTGCTTTCTTGGTATCTCCCCTCCCCTTTGACAAAGTAACATAAGTGAAGAGAGAATGAGAGATAGTCTACTTGATTTTTTTTTCTCAACATAGGAGAAAAGTCTGCAAGGAAGAGGTAAAAGCAAAGCATTCTGTATTTTATTCCAGGTACTTTTAAATAAATGAAGGCTTCTGGTTTCTGAATTACTTTTTTACTTCTAGATTGGTTATTAATTACTTTTCACTCTCAGCTAACGTATAAGGTTTTCTTTTACCTTTCCTACAAAACTTAGGAGAAGTGGAGACACATAAAGTTGGCAGTCCCTCAGAAATGAGTCTCTGAATTTAAGGTAGATACGTCTGTCCCCATTAAACCTACACATTCTACATTCTATATAAACATCGTAAGAAAAAGCTGGCTTTTAAAATGTTAGACATTTGGGGGCCATTGGAATTTTTGCATCCATATTTTATTGAACAAAAAATATTAAAAATGTTTTACTTCACAAGTAAAGAGAGAATATGGGAGTCAGAGAAATCTCATTTTCCTAATATTTTACTCATTTGAGTAGGACTTGCTTTGCTTTTTCCTCACATTGGCAAATACAAACTTATCACCTGGTGGAGACATTAAACTTTATATGAATACCTCCTCGTAAAACTCAGATCATTTTCAAGGTGTCTCTAGAATAAAGTAAAATTTCAACATCGAATTTGAAAATCAGTTTAACAAAACCGAGTAGATAACTGTTGCATATCAGGTAGCAATATTTTGTGGCCTAATTTCTCTGCATTCTAATGATTATATGAAAATTCCAAAATTATGTTATTAAACATTTATCTTTTGAAATATTTATCACAAAGTTTACTCATGGTATCATATTTAAAATTTAGTTTTGTCCTTAATAGATAGGTCTACAATATATAAAAATGTACCTATAAAATATAAAAAGTACAAAGTCTCTAGGTTAAGTTGTAGGTCTGGGAACCTCAGTATGAGTGAAAGAAGGGGATAAATGACCATGGGACACACAGGTCACTTTTAAGTGTGTTACTGTTGGAAAATCTTGTACAGGATTTACATAACAATAATAAACTTTACCCAACTTCCTAGCTTTAAATACAAACACAATTTACTCAAAATACTAACTTTCTTTATTGATCCTTATTCTGCGAAAGGCACCCTGGAGAATTTCTCTGTCCTCACAGATTCAAATTGTGACCTAGTTGTCCAGGACAGGACTATAATTGAACATAGAGTGACAATTAACATAAATTAAAAATTATTCGAGGCAATATTTATGAAAAGCTAATCTATGTGATTGACAGAATGGGTCTAAAAATCTTTTAAGTCAAACTAAAACTAATTTCCTGCATAGCTATTATTAGTACATAGTTATCATTAAATTTCCATCCATTATTAAAGGCTATGGAACTGTGGTTTGGAAATATGTCCTCTTTAATATTTTTTAAAGTCAATATTTTCTTAACATGAGGTAGCTTTCTAGCAGCATTTTAGTTGCTGTTATCCAAACATAGTTTGGTTTGGCGTGATACCAGTTCTGGGCAGGGACGGGAGGGGAAAACTAGTCCTTTAGGAGAATTACATTGTATTGCAGTTAAAGGTGGTCTTTTACTTACATTAATGGGGTGGGAGAGAAGTACAGGAATTTTAGAAGAGGCAGCATTTTTACAGGTAAGAAAATAAATATCTACTCTCACTGACATTCCATTTCCTCCCAAGTCACATTGGCTCATTTTAATTCCTAGTAAGCTATTAATTACCAAAATTTAGAATCCCAATTCTAATTTACTAGATGTTTCTCAATTATTGGTTTGGATGTTTTGTATTATTGCTAGACTCATTTTAATTTTTTTTATAAAGAATTTTTTTTCTAGGCAGCAATACAGTAAGAAGTAACTGAAAAATGAAAATTGATACAAATAAGGTATGATAGGTATTAAATAGGTGTTAATTCTGAAGTCCAAAAATATAAACGTCATACAAAATAAACCTTTGGTTCTA
Source organism: Eonycteris spelaea (assembly GCA_003508835.1). Taxonomy (NCBI): domain Eukaryota; kingdom Metazoa; phylum Chordata; class Mammalia; order Chiroptera; family Pteropodidae; genus Eonycteris; species Eonycteris spelaea. The sequence continues at coordinate 1,931,343 of PUFA01000162.1, forward strand.
CACTTGACTCATAAACATCCCGTTTTTTAAAGTTTTAAATTCATTATAGTAGGACTTGCTCTACATTACTTAACTTAGGCAAAGTAAATGCAAACATATGACATGGTAGATACATTGACACTTTCTATGAACATATTCTAATGGAATTCAAAGTATTCTCTAGATTTTACTAGAGTGAAGTAAAATTTCAGCAAAAAATAAAACCACATCCACTCACTTAAATAAATCAGTCCTCAGGAGGTAAATGCCCGAATACTTTTAGCAAGTAATGAGATTGTGTTCCAGTGGTAATTTTCTGTATACTTTGGTATTATTCTATTGTCGTACATTTAAGTCTTTGCTCTTAACCTTTAAAAAAAGAGATTATGATTTAATCTGTAATAATAATTGTTCTCATGAAGAGAGTCCTGTACTAACTAATCATCTATTTTGATTACATTGAAAATTCCTCTGGATAAAGCCTTCTATTTTACATTGACTAGACATGTAGAATGTCCTTTACCATTTATTTTTAAAGATTTTAAAGAACATTAAAACTTTTGCTCTTGGAATTTGGAATGCTTTTTTGGACCAAGTAGGAATTTGCCTGCCCACACTGTAATTACTCTCTTTGGGTATAAAAGGTGGTCAGTGAGGGGAGTGTAAATTTGGACTTAAGAATTGCTTAAGGAAAATTTTTCACTTTCTCATCTTTAGAATTAGTTTGGCCCAAGAGTTAGTTTGAAGCCAATACAAATTAAATTCAAATTCACATTTCATGAGATGAGTACATATATAAAGTATAATTTAATTATTTGTTTTAACTTAAATTTTCTTGTATTTTTCTTTTAACAAAAATGAAATAGAAAAGAAAAAAGTATTAATGGATAGAGAGTAGAAATACAAAGAATATGTGTCCAAACTTAGTTGCAAATTAGAATTACCTAAAAATCTTTTAAAAATACCCCAAAGCTCCGCCCCCAAGACATTCTGATGTAATTGGTATGAGGTGTGATCTAGGCAATAGCAGTTTGAAAAGCTCTCCAGGTGTTTCTAATGGGCAGTCAAGTTTGGGAACCACTGTCCTCGGGAATATGAGAAGCAAAATATAAAGCTGAAAACACAAGGCCTTTCAGAGTTTCAACTGTAGCACTGAGGCCTTTGATAACTAATTGGAGTTAATAGAGCTGAAAAGTGAAAAGGACTTTGTTATTGAAATTTATATGATTTTCATTGGAATCTGGTCTGATTTTGGATCACTGAATTCCATTCAAGGGTTGACAAGTTTTCTTTTTATGCCTTTGTACTTATGTTTTCCCTTGAGTCCTATAGAATTTTATAAGGGCCAAAGGATTTTTTTTTTTTAATGGAAATTGTAGTAGTTATATCTTAAAACCACAAATGAGACTGGAGCAGTAGTAACAAGTATTTGGTGTTTGGACTTTGACTATTTATGTTTTGAAGGAAAAGCAACCATTTATAAGTATTGCAAGAAAGTAGTACCTTCTACTCCCCTCCACCCCAGTTTTTATAGCACCCTCAAACATTCCTGGGGAAGAGGCCGTAAACCCTAGGTACTTTCGGTAAGTAAAACCATTGCTGAGTGTCTGAAGAATCAGCTTCTAATTGGTAGTGAAGGATATAAGATTTTCTTGTGACAGTTCAAAGACCAAAGTACTCAGCTATATTAAAGCTGTCTGATACTTAATGGAAGTAAAAGGAAGGGAAGGTAGAGGATTTCTTGGCAGATTTAACATAAGTGGGTTAGAATAATAGTCTGAGACTGAACCTAAGTTAATATAACTGTTTCTGAATGCTAGATGGTGGTCTGGATATTGCAAAATGATCAAAGAAATAAATTTTTACTTCTCTCTTTGAAATGACATTTCAGCCAATTTGCTGAATAGTAAAAAAAATGTAGGTGATATTCTATAGATGTGATTTACTTTTTAAAAATATTAGAGATGAGCAAAATGGAACTGAAATGAAAAGTAATCAATAGAGACATATCAAATGTTTAAAATGAGAAAAAGTCATTTCAGGTTGTAGTGATTATTATATTCGTGAGGATCCTTGGGAAGGTCAGGAGTCTTAGGGAAAAAGAGGTGTGGGCTAATGAGTTTAATAAACAATAGGCCTGGATTGGTTTAACCATATCTATAACATATCACATCAATTTCCAGGAAGTCCCCAGGGATTTTAGGGGACAGGGAGATCCTGGATGGAACTGACTGGATGGAAATTTTAGACATGCAGGATGCTGACTTCATCAAACCTTGGACAGTCTTTCACAAGCTTCAACCTGCGAACATGTCTAGTGGAGTGGCAATGGGGAACACATTTTGAAAAGCATCTTCCCACCTTCCCTCTGCCTTTTGTGACTTTGTGTTATCACAAAAGCTGCTGTGAGCCAGGGTTAAGACTCGAGTTTACTTGGATCCCTTTGTTATTACTGACTGCCCAAATCTGCTCGGCCCCTGAACTCTTTCTGGCTAGAACATCTCTCTCCACTCTATCAGGGGTTATAAACAGGCTCCCAAGACACTCAGGAATCTTGGAAGAACAATTTTTGGGGGCAGTGGCTCTTTAGCTTTCTGTAAGACAAAAGGCTCCTTAATGTTTGATTACATTAGGAATAATGTTCTCATATCATCATTCTATGGTTAGTATAAGATAGGCATTGCTTTAGGAAAAGTATTATGTAGGACCATCAAGGGATGGGGTTGGAGGTTTATTTCTTCTATGTAGAGTTTTGTGTGTCTTATTATTAAAACGAAAGACGAATCTCTTCAGAAAGCTCCATATCCATCCCCTCGGGCAGTCACTGCAAAAGTGGGGTAGACTTCATACGTTGTATATGCTGCTAAGTCTTGTCCAAGGGTCACTGCTTGCTTGAGCTGGGCTGCAGACACAGGTGCAGTTGCATTAGGAACAGCATAACCTGGAGGAGGAGACAGAGAACAGTTCATGAAAAGCATTCTGGTTTGCTTCTTTTTGGCTTATCGTCTTCTTTTTTGGAATATGTCCATAGTCTCATACATCCATTTTAAAAGGTGCTCTCAGGGGACTCATTCATTAGGGGACAGTGTTCTCCAAAGTGGGGTCAAACACACTTTACTCTTAGAGAATTAGAAACATTGGGGATAGATTCCAAGAAACAGAAACTTAACAGGATGCTGATTTGACTAAAGCTTGAGATTTACAGCTTTTACAGAGGGTCTCAGAATCTATAAAAGAGGGGAGGATGGGCTGGCACGTCATGGGGGATGGGGCTCTGTGGGTCTGCTTCTCCTGCACCCCCAACTCTTACTTAAAGGAAATGTTAAAAGCTGCTGCCTTTACCCAAAAAGTATGTATAGGGACTGGATAGACCAGCAGGAGAAATATTTAAAGTTTTAGCATGTTTTTATAGTATGGCACCATAAAAGCAAATACCTAGCCTTATTTAGAGCTAACTATGAAGGGCAAATAATATCTTCTTACCATACCAGCAAGCTGTCTTTGGTGTATTTAAGAGGCCTTGATGCCAGTCCTCACTCTCAGAATACCAAGGGGTTTGACTGATAAGGAAATTATCACATGTCTAGTTGATTAATATTCACTTTTGAAGGAGAGAGCATAGCACTTATTATCTAAAACCAATATTTCCCCTTTAGTGTTTTAGACCAAAATCTGGGTATTTCTGAGATGATCCAAAAAATGTAAAAGATGACAGGAAAAAGGGAGACAAGAAAAGTATACCTGAACAACAAATGGGGGATCTGATTTAAAAAACAAAAGCTCATTTAGTTCGAGTGCTATGGAAGTCTGCCCAATCCCAGACATATTGATTTCTTTCTGATGGCTCCTCAGGAGGTGGTGGCAGGAAGCTGGCTGGACTATTAAAAAAATTAAATCCACTCTTTGGCTCGTGCACTTTGGGCAGTAATGCTGACTAACGCACTAGTGAAGTTTGGTACATTTTCCAAGGATATGAGAAATGTGTTAACAATTACTTTCATAATTTTTGAAATGGTATTTCTAAAGTAAATGAGGGAGTGAGTAACTAATGTATGTGTTATGTGGGTATAGCATAGAGTTTTATCTCTAAGGGATTTCTAATTTTCTTTTCCAATTTGGCTGATTTCTTAAGTGTAAGAATATTTGCGTTTCAAACAGATTCTTCCTTGTAGCCTATTGTTCTCTGCTTGATTCCACAGTAAGGTTATAAGAGAACTTATCAAATTCTTAGGCATTCCCAAGACAACTCACATGCCCTAAATATCTTTTTATTTCTTACAGGAGCAAATAAAAGTGAGGGTAAGATAAAACATTCTTGGGTAAAATCAAATCCTTTCAAATGTGAAATCAAATTTTAAAATTTCCCTGATAGAGACTCATTTATTTTTATAGCACATTAGTTAGGTGTCTTTAAGGTACAGCTTTCTGCAAGATAGGGGTTCAACTTTTTTAAGAACTGAGGAGTCCTGGCACACATTTCCGATAGACAACATGTCAACACCCTGTTTTATGGAGAGCAAGTATCAGCGGATGGCCCCAGACAGCCCAGAGGAGATCTTGCCCTCCGCAGTGGCAGCTGTTACCTTGGTAACCCCTCAGGGACACACCACACATCTTCCTGTTCTACAGAACAAAGCTGGAATTGAGGTCACATTCGCATGTGAAGCATGATCAGTTCCAGCTCACTTGCCAGAGTGGAGGATATATTTGCAATTTTTGAGAAATAAAAGAAAATGACAGTGAGCTCCAGGTGTTAGAGATGTGAGAAATATAGAGTTCTCCCACCTTCATATAACCAATTTATGAATTAATCAAGCAATGGGAATGTCATTCTTCCAGTCTAGTCAGAATTCTCTGATTTGGGTTTATGGGAGTATACTGACACAATGACAAGTCAGAATGACAAATTTCTCTTTTAAAAAAACCAAAAAACTTTTATTACTAAAAAAGTAGAGTTAGGCTAAATGCTGAGGAAAAGATCCCCAAAGAAATGTCTCATTTAATCTTTAGAGGTCCCCTTTAATCGTTAGAGGACTCATTTTTAATTATCAGCATTTGTTATGGGTATAAATAAATGGGGGAAATTGTTTTAACTGTAACCCTGAAGGCACGTTGACCTACACAGAAGCTTTATTTTAAGCAATCAGCATATGCAGTAGACCAAAATTATAGAATAGACAAAACAAGGTCCGATTGTGCACATATTGAAAGTATCTCTCTCTCTCTCTGTGTATGTCTCTTTCACACACACAATTTTTGATATAAAATAATTTAAGAAAAATGTAATCTACATATCTCTTTCAAAAATCAAAGTAATAAGAATAAAACTGAAGATCAGATTTGGGGAGGGAACCCAAGGATTACTTAAAAACTGATGAATGTTGGCTAAATGACTTAATCTTTTCAGTACTTGATTTCTTCATCTGCACAATGGGCATTATGATAGAACTTACCTCCCTCTTGAGCATTGCTGAGATAATATAAAGCATGATGGGCATTTAGGTGAGTGCCAGGCACATAGTAAGAGCTCAAGTAAATATTAGCTGTTAATAGGCAATTCCAACCTCTCTTGCTAAAAGTAAAAACCAAACCAAACGAAACAAATCAGATGCAGAGAGACTGACTGATTCATTCAAGATCACACAGCTGTTAAAGCTGAGACAAGACCAGACCCCACTTCTGCTGCCCAGCTCAATTCTCTTGCCTCATACTTTAACGGTTCACTTATCTGGCAAATTCTTTTTGGTCACAGATGGTGTAAATCAGATTTATTGTAGGTGGAGTTCACAAACAACTCTGTGAGTTCAATGTACCAAGAAATGGGTTTCCCAAACACTCTCTGAAGGGTGCCATTTCTGGTGCAATATTTCCATACCCGGAAAAGCAGCAGCAGCAGCAGCAGCAGCTGTAGCGGGAGCGTCCACTCCATCAGTGGGAATGCCCAAGGTCTGCAGGGTATACTCAGCTGCATATGTCTTTGCTTCATCCACATAGGCACTTAGTTTTGGAGGTGTGAAAGCGTGGCTGGAAAGCATAGGTCAGGGTAGGCATTTTAAACTTACGCTTAGGCGACAAGTAGAAATCTAAGGTGGTGTTAACTTTTTAAAATGCTAAGATAATAGGTTTTTGTGTGAGTATTCATCATTCTCTTTGCTATTAAATCTTTTAAATATATAAACATGTAGAAATATTTGTGAACTGACCTACAACATCAGTGGTTGATGATATTCCTGGGGCAGACTTGTAACTCATTACGTGATTTTTCTAAGGTACATGTGAACACAATGATTCCTGAAATATGTAGAAATGCAAGCTCGAGGTAAATTTTGGGAGGTAATATTCAATAACAGAGAGGTCGTATCTTTGGTCCAAAATTTAAATGACAGGAAATGATGTTATTGTGTGTAATGGCAATTTTATATTATTCAATGAAAACACTATACAGAAAAAAGAATGGGCTATAGTTTTCATTTCTATTACATTTTATATCTACAGTTTTCCATTGGTTGATTATTCTACCTGATCTTCATTGTCTATATGAAACTCGAGGGCTTTGAGATGCCAGCCTCATAGCTGGTGCATATATCCTAACTACACATGTCAACATTTGCATTTAATAGAAAATGAGTAAGTAGTAGACTTGAATATTTTTATCTTATTTAGATAGTGATGCATTACACGTAATTTACAAGAGTCTCTTATTCTAAAATCTAAATGATTAGGAATTTGGAGAGTATACCCACATTGCAGGATTCTGGCTGGCCAGAGCAGGAATGGTTATTTTGTATAAGAATAGTTGTCTTTGATCTTGTCCAATGGCAGAGTGCAGTTGATATACTGGCAGTCCCCAGTTATTTTTCTGACAAATTTCTTCTAATATCTACAAGAGTATAAAAAATGATTTCCCTTTCAAATGTCACATTTGCATTATTTCTCCAGCTTTCAGATTTTAAACGCTGTTCTTCAGAGTTTAAGCTAATATGAGAAGATATAAAATGCCACATGGTTTAATGACTCATTAAAATTTAATATGAACTCAATTTGAACTCCGTTTAAAATGTTAGATCTATTAATTCATAAAAATCATTTTCACACTATTTATTCTAATATGTTTTTAGTTTAGTCCATTAGCTTTAACTTTTTACCAATAGTTTGATTTTATGATTTGTTTGATATATTTATTCAATTTTTTTTGAAAATGACATTCCAGTGCTGTGTGGCTAGTTTTACTCATTGTTACTCTCAACCGTCTGTTTATTATGGTTTAGAGAAAATAATCAAGAATACAGTATATTCTTATTTCACATTATTTATCATAAGGTTTTAATTTCACATTTCATAAACAGAGTTTAAAGTTTAATGGGTTAGTATTTATTGATGAGCATTAATAGATTAGTATTGACAGTGGCAACATCTTTATAAAACACCACTTCTGGTTATTTTTATAACGAACTGATTTATAGCACCTTCCTGTGTTTTTTTTTTTCTTCTTATATTATTCCAAAATGAATTGTGCCTGAAGTCATAAATTTTCTTCATCCTGAAGCCAATTTTGGGTAGCCCACAAGACCCAATGCTCCCAATAGTAAGCAGATTCAGTAAAATGTACAAAAAAAAAAAAAGCTTAAGTCTGAAAAAATAACTTTTTGGGATAGAATAATGTCCCAGGATGAATCTATGGATTATTATCTATGTATTAACCATTTATATATCTTTTTTTTGAAAATGTCTCTTCAGATCCTTTGTACATTTTTTAATTGGATTACTTTTTTTGTACCATATAATTGTTGATAGCAAGGATTGTGTTATATTCACTTTTCCATCCCCAGAACCTAGCATAATGCATGCCCAATCAATGGGTTTTGAACAAACAAATGATTGCTGTTTACCAATCTGATAGGCATTTTTTTTTAATTGACTGGTAGGCAATTAAACCTTAGATGAATTAATTTGTGTGTATAAGAAAGCCATTAATCCAATAAAAAAATACTGATGATGAGCTTATAGAAAACCAAGTTTTCTATTTGACCGCAACAGTAAAGCTATGTCCATAAATTTACCTTTGGAATGAGAATAGAGAAGTTTTCTTTAGAATACACAAACTGTAGCTCTGAACAACTGGTAATTGGTTCTGCAGCTAAAGAGTCTCTGCAGAGAGATCAGTATACACTGCACATTCACAGGAAACAGTCTAAGGGTTAACATGGATCCTGTTTTGTGTTATTTTTAAGCTTGTTTTATACCATTTCCATACTGGAACAACTTTTATAACTTTTACGTTTCCAATAATAAAAACCACAACCTCATACAGGAACCTGACAACTTAGGACTGTGAAATAAAATGCCATTGCCCAAATATAATCAATGTAGAAGACTTAATTTGATATGAATATGGCACCTCATAGTTAATATGAGTAATGATATCACCATAGATAGTATGTTTTCTCTTAAATGCTGTATTTTCAAGAAAAGAAGTTCTAAATGGTCTATTTCCTGTGGTGACTACTCTTCATTTGCTAACCAACCTGGCTCACACAAAATTAACATTTATTTTGAACTGAGCTTTGCTTCCTATTATTTTATTTAAGGTATTGGTTGATAATTCTTAATAATTCTCAAAATTTTTGCATTTTAGCAGAAGACAATTTAAGGTGCTGTAATTTATAACTAGAAAAAAAAGAGCCTTAATAGAACAATGAAACTCAATACTCTCACAGTATGTTATGCTAATTAATCACTATATATATATATATATGCACATCTATATCTATATCTATATCTATATCTAAAACCCAAAACAATACCTTAAGTTGGGATTAACTCAAATCATTTGATGAAAATTGAATAATGGTCTTTGGTTCAACTTTAAGAAACCATCTCTGGAATAAGATTACCTACCTGAGGAGCAAGTTTAATTCCTTGGGGTTTTAAGGTGACAGGATTCATTGGGGTGAGTTCCATTCCAGGTAAAAGGTCATAGAGTTTGTCTTCTTTCTTGTCCCCTTTGACCTGGTATCCACGACCCAGGCCTGTGTATGCCAAATAGCCACGGCCGCCCAGTCCTCTCACTCCCGCAGCCCCTACAGGTACATTCATGTAAATTTCTAGGAATGTAAGAAGGCATTAAACTGAATCAAACCACCAGAAAATCACCCTGAATCTTACTGTAATGGAAAAGTTAGCCCAAGCAACATTGATTATTGCCCTGAAGATGAGTAGAAAACCCTAGGATTCTAATATAATGAAACTCAACACACGTTGGGGGTCACTATAGGTGTCTTTTCTTTCTTTTTTTTTTTTTTTTTAACTATCTGGAAGAAAGCATACATACTAGTAAAGCTATCAATAAGTACACAAGCAACTTTACAGCTTTGGTTCAGAGAAAAATTTTGCAGTTTTTGTCTTCAGTTAACTTTTTGTTGACATTTTCCTGTAGAATAATAAATGTCGAGAAGGTGTTTTGTAAAACATCCTAGCATGATATGACCACATATATTAAAATCAGTCCTGTATTTTTGTCATTAATCAGTAAATCAGAAATAAATTCTAGCTTTCCAAATAATTCCATTCCTACTGACCTGTTGGAAAACATTTAGAAAGCATTTTAAGTTCACCATTTTCTTTGTTATGCTCTGTTAATGTGAGGAGTAAATTTCCATTGAGTTTCATTAATAGATTCCTCTTGATTTTTTTGTTTTGCTACTTTGATTTTCTACTGGTAGCATTAAGATAAAAATATTAAATTGATTACCCTTCATCCATGTATATCATTCATTGATTTCTTTCTTGTTATAAGACAGATACTTTTGTCCCTTGGAGTAGAGTTTTTTTCTTACATTACAACTGGTTGAAACTTATATTTAATGGATGAGTTGTTTAATGATGAAATTTTAGATTATAAATGCATAATATTTTAGTGGCATAATTTGTCATTATATAGACTGATTACCCTGAAGGAAATTCTGATGATTTCTTTTGCATTACAATTTTGAGGGAAGTGACCATATGGAAATTTTAAGGCTGTTGAAGACTAGAGCTCTTAAAATGGTCAGTTCAGTTCTCCTGAAAAATAGTAAAAGACAGTAAGATAATTGTTTCCACAGTAATATGGACATGTCCCTTTGCTTCAATGTCAAACCCAAGAATAGATTTAAATACACAGTTTGTTGCTGAATTGCTTAGACTAGTGTCATATTTGGAAGAGAGAACTGAGCATTGCCACCTCCTAGCAGAACCACTCTGAAGGATCACATTAGATAGACAAACTAATTTCTTGAAAATAAAAACATTTGCTTTTCTTATTTTTAATATTGCTTGATCTGAGCTCAGAAAACTGCTTTAACATTTGGAATTCTTATAGGATTCAATAGGAAAGACTTATTGTTTGTCAGATTGAGCTTTTCCCCCCTTCTACTTGTGCTTTATTATTTATTACCCATATCCTGAAGAAGTAAATTGATTTCCTTATTAGTGTGGCTTTTTAGAAGACATTGCACATATTTCTTGATGGAGCTAGATGAGAGCATCTCATATTTCTATTAGGATCTATTTATGATAATTTGTTATTTATAAATTAGGATGATGCCACTGAGTCACTATCAAATACACATGTGCTTTGACATGTTTTTGCTATTTGAGGTAATTAGTTTCCATTGGACTATTCTGCTCTTGGAAGTTTTATAACGTCACATATGACTGCAATATGATGGTTCAATGATAAGAGAGAAACTAACAATTGTGGACCTGAGTTTTAGTTTGCACAGATTTTATGGGTCTATGCAAAGATCAAATGTATGCAGACTCATTTGTGCTATGTCATGTCCAAGTTTTCTTAATAACCAGTTGTAATGTGAAAAAAGATTCCTATGGAAGGAAAACTATTTATATAATATTTGATTTTTAATAAACAATTTTCCAGTCCCTTTCTCCCAGTGGACCCATCTAATTTGGCTAAGGCTATCACAATGCAAATCATTTGAAATGATAGTTATTCTAAGGCAAGAACCAATTAGTGTTACCTCTAACAGAAGGGGCATGGATAATGGCCCTGTTGCCAAGATGTCCTTTGGTAGCTGGGAAATGAAAGCTGGGAATTGTATAGGCCTGGGGGGCGTAGAAGACAGGAGCTCCCAGGTACGTTGTAGTGGGATCATAAACATGGCCCAAAGAATAGGTGTATTCTCCTTGCAGCATGGTGCCCCTTCCACCTGTGCCTCGGGTGTACCTAACATAACTGTCCTTGTCCACTGGTTTGGCTAGAGTTACTTCGATGGGGGAACCATCCAGCACCTGTTGTAGAGAGCCAGGAAAAAACAACATGAGAAGATATGAAGCAACCAAGTGTTGGTGAGCCCTTGTAATGCACCTCTTTCTGTATTAGCCTGTTTGCTGCTATGTGTATTGGCTGTTTCAATTTTATATATTTTGTCTCTTTATGAACTGGTGTTTGTGTGCCAGTGAAATTTTCCCTGAATGGTTTTGTGGATAAGTGGACTATAAGCTACCAACAATTTTGACAGTGACAAATTGGATACTGTCCATTAATGTATTGATTATACATTTATTATCTGAATATAGTCACTGAGATAGAGAATTATGTAATATTTTTAATGTGATAGATGCTTTAAATTTCTTATTTATAGAATATATAATTCTAAGACATTTTAGGTTACTAATGGGTGGAATATAATCTCCACTACCTAGCAAAGTACAATGAAGGTAAAAGGAAACCAGTAAAGAGATCTTATCAATTATTAATATCTTTACATGGGCAGCCCAGTTAGGCCTTTCTGGCTGCTAGTCAGCTAAATGTCCTGTTCTCTAGAGCAGTTTCACGGTAAGTCAGTTTTCACTGGGAAAGGGGAGAGGTTTAAACGTGGCTCTACTCAAAGAAGAGGCATCTATGAGGCTATTACATTGTCTCCCACAGGTACTTTTTGTGAAGCAACCTTTTGATCTGCTGAACAGTTGGGAACTAACAGACAAGGGTAGTGGGGACAGTGTTGAGATTTTTCAAGTCAATCATGCCTTAAAACTAGTTTTCAAGAACTATTAAAGTGGTTCGATTCTGATACCAATTTTTGACCTTGCAAACAGTTCCAGATGTTGAAGATAATAGCCGTGTGTGACTCACTTCTGTGTATTGTTTATATACAGAAGCGACAAAGATGGCTCTCAACAAATACTGGGTAGATTAATGCATTTCTTATCAAGGGACCAAGTGTTGTGAGAAAGCACTTATGGCTTCTTTCAAATAAGAGTAGGAAGAGCCTCTATTTTCTATAAAGAAGCAATATAAAATATACCTGCAATAATTCCCTTTCACAGCAGCCGAGTGTGCAACTTGGATCATTGATGTCTGCTGGGCAAAGCTTGTGCTTCATAGTCATCCTGACCATTTTGTTCATCCTCTGGGGCAACTTGTCCCTAATTCTATGTATTTATCCTACTTTTTAGTAGCAAGAGACAGTACGAAATGTGTTAGATGGAACATACTGAGAGATAGAATCTAGCTGATAGTCAACTGTCTTATATTGATGTTGACATAATTAGAAGAAATAGATGGGATATTGAAGGATGGATGAACTTAGATATAAAATTCTTTATATCTTCAGTCCTGTCATAAAGAAGATGAGAGACCCAAATAGGTCTCTGCTGATAGGCACTTCCATATCAAGAGACAGCGTTAATGGAATGATTCTTTATTGCAAAGTCAGATTTCTTACTGTAATAGATTTTGTTGTGCACTCCTTTGCCACTCCAACAGTGTTTTAAACTCAGTCTTGTATTTTAGTTATTTGGTTTAGAATTTCAAGAGCTAGGAGGATATCTGATTAATCTGTATACCCCAGGCCCAGCAAAATTTCCTGCACATCATAGATGTCGTACATATTAATAGAATAAATGAATAATCACATCCAAAGCGCGATTCATTACCTTTCTCTTTAAATATGCTTCCTTTTATGGCTTCCTTAAAGTATTGTTTCAGTTTCCCGTATTGAAAACCTATGACTCATCTACCTTTGTCACACCTGTTTCCACCCAGTTCCGGGGACCTTTGGGTTCATCCCCCACAGCCCTGTGTAGAGCTCTCATCTACATTCCATTCTCACCCTAGTTCCAGCCCTTATTATTTCCATTTGGGTGACTATAATAGCTTTTTCCATCTCTCTTACTACTCCATAAAATTTCAACTCCTAATAGGTTAAGTTCTCTAAGTTGTAAATATGATCATTACTCTACTGTACAAAATACTTCAGTCCCATCGTGTCTAACAAATTAAATATAAATATCCATATACATATTCAGAAGCCTTTATAGTTCCAAGGCAAGCTTACTTTTGATTTTCCTATACTACATTATATTTAAATAGTTATAATATTTAATGTATATTTACTAATAATATTGAATATATATTTAATTACATAATTTATGTATATATTACTATAAAAATATCTAGCTGTAAATATATGTAGCTTTAAAATTTTGAAAAATTTGACTATTTCCCATTTTAATTATTCCAGTTTTTTTGATTATTTATAATCATAAATAAGCATTTAATTCAATAATAGTATAATAAATAATCATGAATTAGCCATACTCAAACTTTTGTAATTAGTCTCTTTGCCCTTTGTCTCCTGTTGGGTCTGACTGCTACACAGCCTAAGAGGTCACACAGCCCTATGTGCATTATGTTATAACCACAAAGATCTACTTATACTGTTCTCCAGTCATCTGTGACTCTTTTCAAATTCTCTGCCTCCAAAGTTGCCTCTTTTTTTTCCATGTGTTTCTCTCTCTCTCTCTCTCTCTCTCTCTCTCTCTTTTTTTTTTAAATTTTGCCCAACGTTCATGGCTTCTCTTATATCTTCTCATATCCATGAAGATTTTCTGATTCTTCAGGAGCCACTTCTCCTTCCTTTGGACATTCTCACCATTTTTAATTTTTTTTTAAAAAAGTGAAACTTATCTGTACTTTGCAAAGGAGTTTGTTTACCTGTCTTACTCTTTCAGCAGAGTTTTAGCTGACAACCATCTTTGGTTTGATTCTTTTTGTATTCCAGACATTATTTTGCATGAATAGTGGTCCATGGAAGTACTTGAATGTTTATTGAATTGGTAAATAAGTGCTATATTGGTTTCTACACACAAATCAAAAGTAAGGACATAGAAATTTTCCACTGGAACTTACTCTTGGTAAGGTGAAGAGGTTTTAAGGCTTCCGGAGTAAGAAGATTGAACTCTGAAGGGCAGAATCATAACAGCTACCTTGAGATTTTTTTCTGATTATTAGCCTCTAAAACACTGCACTACAAAGCTAATAATCTCTTTGAAGTCATGCTTACATATTGGAATGGGGAAAAACACCTTGAAATAATCTACCACAATCCCCTCTTCCTCAGGAAACTGAGGGCCAATGACTTGTCCAAATCAGCCAAAATTAGAGATAGAGTTGGACATACAAGCCCCATCTGCAATGTACTTTTCCGTCACTTCTCTTTTGTTCATCTTAAATGGACTGAGGCACCCATGTCAGAGATGGAGAAAGCCTGCGTGAGCTAGATTTATAGGGTTGTTCTTTTGAATAAAATTTCCACACCAAACGTTGATGGAATCCATATATATCTTTTCTTTGTCTGACATTACCTTTCCATTTAAAGCTTTCATAGCCTCAACTGCGTCTTCTCGGTTATTGAAGTGCACGAAAGCATAGTCTCGGATTTTCTTCACCCTCTCCACAGCACCTGTAAATAGAGTAGAAGTATTATTAAAATGTTGTTAAATAATACTGTTTCTTACTCAATTTAGAAAATAAAGCTTTTGCCTAGAGTGACATTAAAATGGAAACTTGTTTAACATTCATTTGTTAGCAATTTAGCATGCCAATTATCTTTTAGTTATTCTCACTTGGGTATATCTTAAGAGACCAGGTTTTCTTCTATGCTTAGTTTCTAGAGAAAAATACAGTATAGAATCCTATGCTAGGGAGGATCAGAAGAAGAGGCAGGTTCCCCTGTCTTCCTCCCCCAATCAAAGTTCAGTTATCCTCTTATGTCCAACGTCACAAAACAATTAGTTTCTTTTCTACCACATGGTTCAGTGGTTATTCCTGTCGAATACCGATAGTACTGTAATGTAAGGATAATTTAAAAACACTGGAGTCTTTCTCTTCTCTCTTTCCTCAGCATACAACCCTTGACTTCTCATGACGATGGTTGTATAGAGTAAAATGTCTCTCCAGGCTGAGAAAATAAATAAAAGTATCTGAGACCATGAAGCATGGGACAAGTTATTAAGTGAACTTCCAACATCCTCTCTTTTTTTCTTCACTATCAGGTGGGGTAATTTTTGTGACTCCACCCCATGGCTTGTCTTGGTAATTGAGAAGTAAGAGGTGGGCCGTGAGGACTTTTACCCTTCCAGTCTTTGCTCTATTCATTTTGTAGTGCAGTCCTCCTTCTAGGCTATCCTAGACTGTTAGCACCCTAAGAACAGGCTCTGCTTCAGAGGCACCTTGGTGTAGTCTTTACTCAGTTTCTACCTTGTGCCTTATACACAGGGGCTGCTCAGTAAACATACATGGAATGAGCAAATACTATCGGTCAGTTCACATTCCAACTTCTATCATCCACATTAGCTGAATGGAATTTCAGATGATAATGGATCTAGGTGTTCTCAAATTCACCTTGTAGATGTCGAAATTGGCTTGCATTTTTGAGCAGTAATGCCCAACTGCCTGCACATAGTGAGGCAGTTAATCATTTGCAGATGCTATATTAGTAATGGATTTATAGCTGGTTATATGGCACCACACTGTATACTAAAATAGCAGGGAAGGCAGAGTCCTGAATACTGGAAATAGAGAAATGTCCGGCGAATCTTTATAAAGGGAGAAATAATATCCTTACTAATTACCTTTGGAATGAATCATCAGCTTATTCTGTTTCACCTGACACAGCACCCAGAGTTGGAAGCAGGCAAAATGACTATGTGAAGTGAATATTCTCAGGCAGTTTTAACATTATGGCACCATGGCCCATGATTAGAAATCCCCTAGAGTTCTTGCTTAGAGACAAAAAAATTGTCTTTCATAGAAAGGTGTTACCACAGTGATAAACTTAGGTAAGAGTGTGTTCTAAGATACACTAATCCCACAAGATGGCTTGTCAAAAAATGGGATCCATGGTCCATATATATGGGAGATCCAGCATCCTTCATCTCTTCTTTTGGAGATGTTCTAAGAATATTAGAATGTTAAGGACTCTGATAAGTTCCACGGTAAAAAAAAATCTGGTGTTTATAAACCTATTTGACCATAGACCTTTTTTTATCAGTAACATCTGCTAACAGTTTATAGAATTAATGTTTTGCAGAACTGACTTTGGGAAGTGCTTGTGTGGACATTGTTTCTTGAAATACTTTACCTATTTCAGTGCTATAGTTCCAAATGAGCAAAAAGAGGTGGAAACTCAATCTCATGGCTTAAAATTGATATCGAAAGTATTGACAAGATGAGCAGCAACTAGTTATCCCCAATCCACTTTCCCTCTATTCCTTTTCCTTCCTCTTCACCCAAATGAATTTCCCAGAATTAATTGTCACCTCTTTACTTATGTACGTAAAGTCACAATCATATTCCATTAGACCAGTGATTTCCAGGTGGGAAAACTTTTGTCCTCCAGGGTACCTTTGGCCATGTACGGAGACATTTTTGGTTACTACATCTTGGAGGTTGATACTGGCATCTAGTGGGTGGAAGCCTAGGTTCTGCTAAACATCCTATAATGCACCGAACAGTCTTCTACAACCAAGGATTATTTGGTCCTCAAAAATACTGCAGTTGGGAAACTTGCATTAGTTTATACGTATGACCATATATTCATTAAAACGGTAAATGTGTATTGAGCATCTACTGTGTTCCAGGCACAAGAATAGGGACTAGAGAGACAACAAGAGCAAAAAGAATTCATGGAATTTATAGTTTAGTGAAAGAAATATATATTTATTAAGTAATTAAATGTAAAATAATAGATAAATGTTATAGGACCATATAACCCTATTTTCTAACCCATAGACAGGAATTTAGCTTTAGTTGTCTGCATGCAATTATGAGAATGATAAATGAAAGCTATCCTATTTAAAATTATGGGGAGTCATCTTAAGTATAAGTGTTCTTAAAGTGTATTTTTAAAAAAGCAATCTTTTATGGTATGTCCTACCTGGTTTAATATTGTTGAATTCTTTTTCAATCATCTCTTCAGAGGTAGATAGCATTAAGTTTCTCACATATAGGATTTTCACTGAAGACATTGTGTCTTCATCAACTTCTACTTCTGGTTCTGCCCAGTCTACTGCAATAGGGTGTCCCCATAATTGGATTCTTCCTGTTGAAAAGGATCACAAGTATGTTTAATTATATAGAAATCAGAACAACATTGTCTTGGCTCATACCGATGGCCTTTTAAATTGAACTGACCCTTGAGATCTTGATTGAACAAGAAGAGAAATATTAAAAGAGGTGATTATTGATTTTAAGAGACATTCCAAATAAATGTAAGAGCTGGCTAGAAGGGAGATCTGTATGTCAAGCGGCTTATTATAAACGATCAAGTATAAAGGAAACTAGGATGTGGTTTGAAATGGAACAGAAATGAGACAGCAGTGGGAGCGTTTTGGTTTTAGAACAGCTCCCACGGGGTGAAGGGAGTCATTGAAAGTGAGATGGTAAAAGGGGAGTAGGGAAAATAAAGGATTTAGGGCTCAGACATGGAATCTTACTTCATGAAACATTAGAAAGATCAGTAGGAAGTATGTCTGTTACTGCTGGAATCTGTGCGTTCAAGTGCTACCACTGAGCACCCCAAAATGGTGCATGAGCAAGGGTGGGTACTTGGACACCTCTAGTTTGTCCTCTGTCCCTTTCGCTTGTCAGTGTTACGATGGACTGTGCTCCCTCCTAGCTCTCTCTCTTTCAGAACATGAACAACTCAAATCTGGAGGAAAAAAATTTTTAATCCAAATTAAGGAGACGAAGAGCAATGGAAGAATCTATATTGAGAAATTGAACTCTTCTTAAAAGGTTAGTTATTATCCATGACTACATATATTCTGTTTTCCTATAACTGCAATTTATTGAGTGTCTTGCACTATACTATGTTTCCCATATGTTATCTCAGTTCCTTCTTACAGTAACGCTGTGGGGAGGAGAATGACTTTCTCAGTTTTACAGAAAGGAAATGAGCTTTCAAGAGAATAACTTGCCCAGATCTGTTTCACTTCTCCACTGCTCCCCTGTTATTTGTTACTCAGCCCCTATATCTCTATACAGCGCAG
Organism: Eonycteris spelaea; assembly: GCA_003508835.1. NCBI lineage: Eukaryota > Metazoa > Chordata > Mammalia > Chiroptera > Pteropodidae > Eonycteris > Eonycteris spelaea. The sequence goes on from PUFA01000162.1 coordinate 1,949,655, forward strand.
ATCCATGTTGAATTAATGAGAGGCAGGTGAGGGTCAACTCAATTTCCAATTTGATTTAAAAATCTTGTTTGTTTTTTATTAGTTGTTTTGGAACAAGGTATATCCTGGAAGCAATATAAAGCTTGAGGGAACAAAATCAGAATTTCTCAGTATTAGTAAGTGTTTAGTTGTTTAATTATTACACATGAGAGGCAAAATTTTCAATCAAAATTCATCTTTTTATTCTTTAAAAAGTAGTCAATGAAAGCATCTGTGGCATTGACATTCTAAAACCCAAAGAATAGACACATCCTAATGAATTAGCTGATCCTGGAGACGCTGGCTTATGCTGTCCCAGCCAGCTGGTATGGTGTTCTGCATTGCTACCCACAGGGCAGTTTTCTTCCTTACTTTCTTCCTTCCCCTTTCCCTTCCCCTCCTCTTCCACTTCCATGGTTTACATAGACTTTGCTGTTTGTCTTATCCCAAGACCCTACAGCTGCCAGGTGACTCTGGTTTCTGCAGCTGAGTGGTTCTTAACCTTTGCTCCACATTAGAAGAGTTTTAAAAAATGGTAAAACCTGGGTTCCACTTCAGTGGTGTGCTGGAAGCAGTTCCTATCCACTTATAAGAATAGACCATTAAATTTTTAGAATTTTGTCAGCTAGTTGACATCAACTTGGTAGCTTGAAATCAGCCACAGTGGGGTGTTAATACCATTGAAATAGGTAGATACTACAAATCAGGGTTTTTGATTTTCCCCTGCAATTGGCTGCTGAAGATTTACCAGCTCATCACTGACCCTTGTGCTTTCCTTCCTAATTCTTATGTAAGTGGTCTGGGCCTCAGGATTCTTAAGCACCTCAGTTCATCCTAACATGCAGGTTGGGAACCATTGTTTTGCACACTGGGTTTTGCCTTCCCAGCTTGGGACCATGGTAAGTCATCATGGGCCTGAAGATCTGCAAAAGAATAAAGTGAGGAGAATTGAGAGGAGGCATGGGAAGCAGTGATTTCCACAAACATTTCTGTGGAAGTCGGTGTTGCAGAGTGATTTGGGAACATAGGCTTTGAAGTCAGACATGTTCAAATATCAAATCAGTGATCCTAGTTAGGAAACATAAGTAACCTTTCTAAACATTAATTTTCTCATCCTGTAAAACTGGGAGAATAAAAGTACCTACTTACTAGGGTTGTTTCAAAGACAGAAGATTATAAAATATAAGGGTCTTAGTTTATCACTTTTAAATGAAGATGCAATTCTGCAGTCTCCTCTTGATTGTCTAGCATGGGCTGCAAATCTGAATCACCTGAGGAGGTTTGGGCAATGGTATTGTTTCAAACCTCCTCAGGTGATTCAGATTTGCAGCCCACAAAGGGCAATCATTGTTTTAGATGACCTATTCTCAGCCTTGCTGTCTCAGGAGCTGTTATAAATGCAAATGATCAGACTACTGAATCAGGAGGATGGTGCTCAGCAGGGGGTTCAGCAAGCCCTCGGGGTGATTCTGATGCAGGCTAGCTTTGAACAACACTGTTATCACTTTTTCCCTGAGCTTCTTCAGTATTTGATAGCCTCTGAGTTAGATACAACAGCTTTGTTCCAGGCACACCTCAGCCAAGATGCATTTGTCAAGAGAGCTGCTACTGTTAACAGAGAAGGTAGGTGGCTGGGGAGCCAAGATAATCACTTTAGACAACAATTTTCTCTCTGTCTCCACGACTGGATCAATTAAGAAGGAAAAGCTTCTTGTGGGCCTTGTTTGTTTCTTAAAGACATCCTCATTCTTTTAAAACTAGGCTGTCTAGAGGACTGTCAATTACCGAATTACTTTGTTGCTGTAGAGTGTCCAAATGGGTAACAGATTTTACTCTCAGGCCTCTGTAGAAATAAAACTGTTTGATCAGGCTGGCTTATTCACCAGTATGCCTCATTTTGTAAGCCTGTTGATGAGGCAGTCTGACTAAAATCCAGTGGAATTAAACTCAACTCAGCCAGCTTAAAGAGCCACGGGCAAAGGGTGCTGCCCGGATCATGATTAAGACAGTGGATGAAGAGAGTGAGGTAGTATCCATATTGCTGGATCTTGGACAGAGAATCCAGAGAGAAAAGTCAGGATCTTAAGTGGAGGCATAACAAAGTGCTTGAGAATTTCTGAAGTCCAGCTGCTCAGCCCTGTCCAACCTAGTCAGCTTGAGTCAGGTAAAGGCAGAAATTCTTTGGGTCAATATGCTGTTTTTTTGTTTTGTATTGTATTGTAGTAGTATATTGTATTGTATTTTTTTTTTTTTCTTTTATTATTTTCTTTTATTATTTTTTTGAAGGGAGGGGAAGCTGATGAAGTTCTGATTCCCTAGAAACAATGATTGGCCCCTAAAAAGTATTTTTCTCTCATCTACACTCTTTCACTGTTAGGTTCCCTCTCATCCCCCCCCCCCCCCCCAAATCATTCTACATATCTGCTTTTACAAATAATGAAGGAAGAATGTAATTAATGTAGGCTGGAGTAGTGGCAACCGGTTTCTCAAGAAAGTGGTGGCTAAACTGGGGCTTCGAGAACCATGAGTCAGCAAGGAGCCCCGGGGAGGGGATACGACTTTAGGAATAAAGGAAATAGAAATTAGCATGATGTTGTCTAGGACATTGAGGAGTTTGTCCTGATCAAAAGGAGCGTTTTTATTGGGAAATGGAAGGTAGGAAATATGGTTGTAAAGGACTGTGGCCATGAATGGAAGGCCTTGAATGGTGAGCTCAGGTTTCCTCTTTATCTCATATGCAGCAAGGAGTTGGTGAATATTTTTGAACTGCTGGGTGAGTGACACCATTCAGCCAATCAAGAGACAGAGATTGAATTCCTACTCTTTGCAAGAATTTATTGCAAGTGTAACATGATACTTTGGGAACACTAATCTCATGGTAATGTTCAGGATGGAGTAGGCAGAGATGGAGGTATATCAGAGAGCAGGCCTGCAAGAATAATTAGGAGACCTTGAAACAATCTAAAGTTGTGAATATCTGTGTTTAGATTATAATGATGGTCTGAGAACAAAAAGGATATGAGGGATTTCAGTGGCACAATCGCTGCTGCTGAAGAAGAGAGAAGAGTTGAAGAGAATAGCAAAATATTAAGTTTGGGTCACTGCGAGGTTAGGTATTTTCCACAGAAGCCTTAGTGATTCCATGGACCTGTGAGTCAGGTGACTGGACCACTGGGTAGTGAGAAGTAATGAATAGAAGCTTTAGCATTAAAAATATGCACCTCTCTAAAAGATTCAGAAATTTGGGGGCTATCTCACATTTTTTCACTTTAAATTGCCTTTACGAAAATATTAAAAAATCTTCCCCAAGCTCAGAAATCATCTTACAATTGTGAAAATTTCTAGAGGGCTAGTCCTACTATTTGTTTTGTTTTTAAGGATGTGTACAAGGGCAAGATAAATCCAAGTGTTTTTGTTATTTCATTTTCAATTCTGTTGTTTTCAATTGTTGTTTTGTTCTCAATTCTGTTGTTTTGTTTTCAATTGTTGTTTTCAATGGTGGCTCTTCCATAATGTTCATGAGAAGAGTTGATTCCAATGTGCCCAGTCTGTCATTCTCGAAATTCTCTTATCGCTTAATAATAATTAACACCTACTGTGTGTACATTTTAGCAAACATTTTAGGACTTTCAACAATTTTCTTACTTTGATCTAACTGAGGCAGTGTCTTGGTGTGGGACTTAGAATTAATGGTTATTGCCCAAACGGGACCTACCCTGTCGTTGTAGCACCTAATAAAGGTGCCTTTCTGTGGAGAGCAATTAGTTTTATTCCCCAAAGTTAGAAGGAAATTAATAGACACTAGGGAGTCATAATAAAAGCATATTACTTAATTGTCATGGGGATAATGTATCACTTGCAGATTCATTACTTTTACACTGTAACGGATAATATACCCTATTTTTAATAAGTCTAATAAAATCTATATATTTACAAATATTGATTGATATATTTAATTTTAAGAAAATTCTTGAAGGATTCATGATAAGGTTGCTACAGCTTAAAGTCCTAAATTTCTCCAGTGTATGTGAATTAGACTTAATGCATAGAATGAATATTTTTCAGAACTTGGTTTGTAAAACTTCAGGAAACTGAACTTACTATGAGATAAGAAAGGTGAAGAGTTTAAAACATAACCAAAGAGAGAGGGCAAAAAATCTCCCGCTCAACAAAAAGTATTTGTTTACCTCGCTGGGGAACACAGCGGCCTGAGGCAGGCAGGGTGGAGTTGGGAGGACTCAGTTTTAAGCAGGTGTTTGCTAACCTGGCAGAAGTTTCCTCCGGGCCATGGCGGCCGCCCGATGACTCTCATACTCCACAAAGGCGAAGCCTCGGTTTTTGGTTTTTATCTGCAGCGCTTGGGTAGACAATGACATCTACAACTCCTTCGGTGACCTTTTTCATCTCTGATAAGATTTCTTCTCTTTTTTTGGTTTTCGGAATTCCCCCAACAAACAATCGGCAGTTGTCCACGCTGGCACAAACCCCTAAGAGACGCCCATTTCTGCAAAAAGAGCAGACATCTGATTGATGGGAATGCGTGTGTGATTAAGGTTTAAGACAGAAGTTGAAAACATATGGCCTTGGACCTGCTATGGCCTATAGTGGTTGGATGTTTGGTCTTTATAGTGATTAAACTATTTTTGGAGAGTTGTGGGTGCTTTTGAGAAGTTGGAAAATATGTCAACTTTTGCGCTACATTTTTAAAGGGGAAAAAAAAGTATGAAGCCGAGTAGATGAGGATTTGCCAATAGTCAGTTCTCACCACTCCCTAATACATCCCCAAAGCTGATGCGTTTGCTCCTGGCCGGTAATTACTCATGTCGCCTGCCTGGCTCTGGAGGTATTTGAGTTTGCAACCCCTGATGCTCCCTTTCTTTCCAGCCAAATGGACAGATTTTTACATATTTCATTTGGCCTCCACAAGAGCATGTAAGACAGTCAGAGGAGGTTTTATTTTCCATTTTACAGATGAAGAACTTAAGACTCCAAGAAATGAAGTCACTTGCTTAAGAATTTAAGAATTTTAAGGGATGAAACTGGCCTCCGGAATCTTGGTCAGTTAGTTTTATTCACTGAACAGTGTTGTGTAACAGCAAGCTGAAGTACACCCATACTGGCAGTGCAGATCGATTAACCTTTCTGGGGACACTTGGCAAAATGTATCAAGAGTCTTAAGTGCATATGGCCCTTAACCAAAAAATGTCCTTTCTGAAAGTTACCTTAGGGAACAGATGAGCACCAAGATTTAAGTATAAGAAATATTATTTGAAATAGTCTGCCTCAAATTGGAAATGAACAAAATATCCCAACATACAGGATGAATTTAATGGAGCTCAGCTGAGATGTTATTCACTTTGGGGCTAAAATATTTCCTCATGTGTACTGTAGTGTATTTGTCACTACAAAGTTTGTAGTGTGCAGTGGTTCCTGCCCACTACATGCCAGTAGCTACCCGTTAGGTCATTGCAAAATGCCTCCTCATTTTTCTAAATGTCCCCTATGGTGGATATTATTGCTGCTGGCTAAGGTTCATTGGTAAACAAAAAACGGGTTTTACAGTATAGAATTCACACTATGGAATGCTCTATAGTCATTGAATAAAGTAATGTAAAAGCATGTTTATTGGTTACAAAAAACAGTTCACAATATGCTGCTGGGTTAGAAAAAAAGGCGACAAAATAAGTGAGAAGGCTGTTTTGATTAAAACTATAGAAAAATCTAGAAAGACAATAAATCAACATAGTGATTGTCTTTGGCAATGATGTTATGGAGGAATTATTGAACTTTTATTGCTTTGGGTTTTTGTTATTTTTTATGTGTTATATATTAGACTGTGACTTTTGTAATGACACAAAGTTATTAAAAATGGGTAAAGTTCCCTTAACAGAAATCACTTGTTTGTCATGAATAAAAGCATAGAGTCAGGTGAGTGGGAGACTTCTGATTTCTTGGAACTAGTGGCCATGGTTGGGCCACTGTCCAAGTTGTCTTCTATGCTTTTCTGTAGAACCAAGGACCATATATCAGATCTGTGACAGGTCTATCTCAGTCTGGTGATCCCTTGCTCTAGGAATGTGGTTTTTTGGAGGAAGAAGGAAAGGTTGATATACTAATCTTTCATTTTTTTAACTTTATTAAAAAAACCTATTGTATTTCAAGATATTATTTATATAGAACTTATATTATTTTGATAGGGCTGGTCAGGTATCAGTTACCAGTAGGGGGAGCCCAGAGTCTCCATATCTTATTTTTAAATGAGTGTGGTTTGTCAGGCATCTTTCCCAGAATTGCTTGGAGACAAAAAGCCATCTCTCAAGCTGAGGACATGACTTTAATATCTCCAGAAGCCAGGCATTTAGATAATGCTCAGTGAATAGTTGATGATGAAGGGGATGCTATGACAGTTGTGGGTCTTTCTCACGTAACCTCATCTATCCCTTGAGAAACAGTGGCTAAGAGCAAATCAAAGGTCACTCTTTCTCTATAAGAAAGTTTTTCTCTCAGGTAGGTCCCACTGACCCAAGGCAGAGTGGAATTAGGTGAAGTTAGCTTTGGGGTGTCTATTCTATTTCACATTTCATTTATCTTAAAATTTAAAGTTACTATGTGCCTTCTTCACCTTACATCTGGAACTTGGACTGGAGTTTTTGCCATCAACTTTCTCTTTCCAAATGATTTGTCATATTTCTCCTCTTCTCTCCCTTCTCCTCTTCCCCCCCCCCCAACTTCCTCCTCTGTCACCTTCACCATAACTATCAGCAAACACTTACAGAGCATCTAATATGTGTCAGGTACTAAGCTTTATGTGCATTATCATTTATTTTCTATAACAGCCCAATGAGGTAGGTATATTTTTATTTCTATTTTATAAAGACTCTAAAATTACAGGGGATACTGTTACTTATCAGGGTCTGTAGCAAACTGATTGACTGCACAGTAGTCCCTCTTATCTGTGGTTTTACTTTCCATGGTTTCATTTTCCTGCAGTCAGCCACAGTCTGAAAATATTAAATGGAAAATTCCAGAAATAAACAGTTCATGAGTTTTAAATTGTGTTCCATTCTGAGTAATGTGATTATATCTCATGCTCTCCCACTCCATCCTAACAGGATGGAAATCATCTCTTTGTCCAGTGCATCCACACTGTATGTGCTACTTGGACACTGAGTAGCGGTTTGAGTTATCCACACACTGTCATGATACTGGAGTGCTGTGTTCAAGTAACCCTTGTTTACTTAATAATGGTCCAAAGCCATTCACATAACATTTGTTACAGTGTATTTTTATAATTGTTCTATTTTATTATGATAGGAGAGTATACCTTGATATATTTCTAATATTTTAAATAGTGCCCAGAAAAACAACACTATCATCATGTTCAGATACTTGGACCAAAATCCTAGGTTTTCTCCCTGAATTCTAAATGAATCCACACTCTAAATCTAATATTTAGCCAGCCTTATCTATTCAGCCTCCAAAATATATCCCAAATCTAACCCTTTCACCACCTTCGCTACTAAACACCTGTGCAACCACCGTCATCTCTCGTCTAGATTTACACTACTGCAGCAGCCTCTCACTGGCTCCCTCTTTCTATCCTTACTCTGCTCTAGTCCATTCTTTACCCATGGCGTTTTAGAAAACATGAATCTAATTAAAACGTCCTATAATTTCCCCTTTTTATTAGAATAAAATCCAAAGTCTTAATCATGGCGTGTAAAGCCCTCCAACTGCATCGCCTTCAACCCTCCTCTTTTTACTCTCTTCTACCACATTGGCTTTTTTTCTGTCCCTCTAACACATCAAGTTCGTTCTCATTTTGAGATCATTTTGCACTTCCTGTTTTTTTTTTTCTGAATAATCTTCCTCCAGTATGACTGTCATGGCTGACTTTTTATTCAAGTCTCGGATCAAGTTTTACCTTCCTGAAGAGTATTTCTTAGATATACCAATTTTTTTTTTTTTTGCTGTTTCTTGAGAAAGAAACTTTATTCTGTTTCCTCGTTTTATTTTTTTATACTCTTTTAAATAATCTTATACATTCATTTGTTTACTATGAGGACAGGAAAGTGTGCTTTGATAGATTTCTAATAAATAGTGCCCAGAAAATATTTATGAAATGGATAAATTAATATATTTTATTTAATTGAACATTTCACAGAACTAATTTGGAACCTTATATGGAGCTGATAGTAAATAAATATTTCATTAAATTGATTTTCCCCAAGAAAAAGAATTAACCTCTTTTAGCTCTGGTTTGGCTGTCTTTTACAAATACTGTGTTAGATAAACTTGATAGAGAACACATACAAGTACCTTGTCTGATTCACTTTAAATCTAGAAGAGATGGATCTTACCTAATTTCATAATTATTAAGTTGCTTGATGGCATTCTTGGCTTCCTGTTTATTTGAGAATGTTACAAAGGCATATCCTCTATTGTTGCCACTAAAATCCATCATCATTCTCATTTCATAAATTTTACCAATCTATAAGTAATAAAAAAGAAATTCATATTTATACATTTGTACTTAAATGAGCACACATGCACGCGCGCACGCACACACACGTGCTTTTATGCATGCACATGCACACAATGTTTTTCTGAAGTCTATAACTGCCATTTGGCATTTGCACCCCAGGAAATGGTTTGCAAATTTTCATGTTGGGTTCAGGGCTAGTATCTGACTCATGAGCAAAGTGAAATTAAACAAAACAAACAAAACCAAAATTGTACAAGTAGCATTTCAGCCTGAGTTAACAAATTTGTTTTTAACAGAGCAGATGACCTTTTGCCACACCAGTATCTGGGGATTTATACAATGCCTTAAGGACCTGAAAACACATTGTCATCCATCAGAAGTACAATTTCTTGATAGGTTTGTCCTTGCCCTTTCCATTGACCCCTGAAGTCTCCATAGTTTTATCTTTACTTGGTCATACTCTGCCACTAATATTAAAAACAAAAACCAGTAACACTCATTTGGAACTTTGATAAACTTTCTTAGCTGTCTTTCCCCTCACTATGACATCAAAATGAATACAGAAGATGTGTTTCAGGGGATGATCTGGAGAGCCCAGTTATTTTCACAATTCTGTAGGCTGAAGATCAATGCTAATTTAAAACACCTGATCCAGGCCAGGACTCTATAGTAGGAGGGCATTCATTGTGCCTCTGGTTACAGCTACTCTGCTTTGCCTATATACTACTCCCACTTGGTACCCTATATGTTCTCCAGAAATTCAAATTCATTATTGCTGGCTTCCATAAGAAGAGTGACCCCAAAAATATGAGAGACGTGTGCAGGGAGAAGAGGTATTATTAAACATATGCTATTACCATAGTTGTTGGTTACCCCTCATCTAAGCCTTGCCTCACTCCAAAGCATTCAGTGAGGGGCACCTATTTCTTGGGCTTATAGGAAAGAGTCCAAGCATATTTCATTTCTGTGTTTCAGGTGTTACTTGTTCATTTTCAGGTTCAAATATAAGGTTTTTATAGGATTAAGTTCTCATAATTTGTCCTCATGCCCCATGCATAAAATTAGGAGCAGTTCTGAGGCTGAGTTACACACACACACACTTGATTCTGGCATTTAATGAAAGAAATAGCTAAATTCATTTTTGCTATTTTTTTTTTAGGAATGTGGTTGTTTGAACACTACTTGGTAAATTGAAAATAACTGAATTTTTTTCTTTTAGGGTTTAAAATAATTGGAGTTAAAATTGAGGAATTTTTATTCCTTAATTATTATATAATGACTTTGAGAACCCATGTTATTAATCTTGTTGGTGCACCTGGGCAGACAAGAAATTCAAACTTGAAGAAAATTTCATTCTGGATCGATACATAAAAGCACAAGTTTGAGCTGTGACAGACCCACCTGTTCTTTTTATGTAAAAATGTTGCACACATATTAAAATGCAAAGTGTTGAGAAAAAAATCTTTTTTTTTTGACAGGTTGTTGTAGTGTTATTTTATATAGACAGACACATTGAGTTTGCAGTGATATGGCATGCTGCTGGAGATCGAGGACTGAGATATAGATTTGAAAGTCATCAGCAATGATGTCTGTAACAGCTGACGTCAAGCTGTCAGTAACAGGACAAAGAGCTGAGTGATGAGACAATCACTAACAGGTGGAAAGGGTTTGACTGAGGAATAGCGATTGGAAGAGAAACCATCACTGACCAAGAAGAATGAGTATTAAAAAAGAGTGCAGAGAATAGTACTTTTCCCTTAAAAGATAATTTAAATTTGGACTCACTTTTTCACATAATGGTATAAGTTCATCTTCAAAAAGGTCTCGGGGAAGTTTTCCAATAAAAATTTCACAGCCCCTTTCTGGGGGTGCAGCATCCCAACCAGGTGGAGGGCCACCATATTTTCTTTGTCCATTTTCCTGCAAATCCAGAGTAGATTGTATGAAGGAAAGCAGAAAACAAGAAAATCTTTAGTTCCAGTTTTTCAATTATTTTTCAGAATCATTTCATAGTAAGAATCATTTATCATTGACAAATAGTTGTTGAATGGTCAGAGGATAAAAATTATCAGTCTTTTGTGTGTATTTTAATACCATGCGTTATGCTTCAGTGACTTGCTCAAGGTAAGCATGTGGAAATTTGTAAAGTGCTGAACAAATATAAGGGGTTATAATTATTTTCCATTGTCATTCATCAAAGCCTGATCATCAAAGGATCTGGCAATAATTTGGGGCTGGGGCTCTAATTTCACTTTAAGGCTATGTGGTGTGGTGCTAAGAGTTCTGGAACTGTACTGCTTGGCTCATTAGCTATGGGGCCTTGGGCACATGACTTCTCAGAACCTCCATTTTCTCATATGCAAAGTGGGGATAATAACGGCTTTTGATTAAAGGAGATAATGCATCAGATATACGTGGCACAGCTCTTGGTATGTGGTATGTATTCACTGGTAATTCTCTTCTTGCCCCCTTGAAGATTCTAAATAGAAACATTGTGAAGATTACTGTTTGAAGGAGAGGCTGGCTAATTTGGGGGTAGTTGGTGAGGGACTTAAGTCTGTTTTCAAAGTTGAAAAGATAGTGAGAGGTGTTGACTAATGTTGGATCTCTTTGTGGGGAATAATGCCATTCCCTGTCCAAATAGAATTAGCTTCTAGTTTTTTCCTTTTTCCTAACAAACCCTGGTTGATTTAATGTCCTTGTTTGGAGAGGAGTAGTATTGGTGCTTCTCTGTGATGCCAACTATCTTTATTGTTCTAGAGATTAAAGACCTAATGTAACTGTGCTCCAAAATGAAGTATAGACCTAATTCACCACTGTTGATCTGAAATAGTTCATTTGCTAGGGAAAGGTAAACTTACCTTCCATTTAGACATGGCTGATGCTCTTTGTCATTATACTTTTTTTGTGATTTTTGAAGAAAGGAAACTAAAAGGGATCAAACATCAGCCGCATTACTAGCTTCTACAATTATTACTTTAAAAAGTTTTATCATACAAAATGATACACAGTGGAAAAAACATAATAATGTGTAAGTTAAAAAGAAAAATTTTCAAACGCATCTACCCATCTGTAAAAATAGTTACTGTTAAATGTTTGTCTGCCTTTCCAAATATTTTTAATGTATATTTTAAAGGACATGTTTAAAGACATTGTTTTCTACAGTAGTCATTTAAAATCAAAGTAAAGCAGCTTCTAGCTTTATTGATAAATCTTTATATATAATAACTTGAGTCTCTCTCATTTATTTTATGTGTTAGCACAAAGGCTTTTTGGATCATAGTATTTCAGTGATGTCTTTTGTTTTGGTTACTTTTTTAATCCTAATTTATATTATGTTGGAAAAAAAAATGTCAGATGGGTGTTCTACCTTGCCTTGATTCCTTTTTGTTTCAAGTGACTGGATGTTTTTCATTTTACTAAATGTTTAAATATTTGCCTCAAGAGTTCTTATACTTCTCCCTCCCCCATACTCTTACATGATTATTCATTAGCAAAATTTTGGTATTTCTGAGAAATCCGGGAAAGAAAGTATTTTATACTTATAGAAAAAAAAAAACCCTTAGGAATCCAATGGGTATCTCAAGCAAGAATTTCCTAAAAATTATAAATTTGATATTTTTACAGATATAGTAAGGGTTTCGTTTACTTTTATTTATTTATTTTTAAACAAATATCTACAAAACACTTGCTATATGTCAGATACTGTTCTTATCTCAAACCGTGTCATGGGTTACTATCCCTATTCTATCAAAAAATTACTAAGCCCAGAGAGATTTAAATAATTTGCTAAAGTCACGTGGTTGGGAAGTGAAATGAAGATTTGAACCTAGGCATTCTGGTTTCAGAATCCATCAGCTTAATTCTCATTTTGTTGCCTTGTTACATGAAAGCCTAATAGGTCCATACATTTAAATACTTATTTATGAAAGATTTTATTGTTCCATTAAATTGCAAACTCTCTGCTGCATTTGAAATCTTTTTCAATTTCCAGTTATTTTATCACACAATTTTTGAGAGAAGAACATTTCATCTACTGCTTACAGAGAGGCATATTTTGATTCCCAGACTGTAGTTTGCCTCCCGGGTCAATTCTCTCCATTTGGTTGATGGTGATCTCTCTGAGGCCATTTCTGTATGTATATCTTAAATGTCTAGACATATACTATTCAATAGGTTATTGGAAAAAACTTAGAATGAATCTGGCAGTATTTTTACTCTTCAGGTTGAGGAAATCAAACTTTCATCCCATAATAATAAAATGATTATTCCAGAATTTCTGATTGAAAGTTTCATCTAATAGTTTGAAAATGAATAGCAATGAGCATATTGAAGTTTTTTATTTTCCCTTCAACTTTCTTTCTTGGTATAATTGCTGAAAATGTCACCAAACTATTTTGTGCATATCATGTGTATAGAAGGAGTCATCTGCTCACCAGCTAAAATAATTGGACAAGAAAGCTTATTAATTGTCTTCAAATGGTTTCTATAAACACTTGAAATAGATTCCCCAAGAATTATTTTTTGGGATCATAAAGAGTCTGACTAGTTCAGAGATGCCATGAAGTTTATGCGCCTGGGGAGATGTGCTCTCTGAACCACCCACTGGGCTGAGAATGTACCAGTGATGAAGGGTCAGGCCAGTTTAAGACAGGCTCTGGGCATTAGTCATGGGGTCAGAATAGCTGTCCATCACATGGAAAGGACAGTTGGGAGCTGGATTGCTGGTATTTTAGGCACGTTTTTTTATAGTTGAAGAGTTTAAAATAGATAAACCCAGTTATGACTGCTCTTTCCCCTTCTAGCTGATGTCTTGTGGAATGCATTCTCCCACAGCACAAATACATGTAATGATAGTTCAGAGAGAGATTATGGGTTTTGTTTTTCATGAGAGAATATTCATTCAATTCTGTGAACTTTTATCTTTTCCCCAGTCTAAGACTTGGAAACCATTCACTCTCTCTAGTCACACATAAATGGTTAAAATATTCAACGACAAAAATTAAAAATGAAGACCCAATTCTATCTATAAATCCAGTGGTTTTAATTTAAATATTGAATGCCGAGCCTACCTAGTAACAGTGTATATGTCAAGAGTATTTAGAAGTTCCTTCTGTCAGATATTTTAAGCCTTTCATGGTGGAACCATAGAGTCTAGAGAGATTATGTGTGCCATCTTCTTTGATAAAACCACACAACTTTAACAAATGATTCTAAGCAATAAATCTTAGCATGAAGTTCAAGCAGACTGATTTCATTCTGGTCACACATCAGAACGTTTTATACATCTGGAGAATCTGTGCAAAATTGCCTTTTCCTATAGCAGTTAACATGTCAGAGACTTGCTTTTCTAGCTTCCCTTGCAGTTGGGACAGTCATAGTCATAATAAAGTAAAAGCAAGTTCTAGTGCAGAGATTATAACGGTGCCAACTTCAGTGCTGAGCACTGTGTGATAGTGTATGAATTTTCTTATCATTCCAGATTTGTGATTTGATTTTAGGGTCATTCCTAAAAGCTTGCCCTTGTTTCTGGTTCTCCAAATCTAAAGTTTCTGTGAACGAATGCCCTTTTAATAAACTCCTTTTCTGTATCGTTGCCAAATTAGCTTCTGTTACTTACACATAATAAATATAGCAAAAACAAAACAAACAAAACAAAAACAAAACAAAACAAAACAAAAAAACCCAAAGGTAAAACAACAGCTAATCCTAATTGAGTCAGGCACTGCTAAGTGCTTCACTTGAGTTAACTCATTAAATCTTTTCAACAAACCTATGTGGATGATACTACTTTTTGTAGATCAGGACTCCAAGGCATGGAATATGTCCAAAGTCATTCAAGCAGTAAATGACAAAGACAATTTGAATCCTGAGTTCATGCTTGTAGTCATGACATCGTTTTTCTTTGCTCTTTATATTAACCCCTTACGTTTATTATACAGATGAGGAAACTAAGTCCAGACATATTATGTGAGTTGTCTATGTCACGTTGGTTTAAATTGACAATGCTAGAATAAAGGTTCTTGATCTGGTGAACTTCAGGCATATATACTGTTCAAAAGTCCTGATAACTTTTCTTCTTAGGCTTACCAGCCTCATAATTCTGCATTTTGTATGTCACATCTACTTTCTTGTTCAGCTTCACCAAATGTGGAGACCAGAAAGTGTGTTGTCTCTCATAATGAACTCATTCATAAAGTAGAAGGACATTAATGAATGAGCCCTCGTTCCATCTTTTTGTTTTCTCCTGAGTAGTAAGTTCAATTCCTTTAATGATTCTTTGGAAATTTTATATTCTAAATCTGTAATCATTGTGATTCTCTTTGGTTCCATTTTTTTTTTTTTTTTTGCAAGAGGGAAAACTGTGTGTATGCATTTATAAAACTGCTTCCAGATGTTCTCCTATCCACCTCCCAATGATGATGTAATTATTTCTGCTCCTGTTTTCAGGTGCTAGACAATATACCCATGTTAGGTGGCATTTCTAGCCTTTACAAGCATGCCAGTCACAGGGCCATACCCACAATGGTGGTTTTGTCACCAAGCTCTGGGGACTATTCTCACAGTTAATGTGAATGCATTGAGAAAGTCTCTCTGGACTGTGTCTAGGGAGTTCATGAATTAATACTGTATTTTCCCAGTTATTATTTGTAAGATTGGATAAAAGTCTTTATTAGACAATATTTCTATGTCTTTCATACTTATATACCACCTAGATATCTTCATTATGTGATAGGTTCAAGGCAAATCTAGAGGAACTTTAATAAGGTATGCCAAAAGGATTCGCTTAGATGTGATTTTTACCTTGGCTCTGCTTATGAAGGCAATAGATGGGGCTATAGGGAATATTCATTTCACTAATTCTATATAAAAGATAATGACCTGTTTTGTGTACTTAGTTTTTTCACCTTCACATCTTGTTAAGATCAGTGACTTCATGTTGGTGAAATTTATTTTAGACTGGGAACTTTTAGAAAGCATAACTTATTTAACTTATATACTGTGGAAGTTGGCATACCCTTATTAGCCTATTTTTTTTTTAGTCTTTGCAAAATATATGCAATATGGATGCCAGATATTATTTTTCTAAAAATAGAGCAACAATTGTGATATAAAATGATGTCGAAATTTGTAGAAATGTGAAACTATAGTTAGAACCAGGAAGGAAGCAGGGCATAAACATAATATACAAATATAGATTTAGCTTTGTCATTATATAGCTTAGAGTCTCTTGAAAATGTGTAGGTGAGAAGATATTAGATAATTTTTAGACCAATGCTTTATTTTAATAGTTATGCATTTATTTTATTGTATATTAGAAAAATATAATCATCACATAAAACTTGTGGCTTTTCCATTTATATAAGTGAGAAAAAGTTTACTTTTAAAATTAACAAGTGGAAATAGTTGATTTAATAAATTCTAAGTAAATAATATTATTGGCAGCTTTTGTTTATGGCAAAATGCACAAAGAAAGATACAAAGGACTTTGGCTCTTGAAAATGTATCTATTCATATCACTCTCCCCAAAGCTCTTGCACTTGATCTTTAAAATCATATGATTTGGTTCATCCATGAAAACACCTATTAGTAAATTATAAATCATGTTTCTGTATCACATCAGAAGACTATTAAAGGTCTATTGCCCAGGAAAATGGTCCTAATTTTATTTCAAGTTATTAGTTGTCTAATGGAGGCAGAAATAATTTTTTATCAAATGATACACTTAATAATCTTTAATATTTTCCCTTTGATTTTAAGGATTATGTGTGGAAAACCATGCTTTAGGAATTCAATACTTCAATGTTTCATAAGCAAACAGGCTTTAAAACATGACTTATATTTTGTAAAGCTTTGTATAAATTTTTTGTCAATTCATGGAAAAATTAAATTCAAGAATATGTTTACATAAAATTAGATTCAGAAAACATTTTTTGAGCAGCTATGTGTGTTTCTACAGAAGAAAACAAGTAAGATGCCAACTCAGTCCTAAGGGACTATGTTCATATTTTGCAACAAAGTTTACATAGTGATGGACTTCAAAGCATATATTTACTTTTTTGATACTAGGATTTGCTGTGTTTACTGCTCACTTCTGGCTCTGGGCATATGTCTTGACATATTGGACCAATCTGCAGGAACTTTTAAATTTCATCCAAGAAATAACCAGGTAAAAGTTTTGGCAATTACTTTATCCATTTTGGACTTTTATCTTTTTGCAATGTATAATTTATTCAGTAGACCTATACAAATTTTTATTCACTTGACTTAGTTACTCTTTTTTTTTTTTGGCCTTTTGAATTGACTAGTATTATAGCAGTTGAAGATCTGGTTAAATTATATAAAGCTGTACACATACAGGTAAAGATAGTTATCCATGTGTATGTAGATAAAGAACATTTGGTTTGGGTAATTGCTCTTCACTAGTTCAGCATATGACAGGGAGAATTCCATTGAATGCACTTGTTTTTATGTGAGAAACATAAATCTTACATAGTGAGAATTTTATGCAGTCATTATTCTCCTTACCATAGTCTCATGAATTTAAATGTCTGACAAGCTGAGAAACTTGGCAAGGCACTAAATCTTTCCTGACTTTAAATTCTTCCTTTATAAAAGAATAGAGTGACTAAGTGATTGCAAAAATCTTGTGAGGGTGTTAGGATGCTTGTGAAATGGAGGTTGACTTTGACACCATATTAAAATGTGGGAAAATGTTCATTGAATGTTTTATGAATTAGTCAATAGGATCCTTAAAGAGATTTTGTAAGAGCGTTGTAGGGATTTTAAAAATTAGTGTATCTCCAATTGCACATCCACTTAACCTCTATTTTATTAATTATTTAATTGCTATCTTTCAGTTGATTCACTTTCTTAAAGAAATTTATGCAGAAAAGAAAATACATATATTCTTATAAGTATCAGTATTATTTCTCATAAAAAGTATAAAAACAATTACGAAAAAAGGAAATTACGATCGAATTTCTAGGTTTAAAAGTTGAAGAGGTTTTAAGACATACTTCCAACAACTAACTTTTCAATGTGAAAGCTTGAAAGAATTGAAAATGGAATAATTTTTTCACTATGAAATGTGAGGTTATTTAATGTTGTGTCAATGTACCATTTCACATCATCTCAGCTCTCTCCAGGCACCTCTGAAACAATGTTAAAAAGAACACAGTTGCTGAAGTCCTTGCAAATTTGTGATTGTATGCTCTGCAATCTCACTTTTTTACGCCTTAGTCTATGTCAGAAATCTATCTTTGCATTTTCTAACGATAAGCTTTTAGGATCTGAAGACGAAGAGTCACTTATTTTCGGTTGCTGATCAGTATTAAACAGGTAACAATTTGGGGGGGGGGGGACAACCAAAGTTGCCTGAAAGCAAAGTCTAAAGTCCAAAAGAGCTAACTGTGCTTTTGTGTATTTAAGTCATCATGATGTTCACACAGATTTTTAAGCAGATACAATGAAAAACCTCATGTGCTTCTAGTTTAAAGGAAAGCACTATAATACATAGTTTGCAAAGATTTTGAACTTTACATTGAAGACCTCGTATAAAACCAACTATCTATTAGGCTATTTGAGGAAGAATTCATTGCTGTTGGAAAATAGCTTCTGGAATGTATTTCTATTTCTTGGGCTGCTGAAGTTCCCATCAATGTCAGGCATACACATTTCCACAAGATCGTTCACAGAACTGTTCCTTCATTTGGAGTCTTCCACACCATGCTATGGCATTTCTGGCTAGCGGAAACAAGGCTTTCAAGAGCTTTAAAATTAAGTTAGCCTGTGGGTGGATGGAGTGATAAGCTTAGGGAAACACGTGTCTGTGATGGTTTGCTGGTCCCATCTTGTTCTCATTCTTAGTCTTCCTATTTAAAGAATTAGTATTCATGCAATTGGTGAATGACCTAAGTCCTTGGGTAGCAGAGACATGAGCAGGTGGTGAGGCTAGGCAAAAGAAGAAAAAGTAGGACCCGGGAGCTATATTTTACTGTGAAGTCAAATTCCTATTTCTGTCCCTAGGATGGATTTTTGTGTGGTGCTTGGAAAAGAATGCCAGTGGCACAGTGTTTTTCCATCTGCCTCTTGCTGAGCTAATCTAGATGAAGCCAATTGTAAACACTGAGGTCCAAAGTTATTTATTTTTATTGCATTATTTGAAGGAAAAAGATTGCAATTTGAGAAATACCTATATGTAAAATTAGTAAAGTCCATTATACCAAACTAGAGAGATGGGAGGTTGGGGGATTTAACTTAATTTAGGGCACTCTTAGGAGAGGGATAATATCCTAATCAGGTTTATGTTGATCTAGCACCATCCTTTGTACCTTATAGCTTGTACGTATTGGTTGGGGAATTGAACACATTAGAATTAAAAAAAAAAAAGTTGCATTGAAATTGCATATGAGAGAATAAACATGGAAAGGAAAGTTTGAGGGGTAGAAATTAGAGACTGTATTTTGTTTCTATTTTGAGGGAATTATTCCCAGGAAACCGGGCTGATGGCTGATTTAAATAAGAAGAGATGGATGAAGCCACTGTTTCTTATTTATCTGCTGTAATCTAATTGAATCTTAAATTTAAGACACACTAATGTCATCACTGCTCAAGGGGTCATATATTTTATAAATGTTTTGATTAAGCAGTGGTAAGAATTTTCTTTAAAAATTGTGAATTAGCTTCTAACATGGATTAAGGATTAGAATTGGGGTCAACGAATTTTCTGAAAAAGGTCAGATAGTTGATATTTTAAAAGGCTTTAAAAAAAAGCATTAAAAAATGTGAAAAGTTTTCATAGCTTACAATCACTACAAAAACAGGCTGTAGTCACATTTGAGTCATGGGTTGCAGACCTCTGGTTTATATCTCTACAGAGTTGTAAAACTGGGGGGCTGGGTTTTCTAACAGTAAAACAAAAGGGGTGGACTATATCAGTTTGAAATTCAAACATATAAAGAATTAAGAAGAATAGCCTATGAACCCAGGTACATAGCAGCCTGGGTTCTGAAATGAATGCTCCTTAGAGAATTTTTTCACTTTATGAGATTTTTCCTGATAATAAAAATAATTTATAATCATTATAGAAAGTTTGGAAAATAAGAGCAATAAGGAAAAAAAATAGCCCAGAGATTACATTTTATTATTTTTAAAATAAATATTAATTTTTATTGCATTTGAATAATTTCTTATAATTTTGGAAATTGATATATACAGTTTTACATTCAGATATTTAAGTAAATATTAAAATTTGGACACTTCTCCATTTTTCTTTGAAATTAGTTTTACGTGACTATATAATTTGGAAATATGAGTGTTCATATTTTATGTGACTGGTAATATTTTATTGGACATTTAGGTTATGATAAATTTTAAACATAAATTCTACTATTATGAACATCTCTCTGTCTAAATATTAATCCTCATTCCTTAGGTCAAAGAGTATGGTCAGTTTTAAGGCTTAAAATAGAAAGGTAGCAGCCACATCTGTATTGTTCTTTCAGTGCAGCCTCATGTTGTCAAGTTTTAATTTTGGGTACATTATTTTCATTGCAACTACTTTATGTGCATTTTAGGTCAGGCATTATATCTTATACTGCTACAATGCCAAGGCCTCATACTAACCAGCAGATTGTGTTCAATAATAGGGACTAAGAAAATAAAACAGAAAAGCAAAAATACAATCAAAACCCTTTATGTTTATTTAGAACAACCATTGGATTACATACATAAAAATGTATTGTGTTGTAATGATTTTAAGAAAGTAGATTATCAATAGGATAATTGGACAAATAGTGCTAATAGATACCATATTTTAAATAATTTTAAAATAATGTAGAAATATTCTGAGTTTACTTTTTAAGAAATATTCAGACTACTTGAAGGTGATCTGTATTAAATGTATGTTTGGCTTTAGTTTTAGTAGGTTTAAAATTTGTGTAATCTAACCCCATGTTGGGTGGAAAGCTTTCTGAAAATTCTCATCTATGAAGAATGTTTTCTAGTTCTAAGGAGAAATTGCAGATGGAAGGAACATCACGTGTTGTAGAGTTTATGACTTGCGTCACTGATGCATTCTTGAGGAAAGAATCATCATCATGTGATTTTTTTTTTTGACTCTCAAAGAGTTTTGTAAAAGTTGTAACATATAGTTTAGAGTGAAAAAGTAGAGACGATCACCCTATGTAATTCCATTGACTGGAGATAAGAACTTTTTACTAGTTAACATTGCAGCACACTTTCAAAATATTTCTATGTGGCATGATGCATCTATGAAGTTGAAAATTTAACTTGTCAACATTGCATAATTTTTTATCAATAATACTTATGAAATATCTACTATATTCGGGGATTGCATTCAGTTTCTTTAATCTCTGAAGTAATTTGATAAAAAATTTTAGCTATCACTACCTAAAAATATCCAATTATATAAAAATGATATCACAAAGTATATTTTCTGACTTTTACGATGATGTGCTGTTGCATCAGTTATAATATAACAGATTGGCTCATGTTATTGAGTAACCTGCAAAATCCTATTTTTGACAGCTGTATTTGTCCTGCTAGTGATAAGGGAGCACAAATTCGTCACCTATTTTTTCTAATTCTTGTTTTGCAAGTATTCAACACTCAATATCAGAGACTGCACAGATACAACAGAAACTAATCCTTCAAACCCAAATTTAGCAAAAACCATACAATTTGAAATGCGTATATTCCCTTGATTGTATTAAAATGTTTATCTTCATTTTTGTACAGAAGATTTTAAAAATAAACCTGCTGTTGCCCTCTCTCTCTTTTTAAATAATATTAATCTTTCCTTTATCTGGAGTAGAAAGACTTAAGTATTGAGAAGGCTAAAGGATTTTCCCTAAGTTACAAAGATTTTGAGGCTTGTGTTTCAATGCATGTTGGGCTTCTCTTCTAATCAATTAGTCCAGTTAGCTGACCAATGACTAGATTAAGCAGAAGGTAGATCATAAAATCATGACTGAGAGAGTGGGGGTTCCTAGTCAATGCTGTGGGAAATTAAACCCTAGGGCAGCTGAACGATTTGTTCAAAATCACACAACTTGTCTGTGGAAGAGACCAGTCTCTACCAGTCTCTGATTTTAAGTGTTGGGTGATTTTTCAACACTTTGCAGCCGAAATCAGGAAGGATTTTCCAATTCACTCAAAATTTGAACTGAGTTATGCCTGTATTTACAACTTGATTAGAGGCTTTAGATCTAGATAACTAGGTTTTAGAATTTTAGATTCCTACATCATTAGAGAATTTCTGATCCAATAGTTACTCTGCTGACAGATAAGTGTTATTAATTATGTTACAAAGTTTAGGCCCAACAAAATATTTTTAGCATACCCTAACATGCTAACCTCTAAAATCACAGTCTTAGATATAACATCATAGCAGTTTTTAGTTCTGTAAATCTTGCCAGAAATTTTGGCCAATAGCAGTGGAATTACAGCCTAGAAATCTTGTGCAAGTTACATAACCTCCTTGTTTTCCTTATCTGGAAATTGGAGATGATCGTAGTAGCTACCTCATAGTGTAGTTTTAAGGATGGAATAAAGTAATATACACAAAGCAATTAGAATATGTGTCCAATAAATATTTACTATTATTTTGTTATATTAATTTCTGATATAAATCCTCATTAACATTTTCTGAATGTAATTGAATATATAAGAGCAAGTAATATGCAGATTGGCTATATATTTCGAGTTTTTTAAAAAACATTTTTAATTATAAAGGTAACATGGCCCTATTAGTGTTTTCCCTTTATAATGAAAATGTTCTTTAATCATAGCATTAGGTTTATAAAATGATCTCCATTGCATCTCTTTTTAAAAATATTGTGATTTGCAGATTTTTCCATAGCTGTGATAATAACAGGACTCTGCAGAATTTTTTAAATGATAACTTAGTGACTGAATACTATTTCATTTGTAACAGGATTTTAAGATAGTATGGGACTGTTTTGGCCTCTGATTTGGGTATAAAATCTAGTCCCTGGACCACTAAGCAGAACAAGGAGGTCGAGGAGAGTGTTTTGCATTCTTAACTGAATAACTGAACACCCATTGCCCTCTCTTCCACACCCAAGTTTAGAAAAAGAGATTGAAGAGTTGAGAGAAATTTTTGGAGTTTATTCAAAGATACTTGGAGAGCACTGCTGGCGTGTTGTAAATTGGGAGGAACTGCAAGGTGCTTCTCAATCTAACCATTAGAGAGATTAACTGGTATTCTCTGCATTTGGGAAAAACACTAGCCTGGTGGGTCTAACTCACTCCTGAGATATCTACTGGGGGGCAGTGGGTTGGTCCGCTGCTTTGATGTTGGTGGGAAAGAGAGCTGGTTGCTTTGTCACTTACGCTTCTAGATTTTGATGGGTCAGAGAATTTGTAAGCATTTCCAGGGGACTAGAGTGGCTGCACATAGGAATCAGGAGTTATTTTTCATTTTCTCCAAGATGGCTGTTTGGGGCATCAAAAAGAGCTCTGCAGAGGAGACTGAGGTTCAGGCAAGTGGCCAGCCAGAGGAGAGTGTAGCCGTGTGAGAGTCCCCAACTGAGGACTTAAGGATCTGGTGAGCCTGCAAACTATCCCATGAGCTTTATGTACCAGAGTTTCACGTGCCAGGTCCAGACAGCCTACTGCCAGTATTGGTCATGGAAGAGCTTTCCTGTCCCCTTTGCTTTGCTTTTATTCCTCCCTTCTGTTTCAATTTAGAGTCAGGAATTATAGTTAGCAAACCAGTGGAGAAAACTATGCTTCTGAAAGCGTAAAAGGGGGAAATATAGAAAAGAAGTTGCCCTCCACTCTGACACTGTTGGAAAAGGGAAATAGCTATAACTTTGAATAAAGTTAAGTTTTTGTTATGCTGGACTAGACATATTTAGTGGAGGATTTTTATTGTCTAAAAGTTATCAGGAACACCATGAGATTTGCCTTAAATTTTATTTGGGTAAAACCAGTGCCCAGAATTAAAATTAAATGGGCAATTTATGTTGTTTTAGGATTATAGCTCATAAAATTTTGCTTGTTGTCTGTAATGATTATATATTCATATTTAATAATTTCCCTTTGTACATTTAGGTTTGATATATTGAGGTATTTTAAACAATGTCACACAAGACAGGTGTGTGTGTGTGTGTGTGTGTGTGTGCGCGTATATATATATTATATATTTCTATCATTATATTTTGGATTACTAGAGATTTATTTCCAGAAGGTGAACACACTTACATATAAATATTGAAAAGTTTCAAAAGGGTTTAAGTGCTTTCCACTACTACTGTGTTTGCATGAATGTTTCAGATACTAAGAACCTTAGAATAATGATTTGAAAACAATTTTTTTATTTTATACATCAAGCATTGATTATAAAAGGGGGGAGGGAACACTTTCTTTGCCTGATATGTTAAATTATTCTAAGAGTATCTGATATATAGACTGTCAAGTCTATAGGATTTACTCTGAATTATAAAACACTACTTTCTGTGGCAGAAGCCTGCACAAAAAATACTTCAATCAGTTGTTCATTTTGAAGTACATTAAATTTGGAAGATGAAAACATTTAAAAGGTTATCAATGATCCTAGAATAATTTGACTTTTATTAAGTATTAAAAAAGTAATAATACATTAGTTGTTCCCTTGCCTTAAATAAAACTTTGGAAAGTCTACCATGAAATAATACTTTCTGAAATCTTAAAAAAGCCCAAATAAATGCTCTTCATTAAGATGAAGAATTAGAAATAACTGAGCATTATATTATCTCTGACAAAGCATGCCTTGACTTACAAGATTAGTTGAAAATGAAATTTAGTACATATTGCAACAATGTGACAAAGGAACATGTAATAAAGAACACTGTTGTCTATTTTGTTGTTGCCCACATATGATATTGGTACTTATAACAACCACAGATTTTTATTAAATTGGAAAATTATAACGGGTGAAAATACTTTGGTTTACTGTAAAAAGAGCAACATTACTACTTCAAATAAGATCACTTATATGTTTAATACTTGTTTGCTTTTTAATGTCTCATAAAATCTCTAAAGGAGTTTATCATAAAGAAATAACATACCGATAACAACCAACATCTATGAAGAGACAGTTTAGGACTATTTTTCCCTTTCAAAAATGCTGAACATCGAGAAAAATTATTACATTATCTTAAACTATTGGGTAGATATTATGAGAAAAAGTCCTGGAATAGCTAGGCTGGCCAACTCATCAGTCCTTAGATCCCACATCTAGAAGTCTTCTCACATCTGCAGTGATCTCTCTGGAAACTAAGGCTACTTACTGCCTGGATAGTTCGTTCACTGATTCTTGAAACACTAGCTTGGTTCTATTGCACAAACAGCTTTGGGTGATAAACTCCAGATGCTTTTTCATCTACTAAAATGGCCTTTCAAAATTGTGATAATCTCTATGACTATGGACACTGCTTCTGCTTTCAAATGACAAAGTTGAATTGATAACCCAGAGTAGAAAGAATATCACCAGCAGAGTCACCTACGAAACTGAAATATGCAGCCTCCTCACCCACGGGAAAGGATCATCCATCTAAAGAGTCATACGCCTGGCTGTTCCCATTTTTGTATCTCACCACTCTGTAAATTCAGTGGTGGGTCTCAGCAGACGTCACAAGAAGTTCCTACCTGGACCAAGCTATATCCTGTGCGCTGGACCAGTGCGCGGAGGGCTGCTTCCTTCTGGGTGCCGCTCAATCCATCCCCGGATTTGTGATTTGATTCCATTGAGAGTGATTATCAGCAAAAAATCAGGTTAATTAGGGTTGCTCACTGAAACCAAATTTAAGATAAATTAAGTAAATTGCTGTTGCCATGTCTAAACTTGTCCTTTTCATGAAGGACACCTTTAGGAAACATTCTCTATAAAAGTCATTAAGATTAGAGCAATTAACAGCCACACACAGACAAGGCCAGTTAAATGTCCTCATTAAAAAAGAGTTTTTACAGATGTTCAATTTCAGTTGAAATTTAAAAGAAAAAAATGAATAATATCCCTTCTCTGATTAGAATACAGATCAGTGATTCTCAATCCAGTGATCTTAGAATGTCACCAGAGCCTCAGAAACAAGTTAGCTGTCAACTGAAACAATAAGTTTGATAATAATGAAAGAATGTGCAGAACGGTCCTCACAGATGTGGGAAGAGGGCACTGTTACTAAAGCAAATCAAATCGTATAAAGTATCAAAATCCTGTGTTTTAGTTTCACTTATCTATTTTACATGTTAACTAGACATTTAACTACTTACTTTCCAAAGATAATTTATAAAACAGAATATGCTGGTGATAGATATACAGAAGGCATCATACAAACTACTTTATGTCATAAAAATGTCACTGAGGTTTTAACAAAACAAGAAGAGTAGATTCCTTTGAGTGGTGTTAGAAGGGCCTACTAAAACCTGGATCACATACCAGATAGACCACTCAGTAGAGGACATTAAGCCCTTGTAAAAATCTAAGAAATTATGAAAGCGACATATGTCCATGTTTATGTATGTCGATATGAATATGTAACTTCAGCATTTTCTGGTCTAGACTTTCTATTTGAGAACATGATTGGAACCCCATTCCCAATGTGATGGTTGTTCAAATTTACAAATTCCCAGAGCAAAGGTGTGGTCGTACGGAAGGTTTAGTGGTGCAAGACCCTGAGGCTCCCATGTATGTACGGGCTGACCCTGCCGGCTGAGTGTGAATGTGAATGGCTCCGTGAAGGTTCTGTGCTGGGTTTTCACTCTGCTTAAATGTGTTCTGCCAAGCAAGACAGAGAAAAGGTGTTTTATGATGATTTGAATCAAATGCAAATCTAATGTATTTTTTGTCCTGTGCATCGAGATTTTCTATACTAATTTTGGTTGTCATTTAAAAATTCAGAATGAATGGACCATTAATAATATAAGAAAGTGGGCCAAAAATTGGGTGACAAAAAAAAGTGAAGCTGAGGTGATCATTTCGGTAAAATGCAGTTTCAAAGTATTAATAGAATACAAAAAGTCCCTAGACTAATAGACAAGCATCATTTAAAAAGTAATATTTTCAATATAATTTAGAAAACTAAAGGAAAAAAGCCAGTGAGATTCCAGAGAGAAAATATCAATTAGTTGTGACAGGGACCAGAGCAGTTTTAGTTTCTGCATGCAAGCATGGCCATTCTTGACCTTGAGCTTTCTAATAATTCCTGCTTGCTTCCGACCCAAGTCAGTTTGTTTTTTACTTATTCATTCTCTTAAGAACTATTTAGTTACTGCTGTCTGTATGTCAGTTCCACTCCCTGCTCAACTTTAGGGCATTGTGTTTCGTGGGCAGTAGGCTAACCCAGTTGGTTAACATACCAGTTTTTCTGTGTCTATACTTTGCAAAAGGCAGTGATTAAAAAAAATTGTAATTTTTTCTATTTTGGCCAAGATAAATTAGAAAGTACCTTTCTCAAAGTGGTGATTTGATATACATGTAACAATCCAGATTGGGACATGTAGTTTTACTGACACATTTACAGGATAAATGCCCTTTCTGTGGATACTACAAAGTAGGGAAAAAAATAAGACCTGTTTTTCAGTTTATAATCCCAATCTGCTGGTAAGTACAGTCATAGAAACCTCTACAAAACAATATACAGCCTCTTTAAAAAAAAAAACTACAAAAGGCATTTCAAAGGTCTACAAAGAAAACTAGACTTTAAGACAAAGTCTAACTTTTATACTTTTCTCAAATGTTGACTAAAACCGTCTTTTCATCATAAGACTCTCAAACCTTCCTATGGTGCTGAATTTAACCTATCAGAGCAGGAAGGCCATACATGGCTTGGGGTCTGATGAGGTTAGGTATGTATGTATGCCTTACAGAAATAAGCCATAGGAACTTCGCTCTTGTTTCTATCAAGTAGCCTATGGTATATTGGTTTTATTATCAGTCATTTTGTTTAAAGTCACTTTCCAAGAACTGAGGACTTTACTATACTGATTTTGTTTGCCTACAAAGCTTAGCCTGATATTATGATAAGTGCTCACTAAATACTTGTGGAGCGAATGAAAGACTTTGAATCAGCATTTTACAAATTACCATGACTTGCACTCAATCAGAAGTAAAATAAATCTGCAGCTTTCCACCTCCTAATACTTCCTGTTTCAGTACCTTACTGAAAGTTCTTTCTTGGAATGAACTTGCTTTATGTGAGAAATTGACTTGAGTGGTTTCTCTACATTTATGAATATGTCATCATATTTGTGTGAAAGACAGGTAAATAAAAATTTTTTGAATGCAAAGTAATTGGAAAACAGAGTTGAAATTTAGATTTACTTGTCTTTTTCTTAATGTCTTTGTGGCTTTACAGTTTAATTTTAGTGCTTATTTGGTCAAGAAAAGAAGGACCTAAAAGTTATCGGGAGTTCAAGATTTCTAGCTTCCTGAAAGTCTCAGGTGCGGTGGAATGAATATTTCACCTCATTACTTGGTTAAGATTGCTCAGTAGAAATTTCCAGAGTTCACTGTTGGGCAAGGTCAGAGCTGCTGTTCCTGATCTTTGACCCTGATGGGCTCAGGTACCAGTGAGCTCTGACTCAGGGAAGGTTTAGGGAAACAGATAAGGAAGGTGGAAGAGAGAAGCAGATCGGGGGTATAGGAGGTATGTAAATCTGACATCTCCAAATCTAGACCTGTCAGGGAGATACTATGTGGTGCTCCGTAATTATACTCAGGTCTCCAAAGAGGAAAAGCATTTATTTTGTACTTAAAAATTGGTCCCATGTAAAGAACTAAGTCATAGAAAGAAATAGGAGAGGATTTTAAGTGAATTTGGTATTTAGATTTGCCTGAAGTTATGGCAATGCTGGAAGATTTTTGTGTCCTAATGGAACCTAAATTGATAGCTAGAGAAACAGAGAAAGTAGGGAAACAAGTTGTGTGTTTTTTTAAAGTCTCTCAAAATTGTAAATTGGTCAAGACATGAAGCAAAGGTAAAAGAAGTACATGATAAAAAAAAAAAAGCACACTTAAAGAGTGAAGGAAGAATAAGTTGGAAAAGCCAAAGCAGAAATGGTAGTTGTGAATGATAGGCAGAAAAAAAAAAAAAAGAAAGAAAGAAAGAAAGAAAATGAAGGCTAAAAGAGAATTAAAGTTAGAAGATTTATTGGTTAAAAATTAAATGAAATAATCCCAACTTTAAAAGGTCAAAAATATTAATTTAATGTCTACCACATACCAAGCACTGCACTAGACAGTTTAAAATTAGGAAATGCAGTAGTTTTGTTAATATTATAGTTTCTATCTTGTTTATTTCATTTGATTTTTTAAGAGAATGGGAAGAAAGACTATTTCTGACTTGGTAATCAGAGGAGAGGTGTTCTTTTGTAATTGAGCAGAGAGATTTCTTGGCTGGTACTAGCAATGTGCCCTAAAGGCACTGCAAGTTGATGATGGCTTCGCCTGCCTTTGGACCTCTCCAAACCGAACCCAGCCTTTCCCAGTGTGTTATTGTACACTAACGTTACATGATGTAGTCTGGGTATAATTCATATTCAACATGCAACTTGAACAAGAGGTTTTATCATGAATTTCAGCCTTCTGGTGTCTCCTGAGGATTTTACGTGGAAGGAATTCCAGATTGTATTGAAATGGTCTGTGAAGGATTTATGACAAAATTTATGAATTTGCCAATGGATGCTAAGTAATTATTACTTTGCATTACTTGATAACAAAATAGAAATTAGCTCTAATATTCTCTTTGAAAAAATGTTTACAATTGGTCTTAAGCTTATTTTGGTAGTGAATTAATGTGATAGCTCTTTATTTGTTCATGTATCATGAACCATAGCAAAATTAATAGGATATATGCATACATAAAATTCCAATATGTAGCCATAAAAACATCACACAAAGTCCCAATATGTGGCATCTTATTTTATAGAAGCAATATATGTCAGCAAAAAAAAAAAAAGAAAAATAAAGAAAAGAAAGAGAAAGAAAATTAACCAGAATCCCATCTTCATTACTAATTTGTTAGTAATGAATCATACACTCATTTGGTCCTGATCAATTTTGGGCCTTTAAGGCTCCAAATAAAAGAAATTAAATTTCTTCATAGTAGATATATTTATTTTACTTTAGTAGGTACCACTGTTTTAGGGAAGGACAGGCTTGGATTTAAATTTAGTTCTGCCACCAGGATTTGAACTTTTGTGAGACCCTGTTTCCTGTTCTAAGAAAATAATAGATGCACTGATACCTAATTTGAAGTTGTTTTGTTTGTTTGTTTTTGTATTTTAACAAAGGATTAAATCAATCAGATAATGGATTTGAGGTCACCTAACATGGTGCTTGGCATACAGAAGGTGCTCAAGAAATATTCCTTTTTTGTTCCTTATCTGTTTCTTTGATTCATCTTAACCATCATCTGGAGTTCTCTGCATGGTTATTCTCCTTTCTAGCAATTGTCTGAGGTAAAGAGAAATGTAGTTTTGAATTCATTATCTTAACCTCTTTCATATGGCTTTAATAATTAGTTATTTCATTTATGTTTGTTTATATTTTTTAATTGGAAAAATCCTTAAGGTCCTGAGTCTGTGTATGTTTGTCTTTCATAGAGCATCTTATGTTGTGATGAAAGTTAGACACAATCTAAATTTTAGATTTAGATGAGCAGTAGTACAGTGCAGCTAATAATGTTGATGTTATGGTAGAAAATGTAATGATTCCGATATATATTTGTGAAATATAATCAAGTAGAGAAGGCTACGGAACAGAATATATAGTCTGATTTTGTTTAATAAAGACTGATTATGAAAGGCTAACTGGTTATATCTGGGTAGTAGATTAATAAATTATATTTATTGTTCTTGTTTATTTGATTGTTTTTAGCTTTTTATAACATACAGCTCTTACTCCAATAATTAAAAAATGTGTTAAGTTACATCAATAAATGAACATCAATGAAAACAAGTCATCTCAAAAACTATGAAATGTGGCTGAGATTCTATTCTGAGGAAACTGTTCATCATTTATTAGAAAACAGAAAAATGCTGAAAATAATATAAGCATTCAACTCAAGGAGCTAGAAAAAAACCACATAGATTAGAGAAATCTAAACAAATTAAAGTAATAAAACAGAAAAATCAATAGGCTTGATAAATGTAAGAGCTGATTGAAAAGATTAGCAGCTTAGCACATTTCTGGCAATCTTGACAAGGTAAAAAGGAAGAAATCTATTTTAAAAACAAGGAAAAAAATTAAGGACAGGTCAAGAGACTTAAAAATATTTTCATCAATATTAAAGATTATAGATGCAGTAGATAATTACCAAAAAAGTATGAATTCTTAAAATTACCTCAATATGAGTTACAAATTTGAACAAACTTAAAGTATATTGAAAAATTCAATGTTCTCTCTCCCTATAACACAAAATCCAGATGGTTTTAATAGGCAAGTTATACAATTCACTTAAGAAATTTAATTCTTTGTTATATAATGCCTTTGAAGTATAGAAAAAATAGAAAAATAAAAAACTTATGAAATTATCTATAGACTTACCATATCTCTGATACAAAGCCAGACAGGTGATCACAAAACAGAAAATTAGACCCATTTCACATTTAATATGGATATATACTGCATATAGCAAAGTATCAAAATACTAATATATAACAATCACAGTGAGTTTATTACAGGATTACAAAGATTGTTCAACATTAGTGAGTCCAGTAGCATAACTACTTCATTTATAAAAAAAAGAAAAAAAACCATGATCATCTCAGTAAATGTAAAAGTGGTACTTACTAAATTTTAAAACCCACTGTTGATTTTTAAAAAATCTCAAATTCTTAATAAGTTAGCAATAGAATAAAACATCCTTAAATTAATAAAGACTATCAGAAACATGAGCCAAACATCATGTTCAATAGTGCAGCACTGCAACCATTCATTTTCATTATAAACAAATAAATCAACTATACAAAACTATTGGAACTAATGAAAGAATACTACAAAAGGACAGTTATAAAATGAATGTTCCCTATTTAAATAGACATAACAGAAATGTAATGAGAACATCTGAACAGTATAAACAAAACTTATAAAGTAAATAGGAATAAACTTAATACAAATATACAAAAGCTTTATAAATGTTAAAATTTTACTGAAGGATATAAATCCTGGATAAATGGAAGTGTTATCATAAAACTATCAGTTCTTCCAAAATTAGTAATCTAATTCAATACCAACTTAAATTCCAATAAAATTATTTTGAAATTTGAAAAGTTTGATTCTAAAGTTAATCTGGGAGAAAAAAATGTGCACTAAATGCCACATGTATTGAAAGTATAGAATTGTTTAGAACCAGCTTGATCCAAGTTAAAATTAAAACAGGCACAGGAGTAGGCAAATAGATTAATGGAATGGAAAAAAGTCTTTTTTGTTTATACTGAAATTTGCCAGTAGTGCTTTAGTTATAGGGAGATCATAGACAATTTAATAAAAAAATAAATAAGTTAGTATACCTTGTCACAACACATACTAAAATTCTAAGTGGATTACAGAAATAACCGTTGAAAACATTGTATAACTACTAGAAGAAAATATTGGAGAATATTTTTATAAACTTGTGATGCTGAAGGTGTTCCTAACCAAGCATACCAAGAGCCACAAATGAAAATAAAAAAGATTAAAAGATTTGACTACATAAAATTAAAACCATCTGTAATGGCAAAATAAAGTTAAAAAGAAGCCACAGACTAGAAGAGAATAATTGCTATTTATACAGTATACAGAGAATTAATGTCTGTTATATATAAAGAAACAAATCAGTGGGCAGATGAGCAAAGGACATGAGCAATCAATTCAGAGAAAAACAATAAAAAGTTTATAAACTTACTTAACTATAGGCATTGTCTTTCATGATCAGAAAAAGCAAATGAAAACAAAAAACCTAGATAGCTTGGTTTTACCTATTATGTGTCAAAATTTGAAAAGGTTTCAAATAAGGATAATATGTATAACTAACATTTATTGAACACTTACTATATGCTATATTCTAAAAACTTTAAGTGTAATTCATTTGATTCTCGTTAAAATTCATTGGGGCAGGATTTATCGTTCCTGTGATACAGGTAATAAACCAAGCTGGAGAAGTTCATGGGCCCAAGGTTATTCAGATAGTATGTGGCAGACCCATAGTTTGAATCTAGGAAGCTCAGGGCCAGACTCCATGCTTTTAATTACTAAATGTGACTTCTCAATTTCCTTACTTTTCAAAAATAGGCAAGTGGCAGAAGGGGGAGAAGAGAGATTTAATGTCTAGCCAAGTTCCCTTAAACTGTTGCTGTGAGGAACACGTGACATCATGATGAAACTGATGAAGGTGATACTGTGAGTGTGCATTCCCTTCCATAGGAACTGTTGGTCTTGGTCTTTTAAAGCACTCTGGTAATTTAGCCTCTTTGCTGGAATGAAAATGAACTAGTATAATATCTCTTTTGAGTGGCAGGGTGGGTAGACAGTCCGATGGTTCGCTTGGACACATTTGGGATCTGACACCTTTATGACATGGTCTAAAATGGACACATGGTCATTGCCAGCCTCGTTACGCACTTTGTCATACCTCACTGAAACATCGCTCCTGGGCAGAGCATAGAGTTTTCATAGGTGACTGAGTGATGTATCACTTGGCAGGATCTGACTTGGATTTATGTGAATTTCTGTTAAAGAGTTTCCTTCTTCCCATTTATCGTTAGCTCTCTGGTGTAGATAGCCTGAGAGGAGGAAGTCAACTATGGACCAAACACCTGAAGGAGTAGTACAGTGGTGCCACAGGTACTTCTTACAGGCACAAAACACAGCTGTTTTGGGAGCAGGGTTTTATTTCTCTCCCTCTAACTCCACCTTCAAATGTTTTTTTCTTCTCCTGTCTCTCACTCTTTATTTTTTAATCCTCCACTTTATTCTCTCTCTTGCTCCCTTCGTGACAACCCTGGTTAAAGAAGTTGCTGATTCTACCTAGTAGGTATATTATGCTTTTAAGACAAGGTATTAACTGTTGTAGAGAGGTAATGTACTTTATAAAGTACTGACAGACTTTATAAAGAAATTGTTATTTTTGCAAAGATGTATAGGGCCGGCCAGTACTTTGATTACTGTTTATTTATATTTAAATTTATAAACTATCCTATTTAGAGTCACTCCAAGTCCTAAATAGAATAATTTAAAACAGCAAAACCTAAGACGCTGGGGAAGATCGTACCATAGTAAAAATATCTATTGAGAAAAACATAACACCACCAGAGAAAAATATTATTGAAGCCGTTGACATAATGTATTAGAGAAAAAGACCAGCAGGTGTATAATAGACAAATGATTATATTGCAATTTTTGTACATGTCCTTGTGCATGTGCTTGCATGGGTGCGCATACACCTACACGCGGTTGAACTGAGTCAGTGAGGAGCCATGGTTTTCCAACTTTCTAAAATAATTCAAAATCAGGAAGGAAGTGCACACAATCTCATTTGAAAAGAAAAAGTTATCTAAAATTTACCCCAAATCTTGGGAAAATTAAGCACCTTCTTCTGGCCCACTGATCATCATTCTTGCAAAACAATCCTGACCGCTAGAAATATTTTTTTTGTTGTTTCATTCGAGGAATAAGTGATTTCAAATAGAATGAAAATAAATTTATCATTTTAAAAGTACATTTAAAAATTGTATAATTTTTGATGCAGTAGTAATACCTCCTGCTTTTTAACATTCTCATTAAGTGGATATTATAGAGGGACAATTTTGTCTGCTTCAAAAAATATTTTTTCATTTGTTTAAAATGACCTTTAAATATCAATAAAGAGCCTTTAAATCTCTAATATTTAGTTTCAAACTGTGAAGTACACAAGAAAAGATAGGAGAGAAACATTAACCTATGCACATCTTGTCAAAACAGGACTTTGAGATTTCACTGAAAGCATTCCTAAATTTTAGCAAGTAATATTCACTCTGCTAAATCTCTCCTTCTTTTTATCATGCTCTGAAAAACAACTTTACTGTAATCTTCTGCTCAGTGTGTGTCCAGTTTGAGTGAATTTCCTAACTGTGACTTGCAGTATCTTGCAACACAGGACCTTATCCTTAAAATACTGTACCACTATTAAAACATACTCCAACCTGGAGCTAGATTATTTAAGAATAGCACTAGTCAATACCAGTTGAAAACAGGTATGAGGTGCAGGAGCTGTTGAGAAAGAACAGACTACCTACCTGTCCTCGCATTATAATCACCTGTACTTGGGCATCACCTTCCCACACCCAGAGGAATTCTGATTTAACTGGTCTGGAGTGGGGCCCAAGAAATGGTATGTTTTAAAACCTCTCAGGTCATAGTATGCAACTGAGTTTAGAACTGCTGAATTAAACTCCATTCTGTACATGTTAAATGTCAAACAAAACAAAGTAATGGAGAGTAATCAAATTCATTTCACCTTCCAAAGAGAGATGGATATATAAAAATTTTACTAAAAAAAAAAAATTATTAAAGAAATATAGAGACTCGATTACATAAAAATGAGAAATAATTTTTCTCTAATAATTGTCTTGTCTATACTTTCATAATTTCTAATGAATGTTTTCCTAATTGCTAGCCATATGCGACAACATGGATTGACCTCATGGATTGACCAGATAATCATGCTAAGTGAAATAAGACAGACAGAAAAAGTTGAAAATCAATTGATATCACTTATATGTGGGATATAAACCTAAAAGCAACAAATGAGCAGGACAAACAGACTCATGGACTATAGGCTAATGGTTACTAGTGGGTGGAGAGGAGGAGGGAGGTAGACTGGGTAAAGGGGTCAAATAGAGTTTAAGGGGAGGGTGAAGCAGGTAAAGGGAATCAAATATATGGTAGCTGAAGGAAACTGGACTTTGTGTGGTAAACACACAATAGAATATATAGATGTCAAATGAAAATGTACACCTGAAAATTATATAATTGTATTAACCAATGTTACCCCAATAAACTTAATTAAAAAATAAATAATAACTTTGAAATACTACCCTCCCCTTCACCCCCAAATTATACATTCTTCCTAGATTCTGACTGAAGTAATTTGTTTTCAACTTAATTTCCATGAGGATCAGTGACTTCGGTATTCACATTAATGCTATATGCGTGACTGTGACTCGTAGTGGTTCTGTGTATGTCGAAGAAGCAAAAGCTGTGATGTAGAAAGAGTAGAAAGGATGGCTTTTAAAAGAGAGAGGAACAGATGTAGGATGTACATAGTTAATAACGAAGCATCTGAGCAGATCTACGTATCCCTATCGCTGAAGTTCTTATAGCCTCTTTATCCCAAACAAAGTCCAATATAGGCTCCTCATGAAGTCTGGATCTTGACTTTTTTCCTTTCTGTTTACATGTATCCTTACTTGTTGCTCCTCTTACACTCTTACTTTCAGCCCCCACTTCCTCTTCTGTTACTAGACTTAACCTGAGCTCAACCAAAATGTAGGTTGAAACTTCACTGCTTATTACCCTCTGGGCTCTGCCCTCTGTTTTGCACACAATTACTAGGTCAGTCTCCCTAAAATTTCCCTTCTAATCTTCTGCTCAAAAACCTTCATTGACCTCATTGCTAACTATAATAAAACAGTTTATTCCCTTAGCCTGATATTCAGTGCCTGCCAAAATCTAGCCCTAACTCTACTTTCCAGATTATTTCTCAGTAAAATCAAGAGCTATTCTATGCTCGATCCTATCCAGTCTCCCAGATACACCAGTAACTTCTTAGGTTCCTTTGTTCTTGTTTCCCATTTACCATCTTCCTAGGGTTCCCATCTTTCTTTCCACAATCTCCTTGGCTCAGACAAATTCCTGCCCACTCCATCAGATTGTGTGTGTTATGTGGATATGTGTGTATGAATGCACAAATGTGTGTGGACATGAAGGTGTGTACACAGGGTGAATAAACTCCTAGTGGCCAGTGTTGGCAGCACGTCACGTAAGAGACCTCTTTACATCCCTTTCTTTCTGGAGCTAGCTCTGATACCACCACCCCTTTACAAATCCTCCAGCCTCTGCTCATCTTGGATAATATCAGAAACTCTGAGACAGAGATCCTCATAAGTGACTTGTTCTTGGTGGCACTGAAGATTGAGAGATGAAAATAATTGTTTTTTAATCCAAAAAAGAGTTTGGAAAATTTAAATAATAGATGGAAACTGCAGGTGTTAGAGGAAGAAGTGGATGATGGGGAGGAAAAGGAGAGCCTTAAAATCAGATAACATGAGGAGACTTCTACTCCCTTAAGGTTATACTGTGATGATTCATTTTATATGTAATTTGACTGGGCTGCAGGGTGCCCAGACATTTGTCAAACATCATTTTGGATATGTCTGTGAGGATGTTTCTGGATGAGATTAGCATTTGAATTGATAGATTGAGTGAAGCCGATTGCCCTTCCCAGTGTGGATGGGTCTCATCCAATCAATTGAAGACCTGACTAGAACAAAAGTGTTGAATAAGAGGGAGCTCCACCTGCCCTGGGACATTAGTCTTTTCTAGCTTCACACTTGGACCAAAATATGGGCTCCTCCTGGGTCTTGAGCCTTCCTGTTTTCAGACATGAACTCCACATTGGCTATTCTGAGTCTCCAGCTTGCCAGCTGCAGCTCTTGGGACTTATAATACATATATATATATATTATATATATATATTATAATGTATATATGTAATAAGCAGTTGGCTTATATGATTATGGCTTATATATATGATTTTGAGATATATATATATATATATATATATATATAAAATCTTACAGATACTACTAAATAGTAATAGTATCTTAAAGGTAATAGACAATAATGACACTATAACTATGGGAAGTGAACACACAATGCAATATATATATGATATACTATTGAATTGTACACTTGAAACATTGCATTTTGTTAATCAGTGTCACCATAAGTTTAAAAAACAATAAATTTCTAAATATTTTGGGATTTTCCAAAAAATAAAAATGAAAAAGCTTTATGTATTTATATTTGCCAATTAAAATTCCAACTGGGATATTGGTTCTGTTTCTCAGGAGAACCCCAGCTAATGAATGTACATAAATGGTTTTGGTGTTGTCATTGTCCTAGTACTTGTAAAATCAGGCTACAAGTGGCTGTTGTGTTATCTTCAGACAGTTATGATACTCAACTCTTCCCACCATGCCTGCCTTCCTTAAAGATACTTGGGAAAGAGAACTGGCAGAGTTTAGAAATTCTAGAATGGCATAGTTTCATGAGAAAAATAGAATTTCTTTGTATATATGCTTAATTTCTAAGTTGACTTACAAGTTGGTAAAATGGTAATCAAAGCATATAATTTAGGTACCCTTAAGCTCAAAAGCAGATGTTTATTCAATAGTCCTGGGACCAATTATTTGTGTGACAGATTACAGAGATATGATGAACTGTGAATACTGTATTTCATTCATTCTTGGTCTCATGTTATTATGTCTCTCTTTTTTTTATGATTATGATTGTCCTTTTGAACTTTTGTGCTGCATGTGATTTCCTCAGACAAATTTGGAAAAATTAAGTTGAAAGCTCAATTCTCACCAAGACTGCCAATCACTAATTAATGAAATATAGTTGTTCCTCGAGTGAAGTTTATAATAAAGTCCAGCTATCTAAAGCTCCATATTACAGTGGCCTCGAAGAAATCTGACACTTGTAATAAAAGACAACCTTCTGTTTCCTTAAAAAAACATTATACAGTCCTGATTTTATGCTGACTTACATGCATTGCATAAACTGATTTTACTAAATTCTTCTTATTTCTAGTCAGCCACTGAATCCTGGTACTTTGCCCTGCTTTTGAATTCCTATCCACATTAATTATGGTCCATACAATCTCCATTTACTACTGAGAGCATTGTCTTAATTCAACCTCTAGTCTTTTCTAACTCTAATACTATCTTCATAGCACTGGTTAGTTTTCTTAAATGTCCATTTTATATAACTCTCCTACTAAAAATATTTCAGTGGCTCCATATTTCATAACTCTATCAGTTAATGTCGACTTTACTGTTTCATCATCTATCAAACTTATCCAAGTTTGTACTCCATATTAATTTATAGTATATACCTTATCTCCACTCAGGCCAGTTTGAAAGATGACCGAGTTTAGAAAAGAAGGGAGAAGAAAGGGACTCTAGGAGACAGAGGTGAAAGTAAAAGTTGCATAGATGGTTGTCAAGTTTAGTTGTTATAGCCCCTCCAACTACTACAGACTTTTTTTTTTTTTGTCCTCATTTTCTAGTTTTGCTGAATAATTTAGAATATACAAAAGTTTGCCCCATGTTGTTCTTTATTGATTTACAAGCAGGAGGGTATCATGGTAGGAAAACCATAGGATAGTGGATTCACATTGACTTTAGGTTTAAATGTTATAGTTTCTTCCTTTAAGAATTTAGCAAACGTGGGTCAAGTTATATAATCAGATCCTAATTTCTTCATTTCAAAACTGAGGGTGATAATTCCTGCCTCATAGAGTTGTTATAGTGATCCAAAAAAGACAGAATGAAATGAGTACATGGCTCAGAGTTTGGTACATGACACTCAAAATGTTTTTCTTTACCTCTTCTATTTTTTCCCCTACTCTCCTCAGTTAGGTGGATCTTCTTTTCAACACACAGCGTTGTGCATCTGTTATGTGCATAACACTGTGTTAGGTCTGGGAATTGAAAAAGAAATAGGATAATTTTCCTGTCCTTCAGGAACTCTTAATTCAGCATTGTAAATAATATTCATTTCCAAGCAAAGTAAGAGACCTTGAAGAAAGGAGTCATCAGTTACCCTGGGACTATGATAGGAGCTCTGGAGAACCCTTCCTGGGTTCCTTAATTTTAGGGACAAATGTACAATAATATATCTTTGTATTGAACATAACAGCTATAACAATGCTGAACTTAAAGTGTCAATCAATTCTTAATGGATAAATTAACATGATAATCCCAAGGGATTTCCTTGGAGCCTTTTTATCCACTTGCCTTAAAATAGACACTGATGCCAGCCACTGCTATGGCCATTCTGATGCCCATTTAGCTCCTTCCCACATAATTTTCTCTTCAGGGGGTCTGTTGCCATGCTTAAGCAGGGGACTGATTTGGGGGCAGGTTATATTCATGCTTGCTTTTTTGTTGCGCTAATAACAATACTATTCAACAATCTGCAACTTTATAAGTGGCTTTGAGTACTTTGGGTTTTTGCTGTAACTATGAAAATAACAGAGCCTGAGAGGTTTGTACAGTGTGAAGATTCAGATTCTAATTTCCTTGCTAATTACCCAGGTTCCTTTAAATCATTTAATTAGGAGGCCCTGCCTGTGTAGAGAACATCTCTGCCTTAGACAATATGCAACAGAGTTAGGGAGAAATTGTTCCAAATTTTCACCACAAGCCAGTGGCAGAGATAATGAATTTCTAAGAAACCTAACTTCAAGTCTGAAAAATACTTTCTATATGTTGACCTCGTAGCTCTTTCTTCTACCCATTTTCTTCTAGTAATGCGTTGTATTGTCAACACAAAAATGAGACGAGAATTATAGCTGCGATAGCTAAGGTTTATGCACACTTACTTTGTGTTGTTGTATCATGCGTAATTTCTGATCTAATCATCAAAACAACATTGACTTTACAGAAAAGGAAACAGACACAGGGAAGTTAAATAATTTGAGGCAGGTCACACAACTAGTAAGTGGTAGGGCCTGGATAGCCCAGGTATTCTGGGCCCAGAGCCTTCTGCTTTAACATTATAATTTTCTCCTTCTTTGTCATGCTAACACTATGAATCAGAACTTTGGTTCATTGAGATTTAGGGAATCATTTGAAATCTTGAAATACTGAATTATTATAGGAAATATTTGGCTTTATGGACTTTATAGCTTTTTCTCTTAAAATGCCAAAGGGGCCATATAATGGTATTTCCTGGATGATTCTAATTTAAGTCAGTGTACCTGTATTAAGTAGCTTTTATATAATGAGGGAGAGACATGGAAGAAATGATATCTGGTAAGTGCTATGCTGAAATGACTTTAATGATAAATCAAAATAATTTAGTACATAAATTTTTCCTCCAAGGTCAGACAAATATCATTTAAATACTATCATTTAAATACTTTATATTATCCTCTGGTTGCCCATCATACGTCCACCCTGGACCACCTCCCTTCTATGTCTTATCTTCCCCACCATCAAAACTTACTTGTCCTAAGTAGCATTCCCACAAAATTTACCAGGCTCCTCTCTGCTAAGTGGTTTTAGGCTAAAGTGTTCATGAGTGTCCCTATCACTCACACTCTGCATCCCAACTAATTTGTATTTTAACAAGGAACTTCTGAAAACATACTCTTATTATCCTAAATGAATAACTCTATTGAGGCTGGTGAAGCTGCTATTTGGGAGCATCTGGGTCTTAATTTAAAGCTCCAAATTAGGTCAGTTTAAATATAGGACTCCCTTAGCATTCAGAGTCCTAGCAGCCCAATTATTCTTTCCCTGGGGAGAAGAGTGTATTCTTCAGGTGGGAAGTGCTATGTCCTCGTAAGACATAGCAGATTTTTGGCATAAGGCAGCAGAGTCATTCAGGACAATTACTTTGTATTTTCAGAGGTGCCTCCACTACGTTCATGGTGCCTGCGCCTGCCCACATTTCCTCTGTGCTCTGGGCCTGGCAATCTCTCAAAGTCACAAAATGAGTCTCCTGTAACCTAGTCTCCAGCTGTGTCTGTTCATGAGTCTGGGCATAGCAAGGAAAGGACTCATAGCGAAGGGAATATTCCCTTAACCATGGAGGTCCTGTTAACGTCTCCCAGAATTTGTGTAGAATCAGGCTGTGTGCTGTGGGGGTGGTATAATCGAAAGGGCCTCTCTGAAAGCTGGGGTCCTGCACTTGGGTTCTTACCCTAACAAAAAGTATCTTTCATCCTTGGGAAAGTCTTTTAGCTTTTCTCTGACAAATAAAGGGCCTCAAAGTTTCTTTCTGGTTCCACGATTCAGTGCTTCTCAGTGTTCCATTTTTACTCTGTTTACAGGGTAGTATGTACCAGACTGCTGGAGTTCACTTGTTCTACCACTTATTCACTCTGTGACTTTGGGCAAGTTTCTCCATGTCCCTAAGACTTACCCTCTGTACTGGAAAAATGGCACAGCAATTGTACCTATTTCATAGGATTCCAGAGGATTGAACAAGTTAGTCTATCTGCCCGGCATGTGGCAGGAGCAAAATAGAGATGTAAGAGCTATTATTAATACCACTGTTATCATCATCATAGGGTGCCAGTTCTAATCGGTTGGTAGTAAATGCCTTAATTGTGAGGCACTGCTAGGGATATTCAGGAAAAAGGATTCCTGAGATAAGCATTTATATGTGCTAAAACAGTGTCCCCCTCCAGGGTACCAGATTCTGATTTCTGACTTCCACTACATGTAATTGGAGGCATTAGGGTTTAAGTATATCTAATAAGTCAGTTTACTTCACGCAGGAGGCTCCAGCTGAAAAGATAAGCACTAAACACAACCCTAATAGAAGAGTGGGGTAGAAGAATACGAAAGGCGAGTTAATAGAAATGAAAACGAACTGTATTTATAGATAATACTCCACCAGTGCCCTGCCACATTTTTAGAACATACTATAGAATCCTCCCTTCCTTCGCTTCTTTCACTATATTAGTTATAGTATCTGTACTAAATTAAATCTTTTGAGGGTTGTTTTCTTCTGGGGCCTGCATGGGGCTGATTTTTCTCTCACCTTCCATGTGGAGTCTCATGACCTGTCTTTATAGTTTCATCTAACCTCTTAATTAACTTATTAACAAATTGGTTAATGTCTAGAACAATAGTTGAAGGCTCCCTACATAATCAGCACTGTGCTGCATAAACAGAGCTAGGCTTATATATACTCTAGATGAGAGCATCTTTCAATTAACTGGCTTTGCACCATTGGAATGATAAACAGTGACTCAATTCCCTTAAAGGAACCAGGCATGTTAAATTGACTATGAAGAAATTTGGCATTAAAAAAAAAAAAAAACTAAACAAATTATTCCATATAAAATACTTTGTACACTAGAATATTCTATAGACATAAGATATTATATTAGTTAATTCTGCTATGTTAGTCAAGTGCTCTTTAAACCAATGGGGCATCCCAGAAACAGCGATCATTTTTTAACTGCCAGGGAAGAGAAGACATTGCTATATCACTGAAGGGATTTTATAGAATTGTGAACCAATTTGCTCACTTAGTCATTCATTTGAACAAACT
This sequence comes from Eonycteris spelaea, assembly GCA_003508835.1. Lineage (NCBI taxonomy): Eukaryota > Metazoa > Chordata > Mammalia > Chiroptera > Pteropodidae > Eonycteris > Eonycteris spelaea. The sequence goes on from PUFA01000162.1 coordinate 1,992,500, forward strand.
GTCTTGTACTAATTTCTTTAGCCATATTATTGACTGGGGCAGAATATTGCATGTAACCTTGCAAACTGAAAAAAGTTATCTTAGTCCTTTACTAATGGAATTAGTAAACCTGAACCTGAACCTAAAAATATTTTCCATATGATCCTTAAATCTACATATATGAAATTTCACATACATATCTATATGAGGGGAAAAAAGCTTAGTTTATATATCTTTTTAAAAAAACAAATTAGAGGCTCAAGATACCAGCATATTTTAGTCAAGACAACTATTTTTATAAAAGAAAATATTTTAATTTTTGGTTTTGACCAATTGAAAATAGTCAACACAAGATTTTAATTTATTAAAAATTCTGAATTGTTTTAAAAAGCTGATAACCTAAGTTGAAGTAGTTTGGTGGAATAAAATAGTAAACTAGCTTTCCTAATCCAACCATCAGTAAACACATGTTAATAACTGCCTAGATTTTGCAGTATTGGGCCACGGGGCAGATGGGATTTAGATTTCTGATATAGAACGTCACTGCAGTAGTGCTGCTCCCTTTCCAGATGCTTTCCAGAGTTTGAACTGTTAGAACTGCACTTCAGAGGAGCCTGGTTACTGTTTCCACGAATAAGATAAAATGGTGTTTATCCTTCATCAATCAATATTGTCTTGTTTGAACTTATTGAGTCATTTAGAGACGCTTAAGGTAATGAAAACCATTGTGCAATAGTGCCAGCTTTCTGAGGGATGACAATATTTTAAGTGACAGTTATTGAGACAGATTTTTAACATCAGTTGGCTATGTGATGAAATAAACACACGACAGGGTGTCCTGTCGGTTTCAGTGAAAAGAGAATTGGGCTTTTAACTGTTTTCTTGAACAAAATTCTGAAAAATAAAGATATACCGTGCTCTTTTTTTTTTTTTTTTTTTTTTTTTTAGAGAAAAAGAAAACTATATGTTGTCTTTTTCTTTGAATACATGGAAATGGGTTACTATTTGTGGTTAATCCAAAATTTACTATTTGTGTTCAATGTTTTTATTTAAACCATATTAGTATTGTTTTGACAATGAGGAGCTAATGGGTAGGTTCAAAAATTGTAGGAAATTTTTCTGGAGGTTGTTACAAATAGGAGGATGGAAAGGGAAGAGAGTTTTGTTAAATTCCTCTCTAGTGCTAGGAACTGTGTTTAACTGTTTTGCTATATTTTATTTAATCTTCACTAAATTCTGCAGGGCAGATTTTATCCTCATTTCACATTTGAGGAATCTGAGATTCAGAGAAATTAAATATTATGCCCATCACAAACCTACGGAGTTTTGGAACAGGCATTCCAACCCAGCTCTATCAGGAAAAAGTTCAGTGTTCGTTTTATAATTAATTTGGAACATCTCTAAGATAAGCATGTCCTGTGTCATGGGAGATAGCTAGACTGTAAGGTCTCTTTTCGATTGTGACAATTTCAATAATGATTTCAGTCAAGTGTTGTTGTGAGTGTTGGATGTGGGCTATAAAAATGATTTGTTCTTTCTTAATCTGTGTTCTGAGGAATACCATTTCTGAGAGACATTTGTAGGTGTTCCTGAAAGATGTTATGTTGTAAATTATGATTAGGAAACAAAACATTGCCTTCTCATAGATATTCACAATGAATGGATATGTTTATATACAGACATGTTTATACTGTGAGTACAGTATAATGGTGACACACTTGGGCTCTGAAGTCAGAACACCTGGCTGGGGAAGCTGGCTCTGTCAACTCCTAACTGGGTGATAGTAAGCCTATTAGGTAACTTATTTGTGCCTCAACTTTCTCATTTGCAAACTGTTATAATAGTATCTACCCTATATGACCGTTGTAAGAATAACAGGTAAATGCATGGAAAGTGCTGAGAAGTGCACTGGCAATTTAGTGCTTAATAAATGCCTGTTATTATTATTACTCGAAACACTCATGTAGTAACAAGACCCACTTTAATTTGTCTAACACCATTTCTTCAACTTACTTGACAATGGAGTCACATTTGAGCCACATTTATTTATGTCCACTGACTACAGTATAGAAATATATTGAGATGATACAAAACCAACTTGATGTTAGCCTAGTTAGACATATCACTAAATATTCAGTGTTTTTTATATCCATTATGTCATTTTATGTTTGCCCATAACACCTAATTTCTTTTTTCTTGCCAACTATATTCCCCCTGCCCTTACACTTGATAATAATAAAATGAAACAGTAAAATGTGAGAAGTGTCTCAAACAAACAGTATCAACATGATTCCAGAAAATGTGGCCCTTACAAATGAATCTGTAAGTCATTTGTCTATTACTCTGGAGTTAGCAAGAGAGGGCCTCAGTGCTTTGACAAATAAGTGATTTTACTTTTATTTTCAGAACTGTACTCCTATTGTAGGCATCTCAGCCTACATGTTATTAAGAATGTTTCAGACCATAACAACACATCTTTGCTCCTAAATTGTAGACTTGAGTTTGGAAATGTGTATTTTGCAAAACACTAATTCTGCACAGCGCACAAATAATGCTGTGTTCTTCATCTTCTTGGAGCTACACGATACACATCGGAAAAGTTCTAGAGAACATAAACATGTTTAACTTGAAGTCCATCCTTGCAACTTACTTTAGTAATCATGAAACAAAAGTATTTCAATCAGAGAATTTAAGAGATTTCTGATAGGAATGAGATATTCCTTGAAAGTGCCCTGATTGATTTGTTTCTTTAGATAAAATTTCATCTTATACTGATTGTGAATTATTTTTTTGAGTGAACAGAAAGATTATGCAAAAAATTTATCCACTGCAACACAGTTGCCCAAACCCTCCTGAAAGGAAAAGATCTAATAATTAGCCATCACAAGGTTGAGATTTAACACGCTCATAGCCAATCATTTTTCATGACTGTTTTTGTTTTATTCTCTAGGATGAAAATGAATAGTTTAGGGCATTCCTTTGGTTAGTACAATAATGTCAGAGGAAATAGCAAGAATTTACCAAGGCAGTTTTTATTTGTTTGTTTCCCAGTGGTGGTGCAGGATAAAGGAGAAAAAGAGAGATAATTGAATATATGAAGGCTTGAAGTAGAGAAATTATGATGCATACAGAGAACTCAGAATCTGTCAGTGATGTTAATACTGTATCTCTTATTAATTACATTTTAAAGCTTCTCAGGGTCCTAGGACCAGGATGGGTAGGCAACCACAACTCTCCCTGCTGTCTGGCTATTGCTAAATAAACTTTTTCAGAAATGTTAGCCCTATTCTTGAACCTGAAGTAGTTAATCTACATTTTTTAGCATCAGAAACTGATTCAATTCAAGGAGCAAAAGATGGCACTATGTCATTTTGGATTATATGATCATTCTAATAGTTTCTTGTTTTTAGGTTGCTTCATTAGTATAAAAACAAAGTAGAAGAATCCCTGAATTAGTTTCTATAATAGAAGAGGGTAAAAGCTGTTTTCATTGCATTTCCACTGTTCCACACTGCACAATTTTACAGAGTTGAAATAGAAAAAGCAAACACATGGACCATACCTGAGTGATTTCAGAGATCCCCACCTGGAAAAGGTTTCCTTGATTATGGCGAATTCAACGTGTCACTCTGGTTATGTTCTAATCATCATATCAAACTCCAAAGGTTCAGTGGCTTTAGGTTTAGTTTACAATTCCTAGGAGTTAAACTTTAACTCACCCCGTCTCTTGCATCCATGCAGCCCTTTGACCGGATAACTGGGTCACTACAGCCCAAACAGAATCTACAAAACTACTGTTGTCATTTGTTTACAAAATTAAAATGAACTTCGCATTAAAACATTGATGTGAATATTATTTTGAAGCTGTTTTAGCAACATATTTAAAAACCAGAACTCACTACAATTTGGGTAAATAACCTTTTTAATATGTTAGCTCCCTTTTTTTTTCCTACTATGCCAAAATGACATAAAAACTAAGGTAACTTAGGAGAATATTTTTTACACTTTTCATATCACTGTATTGCATGGAGTAAAGTATGGAGTTTTAGGTCAAGTACGTAGATAAATACTAGCTTACAAAACTAAAATACACAGAGCATTTATATAACCAAGCAAATAGGGTCAGATGAGGCTGGAACAAGCATGCTTCTTTTTACATAAGCATCTCATTCAGATATTAAGAGGAAGCCATGACTGTGACAGCATAATAATCAGCTATGTACTGGGGTTATATGAGAGCTGAGGCTGTTGTTGATTGCTTGAAACCTCAGTGGTAACTGTGTTTCTTGAAGAATTGAGAAAAGGTATTTTCAAAGATATGAACTCTACTTTGAATTCTCTGAGAAGAGCTCTAGTCTACAGAGAAAAATCCTAAGGGTAGAGTCCACTTAAGCAAACTAAAACCCTTTGAGTACATTTTAAGGGTACATAAACCACAGGTCCCAAAGCTAGAATTAGAGGACATTCTCACTTAGCTTCAGTTCTAGTAAGAGGAGCCTAATTTTCTAGGAACCAACTATTAACAGAAGTACATTGAATTCAGAAAAGCACAGAATGAGCAATCCTTCCACAGTAGACACGGAGAAAGATGAATCGATGAAGAACATCTGGGAATATGAAACAGGTGACATGACCTACTGATGGCTAGTGCTGCCTACAGTTTTAAATTCTCAATTACGTAGAGGCCTTGATTTACCTCAACCTCTCCCAAAGCAACGCATGACAAAGCCTCACAAAAAAACAGCCCTGGAACAATTGTTTTGCCTTGGAATTGTGCCCCTGGAGTGAGACCTAAGATAAATATTCACACCCCACCCAGCGAGACAGCTGAATGAGGAACAGGTACTTCTACAATTTCCTTGGTGTTAGACCTCCCTCCCCAAGCTGTTACTTGTTTTCCTCATGAAAGTTAAGTATGGGCTTGTATGGTTTCCAAATAAGTGAGGAATTCTTACCTTGAGTCTATCTGGTCCTGCAAAGAATTACTGACGTTGTAGTGTCTTCAGTCGGCTTCCTTTGTCATTTTGGGTGGTAGGTGCTTGAATGGTGAGAAAGGGAGATGAAGAAAGGAAAGCCACTATTTTTAGGTATCCGTCTGCAACAACAAAGTATGACAGGTAGGAAAATGAATTATATTTACTAGTTATAAAAACAATATATCAATTTCCTCTTTGATTGGTCCTGACATTCAACTGAGTGGGATTATAATAATTTTAAACCCAAGTTTTTGGAAATCAGTTAAAACAGTCCAGAAATCTGACAATTCAGACAGGACAATTCAAGCATTACTCATAAAAGCCAATAGCAGGAATGAATTTGGTGGCATTATAAAGATGTAGCTGGAAAGTTTTTTTTCCTTTTATCTTTAAACCGTTCTTTGTTGCAATGATAGGGATATGTTGATGAGCAATAAAAAGAAAAATAATGGATTAGCCTCTCTCTTTCTGAAGGTTACTTATGTGGACAGTCTGGCATTGAAACCAAGAGAAACCAACTGATCAGAATGAGATCAAATTCATGACCTTGATCTCATCAGTCTAATCAAGGAAATTGCTGTACCTAGAATGGCAAGGCTTGCTTTTACTTTGTAAAAATAAACCTGGTTTAGCCCTCCTGGGGCCTCATTCTCCTGAGAGGGACAAAACAATAATCAAACTGTTATACCATGTAAACAAACAAATCTGTTTTAAATAGTGGCCAGTAAATAGTTTTTTCATTCATTCATTATACAAACAATGCTTGAGGATCTACTGTCTGGTAAACATTGTGTTAGATGAGCGATTATTTAAAATGAGGATTGAGTCTATAAGTAGGCTGCAAAAGTCAACACATTGGGTTCTATCCAACATTAAAACTAGAACAGAATAGAAAATGTCAAGTGAATTTCCTAAGAAAAAGGGTATGTAGTTTTAATGAAACTTCTGTTTCAGTTACATGTAGGATGTACTGGTTATTGTATAAGTTTTATTTTCTATTGTGGAGCATTATTGAAAAAGTTTGCAAAATACTTTGTTAGTCTTTAGGTATTTAGTGGTTAATAAGCCAGATATAGTGTATATGTAGTAAGCAATTATTCCTCCCCCTTAATCAACTAAGTTGTAATAAATATTATGAAGGAGAAGTACAAGAATGCCATCCAGAACAAAAACAGAGACCTAATCTAGAGTGGGACTGGGAGGGAGTTGAGAAAGATCTTCCAGAACACCAGATATTTAAACTGAGGACTGAGGCATGCATGGCATGGGAGCGTGGGCATTCCGGGAGGTGTAAATAGCACATGTTGGATGCTCTGAGTTTAGCACATTCAAATAACTGGTAGAAGTCCAGTTGTGAGGGGAAAGGAGGAGAGAGGGGAAAAGAGGCTAGAGGCCAACTCAGACAGATTTCCAGTGTTATCCTGGGGCAATGGCAAGTCACTGAAGGGTTCTAAGAAGTTGAGCCACATGATCTATTTGTGTATATATGAGTGTAGAGTTGAGAACAAATTGTCATGAGATGACATTTCCTGCCCTTCTTCTTTTTAAATTGATTTATAATTGACATATAACACTATATTTCTCTTTTCTAAAAAATGAAAATGTGCTATGTTAGAATTATTCATGCATGTATTCAAATAAGAGTTAATGATTTGTATTTGAAGGAAGCAAAGCATTAACAGACTAGAGAGGAGGTGGCAGGTGATGATGGTTAAAATTAGGGCGGTGGCTCTGGAGCAAGAAAGAATGGATAGAGGAAAGCTTTCAAAGTACACTACGATCAGGTTCACAGCCAGTGCTCATTAAATGATAGTTATCATCAATTATTTGCATGTGAATTATTTGGCTTGTGAATTTGAACTAATCTTGTCTTTAACATCAGACTAATTTTGCCACCCAGAGAGCTGGCATATTTAGGCAAAATTCATTGATTATTGCTGGTTTAGGTAAAACAAAAAGCTTTAAAAACTGAAAACATAAATCAGAGCCAGAGATTACCAAGTGTAATCCCAGCCACCATTGTCCCTCTCCAATATCAATAAGAGATTTCTTTACTATTTTCAATTTCCTAGGAATTTAAAATTTATTTTTGTTGTTGGATAGTTGGGGGGTTACAGTTAGTTAACTGGAAGGAAGCATTATAAAGAATGAAAGGACCATGTCAGATTCATGAATAGGAAAAAAATCTGATTCTCTTTCCCTGCCTATTGTGTAGAAAGAGCTTTGAACTTAAAGCTGCCACCTGAGGAATCTGGTCTTACTACTTATGAACTATGTCTGCCCCTTGTCTGAGTCTCATTGAATTTATATGTATAAGGAAAACATGTTCCTCCCTAATCTCCCTCAGTAATTATTGAGAGGGTCAAGTGAATTGGAATACATGAAGATAATAAGAGTACAAGAGTACAGAATGGAGTAATTATAGAGCAAATTAAATCACATGCTCCAGTTTATGTCAATGGCACTTCTTGTTTTAATCTGTGAAATAAGGGCTTCGAGGATTTATGCCTGCTCTTTTAGAGCTTTGTAGTAGTTCAAATCTGAAAGCTTGATGCTATTCTTAATGCCTACAAGACTCTGGAAGATAGTACAATTTGATTCAGTGGGTTAGAATCCATCTGTTCTCGTAATGTCATATCTCAAGACTTTAGGCTTTTAAAAGGTATTGGTTTTGTACTAGAGCCATCTAGTGTTGAATTGATCAAAGCGCGCGCGCACACACACACACACACACACACACCACACACCCCCCCCCCCTTTGCTTTGTGCTTTAAGAAGTTGCATTGGTTCTCCTGAGTGACATTTTCAATATTAAAACAATTGCTGGATTAAAGGAATACTTGAGAATTTACCTTAAGTCTAGATTAAAAACCCTGGTAGTGAGTGGGATGCTAACCTGGGCCTGTCCTGTGAACATGAGTCAAGTGTCTCCCACTTCTTATTCCCGCTTCCTTTTCATAGTCATGCTTGTGTTTTATAAATGTTCTTGAAATTAGAGTTTTTAAATGTTTTCTTGTTTTTTAAAGCAATATTATTTAGCTCAACCAACCCCCAAACAAATATTTTTTAAAAGAACAGTTTTAGAAAAGGAAATCTAGTTATCAAATCTGGTTTATTCCTTTACAAACATTACAAAATATGGATCATTAGGTCTTTAATCTGTGCTGTATTCTATTGTGTAACAAAATAACTCCCACAGAAAAAGCTCCACTAACTTTCAGATAACTTCTTGAGAGGATGTTATTACATAATCTCTCTTTCAATGACCATGTCATTACCTATTTCCTTGAGTTAATTATACTGTTTTGACAAAAGCAGATATCTTCTTTTCAGAAGGTAGAAGGCATTCTGGAGGAATCAAAGCTAAAACATTTGTATACATATGCATGTGTGTACACACCACCACAAACATACACATATACCCTAGACACTACTGTAGTATAATCAGATTTTCCCCTTTCACACAACTGTACCACACTTCCTTACTAATTGGTATTTTGAATTCTTCAGATTAATGAGGACTCTAGAAGTTAGCACTGTCTAGGAATTTATGCAACATCTATTTTTTTTCACGATAAAACTAGATTTGGCTATTACGATAGCCTGAAATCAAATCAGGTCTAATTTAGTCAGTTCAGACTTTCAACATCCAAGTAAGAACCCATTTATCAATTAACTGAATAAGGTAATTTTTCTAATTTTATTATAAATGCTAAAATAACTTAGAGGGTTAAGGATAACAGAAATAGAATAATAAAATACTGATTATATGCATTACTACATTTTTTAAAAAAAGAATGAAAGCTGAAATTAATGACAAGACTTGTGAAGGGAACATTAACTTTTCAAACAAAACCCGGCTGTTGTTTCATGGGCTTAATTTGTGTTCAGTGTGTCTTATACAAAATGGAAACTTACCTTTCAAGTGTGCTTTGCAGTTTCCAAAACACTTTTATTGGGCCTTTGTGACAACTATATCAGTATTAGAAGTATAATAGTATAATGTTAGTGGAGTATAATGTTTAAGACCACAGGTTTCTCAGTCTAATTGCTTGGGTTGAAATTTCAACTAATCACTCACTAGCTACCTAACCTTAGACAGGATTTTTAACCTCTCTAACCCTTTATTTTCACATCTGGAAATGGAGATAGTGATAACATCTATCCCACAGAATTCCTGGGAGAGAAATTATAGAAAGTGCTTAGCCCAATTCATAGTAAATATTTACCTATATTAATTTTATATTAATCAGTTTTCAAAGGAGTCTTGAAGGTTAACTGTCCCTCTTCCATTATCCCAGCAAACAGAAAACTCTGATTCCATGTGATTTATAATATACCATTTTAAAAACATGGATAGCCTGTCAGAAGGTCCAAGATCTTCTGCATGGTTTGGTTAACAACACCATGCATTTATATTGTGGGGTCAACACTGTGAACGTGTTTTGAGAATTGTCGATCACTGTAGAATCAAAAAATTGAAGAAGAGAAGATGAGATAATAAGAGATTAAATGTTTGTGCAAAGTGATCTTATACCTGGAAACATCACAGGGGTGCAATAAAGGGTGTAGGCTTTTGCTGTTTACTCGCTGAGTGACCTTAGAAGTTTTTATAATGTCTTCGAATATCAATTTTCCCATCTGTAAGACTGATTTCTAATTTATCATATTTTTTTAGGATTAAATGAACTATGTGTTTTAAACTCAACTAAGATTGAGTTTTAGTAAGTTTCTGTCTCATCTTCAGGTGTCTTTCTACTGTGCCATGATCCATCAAAAGTAGGCAGACCTGGGTTTTTATCCTGGTTCTACCACTTACAAATCTGTATATTTTTCAAGAATCCTTTTGCTTCCTAAACTTAAGTACATAAGTCCTTCATCAGTTTTACAAAGTTCTTTGTCATCATTTCTTCTAATGTTGTCCTTGAACCCAATTTCTCTAATCTTTTTACCACTATGATTACATACATTTTGGTAATTTCTTCAGATATACCTTCCAGTTCATGAATTTCCATCTCAATACTGTGTAATCGGCTGTTTAACTCAGTTTAACCCATATATTGAGTTTTAAACTATACCAACTATACACATACACACTTATATATACACACCTACACATATATACATATGTTATGTATGTATGTATGCATATATATCTCGAAAGTTCTTTTTTTTTAACTGAGCCATGCATCCTTGTTTATTTTTTTTGTTTTCAGTTACATTTTTTATTTCATGAATCACGATAAACTTTTTATATTATGTATATGATAATCACAGCATGTCAAGTTATTAGTATTTAAATTATCTGTTTTTTTGTCAACTCTCTGTCAAGATATCTTATGTCTTTGTAACTTTGTCATTTTAGATTGTGAGTTTATATTTAATAATATTTTTATATGTGGAAATCCTGGGTCACCTGTTTGCTAACTCGGTTGATGGAGTGGACTTCCAGAGAGGTTTTGAATTTGCTTCCTCTGGAACACTTTTCTATTTAATTTTTAGCTTGGGATATATGAGACTATTCAGTGTATATATATATACACACATACATGCATAATAAATATATATATCTTAAAATTTGCATAAAATGTTAGTAATTAATATTAGGAGAAATTTTGGCTTATCTAGATATAAGATTATGACAGAAAAAAATTCAATTTTCATTGCCCTTTACCAGTGGGTAAATATTTTTTAATCTATATTTGATTTTGAGGGTGCAGTTCCATTAGAGAGTCCTAAATTAAAGGGATTCAATACCAATACTAATACTACACTTCTGCTTCTTTCAAGTCCAAGGTTCCCCATATAGCTATTAACATCCACTCCACTCAGTTACTAATATCAGCTCCTGCCAATTTTTGTTTTCCTTATTGTTTTTACCCACTTTGGATTTCCATTCCTTCTTGTTGTGAGGTCAACTATGCATTTATATAAATGTGCTATGTTCTACCCATCTTTCTAGGTCTTTATGAAATTAAATATATATTTGAATTAGATTTGGATTCATATAATGGGAAACCCAAAATAGCAGTGTTAATGTTGAAAGAAGATAGAAGGTTTTGTTTTGTTTTGTTTTGTTTTTTTTTGTTTTCCCTAATGTAAAATAAGTCCAAAGAGGGCAGAGTGGCTATAAGATTTTACCTGGTACCTGGGCTCCTTCCTGCCCTCAACTGGGATGTAACATCATCTTTATATACCTGGATCCTGACTGAGTTCAATATCACATCTGAAATCCAGGCTGCAGGAGACAGAAATAAGGTTAAAAGTTGTGCCTCTCTCTTTATGAAAACTCTCCCACAAATCCCAGTCAACATTTCTGCTTACATTTCATTGGCCAAAATTTGGTCACATGGCCTTGCCTAGATCCTAGCTGGGGAAATTATTCTTTCAAGGCTGCCCCAAATAAGGTCAGAATTCTTTTACTATGAGGACAGAGTTGGGGTGGGCAACTATTTTTTTTCCATCACAAGAAGTTTTTCAAGAAATCCAGCCTACAGGATTTCAGCTAAAGAACAATTTTCATTGAACACTTGGATCACACTTGATACTAGGGTTATTGGAGCCAGGAGTCATGGTCTCTGCTCTTATGGGTCTTTTATCTACAGTGATAAACTGTCATATACATAATAACTTACTTATTACGAAGAAAATTTCATATCTCTGTATCTTCACATCCAATTAGGGCTTTTGTGAAAGTTAATTTTATGTTGACTAGGCTAATCTATGGTACTCAGAAATTTGTTGAAATGTTATTCTAGATGTTTTTGTGAAGGTATTTTTAGATGATATTAACATATAAATAGTAGACTTTGAGTAAAGTAGATTATATATATGTGTATAAAACATGAGATATGTATCACACTTACCAGAGACAGGCTACTATAAAACTTACATTAGAAATCTGATAATAATCAAACAGGAATGATAAAATTAAAAAATAAACAAAATATTAAGCATTTGAGTAAATGCAACTCTGTAAACAAAAAGCAATAAATTTAGAATGTAGAATATCTAAGAATGATTTTCCTCAGATATTTAATAGGAATTAGCATTTAAAAAAAGAACAGGCTATAAAAAAGAATTTTTAGGCAACTAAAAATATTCACTTCAGTATTATTTGAATTTTTACAATAATAATATATGTACTATTTATAATACTAATTATTTTAGAATTAAAATCTGTATGCTACTATTGGTAAATTGTGTGCTAAATAAATTGGTTGGTAAAGAGATATGTAACAAAACAGAATTTGACTTGTTGGAATGGGGTTGGATCAAGAAAAGAGAAGGCTGGGAGGGCTCCCATTTAATTTCATTTCCAGCATATAAGTAGCCATTACACTACAAGAAAAGCTTTGAAAAGTGGTGATCATTGACACCCTTTAAGCATTAACTTCCCTCCAGAAGTAAAACTCTGTGGTTGTTTCATAATATGAGCACCTGAAAGACCAGTGCTCTGGTGCGTTTATTGTTCTGGGCAAGCAGGAAGCTCAGAGTGGACTTTCACTTCGACCACCAAATTAGGAACTTCAATACACAGGAAGAATCAAAAAGAGAAGATGAGATTTGGAAAAGTCTTTCATCTCCTTTTACATTTAAGAGAATTGAGTGCCAGAAAGAAGGGATCTATGCAAGGCTGGTAAATGGTTCATTTTAGAGGAGAACATTAAGACCTAGATTAAGCCACTCCCAAACTTGAATTCCAACTTTAGAACTTGGGCCTAGGTTTGAATTGGGACACCAGTCCTGAAATTCACTGGGATGATATGGCTGAGTAGTAATGCCTAGTAGGATGGTGCAGTGGCTAGGCATTCAGGTTCTCAAGCTAGACTTCCTACTTAATTAAATTCTGACTCTCCACTCACTAGCTATGAGATCTTGGTGCAAATATTTAATATCTTGGTGATTAATTTCCTTCTCTATAAAATGGAATATTTTAAAAGTGCTTAGCCCATTGTCTAGCACATAGTAAGTATTCAATGAATGTTAGCTGTAGATTATTGAAGTAAACATGATTTCCAATGATATAATTAGTTCACTATCCAGACAATTTACTAATAAATGGGGATGAAAAGAGTTCCTTTATATTGCTATTTGACAGACATATAAAAGAGATTGTGTAAGTATATTCAGTTTGTGTCAAAATATGAATTAAAATGTGTGCTTCATGCTCAGGATAGCACCATTGTGCCTGAATCCTGGGTTGAGAGAACTGGAGAAGGCAGCTCGGTATAAAACACATCCCAAGTTGTGTTTGCTCTGCCAACTATTTCTAGGTTTTGTAGCTGGAGATAGTCTGGCTTGCCCACACAAATTACTTTTAACCCATTACCTTCACACAACAAAGCAGCAGTGAAAATAGAACAGACTTTATAACCTCACTCAATTCTGTTCATTCAGTTGGAAAACAAACTCCATGTTAATGGCAGTTACTGTGGATTTGTTTGTTGCAAAAGGGACATTCAACCAAAACATCAATTAAAGACACATTTAATTCAGCTAGACCTACTTTGTTGAGTTCCTTTGAGTTCAAACATCTGACTGCTGGCTTTATGCCAGAGTTGTTTTTCTTTTTTAACATTTTTAACAGGGAAGTAGATTTACATTTCACCACTCTGTGAACATTCTTAAGTAACTATGGCAAAGATAGGCCTTATAAATGATTTCAACTCATTAGGGCTATGTTCTCTGTATCATACAAAATAAACAATTTTTCCAGGTTCAATAGAAAAAGCAGAGAGCCAGAAAGTTTTGGTTAAATCTGAGCTCTGGCAAGTCTGCCACATAATTTCTCAACTTTAGTTTCCTCACCTGTAAAATGGGAGTTCTTATACTTATCTTCAGAGATGCTATGAAGAGTGAGATAGATTTTCTGTTTAAAGAGCTTGCTATTGTGCTGAGGACACTTGTTAGTATCCTTTTTAGGCTGAAAGGCTAATGGCCCATGGCTAGCCTAACTCAAATTATTGACTGTAATAGTATAGATTTCCGGCTAAGAAGGGAAATCCTCCCCTCCTCTCCCCCCCACCCCCACCCCAAACAAGCAAAGTTTATCACAATAGAAACATTAGCTACCCTTAATTAATCTAAACTCAATTTTTCTAGTACTGCCTCAAGAAAACCAGCTATATACATACAGTCAGAAGTCAAGTCCAGCCATTGCCTATTCTGCTCATTCCATATGCCTCTTTAGGAGCATTTTTTAAAAAGCTTTTGAAAGAATATTAAAGTTCAGAACAAAAGATTCTACATTTTTATCAATGCTCCTTTAAAATAAACTTTATTTTTAAAAGTTTTAAATTTACAGAAAAATTGTGAAGATAATACTTAAGAGTTCCCATATATCCAGCACCAGGTTTCCCTTATTATTAATGTCTTATATTAGGATGGTACATTGGTTGCAATTAATAAACCAAAATTGATCCATTATTTCTAAATAATATAATTCATTCAGATTTCCTTAAATTTTACCTAATATTCTCTATCATAGGACCTTATACAGGATACCATATTATATTTAGTAATTATGTCTCCTTAGGTTCTTCTTGGCTATGACAGTTTCTCAGACTTTTCTTGTTTTGATGACTGATGGTCTTGAGGAGTACTGATCAAGAATGTCCCATATTTGGAGTTTATCTGAGAGTTTTCTCATGATTAGATTGTTTTTTTTTTTTTTTTGAGAAGATCACAGAGGTAAAGTGATGTTTTAATCCCATCATATTTAGAGTGCATACTATCAACATGATTTTTGACTGTTGATGTTGACCTCGATCCCTTGGCTGAAGTAGTGTTTGTCAGGTTTCTCTACTGTGAAGTTATTCTTATTTTCCCTTTTCCATACTATGTTCTCTGGAAGGAAATCACTATGCACAGCCCACACAGAAGGAAGGAAGATTTGCCTCTTCTCCCTTATTATGTATGTATGTATATGTATGTATGTATGTATTTATATCAGTAAGGATTCATGGACATTTATTTTGTACATTGGTTATAACCCAATATGAATTTTTTTTCTTGTTCAACTTGTTCTAACTTTGGCTATTAGGAGCTTTTTCAGTTAATTGCTCAGTCTACACACAATTTTCACAGTTGTCATTTTACATATATTTGTATGATTTTTCATTTTATGTAGTTTCCCTTATAAAATTATAACCTTTATGGGACAGTACATGTTTTATTTTATTTTTTACCACTGTATACTTAATACTCAGAAGTGTGCCTGGAATATAGTAGGTGCTCTGTCAATACCAAGTGGATAAATACTTGAATGAATAAATGAATATCTCAGACACTGTGTAAGGCACATCAAGTAAAACATTCCTAAACTTCAAAACAATACTGAAAGGAAAGTATTATTATTCCCTATTTTATAGATGGAGGAATTAAACTCAGAGAAGTTATGTGACCAAGGTAACATAGTAAGCAAGAATTTAAACCTGTTCGCCTTATTTTTTATGCACATACATAGTCCTTAATATTGCTATTGAGAAATTTGTTAAAGGACTTCAGAAGTCTAATTATAAAGTTGCATCCATCTGTCTATAATAACTGCTATATCTCTTTGTCTCTTTCTGTTTATCCATACATATATGCAGCCCAGATATTATCTATTTTAATAAATTGAATCAAAACATCAGTATAAATTTCAAGAAAATATTTAAAAATTTTTAACCTTTCACTCAATGGCTAAATTATACATCTTCCAATCATTTCTCAGATATCTCAATTTGCAAGAGGAATTCCAAAATTTGAGTAAGCTATATATTTAAATTAATGTAGTTTAATACAATATACTGGTGAAAATTGAATAAAAGACCATTCTGATCTGCTTGGCAATTCTCAAAAGGGATCCCCAGTTGTATTTTATTACCTTAAAATCAGTGAGGTGGGGCAGTGAGGTATAATGGAAAGCAAATACGCTTAGGGGAGCAATTGAAACACCAGGTTTGACTCATGGCTCCCGCATTTCCTAGTTGAAGATCTCAGTCATGTTTCATAACCTTCCAAGCCTCATTTTCTCCCCTATAAAATGGTGATATTAAAAGTGTCCACTTCATAAATGAAGATTAAACGAGACATTGTGTATTAAGTGCATAGTATAGTGCCTGTCACATACAAAGAACTCAATACGTGATAGCTATTGTTTATTTTCATAATTGTTATTCTCTTAACTGATTATCAAAATAAATTTGAGTTTTTTAAAAAAGGATTTCATTTTAATGGAGAACTGAAGTGAAGACTCAAGCTGAGAACTCATTAATTGCACATGGCTGATTTTAGAGACAGTTTAGTCTCAAATGAGACCCTGTTTTCCTTATAAGAATATTAATTTGAATATATTTAGTCTCAAATTGTATTTTAATTTTAAAAGTAGCTCCCATGCTCTGTTCAACACTAACCCTCATACTCTGTGAGAAGCACGCCCATCCCCTTTGCAGTGACCCCAAGTGCAGGCCATTATTTAATGCACTTACTTAGAACATGTCTTCTACACCAGTGATACTGAATCCCCCTTCGTATTATGATATGCACTGTCAAACACCACTCAGCCCGGGTGTGCTGGACAATGAATTACCTATTGCCAGCCAGTTTCCATGCTCTTTAGGAATTGTTTTCTAATACTGTGTAAAGTTTCACCAGTGATTCATCATTCAAACAATAAGTCATTGTTGCTTTAGAGAATCCTTCAACTTAGATCCTCTTCTTGACCCATTTTTCAGTTGTTGTCCTGATTCTAAAGATGCAGTTAGCAGTTAGAGAGAGCAGGAAGTAGGGTGGTCTCTCAGGGGACATGTTCTCACATCCATGGTTAGGCCCATTGTGGCACATATGCTATATTTCAGTGATTCTAATATGTATGATTGCATATTTGTATATTCTCGATGTGTCTTAAAATCACCGTTGAGCAACAGTGGGTGTAATGTTGTCATTGCCTCCACTGCATGATGATGTCATTGCATGCATCATATGCAGTGATGATCTGCATTGCAATATATAAAAATGATGTCATTGTATTGGAAGGAAGTCTGGAAGAAAGTAGTCAATCATTCTTTAAAAAAAAAATTAATGCATTTTTTTTTAGTCTTAATGGCACAGAGAAAGATAGTGTATGGAAAAACCTAGATCTACCTACTGAATGTGACTGAGCCAAATTGAGTGTGAAGTTTTGAGATAACCTTAAATTTGTTTTTCATGCATTCTTTATTATTATGTATAAAGAGGAGATGTAATAAAAATCTATGCCAGGTAAGTCTAAAAGAGCTATTTCAATTAGAAAGTTCTTTTTAAAAATCTAAGTGATGCATTATGTCATAGAGATCATGTTTTTCTTTTCTAAGTAGTACCTAAAATAATGCTGTGTCTTACACTAAATGGCATATTATATTTGATAAAATATGGCAGCTGGATATCCTCAGTCTTTTGGTTTGTTCTAGAGCTTCTGGATTCATTTTCCAGCCAACACCCTTGGTTTAATAAGCCTCATGCTTAGGTTGGTTCAGACCTCATGTCCTCACACAGCAAAATCCAAAGACAGAAATATCTTCATGTTAATCTCTCTGTCTGCAGGAAAATAGCTATGTGCTGCTTGGTTAAGTCTGATTTTGTAAGCCATTGATTGGCCAAAGGGAATTATATTCTCAAGATTAATCAGGGTCAAAGCTGAAAACCACATGGGCTGATATGTGAACAGGAAAAGTGGGAAGATTGTTGAAAGGTGACCACACAGTATCTACTACAAAGCATTTCTTTTCTCTGTTTTAAACTAATAGCACCAAGTCACTTATTTTTTCAAGGCACACTTTTAAAGTTTAACACTATTGCTGGAAAAAAAACCTCTTCTCATTGCCTGATTCAATAAGCATGAAATTTTCTGGTATGCATTTTCACAAAATATATTTGCAGTTGTCACATTTAAATATGGGCAGAGTTGTAAAATACTTTCTTGGAACAAACATGTATGGTATTTCAGAATTATGTTAGAATATTCTAGTACTTGAATATTTCTGTTGTATCATAAATGGTATCAACTTGTCAGAGAAAGTTGGGTGAGGCTATTTTAGCAAAGTACATGTGAAAATTAAACACTATTCTTTGATAAGGTATTTGCCTAAAGTTGACTGGTATCTGCTGAATTTTTTATAATCTAGGGCCTGAAATAGAGAGTGGTTGACATTATCTGGATTTGAATGAAGAAATGGGATCTCTTCTGTATCATAGGTTTGTGTTTTAATTTTTTTATCTTTAATTTTGGGAAAAGAGTCAAGAAGACACTACACATTGGTGATTTGTGAATATAGAAAAGCAAGTTTTTTTTTGTTTGTTTTTTAAGATATGTGGAATTCTTAAATTTTGGACAAGTGGCCAGGAGCATACAATTTCCTTAACAAGGGAGAGGTAGTTGTTCCTTTAGCGATTGAGGTAAAAGGTTAGACTGTTATTCTCCATAGTGCCATATCAGAAGGCAGAGGATAAAAACCTTGAAGGTTGTGCCAGGATTAGAGTTTGTAAAATGTTTCCAAATGCATCAGAGCAAGAAAGTTTGGAATTGTGTGCAGAGAGGTTAGAAATCTTGGGAAAATAAGAACAAAGTTCTCATAGGTGACCAGAAAAAGGATGTGAAATAATCCCATCAGGGCTTTTAATAATCCCATCTGAGTGGTTAAGACGTAGTGTCTGGTGTTGGAAAGACTTAGGTTTAAGTTCCAGCTCTACCGTTTACTAGTTATGTGACCCTTACCTAATTATGAACCTCCAATCTCAGTTTCCTTGTCTGTAAAACAAGCATAATAATACCTATCTCATTTTCCTTCTACAGCGCTTCTTTCCTCTTAACCTATCCCAGCCATTACCTACTTTATTTCATTTGTTGGGTTTATTGTCTGTCCTCCAGAAGGTAACATAAGCCCCATGGTGGCAGAAGCTTTGTTTTACTCATTTACTGCTATTTTCAAGTACTTTTCCCAGTAAAATCTAAAAATATGGAGGTGAATTAAGGAATAATATCTTTGAGTGGACATGAAGGGATGGGGTCAAGGAGACAAACTGAATGGACTAGAAGGAAGAGGCGTATAGCTCAATGCTTCTCCAACTTAAACGTGCATGTGAATCTCCTTGGGATCTTTTTAGTTGACCTGGGGCCTGAGATCCTGAATTTCTAACAAGCTCCTAGGTGATATCAGGGCTATGTTGCAGGGACCAAATTTTGAGGAGCAAACTCTCGAGAAAATGAGTTGGACACGATAGAGATGGGGCTAGGGAACTGTGCTTTTCATAAACTTCCCAGGCAATTACGATGCATATCGAAGTTGGAGAACCACTGGGGTTCATTAAAGAAGAAAAATAGAGATTTTAGGAAGCATAGAGGGACTAGCTGAGTTTGGATTAAGTGAATATCTGACAGTCAAAGAGGCTAAGATTAATGTATGACAATGTTTAAATGGAGTTCTGAGATCCTCTGTTACGAGTGTTTATTAGATGAAGGAAAATGATGCCTTCAGCACTAATTCCAACATTGCTAAACTTCATATTGCTTAAAATGAGAAATTATATACCCCAACCAATTTACCACCTACATATTCTCTGCTCACTGTAACTTGAATGCCTCTGAACTGTTTAGCAAGCACTGAAAAGAAATAGAAAACTTTTCTAGTACTTGGTGCTCTTCTGTGAAGAATTCACTATATCTAACAATGGAAATTTGCTTCTTTGGCAAAGTAATAGAACCCTATTGAAAACAATGAGGGAGCACTCAGCTTTAATAAACTTTTGATTTTTTATATTTGCTGCTTAAATTTGTTCATGAGATTTTATTTAGACTGCAATATCAGTGGCTTCATATTAACATTAAAATGAAGAAAACATATTAAGTAATATTTTATTGGTCTTAGGACACCTCTACTATTTTTACATGACTTTAATGATGAAAAGCATCATCATTAAATCTGCAAAATTAGCAGAGCTGGTATTTAATGAATAGAATCTAAAATCAAATTGTACTTAAGGTGATGCAGAAATGTTTTATTATTCATTTAACAAGTATTTTATTGCCCGACTTATTATATATCTATCACATCCAAAAAGGATTCCATATTCAACAAATATTTCAAAATCTGTATGAAAGCCCTATGCTAGGTGCTGGGTATAACAGAGACAGAAGACTGAAATGCTGACTTCACGGTGCTTTCAGCCTTAGGAAGAAGATAAGACAATTACCTGAATAATTAAAGCAAAGTACAAAGGGATATATATCCTACTGAAAGTGTCAGTAGAAGCCCATGGGACTTGTAAGGAGGTGGTGAGGGTTGTCATCAGCATGGATTACAGATGTGATTTTGGAATTCAACAACATTATTCAAAATGTAAAATAAATAGCCCTTTGACTCCATTGTCATGGAAAATTTATTGTACATCCTGTCTGATCCAGGTTCTATGGATCTTGAAGTGTATATAATTTTCTGATTACTTTTTTATGAGAATAAGTATACCAAAAGACTCATGCAAATGAGGGACACTGACATTTAAGCTTCATTAGTGTCACTGTAAATCTGTCTTGAATGGAGCTAGAGTGCATAATCTAGCATTATTTTTAGTAGCAAAAGTCTGAACTAATTAGAATTCATTGGTAGAGTACTAAATTATGATATATTTTATAATGAAATATTATGCAGCTGCTAAAAAGGATTGGGAGGTCTATCTATATGTACTGATAGAACAACATTAAAGACATTCTTATGTGACAAAAGCCAAGTGTAGAATGGTATAGTGTGCTACTATTTATTTTAAAAGGGGGACATATATACACAGAGATATCTGTAGATGCAGTGAATAGCTCTGAAACCAGTCGCGTTGTTGCCTCTTGGCAAGGCTATGAGGGGGAAAGTCCATGGTGAAAGGAGACTACTTTTTATTGTACCTCATACTCTTTTGTACTGTCCGAATACTTACCATGTGACTTATAACATTTTTGAAGGTAAAGCCAAAAGTAGCAACAATGACCAAAAGAAAGAACATTTGAGTTAGGCCTTGAAAGAAAACAGCATGGATATTTGTTTGGTTGTGACTACAGTAAAGTTGGATCCCAATGTTGAAGAAGCTCTTCCATGGAGATGTCAAGGAACCACTAAGCAGAGGACTTACCTGACAAAAGCCATGCTTTACAGATACTCATTTGTGGCCCTGGTGGGATGAATTGAAATCAGTAAGCTATCTGAGCCAGTTACTGTGGACTACCAGGAGAGAGATTATGAGGATCTGGGCAGTGTTATGCAAGTAAGAGCAGAAGCAAAGAGATGGGAGTGAGAAAGATTGAGAAGATAGACACATTAGAGTCAGGGAATGTGTTAAGGTACGGATGGAAGCAATATAGAAAAGAGCCACAGGAGGCTTTGAAAGAATAGGATTAATCCAGTTAGGAAAAGTAGCACCCAATTACGTGTTCTAAGTTGTTTTCTTTTGGTATTTGGTAGTAAGTGTTCACTGTCTTACAAAACTCTTTACTTGAGAAAGCTCCTGTTGCCCTTACCTCTTTAAAACTCCTTCCATCCTCTTCTTGAGGCCTCAGGGAAGGACAGGCTTCTGAAGGACCCTGGCTTTGCTGGGAAACCCAGGGGATTTATCAGAGGTTATTCTTAGGCCTTACCTTCTGCAAGTATGGACTGAAGCGTAAGACTCATTGGACTACAAAGAAATCAATACTTGTCCTTTGTTCATCTCATGTAAGAGATAAGACGTGTGAATAGAGTGAGCAGTCCAAAGAGTGAGCCTGTCCCAGGACTCTGGAATACCTTTTTCCATAAGCTGAATAGATGGCCACTTCAAAGTGGCCACTAGGTAATCACACAAATAATTCTGTCTCCCTGAGGATGTTTCATTCCTTCAGAGGTCAGGATAAAAAGCAAATTCATCCTGATTGTGGTAATTCAAGACCTTCATCTCACACTGGGATGCAAAGGGTGCACTTTCCAGAGAAGGGCATGTGAGTGACTGGGAGAAGAGTGGTTTGATAGGCAAAGTAGTCACTTTTTTGACTTTGCAATACTGCCTGCTTCAAAAATAGCACACTTGAGAGAGTGGGGGTGATCTTGGGCTCACAGGTAAAATGTTTCTCAAATGGGGTCTAGTATCACTTGAAATAGAATCAATGGAATGTTTATAAAAAATCAGATTCCTGGGACCCACCTCGACTCCAGTTAATTAAACTCAAAGGGGGTAAGGAGGAGCAGCCTGAGAACCTTCATTTCAACAAAAGCTTCCTGGTGATTCTTTTGCCCACCCAAGTTTGGGAATCAGTGTCCTAGTAGTTTAGGATTTCTCTCCATTCTCTCCCATCCTCACTTCTCCTCGACTCTCCTTTCTTCTCCTCTCCTGTCTTATTTATACTTGCAGTGAAATATCCTTCGATTCCTGACCTTCCTCTCAGCTCTTGAGCCATGTTGTTCTGGGTTGGCTGCCCACTTAGCTGTTCCTACAACACAAGGGTTTACCTTCATCAGAGCACTCATTACATTGTCTTGTCAATATGTATATCTTTCCTCTACTAGATTATACATTCTTTGGGGCCAGGAACTGTGTATTTTAATTATGTATACCCATTCTAGAATTCTAGGCATTGAACACTTCACTGAAGAGCTTCTCAGTCACAGGGCAGCCAGTATAAGATTTGTTCTTAATATCAGAGCAGGATATGGCTTTCAGAAGTGTTGAATGAAATCAGGTCAGTTCAATAATTTCTGATTTCCTCATAGCCTTGTGTGTCATCTGCAGGAATCTGGTAGTTAGTATATGAGCTCATTCATGGAGATGCATCTCGTCTACTTTGCTTAGATCTCTCCTGGGCTTCTTTGGCCCTCACTCTATTATACACTTCTGATAATAACTAGGAGTACAGGCTATTGTTTACAAAATTCAGATATGAAAAACAGAATAGCCTAAGTTAAGTCTTACTACAAATATAACTCCAGAGCACTGGGCTTAACATTAACTGCCTATACCAAAGATTCAAAACCAGGTCAGTGACAAATTTAGGTGCTGATCTAATCATGTGGTCTGGAAGGCAGCCAGCTTGTCAGGACATCTCAGATAGTGAATAGACCATATTTCTTCATTCTTAGCAATCTGCTTGTAAGCTTTTAGCCACCATTCCTCAGCAAGAACTGCGAAGTACTTGAGTGGTTTACAAAGTACTTTAAAATTAATTCAAATCAGGTTATAAATGGTTATGATAGAGTTTATTGACCCAGAGTCAATGAGGGCCCAAAATCATTTCTAGGGTTTATTTCTCTCACTTTTGTCCCTTCAAAAATCAGTTGGTTTTCTCTATAGCTAGAAGTTTCATGAACTGGAAAAAAGTCCGAAATAAGCAAGCAAGCATGTGGAAGTGCTTGAAGTGAGAGGTAAGCCAGCTTCCCATACAATACACAGAGCCGCCACATTCTGGAGTCTGAAGAAAGAGAGAATGGCCTGACACTGAGGCCTTTGTGGCATGTTTGGGCTCATCCTCTGAGTCTCCTTAGGCTTCAGCTGTTTATGTTTGCCTTATCGTTACTGAGACTAGAGTTATTTTTATTTAAAACACACACGCACAAACATACCATTTAGAACTTTGTATTGGTACATTTTTAAATTTTGAATTAGAGTTTTTCGAAATAGTGTTTTCTCTTAGATTCATATTATCTTTTGATTTTTATTTGACTTTTCATTATTTATTTAAATCTTATCTTCTGATTTCTTTTCATCTTTTATCTATTTGAATCTTGTATTTTTTTCCCACTATAATTTAACTGTCCTGATTCCTGTTTTCTTTTTGACAATATTTTTTTTTCGTAATTTATTGTGTTTTTTTTTTTATCAATGTTAGCCTACAAGTGAACTTATTATCTTTGTTTTGATGTTGCTCTCATTTATGCTTTTCTTTAATTTTATTTAATTTTGTTACTTGTTTTTATAACTGTAGTGGGAAGTCTGGTGTCCGGAGGATAGGGAAACAATTCTGCCATAAATGGAAATTTGTAGGCCTCTTTCTTTACAGCCAGTTTTGCAGGTGTTACTCTTAATAAAAGTCATATTCCACTCAATGTTGTTTCTCAAACACTCACACCTCTCTAAGTATATATCAGAAACACTTTTGAAGGACGATCACGTCTCTCCCCAAAATATGGAGTGAGAGCTGAGTGCCGGTGTTCTGAAAGACTACTTATTTTAAAGATTTTAGGGGAAGCTGTTCACAGGAAGGGGAGCAGCAAGGTGCTTGGAGTTGCTTTTGGGAGGGCTGACTCACTTCCTTCATTGCCTCCCCAAACCGATATTCCTCTATTGGGTAGGGCCAGAAGGTATTGTAAAGTTCCAGATGTTCTTCAAATGTTCCAGTTATTTTTCCAAATTTTATTTTCACAAATTGTGTGAAATCTAGACTTTTGAGGACACATTTCTTCATGTTATAGATTTGACTATCAGTCAGTAATTTGGGGTGTAATTAACAAAAACAGGCTTTGGTTAACCAAAACTGAAAAACAATTTATTTGAAATATATTAGGGATAGATCCTAGAATCATTTGGAAGTTTGGAGAACCAAAATCAAAACACAGGCATGACCGAGGGAGACTCGGCATCATGAATTATTATGCAAGTTCACACCGTGGCAACAGTCTGACCGGGGATTCACTTCTGGTGATAGCATCACTGCCCTGTTAAGGCCAAGGATTCTGACATCAATAACCTTACAACTGCCTTGGCACACCTCATTCCAACTCCCCAAGATGAAAAATCCTGGTGTAGGAGCATTCAACTGGTCAGGCCTTAGCCATCGTCTCTTACTCTGCTTGCCCGTGATAGGAAGAGGGCAAATCTCCCTTTGACTTCTATAATGAAACAGAGTCCTAAAATAGAAAGGATTTTCAAATGATTAAAAGTCAAAATGTACAGATATGTACTATAGATAATTCTTCTCTAGTCAGGCATAAAGGCGGTGAGAGATGTTTTGAAGTTGGTTCATCTTTGTGCTTTTCAAGTGATGTTGTATCAGAAGCTCTCTACTCTCATTATTTATAAGTCTAACTTATTAGAGTACCTTTTTCTGACTCATTTTAACTCCTGTCCTTAAAACTCAAGATTTTCAGATAATTTATTTATCAAGGAGACAACTTTCTTCTTTTTTTTTTTAATCCGATCAAATATTCTTAAAGCTGGAAGAAGTCTTAGAGATAATGGCATTTATTCAATAAGAATGTTTTTGGCTACAAACGATGCAATGCCCAAATAAAATGGAATATAGAGTGAGAAATTATTTAATGACTTCTACTGTTTGCAGTTCAGTAGCTCAAAAGTTGCAGGGCTCTGAGTCAGGTTCTACGCCATCCTCCTAGCTCCTACGTCATGGTTGCATACTGGCTGCCATAGCTCCAGGCATGAAAGCTTCCAGAGGACCATGGGAGGGAAATTTATTTTCAATAGTGAGGAAAACATTTCCCAGAAGACCCCAGGCAGTTTCCATTGGCCGAGAATGGTTAAGTGCCCAAATCCTTAGCTGTATAGAAGGCCTAAGAAGTGAGAATGGTCATTTTTAGCTTCTATAGTAGGAAATTAGCTCCATAAGCAAGAAAGGAGGGGAGAGAATGACTTATGGAAATCATGAGTGTTTGCTTAAGCATCTAACTTAGCACTTGACTCTTGAGGGAACTGAGTCCCAGCAGGGTTAAACAATTTGTCCAAAGTCAATGACAAGATTAGTCAATGACAGATCTAATGACAGAGCCAGTGAACTTAGCTGAGTACTCTTTCTACGCTGTTTACCATTCCCTAATATTCAGTAGCTTCCTATTTATCAATAAGTTGTTCCTGAAGTATTTACTTTGCAAGTTCCATGTTATCAAATACATCACACTTATATGGGCCTGTAATATAACCATAGGGTAATTGAATTTGTGGGATAGAGCATTTCATAAGGGAGTTCTGTATCTGGGAAGATTTTATTTTCTATATTCCATGGCATAGTTTCTTGGAGCACTGTCAATTATGTGCAAGTGGACAATTTACCATCTGTAGTAAAATTTTTTGTTTTCTCACAATAGCTAAGATTAAGGCTAACATAGTGGGAAGAGGTAGAGGGAGAAAAAGAAAAAGAGAGATAGTTAAAGAGATGAGGCAGGTCTAAAAAATAACAAATTGTGTTTTTATGAGGCAAGGCCAATTCAATCATATGAGTTGAAAAGAGGGCAATGTAGAGGCCCCTCGGCTCCTCTCCGGATCTGTTGTGAAGAGCATTTATAAATATCTCTTCCCTTTTGTCCACTTGTCTCTATGGTACTCAATGTTATGGTCACAGTGTACCATGGCAGATGGAGATTGTCTGAGCTACCTCTTATCATGATTGCTGTAGAAGTGGGCAATCATGGTCCCTAGATGATCTACATAGATTTTTTTGTTTGTTTGTTTCACTATCAACTAGGTTCTGAAGGTTGACAACTTAAAATGAATGAGAATAAACATAATGTGAGAGGCAAGCAAAGAAAAGTGAAATGAACTTAAACCAAGAAAATCTGTAAAAATTTGAAAGGAGGAGGAGAGGATAGGTAGATTATACTCCATAATAACCTACAGATAATTTATGATAAAAATATAGAGGAGTAGTCCATTAAATGTGTTATCGTTTGCCTCTATCCAAAGAGTTTTTGAACATTCCACCGTATCCAGATCTTATGTTGACAGTCTTATATGCTCTGGAACTTTGGTGCTTTCTGGCCCAAATGGCCAAATAATTCAGGAGTGAATACATTACCCAATACCTGCCTATGCACTGGTTTGTAAGCAAATTTTAAGACTTAGCTTGAATAGATGAACTGAATCAATCAGACTCACATACTCTCTCTTCATTTCTCTTCTTCATATTCGAACCAAGGAACTAAGACTATATTAGTTGGAAATAGGTAGAAGGGCTGAAATGTTATGATAGAGAGTTGGGACTGCTAGTCATATTGAGCCATGTGCAAGGTTAGTTAGGAGAAGGGGCTGGTTGAGAAAGAAAGATGGACCAAACTCAGAGAAAGGAACAGAAATTAGACATGTTGTAGCTCCTGAAAGAGAAAGAAAGGAATAGAGAATAATAAGTGCCTTTGATCATTCTGGTTTCCATTTAAAATGCCACTGAATGCCTATCTACTCTTACTTTCAGGCCCTGGGCCAGGAAATACCTGCATTCATATCATGAATCCTACTTTGCAGTGATGATAGTATATTTCTGCTTCTGTAACCAGAATAAATATAAGACACTGCATAGCTTAGATGCCAGTTAGCCTGAGAGCCTGAGAAGCCTCATTGCCAGAGGCTGCATATTTTGAGCTAAACTTTATTCTCTCCCATGTTTCTCTTTAAAAAGTACTATGAGCTAAACTTTATTCTCTTCCATGTTTCTCTTTAAAAAGTGCTATTTTTTGAAAGGCAATACTTACATATATCATCACATATCTTCTATAATGGTAGATCCTTAGCCTATTGAGGAAAGTGAATTGTAGGTAAAAGTAAAGAGAGGGAAAGAATGGGTTAGTCGTGTATTTGCTCACATAAATGTGAATTATTTTTCAAGCGACTTTGTGCAACAGAGACTTTGGAGAGAGCAAAGCACTGAAAGGGAACAAGAGGGTCGAGGGCTTCCAGAAACAAACAATGATTTTTCATCATTCTGAGTAGGGGCACTTACCTGGACAAGTGAGCGTTCAGACTGTTATTGTTTGAAAGTAGGCATGGAGTCAACTTTTTACCTTCACATCCTAGAAAAGTGGCCTCTAGCAAACACTCAATAGTTTGAAAACATTAACTGAAACTGGAAAAAACAATAGTTGGGGCACAATTGTCAATGACACATCAAAAGAGTTCCCTGGAAGAACTTTAAATAAATGACTACTCCAGGAGTTATCTCATGCTTTTTTCCTCCTCTTCATCATCAAAGTATTAATAGCAAGAGGATCTTTATAAAATGTTAAGCTACAGGTAAGGCCTTTCAGCTTGAAAAACATTCTTTTAACCATCGAAGTAAGTTGATGTTAAGACTCTGATGTTCTTTGCCAGTGCTTCTACCTTTAGTATGTAGAAAACAAGGTGATCCCTAAAAATGAAAGATTAATCTGGGTTGTCCTGCAAATGGCATGATAACAATTAAGTTTTTTAGAGCTTTGATGTACTTTGCTTATAAAACCTTTGATCTAGGCTTAGAAAATATAGCTACAAGTTTTAGTAGTATTATTAGCTCCTCGGTGCGATCTCATATTCTAAATTTATGGTTCTAAAATTACTTGTACAGAATTTAGGACACTGATTAGATTTTAGGTCATTCTTCCCTAAGAAATATTAGAACAGGTTTCTGTAGGAAAGAAGACAGTTTTGGCTGGTTTTCAGGTATGGGTGTGTAAAAATAAGCACCACTTTCTCAAAAATTAAAGTTTATATTTATCTAAAGATCAGTTTACGTATGTCTATGTATCGAATCGAGAACCATTCATTTTAGGAATGCAGGCTCAAAACTATATTAGGAATGTGTAAGAGAATAAAAGCTATAATATCTCAGTCCAACCATGTTAATTAGTAAAAATCTACCCATGATTGTACACACTTGGATGTGATAGACTATTAAAAATATATCTTGGCAACCAGACTAGAATACATTTTATAAAAGGATAGAATTTTATATATTTTCAAAAGGTTTTAAACTTCAAAACCTTATCTGGGTTGGGGATGGTAGATGGAGGTGAGGAAAGGAAGTATATCATAAAGGAAGATTAAATGAATAAAAGGAAAGTCTTTGAAATCTTCCAACGTTACAGAACCACAGATAATAGGCTTCCAGGAACTTTTCCTTGGTTCTAAATTCTCCATGATTCAGGGAGCCCAGGTACTTTTAAGCTACAGACTCTATGGGGCCAGAAAAGACAAGGTTGGTGAGATATTTCAGGGCCAATAAAGAATTGTGAAATGAGAGGGTACAAATATCAGAGCTCAGACTACTTCAGAGGTTATGTTGGTCTTGTGAGCAGCTTAGATGAGCTTGTTTCAGTGTGTCCTCAGTCAGACCCAGAGAATATGTGTATATGTATCATAGATGATGTTGATAATGTATGTATAAGTAGTCAAGAAATAGATGCTATATACAAAATATGAGCAGGGTTAGGGGATAGAGAGTGACTGGACCAAAAGTATTATTTTAGATAGGGTGGCAGGAAAGTTCTTTCTGAGGAAGTGACAGTTGAGTTGAGACCTCACAAGGATCTCTGCAAATATTTATAGTAAGAGCATTTTAGGCAGAAAGAACAGCTCCTGCAAAGGCCCTGAAAGAATAATGTGTGTTGAAGTATAATCAAAGCCAGAGTGCTAAACCAGAGTGTGGTGAGACTGGGGTACGGTAGCAGGTTTGAGAGTTGTAGGAACTGAGGACTGAGGTTGGGCAAAGAGAGGCAGGGGCCAGAGTACATAGGGCTTTATAAACTATTGTAAAGAGTTTGTATTTTATTCTGAGTATGATGGGAAATTAAGAGTGTTTTAATCAGAGAGTGTCAAAGTCTGATTTATGATTTCAAAAGATCATACTCTGGCTGTTTTGTGGGAAGTACATATTAGGGAGATAAAAACAAAAGTGGGGAGACTAGTTAGGAGGCAATTGCTGTAAAACTGAGAGATTATAGTGTTGCGAATTAGGTTGATATTGGGAAAATGGTGAGATTCATGATTAATTACTTCAAAACTGTGCTCCTTTCAGTACTTTAATATTCTAGGAAGGGGAGAGAGAGCTCTCTCAGCCACCTTGACTTTTTGTGACTAATGCCCCTCTATCTGAGCATGAGACCGCATGGGAGAGACCAAAGCAGGTGACCAACCAGTCCAATGCAGGTAACAGGGACAAGGATAAAAATTGCCCTCATCTTTTGAGTGAGACAACTCAGACCTCAGGCAGATCCTGATATTTTATAAGCTGTTGTTTCTTATCAATCAAATCTCACTGCACCTTAACTTGAGACTTTAGGGAATACCACTTTTTAAAATATTTCGTTTTTTATATAGTTTTAGTTTTCAAATCTGTTTTCAACCCTAGACACCTAAGCCTTGATCTATCTGCACTGCGATTTCAAAATAGACCAAGATAGCACTTAGATTAAAACTTTCCCGGCACCAGGGAATCCGAACTAGTCATTGTTGGCCTGAGAATGAAATGTGCTCATTAACAAAGAAAGTTGGAAACTGGGCAGCACTTTTCCATTAGTGCATTGCTTTCTGAAGCATTAATGGATACGCCTTGCTACTGTTCCAGAAACTATTAATAATTCTCCCTTTGGTGCTCCAGTACGATACTACTGACACACCATCACGAGGGCATGAGATTTTTAAAAAGTTTTAATTATTTGGACAGTGCTGGTGATGAATATCATATTAATCAAGTTATTTTGGTTCTGAGTAACCTACCACAACTAATTGAAAACAAACCAATAAGTAAATAAAACCCAGGCAATTTGTTATAAAAGTATATTTTATGGAACTAAAAGGCTAGTTTGCAGCTGGTTCTCGTGTACCACTGAAATCAGAAATCAGGAAACCATCAGGAACACAGGTGGTTTTCTTTGTCCTTCCCTCATCTTAGCTTTTTGCTGCAGGTCTACCCAGTTCTCATCAATGGGACCATCCTAAGTGGATCTGGCTTCCTGGGGAGCAGACCTTTGTGGTCACATTATTAAAGCCTTTTCCTCAATGAACAATAAGCCTTTAGTGTGACCAACTGTCCTAGTTCACCTGGGATTATTGTGGTTTTAATATTGAAAGTCCTGTATCCTGGGCAGCAGGAAGGTTTGTCACTCTACACACTGCAGTATTGCATGTGGAAGGAGGATGGATGTGGATGTTGGGAATGCATATTCGAGTTTAAAGGAATTTGGAAAAAAAAATGATCCAAATTGAGTCTAAATAAAAAATTCACTGTTGGTCTCTTAGTCTCGTCTAGTTTGAATTCAACCAATTCAGATTTTCAAAGATAATTTTGCCAGTTCTGTTAGAAACATGTAGATACAAACTACATCTTCCAGGAAGCAGTTCTAGGCATATTTTCACCATTACTGTCACCTATACTGCCAACAGATACAGTGACCCACCAAACAAGAGAAAGTTCATTTTGACCAAAGGTATGGCTGGTTTTTGTTTTTGTTTTTGTTTTTGTTTTCATTTTAGCAGTGGCAAAGCTGCCCTCAGCATTATTTGATTTTACATCAGTTTCTCTATTCAGATGTAATAGAAAAAGAAAACCCTATACTGTTATTAGAGATTCCTTGTGCTTTTTCCACCTTGATGGCCTTAGTCCAATTAACCAACTATCTTTTCATGTGTAGATCCATAAGGGGACATTTTGAGTGTGGCATTTGCATGGATATTTAAACAAGTGAACTATAACTGAATTTCAACTGAATTTCATTTTCCTCCTAAAGAATCACTAATATAGGGGGTAGCCTGTTGATCAAATGCAGAAAAATATTATGAAGTAGACATTTCCTTGGAGTGACCTAGGTCCCACAAAAAATGATTTTTTCTGCCCAGGGACATCAACTACATTGCTGTAAACTATTATATTGGATGGATGGACACTAAATTGTATAAGTGTCTTCTTCAGACCTTTCAGGATGCATCTAGATTTCCTAGCATATGCAATTCTTCAATAACTATTCTTGTACATATATATCTTGGCATAATTTTGTGGGTATTTCCAAAAGGAAATTTCTAATATAGTGGAATTATGAGATCCAAGAATTTGTCCTCTGAAATGGCTCCAAATATATATTCTTGCCAATAGTGTATGAGAGTACTTGGTTTCCCACATCCTATATATTATACAACTTAAATATTTGCCTATATGTATGCAAACAACTGATTAGAATTATGTTTCTCTAATTATGAATGAGACTAAAATTGATATGTTGATTGTATTTTTAAAAAAGATTTTAATTAAAATATAGCTAATATACAATATTATATTAGTCTCAGGTATGCACAATAGTTATTCCACATCTATATACTAGAAAGTGATCACCATAAGTCCAGCAACAATGCTATCACAATATGATTGACTATATTCCCTGTGCTGTACCTTACATCTCCATGACTTATTTGTTTTATATCTAGAAATTTGAACCTCTTATTCCTCTACCTCCCCTTAAAATATTTTTCAGTTATAGTTGACGTTCAACATTATTTTATATAAGTTTAAAATGTACAAAATAGTGATTAGATATTTGTATAATTTACTAAGTGATCCCCCTACTAGTCTAATGGCACTACACATATTATTACCATATTAATGACAACATTCCCTCTGTTTTACATCCCCATGACTATTTATTTATTATTATTTTATATAAGTTTCAGATATATAGTACAATGGTTAGACATTTATGTAATTTATAAAACAGTCCCCCAACTACTCTAGCACCATCTGGCGCCACACACAAACATTATAATAATATTGATTATATTCCCTATGCTATGCTCTAAATCCCTGTGACTGTTTTGTAACTACTAATTTGTACTTCTTCATCCCTTCACCTTTTTCACTGAGCCTCCCCAAACTCCACCCATCTGGCAATCACCAGTTTGTTCTCTACATGTGTAAGTCTGTTTTAGTTTAGTTTGTTCTTTTGTTCCTTAAATTCCACATATAAATTAAATCATATGGTATTTACCTTTCTCTGATTTATTTCACTCAGTATAATACCCCTAGGTCCATCCATGTCATTTGCAAACAGTAAGATTTCATTTTCTTAATGGCTGAGTAATATTCTACTGTATATATGTACCATAACTTCTTTACCGAATTGTCTATTGATGGGCACTTAGGTTGCGTCCATATTTTGGCTATTGTGAATAGTGCATAGTTCTTTACAAACTAGTGTTTTGGTTTTCTTTGGATAAATACCCAGAAGTGTAATTGCTAGGTCAAAAGGTAGTTCTATTTTTAATTTTGGGGGGAACTTCCAAACTGTTTTTCATAGTGGCTGTACCAATTTTGCATTCCCACCAATAGTGTACAAGGATTCCCTTTTCTCCAAATCCTTGCCAACACTTGTTCTTTGAGTTATTGATGGTAGCCATTCTGACAGGTGTGAGGTGATATCTCATTGTGGTTTGAATTTGCATTTCTCTGATGATTAGTGACCTTGAGCATCTTTCCATATGTCTGTTGGCCATCTGTAAGTCCTCTTTGGAGAAATACCTGTTCAGGTCTTTTGCCCATGCTTTAATTGGATCATTTGTTTTGTCGTTGTTGTTGTTGAGTTGTATGAGTTCTTTATAAATTTTGGTTACTAACTTCTTGTCAGATGTATTGTAGATAAATATCTTTTCTCATGTAATAGGTTGTCTTTTCATTTTGCTGATGATTTCCTTTGCTGTGCAAAACTTTTTAGTTGGATGTAGTCCCATTTGTTTATTTTTTCTTTTGTTTCCCTTGTCTGAGGAGATGAATCAGAAAAAAAAATTACTAATAGCAGTATCAGAGAGTTTATTGCCTGTGTTTTCTTCTAGAAGTTTTATGGTTTGGGGTCTTACATTTAAGTCTTTAATCCATTTTGAGTTTATTCTTATATGTGGTGTAAGAATAAACTCTGTTTTTATGCTAGTACTCTCCCTGCCGCTGCTCAACCAGCATACCCGGGTGCAGGACCAGCTGGCTTCAGATCTCTGCTCCTTCTACTGGTCTAGATGTGGCTTTTTCTTTATATCCTCGGATGTGTGTGTTATGATCAGCTAGACTTCAGGTGGTTCTCCAAGTTGTGTTTTTTATAATTTGGTTGTAATCTTAATGCAGTCAAGGAAGGAGGTAAACCCTGTTTTCCCTCACCTGCCATCTTGACCAGAATTCTGTATTTTGCTTGTAAATTGCTTGTTCATATTTTCACTCCTTATTTTCCTTTTTAACTGCTTATCTTTAATGGGCATAGCTAAGGGTTTTTGAATTTTATTAATCTCTCTAAAAAACATGGGGGAATGGATACTTAAAAAACAAACAAAGAACCCTCAAACTATTCTCAAATAGAAGTAATAGCAGCAGCAATAGAAAATACCCCATATTTCAGATTTTCTTTTTTTCTGGGAACCATCTTTAGTTCTTTTCAGT
This sequence comes from Eonycteris spelaea, assembly GCA_003508835.1. Taxonomy (NCBI): domain Eukaryota; kingdom Metazoa; phylum Chordata; class Mammalia; order Chiroptera; family Pteropodidae; genus Eonycteris; species Eonycteris spelaea. Next base: position 2,026,586 of record PUFA01000162.1, read on the forward strand.
TTGCTAATAGTAATTTTTCTTCAGTTAAAAATCCAAAGACATCTTGATAGGCATAGTCATGAACATAGGTAAATACTTATTCAATCTTAGCAGTGAGAAATAATATAGGATGTGTAGCATTGTACCTATGGGCTGTCTTTGTGTGTTTTGGTGTGTTGATAGATTTATTAATTGTTGAGATGGCAGCACCTCTGTTCTTTCACGCTGTTTTGTAAAATTATATTTCAAAGTATGAAAACATTGCTGTCGTCATTATACTGAAAAGCAAAGCCAGCAAAGCCACCCACTTATTTTTAAGTTGTCAACTTCTTTGGAGAGTTTTAGAGACTGTTATTTGCAACTTGCATTATTTTAATGGCTGGCTTCGAGTCTTTCATAAGATATTATTAGTGATTGGGGGTAAGAACACTTAAGTTCTATTCTTTTAGAAAATTTCAATTGTATAGTACAGTGCCATGAACTATAGTTACCCTGTTACACAATGGATTTTGAGACCTTACTCGTACTGAAAGTTTGTACCATTTTACTAGTCTCTCCCTATATTCCCCCACCCACTGCCAACCACCATTCTACTTTCCGTTTCTATGATTTCGACTTTTTTTTTTTTAAATTCCACATATAAGTGATTCCGTGAAGCCGAGCAGTATTTGTCTTTCTCTCTCTGGCTTATTGTACTTAGCATAATGCTCTCCAGGTTAATCCCTAATATCACAAATGGCTGAATAATATTCCATTATATATAATGCAATATATCTACATATTAATAAATAATATAATATATATTACTATATAAACATATATATTTTAAACACTTTAAATTTAGCAATTATTCAACTATTGTGGAGAGTATAAATTAATGTTAAAAGGAATTAAAACAATTGCTATAAATTTTTTAAAACTATTTAAACAGGCTTTACAGTATAGACATTTAAGCTATTGAATTTTTTTCAAGTAGCAGTTATATCTCTGCACTGTCCTTCTAATATTTTAATTTAGAATCTTTCTTTTTTTCCATTCTGGAATTAAATGCCAGAGAAAATTGGTTTTTAAACAGCAAATCAATTCCCAGCATACTATGACACTAGACATGATTTAGATGCTGAACTTCCTAATTTGGGTTATTTTCATTTCCATAAATCCCTATAGCAGGTCTAGGTTAATAAGTTATGTATTATGGACTCTAATAGAGCTAGGATCTTTTAAACTGATACAGTTAATGTTCACATTGATCACCTAATAATAAGTTAATTTTTCTTCTGACATAGTTAACAGTATTTTTAAAAGAATGATAATGTATCTGACTTTTAAAGGAGTGCCTACATTATCAAAATGTCGATTTTTTTGAATAGTTTCTTAACATGGTGGCAACTTACACTACAGTATAATGACCTGAAATTGGTTTTTCAGAAAAGAGTCCAATTTTATAGGATTAATCAAACTCACTCTATATTTAAGGTATAAAAAAAGTATTTATAAAGACAGTTTCCAAGTAGGTTACAAGTGGTAATAAAGAGGAACAACACACTTTGGTTTTTAAAACCCTTCACTATGATACTGAATTTTGGACTGCACAGTCAACATTCCACATTAAAATAGAACACATCATCTTTCTCGAAGCATTAGAATTATCTAAAGAGTTTCCCATCAATTTGTCATCTAGATATTTGCAAAATCTATTAAAAATTCTTTGATATGTAATTTCAAATGGCTGTATAGTATTTCCTTGCATAATTCATAACCAACTCTATACTTTTGGTCATTTAGGTTGTTTCCAATTTGTCACTATTATATATTGCTGAGATGAGTTTTTTGTATTTTTTTTAGGATAAATTCCCAGAAATCAAAATTATCAGTCATGGGGTAGGAGAAATTTAAGGTACTTGGTACATGGTCTCAAATTGGAAAACTCTTGTTGGGTTAAAAAATTACACTAGTTTGTAAATTGTTTGATAGCAGAGATTTTGTTCTTCTTAGAGTATTTTCCCCTAATACTTAGTATAGATTTCTAACACTTAAAACAACTTGGTGTATAGGTACTCGAAGATACTGTTGCCTGATTAACATATAGTTCTACTTAGAATTGCATTGATTAAGTTATTCCCAAATGAGTCTGGAGCCAAGCTATCAATAGAACATCAACTGCCTTTGAGTACTAATTTGTGTCAATAACACGGAAGAAAATATATCCTGATATTTATCTTTTTTGTTTCTTTTCTATCATTAGAGCAAAAGTAAGTAGACTTTGGGTATATTTTCAAATAAAATCTTTGTTTTGGGATCTTTTAAAGAAACTGGTGGATCCTCAACTTTTGTAGGTGATGGTGGTGATGGTAGTAGTGGTAGGTGTGTGTGTTGGTGGCAGAGATGAAGATGAGGGCAAAGATTCACTCTCTTCCTTTATCAGTTTAAATATTTAACTACCTTGGCTCTCAAAAACTCTTTTGTGATTTCTTTAATTACAACTTAATTAAAAGGACACAGCTACAAGTTTGCAACTTAGACTTTGACCTAACTATACACTCAGTACAGATCTCAGTGTCCTTTTCAAAAAATATACTTGTTTTGCTCCAATTGCCTATAAAATTGTGAATTGAAATATTTAAGAATCTTTTAGAGTTTCAAACCTTTCTTAAGACATCACGAGTTCTTAACACTAGATGGCATGATAGAGATATACTATTCCCGGAAAGGGAAGTCTATTCCAAAGCATAGAAATTTTCAGCTGATGGCTATTTTGTTGTTGTTCTTTGAACTGACAGCTGCTGGTATAAAAATAAATTAAAAATAATTAAATTTTTAAAAAAAGAAAAGCAGATATCTGAAGTAGCAGGATAGAGCTTTGATATAAATACAAGTGTGACTTATCTTTACGCTTCTAAAAACTATTAACTAAGTATGTATTATTTCTTTTTCAACTATTATAATGGTAATGCATATTTAAAATTTGGAACAATATAGAAAGGACTAAAACTGGAAATCATTCATAATCTTATTACCCCAAAATTTCCACTATTAGTTACCCTTTTGATAAATGTTCTTGAGATTTTGAGACTTTTAATGCACATATAAACATTTATAGACAGATAAATGTAGATATATGAAAAATGCTATTCTGTAATGCATTTTACCAAATAAACCACAGGCATCTTTCATGTCACTACCTATACATCAACATAACAAAATTATGGTTACAGAGTTTTCTATAGAATAGATTTACCATAATTATTTATTTTTTAACTGATCTTTTATTCTAATTTCGGGTTGTTTCAGAATTTTTGCTGTTGTGAAAGATGCTGGAATTAGCATCTCTATTCCCAGTATTTTTTCACATTTTTCTAATTATTTTCTCAGATTAAATTTCTAGATCAAATGGCACACATTTTGCAATTTTGACATATACGTCGTCATATATCCCACCAGAATTATTAGACCAATTTATTTCCATTACTGCCAAGAGTGCTTGAGAGGCTGTTTTCTAACACTTATGCCAACACTGGGTATTCTTATTCTTTTAAGTGTTTTTCAGTATGAGGGGAAAAATTATACTTCATTGTTTTATTTTGTAATTTAAAAAAATTACCAGTTAGATTATTCATTTTTTTCTTCTTTTGCCAGTTATAATATTTTTTAAATTACACGCTCGTGTGATCCACTGACAAGTATCCTTTGGGATACTTGTCTTTTTCAGTAGATTCTCAAAAGAAATTTTTAAAGAGTGGTTTTAGGTCCATAGCAAAACTGAGAGAAAGAAACAGATTTTCCATATATACCCTTCCCCCATAAGCATAGCCTGCCTCATTATCAATATCCCCCTCTAGAGTGGTACATTTATTACAGTTGATGAACATAAATTGGCATATTATAATAATCTAAACTTTATAGTTTGCATTAAGGTTCACTCTTGGTTTTGTACATTCTATAGGATTGGACAAATGTAAAATGACATGTATCTGTTTTTACAATATCATAAAGAGTATTTTCATTGCCCAAAATATTATCCATGCTCTGCCTATTTATCTCTCCCCACTGCCCTAAACCCTGGCAACTACTGATCTTTTACTGTATCCATATTTTGCTTTCTCCAGAATGTCATATACTTGGAATTATATAGTATGTGGCCTCTTCGGATTGGATTCTTTCACTTAGTAATATGCATTGAGGTTCCTCCATGTCTTTTCATGTCTTGATAGCTCATTTCTAGGTTATCAGTTACTTCCTTCATGGATTGAGCCTTTGATATTGTATTTAAAAAGTTGTCACCATACCCAAGTTTACTTAGATTTTCTCCTATGTTATCTTCTAAAAGTTTTATAATTTTATGTTTTACATTTAGGTCTATAACCAATTTTGACTTAATTATTGTGAAAAGTATAAGGTCTGTGTCTAGTTGATATATATTTTTTTGTATGTCTAGTTGTCACAGGTACCATTTGTTGAAAAGACTGTTTTCACTCCATTATATTGCCATTGCTTTTTTGTCAAAGATCAGTTGACTGTATTTGTGTTAGTCTAATTCTGGGCTTTCTATTTTGTTCCCTTAGTTTGTATATTCTTTCACTAATACCACGCTTGTCTTGATTACTATAGTTTTATTGTCAGTCTTGAATTTGGGTAGTGTGAATCCTCCAACTTTGTTCTTCTTCAATGTCATGTTGGCTATTCTCAATTCTAAGAGCAATAGGAAATCACTGAAGGATTTTAAATAGGAGAGTGTCATGACAAGGGTTGCCTTTTGTAAAGTTCACTGTGACTGGTGGTAGGAATGGATTGAAAGGAGCAAGAAAGGATGAGGGGACCAATGCGAGGGCTCCTTCAGTGGTCCAGGAGAAGAACATGGCAGAATGGACTAGGGTGGTTGTTGGTGGTAGAGTGTCGAAAGTGACTTTAAGAGATGTTGAGGGAATGGGATTTACAGAACAAGAGGGTCAGCTCTTAAATTTATGGCTTTTGCAATAGCGTGGATAACAATATATATTGGAAGGAAGGGTGTGACAGGTTTGAGGTGGAAGAGCATAAATTAAGCCCAGAACATGTTTAATTGAGATGCCTCTGAGATGTAAAAGTGGAAATCTCAAGTCATTAATTAGATATGATACAGAGTTCAAGAAAGAGATCTAGGCAAGAGATACACATCTGGAAACTGTTGGTACCTGTATGTGAACTGAAGCCATGGGCATGGTGGAGATTATATAAGGAGAAGGATATAAGGAAAAGAGAAAAAGGCCTAAAGCTCAGCCTCAAGGAAATCCAAAACTTAATGCCTAGACAGAGAAGCATAAGCTTAAAAAAGAACCCAAGGAGAACCCAGAGAGGTGGTAGGTAATGTAGGAGAGTGTGGTGTTTCAATACCATGGATAACCACATTCTATTTGCTGTGATCCCATTACTCTCATTATGGCTATTAGACAAGGGCTAGGCATTTGACTTAAAGATAGTTTGCCTTCAGTCTAACCAGAAGCATATTAGATTTTCTGATACAAATACTCTTTCCAGCAAGAGCTTTCTACTGGATAGTAGGTTAATGAACAAATTGGATCCTCTGCCTCAGAGCTGCTGAATGCCACACCCACAGGAGGGAGTACTTCAGATGGAGTGCAAAGAAAAGCGCAGAGGCAGAGAGGGTAGTCAAGTTTTCATCATGGCAGAGCAGGAAACAAGGAGCTACTGTTGCCCAGTGAGTGGAGACAACCAAGTGTCTAGAGTTATGTTCAATTCTAAACAAGCTTCCAATTTTTGAATTATATTTCCTTCTTTGTGAAGCCAGTATGTGTGGCTATTTATTCATTTTTGTAAGCTCAGGTCACTTAGTGATCATTTTCATCATTCTTATTTCCACACATACCATATTTAAAAAAAACTTACCCTGAGGGATTCTAAATTTGTTCCTCACAACTTAAATTGCCCATTCTCTATCCTTTGGCAAGACTTTTTTTTTTTTTTTTTAATTTTCTCACTTTTGTTTTCACACAGATTTCATCCCTTCAGCCTCTACCAGCCTCACTCTAATTATGTTCATATGTACTCTTGGATTTTTTTTTTATAGACGAACTCCATTAAAACTCATAAGCCATAACCCTCTGGTCCAGTTCTTGAGTGGCTTTGCATTTAAAGAAATAGGATCCCAACAGGAATTTTCATCTTGTCTCTTTAATGGGGTCAAGTACTTTGTCCATGCCCACTTTTATCAAAAACTTTTTTCTAGCACCCAAGCTTCAGAAAGGATCTCACTCTCCTACCAAAACAGACAATGGCAGCATGAAGAAAGGACCAGAGAGTGAGCTTTAGCTCAGGTGATCAACTGTGCAGAGCTTTATATCTGTTGACTCATCATAATCATTAATAGTGCCCATTTCCATTTCGAAAGTGCCTCCGTTTAAACAGAATCAAGCTGATAAAGCATGGGCGCCTCAGAGACTGTGACTTTCATCTCATTCAGTTGTTCCATTCTGGAACAATTGGGTCAATGGTTCAGTGATAGACCTTCAGTGGATCAGTTTATAACAATACGTGACACAGAGAGACTGTTAACCTGGTTATGAAGCATCAGTTCAGGAAACAGATGTCATAATTGGAAAGTATGTCACTAGTAAGAAGATGCATATTTTTATTTTTTTCTCAAAAACCAAGTAAATGGGCACAAATACTTCTCCTTTGTAAAGTATTAGAAAACTTCCTAAGTGCTTAGCATAACATGCTCTATTTATCAAGATTTAGTCTCTTTAAAATAGCTCTGACCTAAAGTTATCCATTTAAATTTTTGCTCAAAATGCTCACTTATACCAAAAATGAAAGAAAAAAAAAAAAAAGGATATATTTATAGCTCTGCTAAATGCTATATATATTGTTTAAATAAATATTCATTAGTCCCCTTTTTTGCTGTTACATTATTACCTCATCAACCATTTGACATGGTCTTCTAGATGAGAGTTCTCATTCATTATAGAATTGATACCTTCTGTTTTTTTTTTTTTTTTTTTTTTTTTGTAATAAGGGTTAGGAGTATTGGACTTTGATCTCAAACAGCTTGAGTTTGAGTCCCACCATGGCCATTAATAACTGTGTGACTCTGGAAGCTTATTTCATGGCTTTAAGTTTTAGTTATTCCTTGTAAAATGGAGAAAATAATAGTTCTTACCCTGTAAGGTTCTTGTGTATATTCAATGATAAATTGCCTGTAAAGCACACTGCCTAGCATAACAACTCAATAAATCTCAAGAATTCTTGTAATTGTGGAACAACAGGTTTCCAAGTGTGAGAATCTATATCATTCTGAGCAGAGATGATGATTGTCATCATTTAATGTAAAACTAGTCAGATTTTTAAAATTTTAGATATTTATAGTGGAGAAACAAAATAGCAGCGTCTCATCCTATCAATGGCACAATAAAATTCAGACACAAAGTCTGTCTGAGAATAAAATTTGGCATTCCAGGATAAAACAATGAGTCCTTTTAGACATTTGGCTCTCTGGACTTGAGCAGTTTGTGAAGTTGGCCTGTTAAAGTCAGATGGTTTTATTATAAGATTGTAGTGATTAAGTAACAGGAGAAGTCTTCCTATAAAATATCAGTCTTAACTTTGCACAATCAGTCCTTAGAGACTGTAATTGTCATAAAACATCTGAATGGAAAAATTGTATCAGAGGAAAGCAACTTTCTCATAAAAGTTGACTCCATCCTATGTCTGCCTCTCTAAATTGCTTTGTTATAGAGAAATGGCTCAAAGGACATAACATTAGCTGCTGTCAGTTTTTGTTTCTTCACTAGTAAAAGAGATAAAGTGAAATGCAAAAATGACAAGCTTATGGTCATGAAAAACCCATAAAAAATAGCTGATACGTAAGATAGCAATCTTTTCCTTTTGAAACTCTATAATGATTTATTTGCTCTGTTTCAATTAAAACCAGTTCCCTACATTACACATTTAAATCATTTTAAGTATGAGTGGTTGACTTCAAATACATATTTAGAGCCATTTTGTCCTCCAATTTTTCACTCTGATGATGACATAATTAAGAAACTGCTTATTATCACAGATGATGCTATTTGCAGGGCCTCCACAATGAATTTAGCATGGACTGTAACATTTGTATATGATTGATTTACATAACTGGCACAACCTAATTACTCTCCTCTTTCACACAGCCCTTTGCTGGAGAACTTCTCTGTATAACAGGTTATCTATCTCTTTCTCTGCTACAGTTGGCTGGGAATTCCAGGAAGGGCATGGTTAGATGGGAGAATGGATGGATCTCATCCTAAGGAATATGGAGACTAACCCTTTTACTCCTTCCTCTTGGCAGAACTCTTAACCCAAGGACTCTATCCAATCTCTTCTCATCTGGCATTCATTTTGTCTCTGTACTGTGCAAGGGTGGGTAGGTAGATTCATGTGGAAAAACTAAAGTCCTGCTGGCATTGATAAAAGTGGAAGCTGACTCATATTTCAATAGGTTTACAGGAAGTCTCAAAGGTGATGAATGTGTGCTTTGAAAATCGGACCTGAATTTGAAGCCCAACTACCTTACAAACTGGATGTGTGACCTTGGATACTACATAATCCAATGTCACAAAGGTAGTAAAAATTGGAATTAAGATTAAATTAAGAATAATATTCAGGTTAAATCACAGCATTTATCAGGCCGAAGAATTCATATTAAATTTATGTATATGTTCACTCTAGACAGATTAGGCACCATAGATAATTTAAGGGGTGTCTGAAAAGACAGAAAAAAATTATAGTGCCTGAAATTTTTATCAGTTTTTTTCTTTTTTTCATTGACATCAAAAACCTTAGTGATAACTGCATTGTGTATTTGTGTGTGTCGTGTTGTAACTTATTAAACATGTTTCTCCTTTTCTTTGGTTCTCATTTACTCTTCAACCCACTATAATTTGGCTTCTCTTAATCATTTTATTGACAATGCTGTATCAAACAATAATATTCTAATTGTCTAAGTTGTATCGTTGACATTTCCTCTTACAACTTATTTGATTTTCCACAGTATTCTCTTTATCAGTCCTATCTTGAAACATTCTCTGGATTTTCATGACTATACTCTGACCTGTGTTTCCTCTTATATCCTGACTTATCTTTCTGAGCTGCCTTCCAGGATCTAAATTTTGCTTCCCATTCTTGAAATACTGCTTTTCCGCCAATTCCTCTTCTCTTTTCTCTCTTTATACTTTCCCTAGATGGTCACATTCAAATCTATGGCTTAAACTGCCACAAAATACACTGATGGCTCTCATGTTTCTCTCTAGCACACTACTTTTTTCTAAGATCTAGTTCCATATTTCTCCCCATCTGCTGGGACACATCCATCTCAATGCATCACAAGCATTTCAAAGTTTATATGTCCAAATATGAAAATCACCTCTTGCTCCCCACCCCAATTTACTCATTTTCAAGCATTCTTTATTATCTACAAAATTTCTAAATCAAGAAAATGCTTCACCTCCATATTCTAGTTCCCTTTCTTTAAGGGAGAATGTGTCAGAAACTATTGCTTGCCTCTTTAAAAGCTGTTCTTGGCATTTGTTTTGATAAGAGTTCCCTGACCTTGGAATAACCAGGTGTTTAGATCAAAGGGATAAGTTATGAATTGGTTATTTTAGTCTCAGAATTTCATTCATTTTTGTCAGATACTCATTTATACATCCTTTCCTGAATCTGGGAGTAGCCACTCGACTTACTTTTGGCCAATAAAAAGTAAAGTAAGTTGTCTGGGTGTCTTGGAGTTTTTCTTCCTTGATAAAATTGGAGAAAAGTACACTTCGTCTTGTCCTCTTTATTTCGCCTTGGAATACTGTCATGTGAGAATGATGCTTGAATGGTGGCAACCATTTTGCTACAAAAGCCTTAGGATGAAAGTCAATATGATAAGAACAGTGATCCAAAAGAAGGAGGGTACTGTCTATGAATTGAGGCACAGTGCCCAAATGTAGGACTCTAGAAAGCTACTGGCAGCATAAATGGAAAAGTATGGAAGAAAATTAAAAAGTTAAAAAATCAAAATTAGTCAGCTTTGGCAGTCATAGCATATTCAATTTCGTGCACCAAAATGTAAGGGAAACGGATAACTTGGTTGAGAGCCATAAAAATAATTAAATGGCTAGAAAGAAAAGCCTACTTAAACATTAAAAACTTTACAATTATTTATTAAATAATAAAATCTTAAAGCTCATAGAGTAGCTGCAAAGACATTTATTATAGATAGGCTTTCAATCAGTTCTTAATATATATTTTTATGATGATATAATATAAACTAAGGCTTTACATTTAATATCTCGATATTTCTAATCTAAATTTGTTATCATTTCCTCTTACTTTCTCCTCTTAGATTCTGTTATGGTTCAATATGCCATTGCTCAATTCATTACCTAGACTGTATAACTCAAATCATACTTACTAATGGCTTCTTCTTCCCCCAACATCTTCATTGTTCTCTCTTTTTCAATTCTGTTAGCTTATAATTAAATGTATTCAGATGGAGATCTTTCCTCGACTTAAAAATCTCAGGAAAACCTAAGAAGTCAAATCTTTATGGCTTGAATTACAAGGAAACGGGGGTTAGTGCCTTAGGTGATGATGTGTCTTGCTAATTGGCAGGTCAGTCTCAGAGCAGCCTTTGAGACACTCATCAAGCTACAGACACACTAAGATGAGTGGATTAAGAACTATAGATGATTGTGCTTCAGTTGAATCTTGTACCAGTCAATTCTTTAGGAATCAGGAGGGACCACTGTTATTGGCTAAAGTAATACATAGTTCAGCCTTACTAGAAAGTTCAACAGAACCAAGAGAACATAAATGCTATGAACACAATCACCTAATATTGATTACTGATTTCCCAGAATCTAGAAAAATAGGCCAAATTAAATGAACATATTCTGATGGTTTGACATGCATGTGTCTGAGGCTACATCTTTCAGGAACTAAGAACTGTTAATGGCTTCTCATTGCCAAAGCAGGAACACTAGAATCTGACATATATACTATCATTCTCCTCCCTTCTCTCTGATCGTGACATTCCTGATGAGTCCATTATAATCCCAGACTCCTTGACACAGCTCTTTAGGAAGCCACAGCCACTGGATTGGAATTGGCAATTCTTGGTTAACAAGGTAGAATCCCAGTTTTTAGACATTGCAAACAAGACCTATTTTTTTTTGTTGTTTGATGGAATCTTTTATTATTATTTACTTGTAAGCCATCACAAATCAGTATTTTCATAAACACAATAAAAACCAAATTATGAAAAAGTTATTTTGATTATTAGATTGGATAGGTTGAAAGTTACCCTGACACATTTAATTATGATGTGTCCTGGTGTTGACCTCTTTGGATTTATGCTGTTTGGGTCACTCTGTGCTTCCTGAGCTTTCATGCCCAGTTTCTTCCCAGGTAAGGGAAGTTTTCTGTCATTATTTCTTCAAATAGGTTTTCAATCCTTTTCTCTCTTTTCTCTTTCTGGTGTCCCTATGATGTAAATGTTGGTATACTTGATATTGTCCCAGAGGCCCCTTAAACTATCCTCATCTTTTAAAAAAAAATTTTTTTTTCTTATTGCTGTTCTGATTGGGTATTTTCTATTACCTTATCTTCTAAATCTCTGACTCTATCCTCTGCTTCATCTAATCTACTGTTCATTCCTCCTAAAGTATTCTTTTCAGTTATTCTTCATTTCTCACTGATTCTTTTTTATGTTTTTTATCTTCATTTTTATGTTTTCCTTTCTCTTTGCTAAAGTTGTCACTGAGTTCATTTACTCTTTCCATAAGTACATTGAGCATTTTTATAACCAGTGTTTTGAAATCAGGTAGATTGCTTTTTTCCATTTTGTTCTTTTTTTGGAGCTGTATTTTGTTCTTTCATTTGAGACATGTTTCTTTGTCTCCTCATTTTGGCTGCCTCCCTATTTGTTTTTATGTATTAGGTAAAGCTGCTAGATCTCCCAATCTTAGCAGAATGGCCTTATATAGTAGGTGTCCTATGGGGCCTAGTGGCACAGTCTTCCTGGTCACTTGAGCTAGGTGCTCCCCTGTTGTAGTTGAGACTTGGTTGCTGTTTGCATGTCAATGAGAAGGGTTGACCCTCAGTCTGATTGGTTGTGAGAATTGGCTTGTAACTACAATAGAGGAGCTGCTGTGCAGGGGCCAACCCTACAAAGCAAGATTTACTTTAGCAGGGCTTTGGTGCTTTCCCATTTACCCTTCGGGTGTAGCTGCTGCTTGTCTAGGTTTTGTGAACCTTTGATAGATTTTAGGGAAGTCCACAGCATGAGCCAAGACAGGCCATTTGTATGGAAAAGCAACTGGAAATGGCTTGGTTGGCCTACAAGTTAGGTGGGGCGGGGTTTCAGAATCAATAGGCAGGGCAACCAGTGTTAGCTAGGTTGATGGAGACTCAGATTTGGTGTCTGTCTGCACCTGTGCATGCATGCTGGGTGTGAGAAATGCTCAACAAAGTGGCTTCTGCCAGCATTCTGTCCAGGAGAAAGCTGTCTAGTACATGTCCTGAAGTCAGGAAACTCCATTCCTCACCATGTGTTCCTGGCACTTTTGAGCTGCTTCCTAAGCAATGGAGATCAGAACAAATAATTTGTCAGTGAGTAATTCCATGCATAGGCCCTTAAGAAGAATGCCTGGGACTCCAGCAGCCCTCCCTTTCACTCATCCACAATCTCTGCAGGTTTTCATAGCCAGAAGTTATGGTTACTTATCTTCCCGGCACTGTAGCCCTGGGCTGGGGAGCCTGGTGTGAAGCTTGGACCCTCACTTCTCAAGGGGGACCTCTGCAGCTGAGATATTTCTTCTGATTTTTTAACTGCTACACATGGTTGTGGGAAAAGCTCATTCCTCATCTCTGTCCCTCCTACCATTCTTGATGTGGATTCTTCTGTATATCCTTAGTTATAGGATTTCTATACAATAGGCTTCAGTGGGTTTTAAATGATGATTGTTCTGTAGTTTAGTTGTAATTGGTGTGGTCATGAGAGGAAGCAAGCATATTGTTTACCTACTCTGCCATCTTGATTGGAATCAAGACCTGCCTATTTTTCATTTTCATACCTTGCACTCTCTGTCTTGTAACTTCAGGCTCCATCAGTAATGAAATACTTGGGATTCTTCCAAACATTGAGCTATTCCTTATGCTTCTGCTCAATCTATCTGCTTTCCCTGATATCTCCTCCCATCCTTCTAAGACTTCACCTGGTTAACTGCTACTCAACCATTAGTCTCATTTTTTTTTCATGAGAATGGAGTCCTTGGAATCATATTCTGAAAGTCTCTTTGGTGCTGTTTCGAAAAGGCATTAGTGTATTAAATCAAGGTACAAACCTGGTTGCCTTGGTCACAAAGTAGTTCTGCTTAGGTCCTATGACTCATAAAGTCATAGAATATATCCAAGAATATATTACACAATTAAATTGCTGCACAACTTTTCTTTTTCCCAGGAATCCGACCTAGTCTTGGGGTCTGGGCTAGGTAACTGATGTCATTCTATTCTCCCCATTGTTGCGCTTCTCCCCTCTGTTATAAGCTTATCTTCACACAAAATCTTTTCCTCTGGGCCTTTTTCTTTTTCCCTACTTCCCCGCAAAGAACAGTTCCCCAGTGGGGTCAATAAAATCAGCAGTTCCTCATATTCAGGCAGACTCTGAATCCCACTTAGACTCAGCTGGATCCCTCAGACATACTGAAAACACCAGTTATAAATAATTTAATTCATTCCCTAACATTTATGGCAGGCTCCTCCTGCTTTTAAGAATCTGAGAAGGAGGGAGAGAAAGAGAAAAGGTAAAGAAAAATGGTTTGTGTATGGATTGGGTTGAAAGTGGACAGACTTTAAGGTGGAAAAAAAAGATATTTAAGTAGTGACTCAAAGTAAAGCAAACCTAGGAAAATTTTAAGATCCATTACTATACATCACTATCAATTGGTATTTTTTAAAAAGTCTGAATGCATATCCAGGATTGTGTCAAAGATAGGGGAAAACTCCATAGCAATGGTAGATGCACTTTTTAAGGACCATGATGTTCTTGAAGATCAGATCTATCAAATGAAACAAAAAAATTCAATAGGAGCAAGTATTGTCATCTATGGCTTTGAGAACCCCTATGCTTTAATGGCTTATTTTGCTTTGTTGGGGGAGATAGCAAAGAAAATGACTATTTCCAGCTCTTCAGGGTAGGATCTGTATCAACTTTTCCAGCACCAATGAGAACAAAAATTCAACCAGTCCTTTTAAGTATTACGTAGCACAAACATAATTAAGTCTACTGGTAAACATTTGACATAGGTAGATATGTTTTTCCTTGTTGTCCTTGACTTTTAAGATTAAAGGTTACCTTAGCTCCTATTATTGGATAAAGATTTTCAAGGACTTCTGAAAACATATGTCCCACATAGCTTTTTAAAAATTATTTTTCTTTAAGCAGAAAACCCTACTGTCAGTAGAGTTGATAACTGGCATAATCTAGAGATTCAAGCTACTGTAGCGAACTAAGTAATTGTTCTGGTTATGCAAGCTCTAGTCATCAATTTTGCACCTTGGTGTGGACAACAAATTAATGTACAAAAGCTCCAGGTCCTAAACTGGAAATGTCTCCAGGAGGAATAATTTAGTGAATTGAAAAAAATACACTTTGCATTTTTTATGAACTGCTTTGGGTTCCTGGAAATGTCAGTTATATAAATATAGTGGATTATGTCATTCTTCAGCACTATTACTTGGATAGAATACAAGTATTTTCCCTTAGCCATGACACCATGTAAATATCTGCTTAGAAACTTAAGATTACACCACAAACCTTACCATCCCAAACTGAGCTATTACCCTTCCTCTAAAATCTTTTTCATACCCAGCTGTCAGCTGAATGAGCTCACTACCCGTCCACTTGCTCAAGTTCAAAAATGAACATCATCTCTTACTTCTCCCCTCACAGTGTCTCTCAAACCCATCTGCTTCTCTCCATCCTCATTGTTAGCACCCTAGTTCAGGTCATAGTTATATATTCATAGATTAATGCAATAGCCGCCAAGAAATCTCATGCCCCCGACGTTTGGTGTGTCTGATCTATCTCCACAATGGAGCCAGAGTGATCTTTCTAAAGCACACTCCCTTGCTTCATATCCTTTTAACAGACACTTAAAAATGTGCACACATTAAGATTCACTTTTTACTTAAACCGTTCTGTGAGTTTTGACAAATCCATAGAGCTTTGTAGCTGCCACCACCACAGTCAGGATACGGAACAGTTAACATCACCTTCAAAAATATTTTCTTATGCTGCCCCTTTGTAGTCAGATCCACCTCCTAACCCTAACTCGGCAACCACTGATCGGTTCATCTCTAGTTTTGCCTTTTCCAGGAAGTCATTTAAATGGGATGCTGCAATATGTAACCTCTGACTCTGTTTTTTTTTTTTTCCTCTTGTCATAATGTATTCCTTCTAATTGCTGAGTACTATTTCATTGTACAGTAAAGCTGGTTCATGCTCACTTTATCTGTTTCACATGGTGGTTGTGAGTGAAAAAAGCTTCCATTTGCCATAGGCAAATTGAAAAAAGTACCAGATTAATGTCAGCACATGAGAGCACTTAGCATAGTGGTTCTACCCTGACATATATTCTGTACTTCCAGTTGCCTTCTGGACATATCCACTGGGGTGCCTCAATGACATCTCAAAATCAACACGTACAAAACTCTTCTTACTTCCCTAATCTCCCTGTCTTAGTACATAGCAATTCGTTCACATAGTTGTTCAAATTTAATACAGAGGATTGTCCTTTTTCTGTATCGTTCTCCTATTTATATCCAAATAATTACTAATTTCTATTGATTCATCCTCTGAGTTTTATCTTGAATTGGTGTTCTTATTGTTTTCTTCTGGATTACTGCAACAGCTCTCTATGTGTTCTTTCAGTTTCCACTCCTTCCCCCACTCTAAACCATCCTCCATGAAACAGAATAATCTTTGTAAAATTTCTTTGTTAAATAAGAAGATTTTTTATTAAATAACAAGATTTTTTGAGAGGGTCTTTATATAGAAATGTCTATAAGCAAATGTTCTGCTACTTTATCCAACAGAAGGTCACATTTATTCTGAACTGTCCTCAATGTAGAATTTTTCTGCAGACAATTAGATTATATTGAATGTTGTAGGATAAGATGTGCCAATGGGCACTTTTTCAAAATAAACATTTCTTAGAAATACTACTAGATCTTGCCTTACATTGAATTACAATCAGTTGCCCTCTAAATTGTTTTTGGATGAATAGGATTCTAGTTTCAAGAACCATAAGAACTATAAAAGTAGAAATGTTTTATCTTTTGGCAAGCAGCTATTTTAACTATGAGGGCTTTTTTTATTCTTAATAATGTATGGAAAAAGTTTCATATTTTAGTTAGAATAGATATATAGTAATTTATTATCACTTAAAACACATGAGTGTTCTAGGTACAATGAAATTATTTTAACCTCTTAAAATTCAGGACTGTAGATTGCTTATACTAATGAGAACATTTCATTTTTAATTTCTTAGATTTAAAGTGTATTTTTAAGATGGCTTTATATTTCCCCCACAAGATGCTTGTTACTAATACAAAGGGAAAAAATAACTTTATGTAGGGAAACCTGGTAATCACCATCTTAACATACAGTCAAAGTTAAACATTTACCATCAATGGGACAAATTGATGTCAACTATCTCCTGATACAGTATATTGAAAGAAAGAGCATCACTAATTTCTGCCAAAAGTGGGAACCTGAATCAAATTATGAAACATCAGACAAAGGCTAAATAGTCTGAACTAATTCTTCAAAAAATATTAATGTCTTAAAACACAAGGAATACCAAGATGGTAGTCCAGGATAAAAAAAGACATAACTGAAGGCAATTCAAAATCTGGTACCTTCTTTTTCTCTAAAGGATTTAACTGTCACAATTGACAAAATATAAATAACATTTGTCATGCATCAACATTAATTTTCCGATTGTATCATTGTACTGTGATTAAGAGATATATTTATGGGCAAAAGGGTCTCATCTTCTCATGTCCACACTTAATCTTTAATTCAGAGGAGAAAAGTGTATGAGTGTGTTCACAGAAAGGTAAAGAGAGAGAGAAAGTGGAATATGGGATAAGGTTAATTTGGTAAATGTTTACGTTTAGCTAATCTGGGTAGAGGCTACAAGAATATATGAATTTTACTATTTTTGTAGTATTTCACTTTAAGTCTGAAATTATGTCACAATAAAAATTTTGAAGAAAAAATAGACATTACCCATATTATTATGTTAAAGTCTTTTAGAGATATAATCTCTTTGAATTTCCTGCCTGCCTGAGAATGATTTTCTTCCTCAGATAAACGATCATCTTTCTCCAGTCCCTCCATGTTCAAATACTGTCTCTCTTTAGAGGCTAATGAGATTGCTTCCTTCCACTCCCACAGAGTAATCTATTTCAGTAGCTTTTATAGAACCATGGTTATATTTGTACAGTTTAACCTATGATACATAAAATAATATGTCATGTAACAATTTTACTTTAACTCAATAGAATTACATTCACAGAAAACTGGGCTCCACTTGACTTTCACCTAGGAACTTTGCTTTCATTGTTAGGGAAAGTTGTATGTTCCTTGACAATTTATTATGTTTCCCCTTAACCAGGCATGCAGCAGGTGCTGGCGGGGGTGGGGGGGGGTGCTGGGCATGAGCATGAGAGAATTAACTCTGAGTCCAAATATTGTTTATAGTGACGTTAGGAGAAAATGTGACAACTGTGGTAAAGGCTAGATTCCACGTATAAAACAGGGCATTCCCAAGGCAGATGACTAATTTATTGAATTATAGGCAATAAATGTTGGTTAGATTTTCAGATTCCAATACAGGCTAAAGAGGTTTTTGAAGACCCAAATTCCCTCAAAAGCAAAAGATGGAGAAAAAGGTTGAGGCCAAACCAAACTGGATCTTGACTCTGCTCTATCGCTCTAATGATCCTGGCAATGTTCCTTAGGTTCTTCGAGCTCAATTTCTTCATCTCTAAAATAGATAAGATGATTGCCCCCTTAAAGGGATAATGTTGGCAAATGACCTGATGTAGAAAGGCATGTTATTAATTAAGTAGTTTAGGCTCAGTGCTCACATCTTTTCACAGACTTATCTGAAAATTTTGATCATTTATTGATAAAAATGATTAGATCCCTTTCAAAATTCAAAAGTTAGATTTATTGAGAGTTATATATTTTAATATCTTTGATATGATGAAGGTTTAAATTCTCAGGGGGAAGTTTGCCTACAGCCTACAAATAGGTATTAGGTATTACCTGCTTATAGGTATTCAATAAAGTATAACGATTATAACTATTTTTAATTTTTAAATGCTCATCTTTCTTCCTAATATGAGACTCCAAACCTGGAGCTGCTTTTGTTTCAGCATTTATAGGACTAAAACAAATAACCAGTAGTAAACCATGGATTATGTGTGTTAAGGCACTAAAGTGTAAAGGAAATTTTTATAGAAACTCCATCTCATATGTTCTGCTATGTACTCGCTCCAACTTTGAACATGACCTTTAGTTCTTAGGCTTAAGTGCACTAGTTTTATTTGGCTGTTGAACCTAATTATAATGAGCAAAAGGCCCTAGGACTTATCACAGATGAGGTGGTGAGCCTTTTTCAGAAATGTGGCCTTCGAATAGACTTTTGTGGCTTAATATATTTGTGGCATCTAACAGCTGTGTGCTACTCCTAGGAACTTTAATCCATCACACTGATTATGTGACATAGAAAATAAAATGTGTGTGTGCATGTGTGTGTGTGTGGGGGGGTGAAATCTTAAATTTAAATTGTGTATTTAATATTTATGTTAGCATAAAACACTGTAAAAAATAAATGGATCTTTTATTAATTAGACTTTGCTTGGCGAGGAACTGAAAATTTATTTTAGATTGGACACCATTATTTCCAAGGGGAAGATTCTTCTCACATATGAGTTCAAAAGGTTTGGATATACCATCTTTTAAACAGCATTTTAGTGACATAAATGGTTAGTTATTCTTTATTGAGAAAATATCAAGGTATTAAATAAGACAAAGAACAATGGAAGATATAATGCTATTCTTCAAAGAATAGCTTAGAGTGTTTAAGGGTAAGTTAATGCATTCATATGTGAAACCTGTAATAATAATCTTTTGAGGACATATTAACTTTCTATGTGTTACAAATATAAGATTTTAGATGAAGGAGAAGGTCTATGTATAAATTACGGGAGAATTTAAAAGGGTGTTACAGAGAGAGAGAGACAATGTTGAGAGAATTTAAAGAAAAGATAAAATTTCTATGGCAGTGAGCAGGGTCTGATTAAATATTGCAAATTTTTGTGTGTATTAACTTTATGTAATATACTGTAATTCATTGTTATTTTTTTAATTACTAAAATTTAATTTTTAGAGCACTTAGGTTCACAAGAAATTGGGTAAAAAGTAGAGAGTTTTCACAAAATCCCTCACTGCCCCTGCCTTCTATTCTGGTGTGCGTGCACATGCTCATGCACACACACACACACACACACACACACACCTCCATTATGAACATCCCACGCCACAGTGGTATATTTGTTACAATCGATAAACCCACATTGACATATCATTATCATTCAAAGCCCATAGTTTACATTAGAGTTTATTCTTGGTGTTGTACATTCTACAGGCTTTGACAAATATATGACATGTATCCATCATTGTAGTGTCATAGAGAATAGTTTCGACCTTAAAAACCCTCTATGTTCTGCCTATTAATCTCTCCCTCTTTTCAACCCCTGGTAATCACTAATCTTTTTACTGTTTTCATAATTTTGCGTTTTTCAGAGTGTTATATAACATGTAGTCTTATAATCATATAGTATGTAGTCTTTTCAAATTGCCTTCTTTCATTTAGTAATATGCATTTAAGTTTTCTCCATGTCTTTTCATGGTTTGATGGTTATTTCTCTTTAGCACTGAATAATATTTCATTGTCTGGATGTATCACAGTTTATTTATCCAGGCACCTACTTAAGGACCTATTGATTAGTTTTGGCAATTATGAATAAAGATGCTATAAATGCCCATGTTTAAGTTTTTGTGTGGGCATATCTTCAGTTCATTTGGGTAAATACCAAGGGGTGTGATTGCTGGATCATATGGTAAGTATATGTTTAGTTTTTAAATAAATCACCAAACTATCTTGTGTAGTGGCTGTATCATTTTGTATTCTATTAGTAATGAATGAGAGTTCCTATTCTTCCACATCCACACTAGCTTATGGCGTCGTCAGTATTTTGGATTTTGGCCTTTCTAATAGATATGTAGTTGTATTTCATTGTTCGTTTAATTTGTATTTCTATGATAAAATATGTTGAACGTTTTTTCATATGCTTACTGGCCATCTGTATATCTTCTTTGGTGAGTTATCCTTTTAGTTTTTTTGCTGTTTTTTTAATCAGGCTGTTCATTTTCTTTGTACATATTGGATAACAGTACTTTATCAGATGTCATTTGCAATTATTTTCTCCCAGTCTTGCTTTCTCATTCTCTTGCCTGTCTTTCACAGATCAGCAGTTTTTTAAAAATAAAATCTAACTTATCAATTATTTTTTATGGGTCAAGCCTTTAGTGTTGTATCTAAAAATTGCCATCATACCTAAGATCATCAATGTTTTCTCCTATGTTACCTTCTAGGAGTTTTTATAGTTTTATGCTCTACATTTAGGTCTGTGATCCATTTTGTGTTAATTCTTTTGAAAAGTGTAAGATCTGTGTCTAGATTCACTTTTTCTGTATGTGGATATCCAGATGTCTCAGCACCATTTGTTGAAAAGACTATCTTTTTTGGTTGTAATATCTTTGCTTCTTTTTCAAAGCTCAGTCGACTATATTTATGTGGGTCTATTTTTGGGCTCTATATTTTATTCCATTGATTTGTCTGTCTATTATTTTACTAATTTTGTACTATTTTTGATTACTGTAGTTTTATAGTAAGCCTTGAAGTTGGGTAGTATCAATCTTCCAACTTTGTCCTTCAGTATTTTATTGTTTATTCTGGGGCTTTTTCCATATAAATGTTAGAACCAGTTTATCATTATCCACATAATAACTTGCTGGGATTTTGATAAGAATTGCATGGATTGTATTGAATCTAGAGATCCATTTGAGAGGAATGGATATCTAGACAATATTGAGTCCTCTTAATCTGAACACGGAAGGAATACCTCTCCATTTATTCAGTTTTTAAAATTTTGTTCATCAGATTTTCATAGATTTCATATATAGATCTTGTACATATTTATTTTTTAGATTTATACCTATTTTGTTTTGGGGAGTGCTAATATAGGTGAAAATGTATTTTTAATTTGAAATTCTACTTGGTCACTGCTGGTATATAAAAAAGTGGTGGACTTTTGTATATTAACCTCGTGTCCTACAACTTTGCTATAATTGCTTATTAGTTCCATGAGTTTTTTTGTTGATTCTTTTGGATTTTCTTTATAGACAATCATGTCATCTGCAAACAAAGACAATTTTATTTCTTCTCAATCTGTATGACTTTGATTTCCTTTTCTTATTTTATTGTATCGACTAAGACTTCCAGTACAATGTTGAAAATAAGTGTTGAGAGGGGATATCCTTGTTTTTTCCTGATCCTAGTGGATGGAAAATTTTCAAGTTTCTTACCATTAAAGTATTTTGTTAGCTGTAGGGTTTTTAAAAAATAGATTCTTAATGCAGTTGTGTAAGTTCTCTCTCTTCCTAATTTTTTGAGAGTTTTTATCATGAATAAGTGTTGAATTTTGTCAAATGCTTTTTCTGTACCCTTTGATATGATTATGTGTACTTTCTTCCTTAGCCTGTTGATGTGGTAGGTTACATTAATTGATTTTCAAATGTCAAATCAATCTTGTGTACCTGGAATAAATCCCACTTGGTCATGATGTATAATTCTTTTTATACATCATGGATTTCATTTGCTAATTTTTTTGAGAATTTTTGCATCTGTGTTCATGAGAGATATTGATCTGTAATTTTCTTATAATGTGTTTGTCTGGCTTTAGTGTTAAGGTGATGCTGACCTCATGAAATGAGTTACAGAGTGTTTCTCTGCCACCTCTTCTGGAAGAATTTGTAGAGAATTTTTATAATTTCTTCTTAAATGTTTGGTAGAATTTACTAGTGAACCCATTAGGGCCTGGGAATATTATCAATTATTGATTTAATTTCTTTAATATATATAAGCCACTATGATTTTAATGACTTCTAAGTGCCAGAAAATATGCTAGGTGAATATATACATATATTCTTCAGCTACTCATTTGGAATATTGGGGTTAGGTAATCATATTAGACATTTGTGGTTGAATCCTCAATCTCTCTTCTACACCAGACAATTAAAAGTCATTATGGCCATTTCACCCACCTTGCCAAGGTGGACTGGTGAGTATGTAATTCAATTCAGCTAAAATTTCATGAGGAGAAGACTTCTCAGTGGATTACTGGAAAGACTTCCTTTCTCAGTAAAGTCATAGGAGGAGAAAGTCTTTCATCTTCCTCTGGATGTTGCTTTGTCTGGATATGGATTTTAATAGCCATGAGAAGAACCAGTGTTAGGTTGAAGGTGATCCTGAGGATGTCAGAGTGAAGTGAAGGTAAGAAAATAAAGACAGGATAGTTAGTGAACCATTATGCAGGCTACAGCTTCAGATTGCCCTACTCTGAGATTTAGAATCTTATGTATGGGAAAGCTGAAGCTTATGAAGTTTAAATAACTTTCCTAAGATTTGTATATCTAATAAATGTCTGAGTTTGTATCTGAAACTGGGTATCATTCATTTGAATATTTCACCACTTCCCCTTATATATAAATATAATAAATTAATAAAATCTAGAATAAATGATATTGACAACTGTTATTAATTCCTGTGTGTGGGTAATCCTCTAACAATAATATCTGTTGCTCTTGTACAAAATGCACCTTTTTGGATGAAGAACTAGTTTTATAGCATCTTAGTTATATGAAACTGTTTAAATTTACCCTATTTAGCCAAGAGGGAGAATATACAGCTAAACTTAAACTATTCCAGGGCTCACAAAGACACAGAGTGGCTTGAATGGTAACCCTCCCCCAGCCCCTAAAAAAAGATATGTCCAATCAGAATCTGTTAATATGACTTTATTTGGACTAAGTGTTTTTGAAGATGTAATTATTTAAGGACCTTAATGAGATCATCTTGGATTAGAGTAGACCCTGACTCCAGTGACAAGTATCCTTTAAAGAGAATACACAGGCACAGAGAAGGGGAGAAGCCACAGACACACAGATGATGATGATGTGAAGATGAAGCAGGTACTGGAGAATGAAGCATCAAGCCAAGGAACACTTGAAGCCATCAAAACCTGGAAGAAGTAAGGAAGGATTCTCTCCTAGAGACTTCAGAGGGAATTCAGCCCTGTTGACACATGGATTTTAGACATCTGGCCTCCAAAACTGAGAAAGAATATATTTCTGTTGTTTTCGATTCACCAAGTTTGTAATAATTTCTTAAAAAGCCCTAATAAACTAATACAGGACTGTTTTGACTTAAAGAGTTTCCACCTCTTCTTTCCCTTGACAAGAGTTTGTCTCAGTGTTGACTACTGTCTCAGTCAACATGGTAGACATGGCTAACTGTGTGCTCTACCTTTCATGACATAGAGTTGGTCCTTAGAATATTACCTAATGAGGTACTATATTTTCTAGTGTACTGCGTCTTGGCCAAGTGTGTATCTAGTTCTGACAAATGAAATGTGAAGTGATAAGTGTTACTTATGAGACACAGTAATTCTGAAGAGTGCTCTTTTCCTATTTTCTTGAATTTTCTCTGTTGGCTGAATCAGAAGACTCCAAGGTCCTAGCAGATGGCAGAGCCACAAGATGACATTACCATCACAACTTAGTGAAATACTTGGCACTATGGAAGAGAGTGGATTTTAAAAATAAAAGTAGCATTCTGTCAATCAGAAAGGGAGGTAGAAAACACAATATGTACTACAAGCAGAGTTGCTTTGATGGAATTCAGATAGTTAAAAAATGTCTGTCCGAGGGATATAGTCTCAGCCTCTTGGCTAATAATGATAGATTTAGCTATAAAATATTACTCAAATTTAATGAACCACTTTCACTGCATGCTCATTTACTTCTTACAAGAACCCTGTCATGTAGTTAAAATAATCTGAGCTAACATTAGAATTAAGTAAATTTCACTTCTAATCCACAGCCCTTATCTGAGGTAGTGCCTCATTTACAAATGAAAACTCCTATTCTACATAAGCTTATCATCTGTGGTGAACATGTGCTCTTTTGGGGCTACTTAGTATATATTTTCCTTCCTTTTAGTTAATGCTAACCTGATCTTCTGGGAGAACTGACATTCTCAGCCCATGTGCTTCAACTAGAGTTGACATGATCTCTGATACCAGGAATGGACATGTGATTCAGACTGATCACATTTCTCTGGCATGTGATCCAATATGAGCCAGTGAGAACCATGTTTAAAATTTCATTCTGTAGGGGAAAATATAAAAAACAATACCCTGGGCAGCCATCTTGCTAACCACGTGCAGTCTGAGAAGGCAACGGAGCTGATCTATCAGACACTTGCTTCTGAGGACACCGTTTGAGTCCCTGAATCCAGTCAAGCTGGAAGCCAAATTTACTTATAGGTTTTCACTAATCTCTTCTTTTTGTTTAAACCAGTTCAAGCTGGATTTTCTTTTTCAACTGTTTATGAAATTGAATTTTATCTCTTATGGATAAACAGTTGTTTAAACAAAAAGACTTAAAATCTAGAGAAGAACTATTTCATTGTTAGTTACTTCTGGTTCCAGAACTTTGGCCTAGAAATTTGAGAAGACATGTAGCTGGTCTAGCATCAGGAACAGGATATGAAAAAACCTGACTCAGGATTTTGTGCTCTTCCTCAAGATGTTTAACAGGAGCCCAGCTCATATAGAAGCTGAGTGAAGAACTTGTTGAATATTGTATGAATCTGGGGTAGTGTGGACTTCTATAAAGCTCCAAGTACATGTTCATGCTTTCTTTCTGAAATAAATTATCATATTTCTACAACAGCTTGTGATTTGATATTCAAACTGTCATTTTTTTTTGCTTTGTAATTACTTGAAATGTACTTTGTGAAGAATAACACCTGGAATTTAATTGAGTGCATGCATGCTTTGTGTGTGTGTGTGCACGTGTGTGTGTTGGGGGAGGATAGTTAGAGAAATCTCTTTAGTAGCGGATCGAATTTCAAATGCAGCTCATGTATTATAGTTGCCTTACTCACATTTCTCCATTATAACCTAGAGCCAGGATTTTAATGTCATTACCATGTCATGGTTAAGGGCCGTGAATGATCTTTACTGAGTTTGTTATTATTTC
The DNA here is from genome assembly GCA_003508835.1 of Eonycteris spelaea. Lineage (NCBI taxonomy): Eukaryota > Metazoa > Chordata > Mammalia > Chiroptera > Pteropodidae > Eonycteris > Eonycteris spelaea. The sequence goes on from PUFA01000162.1 coordinate 2,052,048, forward strand.
ATTTCTTTAGTACATATAGAGCAATTTATGCATCACAAATCATAGTTGTGCTGTTTCTGCATCCATGTGCTTTAGTGTTTATAGATAATAGAGTTTGAGAAATACAAGTTTGTTTATTCCAGAAAAATGAGGTGTTTTTAATGGCTGACTTCGTATTGATTCCCTACCTGTAGACCTTAGAAAATTTAGGTCCTTTGGTTTCTACCTCCACTGAGCAACTGGAAAGTATGAAGTGAGTATAGTGATGGGATAGTGTGTGAAGAACACTACTTAATAATATACAGAAGCAAGAAACTCTCTCATCCATTTGTTCCTTGGTTAATAAGCTCTCATGTAGAATGTAAGGTCTTTGAGGCCAAGAACCTATCTCTCCAATTCATTCAGTACTTAGGAAGAGCATAATCTATAGTAGACACTCAATATTTTCTGAATATGATTGAAAATATAGGTAAATGAAGTCTTCAGAAATTAAGCAAATAATGCGATGGTAAATTTCTTTGTAAAACTCTGGCTCTTATCAAAATTAGTATAATTTAATCCTATCAACCATAAATTCTGACCAGCCCAGGCACAGCTATGTTATTAATCTTTTTGTTAATTTCTTTATTCAACAAGTGATCCTTCTGAATAGTCAATCTCCTGTTGCATCTTAGGACTGCTGCCAAGTGTTAGCCAGAAGTCTTCAACAGAGAATAGTAACACCTTCAGGGGATGTTTGAAAATGTACAGTGACATTTTTGTTGTTACATTGACTGCCTCTACTGGCATTTTGTAGGGGAAGGGGGTCAAGCATGCTAAATCGTCTATAATCTGTTCTACTATTAATGGACATTGAGGTTTGTTTCCATCATAAACATTCTGTACTTTTCTCCTGGTAAGATTCTGGTCTTGGGACATATGATTAAGAGTTTCTCTAATGTAATTGTGGCTTTCAAACTTAATCACAGCCAACAATATTTAACACATTTTATGTCACAACTGTGAAGCATACATATGTGTGTGTAACAAAAATTTATGAGACAGTACTATACTATGTGTTGTGCACTTGATTAAAAAAGAATATTGCTCACAACATACTAAATTGATTTTCAAAGGCTAATTATTTGTCAAAACTCAGTTGAACAAGCAAAGCTTTAGGGGCATGCTTAGTAATGGGAGTACTGGATCTAAGAGTAGGTTTATATTTAATGTTTTTAGGAGATGCCAAGCTATTTTCAAACTTCCACCTGCTGAAATAGATTCTGTTGCTCTACAACTTGCTTTTAGTCTTTTTTTTTCCTACAGTATATTTCATACTATACATAATTCTGTATTTTTTTCACTTAACATTAATATGAATAATTTCTGGTCTTAAAACTTGAAATTTTAAATTACAGCATAATATTTCATTTTAAAAATGAAATGTCATCTATTTGACTTTTCTCCTACTGTTGATATAACTACGCTTCCAAGGCTTTTGGTAATTCTGCAGTGAAATCATTAATTATACACGTTGAATAATTAATCTTATTTTGCATCTTAAGACAGAAGCCAAGTCTGAGGATTATTGAGTCAAAGGACTATGTTTATGGCTTTTGATATGTATTTTCAAATTACACTTCAGAATTTTTATAACTACTTACTTTTAGTTGAATCCAGGTTTTCCTAATTTTGACTGGGTAAAATCAAGTTTAACTGAATACAACATTAGACAGTGGCGTTCTGTTTATGAAACATTACTCTTAAGTAGATTTGGAAATGTGTTTTCCATTCTCCATATTTAGAACTGTAAATGTAAACAGAAGTATGGAAAGAATTTCCAGCCTTAACACTGTATTAATTCATTTCACTTTAGTAGTTGTTTGTCTCACTGTGGATAAAAATAACACTGTACTAGCCACCAGAAAACCTGACTTTTAATTTTGTCCCTCCTCAACCATGTGACCTTTAGCAAATCATTTGACCTCTCTGAATCGTCCTCCATAGAATGGCTTTTCTGTGCTTATGTTACTTACTGTCCACAGAAGTATTAAATGACCCAGGAGAGGGGGAATCATCAATAGTGAAACTAGTTAAGTGAGACAAATGAAATGATAAAAAATTCATATGAAATATTTTGAGTCTATCCAGTAGATTTACCTCCAGGACATTGGTCTTAAATAAGTAAGATTTTCCATGACTTTTACCAGTAAAGATGACTAGGTTTCACACCTAGTAGGCAATGTCTTTCTTATTTTTTAAATTAAAACTATAACATTAAAGAAAGAAATATTAAGCTTCCCACAAATAAAAAAACACAGACACAATGCCTGGGTCACAGAAACTTGAAGTCCTGATTTAATTGTTCTAGGATGGGCTTTGGGCTTTGGCATATTTTTAATTCTTCTTAGGCGATGTCGCTGTGTAGCTGAAAAAGAGAGCTTCTAGAACTATGCTGTTGTTATGGTAGCCACTAGCCACAAATGGCTATACATACTTACCTTTAAACTAATTAAAATTAAATATTAAAAAGTCATTTTCTTGGTTCCAGTAGGAACATTTTAAGTGCTCAATTGTCACATGTGGTTGAATTGGTGGTTACCATATTGGACAGCACAAAAGAACTACCATTGTAGAAAATTCTGTTAGATAGTACAGCTTTTTTTTTTTTTTTAAATATGTTTTCTTAAATTGAAGTAGAACCTGCATACAGTGAAACACATAGGTCTTAATTGAACTAGCAGATAAGTTTTGGCAAATGTGTTTTTTCATTTATCTAATACTCCAATCAAGATATAAAACAAAATTTACATCACCCCCGAAAGTTCTTTCATTCTCCACCTGGTCTACCCCCACAATCTACTGGCAATCACTGTTCTGATTTTAATCATCATGGATTAATTTTTCCTGTCTCTAATTTCATATAAATAACTTATTAAACAACAAACCAATATTTGTGCTTCTAAAGACATCACATTAGATTTTTAGTGAATGCAGTTGATTTAAATGTTGATGAAAAAAACTTGTTAAGAACTTTGTAGTATGGACAGCAATGCACTTGATGCATATACAGTTGATAAAGAAGGAAGACTTTTGATAAGTAAGTAGTGTTTTTTTCTGTTTACTTATTCAATTATCAAATATTTTACTGTGGCCTTAATGTATGCTAAGCAGTATGTCAGATCCCTGATTCTCTCTTATTTGTTTCTCTCCTGATATTTGTCATATCTGGGTAACATCTGTTTTGATAGTTACTTGATGTTTTCTAAATAAATTTATTTTAAAAGCAAGCATCTTTATCATTAAAAAAATAAAATAACTATCATTAGCCTTAAATATAAAGGAATGTTTTAAAAATAAGGTGGCGATTTCTGGCAGCAAAGACTCATTATGAGGGACTTCAGTTCTATTATATAGAAAATGCCAGTAAAAAGTAACAGTTGTAAAGTTTTAACACATATCTATCTGAACTCAAACTACAGAGAACTCACCAAATGACTAAAAAGAAAGAAATCAAAGACAAAGTGGTGAGAAGGTAAGACCTCCTGAAGGCCCACTGGGATTCTCGTCCCATTTATAGTCATGCAGGCTGGAAATCTAGTAGTCAAGCTGGGACATATGAGGGAGTGAAGAAGCTGAAACTAAGACAACACTCACTCCCATTCCACAACAGACAAACCACACACGCATGCTCGTGCGCGCGCACACTCACACACACACACACACACATCCCTTCTGGATGAGTAGAACATTTTGGAAAGTAATCAAAAATAAATAAAAACTGTAGGTCTCTTGTAATAGTTAATTTTATGTGTTATCTTGTCTGGGTCATGTGGTGTCCAGACATTAGTCAAACATTATTCTAGGTGAAAGTATTTTTGGATGAAATTAATATTGGAATAAATAGAGTAGATTGTCCTCATCCAATCTGTTTAAGACCTGAGTAGAGCAAAAAGGCCGAGCAAGAGAGAACTTCAAGTTCCTGACTGTATGCATATATACATATACATACACATGCACGTACACATATACATATAGAGAGAGATGGGGAGGGAGACAGAAGGAGATCCTATTGGTTCTGTTTCTCAAGAGAATACACCCACACACCATGTTTAAGCTGAAGGGAACATATGAACCTTCTTTCTCCTCCCTGGCTTATAGAAACCTGGAAACATGACCTAAGCTGAGCCAATCCAAAAAAGCTCCCACTGAGACCTGGTGGGATTGTTGAGAAACCAAGGCAAAAGGCAGAGAGTCAGTTAGTAATAATCTTGCAGTGACAGCAGCAAATAGAGAATTGAGTCCAGTGGTATATGGCTGAGTGATCACAGGTGGTGGAACCCAGGAGCCAGGTATCCAGGATCCAGGGGTTACAAGGCCAGTGGCATCTGAAACATAAACCCTGGCTAGATCTTGGTTTCAGCTTGCGTCCCTTGATCCCAACCTTTCTGGTAGTTCTGCTTAAGTTTGCTTTAACTGAATTCTGTTTCTCAGCAGACTATGGGAACTCATCAAATAAAGTAATCAGGGAAATTACAAGATTGATGCCATAGGTTTGTGTCTGTGTTGATAGAGTATTGGTCACTTATGAGAACAATCTCTTCCTAAGACATACTGTGGGATGCTTTTGGAGAGTTCTAAATTAAGATTGCATTTTCCTCTGTTATTTTAGATCTAGGCTAGCCCTCTGCTATGAATCAAGTGACATGATGGAAAGATCTCAGTTCCAAATGTCCATCTTTCTTATCAACTGCCTGCAGAAGCTCCTCCCTGCCTGATAATTCTAACCAATCGTCTCCAGATGTTATTGACCACTCAGATGATTTTGGTTCTGTCTGCCCTTTAGCAGCAATGCATAGATACTAAAGGATCAGATGGGTCAGACTTCCATCCCAGCTCTACCATGGATCAGTCTGACTTTAGGCAACCTAATTACACCTGAGTCCTCAGTTTTCCTTCCCTGTAAAATGTGAGTTACAATGGTGCTCAACTCATGGAGGTTTTATGAGGTTTAGATTGGAGGATGCTTGTAAAAAATGTTTCATGGCACAGAGAAAATGTTTAATATATAGTAGATTATATTAATACCATAAAAATTCAGAGGGAGAAGACATATATATTCAGGTTCTGGGAAGTTGAGAGAAGAACTAACTACATGTTCAAGTCTAATTTGAGCCACGTTCATTTTAAAACCCATAGGCACTTTTACAAGTTCAGCCTCAAATTTTATAAAACATATTAATATATACCCACATCCTACGTTAAATATCTTTTCTTAAAATACTGAAAAGGATTTTTTATGTCAAAATCTTTTCGACATTATCTACAGATTTTTTTTTCCCATGGCAATACCATTTTTATAAATGTAAAATTTTTGGTTACTTCATATAGCAGGGGAAGTTTCCCCTAACTTTTCATTATGAAAAATTAACACACAGAAATACTGAAAAATAGTTGAATTTATACCATTATCCCCTCCACTTGGATTTACAATTGTTTACATTTTGCTATATTTGTGCTTTCTATATACAAATATACACATATATTCCTTTTTTTGGCTGAAAAATTTGAAAGTAATTTGCAAGTATCCTAACATTTCACTCCTAAATACCTCAATGAAAATCTACATAATCATAATCTTTTTACCATGTTTAAAATTAACATGAATTCTCTAGTATCATCTAATATCCAATTCATTTTCAAATGTCTTTTTTATACAACCCTTTTGTACCAGTATTAGTCAAGTTACAGAATTGCTTTTGGTGCATCTCTTTTTATCTTTTAATATAGAACTTTTTCCCTGTCATGACATTGACTCTTTCAAGAATCCAGATTCCTGGTCTTTTATTATGCTTCCATTCTAGATTTGTCTATTTCTTCATGATGTTATTTAATGTGTACCTCCATCTCCCATCTCTTTTATTGCTTTCTTTCCATTTTTTTTTAAACCAAAACAAACAGATTTGGATTTTGTTATAGAGCACACTCTTTTTATAAACTGGTAGTACGGTCTAGATTCTTGATGAGTTCAGTTTCAACATTTTTGGAAGACTGTCACAATGATATTGTGAACTTAACATTGCATCACATCAAGGAGCTGGCTTGTTTTAGTTGTTGTAATATCAGAGTCCTAAACTTGACCACTTGGTATATGGTGACCCCAGATCTCTCACTGTGAAAGTACATTTTCCCCTTTTGCAATATTAAGTAACGTGGAGGGTAGTGCCTTGGTACTGTGAAAGCATGCTGTTTCTCAATAACCTTTTACCTAATGATGTAATCATTTGTTGATGATCTTGCCTAAATCGATTATTTGTTGGATGTTATTACTAAAGGGTTATCTATTCTTATTCCTCCCACATTTATCAACTGGTATTCTTTCTTTCTTTTTCTGTTTCTCTTTTCCCATCTAACTACAATTCTATAAATTTAACAATATAAAACCATTAAATTTAATAACATGTGAAACTGACAATGTGATAGAATGGTATTTTATTTTTTTTCTTTGAGTAAAGCCAACACATTTTCTCACACATGTTTATCTCTTGAAAAATTCATAGCCCCTGTGGCACTGTAGTGTCTAGTGGATAAAGCAACTTTGATTTGAACTATTTCAAAGGACACTTAGCATTAAACCATTTTGAGTGCATTGTTCAGCACTGCAAGTGAGTGAGTCAAAACATGAAGAAAAAATTTTGTGCTTAGGAAAAATAATCTATCTAACATCCAAGAACCTAAGAAGTCTGTGTGAGAGCATCTGAGGTGTGAGATGGGGTAGGACACAGGAAAATCACAAACTAATATATCTCTTTGTTATCTTCTGTGGCCTACTCAGATTTAACTCAGCAAACATGTGAGTATTTATTTGGGGTAAAAAATACTTTTCTAATATTCATTTTTGCTATTTAGTTTTATAAATTTTAAGAAGGATTAGCCATTGACTTATTTCTTCATTTATTTATTTATGAAAACTGACTGCACACCTACTGTGTTCAGGTTAGAGAAGGTTATCTCTCCTCTAGAAGAGGATTACCATACCTATACATAGAAAGCATACTCTCATGTCAACATGCACATTCAGATGAACATTCTTGTCTTGAGTCATAATTCAACTCAGTCACTCTCAAATACTATTTATTTGCTTATTTGCTTTATGGTGTTCATTTGAATGGTGTTTGGGTTGTCATTTGCTTTCCTGAGCTGTTCTTGACAGCCTCTAGTAATGAAGACTATTGTATGGGCTAATTTTAAAAACTACTTCTAACATGCTTTTTAGAAAATTTAAGTCAGAGTTTGTGATATCTTTTGAAACAATTACTTTAGTAAAAATTTTATTTTCCCCTAATTGTTTTTCAGTATAATTTTTGGCTCTACAGAGATAAGAACATGATTTAGGTTCAAAACATGACTACAGATGTATATGAACTTGAGCCACATCTCACTTGATTTGTAGTTTCTTTATAAGTAAAATGGAAAGAAAAATATCTAGTCCATAGGACTATTGAAACTATTATATAGATAGCATATGTCTCATTGAGCCCAGAGCTCAATAAATGGTAGCCAGGATTGCAATGTTATTAATGGCAATGTTTGGCACTGAAAAATAATGTCATACATATCTATTTTCCTCTTAACGAGCTGTTAAGCTAAACTCGAAGGGATTTCCATTGTTTTGCTTACTTTTGATTTTACTTTGGTACTATAGAGTCATCAGTTCATAGTTCCCTTCATGTCATTTTTCCTTTCAAAAATCTTCAGTGATTTGCAACATCTTATGGAATAAACATCACTTTCCCAAGGCTGATGTTTTATGACCTTTGGCAAAACCACGTTGCTTGCTCTTCTCCAAATTCACTCTGCATAATTTCCATGCACCTTCATCAGACTGTTCCCTCCACACTAAGGCTCTTCATCTTGTAGTTTCCACCTATTCCTGCCTCTTGAGATGTCGAAATTTTATTAGTTCTTTGATCGTCCCAGTTTCAAAAACCTTACCCAATTGCCTCCTTCTTCACAACCTCTGTAGTTATTTTTCTGCAGGTTGTTTTATGGCATGTGGCTCTTTTATACTACATGTTACTGTAATTTATATAACCTGAGTTTCATTGTTCCTTCTCCTGACCTCCTGTAGTAGCTTACCTCTTATAAGTATGTCTAGGAGTCCACCAAAGTCATCAACAGGAGTTCACAAAGGTATCTGGTCTGTTACCACATAGATTTGGCAGTTGTATTCCTTTTATTCTGGTTCAGTCTTACATTTGTGGATACCGTGAAGTTCACCATTGCCATGTCTTTTGCTACTTCTACCCAGTAGAGTAACTAGGTGCTTTGGTTTCTGCCTTCTCTCCTCCCCCGCTGTGGCCTTCCCAGTTCCACCTCTGCCACCCATAAAACATGATGAGATTGTAAAATGGGAATGAACACCTCTCTCTCCTCTTTTTTACACTAGAGCCTTAAGAACCTAGGAGATTTTAATTCTTTTTTTCTTAAAGTTTTTCTGGCTTCATTGTCATAGGACTCAGTCCAAAGTTCCCGAAGGCTGGGCCAGGAGATAAACTGACCTAGCAACCACCCTGTTGCAATCCACACAACCCCTTCCTTCAGACAGCTAAGTCTTTGTTACTGATTAAGGGCTTGCTACTTCTCCCATTAGATTGTGCCACTGTTCAACAAGATTCTAAGAGATCTTCTCTGCTATATCAGTTTTCCAGACTTATCCAGACATTCTTGAACCCAAACTTTAGGAATAACTAAGGCTTCTTCTGACATCTTCACTCTATGTTTACCTCCTATGAGCATGACTGGATTGTGAGCTTCCCTAGAACAGAGTTCATGTCTACAGGGCCTAGAACATAGTAAGTTATCAATAAATGTTTCTTTGATAAATGAATTAATAAGTGAAAATAGTAACAGCTAATATTTACTGAGTGCTAGATATGGTTTCTAGTACATTATATTTATTAGCTTATTTAATCATCATTGATTAAACTCTGTAAGAAGGCATTATTATTATTTTAATGTGGGACCCAATATCTTCCATTGGCCCTGCAGATCCACTCTCCACCCTTCTCCACCTGCTTTTTGCCTCAGGAGGTTGACTCATGTAGACTGCCTCAGTGGGGCTCCCCTTTCTCTCTGGTTTGTGTGGGTTTGGCCATTGGGAGGCACTGGTAGGAGATCAGGGTGAGAGAAGAGAGAGGGGTAATTTGCTCATCCCTTCTTTATAATGTTTCTTTGCACAGATTGGGACCCTGCTTTGAAAGTCACAGCTCTTCTCAAGAGGGCTTTCATCTCAGGAGGTCTTATACTCTCTCCCCTCCCTTTTTATTCATATTAGGGTTGGTACTATCCCACTCTTAGTAGGACTAAGTCCCACACTATCTGGGGTGTTTCCCCCTTGCCTCTGTAAATAATCCACTTGTTAAATCTTCTAATTATATTATATCAAATATGACCTCCATATCTTTCTGGGACTCCGAGTGTAAACTATGTTACTAATGAGGAAACTGAGGCTCACAATGATTAAGGAAGTTCCTCAAGATCACTATACTAAAAAGGATGACATAGAGGTTTGTATGCAAGTCTGCAGCTTTAACTACCACACAGTGCATACACAGAAGAACTACATTTGAATGCTAGGAGGCAGTGAGGCACAGTGGATAAGTGCATTGCCATTTTAGTCATAAAGATCTGGGTTCCAAACAGGCTTCGTAACCTAGTTAGAATATAACCTTGGGCAAATTATTTTGCCTCTCTAAGATTCAGCTTCTAAATTTGTGAAAGGGGAATGTACTATCTATCTTAGAATTAATATAAGGCTTACGGTAATGAGCTAATTTATGTAAAGTGCCAGTATACTATCTGACATGTAATAAAGACAATAATTATCATAAAAACTATTGCTAAGGTGATTATTTGAACTATGGAGAACTTGAGAAAAGTTTCATATGAGATACCTTTATTCACAATGCTTATATTCTGATGGAGACAAACACATGAATAGTAATAATCATAATCGTAGTAATAAAATAGAAAGAATGATAGTGATAGAAAATAATAGACAACTTGATGGTTAAAACAGTTAGATATTGGAACTAAAGGGATTCAAGGACAGAAAAAAAAACTCATGGTTAAAAGTAAACAGGCCAGACTTCATTTTATGTTTCTTCAGTTCTCTCTTATGCTTATATTCTTGCATTGGCCATCTTGCTGGTAATTCAAACATATCCCAGGCAATGTGGTTTCAACCAATGAACAGGAATCAGTGGGCTTCATTATGAACCTCATCCTGGTTTTAACTCTTGTGACAATGACCATTGCTTCTGGAGGGGCCTAGCTGCTCTAGTGGAATTAGATTGGTGGGGGCAAGAAGGGCCGATATGCTGGCTTGAGAACATCTTTGGCTGCACTCTTAAAAACAAAATCTATCTTTTCAGGGAGGACTACACAGTGTATTTGCATGATAGCTTCACAACTCGAACCAAAACTGTTTAAAAAGATGCTAGTAAGTGAAAAAAAGAAGTCTTAACTCTGAGCTCTGAAGAGAGATGGGCAATGCAAACCAAATAATGAGTGCCTTTTATAGAAACAAATATCTCAAGTGTACATCTAAACGATGGCAAGATGTGCAAATACATGACATGCACGTGCTTTCCACCCCTCACCCCATCAAAACTGGAGATGGTCTCAGAATCTCTGAACACAACATTGGAAGTCGCCTTCACTCATTTGATTGGAATTATACAAAAGATAGTTTGTCTGTTATTGTTTTGTGGAAAGGAGGATCCTACCTTCCACATCATATCACTGTCATCTAGTATTTACCATTGATTATAAACCAAATGGACTGGTGTGAGTTTAATTATTAATGCCATTGTGAATATTTTATTAGTAAGTCAGTATTTTTAGTTAGAAATGTAAATTTAGAATGTTAGCTATATTCTGAATTATGAATTTTATCCTTATTTATATTGCCTATGAGGACTGTCTCAGTTAATTTTTGCTGTGTAACGAAGCATTCCAAAATTGAGTGACTTAAAACAACAGTCATTTGATTTGTTCATGGTTCTGTGGGTCAGCAGTTTAGGCTCAGTTCTGCTGGGATGAGTGTTTGTTCCTCGTTTTATTGGCTAGGCTCACTTATATTTGACATCAGCTAAGAGGTGATGATCTTATTTACACGTCTAGCTGTTGGCAGAGACAATGGAGGTAACTAACTGGGTTATGTCCCAATTATCATCCAGCAGGATAGAATGGGCTCATTCTCATGGTGGTAGCCACAATATTCTCAAGAGCAGCAAGTCCCAGTGCATGAGCACTTTTCAAGTCTCAGCTTATGTCACATTTGCTATTGTCCCATTGGCCACAGCTACTCACATGGTTAAGTCCAGAGTCAGTGGGAGAAGGGATTTCCCAAAGGCATAAATACAAAAGGGAACTATTTGGGGGACTTTTGCAAATAATCTACCACAGAGACATAATTCTAAAATGATAATATATAGTAATAAAACAATATGCTTACAGTATTCACATAATTTTTAAAATTATTTAAATTTAAATGAAATATTATCTTAATTATTATCTCTATAAAAATATATATTTAATTTTAATAATCACCCTAGGAAGGTATTACTCTTATCTCCATGTTACACATGAAGATATTGAGAATTAGAGAAGTTGTAGAATTTGCCTGATGTCACCATAGCTAAGGAAATAACATTTAAAGAGCTCTCAGGATATATTAATTTAATGAGTATAAAGGTCCTGGCATGGGGCCTCCCAAAGTGTTCAATGAGTATATAAACACTATATTAACATTATATCAATAGTAATAATTGAACATGAGAGGTTTTTTTCATTTTAAAAGTTAGAGCATTTATAGCTATAAAACCAAGAATTAACTAACATTAAATTTCCCATTGTAGGTATCTTTATTGGTTGGTTCTATATCTTGCTTTAACTGGAACTGATTGCAAATGCAATCAAAACTCTATTTTTCAGAGGTGTCATATAACTTTGCTCACTAGTTAATAATCAAAACTTTTCAAGTATCATTCATTAAGCCATTTCATTAAATCTGAAGGTACATTACCAAAATACTAAATGATCAAATAATCTCTGCTTTGTTTTTTCCAATGGTGACAAAAGGATATCTTTATCAAATGTCTGTGGATATAATTTATTATTTATTTAAAGTAAAAGAGTTAATGTGAGGGAGCTTAAATTCCACATATTGATTATATATCACTTCCATATTAATCACATGTTAAGAAAAGAATAAAACTCTGGTAATCCTGTTTAAAAATGAATCTTCAAAGTGATATCTTAAGGAAATGAGAAATGGGTTTATGCTACACTTACTAACATTCTTCCATGTTTCTAAATGGAGTTCAAGGAAATATTAAATGTCACATCTATTAAAATGATAAATCTCAGATTTCAGTTCAGTGTGAATGTCTCATTAATTCTTTGGTTAGAATTAACTTGAAATCAAAGAAAGAATAAGGCACAATATAAGGACTAGAGTTCTCTAGTTCTTTGAAACTGTTAGACAAGAATAGCAGAGAAGTGGAGACAGGCAATCTTGACAGGAAGTCCAATGGGCCTTTTCTTCTCAGTGCTACCTTTGTCTTTATACCTAACTTTATCTTATCAGTCAGTCCCTTAAGTTATTGATACAATAAGATGCAAACTACTTCTCTTCTCTTCTCAAGTGCTTATCAAAAGTGGATGCAAATTAAGAAAAAAAACATGGATAAAGATAATTGGAAATATAATTTTGAAATTTAACTTTAGCATCAGTTTGTTCAAGTGGATCTTAATGACGAGAAATTTCTTTTGTCAATTCTGGAAATACTTTTGGTCGTTACAATTTTGGGTGAAAGGGTGTTACTGGCATCTAGTTGGTAGAGGCCGGAGATGTTGCAAAACATCCCACAATGCACAGGACAGGCCTCTACAACAAAGAATTACACAGCCCCCAAAGTCAGTAGGGCTGAGTTTGATAAAATGATGATTTATATAACGTGAATGTTATACTAGTTCTAATTTCTTAAACAATCTAAATATATAGCTATTGATGTAGATGGCTGTCTCTGAGAGATATTTTAGAAAGAATGTGTGTGTATACATATGTGTGTATACATACATACACATGCATACATGCATGCATACATACATACCTGCAGGGGATTCAATTACATTATTTCTAAAATCCATTGAATTGTGAAATGCTATGCTTCCCATTTATTTTACTCTCTTGGGGGATGACATACAGAAAAATCCCAAGGAATTAATTAAAAGTATCAAATATGAAACCTAACATTTATAATGCACGTCTTAGGACAGCACATTACATCGGTGAGAGGGCTGCTGCTGATCTCCATACTATGCGTAAGTAGAGTGAAGTCTGAGGGTAAGGGAAGGGTGTAGGAAGGCAGACTTTCCAGGTTTTTCTGGATACTATTTATTAGTAAAGCTTAGTCATTTTATTTGTGATAGATATATATTTAAAAAGTGGAAGTTCAATAATTTTTAAAAGATCACTTATAATTTGTTATCTTAATTGAGGTGATGGTTTAATGGGTGTATATATCTGTCAAAAATCATTAGATCATACAATTTTAATGCATACAGTTTATTGTCTCTAAATTAGTCCTCAATTATATTGTAAAAATACAACATACATTAAGATACTCTCACTGTGAAAAGTTTAAACAATGTATATCTTATAAAACATGACAATTCTTTACTCCTCACTCCCATTCTCCTTCCCCAAGGTAACTACTGTTAACAGTTTGATCTAAATCTAAATACATATACATTTATTTTACACATATGTAAAATTGATCCTGGAAATAAAATTCCAAATTTTTGCTAGTTTTTTTTTTTTAATGTTTTGGTGGTCTTCCTAGAGGTATACCTCAATCTTTTTTGATAGCTATATAGCATATCGTAATGTGACAGTACATCAATTATTTAATCTCTTATTTACACTAATTTTATTCACTTTTACAAACAGCAAAAACAATCTTTGTATATGCACAGGAATCATTTCTATAAATTTAATTTTTAGAAGTAGGATTGCTGAGTACAAGCAAATACATACTTAAAATTTGGATGGCTACTGCTAAATTGCTCGCTACAAAAGACTTTAACAACGTATACTCTCATGAATATTTGGGAGAGGCCATTTATCACAACTTTGATAATAAAGAGTATTTTTGTTATTACATTTTGCCAATTTGATAGGCAAAAATAAATTTTATTAGTGAAGATAAATCTTTTTGTTTTTTCATTTTATATTGGAATTTTGATATTTTTATTGATGTTTAGAAACTTTTTACATGTTATAGATACCAACTCTTTTATGTATTTACAAAATATTGTCTAATTAAATAGAGTTTTATGATATGACCAAGCACTACTGACTGTATACCCAAAAGAATTGAAGGCAGAGACTTGAATAGATATTTGTGTACTAATGTTCATAGCAGCCTTATTCACAGTAGCCGGAATGTGGAAGCAACTTGAGTGTCCACCAACAAATGAGCACATAAACAAAAGGTGATATACACATATAGTGGAATGTTATTCAGCCTTTAAAAAGATGAAAATTCTGATATATGTTACAATGATGATAAACCTTGAGGGACATTATTCTAAGTGAAATAAGCCAATATAAAGGAAAAATACTGTATGATTCCACCAACAACAGGTATCTAGAGTAGCCAAATTCATAAACCTAGAAAGTAGAATGGTGGTTGCCAGAGAGGTTGGGGAGAGGTAAAAATGGGGAGTAATTATTTAATGGGTATAGAGTTTTAGTTTGGAAAGTTGAAAAAGAGATAGATGCTACCTTAGTGACGGTGGCACAATGTGAGTGTACTTAATGTCACTGAACTATACACTTAAAAATGGTTAAAATAGCACATTTTGTGGTTTTTTGTATGTTACTATATGTAAAAAAGTGGGGAACACATCTATATAAATATGCCGTATTTGAATAAATAGATACACATGTGTTTAAAATATACACTACATAAATATTTTTTCCTAATCTGTTAACATTAATTCTCCCTCCAGTAATTTGGAATGCTACTTTTACAATAAACGATACAGTTGACCCTTGAACAGTGTGAGTTTGAACTGTACAGGTTCAGTTATACAAAGACTTTTTCTAATAAATACTGTTAATATATTTTCTCATGATTTTCTTAATAACATTTTTCTAGCTAACTTTATTGTAAGAATACAATCTGTAATACGTATAGCATACAAAATATGTATTAATTTACTATTGATGTTACTGGTAAGGCTTCCAGTCATCAGTAGGCTATTAGTAGTTAAATTTTGAGGGAGTCAAAAGTTATATGTGGATTTTCAAATGTGTGGGGATTTAGTATCCCTAATCTCCCTCCACCCCACTTTGTTCAAGGGTGAACTATAAATATAAATATAAATATAAATCTGTTTCTAAACTGTTTTCTGGTGCATTTTTAAAATTATGCATCATATTGCTTTAATTACTATGGCTTTATAGTACACTTGATGGTTCATAGGACAGGACCACAGTTTTTATTGTTTTCAAATACTTTTAAACTATTTTTCTACAATATCTGTTTCATATGAAATTTTAAATTAACCCATTAACATTTTTAAATTAAGTTTATTAGGGTAACATTGGTTAACCCATTAACTTTTAAAAATATTGTTGGAATAACATTGAATTTACAGATAAATCTATCTTGGAAGATATATTTAAGTTCCAGGAAATTTTGATTAATCATACTGCTATTTTTCTAAGTATAGAAGAATCAATTTTATTATTAAAAATTATTCACATTAATAAAATGTTTTATAATTTTTATGCCCTATACCTTCTCCAATTTTCTATAATCTCTTACATACAGTATCTCATCAATAGTAGCAACTGAAAAACTGCTTACTCACATGCTCCATGCTAATAAGCACTCTCTATTATGCATTATAATAACTATTAAGTAATTTTGTTTTTATTGGATAAATGATTTAATTCTTATAAAGTAAAAATAGATTTTTTTTGTTCTCTAAGGAATGGAATAATGATAATTCAAATGTATGATATGTTTTTCGATTACATAAGTACACAGATTTGGATTTTCAAAGTTAGCTCTGTCAGGGTACTCTGTTTCTTCAAGCAACTTATTTTAACCTAGTTTTCTGGTAAATGAATTTTCACACTCACAAGGATAAAACAGTCCTTATAGGAGAAGTAAAAAAAAAATTGTTAATTTTAAATATATATAAAACCCAGTGAGGAAACTGTATTACCACTTTATTAGTGTAATAGATACTATTTGATTGTTTTCAAATATCAACTTTGGAAACTTCCATGTTACTGTAAAATTTCCAGGCTATGGCAGTTTATTAAATCCTCAGTGCCTCCTAGGATGAAATTCTGTCCTTGGAGCATCATTCTGAAAGTCCTCCCCACATTGTATCTCCTAGCAAGATGTGGCCTTATCTTGCCTACACCATCCCTACCACCTTGTGATCCCCTGATAAAACAGTTACCTGTGATTTTCAGAGAACATGTTCAAAGAAGAATTCATTCAAATAGATTATGCTATTCAAAAAGTCTCTTCCTTTATTCAGATTTTTCATAAAGTATATATTATAGAAATTCAACTAATTTTAAAATTTGTTTGACAAGTTAATCTTTTGGTTTTAATAAAGTGTATATATTTCAAATCAGTTAATAGTTGATTTTGGCTTTCTGTAAGCAAATTCCTCTCTCTCTCTCTCTCTCCCTCCTTCTCTGCCCTCTGTCACTCACACACACACACAGAACTTACTGCTTTTCCCTTTCTTTTATAGTATGATAGCCTTTTAGTTTTTTTCCCTTTGGTTTTGAGGTTAGTCGGTTGCTCTGTTTTACTCATTTCTGTATTCTCAGTGTGTATCAGAATATTTAGGACCTGTCAAAGAGTGAATAAAAATATTGAATGAAGTCAAGTACATCTGCTCAGGTTACACAAACATTTATTTTTATTTTCCCTTTCAAAGGAAGAATGTGATTCCTGATATCTTTTTTCCTCGTTTTTTTAAAATTTTTATATTTTAATTTTTTAACTTAATCTATTTACAATATTATATTAGTTTCAGGTGTAAAACACAATGACTAGGCATTTATATAACTTACACACTGATCACCCCAATATCCAGTACCCATCTGACACCATGTATCGTTATTATAATACTACTGACCATATTTCTTAAACTATATTTTATATCCCCATGACTGTTTTGTACCTACCAATTTTTATCTCTTAAATTCCTCACTCCCTTCACCCAACCCTCAATCCAGCAACCATCAAAATGCTCTTTGTATCTATGAACTTGTTCCATTGTTTGTTTATTCTGTTCTCCGGATTCCATATATAAGTGAAATCATATGATGTTTGTTTTTCTCTGCGAGTTACTCCATTCAGCACAATACTCTCTAGATCCATCCATGTTGTTGCAGATGGCAAGAGTTCATTCTTTTTTTATGCCTGAATAATATTTCATTGTGTATATGTACCATCTCTTCTTTATCCATTTATCCACTGGGCACCCAGGATGCCTCCATATCTTGGCTATTGTAAATAATGCTGCAACGAACATATGGGTGCACATATCCCTTACAAGTAATGTTTTGGGTTTCTTCAGATACATACTCAGAAGTGGGATTACTGAGTCCTTCTTTGTCTCTTGCTATAGCCTTTGTTTTAAAGTCTATTTTGTCTGGTATTAGTATTGTTTCCCCACCTTTTTTTGTTTGTTTCCATTTTCATGAAATATCTTTCTTCATCTCTTTACTTTCAGTCTGTGTGTGTCTTTCGATCTAAGTGAATGTCTCCTAGGCAGCATTTGTAGGGATCTTGTCTTCTTATCCATTAAACCACCCTATTGTTTAATTCATTTATGTTTAAAGTAATTGTTGATAGATATGTAGTTACTGCCATTTTCTTATTTATAATTTTGATCTTTTTTGTGTTCTTCTTAAAGAAGTCCCTGTAATATTTTTGTGATACTGGTTAAGTAGTTATGTCCTAGTTTTTCATCACTTCGAATATTTTGTGACAATTCCTTCTGGCATGTCAAGTTTCCATTGAGAAATCAGCTGACAGCCTATGGGATCTCCCTTGAAGGTAACTAATTGCTTTTCCCTTGCTGCTTTTAAGATTATTTTTTTGTCTTTAACCTTTGGCATGTTAATTATGGTGTGTCTTGGTGTCTTTGGGTACAGTTGTTTGGGACTATGTACTTCCTGGGCTTGTATATCTATTTCCTTTGTCAGATAGGGAAATTTTCTGTCATTATTTTTTCAAAAAGGTTTTTAATTCTTCACTCTCTCTCTCTTCTCCTTCTGGTATCCCTGTGATGTGAATGTTGGTACACTTGATATTATCTCAGAGCTCCTTAAACTATCCTTATTTTTTTGGATTCTTTTTTCTTGTTGCTGTTCTGATTGGGTGTTTTATGCTATCTTATCTTCCAAATTGCTGATTTCATTCTCTGTTTCATCTAATCTACTATTGATTCTCTGTAATGTATTATTCATTTCAGTTATTGTAGTCTTTGTTTCTGACTGGTTCTTTTTTGTGTTTTCTATCTATATATTTATGTTTTCTATTTATTTGTTGAAGTTTTCCCTGAGATCATTGAGCATCCCTATGACAAGTGTTTTGAATTCTGCATCTAATAGATTGCTTGTCTCCATTTTGTTTAGTTCTTTTTCTGGAGCTTTTCTCTATTCTTTCATTTGGGACATATATCTTTGTCTCGCTATTTTGACTGCATCCCTGTGTTTGTTTCTATTTTTTTAGGTAGAGCTGCTATGTTTTTCTATCTTAGTAGAATGGTCTTAAATAGTAGATGTTCTATGCAGCCCAGTGGCACAGTATCCCTGGTCACCTGAGCCAAGTGCTCCAAGTATGTGTCCCTTGCAGGAGTTGTATGTTCCCTTATGTTGTAGTTGAGTTGGTCGTCATTTGGATAGCATTGGGAGGAAGTGACCCTTGGGATGATTAATTGTAAGAACTGGCTATGACTACTGTGGAAGAGCTGTTGTGTAAGGGCTGACTTTACAGAACAGGATTCAGTTCAGCAGGGCTAAATCAAGGTGGCCAAGTGGTGCTCCGGCTAAGTCCAAAGTGACCACCAGGTGTGCTGGCCCCAGTGCCTCCTGGGAGGAACCCACCTACAGGCCAAGTTCAGCAACCACCTGTACCTTTTCCAGGGCCACGTGGCATGAGCCATGAAGTGATTTGTAGATGCCTTCCAACTACGCTGGGCTTGGAGATTCTTGGGAGAGGCTAAGTTGCAAACTACGGCTAGATGCCACTATTGCTGAGCTTGGAGTTGCTTAGAAAAAGGCACAGGGCATGCCGAGGCCATATGCTGCTTGTTTGGGCTTTGTGAACCTTCAAGGGATTTTAAAATGTCCATATCATGAGCCAAGACAGTCCATTTGTATGGAAAAGCCACTGGAAGTTGCAAGTTGGGAAGGGTGAGGATTCAGGGAATCACCAAGGTGGGTTGACCAGTGTTAGCCAAGTTGATGGAGACTCATATGGTGGCAGCTCTGTCTACATGTGCTGGGTTGGTGGAGGGCTCAACAAAGGAACAATAGCTTCTGCCAGCACTTCTGTCTGAGAAAAATCTGCACTTCCAGACTTTTCCCTGAAGCCAGACAATTCATTTTTCCCATATGTCCCAAGCACCTTTCAAGCTGTTGGCCCAGTGCTGGGGCTCAGAGCTAATGAGCCTATTAGCGAGTTAGTCTGTGAATGAGCCCTGTAAGAGGAATACTGTGACTCTGCAGCCTGCTGTCTCACTTAGCCACAAACTCTGCTGGTTTTCATAGCCAGAAGTTATGGGGACTTCTTTTTCTGGCACTGATGCTCCCAGCTGGAAAGCCTGGTGTGGGGCTCAAACCCCTCACTCATCTGGATATCCCTCCTGATTCTCAACCTCCATATACAATTTCATGTCCATACCCTCCTACCCATCTCGAGGTGGCCTCTTCTGTATATCCTTCATTGCAGAACTTCTGTTCAGCTAGACTTGGGCACTTGTCATTGATGGTTGTTCTGTAATATAGTTAAAAATTTGATGTGGTTATGATAGGAGACCAGCACAGCATTTTCCTACTCCACCATCTTTACCAGAAGCTCCCATAACATTTTTTTTAATAAATAGATTTTTGATGTAAATGACCCTTCCTTTGGTCTTTCCTAAAATGCTAATTTGATGTTTGTGCAAAAGGTAAATCTGTTTGGCTATGGAGTGGCGGAAGTTGTTGCTTCTGATTGATAAAATGTCCTACAATTTAATCCCTACCTAACTGATAACAGTGTGCTATAGAATAATAATCTCTAGTAACTTGTGGCATTTCCTTTTTTTCTTAATATCACTCCATTTATGCTCTTACATTAAAATATCCAAATTTTCTGAAGGGAGACATTTTTTAAAGAAAGAGTTTGTTTATACTGACATATCCAAGCTAGAGAAAATGATTTAGAAGGAAAGTGCTATGACTGAAATTCTCTCTCTCTCTCTCTCTCTCACACACACACACACACACACACACACACGCACACTAGTCAGCACCACCTCATGTTACACTAAGGTATTCCTGGCAGAGTTTCTTGCTGATGATTTTAGCCACAGTCTGAGTAATGTCTGCTTGCTTGTGTTGTAAAGTGATCTCCCATTATTAGAAAGAATCTTGAATGAAGGGTGGAGGGTATCGTGTCTTCTTAGTTCAATATTCTGTCTTTCTGCCGCCTCTCTGCAGACTGTGGGTGGCTGAAAAGGATGCTGTGGAAAGAAGTAAATTCTGCTGAGCCAAGCATTTTTCAGCGCAATGAAAGACTTTTCATTGCAACTACTGCAATTATTTAAAATTATTATGGGAAAGTTTTGAGAATTTCTTCCACCTTCTCTTTTTTATTAAGGCTAATAAAATGGAGGCCTAATATAACACAGATGGCAAGAATATAATCAATACAGCACTAGGGAATGTTACCTGTAAATATGGGAGTTTTCATTTCTCCTGGAATACCATAGGTTCGGTAGAACTATTTTTTTTTACAGATAGAAAAATGTTATAATTTATTTTTATAATAAATGACTAAACATTTCGTTGAAAATAATTTCCCCCCCAAAATGTGTCCTCACTGAGTCAGAAATAGTAAATGAATGGTTGAGCTAACTATGCAGTTTTGATTAGAGACCAAAACATTATGATAATTATAAAGGGTTGAGAGACTGTCAAAATATAGTACTCTTTCTGCCTAGTAATGGTTTGTTAGCTTTTTTACATGGGAACTGTTAATTTGAAATAACCCAAGGTGAGTACAGATGAATGTCTCCATCAACAAAAACAGGTGGTGAGATTTAAGACCAGAGGCGATTTTTATCATATCCTTAAAAAGAACATTACGTGAAATTAATTGTTTGTCATCTTGTTTCTTTATCATATTAGACTACTCTGAAGCTGTTATTAAAAATATTGAATGAAGCAACAAATGCCAACTTTTTTAAGATTAAGAAGGACTATAAATAATGTCTATGAAGGAGGGGTTCATACTGCCTAAAATTGCTTTTGCCGTTCTTTCTTGCCATGTTACTGAGTATTTTAGCACAAAATGGAACAGTTGTGTCATGTTGCATTGGACTCACGGTTCTGGAAGTCGGCAAATAATAGCACTGAATTAGGCAATAGGCTAACATACAAAACCAGATACTAAGTCTTTCGTGTCAAATTTGTATAAAATATGTATTTATATACATATATTCTTACATATGTATATAATATTTAATGAGGCATACACAAGTAAATGGTGGTAGTGAATGGTTGCATCCATAAAGAGGATCTGGGTGGTTGGAGAACAGAGATGACAGGGAGACTCACCTTTTATTATGTATCCTTTTCTGTCGTTGAAATCTATATATCTACTTTTTAAATTTTATAACAATTTATTAAAAATGTTCCAAGCAGATGAGTCCACTTTGTCTCATATTAAAAATCAAACCAAGCAATTAAGTTAAACCAAATTGAAAGCTAACTTGTAAAAACGTTTTGTATTCCTTCCTACCCCTCTTCTCAAATATTTGGATAGTTACTGAACCTGAAAGGCAGCGTGATGTAGACACTTGATTTGTATGGATGACTTTGGAAATATCCACTTAATTAATAAGAATCTAAGAGGATTTAAGTGTATTATCAGAGCCAAACACAGAATATAATAAGAGAGTTATTGTTATTTTATAGTTGAAAAAACTAAGATTCAGTATATGAAATAATTTGTCCAAGGTCACAGAGCTAGTTCACTCCACAAGGTAACTATAGTAACATTTCTGTTTGTAGTAATTTAAACTCACGAATGGTTCCAGTTCTTTCTAGGACCTATGGTTGGGAGGATTTACATTTCAGTCATAATAAAATAGAACTTTAAACATATATATCTTTTATGGAAGAGAGTTTACCATATTTTGAAGATGATTCAAATTGTCATCAGTGTGCTTTGACCATAAAATTTATAACAACTTTTTATGTCCCCAAGTATGCATTTGAAATGCACTAAAGTGATTTCCTAAAACTGCTCTTCTAAAGTCAGGCTTCTAAGAGTGGTAAAGCATTTCTGGCATTTTTATGGACATTTTTAATAGTAGTTGAGTAATTCATTAGTTTTATCATGTCTAACAAATTACCACAAAGTTGGAAACTTAAAACAATACTCATATATCATCTCACTGTTCTGGAAGTAAGTCTGGGCATAGCATAGACAGACCCCTCTATTCAAGGTCTTACAAGGTTGAAATCAAGATGTCAGCCACGCTGCCTTCTAATCTGGAGCTCAGGGTTCTCTTCCAAGCTCTTGTGGCTATAACATAATTCAGTTATTGCTGTTGTAGGACATAGGTCCCCATTTTCTTGATGACTATCAGTTAGTGGCCTCTCTCAAACACCTATATTCCACCTTCATTTTTTGTCAAGTGTCCCTTTCTGTCTTTAAAGGCAGCAATGGAGAATCTCCATTGAGTCAAATTCCTCTCACACTTAGAATCCCTGTCTCCAGATAGAGCCCAATCCCTTTTAAAGGTTCACCTGATTAGGTTAGGCCCACCTAGATGATTTTATCTTAAAATCAGCTAACTTGGAACCTTAATTACATCAGCAAAATCACTCCATAGCAGCACCTTAATTAGTGTTCGAATAACTGGAGAAGGTGCATATACACCAGGCAGTGGGAATCTTGGAGGCTACTTTTTGAATTCTTCCTACAAGTAAATGAATAGGCTAACTATAGTAAATTCTACCTACAAGTAACTGAAGCTGAATGTAGTGTAATCCTGTTTACCCTGACAACTCTTGGGCTACTTTCCCACCAGAAATCAAAGCAGAGGAACCATTCCTATTTTATTTAAATTTATTTATGTAGGGTCACATCTAAATAACATTTTGTTTTACCTTACCTCATCTGAATCTTAAAACCCAGATGCAAGAGGATTTAATATCTGTATCTCCACTTTATGGTTGGAAAAACTGAGGTTCAGGGAGATGAAATTATTTTCCTGAAGTCCCATAGCATTTCGTTTCCATATTCCACATCCCAGGTCCTGTAGGATTTTATTCTGCGATATTTAAGTACCATCATCTTAGTTTTATTTTTCAGAGTTTCTGAGAAGAATTATTTTTTCCAGCCCTGTAGATAGATATCACAGCAAATCATAAAACGTCATGGTCTTGAGTTGTATGCATCATGAGAAAGAATTCCCTTTACATCAATAGGAATAACATTTATGTATGTTTTACCGCAGGGACATTTAAAAAAATAACTTTGATTCATTAAGTAACTTCAGTAAATGGAGCTAATTTTGAAGTTTATTTAACTGAGACAAATTTGTTTAATTTCATTTGCTAGTTTCATATTCTATGTGATGGTTAACATAGATGTTTCAGGATATAAAGCTTTTATCTTGCTCAAGGTGTGACCACAATTGATGGTCACTAGAACATAGTTTAGGCAACCATGTTGAAGCCACTGAATATGCTCCAAGCTTCTGTTAACCACAAAGTACACTATAATCTTTATAAGACCAACCACACTCCGTCTTAATTCTTTCTTCCCCAAACTTTAAACTCAGTCAAAGTTCATGGATGAACGTTATCTGTAAGAACAGACTGATAATTTGAAAAGGCGAGTCACAGAGAAAGAAGAATTCCATAGAATCACTGAAGGTAAGAAAGTGAAACGGACCCTTGGTAACTTCTAATCCCCATTTCACAAATGAGAAGAACGAATCCTCAAGAAGTTTAGGAATTTGCCCAAAGGCACACAGCTTGGGAAGTGACAGAGCTGAGACATAAATATAGATCATTTGTTTCCATGTCTAGTACTCTTAGTTCACCAATTGCATCCCTTGATGGAAAATGTGTTACATGCTGTTTTCCACAAATACTGTCATTTTTATAACCAAGAAAAATGTTTGCATGTAAGGTCTTGGAAATAAAGAGATGGTTTGAATTTTTTCTTCCCTGCCCATTATCTGCATTTTTTTTCCCCCTCTGGATTTTTTGTAACAGGCAACAAGGTCAGTGTTGTTGCAGGGGTAGGAGAGATGAGAGCGGTCCATCTGCTTAACAGTAAATGCAGCAATGTTTAACTTAGACCAATAAAATGCTTTTGAGGAGAGGAGTATCTTACCACTGACATAGTTTAGAACTCCTAGTATATAATGATAATAAAAAGCAGACTGACTTTTAGTCAGTTTTGCTTTTGTTTTTATTAGTTTTTATAGACACTGTCCTCTCATTGCCTCCCATGACACTGACCTGAATTAAAGGACAGGAATCCCCCCTATGAGCTACTCACATTTATAAGACTTCAGATTCTTTAGAAAGTGTTCCTTTTGAAGGGAAGGGTGAAAGGCAAAGCACCATTATAACATTTGAAGATAATATACTTAAAAACCATTTGAAACTATAAAATGTATAATATATTCCAAAGTCTCATAAGGAAAATGACTTTAGTACAGAAACTGATGGTCAAGAAGCCAGAGTTTTAGAAACTGATCTGGGTTTATATGGGATTTTAAGTTTAGTGTGTCATAGTTAACAAATAACTTTTAGTTTGCTTGTCACTGGGCTGAAAGGGAAGTGGACATTTTAATGCATTTCAGGTAGACGCAGTGTTGCATGGATCAAATCTGGGTACTCTGACCATGGGCAAATGACCTAATCTGGCTAAGCATCATTTGCTCCATTTAGATAATGGTAATAAATAATAATGTCTACTTTATAGATTCATCGTGAAGATTAAAACCATTTAGTCACATGGAGGGTTTAGTCCCGTTCTGGCACATATTAAATAATAAATGTTTATTTACCATCACTGTCATTATTATCCAGTCACCTAAATACTTAAAAATTTTTCATTTTTAAAAATGTTTTACTCTGATACAAAATTTTGTATGTTTTCTTTATGTTTCTCAAATATGAACATTAAAACTCATGGATTTTAAAGACATTACACCACTGTGATTAAGATTTTAACAAATTTCTCCAAGGGCACTAGATGGCGACCTTTTCCTTTAAGGAAAAAAATATCTTAAGGATTCATAAGTACTTTTGCTTTGGCAGTTGAAACTTACTGCTGCAGATTTACAAGCAAACTACAAAAGGTAATGTCACATCACTGAACTCTGAATTGTCAGAATCATAGAATTTCTAGATTTTCACACACTAGGAGCAGTATGGTAGGGAAAGCACTCTCGAGGACATAGGGAATCCTGAATTCAAATTTATGCCCTTGGATGATCTTGGACTTTACCTTTCAAGATCTTATTTTCCTCTTTTAGAATATAAGTTGTGGGTTAGATCATCTTTAAAGTTACTTTCTGCTCTAAAATACTGTGATTTTTTTTAATAATTCAATTTTTATTTTTCTACCAGGCTATCTTTTCTCAAGCATTCCTTTTGCTTTAAATTAAATATTTCTTAAGCCAATGGATAAGATATAATGTTATAGGTGTCAACATTACTTAAGGTAAAACTGACTTATTCAAAAATAAGATTAATTTTGGAAGATATGAATGAGTATAGGATATGAATGTGAGTGTAAAATCTTGGCTAAATGTTTCTTTTTTTAATAAGTGGAAGAAACATTTGAATCATACATTCATTTAAGATGGTATAAGACTTGAAAAAACCTGCCTAAGCATCATTTAAAATCTATTTGTATCTTTTCCATAAATAAAGTTGAAACTGTGCTTAGATTATTGAATGTAATAAGTTTTTTTCTAATGTATTATTTTTAAATGTCAATTATTTTTAGTATTTCTAAAAGGATTATAGCAGATTAAATTGTTCATATTTAGAAGCAGCGAATAGTAACTATCAAGATGGACAGCTCTTTCTCAAATATGAGTAGACAAAGTCAGTCTTCAGCATCGGGTGTGATGAAGAAATTTAGATGTTCGAAATGTTTTTAACTTAAAATAATCAGATGAGTGTAACTAATAGTAAATAATAGATAAATCTCCAGAATAAAGTATATTTTAGTATTTATATATAAACCAAAATATGCACCTCCTTTTGCTTTGTTTTTCAGACAAAGTAAAAGATTTTTTTTTAAATATAAGTAGACAGTGATTATACTTTAATCTTTCTTTTTAAGGAAAGTTACCATTTCAGAGAGAATCTTTGTCATCTTAATTTGCATCTAGCTTTTTTTCCTTTTACAAAAAGATTTAGTAATTTGCTTATCATTACCTGAAAAAGCTCCTCCTACATACCCAGACAAACTCTTAAACAGTGATTTATGTTATAAAAAAAGTTCCCTGTGGCCTATACATTATTAAAAAGCTAGGAATTAACAAATACTCAGGCCTACATGGGTAGAAAAATCTCATTCTCCTAAGGTGAGGAGATGGATGCTCAGGTGAGGAAGAAATCTGAGTAACAGACACAATTTTTCCCCAAATCTGAAACTGGTAGAGTGAGGCAGCAATTTAGCTGAAGCCACCACTCCACAACCATGCTCAATATACAAATGTTAACTGTAGCAGATGAAATAAAATCCAGACTCAAAAAGTTTACAGCTAAGGCATGGCCTTTCTCTTTCCTGTAAACATTTGGCTCATTACCATATGCATATTCATCCAACTTCCCCACCAACAATTTTAGTTCACTATTTCCAGTAAAATTTTACCCTGAAAAGCTTGGAACTGCTATTATCCTGTCATTCTTGGCGGGGTCACAATCACAGGACTTCACAGTAAGAAATATATATGTGAACCCTCCCTTATCATCCAAAGCAGAAGAGAATGGCGAAAACAAAGAGATTTATTCAGGTTATTGTCTAAAGGTAGTTTAATATTTATGCAGTGTCACACACACACACACACACACACACACCCTAAAGTCTTTAGGTTTCAGTTACAAGCCCTGCGTCATCTGTCAGATCACATGGTAATTGTTGCTATTTCAAGGATCAAGTGGCATAAAGCTCCCCCCTACCTCCACCCCACCCCTTTCCTTTGGTACCATATAGCGTGGAAGAGTGATTATTGTGTGATGGGGTGAGACCAGGCTTTCTGGTTCAACCCTCCCTACTAGGAACAGGGCTCTTGGTGGGGTGGCGCGTGCGCGCGGTATTCTCACAGAGTGACTCGGAAAGGGGGGCGGGGAGGGGGTCTCAGGGGAGGAAGGGCAGCTCTAATTGGTTTCTCAATGAAAGATAATCACCTATTCCCCAGAGAGGCTAGGGATTAGCACTCTGCCTCTCCTCCTCTCAGCCCTTTTAGACTTCTCATCCTCCCCTCCGTGCGTTTAGTCCATTCAGCAGAAGTGGATCGAAGAAAGGGGCTCCTCGCTCCGCATTAGGGGCAGCACTCTGCTGCGCGCTGGTACTTAGCGCCCCATTCACTCACTTACTCTGCGCTAGCCTCGCTCGGCTGTTGTCCCAGCCGCCGCCGCCGCCGCCGGAGAAAAAGTTTTGCAGAGGGGCTCAGGGAAAAAATGAGCGAGTTAGAGGAAGACTTTGCCAAGATACTCATGCTCAAGGAGGAGAGGATCAAAGAGCTGGAGAAGCGGCTGTCAGAGAAGGAGGAGGAAATCCAGGAGCTGAAAAGGAAGCTTCACAAATGCCAGTCGGTGCTGCCAGTGCCCTCGACCCACATCGGCCCTCGGACCACCCGGGCGCAGGGCATCTCTGCTGAACCACAGACGTACAGGTCCTTCCATGACCTTCGACAGGCATTCCGGAAGTTCACCAAATCCGAAAGGTAGGCGCCAGGGTGCGGCGCAGCGCGGAGGGCCAGCGCGAAGGCCACCAATCCCGGCGGGTGGGCCCGGGTGTCCATCCGGGCAGCAGTTCAGGGACTGGGGGCTCCAGCTACAGCGACAGGGGCTGGTCAGCGCAGGGCTGCTCGCTTGTGCACAGAGTGGAGTGGGGGTGGCCCCTGAGGCCCGGGAATGGGAAGTGTTTATTTTTATTTCTGCCCATCACGTGCTGTGCTTGTCTCAGCCGGGCTGGGAAAGGCGAGCTCCTCTGGGAGACGCGCCCCTGTGGCATGGGGGTGGGGATAAAGACCACAGAAAGTTTTCTCGCGCCTGCTAACTTGGTCACTCTACACTCGGCTGCAGTCGTGCTGTCTTCGCTTTGCGCACCCCTGTGGGGGCACCCTCGATGGGACAGCTCCCTGCCCATCCTGGGGCCTGGGAGCTTGCCTGAGGCGACCCTGAGACTCAGGCCATGGGGCATGCTCCTTGGGGCTGCTGAAGCCTCCCTCCCGGGAAGGGGTGACAGGAGGCTGGACAGGGTTGGGTTCAATTTAAGGACTGAACTTGCCCAGAGCTCAAGTCTTATTGGGGAGGGCTCAGGGGGCGGGGAAAGGGCGGGGTGGGGGTAAGGGAGGGGAGAGCCAGACAGCGTCTCTTCTATGCTTTAGGGATCCGGCGGCCTCATGGATGGCAGGACTGGGAAGTTTATTCTCAGGGTCACTTTCCAGGCAGCTATGATGTCAGCAAGAAATTTCAAAAAAAAAAAAAAAAAAAAAAAAAAAAAAACAACCCCACTTTCTGAGTGTTTCGTTTGCTTTGTTTGTATCCCTTCCAGAAGTGCCACACCTAGGGCTGGCCTGGGTTGGAGGTGGTTGGCTCAGTGACCTTGGACTTGAAGCAGGTTTGAGGTTACTGGTCAGCCCTGTCCCAAGATGGATAATGCCCCTTCCTGGTCTGTCTTCCTTTTGAATCTCTCCCTGGAAAAGTTGGGATGAAGAGGGAAGGGACTGTTTCTCCAGGCGCCTCTGGACTCCTTCCTTTCCTCCGCCCGGGCACTTTAGGAGCCAAATCCTGCCAGTTCAAAGTTGTGTGTCACTTGTTCGAGGTGTGCAGAGGAAGCCAGGCGACTGTGGCCACAAGTAGGAAAGCTTTTGCACTCCACTCGCTGCCTGCACCGGAGAAGGCTGATCGATTGGCTGCAGCATTAAAGCGCCTCTGGACATTAGGGAGAGGAAGTGCAGACTCCAAAGCCCATTACTGGCTTTTAGTCTCTGGAAGTGCATGGCCGAAAGTGCATTTTGCAGGATATTGAATATTCCATTAGGCATGCCTTCATGCCTGCCTACCTCTTACCCCTTCCCTCTTCTTACATCACTTGATGTCTGGGTTTGGGGCTCAGGGGACCCCTAAATTAGTCCCTCTTAACGCTCTGTCTTTGAGGTGACCATTTCTAAGGAGTACGTTCTCTTGTCCAGTCACCATTCAATCAATGTCCCCCACTCCTCCAGTGCACCCCTTCCTTGTCTGTTTTTCTTGTGTATTGATTACTATGTTTTGTTGGGGGGTGGAGTGAAAGGGAGCAAAGGGGACTCGGCAGCCGTTAAGAGCTATTAGAAGAAGGCCAGGAGCTGGGAGTGTTTGAGGGAGGGAAACAGGAATCAGGCAGAAAGGAACTTAGGAACTGTGGGCCCCTTTTGAACAGACATCTTAGAGGACAGCTTTCGTATTTCCTGAGAGACACTCCACTTATAAAATGACACTGTCCACATGGCACCTTTTGGTCCAGCCTGCCTTGAAAGTCCTATCATATTGAACAATGACAATCTTCCTCTCTGAGTCCAAGGCTACAAAATTGCTAATATTTGGCCTTGCCCTCTGTTGGGAAGCTGCTGCCGCTGCCCCTAGCCCCAGCCTGGCTGCGCATTCCGCGGCCACTGCCCTGCCCCTGCTCAGCAGCTGGAATCAATCTGCCCACCTCCTTAAGAAGCCACTTACTTCATCAGCGGTCACCCAGCAGCTGCTTGCCTCCCAAGGAGGATGGGCTAAGACTTTATCGCATTTTTGAAATTTCAGATCTCTGTGTCTGGGCGGTGCCCCTCAAAGAGTAACCAGCACCCCTGCACAGCAGAGAGATTGCACCAGGGTCTGGAGAGGGCAGGAGAAACTCTCCCTCCCAGAGTCTACTTTCATTCAGGAGCTAGCTCTCAAAGAGGCACTTTAGTTTTTCTTGACAAGAAATCTCTCTAGGAGTGAGAGGAGTTTTTGTATGCATTGGGAGGAGATGGCTGATCTTTCCTATGTACACGTCGTCCTCCCCACCCCCCCAGTCCCCAACATTTTCGTGTTAGGGATAAGAATGTTCATCCTAAGAATGGATCATGCGCAGTAGAGGTCGGGCGCATATTGGTGTTTGCAGCAAGTAGATGGACTGCTTTTCCTGCTTCGTCTTCCTGCTGATTTACGCTAAGGGTAAACTTTTCCCCACTCAGCATTTAGTTTTCTACTTTCAAATGGGAGCATGGGATTTATTTTCGGCAAGCTGATTCACTAGAATTTAAAGAATTTTGACAGCTATATATGGGGACAGTAACCATCTTAGGTACTTACTCATTGTCATCTACCACTTAAAAAGACTACATTAACTTAATTATCAGTGGCGAAAACCTTTATTTTGGCCAAGAAAGAAAATAATTTAAAAAGTATTTCTGGGATACAACATATAACAGAAAACAAAGTGTCTTCAAAAGTGTGTTTTCTAATTTTCAGATATTTGCATTTGAGGAGTAGATATTCCATCACTGCATGCACTCTTTGTTAAAAGCTGTGCCATTCTGATGGGCTTCCTGAGCCTGAAAGAGACTGCTTTACTGCAAAGCTAATGTTCTGTTGCAATTTCTGTAGGATTTGAGTGATAGCTACTCATACTACAGGTTATTTTCAAACTTTAAAACTAGGACACCTAGTTTTTATAGTAACAAGAAAAGGAACATATCTTGAAAGTATAAGAATTTAACTTGGTAGGCAGAATGATTAAAGAGTTTTTCTGTATAACTATTAGAAAATGATTGCTCTCAAAAATATTTACATAATAGGTAACAAAAATATCTTAAGCATTTATTTCAGTGGAAGGAAATGGGAGAATTCACCAGCTATTGTAATCAAGTCAGTACAATTAACTAGATTTTCATGTGTCCACAGAGGGTATAAGGCACAAACTCCATTAAGAATGATCTAAGTACTAAGGAATGCTTAGATGAAAATTATACTAGGGAAAGGGAAGATCTGAGCTCTCAGTGTAAGTATCAAGTGTACAATATGACAATCATATTTAAAAAGAAAATATCTGACTTCTTGCAGTACTCATTTTCAGATACCTTAGAAATGCCCAGTAGGTATCAAGTGATTATCGTTTGAAAACTATAGGCAGTTTTGGATGACAATGATATTTTAAATTTATAAATTACTCTTTGCCAAATAACTCTGAGTATTTCACATGCTTTTCTGTGAACTCTTGATGTTCTACATGCATATGCTCCAAATTAAGAATTGTTCAATATCCTTAACTCTTTCCCTTAAGTTTTACACACACCTAGATTCTTTATTTTGGCTGTCCACTTAGCATGCAGTTGTTGCTGTTGTTTTAAAATTAGCTTCAGCAAAGGCTGAGATCAATATTAATCTGTTATAGGAATAATAGATTGTATTCCAAAGCCATTTGAGCTATTCTTGTCACAAATCCCTTGATTCTTGATAATGTTAGTTCATTATTTGAAACTTGAACTTCCTTCTACTGGGATGTGGATGGATGCCCCAGAAAACTCATTGCCTTTTGTATCTCTAATTTGATTCAGGTTTGGTTATCCTGCAGACTAAACCAAGGGATTTGGCCTAATTTTGATACAAGTAACTTCAATGAAAGGAGTGTGTACCAACTGAGTTCTGGACCCAGCTCATTAATTGTTCATAAAAAATACACTTATGCTTTAAAAAACAATGACAATGATAATAAAGATAGCTAATCTTAGCAATCTTAGCACAGTCCTAAGCTCTTTACCTATAAGTAGCTCATTGTTTTCTTCACAACAGTCCTAAATGACAAACTTCTCACATGAAGAATCTGAGGCTTGAAGAGTTAAGTCACTTGCCTGAGATCTTACAGCTAGAAAAAGGCAGAGACACGTTTCAGACCCAAATCTTGCAGTTTGTAAAGTTCTAAACTACTACACTACATAGCCCCGGAATCGAGCCGATTTCATCTAAGTGACTGGTGAACCCTTTCGATAAGAAGGCATGAACCTGCCCTAAATTAAAATAGAATTTCAAAAAAATCTTAAAGCCAGCGCTAAACTGACATCATGAAATAGTTGCCAATGAGCGCTTGCATCCAGCATGTACACCTTGGATGTACCGTGCCGGGTTTGAATTTTCTCAGGCTGTCCTGCTCTTGGGATTGTCATCTACCAACCTTTCTATCTTCTTCCTTCCTCACCTAACTTCTCTAGCTCAGTGTCATTGTCATAGGCAGGGCTGATGAATAGTACAATTGTGAAAATGGTCTTAGTGGCCCCCTTTGGGTACCATTCACTGTACACTTTGCCATTTGTACCCCTCATTGCTAATCCCTTCACCCCTACCAATCCTACTTTCTAAAGGAATTTATTACTGACAGTATATCAACATGTTTTCCAAGTTATCCTTTCTGGATTAACATAGTAATGTTTTCACAGGAGCTTCTGGGAGAGGATATTTCTTAGTATACCAAGATGAGTAATATTTATGATGGGAGTTTACGGGGAGGCAAGATGAGAAGGACAAGGAAAGATTTTTAGGTAGGAAGGCTTGTCAAAATCCTTGTGTCTTGCCACATGTAATTTGAAGACCACGGGTTCTGAGGATAAGCATGTCATACCTACTCTCAATCAAAGCCATACAGGAGGTAGATAGTACCCTGCTTTTAGTGATGAGAAACAGCAAGCTATTGCTAAAGGCCTTTTTAAAGGATCTCAGAAATGGGACCAGGTTATTTAGGTTTCTTAATTTTGCATCAGTATAGGTTGGTGAATCGATGGCTTCAACTTATCACCTGTTTATACTTATGATTTAAGACATACCCACTTTGCTTTGTGGTTTGCTCAGGTTCTGGAATCATGTACCTTTTCTAGATGTATTTCCAGAAGTTTTTGTTCCATTTGACTCATTGATTGAAAGCTTAGGTTGATAGTTTACATCTAATCTTGTACTTGCTATAAGTTTGACTGACCTTCATGAAACTATTTCTAACAGACCTGAAAAAACAAAAGAGGTCATATCTTTTTCCTTTTTCCTGACTAAATGCCTCTCACCATACTGTGTAGGGGATGCTGAGAGTGTATTAAAACCCTTTCTGTTGATAAGATTTTCAGGTGATTTCATAGTTGCTCGGAGTATGAATAATTATTTTCATTTGACATTGAGAATTTGCTTATCAGAGTTCAGGACCCTATGTTATCTAGGATTCTTGTAGCTCTTGGAAATTACTGTGAGCTCTGAGATAAACCAGGGATAGCATATCCTGTTTCACAAAAGTGAAAGCTCAGAAGTTTGAGAATTGTCAGAAAAGAAGTACTGACCTTGCATCTGTCTTTGTTGGTGTGCTCTGCTGTTGTGTCTGTCCCTGAAGAGAAAAAGAGACTATGTATATGCATATGTTTATGTGTATGAGTGATGTGTGTGTGTATGTGTATGTGCACATACATACACATATATGCATATACATATACATACACACAATTGCCACTTTATTCTTTTTATGATTTTACACTTATTATTCTGAAATTCCTCCAGATTTACCCAAATCAGTTTCTCATGGAAAGAAGGGTTTACTTCTCGGGCTGTTATTGTAAAATAGATCATAAAATCTTGCAGTTTGTTAAATTCTTTGCTTGGTATTAGGCATACGGCCCAATATTGTCTCCCAGAACAGGATACTAGAACCAATCTTAGTTGCTCCTTGTTGAAGTACTACCTTGCACTTTTACCCAGTGATATATATATTTTTACTTTCTCTTCTTTGTTCTTAGTTCTGCCTATGTTTTGTGTCTTTATTTTGGGTCCCTGTGTCGCTCAAGGATTTACTCAAAGCTTTAAAGTCTTTTATGTCTTTAGATGTTTCATATATTATGCAAATTAAATTTTCTAAAGTTTTAAAAATAATTCTTAATTGTTCTTATTAGAAATATGCAATGCTTTAAAATATTTGCTCAATGGAAAATGGATATTTCCAGAAGTACATCTTGAAATAGACTGGTAGTAGAACTAATCTCTTTATTTTATTTATTGTTGTACTTAAACAACAGATTCCTTTTTAAAAAACTCTTAACCTTTCACTGCACTGCTAACTAAGAATTATTGGTGAATCTCAGATTTCTGTATACATTACATTGCTCATTTTAAACATTTTCATGTTTTTTTGTTATGTGAGAATAAAATAGAAATACTAGTACCTTAGAAAATAGTGTAGTTTTAAATTTAATCAATATAAAGTTTATATTGACTAGAGAGTTTCAAAATACTTTCTATAATTTGTCTTGTCCAGTGTGCTGGCTGCATGTTTAGACTTTTTTTGTGTGTGCATATGGACTTGACATATTCTTAAAAATTAGCCCTGAGTCATCTGTATGTTGATACTAGGAGTTGATTTGGGTTATTTTGTTCTGTGTATGAGCACATTGATGACACTTTAGTGTGCAAAGTGATAACATAAATGTGTTGATTTCATGAGTGCTTATTAAGGCAAATCCAGTAAGACATCTGCTATAATTACCTTATTAGGACTCAGTTTGAGATTTTTACTTGTGATAAAGATTATACAACAACACTTTTTAAATTATTCTCTCAATTTAGAACTGAAGGTTGGTAATTTAAACTTTCTAGTCCAATTTAGAGAGAACTTCAAAATGTGTTTCAAATCCTGAGATGTGTCTTTATTTGAACACTCTGACTTCTAATGCTGCAAAAATGCTGCTGATAAACTTTATAGGGATTCTAAAAAACATGTTTGCCTCTTTCAAATATCTGTAGACCCATTGGTTCAATTGCATGATACTGTTGTTGTCTAATGAGCAAATCTAAAGCCTTTGGGTGAATATTAATATTTTCTTGATGCCTCTCATCACCCTCACGGTGTGGATAATGCTAATTTCATGTATCACACTGCCACTAAGGAATTTAGCTACATATGCTAAAAATCCTCAAAATAGAAAATTCTTTTATATCTTAGGTTGTAAACCCCTGGGTAGAAACCAGGTCTGTTTATAGGAAAAATTCCAACCAAATAAAACCTTCAGCATACCATACTTTTCTTTTCCCAGATGCTAATGTTCAGAGAAAGGTTAAGAGCAGCACATAACTAGAATGCATTAAAAACAAACAAATAAAAATCTTAAACCTTTTAGAGAATAAAACCAGTTCATATTCAATTCAATCTCCTCTCAGAGAATAAACACTCTAAAATATTCAATACAATATCCTATGTCTTACACAGCGATGTGTTTTTGATTAGTTGTGAGGTTAAAATGAGTCAATAATAGTTTAAAATCAAAATCCATGAATCGTTTCTTAGAAAATAAGGTTTATTGCATTCACAAGCATCTTCCTAGAGATGGCTTTTTACTTGCATTCCGACTGGTTTTCTCTGACTGGTAGGATTACAAATACATGGCAGGACATGGCACATAATCCACAGACGGTCTCATCTTTTCACAAGAGTGTGTCGTACATGGGAACATCATCCCATCTTGTGAGTCACTGCCGGAAAAATGTATGAGAACACCCACCCTGACTGACTGTGTGTTCTAAAAAAATAGAACTCTTGACCCTGTGACACTTAAAGCTACTTATTTATAAATAATGATTGTTAGATTCACTACGCTCCACTTAGCATATATACCTCAGAGCAATGTTTCCCAAAGTATGATGTTCACATTATTGGTGGCACACAGGTGAACTTATTTTATATTAACAGTTAGGAATTCTAATAAATGTTGGAGGAAAATATGTAACAATAACATCAGATCCATGCTATATAGCTATTATTGCTTAGAATAAGGCTTAATTTTAAGAAAAGGGATAAAAGTACAAATTGTATATAACAGATATGGGTGCACAAACAAAGATGGGGAAAGATTGTTTTTAAATCATTTTAAACAAGGCGGAAAATAAATTGTTTTCCTATTCATTTTCTTGCTCACCCTTATTCTGTTTTTGAAGATTCTGGCTAATTGAATTCTCTCTGTGTCTATCTTTGGTGACTCCTTGGAGGGCTGTCTCTCTACTTCTCCCCAGGAATTGGAGTGGGGACATAGAGTTAGATGGCTTTTATAATGCTCATGCTCTTTCTCTGATGATCAATCAGTCTGGTTAAGAGTTAATCATTTTAATATATCATCAGAAAAACATCTTTTTCTCTCCCACATTTATGAATTCCTTTGCTATGCCATAGCAGGACTCGTAGGTGAACAGGACAGCCAGGAAATATTAAAGGGACGCTAAGCTGCTCATCTCTATCCAGTCTGTGGTGGCTGGGGAGCTCTCTGTACCCAGAGTGTCTGCGGGACAGTGTGGCTTCTCATCTCTTCCCCAGCATTTTTCATTGGAACCTGAGAGTTGGTGTCTATGGATGTGAAGGGTGGTAGTGTGGTATTTTGTAACCAGAAATACGTGATGCTTTCCCCTCTCCATTCTTTCTTTGTTAAAATACAATTTGGAAAAAGCTTGGAAGGGAAAATACTTCCTAAAATACAAATATATTTTTCTGTAATCTGTATCCTTTTTGCTTGGAGGAATACATTAGATTAATCTAAACTATAACAAAGCTTTTAAAATATTGTTAAAGAATGGCTTTGTGGATAAGTGAGAAAAAAATATGAGAAAAGAGGAACTATTATACAAACTGGGCAAGGAATTTGCAACAATTGACTTTTCTTACCTCTAGAGCATAATGCAGGTTGTATTTTTACTTAAGAAAGCGAGGTCTTAAGTTTTCAATAGATTTTGGTTCCCTTCAAGAGATGTGGGGAAAGGGTGGGCTTGATGAGAGTGGGATAGAGAGGGAAAGGAAGGGAGGGATGCAAGGGGAGAGATTGAGATTGAGATTTCAACAGTTACCACAAGATGGCAGCAGTTGTATAATATTTAACAATTGTACAACTACTCGTTTGGGAAGGCCTTTAGTTGAATTTTAAAATATATTCTCAAACATATAACTTTCTTAATATTAGCATTCAGTGTTTGTAAAGTGTACCATCGACTACATATGGCATTTTTTTTTCAAATTAGTAATAATTTTGGAGGAGTGTGCTTAAAAAGCCAAAGCTAAGTGTTCTTTAAGAGAAACAGGTAGTGCACTTTGCATGGTGGCTTCTTAAACATTGATCTCAGTCTGAGAGAAATTTCTAAAGCTCCTCAGAAAACCTCTGGACTCTTATTTAGCTGATAGAATAAAACTGAAATTATGGAAAATTAATAGTGGTAAAAAATGTATGTGTGAGAAGATAGAATAATAAAGGAAATGGCTTCCGACTTACTCTCCCTCCTCACATAAAGAACTAAAAGTCAATTAGTATCAACAAAAGTTAGACTATTAGAAACTTCTAATAGTCTCTAATAGGTTGTTTGATCTCCTTGATAATTCTGTGGTTCTAGAAAATAATTAAGTAAATCTTAATATGGCCTCTTGTATTCTGAGGTCCTTCTTAGAAAAAAAATCTATATAATATAATTATTTTTATACATCTATATATTTTCAAGAGAAAAGCAAAAGTGTTTTATGGAATGCTGTCAATATATACTGCCTTTCGACAATTTTAGGGTAAAAATAAACTGTGTAGTCTGACCTGCCACAAAGGGATAAATTGTGGGACACATCTAATGGACCGTACGTTTTTGAATCAATATTCCCTCAGAAAGTGCCATTCAGTCTTCCTGTAAAATGCTGTTTCATTCAGTCTGTGACCCCTCTCATGTGAAACCCTCAGGGGACTGGAAGTGAAGTAGTCTTACTGATGGCATCATTTGTGATTTAATGCTGAGGAAAATTTTTCTTATTTTGGTCTGTCCCAGTAACCAAGGGTCAATGCAAAAATAAGTTGTACTATGAGTGAAAAGAAGTCAGTTCTGAATTAATGCGATCACTTGGCTTCTGTAATCAGTCTCTTTGCTCAAATATTGTGTTAGATTGTGCTTAGATAAACAAACAAGTTGGGAAATGGAGAAAATTTAAAACAGTGCACATTTTGATACCCTATATGAGAATAAATTGCCTTTGTAAAAAGTAGTTTGAAACTGATATGTTTATTTGAAACTATTAGTATATAAAAATACTCTTTGGGGCAATAATTTATATTTTTACTGGGCTAGGGGAAAAAATTTTATGCAGTATGTGACTGTGAGAGAGAATCAAGGTAAATCAAATATAGGATATGCTTTTTGTTATCTACAGGGCCAGAAAAAGAGAATCTAGGCTCTATTAGATGTGGTGAATCAAGAGATAAGTAGTAATACCTTTTGTTTTCTCTGATCTTTCTGGTTTGCTATTGAGGCAAGATATTCCCTAATATAGAGGCAGTGTTTGAAGTATCCTAGCTTGAAATCTTCTAGTTAACTAGCCTTATCTGGCTTCGGGGTATCATAGGGGATGTCCATACAAGATGAGGCTTTGGGGTATCATAGGGGATGTCCACACAAGATGAGATAGGCTGTGGACTCTCTGGGGTTCTTGATAGCAAAGAAATCATTTTTTTTCTTTCGTGTGGTTCCAAATCCCTACTCACCATGTTAAAATCTGGATGTACTTTTTTTTTTTTTTGATACTTACAAGCATATACTACATCTCACATTCACTGATTTTAATAATTTCTTGGGCTATATCTACTTCCTTAATTGAGTTAATTGTCAAAGTGATGCATGCTGGTTGTCAGACAATAAAAAGATATATAAAATTTAATTATCTTTTCCTTCCAGTCTTTTCCACCTGAACTCCAGCAGGAAGCCAATGTTAACCTTTCTGTATGTTTCTGCAAACCTTTACGTACGTAGAGTGAACTTCCCTGCTCATTTGGCGTTTTCTTTTCTTTTCTTTTTAAAACTGAAATGGAATCATTACACAACACTCTTCAGTATCGTGGTGTATTTTGCTTAATAATAGTTCCTAGAGTTCTTTCTGGATCAATCTGTATTGGTCTCTCTAATAGCCATGCACTATTTCATAGTATTCATGTATGTCAACTTTTAAATATCAATATTTTTGTTTGTTTTGCAAATGTGAACAGTGATGCAACTGATATTCTTGTACACCTTTCCTTGTATATTTTTTGTTAACATATGAAATAAATTCCAAAAAGTGAGGGTGCAAGGTCAAAGATGTTGCTAATTTCAGTGTGACTTTTTTTTATTAGTTTATGCAACATCCACTTTCTATATGAGATAAGTGATCTCTAACTCTTTCTATTAAAAATAAAAATGCTGGTAGCAATGACAAAGTTAATTTTCTACATTAAAGACAGAATTTTAAAAATCAAGCATATAACCATAACAGTAACATATGGAAAGTTCTTATTTCTTTTTTTTATACTTGAGTTGGTTTCAGGAGAATACTTTTGAAGCAATGTTTACATACCCTTTTCCTTTTCAGATTTATAAAGTCCACATTGTGCTTTTGGCTTAATTTAAAATTTAATTTATTTTTTAATTGAATAAAACTCCCAAATTCCTACAGTGTGATTTTGAAAGTAAGGATAAAATTGTTAGTATACAATGCTATTAAATAGCTAAAGTCTTTATTTAAGAATCACAAAGATTTGTTTTTCTTTCATCAAAATACTATTTTGATACTTTAAGGACTCTGAGGAACTTGTTCCCACTTGGGAATAAAACGAATTCCAAGTCTCTCAGCTACATTTTTAAAAAAGACTAGTGGGAAGATTTGGACATATATGGTATTGAAACTACTCAGTGGAGATTTCTTTTTATAGGGTGGTAACTTCTAATAGAGTGCTCTTTCCTTTTTTTGACCATTGTAAAATTGGCTTTCCTTTTTTTGAAAGGTGACTTTGTAAACATTTATTTGGATTGGAATTCAATCACAAAGATAATCAAGAAGTTAAAATAAAAAAGAGAAACTTTTTTGGAGAGTAGGAAGAATAATCTCAGAAATTTCGGCCCACTCTTTTAGAGAATGTATCTCGATTAATTACAACAATAGTCTTTAATGGCACAGACCTGAGGTTGAACTCTGGCCTCTCCTGCATTGTGTGATTTCAGACAAATTACTTCATCTCTCTAAGCTTTAATTTCCATATCAATAAAATAGGAATAATGATACTTCCTCTCTATAAGGTTTGTATACAAGGCATACTCCATGCATGCTTTTGTGGAATAAGAAAAGATGATGTGAGTGTAAAGTCCTAAGTAAAAGTACTGGTAAGAATTTAACAGTAGAAAGTTTAAACAGTTTTAGAGAATTTTTAAAACTTGAGTTCTGGTATTAACAAATTATAAAAACTCATGCCTAGAAAGGATTTTAGGAGATATACTTATTTATCTTTTTTGATTAATAAAACATTAATGACAAAGAAAAAAATCAAGAAGTTCAGAAAGATTGTGATTTGCCAATGACAGGAACTTGTTAGCGACAAAACTGGGATTAAATCCCATGTCTTGATTTGCCATTCTAGCTCATCTTAAATCTATCTTAAACATCTTAAGTGATGGGTGAAATGAGGAAAACTAGACATTTATAACTTGGAATAATGGGACAAGTGGAAATGAGATGGTTAGATGCCTTTTACATGCTTTTAAAAAAATATAAAATGTACACTTATGATTGGTCAGAGCAAAGGACACAAAAGATGCTGTTATCCAGGTTAACATCCCAACCAACTCTGGAGGACCATTTGTGTAAGAAGAGCTATTTCTTAAAAGGCTCTTGATGTAAATAAAACACTGCCGTGAATTGTCCAGAAGAGAAGATAGTAAGGTAGGAACATTCAGTGGATTAGCTATGTCAGGCTAAGTGAGAGACACAGGAGGCCCCAGAAGAGCGACTCAGAGTGGAGGTTGTGCACAGCTGGAACATCTCTGTGGCCAGGGGTTCTTGATAGTTGTCATAATTCATCAGGCTTATAGCTGCATCACTCCAATGCGTCGTTTACATGACTGTCTTCCCTCTCTCTGTGTGCCTGTATCCAAACTTCTTTCTTGTAAGAACAACAGTCATTGAATTTGGGTCCACCCTCATCCAGGATGATTTCATTTTGATGACATCTACAAAGACCATGTTTCAAAGTAAGGTCGCAATCAGAGATAAATGTTGGGGGCCAGTATTTAACTCATTACACCATGCCATTGGTTTTTCTGATCTTCCTTCAAACCTGCAATATAAAGCTGTGACTTCTGAAGTTCACTGATCCCTGTGAAAAGAGGTTTTGAATGAGGTGAGGGGTGAAGGACATATCTTGGTAATGATGCAAGGTTTTACAGAGGCCTTTTCACTTGCGGGTTCCAGCTGCCTTCCATTCCCCCCACACCTTTTCTTATTCATCAAAGGATTCAGTGTTTGTTGATAGTCCTTTGGTTCAAATAAAAGTATGAGCCTCTTGTGGTTCCATAAAAGAATCACAGATCTTTGGTGGTTTTGATTCTCTCGTTTTCGTGGTATGAATTTTATAAAGATTTATAGGGAAGCAAAATTGGACTTAAAATGAACGACAAGTAGTGATTTTTATTTCTGTAGGCTGTAGTTTTCTTACCTGTAATTTTAGGGTGAAATAAACTTTTATGCTGTAATTTCAACACTTTACTTCCCTATAATTTTAGTAAATTGTTTCTTTAGGGTTACAAGGAACTAGTAGAATAAACCTCAAATAGGCGTATTACGATAAAGACAGTTTTTCTTTGGCACATTTATCTAAACCATGTCAAAATATAAACTAATTCAGAAAAGTTCTAAATGTTTCAATCAACTAAAATTATACACTTTAAAACAGCATGGTTATATTTAGGCATATACTATTTTTAAGGTGATATTATTTTATATATTTAAAAGTAGAATTTAAATAGTTCTCTCACTTCTACCCCAAGCTAAGGTACATACACACACACTTTGTAACCTAACTAGAGTATTTTTGTTAAAGTGTCAAATAATAGACACTGTATTCTGACCAATAAGAATTTAAATTTTCTCTTTAACATTTAAAAAATTTCAAGAGGCAGTATGAATTAGTTAAATAGTCTTATTGGTGGTGATTGGTTTTATATAAAATACATTATATAATAAAGGGAGTCCAGTTATTTGAAAATATAATTTTAAAATTGTTGATAGTATAGGTATATTTCGAGTATATTTAATTCTCAAACATTCCTCATCCAAGATGCTTCAAAGAATTAAGATTTCTGGGAATGGTTTTGGGCTTATTGATGATATAGACTATTTAACCATTCAATATGGATGCATTGAAACTTTTTGGAAAGAAAAATCTGTCCAAACACTCATGTTACCCACACAGAAGTATCTGTTCACTATTCTCCTTGAGATTGTATATTCCTTTGTTTTGTTTGCTTCCTGTCCATCTGCTGTTAGTTTTTGCTTTTTGCTTTTTTTTTTTTTTTTTTCAGAAAGTTTGTCTTCTCATTGCTGGAAGAGATTTTAGGAATAATTCGAATGGCTGTTTCATGTTAAAGAAACTTTACTGGGAATATCCAAGTGCCTTTAGTAGTGGGTGGAATTGTCAGCAAAGTGTAGCTGCATTGGGAAAGGTGATTGGTCCCTGTTTTGTGGAAATTTTCCAGGGCCATCTTTTGTACTAAGTTGTATAAAGTTAGTTTAAAAGGTAGATGTGAAATTCCATCGAGCAAGTACAGAAAATTGAATTCCATTACTCAACATTAGTCATCAGTTCTGTATTAAGCATCTTTATTATTTATTTGGGTAAGGGTATCAATGGCATCTTAATCATATTTACAGAGGGCAAGATGCTATAAGGGTTGGTAATTATATTGCAAAGCAGAATCAAGATGTCAAAGGTCTATGATGGGGAAGAGCAGTGAATTACAATCCTAATACATCCAGTGCTCTCTTTTTATGTCAAATATTTTCTAATGCTTTCTGACTATCCTGAAATGAAATTCATAGATTATATAACTATTTGCATACACAATTATATGTGTATATATACATAGTATCCTAATGATAATATAAACAAAGGAAGAGAAAATAATGTATAATCAAATAATATGTAGTTTTAAAAAAAGTAACTGCTTGAATTGTCCAAATTGGAGATGATTGCAGGAAATGGAGCGCAAAGTAAGTTGAACCGAAGATGTGAAGTGCTTATACCTCTACCTGGAATCATTTTATGTAACAATTGAAAACATACATTGGTACTGGTGTGTATTATTGGGCATTCCAGTGCCACTAATAGTGTATCTGTCAAGTGACCTAATTTTCCAAATTGGCAAACAACTGTAAAGTTTCTTACAAAAGAAAGTATCTACTTCCCTTAATATACATGGTAGTTGCATTCCTGACAAACTTAATGTAATTTAAGACCATGCAACAATAAATATTTCATTTACAAGTATGAACAGATTTAGGTTCTAGGCTCAAGAATTGTCTATAGATTTTTCTTCTGTGTGAATTGCCAGTGGGAAATTTGAATCTTGTGTGGGGTTGTAGAATAATTCTTCAGTGTGGTATTCCCCTTGCATTGCAGGACATCTTAAAAAGAAAAAGGACCCCGCAAATTTCCAAAGTGCCCACAAGGGGGCAGTTCGGTCACCACAGAGAATCACTGGGCTAAAAAGAGTTTCTCACCTTGGAGCTATTGACATTTTGGGACGGATAATTCTTTGTCTTGTGTGTGTGTATGTGTGTGTGTGTTGGGGGCGGTGATAGGAGGTGCTGTCCTGTGCATTGTAGGATGTTTAGCAGCATCTGGGCCTCTACTAGAAGCCAATAGCACCTCTCCCCACCACCAGTTAGAACAATGAAAAATGCCTTCAGACACTGCTTATTGTCTCTTGGCAGACAGACATTCACCCACAGATGAGACCCCTAACTGAACAAAAGATGTTTAATGGGGAATGAATAGAGAAACATTCCCCCGGAAGGAAGCATGGAACAAATTTCATAATTAGAAGTGACCCTGTTGAAGC
Organism: Eonycteris spelaea; assembly: GCA_003508835.1. NCBI lineage: Eukaryota > Metazoa > Chordata > Mammalia > Chiroptera > Pteropodidae > Eonycteris > Eonycteris spelaea. Next base: position 2,096,512 of record PUFA01000162.1, read on the forward strand.
ACTTGTGGAAATACTTAGGGACTGTCTATAAGTGATCTATCTACGAATCAAGCAGGAGGTGTGATTCATTCACATAAATGCCTGAACATATTATTTAAACTTTTTTCTCATTTGCTTTTATTCTGTTTTATTCATTAAAGGGCTTGTGGCCACTTTTAAAAAATAGTTTAGAATCACTAAGGGAAGATGCACTTGTCTTGCCTTACACTGAACTATTTTTTTTTTCCCCCACCAGGGCTTTGTGCTCTATCTTTTAAGCCAGGGTTTAAGGCTTATTGATTAGTGTTGATGGAAGAAGGTGGTGTTGCCTTATGGGAGCTGCTGCTGGGTACAGATATTCTCTTTTTCATTTGTTCAGATGCCCTGGAGGTCACTATCAGTTTCTTACCCTATCAGCCAATGTAAGATGGTGTTATCTTTATTTTTATGAACCAGAGTTGTCTGCTATAGCTAGGCAGTGAGGATAATCATTTCTTAAAAGGGTACTGATAGTAATCAAATCCCAGCTGTAAGTAATAGGGCTTTTTCAGGGAAAAAAATAATCTCGAAAGCATTTTTTTCCCCAGACTTTGAGTCTCAGTGGTGTTGCCCATCTGTGAATGAGGTTGCATGTGCAGTAATGTTGGTCAGATTTTGCTCTTACTGCATGTTTATCAAGGGCAGTGGAGACTAAAGGGTTGAAAGACTGAGACATGATCTGTGACCTCACACTTACTTGTTTAATCCTGTTATTCTGACTGACTCTGTACTGCAGTGTGACTTAGATGTGGCTCTCTGGGTAAAAATAAACCAAGTACCAAGACTGGATTGAAATATTTGCCTCTGTTCTTCCTGTATTTCAAGTAATATGGGATAAGGCTGATGTTTTTACCTCTTAGAGCAGAAGGATCTTTATTATATGATAGGAACTCACTGTAATTTCCTACCATGTGTGTTTAATATTTTGTGAAATTATTACTAAGTAATCCAGCTAAAAAGTCACACCCATATTACTATGGAACAGAATCTTTTGGCTAAATCAATTTTCTTTATAAATGAGAAAACATTTCATGTCAACCCTTGTTGAAAAAGTACAATGATGTTTTTACTTAATTGTGAAAGAATGTCCAGATTACAGTTGAATTGCTTTCCCAGGCTTTTGTAAGAGTTCCAAATTACAATTGCTAAGCCTTGTTTCTCACAATGTATTCATCACATATTTATTTAATACTTAACTATGTTCAAGATATTGTACTGCTTTCTAAGTCTATTCTATATCAAGCATTTCATTTTGTCATTAAAGTACCCGTTTCACGTGTAGGTTAGGAAAAGAGGGTCCCCCTTATCTCCAAATTCAGGCAACCATTCCCTAGGTCCACAACTTTAGTTCTATTGTGGGTCAATGTAGCTCAGTAAATATTTAAATGAATGTCTGCAATATTCCAGGCACTATATTAATTCCTGGGGGAATATAATTCAGCCCCATACATTTGTTGAGGAGCTCACAGAATGGATGGAAAAAGCTCATTACAAGGAGTCTTTTTATAGGCTGTGGAATTGCTATGATTGAAGCCTGCTAGGGGAGGGGAGGGAAAAGGGGAGCATTTGCTTTTGCAGTGAGGGAAGTCAGGAAAGCTTCTTGTAGGGGATCGTCATCTAGGCAGTAGGTATTGCCACATATGTTTATGCGGAACATCAAGCTTCCAGAAAGTGATTAATTTCAATGCAGCAAACAGTTAATATACATCTGTTATTGAATGCATTGTAGTGGACAAGGGGACAAGAGTCTAGGTTTAGAAATGAATGAGCCAAGGTTCCTCACTTTCATTTTTTAGTCAAGTATTATTAAACATTATCAAGTTGTATTATATTAATGCTCTGCCAGCTCCATAAGATTTATCCATAAGATTTATCCATAAGATTAAAACATATTCTATGTCTTTCTCAGCCGGTGGCTCTATCTTGCTTTTTGTTTATGTTAGTGTTTATATCTTGGCTGTTATGATTGAATGAAATGATTATTTTTTTGCTGTCAGAAATGTAGTACATATTTCAGGCTAGAATGGTTAACTAAAGGTTCATTTCAGACTTTTATAATAAATAGAAAATGTTATTTTATTTCTCCACTTTTTCTGAATATTATTTATTTTCCAAACAAGTTCAAAGTCCAGTGGCTTATACCTCTTGCCAGTATTGCATTACTCCATATTGGGCTTTACAGTTTTAAAAGCAATTTTTTGTTAATTCATTTCATTAATTCTAACCATAGCTCAGTGAGGAAGGTGTTATCTCCATTCTAAAGCTGAGAAAACTGAGGCTCCGACTGATCAAATGATTTGCCCAGTATCCTATTATAAATTCTCTCCATTTAGCTTCTCGAGCCTCCAATCAATCCTGATGGAAGTTTGTTGTTGTTATTGTTAAGGATTCTGCTTATGTCATCTCCTCTAAAAGCCTTCCTTGATCCCGCAATACTGGGAGGCTGTCCCTCCTATGTGCTCCCATAGTACCCTGCACTGATGCATATTTTAGTACTTGAGATTTGAAATTTTATTTGCCTATTGACAACTCTGCCACCTGCACTCTAACTCCAAACAGCCTGAGGAGAAGTATCATGTCTTGGTTCTCACTGAATCCCAAGCCTAGTGTAGAGTAGTAGTTGCCATAGAGAAGCATTCCAGTTACCATTTATTGAATGAGAAAACTAAATAATTAAAACCTTGTTACATAAAATGATATAATGTATGTGAAAGTGCTTTGTGAATGACTTACACAGTATGAGATATTCCTAGGCAAATCACTGAGAGCAAAGTATTATACTAAGATGTAATTTCAAACTTTCAAAGAATTTACCTTCTGTTGAGCAGACACTGTTATGGACTGAATGTCTGTATCCCTCCAAAATTTATATGAAAACCCTACACCTCAATGTGATGTTATTAGGAGGTGGTCCTTTGGGAGGTAATTAGGTCAGAAGGGTGGAGCCCTCATTAACAGGATTAGTTTCCTTATAAAAGAGGCCAAAGAGCTCTCTTCCTGCCGTGTGAGGATACAATGACACTGACTGGCATTCTGCAACCCAAAAAGAGCTTTAACCAAAACCCGATCGAGCTGGCACCCTGATCTTGGACTTGCAACCTCCAGAACTGTGAGAAATAAATTATGTTGTTTATGAGCCATCTAATCTATGGTACTTTGTTATAGCAGCCTGAACTCACTAGGACAGACACATTATTGGTATGACACAGTTATAAACAATTATATCGACCTGACCTCTAAGTCTTCTTGTGTGTGGCGGGGGCGTCCATTAATCTTCACTTTCTTTTCGTTGGGAAATATGTTATTTGAAATCACCATTTTTAGATCACAAGATAATGAAAGGGTTGGAAAAGCCTCAGTTGCTTATTTTAGTATTTATTTTCTTTTTAATATATAACGATAATGCTAATCTTCTGGGCATTGTCCAGAGCATTTTGTGTGTGTGTGTGTGTGTGTGTGTGTGTGTGTACATATATATGTATATATACAGATATATAAATTAATATATTAATTAATTAATGAAAATTAATAAATTAATGTATATTTATATGTTAATATATATATTTAATGTATATATTAAGTAATTTAATATTCATAACAACTCTGGAGGTAGGTGCTATTATTTACCTTTTTCAAATGTCTTTATTTCCCCTTCAATTTTGAAGGATATAGTCACAGGATATAGAATTTTATGTTGGCATATATATATATATATATATATATATATATATATATATATATACTTTAAAGGTGTCATTGCATATTATTCTGGCTTACACTGTTTTTTTTTGACAAAAGTCTGTGATAATTTTTATATTTCTTTGTATAAATGTCATCTTTTTCTCTGCTCTCAAGATTTTCTCTTATCATGGGTTTATAACAATTTGATTATGTTGCTTATGGTTAGGTTAAGTGATTTTGTGGAGTTAGGATTAAAATTCAGGCAATTTTTTCTCTAGTGGTCATGCTTTTAAACAATATACAAGGCTTGCTCTTTAAGGTTAGCCACCATCAAGGTTTTTTGTTTTTTGTTTTTGAAACAACAACAACACAACAACAACAACAACAACAACAAGCAGACACCGGAGCTGAGCAGTGAGAGGTGAATTTGGGTCTCCTGATTCTCAGACCACTGTGTTCATTTCCATTAAGCACTGAGAGTGGGATCATACCTGACTCTTCCTATATATTATTTTTGATATCTTTTGCAAAAGTTTAGGGCAGGTGTTTTTAATTCTTGATCTCCAGAGAAGAGTGATCTATTAGGAAATTTCAATATGAAAAAATTATAAATCTTAAGTTTACTTATGATACAAATATAAAGGCCTACTAAAACATTTGACTGGGATTAAACAATTCAATGTGCTAATCTGGTTTTCTCTTGCGCATCAGAAACTCTGATTAGAAATTACATATTTATTTTATTATTGAAATAGGAAAGTCAATAAATAGATTTTCACTTAAGAAATGCATTTTGTAGGGCAAAACACTTTCAAATAGTGAAATTCCTGAATAAGTATCACAAATAGAGTCCTTGATGGGGAAAATATTGGGAATTAGCAATCTGGAATTATACTTTGCTTGTTATTACAAATGCTATAAATTTAAAAAAGTTAATTCTAAATTTTGTTCTACTACTGCATGCTCTAATAGAAGGACAGAATTAAGCCCAGACTAACAGTTCCCACTCAACGTGTCTTTCACTTCTTAAGACTAGTTATCAAAAAATTTAAAAATTCCACCCTGGTTACAGCTCTTCTCTGCAAATGATCTCCCTTTATAATGGAAAAAGAATACAATTCTGTGAAAGAATTGAAAAAGAATAAAATAAATATTGCAGTATGAGGTTGTATTCATGATTTTATGTATCACAAATGGACTAAAATTAAGTCTGTAAATTTGAATATGCTGGTGATATATTATGCTGCAATTTGTTTAGCAAACGTAAATTTATAGGCTACTCTTTGTCAATGAAGTGTCATGACCAATTAAAATTTAATGGGTGGGTTGAGTGGTAGGTATTACTTACAAGTTTGCAATAGTAATAGGGTTATGAATGACCCATATTTGAATCCCATTGCATACATGTCCTAGACACTAATAATTATGGCTTAATGTCTAGTTATAGTGATATAGTCATCATGGCAGGATTAACAAAACAACCCATCACAAATGAAATTCACAATGATGACATAGTCACAATGACAGTAATTTGCATCAAAAAGAGCAGCATCAAATGAAAACCATGGCCAAGTCAAGGCAGCATTTTGCAGTGCTGTCTTGTAGAAAATCATAGAAATTCCAAGGATCTGCATGTTGCATGTGCAATTGAGCTTTCCAAAGCTGCCAAACATTGAATGAAAACTTTCTTGGGAAAACACTGAATGAGGAAAGTCAGTTAACTCATGTGATACAATAATTTTGTTTCATTAATACTTAGCCTTAGTAACCTTAATAATTCACTTTGTAAGCTACAAGTAAGTAACCCTTAGTTATATTATCCATTAGATATATCTATAAAGTTAGCTTGTAAAACTAAAGATAGACTGGCTTTTTTAAAACATCAACTTGCAAAGTTCCAAGGAGCCTCCTGAGACTATGGACCACACTTGAGAACACATGCAAATTTTCAATAATTTATTCAATGCCTCTCAATAAACTGAGAAAAGGAGTGGAATTTTAGATATGCCCCTTGTGCCTATTATGTCATTTTTTTAATGATATACAACAAAAGCAGTTGTTATTCTCCAACTGACTATGAACTCTGAAGAGTTTTCTCACAATGGTGCACTTTGATTTCTTTTTTATCTAGTTCACATACTTTCTAGCCTCCTCTGCACTCATTCAAGGAGTCTCACAGGAGTTCATTCATTATTACTTATTTTCCAACCTTTTCTATTAGTGAAAGAGGATATCCCTTTAACTCAAATGATTCCTATTATGTTTTATCTATTAAGAAACAGTGAAAACTGTGAGACCATTATTATTTTCTAAAATTATAATATTCAGATTAACTGTTGACAGCTCATAATCTGCTTTGATTTAGAATAGTATTAAATATAATTGGAACTCTATATGCCATTTTCCTCTTTTGGAAATGTGCAATGTGTGTTAGCATGTTAAAGACTCTGAGAAATATTGCTTTCAAGAAACTTAAAATTCTGTTAAAACCAGCATTTCCCATATTTTTGTCATAGAGCCTCTCTCCCACTTGAATTTTCTTTTTCCATACAAAACACTTAACACCACACAGGCTTGTTGTCCTCTAAGAAAATCCTCTGGGAAAGATCATGTTAGAATAAATTTAGGGTATAAGTGATTTTCCATATCACATTCCAAAGTTATTGCATCCTTTTTTTTCTGCTAGTGAGCAACCTGACTAACTAGAAAAGGCGTTTGACAGAAGATAAACATTCTAGATTCTATTATTGGTACTCTCATTTTGGGTGTGCAACCCAGAACTGTAGTGGGAGAATGTGAATTTTTTGAACCTCAGTTTCCACTTTGTCAAACTAGGGAGTAAGACTAGATCTTCTCTAATGCTCTAATATAGTTCAAACACTTTATGATTTTGACAGCTCTTCTACCAGTACAAAACACCGTGTACTAAATGAGGGGTACTTGTCTAAAAATTTGCCATGTAAAAGTTCCGTCTGAACACTATGCCTTGTATGTGTGCTATACTGTATGTAAAGACATAAGAGAAGCTGTAGCCCTCTCCACAGTGACATTCCCAATGAAATTCATCTGTAAGCCATTGAGCAGTTTGGCACAATAATTGTGTCAAAGGTCAGGCTTATAAAAGCAGAGATGAAACCCATAAAACAAGAAGAAATTATGCCTTGTGCACTAACACCGTCCTGCATTGACTTTTTTTGTTGCTGGGTGAATTCACAGATATGGTTTCCACTAAATCATATCATAGGGGATTATTTAAGTAATAGCTTTTATCATACAAAAAGCAGATTAGAAATAAAATGCATAACCTGGACATTTTCTATGGGCTCTCAAACTTTACTACTTTTTTATAGTTCAATTCCAGTTCGAATTTAAGGCAAAGTTTTCCTCTGGTACTTACTAAACTATCTTTATAGTTTTGATCCCCCTGGTTGTGGTCTGAGGAACAAACAAAAAAAATGCCACATAGCACAAAACAATTTTCACTTTAAACTTTATTTAAGAACATTCAGAACTGTCAGAGTCTGCTATTCCAAAGATTTCTAGACAAATATTACATGTTTTAAGCATTATATTTTGAACGCTGAAACATTTATGCCATTTTACTTGACACTGTCATTTTCACATAGTCATATAATAGACAGTATTCAAATCTTAACATCTCCATTGCTCAAACACACCTCTCTCAAAACTCCAGAGGCTGAAGCAGACTTAGCTGCTGAAGTATTCTCAGTTCTATGTGGTGCTGATTTTCATGTAGAAAGCGCTGTTAAAGCTAAATCAGTACTGATCAATATTCAGTTCTGGTCAACATTCAATACTTATAATAAGTTGTACCTTTTAAATAAATTTTTAACGATTCAAGTAATCGATATGTTTGCTGTTGAAGCCCAAATTATAGCCAATTGTATGTGGCTAATTATGTTGAGGGTCCATGTTAAATAGAACAGATGTTTATTTCCTCTATCTTGCCTGGATCACCAGCAAGATACATACGTTCCCCCCACATACGTAATGACACTGCTCATATTTTTAAAGATTGTGCGAAGGTCTACGTTCTTTATTTAGGTTCTCTATTTAAGTTTTACAGTAACCTGATGACATACTTTTCAATCAAAAAATTGAGACTAAGCTATGAAGTAATTTCAAAAATATATTTATATAACTGTAAACACCAAGCCCCTACCTGACACGCTGTTCTCCTATGGGACACCATAAAGCCCATGCACTTGGTTGATTGTACCTGCTGGACTGATAGGGTGTAGGCTTAAAAGCTATTTTTCTTTCTTTTTCATCACTTCCTTTTAAACTTGCTCCATAGGCCTGTTCTCCATCTTTCCTGGATAGAATCTTTCATAGGTACCATCTCTTTCTAGTCTCTTCATTCACAAGAACACTCTCATTATAGTAAATTAAAATTTCTCATCTGGTGAAACATCAAAATTCCAAACTCATTCAAATTAGAATTTCTCCCCTCCCCGGTTTATATCCTCTATTGTTGAAGTTGCAGTGAGAAAGGCTTCTTTTTTCTAGGTTGCTTTCCTCTTCCTGCATTCAATAGCTGCTATTTCCAATGAGGGGAAAGGACCTGTCTTAACCTGATGGTTCTGGTGTAATGGGATGTTGACATCCTCTGATTAAGGCTGATAGCCTTGTTTTTGTTAACACTAACTTAATTTTCATTGAGGTCTACCTAAAATTTAATGTGCAGCAATACTTTCTAGAGATTAAAATGATCCTTTTAAGTCTTGCTATTTGCAACGTTTTTCTCAGTTAAAGCAAATATAACTTTAGAAACATATAAGAGAATCCTAACTTTTTACTAGATCCCCTTAGGATTATTGTAGGACAGGAAAATAATCCTCAAATTTTCCTAGATCGTTCAGTCGACCACATTAAAATGGCACACACCAATCAGAAAGTGACTGTTTATTACCAGCATAGTTTGCTCTTTAAGGCTCTTAGGTTTTTGTATGCTACCCAAGAACAAAATTCCTTAATTATCCTCACTTATTTTGACAGCCATTCATTCTTTAAAATATCAAACTGAAAAGAAATGATTCCCTGGTTGTAATAATTATATATAGTTGATTTCTCTCTGGTAGATAATGCTAGACAAAGATAAGGCATTTATCACAGATAAATACACTAAGGCAGGCCTGACACAATCAAAGTGAAAGATCTTTTTTTTAGAAGCAGCTTTATTCCAGTGACCTTATTTCTGTTATTCAAAACCACTAAGAGGAAATTGATGAATATTCGAGAAAGACAGATAGCTTTGGTGCCCCATATTATTCTCCAAAAAAAAAAAAAGTTCTTGTATAACAATCAGATATGCTAATTTATTAAAATGCTGGAGTACCAAATGAGTACCTTTGAGGAATCTTCATTATTTTCCTCCTAGCTTTCAGGAATGAAATCAAATAATTAAATAAGAGAGCACAAAATAACTCTTTCTTATATTTTAATCTAGTGATTTACCAGTTCAAAAGCTAGGGCCACAGCAAAGTTGAGTGGCACTGTTCCATACATGTCTACATGTGAGTCAGCCAGTAATTATCTGTTGATTGGATTTGGCTGTATTCTCTATGAAAACCCAGAACTTTAGAAAAGAATGAGCTTGACAGAACAATGGAGGAAAAAAACAACAAAATTATAATAATCTGCTTAATCTTATTGCCAGTAGATTAGGAGAAGGGAGGAAAGAGAAGGCAAAAAAAAAAAAAAAAAAAAAAAGGATAAGAATTCATGTAGGTGGAGTGGAAAGACAAAGAAATAAAAGAAAATATAGAAAGTTGTCAGAAGAATGCATAAAATACCAGAACAAAGGATAGGTTTGAGCTTGTTGGCTCCAATAAGTGAAAAACTCCTGCCCTAGAAGACTGGCAAAAGCAGGCGGGTCATTTTTCTTTAGAAATATGTCCTTTTCGTTTGTTTCTTTTACAGCTATCTTCAGTTAGATGTTTGCTTATTTTAAAATATAAACTTATAGTTTAACAAGTTACCTAAACTAATTTGCTGTACTAAATTTAACTGAATTTCAAAGCCCCATAAGTAGAATCCTATCTGTGCTTATTTTTAATCAAATTTTTATTTAAAAATAATCACTAGATTATTAGCAGCTACCTTCTTGAAGAATATAACTTCGTTTCTTCCATCTCCCTTGTCCAAAACTGTAGAAATGAAAAGATACTAAATAAAGCTATTTTGTTGTTTCAATCTTGGTGTCAGATAGTAGATTTTCAGTATAAGTTTACAAAAAGCACAAGCTGCCATTCTACTCTGGGCGAATTTGCTTCAAAATAATGGCTAAGAAAATGAAGACTCAACCTTTATGGCAACAATTCAATAACAGAGAGGAGATTAAGGTCACTTGACTAAACCAGCATCCATCACACAGCATGTCACACAGGGATTACTCATTTGGCATCACAAAATGAAGTCATTATAACCAAGGGCTGTGTCACCAGACCAGCGTCTGTTGTTCTGGAAAGAAGCTCCTTATCTTTGCCTAATGTTTTGTATTTGAGAAAGGTCTCAGCACCCAGAGTTTAACAGTCCATATCATTAGCCTGTAACTATTTTTAGAAGAAGTCGGCTCTTCTATTTCCTATATTGCCATATTTCTTATGCCACAATGTCAAAGGTGATAAAACTTGTGAGATTTTAGAGAATGTGCTCTGAGATGTGTCAGAATGTGCTTGTTGGATTGAGCTGTAGGAGAAGCTACTGAAATAACAGGTGACCACAGGAGGGGGACTCAGTCTTGACTGTGACATGAACAGGTTGTGAACATCAAGGAGTTCTTTAAATTGTTCTTGGTTTATTTAAATGCAAACTTCTTTCTCATTTCATAAATTTCTTGTGCAGATCTTGGCTTTGATGGAAGTGTAAAACGTTATACAAAGGTAGGCGTGGGGGCACTGGAGGAGTTTAGGTGCACTTCTTTCTAACCAGGACTACACTATTTGCTGGCTGTGGACAGTAGTAAATACCTATCATCTAGAACTGTTTGAAGTTTAGGATTCAGCTTTTTAAGTAATTAATATTGTCTCAACAGAGAAAGCAGGCAACAAAATTAATTTTTTATTATTATTTTAGAAAAACAGAAATACAAATCATTCAATGCATTTAGTATACTTCTTTCTATGGTGCCTCCCTCAAAGTAGACGTTCAGTATTAAATGTTGGATAAATAGTAAGTTGAACACTGTATCTTTGGGGTCAAATGAACACCATTGATAATATTTACTGTATTTTCTTACAGAAAGTTTTGAGAGAGATTACATGTCTTAAAGACTCTCCTCTTTCCAAAAATGATAACACTTTATACTATTTAAAAGGATTATGACAATCTAAACATAAACCATTGCCACATGTTTCTGCTTATTTTTGATGGCATGTGACTGTATAAATTGTCATTCCAACATGACATTCCAAAATCAGACAAGGAATTGATTCAAAGGATCAGATTTTTTTCCCAAAAGACTACTTTTCCTTTAAAATGTGTTTAAGTTCCTTATGATATAAAATATTTCATAATGCAACTCACTCTCCATAATCAAAGAAGAAATTTTATATGAAAAATTTTCAGATGTGCTATCCTTCAGCTTCAGAACGTCTCATTTGGTTTACTAATTTTAATCTGTTTACCAATTAGAGACCTTGATGGGAAAGGATTCAAGAGGTTACCTGCTTCCCCTTCAAGGTATATGTTTTTTAAGAAAGATCAATCTTGACTCTCTTTCTATTTTCAAAAGTATTCATTAAAAAACTTTAAAAATTTTCCCTTCAGAATTCAGTCCCATATCTTACAAATTCTTAGTTGGTAGATTGGAATTCACAAGAGATGAATGAAAGGTTATTAGAATTAATCCCCTAGGCTGTTCTTATCTGTAGTCATTTTTATCCTGTTCATAAAATGGGTCAGTTGTAATTCTTAAATTTGTGTTAATATTAAAGTTTCTTTAGCATGAACTCCTTTTCATAGACCTTGTCCATAGACCAGAGACTTTAACAGAAAGCTAGAGATGGCATATTTTCAAAAATGCTTAAGAATGATTATTAACCAAGAGCCTCGAAGTAGACATTTTCTAGGCACAAGGGTTGGAGTAAAGGGCAGGGAATGAATGGAAAAGGATAAAAAAGAAAGAAACTAATATTTAGTAGGCTACTCCGCATCAAGCATATTGTTTTTTACTATCTATGTTTACTATCTATGTTTTTTACTATCTATGTTTTTTACTATCTATGTATCTATGTTACTATCTTATTGTATCAGCCCTCCAAAGCAGCTGGTTGATATGGTGGCCCAATTTTATAGGTAAATTAAGGCTCAGAGAAGTTAATGTCTTAATCAAGATCACACAGCCAGTATGTGCCCAAGTCAGAAGTCAAAATGCAGCTCTGTGTGATATCTGCCTATGTTCTTTTCCTGTGAAAGGATTATACCACATAAATGTTTATTGTGCATCTTGTTATAAGTGTAAGATTACCAGGCATGCCAAACAGGAAAATATACACTACTAGATCTTCAACTAGGAAATAATTAACCTTGTAATTTTAGATATTTTCTCAAACGAACAGTAAGCCTAAAGAAACATCGAGGACTCTATTGTAATAAATGATTAGAAAGAAACACAGAATATTATTTTATGAAGCAACTTAATTTCAAAATTCGTTGGAAGCTCTTTATGGGAAAAACATTAAATTTGGTGGGATTCACTGCAGTGAGGTTGAAAGGGAGAGTTGGAGGTTTCAATGAGATATCTCTGAGCTGTTCACTGCTGAAAATATTTCAGTCTCCTGAAGATAGTTGCCAGTGATCTTAAAGCTGAACATAGAGACAACAAGCTGGAGGGGACTATGTATACCTGTTGTCTTCAATTCCTGCCTCTCAGTTCTGCAGGTACTGGTGTTTTCAGCTCTGCTGCTCCTCTTATTTTTCTTCCCAAAACTATGCTGACAACTCTGTCCTGTTATTACTTCCTCTTATATCTTCTTTGCCTTTGCTGATTTAAACAAAATGTTTACACTTTCAATTTAATAGATTTTATTTCTAGAGGTAGTGGAGATAAATGCATGTGTTCTGTATAATACACACAAACCCCCCCAAATGTGTGTGTGCTCATTCTGAGGAGACTGACTTCCATTACAGTTCATAACTCTTGCCTTTTTACTGTTATTTTTTCTCCTTTTCCTGTCTCCTAACTTCCATGCCTTTCTATTTTTTATTTTATTTTATTTTAAATTAAATTTATTGGGGTGGCATTGGTTAATAAAATTATATAGGTTTCAAGTATATAATTCAATAATATGTCATATGTATATTGCATTGTCTGTTCACACCCAAAGTCAAATCTCCTTCTGTTACCATACATTTGATCTCCTTTAGCCTTATCTACCTCTCTCCTCCCCCTTTTCCTCTGATAACTACCAACCTGTTGTCTGTGCCTATGAGTTTTTGTTTATCTTGTTCATTTGTTGCTTTCAGTTTTATATCCCACATATAAGTGAAATCATGTGGTTCTCAACATCTTCTGTCTGACTTATTTTGCTTAGCATGATAATCTTAAGATCCATCCATGTGTCACAAATGGCAGTATTTCATCTTTTCTTGTGGCTGAGTAATTTTCCATCGTATAAATGTATCACATCTTTACCCAGTCATCTATTGAAGGACGCTTTGTTTCCATGTCTTTGCCACTGTGAATAATGCTGCAATGAACATTGGGGTGCATATATCTTTACAGATAAATTTTCAGAAGAGAGATTTCTGGGTCATATGGTAATTCTATTGTTAATTTTTTGAGTAACCTCCATAACGTTTTGCACAGTGGTTGGACCTATTTACACTAACACCAGCAGTGTATGAGGGTTGCTTTCCCCCCACAACCTCTCCAGCACTTGCTATTTCTTGTCTTGTTGATGATAGCCATTCTTTACAGGTGTGAGGTGGTATCTTACTGTGTTTTTGATTTGCCATTTCCCTAATAGCTAGTGAAGTGAGCATCTTTTCACATATCTGTTAGCCATTTGTATGTCTTTTTGGGAGAAGTGTCTGTTCAGGTCCTCTGCCTATTTTTCAAATAGATCGTTTGTTTTTTGTTGTTGAGTTGTGTGAGTTCTTTGTATGTTTTGGGTATCAGACCCTTATTGGAGGTGTTGTTTGCAAATATCTTCTCTTTGTTTTCTCTTTGTCTTGTTGATGGTTTCTTTTGCTGTGCGGAAGCTTGTGTGTGTGGTACTTATACATACCTTTCTATATTCCCTGTCACAGAATGCTTATCATTCTCAAAGCTTATTTTCCCATTACTCCAGACTTACTCTGATTCTCATTGAGTTTCAATCTCCTATATCCAGCTACTTATAGAGCATCTCCATTTGGATGAGATCCTCTTGGTTTAAATAGCTAATAAACGTATCCCCATAAAACTGGCATCCCATTTCTATATTTTATATAGGTACTTCTCATTAATTATAATATTATAACAAAACATTTATTGAAAGCTAATGTACCAGCCATTATCCTAGCCTATTTTTCTAAGGAAACATGCTAGTAAGTCATAATTTGAAGTCAGTCTGATGATACGACAGGTACTCTTACCCACATTGCTTTGCTTTATCCCTGTTATTGGAGGAAGAAAAAAAGTCCCATCCCCCATATCAGGATAAAAGCCATTTAGGTTGGCTAATTTTAGACACTGCCTTGCACATGGGAGAAATTCAGTACATATGTATTGTTTTATCCACCACATAGTCTTCTAGGCACATTTTAAAGAATTGTTTTTAACCACATATCTCATACAGGTATAGTTTCCAAACATTAATAATAAAAATTACTGCAGAAAATATCTGTCATAGTGGAATTAACGTTTGCAAAGTAAATACTATTTTTATACTAATCTAATGGACTGCATGAAGAAAAGGAAAAATAAAACCCCTCCAGTTCATTGTATTTAAGCATTCCATCTCATTTTGCTCATTATTGTTTGCTCTTCCTTTTTTAATAATTTAAAATTTTTCAATTAATTTTTCCATACAATGTTATATTAGTTTTAGATGTACAACATAGTGTTGACATAACTTATGAAGTGATCACCCCAATAAATCTAGCATCCATCTGACACCATACATCACGATTGCAATATTATTCACCATATTCCCTATGCTATACTTTGCATCTGTATGACTTTTGTAACTCCCAATTTGTACTTCTTAAACCTTTCTCCTTTTTTCTTCATCCTCTCAAATCCCCTCCCATCTGGCAACCATCAAAATGTTCTCTGCCTCTATGAGTTTGTTTCCAATTTATGTGTTCATTTATTTTGTTTTTTAGATTCCACATATAAATGAAATCATATAATATTTGTTTTTCTCTGAATTAGCTTAATATTCTCTAAGTCTATTTATGTTGTTGCAAATGGCAAGATTTTATTCTATTTTATGAGTAAGATGCCACTGTATATGTGTTGTGTGTGTGTGTGTGTGTGTGTGTGTGTGTGTGTACACACACATATATATACCACCTCTTCTTTATCCATTCATCTACTGATTGACACCCAGGTTGCTTCCATATCTTAGCTATTGTAAATAATGCTGCAATGAACATATGGGTGTACATGTCTTTCAAATTACTGTTTGGGGTTCCTTAAATACCCAGAAGTAGAATTATTGGGTCCTTATTTGTCTCTTTTATCCTTTGTTTTAAAGGCTATT
Organism: Eonycteris spelaea; assembly: GCA_003508835.1. Taxonomy (NCBI): domain Eukaryota; kingdom Metazoa; phylum Chordata; class Mammalia; order Chiroptera; family Pteropodidae; genus Eonycteris; species Eonycteris spelaea. The sequence goes on from PUFA01000162.1 coordinate 2,111,925, forward strand.
TTGTTTGGTGTAAGTATCACTACCCCAGCTTTTTTCTTTTTTATTGCCTGTTTCCATTTTTGTGAATATTTTTCCATCTCTTTATTTTTAATATATTTTTTTTTTGGTCTGAAGTGAGTGTCTTGTAGACGGTATATATAAATTTCTTGTTTGCTTATCCATTCAGCCACCCTATATTTTTTGATTGGAGCATGTAATCCATTTACATTTAAAGTAATTGTTTATGGATATGTAGTTTGTGCCATTTTATTATTCATATCTTTGAACTTTTTTTTGTTCTTAAAGAAGTCCCTTTAACATTTCTTATGATACTGATTTGTTGGTGATAAACTCCCTTAGCTTTTTGTCTGGAAAGCTCTTTATCTATACTTTGATTTTCAATGAAGACCTTCTTGGGTAGAGTGATCTTGGTTGTAGGTCCTTGCTTTTCATCACCTTGAATATTTCATGCCAATCTCTTCTAGCCTACAAAACTTCTGTCGATGAATCAGCAGGCAGTCTATAGGACTCCCTTGTAGGTAACTAACTGCTTTTTTTCTTGCTGCTTTAGATTCTCTCTTTATATTTAAACTTTGGGACTTTAATTATGATGTATCTTGGTGTGGGCCTCTTTGGGTTCATTTTATTTGAGACTGTGTGCTTCCTGTGCTTTTGTGTCTGTTTCCTTCCCAGGTTAGGGAAGTTTTTCCATCATTATTTTTACACATAGGTTTCGATATCTTGCTCTCTCTTTTTACCTTTTGGTCTCCTTATGATGTGAATGTTGGTATGCTTGATATTGCCTCAGAAGCCTCTTAAACTGTATTCATTTGGGGGCATTTTTTTTTTCTTGCTGCTGTTCTGATTGGGTATTTTCTGCTACCTTATCTTCCAAATCACTTATTCAATCCTCTGCTACATCTAATCTACTGATGATTTTTTCTAATGCATTCTTTATTTTAGTTACTGTAGTCTTCATTTCTGACTGATTCTTTGATTTGATTTTTATTTTTACATTTCCTATCTCTTTTTGAAGTCTCACTGAGATCACCGAGCATCCTTATAACCAGTGTCTTGAACTCTGCATCTTGTAGATTGCTTATCTCTATTTTGTTTAGGCTTTTTAGCTTTGTTCTGTTCTTTAATTTGAGACATGTTTCTTTGTCTTCTTCTTTTGGCTGCTTCCCTATGTTTGTTTCTATGTATTAGGTAGAGCGCCATGTCTCCAGTCTTGGTAGAGTGGCCTTATGTAGTACTGTGGGGCCCAGTGGTACAGTCTCTCTAGTCACCAGAGCTGGGTGTTGCCTGTATGTTCTTTGTATGGAATGAGTGTGCCCTCCTGTTGTAGTTGAGCCTTGATTGCTATTGGCAGGTTACTGGATGGGATCGACCCTCAGGCTGATTGGTTTTAAGAGCTGAGTATGACTACAGTGGAGGAGCTGTTATGCATGACTGATCCTATGCAGAAGGGTTCTTTTTAGCAAGGCTCTGGTGCCTACTCAGTCTTCCCTTTGGGGGTGTGCCATTTGTAGAGGAGGTTGGCCGGTGCTCTGGTGTGGTCTGAAGCTTGCCACTGGGTGTGTTGTTGGTTCTGGGGCCTCTTAGGCGGGGCTCTGGTGCAGACCAAAGTCAACCACTGCTTGTGCTTTGCTCGGGGCTACTTGGTATGAGCTACAGAGTGATCTGCAGATGGTTGCCCCTTGCACTGGGCTTGGAGGTGCCTGGGAGAAGCTAAGCTGTAAAATGGGGCTGACTGCCACTTCTGCCAGGCATAGGGCAGCTTAGCAAGATGTGTGGGGCACACCAAGGCCAGATGGTGCTTGTTTGGGGTTTGTGAAACTTTAAGATACTTTAGGAAAGTTTTCAGCATGAGCCAAGATAGGTCATTTGAATGGAAAAGCCACTGGAAGCAGCTTGGATGGGCCTGCAAGTTACATGGGTTGAGGTCTCAGAGAATCACCAGGACAGGGTGACCAGTGTTAACCTGATTGCTGGAATCTCAGATATGGTGACTGTCTGCACTTTGGATCCATGCCGGGTGTGAGAAGTGCTTAACAAAGGAACAGTGGCTTCTGCCAGTACTTCTGTCTTAGAGAAAGTTACTTCTCCTGTCCTTGTCCTGAAGCCAGGAACTCAGTTACTCCCCGTATGTCTCTGGCACCTTCTGAACTGCTGCCCCAGCACTGGAGGTTAGAATGAGTTCATCAGTGAGTAAGTCCATGCGTAGGCCCTTTAAGGGGAATGCCTGGGGAAGATAAAAAAGGCATAGATGATAGAGGCTCTGTTCATCCCTCTGGCAACCAAATCAAAGTTGTGATGGAAACAGAGCAAAAGGCAGGGAAAAATCACCTGGGATCTAGAGGAACAAGTCATACAACTCTTCAGAAATCCGTGAAATTACCCTGCAACATAGAAGGCAGGACGGGGCAATGATGCGAGGCTGCCCCGTCCCCAGGGGCTGAGTGAGCTCTAGGTTGTGGCAGCGGCAGCGCAGAATCTGCTTAAAGGGGCTGCGTCTGTGAGCGGATTTTCACAGTGACGGACCTGCTCACTCTGAGCACCAGTGCTGATATAGCTGCTCACGGATGTACCAGGGACTGACAGAGAGACATTGTCGGAGGGTGGAGGTGAGACTCCCTCTCTACAGAAATGTCGGAGTGTCTGATTCCCTGTTGAGCCCTTCCCCTCCCGGTGCATGGACATACTGCCATTATAGCCGTGATGTCATTAAACTGGGTAACAGGTCGCTCTGCCAGAGGATTCCTTGAAACTCCGTCTCCCCCAACTCGCGGCCCCACCTAAGCCACATCCATATATAGCCTCAGTAAGCAGATGCTCCTTGTTGAGCAGCATCTAGACTCACAATGGTGACAGTTGGCCTGTTTCAGGTGTGACCTTTTGAGGCAACGATAAGCACAGCATCTGTGGATTGCTTGCTGAATCTTAACAGGTGCCCCAGAGGGGTAGAGGCTTGAGCTAAACTAGGCCTGCAGCTGAAACCCTCTTAGGACTATGCACTGGATACCTACTTCGTAAATCCACATTAATAAGACTGGAAGGCCTAGGAGCTTTGCTTAATATAAAAAACAGACACAGAAAGGCACCCAAAATAGGAAGAAAGGAGAAGAAACCATATGAGAGAACAAAACAGAGATCCAGAAATAATGGAGTCAAGTAATCTAACAGATGCAGAGTTCAAAACACTGGTTTTAAAGATGGTCAATGAACTTTTGGAGTATAGATAAATTCAGTCAGAACTTCAAAAAGAAATAAAAAACATAAAAATGGAAATGGAAATTATAAAAGGGAACCAGTCTGAAATTAAGAACACATTATCTGAGATGAGAAGTTATCAAATGGAATAAACAAAGGAATAAACAAAGTGAATAAAGAAGAGGATCAAATGCCTTATCTAGAGGATGGGAAAAGCCAAGGTCCATCAGACTGGCAAGGAAAAAGAGGCCAAGACTATAAAAATAATTTAAGGAACATATGGGACACTATGAAGGGTCAAAATATCTGTCTATTGGCATACCTGAAGGAAAACAAGATGCTGAACAGCTGTTTGAAGAAATAATGATGGAGAACTTCCCTAACCTGGTGAAGGAAATGGACATAAAACCTCAGGAAGCTCAGAGAACCCCCAATACTAGGGATCCAAAGAGGCCACACCAAGACACTTCATAATTAAAATGCTAAAGGTTAAATACAAAGAAAAAAATCTTAAAATCAGCAAGAAAAGCAGATAGTTACCTGGAAGGGAGCACCCATAAGACCGGCAGATGATTTCTCAAAAGAAACTATGCAAGACAGAAGGGCTTGACACAAAATATTTAATGTGATGAAGACCCAGGATCTACAACCAAAATACTTTATCCAGCAAAGCTATCATTTATAGTTGAAGGACAGATAAAGAGCTTCCCAGACAAAAATAAGCTAAAGGAATTTATCACCACCAAGGAAATGTTGGTGGGACTCCTTTAAGAAGAAAAAAAAACCATATATCAATAACAGGAATAAAAAAATGATAACAACTACATTTCTATTAATAAGTACCTCAAATGGAAAAGAATTAAGTGCTCCAATGAAAGATAGAGTGGTTGAAAGGATAAGAAAGCAAGACCCCTACAGGGTGCCTATAGGAGACTCACTTCAGATTAAAAGACACACACATTAAAAGGAAGGGGGTGGAAAAAGATACTGCTTTGATGGACCTAGAAGATATTTAAGTCAGACAGAGAAAGATAAACACTGTATGATTCACTTATATGAGGAATCTAATGAATAAAAAGAAAAAACTAATCAAAAACAGACTTATAGTGGACAATTTGGTGACACACAGAGGGGAGGGCATTGGGGAGCTGGGAGAATGGGGTGAAGGGTTAATGAAGTACAAATTAGTAGCTGACGGACGGTCACAGGGCTGGGGAGCAGGGCATAGGGAATGCAGTTAGCATTAATACATTGGCTAGGTGGAAGGTCAGGGAAGGGAGGGAGCAATGGGGGATCATTTTATGAACTATATACATGTCTACCCAATATACTGTATACTTAAACTAGTTGAAATAAATAAAGAAGTACAAATGGAGAGATACCAAATAGTCATGGAAATATATAGTGTAACAAGGAAAATAGACAACAATGTTGTAAAAAATATGTAAGGGGGAAGAGGGTACCTGATTTAGTGGGGTGACCACTTTGTAAGTTCTATAGGTCTCTCTAATCACTATGCTGTGCAATTGAAACTATTATTGTGTGCCAACTATAATTGAAAAAATATTTATTGAATTACATAGTGTAAATGTGAGAACTAATTGTCTATTATACTTCAATAAAGCTGGAGTTGGGGGTGGAGACAAAAAGAGGAATGCCTGGGACTCCAGGAGCCCTCCATTTCATTCAGCCACATCTCTGTAGGTTTTCACAGCCAGGAGTTATGGGGACTTGTCTTTCCAGCACTGTAGCCCTGGGCTGGGAAGTCTTGTGTGGGGTTGAGACCCCTCACTTCTCAAGGGGAACCTCTGCACTTCAGATCTTTCTCCTGATTTTTAACTGCCTTATACCGTGTGGGACCAGCCCATGCCTCATCTCTGCCACTCGTACCAGTCTCAATGTGGATTCTTCTGTACATCCTTAGTTATAGGACTTCCATACAGCTAGACTTTAGGGGATTTTTAATGATATTTGGTCTGTAGTTTAGCTGTAATTTTGATGTGGTTGTGGGAGGAGGTCAGCATAGCATTCACCTACTCTGCCATTTGACTGGAAACCTGTATGCTCTTATTTCAAGCTTGATCATTCATTTTTATGACTCCCATTATCCCCGATGTCCCTTTTAAGATTTATATCTTTTGAGACTACTTCTTTAACTCACTTTGAATGTTTTATAGGGCACAGCATTGTCTCACACCAGAAGTAATCAGATACTTCTAGACATGATTATAATTCAAAACTAGGAAAATAGATGCAATTATTAATAAGTGAAATATGTGAAAAATCATATTTAGAAATTAAAAGCATTAATTTACTTTAAATATTTTTATTATGTAAGAAGCACCCTTCATAGACCTAGGCATCGAGACCCATAATATATTTCTTTATACTTTAATTAGTTTTTCATCTCAGTTTCAAAATGTAATCATTTCTCAGTTTCTGAGCAGTGTTTAAGTTGAAGAATGCATTAAGACAAGAACTAATGGAAGTGACTTGATATCTTTATTCCTCAGGCAATGAATAATGAGTGGTTTGTTGGTTATTTATGTTATTCTAAATATGAGACCGACCGAATATTATCATGCATTTCACAATCTGTGCCAGCAAATTTGCCATTTCTAGAAGTATACAATAATCCATATCTTTTTATGAAAACCTTAATTCATATAGCCATTTGGTGGTGATTTAGTTTCATCTACAATTCATAAAATTGATTTGTCATAGTGCTCCAGTAAATCTAACCCAACTCAAAAAAATCTAAGTGCTGTGCATATTTTCTAGAGGGATATATACTTAGAGTTCAAACTTTTTTCCATAAACAAATAAGTAAAATTATATATATTATATTTTGCCTTTACGATTACTACAAGATTGCTATATATAAAATTAAAAAAAATATAGACTGAAACCCTTAGTTAAATAGGCCTTTCCCAATAATCCAATTGCTTTTAGAAGAAATAGAAACATTTTTCTTTTTAAAGCCGATATTGGGAGTGGGGAGCTTTAACAATGAACCTGCTTTCTGGATCATTTATATAACAAATTATTTCTTGAGCCTTCATGTGTCCCAAATCTGTGCTGAATACTGAGAACACCAACCTGGCCCTCAGGCCATTCTCTTTAACTCTTTCTCTCTAATATCATCTCTACCTGGCTTGTTCTTATTTGAAATTGTGAAGATAGGCATGTGGCAACAGGGGGACAAAGATGATACTATTGATCATAAAAGGGAGACAACAAAACGTCATGGTCAGGGGTCTGAACTCTGTTCGGACTGTTTAGGGTCAAATCTTGCCTCCCTTATGTATGAGCAGAGCAATCTTGACCTTGACCTCTCTGTGCCTCAATTCCACATCTGTAAAATAGAAAGAATAATGCTAGTTAATTCAAAGGATTACTTATTGATTATGTGAAATAGTGCTCAATAAAATTTGGTTATCACAATGTGATTAACAATATTTATAGTTAATAATTTCTGATAACTATAGGTCTTAGAACAGGAGAGGAGTAATTTTAGCAGAGGAGTAATTTTAACATCTTGTTTCATAATTTGTTAGTCGCAAATGACAGAGGCAACATTAAGCTTTCATGTTGTCTTGCTTATGGTGGTCAGAGAAAAATCAGTTCTGGGTAAATAACTAGACTTTTTTAACATAATACCTGGGCAGTACCTTGCTCCTGAGTGTTTATTGCGTGTCTGCATTACAGTGCTGAGAGCTGTTCAAGGGCATAAAGTATGGCTTAGCTCTGTGGCTTTTAGCAATTAGGACAGTCCTTTATACACAGTAGGCATTTGATAAATGTGAGTTGCACAGACAAATGATTCAAATTACTTTAAATAAAAATATTTTTATTAAGTTACAAAATTACTATATGCTCTTTTTAGATCATTTAGAAACTACAAGCAAGCTTAAAAACCCGAAATCATTTATAATCTTGCTACGCAGGAATAACCACTAACATTCTGTTATATATCTTTCTACTATTTTTCTCTGCATACACACTTTTGTTTCAAACAAAAAATGGGGTAATGCAGTAAATATTTTTGATTACCTGCTCTTTCATGAAATAATATACAAAATAATATTAACTCTATAATCACATATTCTTCTAAAATATTATTTTTAATATAAGTTACCTAATACTTATTCTTGAACATTTAGGTTATATTTCATTTTAGCTTTTTACATTAAAATCACCATTGTTAAATATTGCCAGATATGTTCCTTGCTTTCCTTCATCCCTGCCAATGTGCTCCCTTAGTACTGTTACTTTGTCATAGTCCCTATTATACCACAGAGTCTACTGGATAACTCTCTGTTGATCTGTTCTTTGTTTTTCCAGTAGGCTATACATGTCATGAGAACAGAGGCCTACCTAGTTTTACCATTGCAACCTGAGCTTCCAGTATACTTCATGGCTCTCAATGGTACTCAATGTATATTTGTTAAATAAATATGTGAAAGGTTTTTTTTTTTTTTTTTTCATCTGATAATGCTAAAAAATCCCCTCTGAAAGTTCCTGTGAAGGTTTTCGTTTGGAGCTGGATATATATGTAGGAGATGCTCCTAGAGAAAGGATATGAAGCGTGAAGGTGGGCAGGGCAAATTGGGAAGCAGCCTGGTGCTGAAAGCTAAAGGACAGAGAAAAGGAATCTGGGAAGGGGAGTGAAAATTTTCTCTTGACTCATCTTTCCCCTTTACACTTTCCATCAGGAGCTCCAGTTCTCCCCACTGACTTAGAATAAACTTATTGGAAGCAATGGGAATGGAAACAAAACCTTGATTAATTTATTGAGAGATTAAGTAAATGGGAGAGTGCGTACTCTTAACTGGGACTGTCTGAATTATATTCAAAGAATCCAATTCTAAGCCTGTGACTTAAGTGAAAAAATGCCAGCTCTATGTCTGGCACACAGTAGTAGGAAATGGAAAGGATGCATATTTTGGAGTATCTATAATATTCTAGTGACTTTCCTATATTGTTATATTCAGTCTGCTCAATGACTCTGAGAAGTAGGATTTATTGAGGAAGGATCCAAATTCAGTCCCAGACTATAGGACTCCTGAATCTACTTTCCCAGATGAAAATATTAAATGAATTCTTTGAATAAATGAGGAAATGGCTTACAGCTAAATAAACAAATTTTATCTAAATTCTATTTAACAAGGAAGGTATTTATTTCTATGTTTAAGTATGCCTTGAAAGATTCTGACTTGTGGATTTCTTTAGAAAGTGGAAAATTAAAACACTAATAAATAGAAATAAAACCATTTTAAAATCCTGTCTAAGGAGACAGGATATTTTACCAATACCTGCAGGAGCTATATAAAAAATTGAAAGGATTTTTAGACCAAAAGTATTTTATCGTATTTATAGTGTTCATTCAAAGGCAATTAATTGAATAGACTTGCACTTTAAAAATGTAGTGAGTGCCTTTTCAATATTAACTTGATTTTATTTTAATCAGAATTTTATGAACCTAACAGGAGTTAGAAATTTTTGGCTTTATTGTTTTTCAATTCAATCAGTGTTTTTATTTCTTAGTTACTAAATTTCAGACCCAAGGTTCTTTCTGTCTCGTTTGTTAGAAAGTTGCCAGCGGACAACATAGAGATGTTCAGGGCTATTTTTGAGTACAGGCTTAAAAAAAAAAATTCTTGCTGGGATTCTTACTCTGCACACAGTGCTCAGTTTAGCAAAAATGGTTGCAGATAACAATTATAAACTCAATTCTCAAATCACAAGTTCATTTATACTTGCTACTACTGTCTACACAGTATGGAAGAGAGTGAGTGTTCAGGTGTCTTACATTAATCTTACTGGCAGCTTATTGTCCACCTGTCCATGTTTATGGTATCCTTTTTGACAACTAGGGATGAGAATCATTAGTATTGTTACTAGAGTTTTGCTTTTAGCCTGGAGACTTCAAGGATTTTGACAGAAGAGGTTGTAAAAATCATATGCCAAGTTTAATTAGTTGTGCTGTGTTTTTCAGACTTTTATTTTGTATTTTAAGAAAAATCACCTTTTAACCTTATAGTCTTAAAATAGTCATAAGCATTAACATAATTTGTATGGCCATGTAAAACAGTATTCTGGAACCTTAGGCAGTTGGAAAAATTACAGGAAACACATAAAACATAATATATTCACATTGGATTTTATGTTTAGTTCCTTGACATCATATTCTGTTTTTCCTTCAGAATTTGTAGTTTCTTTTATTCTCAGGCAAGAACAATGCTTGCTTTCTGAGACGCGATCTTGAAGAACTTGACTTTTACGTTGGTTCTAGCAGAGCATGTAGTAGGAGACCAATATATGTTGTCTGGGTTAACAAAGAATGAATCCCATTAGGATGGTGATTCTTTCCCTGGGACCCTTGGCTAGGTTACCTGAGGTCCTTGAACTAACTGAAATTTATGTGTAAGTTGTCAATGTCCTGGGTCTTTTCCTTTAATATGTCAGTGAGCTTGGCTGAGAATCCCAAACCTAGTACTCTCTCAGTATTAGGAGATCCCTCAGAAACTCCTTATTCTCTTCATTACCTCAGGCTCTGAGCTCTCTATAGGTCTACTTTCCCACCTGCTTTTCTATTTTCACAATACATCAGATCATAATGAAAACTATTCAGAATTTAAAAATTTCTTTATTAAGATTAAAAAAAAAATTGCCTAGAGTATCATTAACACAAAGCTGTCTAAGTAGCATAATTTATTAAAGATTTGGGGTAATTTAAACTCAAATACTTCATATCTCTAATGTTTTTGTTTTGTTTTTGCCACTTGTTATTCAAATCATTGGATGCTTCTCATTGGCTATCCTTTCTCCTGGAGTCCTGCCACCTGAAATCTTACTGGTGTATTCACTTCCATTTTATTTTCACCACTCACCTCCTTTTTTTCTCAAATAGCAGAATAAATAGTCTTCTATTTTATTATACAGAGAAATTTTATTCTTTCATGATTTTCCTTTTAACCTGTATTCTGAGTTCCATAACTTTTACATTAATGCAAATAATCTTGATTTTCCAAACAATAACTGTCTCCAGTTTTAAACAAAATATTAACTTTTTTCTTGAGATGTAAAGTTTTGTGTGCACAAATACTTTTTTAGGGGAGACTACAACTAACTGTAATCATATTCTCAAAGATGTATAAGACGTTCTCAAAGGTGAAAATCCACTGCATTAATTTTTTTTTTTTTCTGATTCTTGAGCTTTAAACACTATCCTTTGATTTAAACATTTCTGGTCAGCTAAGAGATGGCTGCTAAGTGTAGAACGTTGTATCTACTAACATTCCATTGACCAAATCAAGTCACATGGCTAGATCCAAAATCAGAAGTCTAAAAAGTACACTCTGCCTTTCGATGTGGGGAACTGCAAAGTCACAGGGGAAAGGGCATGGATACAAGGAGTGGTGCCACCTATCTTGTTTTGCTTTGAACAAGGTGATATTTTCAACACAGTACTTCGAGTACGTACGATCTCAAGTGGAGGTTACAAGCAACGTTTTCAAGCCCAGTGGTTTTCAAGCCCTTCAGCTCATTTATAATCAAGGCACCTCTGTTTTTGAAGTGGGGCAGCAAGAGAGGAAAGTAAGGAACCCCTCAACTGAATTAGAGCTCCCATTTGGAGATTATGTCCTCTGAACCAGTGAAGTAGGTGAAAGGTTTTCCCCTTTTTACACACAACAATCAACTCAGTTCATTTTGCCAGGAGCCCTGTATATGTGTGCTCTCTAACCCTGAGGTGGTCTTCTCTTCTTTTAATCACAATACTCACAATCCCTCCTAAGATTATGACCCATAGAAAAGCAATAAGTAACAGTGGGTTATCCAGATAAAAACCCAGCAACGCTTCCCTGATAATAAAATGCTTTCACCATTAAAAATGAGCTTACAATACCTAATTTCTCAAACTAAAGCCCTTGCTGATCATTTCACTCCAAACACTTCTCATAGTTCCCACTGTCTTGAGATAAAGCCCTCATTCCTTGTTATGACTTATGTATTGTCAAGGCATGGTTTATCTATCTTTAGCCTCTTTTACCTTCAAATTTTGGACTTTAGCCAAACTGAGCTACTTCCACTTTTCTGAATAAGCCATGCTGTCTCATCTTCAACAAGTTACTTAACCTTTCAAAGCTTGTTTTTTTCTCATCTGTAAAAAGGGACTATTTCAAATTTGCATGTGAGAACTTTAGTAGGGAGTGCTCTCAGGATCAATATCTGTAGAGGAAAAAGGGATACAGGTTTTAACAGTAAGAGGTCACCTGCCTTGCAGTCACAATAAAGGTCACAGCCAGTCCTATAGGGACCACTATTCAAAGTGTCTGAGTAGGGGCAAGAAGCCCATTGACCAGTCATTGGATGTGGCAGCTCTTGGGGAGCCAGGGTGATCTTGGGTGGGGCTGCTCTTTTCAGCTGAAGGCAAGGCCTGAAGAGGGTTTCAGCTGTGATCTGTTGGCACCAATACCCAGCATCTGAGGACGAAGTGCCTGTGTTCTGGAGGAAGGAATCTGAAGGTGTTACCAGTACAAACAACTATCTTAGAGAATAAATGTGATAAATTTAACTATACCTGCACGCAAGCGCGTGTGTGTGCGCGCTCACACACACCACACACACACACACACACACACACACTCACACACTCATTCTTCAGGTGCCAGCTATTATGTTACTTCCTGTTGAAACCTTTCCCTGACTATGCCCCTTCCATCCGAAAGTAGCCTCCTGGCCACTCCATTTGCTTCCATGACACTATTTACTTAATCTATTGCAGCAGTTTTACAATATGGTAATTTCCAGTATTTTTCCATTGGACTGCAGGGGCAGACACCACAGGCCTTTGTACTTTTCTCATTATAATCATTTCTCCCGATGTATTTTGATTGACTGCTAACCTCCTCTCTGACCACTTATATTACAAACGCCATGAGAATAAAGTCAACATCTGTTTTGTTTACCGTTTTATTTCATAGCACAGTACCAAGAATGTAGTCTGAGACTAATAAATTTTGCTGGATGAATAAATGAATGAATATTGAAATTTCTCTGGGGAAAAGAATCGTAAAGACAATAACATGGAGTCAGGAGCATATCTAGAGAGCTCCAGATTCCTGACAGCATTCACTCCTATTGATCAGAGCCCCTGAAGACAGACCAGTCAATTGTATGCAGTATAGCATAATATCAGCTAGCCTTTCTCTTTACCATATATTTATCAAAGCACTTTAAGTATATTAACTCTTTTGATCCTCATAACAACCCTATGAAGAAAATACTGTTACTGTCTCCATCTTCCAGATGATAAAACTGAGGTATGCAGAAGTTAAATCACTTGCCCAAAGTCACATAGTGAAATGGTAGAAGTGATAGACTTATCCTTCGTGACTTCCATTCTCCTAAATGATAAAATTAATCACACTCACTCTCCTATTTTGCACCTTTTGTTCAATGGGCATTCTGAATCGCTTGGATCTCATTATGTACCAGGTCTTTATCCTTGCTGAATTCTGTATGGATAAATATATCTAAACTAGGTTGTGAGGCCATGTGGATGAGTTAATGGAAGACCTTGATTTCACAGAAGAGTTTGGTAAATACATTTCTGTAGATGCCAGAGATGCAAAAAAATGTGTTAAGTCCTCTGATTAAGCGGAGAGAGGCATGAGTAGGAGATGATAGGAGGTGATGAGATCACACACTGTAGCAAGCCATGCACTTATAGGCTCTTCTCTTTTTTGGCGGCTTTCCCCTTGGAAAGAATTATAGCAAATTCTTTCATTGAAATATTACCTTAAACTATCGTAATCAGAGCTCAAATAGCAAAGGGAAAAATATCTTTAATGGAAAAGACAGCAGAAGAGCTTTATTTTCCACAACAGATAGCTGCCAGACTCCCTTCTTAAGGTAAATCAGACCGTGACACTTTGGGTCAGTCACTAACAGATGTCAGTCAATCTACTATAGCACCCTAAGAAATGTTGTGCTGGATGGGGATTGCAATGAATGCCTTTCTATGTTATTTCTAAGCATCCCACTCTCCTCAAAATGTTAACCCTTAAGAAAATCATAAATTGTTTTATTTCAAGGAAAGACTTTGAGCACTGTATGAGTTTGAATGCCTGGTTATCATGCCATTTAAAAAAAAAAAGAAATTCTGGAAGCCAATGTCTGGGGATAGATTTAGTTGATTTGCTTCCAAGGAAACACTTGAGGAAATTATTAGGCTTTACTATGATATTTTAGTGCATTTATTTGGTAGCTCTTACTGTGGAAAGGGACGCGTATTGTTTTAAAATATAGACATTTTTATTTCTGGAAGAAGATTGTCCTTTAAGACACTTTTAATATGTTTACTTTTACTTATTTTTATTGCTTGATAAAATAATGGTAAAACTCACCACGGTGATAAAAAATCCTTCTGGGTCATGCTTAGAAACTGCCAGAAATGTGATTCTGAAACTTGAATTGAATACTATTAGGCATTCTTTTATTTAAATTATGTACACATGTTTCAAAAACTTTTTTATTTTGGAACCTCTGTAGAGGAACTATTGTAAGGTCATAAATCCTACCACTGTGAAGGAGCTATTTCTATTTTTCATGTTTTTTTCCTGTCCTTGTCCTTATGCATATATCCATTTCCACAGTTCCTCTATAAAACTTGGTGATTATCTGTTTTAAACTAAACATCATGTCAGAAAATCTTTTCTACATCACTGTAGTCTTTATAATCTTAAAGGATTCATAATTTTCATTAAATCAGTATACTAGCAGTGATTTAGTCATTCTTCATGGACTAATTTATTTATCATTTAAGTGTTTAATTTTAAATCAACAAATTTAAAGTTTAATTTTTTCCCACATTTAAACTTGAAAGAACATTCCTAATGTTGAAAAGTTGTAAAAACACATGTAGCCACCTAAGTACTAACATTAGTTACTCTTTTACTAAGCAGTATATTTAGAGGCAGACACTAAGCTTTCCTGAGGAAGGTAGCACCAGGATTTAAACTGAGTGCCAGACATGCAACCATCGAAGCCAACGAGTTTGCAAAATAAAAGAGCATGTGAAAATATCTTCCTTTAATGTAGCAATTGTTTACAAGGGAACCGTGGTTGAATTAAGCTCTAAATATTGTGTTCATCTTCATGAACAATGTGTTTTAATAATTTTAACAAGCCAAATAAGTACATTCTAGATATTTTACTAAATTGCTTTTGGGGTCTTCTGTCCCAAAGGCAGGGACTGCTTACTAAAAATGTGGAATCTGATGGTGGATGTTTTGAATCTGAAATACCAGGCTATCCTGCAGTGCTTCCTTTGGTATGAGAGAGAAATTCTGAAAAGAATCCAAGGGGGAAGGCAGTGTTGGACCACTGTAATGGCATTTTGTTGATAAATGACGTCAAACACAAATCTTCATTGACTCTGAAGAAAGCCCGGGGTTGTATCAGAATGAAAATCAGGTTATCATCAAAGAATTTGGGCTAAATATTTCCTGGAAAAGAAAATGATTTTTACTTTGGCAGTGTATCTTCAGTTTGTACAGGCTTGAGCTGTCGCTTTTGCAGAAAGACCAGAGGTCTTAAACAGATGCTGCTGCAAGGTTCACTACACACCGTGAGACTGTCAGACTAGCGGAAATGAAAAAGGTTTCAGTATTCAACCTGTGGGATTCTGGCCAGTCAAAACCTGAGTGGAATGTATGTGTCAGCCCTGCCAGACAGCACAAACTGTGATTAGGTTTGACGGGATCTTTGTAGAATTCGAGGAAGAAGATTTAGGGAATATTAAATGCTCTTATTACTGTCAGACAATTCATGCTTCTAGTTGGCAGTTCTCATCCTGGAGCACGCTCGGAATGTGCTTTCATTGGAAATGTCAGGCTGCTTAGATGGAGCAGATGCTCATGGGATGAGTCGGTGCTCGGAACTCAACCAGAAATACCCATGTTCTTTTTCTGACATTTTTGATAAAATGGAATAACAATGTAATACATTTTTTGGAAAAACCGACCCCAATATTTAAGGAAAGAAAACAATAAAAGGGAAAGAGATATTTTTGTTTTTTTGTGTGTTTTTTTTGCACATGGAATGTAGGGTGTTTCCTTCTTGGTTAGTTCTCAGTCTTTAACCTGATGTCTAAAGGTGACAGCCCCAAGGTCTGTGGTCTGAGATATGCACTTAAAGGGCTGGGTTACAACTGGGATTAAACCCAAGGCTGGCCACTTACCTTGACCTTAAAGCAAGTTCCCTAAACTCTGTAAGCCTCAGTTTCCTTGTTTGTACTCATGGAGGTATTTTTGAAGAGCAAATGAGTTCATTTATGCAAAGCACTCAGCCCACTGCCTAGCACATTATGTAAAATCTATGATGTTAATTGATTGGACTTACTTTATAGTTGCATAGCCTGAGTAGATTTTCTAGAAAGGTGGCTAAGAGGGGCAGAGTGTCTAGCTCATGAGCCAGATCAAGCTTGCAGATTTCATTTGTTCCTGACATCAAAAAGGAAAAAAAGTACTATTTTAAAGCTGACAGATTTCATATAAAACCTTATTCATTTTCTTTTCCCCCAAATATGGAAGATGTTGCACCATGAGACATCAGTCCTCTATTACAGCCATCCATAGGAGCTGAATACTTACTTGCTGGTTCCTCTAGAAGGTCACCCATACTTTCCAATTTACTACAGTCCCTGCCATTCTCTATTGTCTCTGGAGCCAAATGCCAGTCAGCATTCATATTGAGCTTGCTGTATTTTCTTATAGCAGAAAAAAACATTTTCTGTCAATGGCAAAAATAATAAGATAGCCTGAGACGGTAGAGTTTACAAGAAGTTAGATGAGAGCGTATTTCTTTCTGAGAGTAAGGAATATAATTTAAAATTCAAAGAAAGTATAAAATAAATTTTGGCCCACTTTATTCACCAATAGTATCTCTGTGGTTCCTATAGTCATATTACTTTATGATTCATGATTTACAGTGTAAAGGAAGGATGGGAGAGAGTTTCCTGGAGCCTAGAATATCCAGAAATGATCCGTGTTTCTTAGTTTTCTTCTGCTGCACTTCACTGAACCGTGTAGCCCTCTTATTCAAAAAGAGAACCTTAGCGATTTCTGTAAATAACTTAAAAACCTCAGGCTCATATCTTCTTCCTCATTATTTCTGTGAGTTAGACTAGAACTCTAATAATCTCTCCCTCTCCCCACCTTACCCTCTCTCATCCCTCTTTCACTCCTCTTTCTTTCCCCTCCTCCTCCCTTTCCCTCCTTGTACATGTGTATGCATTTTAGTACTCATAGTAAAATTATTTCTTCCTTCTAAATTTCTATTACGTAAAGAATATGACCATAAAACACACCCCAAATCTCAACTCATCACACTATTTTTCATGTTGTAAGCCAACTTCTCTTTCCTGATTAATTCTTTATAAGTGTCTCAGTGTCTCAGATAAATCTTGATTATTTTGATTTGAGCTTCATATCAATGGTGCAACCACACCCACTGCCCCCAAAGGATACCGAACTTCATGTAGCTCTTTCTGTGGAAAAGGTCACTTTCTTTAATTTAGTTGAGGTCTGCTAGTTAGCTTTTCTGCAGCGCCCTGAAAGCATAAGTGTTCAATTAGACATGTCATCCTTATAAATCACTACTTGCCAAAGGAGAATAATTACTTCCACTGCACAAGTGGCCAACCTTGCTAATTTACTTTAGTAGTTTGTGTGTATCTTCTGGGGGTGAGTGAACTGTGAAAACAAAGTTAAAACTAAGAGGAGAAGGTGTAGTGGCTTTTTAAAAATTGATTTTTCAATGCTGTTATCATACCTGTCATTCAGTGAGGCTGCACTAAGGTGTGATAAGAATCCATCCAAATTCTCAGTGACTTAGAACAATAAAGGTTTACTTTTGCACACCTGCCCACTGGAGGTTTGCTGGAGCTTTGCTCAGGAACTCAGACTGATCAAGGCTTTGTCTAGATGCAGGCTTCCATGACTGCCTTTGCAGGGGAAAAGAGAACTCACTGTCCATGCTGACCATTAAATGCCTCTGCCTAGAAACATTACACATCTGCAAATTTTTATTAGCAGAATAGAGCCAGGTGACTATGTCTAAGTTCAAGCAGGTAGGGAAATGGCATCTTACCATGTGTCTGGAAGGGGAGACATGGTATTTATGCATATCCTTAATAACTACCTCTTTCCTTAACCCCACTTAGGAATGTGCCCGAATTAATACTTGTAATTGTCATTTGTATATGAATAACAGCATGTGGTATCATAATTCATATTTTTAAGCTAATGGGAACCGTAATATTAAATGCAGAGTATTTGAGTAAGGCTGCTGATTTAGGGGATCATTCCCTTTATTTTTGTCTCTCTTTTTTATTCTCTGCTCTCTGACAGTTATGCTCATTTATTTACTTTTGGCTCCTGTATATCTTTTAATTTTCTTTTTAATGTAAATTCTAAGTTTCTAGCTGGTTAGAATATCTACTAGTTTGATTTAACTGTCAAGCTCTAAACCACTATATAAAAATGTATTTAAATGTCTATTTTTGCTGCTGCTTCTGCTGATAATAATTTTTTTTAAAAAAAACCTCTATCTCTTCTGTTATCTATTTTACCACTCAATCCCACTTTTGACAGCATTTTGTGCACAATCAACAAGATAATTACTGATTACAGTGGATATGGATTTTTGTATATTGTCCATTTCAAGATATTTGACATTTTATTTTTATATTAATTAATTCTTGCTTTATGGACATTAAAACAAAATTCAAAAGCACTTGTATGCTTGGCATGGATATTCTAGGTTGAACACATGGTAATTTATTATAGACTTCCTAAAGTTAGTGCTCAGTTAAGCATATCACTTCCATTTACAGAAATATACAAAAAAAATTCAGTTTCCTTACTTGTCATTAAATTCAGCTCACGAAAGGCTCTTTGCCAATTGGTTCCCCCAACTCAAATGCTCTTACTTTTCTACATTTTATTTATTCTTCATCCCAAAAGGGTAAAACATTTATAGTCTTCTACATATTCTTTCCTGAAACAGTAACACTTTTCATTACTTCATTTTAAATGTATTCCTCACTTTCTTATTTCTCAATCATGTTTGACTTTATTATTTGAAAAAAATTGTCCTTCTACTATCTCAAAGTAAGTTTTGTTTGATTCTGTGATTGCAACAGATCTGTTGACACACAGACACACATACATCACACACACACATATTCCTGTTTCGCTATAACTGGCCTTTAAAAAATACTGTTTATAGTTTTTTTGTGTGTGGTTTTAGGTTCATTGTCCAAAACTTTCCACTTTAAATAAACTAAGAATCTACTTCTTCTGTAATTCCCAGAATATCTTAGTCTGTTATCTCCTCTTAACATCTTATGTGAAAAACAAATATTTAATTCACATTGAAAAATTATCCTTTTTAAGGATTTTACATATAAGCCTTCACATTAGCACATTCCCAAGGTTAGAGAAAATCTGTCTAGGATAATAGGAACCCAAATAAGTAATAATCCTAATTAACCCATGTAATTAAATTAATTGGTATGAAAATACCTTGATAAATAGATATCAATACCTAAAATGCAAGTGACTGTTATTGATATTAAAATAAGATATAAGATTTATTGAATGATACTTATTTGAAGAATATTTGAAAATGGTTTATAGCGCAGCATAGGGAATATAGTCAATAATATTGTAATAACCATATATAGTGCTAGGTGGGTACTAGACTAATTGGGGTGATCATTTTGTAAATTATATAAATGTCCAACCACTATGCTGTACACTTGCAACTAATATAAAATAATTTGAATGTCAACTCTACTTGAAAAATAAGAATTAAAAAAGAAAAAATGGTCTCTACAAGAACTAATATGGATTTTACAGCACAATAAAAATAAAGGCAATCAGTACATTTTATAAATTATATTATTTCTCAAAACAATTTCAGCAAATAGATTTGTATTTCTTTCACCAGAGTTAAGACAAATTCCAACCGCTAACATTTGGACAATAGTTCTTTTCTTTCTTTTTGCACTGAGGGGAGTAAATCAAATGTAAAATATAGCCCAAGATAATTTTGTAAAGAAGACATCTCTTGGCAAGAATCTAACCTGGAATTTTTTTATTAATAAACGAGCAGTGTGTTTGGTGGGCTGGATTATGTTGTGCAGGCTTTCCCATGGACTAATGCCCAGTTTGAATATTCTTTTCTTGAATACATAAACAGATGTGCACAAATTCTTTTTTGCCATTTTTTTTTTTTTTTTTTTGCTCAGGATCTTTCAGAAGAAAGTTCCCAAAATAAAATATTGGATGTTGAAAAATGATTTAAAATGCGAAATGTGCCCATTTGTTTTATTTTCACCTAACCTTAACCTCTACTCCACATTCTACATTGGTTTCGATGCAAACATACAGCTGTGTTTAAGTGAAAGAATTAATAGCAACCCAAACAATGGAAGACATAAATGACTGCTAGAGATTTTTTCTTAATATGAAATCAGGTTCGACCACTGAACTCTTAATCACTATTTCTATTTTCAATCTAGAAATTTTACTCCGTGAGAAGAGATTTATACCAAAACCAGTTAATTTTTCACAATGTATTTTCCATTTTGTCTGTCACTAAGTGGATAAAAGCTTTGGGCCGTTAGGTTGAAAGGCTTTTAATGACTTTTTAAAATAACTAGTAGATGATATTTAAAATCATTAAAATGTAGTTATTTTTATTTTAATCATTTTCCACCCCATCTTCAACTCCTAATTACAAGCAATAATTATTGTGTCCAGGTGATAGTAGGTATGTACTGGGATATGTTCCACAGATAAAAAATTGGAGACACATAATGTAATTATAAGGTGGACTTTTTAGAAGCGGATCTGTCCTAGCGAATTGGGGACACATGGAATCTGTATAGTTGGCCCTTTTTAATTATCTTCATCACTTGGGAATGTCATTTTTGTGGTACTTTGGACCATTTTCATCTTCAGAAGTCCATGTCCTTAATCTCACAATACTTGCCGATATGTTTATGTATGCACTTTTTTTCCTTTAGTAACATCAAGACTAAATTTAATCTTCACAAGTAACATTAAAAAGTGTCTTTAAAAGGGAAAAGCTAAAGCTTTTGGTTTAAAACCTGAACAAAAGATTTAACTGTAAGATAGTAGTTTGTTTTTGAACTGGAGGACCACACAGAATGATGGTGTTCAGTAGTTCATGTCAATTTTGTTTTGCTTTTGAATATATTGAGACATTGTGGAACTGAGTTTGGAAAAGTTGGCGGTTTGTGGGTTTGCTTATTGGCAGCTGACTCTTTTCAGCCTCTTGGTGAAATGAAGTTATTTATAACTACTTCAGTGTACTCTGTTTTATGTCAAGTCCAACTTATAGTTTTCAAAGCTAAGTACAGTAAAAATGATGTAACAAGTTTAAATCCTTTTTAGAAGAATATCTATGAAAGAGGCACATTTTAAAACATTCCCTTTTCCTAATTGTAAATATGTTATCTTATTTTGCCCTTTTGAGCTTTAACTTTTGATAAGTCCTATTTCTGAGAAATTTTCCCATCTTGAACTAAGCTTCATTTCAAACAAAACCACACATACACATGCTTTAATTTCTCCACTAAATTTTCATAGGAAAAATAAAAGCAGTCCATGGAGAATTCTAGTTTTGAGAAATATATTTCTATTCTTTTTTGAAATATGCAATTACATAGAAGGCGTTGAGAGGTATAAAAGTAGCAAGAAAAAAATTAAACATTTTATTCTAAGTAAGAATAAAATATGAAATAATTTCCTTAAAAAGATTTACTTTTTTCCAACTTTTCACGAGTTCACATATTTAGACTGAAAATTAAATGTTGGTGGAGAGGTTAATGCTATGTAGTTATATTATTAGTTTAATTAGTTGATGCAGGTCACTAAGTAGATGCCCTGCTCCAAGAAGTGGTTCCAGAACTCTAGGGGTAGCCTCACATGTCTTTGAATGAAGGCAAGTCTACATTACTTAGCAGTTATGATTATAACCTCATGTGGGGATCAAATCCTGAGAAAACAATGTTACTACATTGCGCCAAAGCATGGACTTTGATGATGGGCATACTTAGGTGTGCACAGATAGATATTAATAAAAGTTTCATTATTTTCATCATTATTACAATTCATGGAGCAATGTAGCATAGTTAAAAGCACTGTGGCTCTGAAGTTTAAAGCCCAGTTTTTATATTCACTAGCTGTATGCCCTTTGACAAGTCACTTAAATGTTAATCGTTCTCAGTGTTCTCACCTTTAAAATGGGGATAATGACAAGTATACCAACTTCATTGATTTGTGGGGCTTGTGGTCATCTACGAAAAGCACACACAGTATTTCACACTCATAAGATATATAAGCACTCAATAAGTCTCAGATATTAAATAATATGAATGATTATATTAACTATTATTACTTATAATCTTCTTCCTCAATTTTCCCTTGTGTCTGGACCATAACCTGGTTTCGAAGAGTCTAAAATATACATATGAAGAGCTACATGAGTAAAATACTTTGTTCGTTTCCTTTCCTAATTTAGAAGGATCTCAGCAGTGGCATTCAATGCCCCAAGAGGTGTGCAGCCATGTGAAACTTCATCAAGACTCAGTGTTATAGTTTGGTTTGCTCTTCCTAGAATTTACTTTTATAGTTCCTGCCCAAATTGCCATGCAAAATTAGGGTTGAGAAGTCAGGGTGGCCAGCTCCTTTTATGGGTTGATTTGAAATGCAACCAAAGTTCTCTTCTTTCTCTATTAAAAAATATCTAAATTGTTTCCTGTACCATTGTTATTCCTTTAGAATATTGTATTTATTCTAATCTTATAAAACCAGAATCTACATGGCCCAGTTTTAATGCAGGGCAAGTGAACAGGTCAACAACCAAAGTTAGTTAGAATAACTTTGTTTTTAAACATCTCCAATAAAAAATGTTTGCTTCCATCCCCTCTGGCTTACCTACTACAACTGCTATTTCCACTTTGCATCCCATACTTAGTGAAAATTCCACCATATCTCAGCCCTCTGTCTCTTATTTCTTTTTCTTGATTACGTGTCACATAAGGGCCAACTCTTTGTCAAGTAGATGTCCTCAAAAATGGTGGGATGGGAAGACTAAACCAACAAAATCATGCATAAATAATTAGCACTTATAAACTATTCACTAACTTGAATAGTTTATAGGGGAATCAAAGAAAATACTTGGAGCCTTGGGCACTGACACAGGCCTAGGTAGATATTGAAGCGGTAGTAGTTGTCAGGAAAGCAGTTTAAAGATGGGGTGGAATTGTATATATTGGGTTCCTTTTCACTGGATCTTCAGTCATTTTTACTTATTCTTCAGCCAGGACCAGGCATGGTGTTTGTGTTTAGTGGGATTAGAGGGAAGGGACTTTCTGGAAGAGCAGCCTCAGGTCTGTAAAGCTTGGAAATGGTCAGGAATAATTCTCCATAAGAAGAGTTAACTTACTTAATAAGTTGCACCTGGCTACACAGGTGCTTGATCTGTTTACCGTTCATGCATGCAGCAGTTTATAAAATAATTACTAGGAAATACTTGTGGATTATAGGAGTAATGAACACTGATATTGACGAATGCATGACATTTTCAAGTTAACATTAGCCCTGTCTTCTCTTCTCTATCCTCTGTCCCATGTCTGGTGAGTATTGCAGGAGCTTCCTAACCAGTCCCTTGAATGGTTTTTTCAGTCTTCAATTCATTTACCACCATGTTCTTGATTAATTTTTCTAAATCACAGTTCTGACTATGTCCCTTCTCTGCTCAAAACCGTGGCTGCCTTTCCATTGCTGAGTGCACATAGTCTGCATCAGTCAATTTGCATTCCAAGATCCACTTTAGTCTGGTCTTCTACCTTCCCAGCTGTCTATTACACACTTACTTTTCTGCTCTCCAGAGCCCTGTACTTTATCCCAAATGACCATCTGAGCCCACGTCTGCTCCCCCCAACACTGTAGCTTTGCTTGTATGTTTCCTATTCACCCCTATAAACAAATTCTTTATCGTCCTCCACTTATTCAGATCCTGCTTTATCCTTCTGAGCTGAGGTCAAATGGAGCCTTTTCCTGTTTTGCTCTAGTTCTTAAGACATGTTTCTACCAAAGGTGTTTTCCTCACTTGTTGAATATAGTGTGTGTGTGTATATGAAAATTACACCTGAGTTATATACATTTAGTAAATTATTTTATTGAAACATTTAAGAATATGTTAAATCAATATTTTTAGATATCTGAAATGTATACATTATATGTACATGAGTATGTATATGTGTGTTCACACACATTTACATACACATATAAACACTATAGTACAATATCATCGTACCCAGATAATGCTACATCTGTCATTTTGGGGTAAGGTATATGTCTAATTATTTTTTGTCCCAATCTAACAATAGATTATGCAATATAAAGATTTGATAGTGGGGATGTAGGTGGAGTCTTCGATGTTTTGAGACATTCTTTGTGTTTTGTAGGTATCTAAAATAATACTTAATAATACTTTGCCAGTTGTTAATTTAATGAACTGAGACTTTTGTTTCAAGCTTTCTTAAGTTATTACACACATACAGGAAAGTGCATAAGCCTTAAGTTTATAGTTCAATGAGTTATAAGAATGCATAGTAGAATAACCAATACTCAGGTCAAGCAATAGAACGCTCCCAGAACCTGAGAAATTTTCCTCATGCTGTTCTCTGGTCACCAACTCCACTTTCTTCCCCAATAGAAAACATTATGTTCATTATAATTTTTTTTGCCCATTTTCAAATTTTATCCAAAAAAGAAACCATACAATACATATCCTTTTCTGTCTAGTTTATTTTGCTAGGTATTATTAGTGAGTTTATTGCATCGTTTTCTGTAGCATGTTTACTTACTTTTATTGTCTTCTGTATTGTATTCTAGGAATGTAGGATATATTTATTCTAATGTTGATGGACGTTTGTGTTGTTGCCAGTTTTGTTATAAGTTATGTGTCTAAATATTCTTGCACATATCATTTGGTACGTACTTCTTCTTTGGTAGAGCCTTAAGAGCAGAGGTCCCCAACCCCCTGGCCATGGACGGGTACTGGTCCGTGGCCTGTTAGGAATTGGGTCGCACAGCAAGAGTCAATGAGTGGATGAGCAATCAAAGCTTCATCTGCATTTGCAGCCACTCCACAGTGCTAGCATCATCGCCTCAGCTCCACCTCAGATCATCAGAGATTAGATTTTCATAAGAACACCTGTCCCTGGTGCCAAAAAGGTTGGGGACTGCTGCCTAAGATGGAAGTTTCTAGATAATGGGGTATCCATACATTCAATTTAGGTAGAAATTGATATAGTTTTCCCAATTGGATATACCAGTTTATGCTCCCAGTAGTAGTGGATGAGTATTCCCATTGTTTTACAAACTCTCTATCACGTTTGTGACTTTTTTTTCAATTTTAGTAATTTGGATAGGTGTGTAGTGGTATCTTATCGTGTTTAATTTACATTTCTATGTTGGTTAATAAAATTGAGCAGTTTCTCATATGTTTGGCTATTTGGCTATCCTCTTTTTTCAAAATACTCATTATTTTCAATCATTTGCCCATTTCTCTATGGGATTGTCTGTCTTATGAATTTTAGGAAATCCAGAGATAATCTGAGTATAAGCTTTGCTTATTAAGTATGTGTGTTACAAGTATATATTTTTATTTCGTAGTTTGCTTTTGACTCTCTTAATAGTGTGTTTTTTTAAAATAGACTTTATTTTTTCAATAAGTTTTAGTTTCTCAGGATAATTGAATGGAAGGTACAGAGATTTCCCATACACCTGTCCCCCACATATGCACAGCCTCCCCTGCTATCAAAATCCTGTACCTGAGTGGTACATTTATTATAATCGATAAGCCTGCATTGACACATTATCATTGCCCCAAATCCAAAGTTTACATTATATTTTACTCTTGGTGTTGTACATTTTATGGGTTCGACAAATAATATATGTGCCCACCTTAATAGTGTTTTTGATCAAAAGAATTTTCTAATTTGAGTGTGATTTGTTTCAGGAACTTTTTTCCTTATGGTGAGTGCTTTGTGTCTTGTTTAAAATATCCTTACCTATTCTAAGTTAGTGAATATACTTTCCTCTCTTATCTTTTAAAGCTTTATATTTTATCTTTCACATCTGGATCTGTAAGTCACATGGAATTATTGTGTATGGTAATAAAGAGATTCACTTTATTACCTTATTTCAGTGAAGAGAACCTCAATTATAATGTTGAATAGGAGTGGTGATAATGGGCATCGGTTTCTTTTTGTGATATTTCACCATTAAGTGTGAGGTTTCTTGTAGATTCTTTTGTACACATCCTTTATCAGATAAGTACTTTTTATGTTGAATTTTTAAGGATTATTTTGAAATTGTAAATGGATTTTAATTTTGTCAGATCCTTTCTGTATCTATTGAGATGATTATTGTTATTGATTTTTAGCTTATTTCTTTGCAGTAAGAGTATATAATTGCAACTTTTGAAGTTTGTTGAGGCTCATTTTATGGGCTAGTATATGGTCAGTTTTAATAATAATAATAATTGCTTATGAACTAGAAAATAATCTGTTCTCCAATTTGGGGGAAGTGTTCTATATTTTGCAATTAAGTTTGTTAAACATATTGTTTAAACCTTCTATAGCCTGATTAATATTCTATCTGTTTAGCTTATCATTTATTGAGGGAGATGAGAATTTTTACTTTACATGTTTTGAGGCTATTACTGAGTACATATAAATCCAGATAAATTAATTCATTAATTATTGTGAAATTTTCTTTTACTCTAGTAATGCTTATCTTCTTAAAATATTCTTTGGCATTATCAGAGCTATATCAGCTTTCTTTTCATTTGTGTTTGGTTCGTGTTCACCTTTTTTACTCTAAACCTTTCTGTTTTCTTCTATAGTAATTGTTTCTTTTAAGATGTATATACTTGTTTTATTTTTTTAAGTCAGATGATCTTTGTCTAGTAATTGGAGTATTTAATCAGTTTATATTCGTTTAATTACTGGAACATTTTGGCTTAAATCTGTCACCTTACTATTTGTGTCTACTTTTTATGTAAGTTCTTCTTTTCTTGCCTCTACTTTAGTTATTTTTTTGTTCATTTTTCCATCTATCAATTTTTATTTATGTGTTTTATTTTTTTTAATTTTTACTCTAGCTATTACAATATACAATGCATCCTTGAACTTATAAAATTAATGCTTTTATTACTTCTCTGACAGCACAATGACCTAACAACATTTTTAACTCTATTTGTTCCTCTCATCTTTCATATTGTTGTTGCGAGATGTTATTATTGTTTTATACAATAATGATTTATATAGATGTAACCGCATATTTATTTTTTCTGATACTTGTTTCTTATATCTTCATGTTTTAGTTCTTTTCTTCTTGAAGAACACCTTTTTGTGCCTTCTTTCATGTGGATCTGTTGTGACAAATTCTCTAGTTTTTGGTTTTTTTAAATGTATTTTCTTGCTTTTATTTTCAAAAGCTCAAGTATAGAATTCTACATTGGCAGTTAATTTTTTCAGCCATTTGGGGCTGCCATTCTATTATTTTATGGTTCACTGTTCCAGTTAAAAAGTCAACTGTAGTCTTATTATTACTCCTTTGAAGGTGAGGAGCATTTTTTCTACCTGCTATCAGGAGTTTTTTCTATTGTTTTTGGTTGTAAGCAGTTTTACAATGATGTAACTACATTTGTGTTTGTGTCTATGTTTGTGTTTTGTATTTATTGTGCTAGTAGTTTACAGTGCCTCTTGAAATCATGACCTGATATATCTTTTATCAGTTTTGGAAAATTCGTAGCCATTATTTTCTCCAATATTGCTTCTGCTCTTATTCTCTCTTTCTTCTGTTTTTGAAGCTCCAATTATATGTAAGTTAAATCTTTTCCTTATGAACCTATGTCTTATATCCCTTTATTTGAGTTTTATATTTTTTATCTGCTTAATCTAGCTATTTTCTTTGGACTTATATTTCAGTGTACTAATTCTTTCTCCTGCTGTTAAACATAACTACAGAATTATTGAAATTCAGTTACTGCTTTTTTCCAGTTTAAAATTTCCATCTAAATTTCTTTTATAGTTTGCTGATGAAATTTCCAAAAATTTCATCACATTTTAAAAACATATTTGTTGCAATTATTTCAAAGTCCATGTACGATAATTCTAATTCAGGATCTCCCATTGGCCTGCTTTTGTCATATGCATTGTGTGTGTGTGTGTGTGTGTGTGTGTGTGTGTGTGTGTGTGTGTGTATCTTGGTATATATATACTGTTTCTGAATGAATTATGACATTGTACATGAAAATTGTAGAGATAATTTGAGGCTCTGGAAGATATGTTTCTCCAGTGAGATTTATTTCTGTTATTGACAGGATAGTTGACTAGGGCAAATTAGCTTAATTTTCTTACGAATTGACCGTATTTGAAGTGGAGTTTCAGTCTTTATGAGTACTGGATTATTATCAGTCAAGGTTTATTCTTCATAGTTTTGAAAGGTTGGGCCTGAACTCTAATTTTTGTCCTTCTAGCCCCAAGAGACTTTTTGAAGCTTTGCTCAGCTTCTAGTCTCTCAATTTCTAATATATTTCAGTTATATGTCCTCTTAGGAGTGTTTTGTAATTGTTAAATGCCTCAAAAGAGCACTGAATGTTGAGTTCACTTCTCTGAACTTCCCTCCGGACTTATGAGATATTAGCCCTTCGAATCCTGCTGCTTAGAAAATTTCAGTGCTTTAAATATATATATTATTTTGTCCCATTTTTCCACTTATTTTTGGCAAAAAGTTGGTCAGCTTCAAGCTCATCCTTTATCCCTAGGAGAAAAAATTAAAATCTTTTAAATTAATATCAGGCAACTTCTATCATATTACAACAAGAAACACAGAGTATGGCCATGTCACCTTGAAAATACCCGATCCTATCTGATCTCGAAGCTAAGCAGGGTCAGTCCTGGTTAGTACTTGGATAGGAGACCACCTAGGAAGACTGGATGCTGTAGGCGTAAGAAAAAGAAAGAAAGAAAGACAGGCTTAAATAAAGAGCAAATAAGCTATTCATTTTGAATTATAGTAGTATTTTATATTTTTATTAATTAGATTTATTGTGGTAATCTTGGTAATAACATGATATAAATTTCAGGTGTACACACATTATAATCAGGTATCTGTATACTCTATTGTGTGCTTACCATTGAAAATCTAGTTTTCTTTTGTTACAGTATATTTGGCTCTCTTTCTAATTCACTCTCTCCCTACTCCTTTTCCTTCTGGTAACTACTCTTCTGTTGTCTGTATCAATGAATTTATTTTTCTTTGTTTTGTTAGTGTGTTACTTTCTGTTTTGTATTCCATCCATGAGTGAATTTATACAGTCTTGTCCTTTTTTATCTGACTTATTTCACTTAGCATAATATTCTCAAGATCCATCCATGTGTCACAAATAGCAACATTTCATTATTTTTATGGCTCAGTAGTATTCCATTGTGTATGTATACCACATCTTTATCCAATCATCTTAGCTTATTTCCATATCTCAGCTATTGTAAATAATGCTTCAGTGAACATAGGAGAACATATCTTTACAAATTAATGTTCTTATATTTTTGAGATAAATACCCAGAAGAGAAAGTTTTGGATTATATGGTAGTTCTATTTTTAAAAAAAAAAAAAACCCTCCATATTGTTTTCCATTATGGTCGTACCAATTTACATTGCAACCACCAGCATACAAGCTTTCCTTTTAATCCACATCCTCTCCAACATTTGTTATTTCTGGTATTTTTGGTAATAGCCACCTTAAAGGCATGAGGAAATATCTCATTGTGGTTTTGGTTATCATTTTCCTAATAACTAGTGATATTGAACATCTTTTCATGTGCCTCTTGGCCATAGTTATGTCTCCTTTAAAAAATGTCTATTCATCTCTGTCCATTTTTAAATCAGATTTTTGTTGTTGTTGCTGTTGTTGACTAGTATGAGTTCTTTTATATTTTGAGTATTAACTGCTTTTTGAATGTATCATTTGCAAATCTTCTCCTATTCTTTGAGTTTGATGTGGTCTCATTCACATATTTTGTTTGTTTCCCTTCCCTTGGAGTCAAAATCACAAAAATACTTCTGAAACCAATGTCCAGAAGCTTGTGTCTAGTTTTCTTCTATATATTTGTTTTTTTTTCAGGTCTTACATTCAAATCTTTAATCATTTTGAGTTACTTTTGTGTATGGTATAAGATAGTGGTAAAATTTATTCTTTTATATATGGCTGTCCAGTTCAACACCATTTATTGAAAAGACTTTCTTTTCTTATTGTATATTCATAGTTACTTTTGTTAAAAATTAGTTGCCCGTATATGTATAATTTATTTCTCGGCCCTTAGTTCTTTATCATTTGTCTTTGTCTGTTTCTCGGCAATAACATACTATTTTGATTAGTCTAGCTTGTAGTATAGTTCAAAGTTTGGAGTGTTTTTGTTTTTTTCCTCAGGATTGCTTTGGCAATTCAGGGTCATTTGGGGTTCCATTAAAAATTGAATTTTTTTTCAGTTTTTCACCATTGTGTATGATGTTAGTCGAGAGTTTGTCATATAGGCTTTTATTATGTTAAGATACTTTTCTTCTATACTAATTTTATTGAGAGCTTTTATCATAAATGGATTTTTTTCTTATATGCTTTTTCTGCAGATATTGGTATGACCTATGATTTTTATCTTTATTTTTTTAATGTGGTGTATCACATTGATTCATTGCAGATGTTGAACCATCCTTGCATCCTGAAATGAATCCCACTTGATTATGGTGTATTATCCTTTTAATGTATTGTTGTATTTGATTTGCTAGTATTTTATTGAGGATTTTTGCATCTATGTTCATCAGAGATATTGGCCTATAATTTTCTTTTTTTGTTATGGCCTTGCCTGGTTTTGGTATCAGGGTAGTATTGGCCCTAAAATAAGTTAGGAAGCATTTTCTCTCTTAAATTTTTAAAAAAAGTTTGAGTAAAATAGGCATAAATCTCCTTTGAATGTTTGGTAGAATTCACCAATGAAGCCATCTGGTCTTAACTTTTGTTTTGGGGAGATATTTGATTACTCTTTCAATTTCCTTATTAGAGGTCTATTTAGGTTTTCCACTTCTTCATGATTCAGTCTAAGAAGATTATATGCTTCTAAGAATTTGCCATTTCTTCAAGTTGTGCAATTTGGTGACATATAGCCTTTCATAGCATTCTCTTGTATAATCCTTTGTAATTCTGAGGTGTCCATTGTAACTTTTCATCTTTCATTTCTGATTTTATTTATTTGAGTCTTTTCTCTTGTTTCCTTAGTGAATCTACTTAGAGGTTTGTCAGTTCAGTTTCGCTTTTTAAAAAACCAGCTCTTCATTTTAATTTTTTTATTGTCTTTTCTCTGTTTCATGTATTTCTGGCTATTTTTATTATTTCCTTCCTTTTTACTAACTTTGGGCTTCATTTGTCATTTTTTTCTAATTTCTTAAGGTAATGCTAGATTGAGATTTTTCTTGTTTATTGAGGTATGTCTGTATTGCTATAAACTTCTCTCTCAGTACTACTCTTGCTACATCCTCCAAATTTTGGTATGTTTTATTTTATTTTAATTTTAATTTATCTCTACATATCTTTTACTTCTTTTTTGACCCAATATTGCTCAGTAACACGTTTAATCTCTACATATTTGCGGTTTTTCCAGTGTTATTTTTGTAGCTGATTTTCAGTTTCATATTTTTGTCATCAGAAAAGATATTTGGTTTGATTTCAATCTTCTTGAATTTATTGAGACTTGTTTTGTGTCCCAACATATGGTCTATCCTTGAGAATGTTACATGAATACTTGAGAATAATGTGTAGTCTGTCATTTTGGTTGGAAAGTTCTATAAATGTGTATTAATTCCATGAGCTCTAACGTATTATTTAAAGTCAATGTTTGTTGAATTTCTGTCTGGATGACCTATCCTTCGATGTGAGTGGGATATTAAAGTCCATTACTATGTATTTTTGTCAGCTTCTCTTCATGTCTGTTAATAATTTTTTTCCCCTTTAACATTTATGTTATAAATAAGTGTTTAATACTCCATTTTAAAATAGAGTTGCAATTTTCTTCTGTTTGTTACCTTGCTCAGTTTTGTATACTTTTTTCTTTTTATTTCAGGTAAAAGAGCGCTTTTCCATATTTCTTTTAATGTAGGTCCTGTGATGTTAAAGTCCCTCAACTTTTGTTTGTTATCAGAAAGCCTTTATTTCTCCTTCATATTTAAAGAATAATTTTGATGAACATTTTCTTGGCTGATAGTTTCTTTCTTTCAATATTTGAATAATTATTCCCCTTTCTCCTGGCTTGTAGGATTTCTATTGAAAAATCTTCTGATAATCTGATAGGGTTTCTTTTGTAGTTTGCTATCTTTTTTACCCCTGACTTCTGTTAGAATTCTTTCTTTATAATTAACTTTTGAGAGTTTTAATGTAATGTCTTGGTGACGGTCTTTTTGCTTTCAGATAATTAGATAGTCTGGTAGTTCCTTGTGTTTGAATGTAGAGATCCTTCTCTAGGTTTTGGGAAGTTTTCATCAATTATTTCTTTCAGTAGGTTCTCTGTCCCTTTTCTCTCTCTTCTCTTTCTGGGATACCCATTGTTCTTATGTTGCTCTTTCTAATGGAGTCAGATAGTTATTATGGAGTTCTTTCATTTGTTTAAACTCCTCTCCCACTTGAATCATTTCTAGATTTCTATCTTAAGCTAGCTAATTCTCTTTTTTTATCTGGTCTCATCTGTTTCCAATGCTCTGTAATGTATTATTCATCTCATTTATTGAATACTCATTTTCAGAATTTCTGTTTGGTTCTTTTTTACAGTTTAAATCTCTTGGTAAAATTGTCCTTTTGGTCATTAATTTTATTGCTGAGCTCACTGAACTGCCTTTCTGAGTTTTCTTGTATCTCATGAGTTGCTTTATAACTGTAACTTTAATTCTCTGTTATTTACTTCAGAATTTTCCATTACTTTGAGTTTGGTTTCTGGAAACTTTTCTTTCTGTGTTACCATGTTACTTTGGTTATTTATGGTACTTGATAGATTTCTTCTATGCTGTGAATTTGAGTTAGTGAACTCTTCTCACATTTAGATATTTACCCTTAACAATTCAGCAAGTTGATTATTAAAGGTCTTTCTTCTGCTTTCTAGCAGATAGTGCTATATGCAAGTTTTTGTTTTCTCTTACTTGTGCTACTTGTGTCTCCAGGTGTCACGGTGGGGCGGGGAGCATCACTTTGGGCATGGAAATTGCTAGGTACCCACCAGGGTAGTGGGTATTCCCTCTCTGTCTTGGTCATCTCAGTCGTGGGACACCATCACCATGGTGGAGGATATGGGGAGCAGTGTGGAGTCAGGGTTGTGAGCCCTCAGTGCTGCCTCCTTGATACTAATAGCCACTGGCACCACTCTATTTGATCACTTTTCCACTGCTGTCCACAGGTTCTATTATAATGGGTGTGGTTAGAAAGGAACCAGATTCTCCAGCAAAGATGCTGCTTCTGGCACTCTTACCCTCTCCCCAGGCTATACTTTGAGGGCCACAGCCTGGCTCCTCCACCACTGCTGGATTAGTTGGGGTTCAGCGGGTGCCAAACTCCATCTCTGGACACTATCCTTGTCCTTCCTCCCATCCTATCTTCTCTAATTGTTCCAATATGCATACATACAGATAAGCCATTGACATGTTTGTGTGTTGAGCAGAGGAAATTTTGTTAGATTGTAGTTTGACTTAAATTTTTAAGGGGAGATATAAAGGGATCTTCTCATTCTGCCATGATCCGTAGTAGTATTTTAAATCTTGACAATGATATTAAAACTAATATTTTAGAACTTCAAAGTACAATTTTAGAGAAACATTAATTTTTACTTTAATTTCTAAAGTAAAAAAATTAGGTAAACTTTATATATGTTAGAAGAATATACTAATTGTGGCTTGAACAACTTGATATTTTTCCTTGTTAAGAATAATGTTAAAAAGGTGATCAACATTGCCATTTATTGTCAGCCAGTTAATGAATACTTTATGTTTCCAGTACCTTACTAAGTCATTCTTGTCTAAATTAGTTTAGTCCCAGTAACTGTATAAATGTCAAGGTTCTATTTGTATTAGTAAAGAAACATCAATCAATATAGTTTAATATTTTGAGAATCTGCTAATGAATATCAAAAGGAACCCAAATTGATTTATCTGTTACTTTTATAATGAATATATTAAACAAACATACATAGCTCTTTGCTCAATATGGAGTAGAACATTTGAACAGTAGATGGTGCAATTGTACCTTTAGTTTTGTATTTTAGCCCTTAGAAACTAGTATTTAATCGCTGAGAGAAAAATTTAAAGAATGTACTGTTTGCTGAAGCTAATTATTATTTATGGAAATATATTTAAAAATAAAATAAGCCATGTAAAGGAGAAGTATAAATTTCACAACCTTATACTTTTCAAAAGTGACAAATTTATATCTGTTAAAACCATTTTCTAAAAAATATTATTTTTAGTTGACAAATAAGGAATATGTTTTCTATATTTAGAAAGGTACACATATCTCAGTACAATATTTTTCTTTTATAAAACTTATTTACATTAATCATATATATTTTTTACTTTCTGAAAATACTGCTTTTAAAAGGAGTATGTATATTGATAGCTACAACTTGAGACTCCTATTTCTTAGGAGGAAAAGAACTTAGGAAACCTTCTAGCTGACTTTTTGAAATTATAGGAAAATGTATCTGAGAAATATCCCCCTTCTTTTTTTGCATTAACAAACTACCCTTGTCTTTGATTTAACTGAACATTTAACATAAAAGTTATGGCTAATACCCCAAAGTTAGCACTTCCATGTTCAGTTGATGTAGTATTAAGCTTATGGTTTTGTTTGAAGGGCCTATTCTGATATTCTATAGAAAGAAAAGGAACAAGAGAGGGGAAAAGGATATCTACTTTAGGAATTAAGTTATTGAATTCAAAGTACTTTTGGAGATAAATTTGCTTCTTGACGTTTATTTTAATCTGAACTTCCAAAGCTATTGTAAATGAGGTGATCAAGTAAGTCACAAATAGTATTGGTTAATAATCACTGGCACAACTTATAAATACCTTATTGGGAAGCATCTGCTTTCAAAATAACACAAAATGACATGAATAGTTTTTTAAAAGATGTAAGTATTAGTAAGGACTATTATAAACAAGCAAACTCAAAGAAAGAAGTCAGCTTTTTGAAGCTGAAGAAATTGCATAGTTGCTATTGCTATAGTTGCTACCAGTGTTATAAGAGCACTGCACCCTAAAGACAATATATTGTAAACCTAAAAGTAAGAAAGACTCTGAGATTATGGCAAGTTAAAAGTTCATTAAGAGTGTTGATTGTCTAGATATAGTTTGAAAAGGTGGAGGGCTATCAAGAAATATTTCCTAAAAATATTTCAAGGTGACAGGTTGAAAACACAGTTATCATAGGTCTTAAGCAGGTAGATATGTTTTTCAAAGAATGACATCTATGTTGGTTTTTTTTTTTTTTGGCAGAAGAAAAAACACATTTTAAAACTAAGCCTGTGATACCTGTGATTTATTACATACAAAAAGAACTTACAGAATTATAGAGAACAAAAACATCACTTTTCAGAAAAATCATCATTATCATATTTTTCACTGTCACCTTTGTATCATATTACATAGAAATTTGCCTGTATTTACTTCTAAGCTGTAATTAACACTTTTTAGGCTAATTTTGGTCATAATAGTTTCAAAGTTTTACCTATTTTAAGTGGTTAGAGCCACACTTCAACTACCTAAGAACAATAGATATCACAAATATTTCCAAGAAAAGCATAGAAAATCAGTGCTATTTAAAACCTACTCAAATGTGTGACTTGTAGGCTTCTTGACAGACTTGGGATACAGGGCTGCAGTGCCTCGTGGGTAATCAAAATGGTTTCTGAGACTTTTGATGCATGTATTTCTGAATGACACCCAAATGAAGGATGCCAACTCTGAAGCCCATCTCTATATTGCAACAAAGGATATTAGTTCAGCTTATTGGTTGTATCTCTTGATGGAGAAGAAGGTGAAAGGGGCAATTTTTCTGTTTATTGATGGTGGTGTGTTGTAGATATTAAATAAGAGTTTCTTGAATTCATTCATTTAGTCCTACTTTCATTCATTCTATAAATTAGCAAATATATTGGGAATGCCTATTTGTTCCATGTTAATGGACAAAATAGACACAGTTCCTTGCTTTCTTGGAGATTTAGTATAATGGAAATTATAGCTATTTAACAAATATTCTTGCAAATAATATGTGGTCATAAATCATTTAAGGTAGAATAGTACAGAGATGATTCAGAAGGATTATCAGAGGAAGTGGTATTTGTAGGGGAGAACTGAAGAATGGGTTCATTGAGTTAACAACTCAGAAGATGGAAGGATGGTGATATCCCAGGAAGTGATGGGGTTAGGATTTGAGAGAGTGAAAGGGGTTAGAAAAAGAGTTTTACAAACAGAATGTCATCACTTAAAAAGCCCTAAAATGTTAAAATGAAATTGTTTGATGCTGGAGATTTTAAGAACAAAAAGGTCAGTGTAACACTTACATAATTAATAATTAATAAATTGCTCTCCTCATTTCAGTCCCATTGTTAATTTTCCCTTAATTATTTTCCATATTGAGCAACAATCTTGCAACCCAGTCTAATTTTAAAGGGAGGAAAAGTGATTATGGGTCAAATAGCAAAGTTAGTCCTTCCTGCAAGCACCACATTTGTCATACGTTCATGGTTTTCTGTCATGTCATGGGCTGTGGTCACAGGCTGGGTAACTTGAGTTTTAAAGGGGAATACTGGTAGTTGGCTGTACGTTGGTAGGACTAGCACTATGTGTTCTTGTCCCTAATACTGGTGTGTATGTAAGGAATTTCAAAAATGGGGTAGGTGCTTGTAGTTTATAATGAATTTTTTTGAATGAATGATTAAATGTCATAAATACTCAATTTCAACACTTAAAGTATTAGATGAAAGTCTAGTTGTTTAAATCAACTAAATATTTACTAGATATTTATTTCGGAGATCCATAATACATTTTGGAAAATAAAAGGTTCTGATGAATAATGCAGAGAGTGTTTTATTGAACTTTTCTCAGTGTTTGCCAAATACTTTTGACCATGGAACACCCTCCCCCCATTTTTTTTTGTTACATTTATCACCATTTAAAGAAACTAGTGTTCTTCAGTTCACATGTTGAGAAAATGCTGCATTACAGTATACTTTGTGTGAAAGCTCTCATTTAGAGTGAATGAGTTGCTGGCAAAGCTGTTCCTGGACCACTGAGTTTAGCTATTGCACCAGCCATCATCATATGCTTTTTCTGGGTTGTTTGTACTTTCTTCATCAGTTATTCCAATTTCCCACAGTTGAATATCTCCTGATTTTAGAATATGAAAATTATGTAATGTGTTAATGTTGATAATCCACTTGGTAGATATATTAGTGATTAAAAGAACATTGGATATTAAAATACAAAATTATTTTGAAAAAATAGTAATGTAATAAAAATCTAAATGCTTTTTCAATGTGTTCCAAAATATATATCTTTGCTTATTATTATTATTTTTTTGCAAACTTTATAGAGTAGTCCATTACAAAAATGTAATAAATAAAATTGCCTTTGGCATATTTAAAAATTGTTATACCTTAATAATGTCAAGTGATCTAAGATCAAATATATGATTGAAGGAAATCAAACAAGTAATACCACTTGAATCCCAGGAGTTCCATGTGAGATTTAAGGTGTTACCTTTTGATTTCTGTGAGTTAGAGACAAATTTTATCTTTCTTGTAATGATTGCTTTTCATATTTCAAGGGCTTTTAAAACCCTGTAATGTAAGGAAACTTAAGCTATGGTATCTAAAGAGAAAAATTAAACAAGATGGTTTTTACTCTATTTCTCTATCTTTATCAAATAAGGTGTAATGCAAAATATTTGGGATGAATCTATCTCATGTACCCAGTTTTAGATCGACATAAATGACGGTTGATTAGGAAGATATGATTTAGATGTCATACCTATGGTATATGCATGCCTTGTACAAGTGTGCGTGCATGCACACACATACACACACATCCCTACACACCTTCATGTAGATCCCCATAGTAGCAAAAGAAGTTCCATCTGGTTTAAATATAAGGAGTGGCATAATAGAACTAATCAGACATTTCAAAGTCCTTTTAATATATTTTATTCTCTACAGCAAATGAAAGTGTTCCGAATTGCCTTTAAGAACTATTAATTACTAAGAGATATGAGGTCAGATTTTCATGTGAACCAAATCAGGCTTTTATGTGCAGAAATAATAAAATACCAAGTGAAAGAATAATACAGCTTTAAGAATACTATGCTGAGAATTGGGAGAGTTGGGTTCTAAACTAGCCTCTGCCTTGGCCTTTGTGTTCCCTTAAATTTGAATTTAGGATGTTCATTTACATAATCTCTATGGTCCATCTTAACTCAAAATTCTATGATGCCCACTGTGAGTAAAAAATAAGGATACCCCTTCTTTTTCCCCCCCCAGGAGGTGAGGACGATAGGGTATCCAACCATGGCAAATCTGACTATCTGTCCTTTAATACTTTATATTTGAGAATGCCCATGAGAGTGGCATAAACTAGATTAAGTAATGGAGTGTATATGGAAATGCTGTGACATTAGGTAAGTTTCAGTTCTGTGACTACTGCGAGAATATTAATTGCTGTGTACTGATAGAGGATCTAATTAGTGGAAATTGTAAAATGAAAATAAACAATTTCTATGTTTCTAACAGCAGCAATTGCTTTTAATATTCCACAAATAAATGTTGTGAAGATTTCCCTGTCACTTTTTCTACCTAAAATTATTATTCAACATAGATACTTTTCTAAGAAAGTAGATGGTAATTTTCACTGTACTATATAATCTATGGAAAACTTAGATGAATTTTCTATAACTCAGTAAATGAACTCTGATCTTTAAGTAAAAACATTCTTATATAATATAGTGACTCAAGACAGACACTAAATATTCTGCCTGATATCAAACAAAGTCCATCTTATTTTATATTTATTTGTAGGGGGTATTAAAACCATATGATACTTTATATATTACCGTTTATGGCAACTTATTATATAGGTGTTTGTACATATGTCTTTCAAGTTTAAAGCTGGACTACTAATATTTAAAGTATTATTATCTATAAGATAAATGCCTGTTCTTTGAAAAATGAAATTTTAAAAAAATTAGATGGATCAGGAAGAAATTATTGAATTTTTTTCTAAGTGTGCATTGGGCAAAGTGATCATTTAAAAGTTGTTTTCAAATGCATAGCAAATATATGCATTTTGTGGGCCTAGTATGAGGCTTACCTTTATTTCAATGGTAATGCTTTTATAAACATCAGGCACCATATCTTGGCCCTAGAATGCTATCTATTTATTTTACCAGGCGACTGCTTCACTTGCCTGTCATTAGAAATGGATTCTGGATTTGAATTTCATAATGATTATATAAAAGTCACAATATCAAGAGTTAATTTGACATTAGGTGATATTTATTTGTCCATTAAGTTAGCAAGTATGAAAATCTCTGTGTATTTCCCTATTAAGTCTCTTTGCCTGCAACTTCCCCTCTCCTCCTAATCTCTGACAATCTCACAGTACAAATTTGCTACCTTTCTCTTGCTCAAATCATTTATTTTACTTACTGATAAAAATCCAGTTCGCTCAAAATTCCATTTTATTGTCTTTCTTACAGCCTCAGTACTTTCCCACCTTACTAATTTTAGCAAATTCACAAGCAAAATGTAGTTTTAATTTTTACTTTCAATTTTGGCTACAAAACATGTAGGAGGAACACAAGTTATATCTGCTGTTAAAGCTATTTAAAATAAAAGCAACAACAATAAATCATTACTCGAGAGCTATTGTCCTATAAGTCTCATGATATCAAATCCATTTTAAAAGAAAATTACTTTTGCAAATGTTTTTGAATATTTCGTGGAAAATACTGCTGCATTAACTTTGGAAATAATGTGCATTTAACATACGAGAAGAATCATTGAAATGGAACTGAGAAACTGTAATTTATTAATCAGATACAGAGATATTATGATGTTACACACTCAGGCATATATTTACTAGGCTTAAAATGCAGTATGACATTTTGTGAATAAAGCATTTTAAATTCCATTTTATGCTTTTAAAAATTTTCTGTTCATGAAAAAATATGGAAAACCTAATATTTTTCTTATTAAAACGCTTTTTATTTCTCTGGTTTTTGCAAATGGAAAGCTTACTAACAGTTTAAAGAAATGTTCTTTTTGTTAGCTATTGAATGAATGTTTTGAGCACTAGTTTAGGCTAAGGACCAATAAGATCTTCGCATCATTTTAAGCTGCGAAGAATTCACTTCAACAAATATTAGGCATGACACTAATTTGGTATAAACTCTAAGCACATTAGCAATTATGATACAATGCACTATTACTTTCGAAGTCTCTGTAGTAAGTTTTTCATCATTAATGGTTTATGTTTTTTTTCCATGCAGAATGTATCATTCTCAGTATTATAACTTCAGAACAGCTGACCATTAGAATTTTTATTTATATCTATTTAAATATGCATTTCTGAAGGCTGCATCTATCAAACACATTCTTAAGA
Organism: Eonycteris spelaea; assembly: GCA_003508835.1. Taxonomy (NCBI): domain Eukaryota; kingdom Metazoa; phylum Chordata; class Mammalia; order Chiroptera; family Pteropodidae; genus Eonycteris; species Eonycteris spelaea. The sequence goes on from PUFA01000162.1 coordinate 2,151,977, forward strand.
ATAATATAATTCTTTGGGAGTTAATAGGTGTGTGAAATGCTGTGCTTAATCAATAGGAAACCAAAATTTCTAAATTCCAGATTTCTATAATAACAATAAACCAGAAGAGAGCCTTGAGTCCTTGTCTAATTTATCAAAGTATAATTAAAATTCTGTTGTCTGACTTATTTCCCCCTATATTCCAAAGACAATTCCTGTGGTATATTGTTTGGCCTTGGAGTAGGGTGATTGCTTTCCTAAAACATATTTACATGAACAAATGTGTACATGAATTTATAATGTGCCAAAAATAATAGATATGATTGTTCCAGATCTTCCTTGGTTTTACTTTTCCATCAGTAACTTAGAAAGCAAAATTTAAAAATATCTATAAAATAGAGAGATGCAGCAATCCTGAATTAATTAGGGTGACCAGCTGTCCTCATTTGCCCAGGTCCAAGACTTTAGTTTTAAAATCGGGATAGTCCCAAGCAATTTTAGTATTAAAATTGAGAGAATCCTAGACAAATTGGTACAAGTTGGTCACCCTAAACTAGAATAAAATGGTACTGGAGCGAAGACAGTTTGGGGGGGGAGAAACTTTAAAGAAAAATCTTTTTCCTGCTCTTGCGGGATTTTCCAACCTTTTCCTGTTTCCATCTCCCCAGCCCTGCAGTCAGGCTAGTTATTGTTAAGGATATGCATATCTTCACTGGATCCAGATCCAAGACATCAGCAACAGTTGGATGTCCTGCGCAAAGCAACGAGGGGTGGAGTAAGGGATTGAGCCCTTCATCAAATGGTCTGGATTTGAATCCAGGCTTTGCCATTTATTAGGTGGGTAATTTTGTGGCTCCATCTTCTGAAATAGAAATGGAAAGAATGATAATGTCCTACTGTAGAGTTACATGAACAATGCCAATCATTCAAGAGTTCAAGGAAGTTAGTTATTTTTATTGTTACCTTGATTAATATTAGCAATTTAGAGCAAGGCAGTATGTCTACCAGTAATACTAACTTTCATATCTAGATTCTTAAGGGTACGTGTTCCTGCTACCAATTTTCTATGAGGGGTGGTTACAGCACCTAAAAAGCTTAGCTATGTCTCTTTCATTTGTTTCTTGCTATTCAAAATATGCACATGAAATGGCAGAAGAAAATTTCAAACTAAGGATTCTTCCAGGAAATATAGCATCAGTGGAAGGGACAATTGGATGACAAAATAATCAGAATACTTCTGAGGCAAATTATATTTTTTAGTGAAGGATTACAAATTCTACAGACTTTATTTTTAAATACATAGTATGATAGAGATGCATTATTGAATACTTTATAAAATGATTCAGAGATTTTATGAAGGAAGACATGATAATGCTCTCATTCATAAAGGTTGGGTGCAAAATTAAAGAGCATCGATATGTCTCAGGTCGGCCTGGCTACTGGCAGAACTTTTCTTCGGTTAGGGCTATGGCAAAGAGAGACTGCTGAAAAGTAAGTTATGAGTTGACTATGGATTTCTAGAATATAAACTCATGTTCTTTAGAATTTCATTGTTCTCTGCTTCAGCATCTAACATCTAGATGTAATCCCAGATAGACTGTGGGAGAGTTCAGTATATGCCATTCCAGTCCAGTCCATTTCAGATTTGTGGTAGTCACTTCATAATGAGCAGAAAGTAGACTTGTGCCTGGTCCTTAATCTTATAATTTAGTCAACTAAATTTACTGAGACACATAGTATAATCTGCCTGTTGAAATTTAAGTAGGACCTTGATTTTTTCACATAAAATTTATTTCCAGCATTTACGAAGTGTATTGCAAATGACGTTTGAGAAAATATAGGAATATCAGAAAATTGGGATGGAAAATCAAGTCCCTCGTGAGCTAAACAACCATTAAGAACATCACTGAAAAACTTACTTTAAATATTTGTTTTGACTTCAAGGATGGAAGAGAAAAGCTTAGAATTCTGGATTTTGCATATACAAATATAAAATATTGAAGGGAAAATAAAATTTTTTTTCTAATGTAGGCTAATATAATCAAATACATTTTTTATAATTTAAACACCTTTCAAAGTGTAAGTCAATTGTAATAGTCATATCTTCTTGGCCATTTTTTTTTCCTTTGCATTTATTACAGCAGGTTCCTGACTTTCAATATGAGATTCATCATGGAATATATTCCATTTAAAATGAAAGTTTAATATGGATATATCCTATAGTTGCATGTAGGTATGATAGCATAACTCTGTAGGAAAAAACCTCACTTTCGTTCAAAATACCTGAATATTTTTTGGTTGAAGGGCATTTAAAAAATTTTTTTTTTTTGGAAAAATGCTGTTTGTTTTCCTTTGTACATGTCACAGGCTTTCTACAAATGAAGAATAATTTCTACTCTATGCTGCTCACAGACATTAATTAAGTAACCCCATTTAAATCTCAAATGAACCTTAAAATCTAACCCTGCTTAGCAGTTATCTAATGATATCCCTTATACGTTGCTTCTGATATATTTTTAGACATAAATTCTTGGCCTCATGGACCCCTAAATAAGTTGATAGGAAAAAGTCATTTGGTTTTAAACATTTTCCCATGGAATTAAAGAACTCCCATAGGTTAAAAAGATAAGAATTTGGCCTTCTGCCTGGGAGAAGGAAAATATCACAGAGGCTCTTTTAGAATAGTGTCAGTCATATGAAATCATAGTACTTCTGCTTGGCTTAGTTTTAATTAAGACAACAATAATTCAGAACCGTTATTTCCTGCTATCAGTATTTGTAAGTTATTCCTGTTTTGTTATTACAAATAAAAATGTTTTGTGAATTATCCATTTTATATATTACATGTCCATGTTGAAAAATAGAAAAATTAAGTGTTTCGTGTCATCTGTATTAAGAGAATTAGATCATACTCTGTGTAGAAGAATGTTTAGGATTATATATACTCTGTTATTTATACCTCAGATTACGAGCAAGGACACTTTAAACAGTTTGCTAATTTGCTGTTGGCTAGCTGGTCCTTCCTTCCTTCCTTCCTTCCTTCTTCCTTCCTTCCTTCCTTCCTCCCTCCCTCCCTCCCTCTCTCCCTCCCTCCCTCCCTCCCTCTCTCCCTCCCTCCCTCCCTCCTCCTCCTTTCCTCCTTCTTTCTTTCTTTCCTTTTTTTTCTTTCTCTTTTCTTATCTTAGATAGAAAAAGTTGTGTATTCAAAAGTAAAAGTAAGTAAGTTTTTTTGGAAACTAATATATGTGTTCTTGGCTAAGTTTAGATTCCAGTGACTAGTTCTGGATCGCAATTCAGTTTTAAATTATTGTCTGTCTACTTTGTTTTAGTGCTAAGGAACGGTCAAATAGAGCTTTGAGGTTTACAGCACTGAGTGCCCAAGAATAGTAATTAGAGGGTGCTAATAAAGATGCTTTAAAATTGGATGAGTTGGTGAAGATTTAGATAAATATTAGGAATTTAGGTAAGTATAAAGTAAATATTTAGAGATTCTAAACATGTGATCCAATTATGGCAGAATTATCTTTGGATAGAAAGGATGCTGTCTAATTGTCATTTTAGGAAATATGGAGTGAGTAGGAAAGGGGGCAAGGGTGGTAGAGGTCGGGTGGTACAGTGTACAATTTATTGGAGTCCAGCTAGGCTCCCCCTTTTCTTTATGATCTTCCTTCTTTTTCAAAGTTTGTATCTTACCTTTCAAGTGGAAGAGTACAGTCCTAACAGTGTGGTTGTCAGAGAAGTAATATTTTTAAAGGTACGGCTTAATTTTAGGAGGAACTTTTTGAAGCTCGGGAATGTTTTTTCCCTGTTCCCCCCACAACCACACCTTCTCAAATTAAGCAAATCGCAGTAGCAAAAGCCCATCCATGAACAATTGCCCAGACACTAGCTTAAGGTAGTGGAGAAGCTGAGTGGCATTCTAGGGCCCAAACCCTTTTTGATTTTTACCATAAAAAGAATTCATTAACCTGAGTTTGGAAGGGATGAAGGGTGAAAAGGGGAGTAATTAACAGTTGCAGGTAGAAAGTGGGAATGCTTAGTGGAAGAAGTCAGAATCCCCCTTCCCCTCACCCCCAACTTCCCATTCCCAAAGGCACCTGGATGGCAGGGGGAATCCCTTTTAGGCACAGACTAGTTCTGATCTCCTGAGAGGCAAGTTTCTTTTCAGGCGTTAGCCACCTGTGTGCCGCAGTCGCGTTGGGAAAGGTGGTGTGGGAAAAGGGAAAGCTTAGCCACACCGCCCAGAAACCTTTCTTGATGAGGCTGGCCGTGAAAATACCTCCAGAACTCAGAGCGTTTAGGATGCAGGGTGCGTTCTGCCCACTTAAGTCGCCAGGATTGTAGCCCGTGCCCGTCGTCCTCAAGACTGGTCTGCTCTGGAGCTGGCTCACATCTCCCCAGTGTGTGCTGGGTCCTCGCTGTCCTTTCCCTCTCACCTCCCCACCCCCAAAGTGGTGCTCCTGCCTCACTCCGCCTGCACATCCCCCCCACGCCCCAGAGGGTTATCAGGCTCCCCACACGCACCGCTGGCTTCCTCTGGCACCCGGCGCGAGTGACCCAGCAGACCAACCACTGCCTCTGAGCCTCATCCACGTCCCATTCTCCTGCTTCCCTGCCATTGCGCCGCCGGCTCTTCTCCCCCGCGCTGCAGCGCCCACCGCGTGTCAGGTTTAATCCCGGGGTGGACCTGCTGTTTTGCTCATCCACACACTCAGCCTTCTCAGTCAACCCCAAGAAGTGGAATCTGCACTGAAACTCTCGGTGGCTGGAGCCGGCGGACTGGGCATGCTCAGAAGCCAAGGCTTGCTTTGGTCTCAAGTAGGAAGCTTTTGCACTCGGGAGGCAGCAGCGACTTTGGGGAAAGTTGATCAGAGAGGGGAGGAAGCCCCAAGACGCGGAGCAGCGGCTGGAAGGAGCCGCTGGCAGCCCGGAAGAGCATGGGCACCCTGCGGGATTTACAGTACGCGCTCCAGGAGAAGATCGAGGAGCTGAGGCAGCGGGATGCTCTCATAGACGAGCTGGAGCTAGAGTTAGATCAGAAGGACGAACTGATCCAGAAGCTGCAAAATGAGCTGGACAAGTACCGCTCGGTGATCCGGCCGGCCACCCAACAGGCGCAGAAGCAGAGCGCCAGCACCTTGCAGGGCGAGACGCGCACTAAGCGGCAGGCGATCTCTGCTGAGCCCACCGCCTTCGACATCCAGGATCTCAGCCATGTGACCCTGCCCTTCTACCCCAAGAGCCCACAGTAAGCAAGGGTTACGCACCGGGGCCATGTGGCACCCTGTCGGTGGGGAGCTGCGGGTCTCTGTATTGTCTGTCGGCCCCCGCCCCTCCCGCTTGCCATGTCTGTCCTCATCCTCAGAAATGTTTCATTTTAACGGGCACTACTTGCAGGGGCTGTGCACGTTTCTAGAGCCAGACTCAACTGCACCTATGTTGCCTTTGTGTCTTTGTCAGATGTCAAGCTATTTTTTAAAGAAAATATACATATACATTCATATATGCCACCTACTGTGCCTAGTAGAGTTTGAATGCGCCCCAGGTGTGTATCCGGTTGTGTGTGTGTGTGTGAGTGTAAGAAGCGGAATAAAAAGCCCCATCTCTCAAATGCCTTGGCAAAGCTGCCCATCCAGAAAATCCTAAATGCAGGCTCATCAGACTTGAAATGAAATGCGTCTGATATCACCCTTACTTTCTATGCTTTTGTGGCTCTCTGGGATTTCTCTACATGCTGGCAGTTCATGCTGGTACCCTTCAAACCTGATGTTCTGTCATCATCAAAGTGTTAAAAATAAGCAGATGATAATATAAAAGGGCCGGTTTTTTGATATCTTGAATTGGATGACATTCACAATCCACAAATGAAAGCCTAGTCCTTTGATTTAAAAATATATACACACATATTTTTTCATAACGTCTGAGGGAAAATATTGCTTATTTTCTTTAAGGAATTTGCATAATGTCACTCATGGGGCACTTTCTTCTCCCAAGAGGTTGTATTCAAATATAGAGAGGTCTGCTTACCTTTACTGAAATGTAGACACATTGTTTGCTTTACTCCTGGCTTCTGATGCAACCGCTCTGGTGTTATACTAGCATTTTAGAGAACTATGTAGTTCTGATGTCAGTGGGCTTCACAACTTGGTTGGAAAAATTGAATGAAACTTGTTATACACCACTCAACTCTAGTTCTCATGAAGAGAAAAGTGGCAGGAACATTAGGTTAATACAGAATAAGCACCCAAATGAATGATATTTTTAATTAATAGATAATGGCATAATTGATAAAATGAATTTTGATAGTCTATTACTAACTATATCACATCAGCTAGATGACATGTGTCAAGGTCCTTTGGAACTCTTCACTTCATAAACACAAGGAACTGATATAAGGAGAAAGGATAAATACTTGACTATCTCCTTTTATTTTTATTGGATTTGGGGGAGCTCGACAATATGTGCTAATTATATTCTTGAAAACTTAGAGTTGTGCCTATACGTGTTGGTTCCCAAAGAGCACTCGCTCTTCCTCATGCAGGTTTAGCCTAATGAAGAGTTTGTATTCTGTGAGAGAGTGAGAAAGATACTATAAGAATAAACATTGCTGAGATTCTGACCTCACTAACTTACCCTAATAGTTTAGTAGACTTAGATTTGCCTTAGAAACCTGAATGGTCTGTATCTACTTCAACTTTCTCTGGTAAATTAATTTGCAGTCCTGACACGCTTGCCTGTTTTAGCTAACGAGGTACATGGCCATCTCTCCTGGGCCAAGTTTTGCATAATGAAAAATAACTCAAAAACAGCTCTCCGCATCTTAAGCATTCCACAGGCTCTCATTTTAGTATCTGCAGGACTTTGGAGTGATGCAGAGCAAATTCCGCTTTTATAAAATGACCATTTTAATAGGTTTTATAATGAAGCATGATCAAGCCAGCTGATAACTCCAGTTAAGCATTGCATCAGACAAGATCTAAAGGAATCTAGGCAGAAGGGAAGTAGCTGAAGTTTTAGAAATCTCTTAGAGCTTGACATCAAGAACAACTAGATTTTTTATAAGTCCATGGTGGAAAATGAAATGAGTGTGGCAAATAATTCTGTTACAATAAACATTTTATCTATCGAACAATGCTGTGAGTTCTGATATTTATTTAATTAACTGTGCTTTAAAAAGTCAGCTCTTAAGGTATCATCATGATGATTTGGATGATTCTGAAGATTTATATTGAAGAAAATGATAGAATGTCTTCCAAGCTTAAATAATTTTGGAAAAACATCTGTTCTTTTTTCACACTTACATAAAGAAAACTAGAATGAAATTGGCTTAAGTGTTAGAGTGTACCTCTCTTAAGGGAAAGAGAAGTGTATTGTATGCAAAATGATTATTCTCATGTCATTTAAAAGATTGTGCAAGATAGATCCACAAAGAATTAGGAAAACTTGCCAAACTGAAGAAGGCTTATTTGAATTTCAGTTTATTTCATTATAAATAATTTAATTATACAGACTTACTGTCAACAAGTGTTTGTCTTTATATTTCACCTTTAGTGCAACTTAAATTTAGTCATCTTTCTTAAACTTGCAAGGTTGTTGTGAGTTCAAGTTAAAATTAAACCATCTAAATAGCATAAAAATGATTTAACTGATTTCAAATTCGTTTTCATGTTAATTTCTATTCTCTTTCCATTAGGTGTGGGTAACTGCCCAGCTAATGTTCTGCTCTGTTATCTGATGTAGGCAAATATATTTGTTTGCTTCTGAGGTTGTCTTCTGGGGATGATAATTTTTGAAACTTCTGTTTTTTAGTGATTTTTGATCATCTGAAAAATAGTGTAAAAAGAAAATGAACTTAAATCATCTTAACATTTTTGGTTTGGAATTTTCCCTTTAAGCTAGGAATTGGAGAGAAGGCTCAGTTATATCACAGAAACTGCCAGGGCCCTTCTGCTGAACCTGTGAGGTGGGAAGTGCTTTTGTCTCTTTCACACCTGTATAGAAATAGCCCTTAAGCCCTTTTTATGTTAATATGAAATGAAGAACTGATGTAGCAAATTAGAATTTGTATTCTACTGCTACCAAATTACTACTTGAGAATGTAAAACTTTTAGATTATATGTTCTGAAGTTAATCGAACAAATCCTTAAAAATTAAAAAGATCCATTTAATGAGATCAGATATATATATATATATTTAACCAACAGGCTATACCTATATGTATATATATATAATAACATAACAATAATATACTATAATTAATATATAATATAATATGATATATAATATAATGGTTCTTATGGACTTTTAAAGTAATTTTATTTCATGACATTTCATTCCTAGACTATATAGTAAGTTAGAATATTCAGTCTCTGGTATTTTGATTTAAATCCTTTACCTATTGTAAATATTCCCAAATCTTTTTTGTTTTGCTGTCACAGGGTTCCATGTCATTTCAATTGGGCTATGTAAACTTGAGTTCCTATCAACAGTTGTTAATATCTCTGAATTCTTGTGTAAGTTTTTCTTTTCACCCTAGAGGTAGCTGAATTTCAGAAAATCATGACATATTTTGTTGTGTTTAATTTTTTGATTGTAAAGAACTTTGGAAGAGCTGAGGATAAAAATAAATATATTTTCTTATTTTAAGGGAGGCATTAAGTTTAATAAGATCTTATATGAGCTTTTAAACCTTAACACTAGTACATCTCAAGAGAAATGGAATCTTTATAAGGGCTTTATGCTAAATTCTGGAGGAAGTTGAGAGAACTCTAGAATTTTAGTGTAATCATACATGGCATAATATTAAAGCATAGGTTTCTTTAAAGGTAGCAATTAAGTTGCAAATGTGCCCTACAGTTAGTTCAATACTTTTATGGGGTGTCTGCCATGTATAAGCTATCCTTAGGCATTACAGGTGAGAGATGGTCAAGGAGTTAACAAGTGGTTAGCAATACTGCACAAGTAAATATTCTAGAAAGTAGAGTAAGGCAAGTCACAGAGGAGATACCTAAGACATTGGCAAAATACATTTGAGCCCATTTAATTTTACAGTATCAGAAACTCTTCTGTAAGCAGAGGTATTTAAAGTAAATACATATTTGAAGGATGGCCATGAATTGGTGGTGATGGGAGGAGAGGCGTGGGGTGGGGATGGGGAAGAGAAGGGCATCAGCAAAGGGATAGACAGCAAAAGAAAGCAGAGGGTACATCTGGAGAATGACAGCAGCTAGTAGAGGTTGTAGTAGAATACACAGTGAGAATTGAGAAAAAGCAAGTTTAGGTGGGAGAGAATGAGAAAATCTTAGTTTCTGTTTTATAAAGTAGGTGAGAGGGCATTTCTGCTTGTTTTTAGACTAATCAAGAATCATTTGTGAATGTGCGTGTGTGTGAATGTTTGTGGGGGTTTTACATGGAGGACTGATTGTTACCCATTAGTAAAGCTCTGAGTCTCAGAATGTCAGTCCAGTCCTCCACTCCCCACCAGCACAGTCCTGATAATAACCGTAAATATTCCAACTAGGTAAGGGTATTTCATTTAACCAAGAAACAGATGATTAAAACTCTTAAAGAAACCCAGTTCCACTCTGAAAAGAAAACAAGTTTCCTTTTCCACTCACTTCAAAATGTTCCCATTGAAAATAATCTAATTTTTTGCCACAGACTAGCATTGCAGATTCCTCACATACCTAGGCAAATGGGGCATGAGAATGGAACCTGAAGTTGGTTTTTGAAATTCATCCTTTTTGTGTTAAATTCCGACCTACCGTTATTCTAATAGACTTTGCTGTTTAAGTTTGCTCGTTAATTTGATGTTACAGTCCATGCAGTAAATTTCAAGTTGTGAAAGCATTTATGTATATGTACAGGTTGCTAAAACCCTGTTAGGATGTTTTGAAGCAGTCAAGTTGGGTGTCTCTAAAAGGGAGCTTATAATAAAAATACTGACAAGCCCTTAAATAGAGGAGCTCTGGGGACTACCTGAGAATATCAGTGACCAGCTTTCTTACTCTACTGGGCCACATTTCTAAGCTCCTGCTACTCATTTCACTGAAGACTTGAGTTTGGATCCCTAATGGGAAAGGGTAGAAGGCAGATGATGTTTCTATTGTTGCTGTTTGCAGGTTATAAGGCATATGGAAACATTTTTTTTTTTCCGTCTGCCTAGCAATGGAGGGTCTCCATGGTATCCTAGCAACCAATTCGAACACTGGGGCTGCTGCTCTTTCTGCTATCTCTACCGTAGGTGCTGTGGCCCATCCCAGGAAACCAGGCCTGCTGCTAGCACTCAGACCCCCGATTTGAACCTTCCATGCCCGGAGATGTGATAAATAAGCACATGCTGCAAGCGGCATTCACCAGTATGCTCAACAGCTTATTATGCAATCACATCTGTGGCATTCTGAATCCTAATCTGAATTGTTAAACTGGCGCTGTTGGCCACCCTTCCCTGACAGCCCTTTTCTACTTCCTCACACCCAGCTTCTGACACTAGTTCTACTTTGTTCTCATAGTCTTCTGTAATGATTGCATTCCTCAGCATCTCCTTAAAATTTGTTTTCTGAGAAGTTAAATATGTGCAGCCTGTTTGAACTGTCTAAGTATAATTTTGTTTGTAAGAGCAGAGGAATGTTCTTCCTCCAAAACTGTCATGTAAATATAAACAATAGCACGAAAAATGTAGCTACGCAAAACAGATGTTTAACAAAAGGTGAGACTAATAGTATGCTCCCCAAAATGTCTTGTTTCTGAGTGGATTTTATAATCATTGCCATATATATATATATATATATATATATATATATATATATGAAAAAAGGCAGGAGAGTAGAGAGGAAAGAAGAATTTCTGTGCCAGGGGACAGGAAAGGGCAAAACAAGATGAGTATTGTTAAAATGATGCCATATTTGCAAAGAAGTTGGAAAGGAGTGATGGGCTTTGTGGGTGAGCAGGACTGGAATGCAATTTCTAAATCAGACAATACTTTGTGGATGAAGACAGCCATAGAGAGGAGACACCCAAACTGGAGTGTATCTCAGGCTTGTCTCCTCTGGGTATGGAAGCCATACTGGAATTTTGGCAGAAAAGTTTTGATATGTTTCCTTGTAGGCTGATGCTTGTTTTGAATGCCTTATTTTGTTCCTTGCAGACATTTCTTACTTAGTCTAATACCAGGGAGGGCTTGGTGGTGTTTGCGCATTCCACAGTGGAGAAAAAGGAATGGGGAGAGCAAGTCAGTGCATTGCTCTTTTTAAAATCATGGCTCAGAATGGCACTGCCTTTCATTATCATAACGGTTAACATTTATTGAGCACTTACTCTTTGCCAGGCACTGCTCCCTGTGCTTTCTATAGGTGGCCATTTTCATCAAACAATCCTGTGAGGAAGACTCTAGAATATCCTCATTCCAGCTCTGAGGTACAGGACACTGAAGCTCAGAGAAGCTAAGTAACTTGCTGAAGGTCACATACTTCATAAAAGACTGAGCCTGAATTTAAATTCCAAAGCCATTCTCCTTAGCCACTAGGTTCTCCTGCTTCCCAAAGGGTGTGAGGATTAGGCAATTGCACAAAAACTTAATAACATATATGCTGTTCTTAGGGGAGTATCTGTTTACCAATAATTAAATAGGAAGTGAAGCACTTTGGGAGAAGTGGAAAGAATAAGATAGGACAGTGGTTTCCAAACTTTGCCGCACATTAGAACCATCTGGGGAGCTTTTAAAAAAATCCAATGCCTAGGTTTTACCCAAAACCAATTAAAATCAGGATGTCTGGGAGTGGAAACCAGCCATCAGTATTTTTTAAAGATTCAGATAACTTAAATGTGCAGCAAAATTTGGAAACCACTCTAAGAAGACAGGGTGTGTGTGTGTGTACGTGTGTATGATATTTAACAAAGAACCAGGATGAAATTTGCACTTAAAAGAATTGAATGCTTCTATTGGTTAAAACCTTTGAGCGCTATGGGCTTGCAAAAGCACTAGATTTTTTCCTCTAAATTATAGACGTACACTATTAGTTAATGTTTTTTTTTTATTTATTCTCCCAAATAAGTAATCAGTGCCTTACCTAGCCCATTGGTTCTCAACCCTGACTGCATATTAAAACCATCTAGGAAATTTAGAAAATAACTTTTCTGGGGTGAGATTCTATTTTAATTACCCTGGGGTAGACCTGAGGTATAGGTATATTATTTTAACTCTCAAAGTGATTCTAATATTAGCTAGGATTGAAAAACCTCTTTAGTATTCAACTTCGACTTCAGATTTTACAGGTTACTTGAATTTCTATTCTTTGGGAAAGCATTTTTCTTAGTCCCTTTTTACCAGCCCAAAGCCCCTGCTTGCAGTAGAGCCAGACAGCTCCAGCTTCTAAATTCCCATAGCATCTGCACCTATAGTTTTTGCCTTGATCTCTGGGGCGGACCTGGGGTTTGAAAGTGTCAGCAGCTCAATCAATGGGTAAGTATGTTTTCTCTTTCCTGCCATCCATGAGTCCTGGCCACTATTCAAATATGACACACATTAGAATCAGCCATCATCCCGTTTGTTTTTTGAGGAGCATCAGCCTTAGCCAATACTACTGTGTCTTTGGGTCCCAGATGCTTTGATGAAATTTTAAGTCTATGAAGGTGGGACAAAGATGAGCCTCCCTTGGAAGAGCAGTCCCAGGCTTGTAGTGCCTCTCCTTCTGGTATGTGATGTCTCTGCAGCCAGCTACAGTTTTTTTTTCCCCCTACAGATATTTTATCCTTTTAAGGCAAACAGCCTGAGTGCAGGCTGAGGAGTACTTTCCAAGGAGGCTTCAAAGAAAGCAGAGTGAGCACATCAAGCTCTCAGCCCCCTTTTCCAGACGGTTTGGTCTGAGTGAACAGATCTGGACACTACTGGCAGTTGAGAGGTCTGAAATAACACTTGGAAGGAGAGAATCTCAGTATGTCCCTCAGGAAGGCTCCTGGGGGAGATGAGGATTCCGACACCCTGTGATCACAATCTCACTGCTGCCACAGATTACTAGCTCTTTATGTCTCTTGTTCTCTCTTTCCTTATATTGTTGATAAAAACTCAAGATGTTCCTAATTGTTTCTGATAGGAGCCTGTTTACATTTGTAATTTAATCATTATGTTCTCAGGTGAGGATCAGCCAATACAACACTTTATATAAGAGATGAAAATAGCTAATATAATTGCAAATACTCTTTAGTAAAAATAATCTTCTCATAATGGGAATCAGCAAGACACTCTCTTGTCTCTTTCTCCCTCCTTCTAAAATATGAAAATATATTCAGCTGACAGATAGCATTTTAAAAGCAGAGTAGATGTAATAAGGCTGCCCAGAGGATTGGGAACATTAATTACACAGGGAAGTTAATCGTAAGAAAAGTAAACACTTTCATTATGAACCCAGCTTCATGTCATGCATTTGGTTATTGGACCTAAATGGGAAGGATAAGAGGAATTAGCATCAATAAAGAAACATAAACAAAAGCATGCGTTCACTTACGTGGTTTAGCAGTTAGGAGCAGTATGGTGGGCAAGAATCTCTCAGACACTGGAAAATACCTGTGTTTCAGAGTTCTTATAATCCAAGAAATGAAAAGACAGGAATTAATATTAAAATAAAAATCAGTGAAAATTTATTGTCACCTACATCAAAAAAAATTTTTAAAAATGTTAGTTACCTATGCCTGTCTAAAGATCATAAATGCTAATTAAACCTCACTAGAATCACTTTAAGACAGATGCAATTTTATTGACTTCTATGTAGAAGTGAAATAACAATCTCAACAAAAATATAAGTAAATAGCTTAAATTATTAACAGGTATCAAATGCAGATCTCCTAATGCTATTGACTTTCTAATGTTCATTTTTCTCACTTCTAGACCATACCTGCTCTCTAGGAGTAGCACTGCATTTCCTTGAACATGAAATAATTATAGTGTAAGCCACTCAGTTTAATTTGGTTAATTGTATTAAATGTCAGTGATGACAAATACAAATCAGTAAAGCAAAATACTTTCGCTATTTTCTGAAACAATCATATTATGGTAATAGCAAGCTTTCACCAGATCTAGACTGAGGAATAATGAAATAATGTAAAGCAAAAACATCTCCTTTCTGGATATACTGTATATCATCTTAATGGTCCAGCTTTATTAATAAATTATGGTCTTTATAATGCTTCTAAGTCTGGAGCGAGAGGAGAGAAAAAAAGATTGTCATGACAAGAAAGAAAAATGGGAATTGTGAATTTTGCCCCTCTGGAGCTATTGTCACTGATGGACTAGAGGGTGGATGGGCCATACTCTGCTGTGTCTGCAGGTGGCTGGCAAACATGCTGTGCAGGCTCGCACACCTCTCTCTTCCATCTTCAAAGACGCACTTTGCCTAAATCACTGATGATTGAGTTACACCTTTTATATTGTGGCGAGGCAGAAAAGATGACCTTATATTAGACTTGTGCTGGTTTGACGGAGTGTCACCATATCCTTTATGGAGGAATATTAAACATCTGAAAGTGAAAGGTACTATTTTGCTAGGACTGTGGTGGCAACTCATTATGTTAGCGGAGGACAGGAAAAAATGTGATGTAATAAACCCTAGTAGAGTGTCCATTGCATGCACTGTCGAGCATGGAACTCTATGTAAATCATAGTTTTCACTCTAGGTAATTGTTATTTTCTTATTTAGGAACTGTCTAAGGATACTAGAGTTTAGAAAAGTAAGCCTGTAGACACTCAGATAAGTATTAGTAAATTTTGGCTGGAAGATCCATTCAATAAATCCCTCTTTATCTTGAGTAAATGAATTTTCTTTAATAATACTTTTTCAGTTCTGAATTGTTAGTGGAAAATCTTTTTTTCTCCCCATAGCGTATGGTACAGTGCAAAATGAAAGAATTGCTCAAAGTTTCTAGCCATTCATTTAATACTTAACTTTATAAAAATGTAATGCTGAATCCCATCATACATTTGTATGAATAGTGTTTCTTGTTATAAATCTGAAAAGCTTTAGAATATTGTGAAAAGAACTATGCTATGACTTTTTATATATATATAGTGGTAGCCTTGATCAAAAAATAGTTATTTTTCTTCAGTACCTCATTTCAGACTTTTTGTTCTTAATAAAAGGAAAATCTGACATGAAAAATTATAATCTGACTTCCAGATGTTTTAGCATTATTTAGTATGGAAACCTACATTCTCTTGTTGCAAAAAAAGAAACAAGAACTAATTCCTTGTTCATGTAACATGGAATGGCATAAAACTAAGTGGGTATTATTTTAAAACAGTCTTTATGAAAAGCAATAGCAGATAAATAAACCCACTGTGAATAGAGCATCTTGTATTAAGTTCTTCACACCACTTTACCTCTTTAAATATTTCATGAATTCATCTAGCCTTTGCCTTTGTTTTGCTTAAGATATTAACATGTTCATTCCCCCTCTTTTTGAGTTTTGGTGGAAAATTCCTAGCCTAAGAAAAAGTTTTTTTCTTTATTTTGGTAGGCAACTACTAAAAGATTATAGTCTATGGCCTTTGAAATAATAATAATTAAAGGAAATTTTCTAGAAATGGAGAATTTAGGTATTTAGGAGCATTGTATGAATGTGTGTGCATTTTAGTATTCATTTACATATTTGTGAATAATTATAAGAAATTATTTCAGAAATTTCTGATATTTGAGGAGTATCCTATTTCGTCAGAGTTATAGTCCATCTGTAACATAATAATGACTATTTGAAACAAGCCAGACTTACCCTTCTATACCCTCAGAAATGTAAAGATCAAAAGAACTGAAATATTTTGGTGAATTTACCACTTAAGATGTGCAGAGAGGTGAATAAAGTAGAACAGCGCCCCCAGAACCTTCATCCTAAAGAATGAAACAAAGTGTTCCTCATCGCAGAGGAGGCTACCTTTCTCAGGTAACCCTTTCTCTTCTGCGGCTTGTCTTTTTGTACCATCACTAAAGCCCTGTGCCATGTTAATTATTTATCATGACAGAGCAGTACTCCAAATCTGGAATCCTAAGGGCAACTTTCAGTGTGATGGATGGAAAATAATTCAAATATACTTTTCTTTGTCTTGGTAAGAGTGACGTTCTCTACTAGATGAACTTAGATGTTATTAAATCATATCTAGGCGAATGCTTGCTAGTGAGTTTTTAAATCATCGGTGGCATTTGGTGACACTCCTTACTAGATTTCAGAGCTTCTTTTTATAGTTCAGTCCTTTGCTTTCTCACCATGGAAGGGAAGAACATAATATTAAAAACTTCCCTTGCTCAAACTTGGCTCACTTTTCTTCCTGTTTTTTTTTTTTTCCTTTTTTTTTTTGGACATAGAGAAAATTTGTCTCCTCTTCACTGAAATTCGTTATAAAGTGAAGTCAGTAATTGTTACTTTTTGGCCTTGCCTTTACTGGTCAATTAGCAATAATGAGGAGAAAGAAGAAGTTTACAAAAAAATGTTTTTCTATACTCATTTAATTCTCACAATCATGCAAAAGTAGATACTATTATCATCTCGCTTTTTCAGATGGAGAAAATGAGGCCCAGAGAAGTTAAACTTTGCCCAAAATAAGACAGTGGGCTAAAGCACTCAAATGTGGGTATATTTAACCCAACGACCCATGCTTGCTGTCTGTATGCCATGTTACTTAGCTGATAGTCTCGAACCATTTTTTTTTTTTAGCAGAAGTCCTACTTTCCACTTACTTTTACAATTTTGTTCCTTTTTGTAGAGATTTTCAGTAATGTTTTACATACCCACATTTTTCATATGCCGTATACCCATCTACCATGTCGGCCATGGGTACATGCTCTTTTGGATATGAGCACACCTTAGTACTGTGATAGTTCTTATAATAATATTGTTTCTGCTATATTCAAATTGTTATCAAACAACTGCTCATGCCTACAATTTTTTTGCTTTATGATACTTGTGAGTTTTCCCCATCCTGTACTTGCATATTTTGTTTTGTTGGTTTAGAAATTTTAATCAGCCTGTGCTTATCCCTACTGAATCAAATTCCCATTTAAAAGTTACATTCTCTCAATTTATCAATGGTTTATTTTCATATTTCTTTTCCTGCAATATTAGTATCTTAATTGAATATTATTATAAAGTTTATCAAATGCCTTCTGATTCTTCGTAAATTGGTAATTAATAAACATATTCTACAGATTGATTTTCAGTTATTTGTTTTGCTTATTCAAACATTTATCAAATATTTATTAAGGAACTACTCTAGGGTAAGGCTATATCCTTTTCACCCCCCAAATTTTTTAATACCTGAAAATTTATGGACTTAGAATACATGCTTAAAAAGTTCTTTCAGCATGGATGGGGCCCAGTAAACTTAGGCTGGAGTCACATTTCTAATTTTCAGTATCTCACTATAGTGCTGTGTACTGTTTCTTCTTCATGTCTATTACAGTTTGAATTATTGTACATTGGTCATTATTTGGTTAACATCTACTCCCTCCGGCCCTCTCAAATATGGTGAGTGCCATGTAAACAAAGCCAGTATCTCTTGCTCCATGTTGTATTCTTGGAGCTCAGAACATAGCTGACACAAAGACTTTCATAATTTTCTGTCAAAGAAAGGACAAAATGAATCCTCTTCATGTTCCTTGTCCTCTGGTGCTTCATCTTTCAAATTAAATTTTTTTAAATGGGAGACTTCTGTCACTGAGCTCAGTGTTGCTTTGTGGCATTATTGCTTTGCCTAGAAGAGTGTTTTATGAACTTGAATGCTTTGGCTCGCCTTTGTGGGATTTCCTGTGCTCCACAAGTTCATCATAGGCCTTGGCACTTTCTTGTCAAACTCATGCCCTTTGATTTACCTGCCTGGCCTCTGAAAGCTTTTGAGTTTTTATTGGAAAAACTGGGGTTGCATAGTCTTGAAAAGTCCATTTTATTTGATAATGGTAATTCTATCTTTCCAAGGAAGCATACTTGTCTTCCAACTTAAAGAAATGTCTCATCTCAAGTTTTGCAACATAAAACCTTATAAATTGGTTAACGTTAAAAAGTAAATGGGTTGATTGCTGAGAAATATGAGTATGGAATTAATAGAAATAGTTACAAGAGTGTCTTTTCAGATTTTTAATTCCTTTTGCAGAGGCAACCAGAAATCTCACTCACAAAATCAAGCTTAGGGTAATAGCTTGCTAATTTTGACTATCTGAAAATTCACATTGACCTTAGTATTATGAGATGGTAGTCATGCAAGACAGGGCAAATTCCTTGAGGAGCAGGGGCTCAAGCCCTGAACTGAGAGAGAAAGAATTTAAACACTACCAAAGTTAGAGTCAAAAGGAAAGTTAATTAGAGAAGGGAAAAAGCCAAGGCAAGAATAAAAAGCCAAAAACAAAACAAAACAAAACAAAACAAAAACCCTGAGTGTCAGGGAATCCAGTTTATATATCATTCTTAGTTTCTGCAAAGTACAGTTTAAAAACTTTGTTCACCCATTTTTCTTTAATATGGGCATACTTTGAGAAAGAATAAGAAAGAGCGTGTAGTGAGAAAGGGTAAGAATATGTAGCATGAAAGGCCTGCTGGAAGCTCCATAGATTCCCCCATTATTTTTGCCATAGGAAATGGATGATTTTAATTTGTGTAGGGTGCCACTCAAAATCTCTGTTTTCCCTTCACGGTGTGGAGAAATGGTTTGTTAGTAATCTGAGCAACAATTTTCCTTTGTTCTACAGGTTTTTCTCTGGTCTGGCTGTAGGGTCAATCAGCATATTGCAGGCTCTGGATAGCTTGATTTAACATTTTAGTTCTCTTGCTTCTCCCTACATTTATAGAGACCATTAAACACATGATAGAATGTTATTTCATTAAGAGCTTGCCTCAACATTAACCAAAATTAGAAAATTTAAAGGCCGATTTTGTTCGGCATATTGTTTTGTTAACTCTTAGGATGGAACCTGGGAACAAAATCCTAGAAAAAACTTTTTCATCTGATCAGGTGCTTCTGTGAATGTCTGAGGTTGTTTTCCTGGAAGTCCTGTGTACCACTACAACTGTTATCCTGTACCTGATAAACAAAGGACTTGATAATTCATTATATTCATTGGCTAGAAAAATGAATATTTATGTGATCTCATGCTTGCTTCACAATGTCTGAGTGAATAAAGGAGAATGGATTATCTCCATTTTACAGAAGAGATAATTAAAGATCTTAGTGGTGAGGTAACACAACCCAAATTCAACAGCTCTTAAGTGACGACACTGTAAATACAATAGGTCATCAGATTCTATTCATCCTCCATTCCATACTCCGCAGTATCAGTGCATTCATGAGATTGTCTTGAGAATCCACGTGTCCTGTGGCTCAGCAAGGCATTTATGGAAAATACAAGCAAATAGACTCAGAATACAGCATATACAATGGATAAAGGCATGGGCTCAGGTTCAGTTTCTACTTTACCATTCGCTAGCTGCATGACATTGAATCTGTCTGACTTCCATTTTTCTCATTATAAATGAGAATTGAAACATATGCCATGATCAGAGATTGTTTGTGAATCCCTCAGCACATGGTCCAAACTTAGTATGGGCTCCATAAATTGCATAAAACATAAGGTGTTTGAACTAATGTCATACTGTCATTTTTGAGTTTATCACACCAAAATCCATTATTAAATTGCTATTACCATCTCTCAGCCAAATTACAGAGCATAAGATGGAAAGAGTATCAATAATGACAGGGTTCTAGAGCAGAGCCCAAAAGAACCCAGATAGCTTTGCTGGATTTGAGTTAGAGGAAGAATGAGTAACAGCAAGAATCTTACATGACTTTTCTGTGGGCTAACTGTAGGCAAAAAGGGCCAACACAAGCAAACTTGAAGTTTCATAATCAATTTTTTCATCCAATGAGCAGTTGCATACCTGCAGAGAAGTGAAGAATGGATTAGCCAGGTTTAACCTGAGTAATTTGTATTTAAATACTAAAAAATCATTGTGAAATAGTTGTAGCACTATCTGAAGGAAAAGCTAGCTGTCTGTGTTCTCGATACAGAAAGGGTATTTGGTGGTCATTCTTTGCAGATGTATAAAATGGTAGTAATACTGTTCTTAACCTTTGTTTTAATACATAGGGCCATTAAACATGTGGGTATGGCAGTGCTGCTCTGCAGTACTGTGCATTTTTAAGACCCACTGCTTTGATGATTTGATTTTTATCCATCACTAGTATTTAGAGCAAAGTGCCTTTTCTGTTTCTTGAAATGTCTTTATAAGTTATGTACTGATAATGGATTTCTATTTGAAAACCATTCATTCCCTACTTGAAAATTTGCTGTCCAGGCTGAGAAGCCATCAGATGCAGAACATAATCTTAGCCTACAAATGCTTTCTCGTAATGACTTTGATACTGCATCTCAAGATGCCTTTTCAAAAACAATGTAATTGTGAGTGAAAGCAGTGATAACAGCCCTGGTAGCCTGTGGAGGAATACATTAGTGGTTTTGGATAAATTTTTGACAGTTGGTTTGATGGGCTGATAATGAAAAGCTTTAGAATATAAAAAAAATACTAGCTTATTTTGAACTGTATGGTACAAAAAAAGTTACATTCTTTTAAGCAGCTTTATTGAGGTATAATTTACATACCATAAAATTTACCCAGGGTACACATACAGTACAATGATTTCAGTAAATTTGTAGAGTCTTGCAACTACGACCACAGTCCAGTTTTAGAGCATTTCCATTACCCTCCTCCCCAGCCAGGTCACCTGGGGCCCATTCACAGCCAATCCCAGATCCTCTCCAGCCCAAGATAATCACTATCTATTTTCTGTCTTTATAAATTTACCTTTTCTGTGTATTTCATATAAATAGGTCTCTTATTTTGCAAATTACATCAATTCACTTGAATGACTATGTGATTTATGGTTTATTCAATGTGAAGATTGAGGTTTAAATGTTAAGAATGTATTTGGACCCAGAATATTTGTTCCATTAAACATTAAATGTCATTAGTGTCAGAAAACCTCAACTGGATGATTTCTTTGTTTTGGGGTAGTACAGAAACTGAGGAAGTTAGTTTTGTACCCAGAGCCAATGTGTTAGTGTGGTAATGACATGATTAACTGATTAACAGTAATAACAATAATAAGAGCAGTTTGCCATTTAGGAAATACTTACTGTGTTCAGACATCCTACTGGGGGATGAATGTATAAATTTTTTTCTAATCTTCATAACAGTTCCAAAAGGTAGAGTGTTTGTAGTGACAAACAAAAGTAAAGCAAACTCTGAGAAATTAATTTGCCTCAGACCAAACAATGCTGCTGAGTCCAAAGTCTGTGCATTTGGCTGCTGTACTAATAGGCACTGCAGTAAAGCAGACCGTATGGTTTATACCTTTTTACCACTTCCCAAGTCTTTCCTTTGCTTTCAGCCTAAGATACATTCTTGAAGTTACGCTCTCACTTGCTGTTTGGCCTTCCCACATATATTCTGCCAAAGAATAATAGTAAAGGAAGAGGGCGTCAGTGTGTTAAAGATAAGCCCAATCCCTGAGGTGAATATAGAATTGATCATGAAGTTGTTTGTGAAATGAGAGAGGCAAAGACAGGAGATATTTGAATTATGAAATAAAAGAATGGATAAGTGTATATGAGGCAAACATGAGATAAAAGAACTTTACAAGATTTGAGAGGAAGGGAGAAATTTCAGTTACCTAGATGTGCCTGAGGTAGTGATTTCATGTAGAAGGTGGAAGGTTTCAATAAAAACTCTCTGAATGTAGAACCTTTTTAAAAGAAAGTTTTCTAATGAGTTCTTGTGCCAGTGGGGCTGAAAACAGGTGAACAAGCCTAAAAAATCTCTAATGCAGGTGGGCCTGCCCCCTGATGAGACATAACTCTGATTTAGGTGACTGCAGTTGAGTTTACTTTTTTCTTACTAAGGACCCTGGCTAGCTACCTGGCTGACTGTATTGCCCAGGAGCCTTTGCTCTGATGCCAGTCAATCCTACCTGGTGCAAAAGCTTCTGGGTTATGAGCCAATTGAAAAACTTGCCAGATCTGTTGCTTATTCAGCAGTGAAATAAGGTAGCACTGTTAGCTTGCTTTCTTATTATATAGGTACTAGGAACAGAGTTTCAGTTTGAGAGAATAAAGAATAATTTTACTTTGAGGATTCACTGGAAATTAATTAAAAGGGATTTCAGATGATAAACTATTTCATGTGTTTGCTGTAAGCTGCAGATTCAAGCTTCAGTTACATAAGACTTCAGTTAGAAGTCTTAAATTCTATCACCCAAATGAGATTTTCTTATTCATAAAATAAGTAATAGCAAAGACAGTGATGTTTGTGTATGGGAACCAGTTTTGATAACTGTATAGGTACAAAGACCGGGAATTTAAATGTTCATATATACATACATATACAAAGGATTTAAAGCAGTTTAATAAAAATGCATATGATGCAACAAGATTTTCAAAAACACCCCATAAATCATTGAATGGGGTGGTACTGTTTCTAAGTGTTGTGTTTATTTGCAGAATCCAGAATAGTGTGCAGAACATAATAATGTGCAGACAACAGTGGTTCCTGGATTAGGAGCATCAGGATCACTTGGAAACTTGTTAGGAATGCAAATTCTTAAGTCTCAACCCAATCATTGAATCAGAAACCTGGTGGAAACCAGCAATCTATGATTTAACAGTCTCTCTAGATGATTCTGATATTCCCTAAAGTTTGAGAACCCCTGGAATAATAAAATGGGATTAAGAACTAACTGTGTCACACTGTACCATTAACATGATGGAAGGCAGTTGTCCTACTGCCCTGAAAAACAGAGCAGGTATTCATAGTCATGAGCCATCTCTGCTTGCATTCTGCTATCAACTGAATGTCCATTTTTATTCAAACCCTATCTGCCTTTTACTTTCAGAAGCCTTCTCTGCCCATATCAGTCTGAAATGATTTTTTTTTTTTTGAAAATTTATAGATTTGAATTCCTTTAGGTCTAAGTTCTTTTGAAACCTTGGGTAGGAAAAAAAAAAAATTTCCTCCTACCTTTCTAAGTTCTTCTACCTGAACTAAGAATCAAATTAACAGATTAGGAGGAGAAAATGACTGCATTTATTACATATGTACACACCAAATTTATTACGTATGTACATAGGAAGGAGGGGCTGAGGTGTGGTTTGGGACTTTTAAAGGACAGAGAAGGCAATTCACATGGAGATGGAAAAGCAAATGTGTAGTAAATAAATATTTGCTTGGTCATCTTTAACAATGGGACGCAGAGTAGACTTTGATCAAATTGGCCTTGCTAGGTTCTATCACACCTAGTTCATATAAATTATAGTTATCTATGGTTATCTAATCTTGGAGCAGTTCCTCCATCTAAATTCTTTTAGACAATTAGGAAGAAATCAAAGTTTCTTCCTGAGTCTTTTGTTTTTGAAAGGAACAAGTTTAAGATAACCAGCATATTTTGGGGTGGCAAACTCTGCTTCCCCTCAATATTTTATATTAACTTTTGTTTATTCGTGCATGTGCACACAACAAAACACATTCAAGTGCAACCTCCTTACACACTTTTTCTTAACAGACTAGGGTAACTTTCACCCCAGATATTATCTATTGCATTACCTTATCTTGGTTTCTTCATAGCGCTTCATTATGTGAATTTTTTTTTCTTTCCTGTTCTCTGCATTTCCAGAAGGCTCCACATAAGCTCACCTCTGTTGATCCAGGGTCCCAGGACAGTGCCTGGCTCATGATAGAGGTTCAGTGAGCAACGAGTGATATACATCTATCTCGATCTAGGTCGTAAACTCTCGAGAGACAGAGCTTGTATCTCAATGTTAAATTAGAAATACAAATGTAAAAAAGATTAGTGTAGTATCTGAGGGACAGAAAGTACTCACATAGCATAATTTTTTCACTCCTTTCCCGTCTTCATTGTTCTTGTATCTCTCAGCTTCTAACAGTTCTTTGCACTGAATCTATGCTTGGGGAGAGATGAACATAACACATGAGACAGAATACTAGAGCTTAGTATTATTAGCAATTAGAAAACATATTGGAATATATCAGTATTCTCCTTGCATTTTCTGCATGAGTAGTGTTTGGTTTTCAACTACAAATAATAAATAGAATTTTCTAAAAATCAAAATATGAAACTCTTCCCATTTTCTTCAGCCCTAAGATATAGCCTTAAAATTATCCTCATACTTTATTGCTGAAAAATTAAAATCTGTAGCATAATATAGATTTATAATTCTTACTTGAAATCTTTTGGTCCTACTGTGCATCAGAATTTAGGATTTTTTTTTTCAGATTTTTGAAAGATAGCATGAAAGATACACATAGAATGGTTTCTCTAACACCCCTTGGGGATCTAGGGCAGCACTCCAAAAACAAACATATCTGAATTTCTTTGGTGAAGCATATGAATATTTAATAAACTAAATGGAGAAGGTAAAAGTTACGAAATTCCTCATGGCAAGTTCAGGATGGGCTTTATGACCAAGTGAGTGTCCTATAAACTAACAAGACTTTGGTTTTTAGAGTTTTCAATTTTTAAATTTATATACAAAAGGGTATATAGACCAGTAGAGGCAACATGTACATTTTATTTTTTCCCTCTTTCAAAGCATTAATTCACAATTAACATTTGAGGCACTTGAACCTCAGAAAGGTTAAGCAGCTTGACTAAGATCACAGAGTTCTATGTAACTGGAACAGAATTTGAACCCAGGTGTTAACTCCGCATTCCCTGCTCTTTCCACTACAGAGCACTGTCCCTTAGTGCTAATTAGAGCTAAAACAAGCATGCAAACAGAAAAAAACAAAGTGAGGATTGCTTAGTACACGCCCTTCATTATACAGGTAATGACAAAGAGGTCCAGAGAGGTTCGTGATCTAGGGTAATGTCACCGGTAAGGGGCAAAGCCAAGACCCAATTCTCTTAATACCTAATTCTGTGTGCTCTCATTTCCTGTGTTGACTTCTAGTTTCTAGATGTTTCTAAATTATTGTTCTTGAAAATCACAATTGTTGCAGATATAAAGGCAGTTTTCTAGGTTTTTGTTTCCTGTATCAGCTCCCAAAATGTTTTGATCAAGCAGTTTGGCTCTCTGTGTTTTTGTAATCAAATACCTAAGTGCTGGTAATGCACTTTCTAGGTTCAAGCTGGGGGCTTTATTTACTTGGGCACAGCCAGAGTGTATTATAATTCCCTGTTTCTTTAGTTGCCTTCAAGAGTAAAATAAGCAATTTCGTTTAAAATTAATAGTCCCAATCTTATTTCTGCCTTATTCGCTGAGGGAAATCATATCGTTTACTGCAATTTCAGTTATTTTCAGTGCAACTTCAAGGGAATTCTTTCATAGGGGCCAGTCAGCATGTGTGGCTTTGCTGCTTTCAAACTCACATATTAGAGCAGAGCGATACTTGAGGAACAGCTTTGTAAGTTAAAGCAAATTACCTTGCTGTCTGCCTGAGCACTTTACAGATTTATACATCTTTGGGACAAGATTCGTAGGTGTCAGAGTTTGGAAAATCAAGAGCTTGAAGCATACTAGAGAAATTCACATTTGGAGTAGACGTAGAGTTCTTTTTTAATGAAGGCAACTGATTTCAAGGGGAAAAAAATGAGGACTTTTGGCGGACTATAAGAATCTGGAAAACTTTAGATGTATTGTTTTTGCTTCTCCCCACCCCCCACCCTTCCAGAGATGGAAATGTAATGTTTTTAATTGTTGGGCTTAAGTAATTTGTTTATATATTACTGCTTTCATAAAGGATATGTGTGTGATCTCGTTATACAAGAATTAGAAATAGGCAATGCATCATTTTATTTAGTAAATTTAGTAGATTAATTTTTAAAAGGTAAATATAATTGAGGCATGAAAGCTTGAGAGAGAGGGTTGGAAGGAAAGAGGAACAGGGGAAAGAGGACAGAAGATGGGGATTTTAAACAGATCCTGGGTCCTGTGTAATGAGCTCCAGTTTTTCTAATTATTAAAGCTAAAGAAATGAACCCTTACATTGCATTTGTCCATATACTGAAGAGTAAGCCTGTGCTTAGACACTATAAATAGTGATTTCTAGGTCAGTAGCCTAGTCAGCATTCCGCTGGTCCCACCCAGAGAGAGGCTGGAGAGTCAATGGAATATGGTGGAGCACTTGGTCTTGGAGTTCACTTTCTTCCCCTAAGCACTCAGTGCCCCCAACCTCCCGCCCCTCAATAGCTCATCGCTCATTACCCAGCAACTTTTGATCCAGACCACCCTGATAGTGGGCCTAGAACTCGGGTTAAGTTCTGCAGTAATCTTTCTGAAAAGTCCATAGACAGGAAGGGACAGGGGCCACTCTTGTCATCCTGGGGGATTTTCCCTTAATTTTCCATGCTTTAATGTTCTCTTGGCTCCTGGTATGAATCCTGAGAAATGAGTAGTGAGCTAGGGCTCTGGATCTCCTCCACCTCAAGTTAGCTGGGGAAAAGCCACACAGAGTGAAGCCTACCTGGTTCCTCCAAAAGGGATCCTGGAAAGTCAGAACTGAGATGACTGGGCAGCATTATGTCTTTTCATGGAAAATATCATGGAAGAACATGGGCTTCAGGGTGATCTGGCCTGAGTTCAAGTTCTCCCTGTGCCCCTTAAGGGTATGTGAACATTGGTGAATGACTTTTAATTTTGTTGACATCTATTTCTTATTTTGCAAAATATCAAAATCAACACCTGTCTTAGAGATTGTTAGGAGAGGCAGTGTAGTAGAGTGAGTAGGAGCAAGGCTGCTGCTGCCTGGCTATATTTGATTTCAGGCTCTACTACTCTCTAAGTGTATGTTCTGGGGGAAATTCCTTAAATTATCTGTGTCTCAGTTTCCACATCTGTAAAATGTGTTTAACAATAGTACTGACCTGACAGCATACTTGGGTAAGGAGTAAACGAAGATCTGTATCTAATAACCTTAGAATAGTCCCTCCATTTACCTGTCCCTTCATCTTTCCAGTGTCCTTTAGGTCCAGAATGGGGAGACATGGGAAAGGGGAGCAATTGGCAGAGCACACAAGCCAGGACTTGCACCATCGGGTTAGGTAGATTGGAATGGAGGCCAAGAGACTTGGTGCAGACTCTCCTCAAGCAGAAGAGCCTTAGGACGAAAGGACACATTATGAGAAAATATGAGCCTGTGTCAGCCTTATATTTTTAGAAGCAGGGATGATTTCATAAAAGAAGCATACCTATATGCTTAGGCAGGGTACCTAACTTTGAGGTAGTCTGGAAAGGTGGGGGCAGGGCAAAAACAAGACTACTTTGCTTTGGAGAGCTTGCCTTGGGCTACTGGCAATTTTTCAAGCATCAGCAATAGAGAACTGGAAAGGCCTGGGCATTTCCATCCCTCCAGGGCAAACCTTGCCAGTGACTGACAGATATGGGAGTTTAGCAGCCTGGCTTCTTTGCATACAGAGACATTATTTTTCTTCCAGAGTTTTCTTGCTGCGCTCAGTGGAACTTTACCTGATATTTTGTGGCTTGGCTTCTTTTCTGGGAGCACTTTCTTAATTTCTTGCATAAGATTTCTTGTCTCAGGATCTGCTTCTGGAGACCCCAACTTAGGTCTGTCCTTCTCTGAAGCTCACCACATGTCTACGTTTTACACCAGCAGGCACCCCCACTCCTAATGATGGTCAAGAATGGGGTGGGGGTCAGAGATAGGGAAAGAATAGGAGAAGTTCTGTTTATATGTTACATGGTAAGCAGAAAACACTCATTTTGTGATTTGCCATAGTTGTAGGTAGTTATATTAAATTGGCTTTGCTTTAGATACCAGCATTCAAGATAAATACATTTATACATACACATATATACATTTATATCCTATTTTAATAACTAGCATTGCAATAATGTTAGTATTTTTCCACTCTAGTTTTCAATATATAAGGTATTAGTTATATAAATATTAAGGACATATTTGTGGACTTCTTTGGGAATCTAACTATAACTTATGCTCCTCATCTTCTGGGAGAAACGTGTCCCTTCCTCTGAATACTTAACCCGAGGAAAATGGGTTAGTGATATAGTAGAGATAGATAATCCATATTGAGGTATTTTTGACCTGGCACTCTGTGTAATAGTGAAGAACTCATTTATATTATAAACATTTATTTTTGTGCCAGGCACTCTGCTTGATACTGCTAATAAAGAAACTGTCATTAAATATATTTTTGTCTCTGGAAACTTGTAGGATATTCTCTTTGCCCCGGAGTAGTAAAATTTTATTATGATACACTTTGTATAATTCCATTAATTGTATTAGTCTCACCATGAACTCTTTTAATAAGATAACTTATGTCTTCAGTACTGGAATTCTTTAAAATTACTGTACATATTTGAATAAAAAATAGAGAGATATTAGGGAGGTGAAAATAGAAAATGTCAGGTCTAGCCTTGAAATGGATGTTATAGACCCTTGAAGTGTGTAAAAGTGTATTCTGGCAAAATTTTTTAAACTCTGATGTTTAAGTATGCCAATGACTTGAGAAACCATACTAAGTTACTCAAATGCAAGTTCCATGAGATATCCAGGTCTTGTTTTTCTTCACGACTGAATCCTCTGAATTTTCCATTCCAAAATCCTAAAATTTTTCAAATATATCTCACTGAATGAAGTATCAAGGTTGTTGAAACTAAAAAGAAAAAATAAAAAGGTTGTTGAAACTCTTATAGCCGTGACTGTAAGTGTAGCCCTTAATTATTATGTATGACCCTATCAAACAAAATGCATTCCTTAAAATAACAATACTTTTAGTAAATACTAGCATGAAAGAAACCTTTCAAACCTGGGAGATTTGGAACAAAGTAACTGATGGAGGTAGTGGCCAATGGATTCATTACACAGATTGTGGCAAGAAAAAAGTATAGATGAAGATGGAGACGAGGAAGAATTCTATAGGTGTTGTTACAAATGTTGCAAGTAAGAAAAATTATACCCTTTGGAGAGTAGCCTGATACTGAGGAATTGCTCAAATAAACTCCAGGAACTGTGTATAAAGGATCATTCTGAAATCTACTTACTCTTCTATCTAGGACTTTAGTCACAAACTGGTTTTGACCCAACATCAAAGTGAAAAGGTTTTGGCTAAGGGAGCAAATCCTGTAGCCAGATCTGTCTCCCTAGATAATGAGAAACCACTTTCCTATATAAATTGAATATCCGTTTCCTCCCCAAATTCATATGTTGAAGCTCTAACCATCAATCCCTCTCACCACATGAGTGTATTTGGAGATAGGATCCCTAAGGAGGTGATTAAACCTAAATGAGGTCATAAGGGTGGGCCTGATTTGATAGGATTAGTGTCCTATATTATAAGAAGAGACACCAGAGGACTCTCTCCCTCTCTTGACTCTTTGGCATGTGGGACACAGAGTGAAGGTGACCATCTACGAATCTGGAAAAGCTCTCACCAGGAACCAAATTAAAGGCACCTTGATCTTGGACTTCCAAGCCTCCAGAACTGTGAGAAATAAATTTCTGTTATTTAAACCACACAGTCTATGGTATTTTATTATGGCACCTCCAGCTGACCAATATACTCCATGAAGACAGATTCCAGGTGACTTGTCCTTTGGTTCAAGAAATTTATAATATGCTTTCAGGAATTAAAATTCTATCATTTTAGTATATTATATGATTGGTAGTTAAAGATGAAAGAGTAAGCAGATACATATATTTCCACTCCTTCCTAAAACTTCACTGAAACAACAGTAAGAATATATTTTTTAAATACTCAATTCCATAAGGACACAGTGAGAGCATTTCAAAAGCCGAAAGAGGGTAGGAGACCTTCTTTTGATTTAGTAGACCAAAGAAAACTGAGAAACAACTGACTCTTCATTGTTCAATTTCAGAAGGTATAGAGACTGGGGATACTGGTTTCCTTTGGCTCTGGGGTAAACATGGCACTAAAAGAAGAATTAGTTAAAATATATTTAAGAAGTGGTAAGACCCCAAGATCCCCTCCTTGACTTTGAGAAATTGGATGTCTTCCCAATGGTATGCTGACAAATGTTTAATAACCAGTTCTCAAAAAAAAAAAAATGTTTTTTATAGCAGTTTCTGTTGTGTAGATGCTCCTACCATGGCCAATTTCAAACTACCAACATAACATCACTGAACACAGAGTTGGGAAGAGAGGTGATTAAGATACCTGAATAAAACAGTATTCTGCCTATACAAATAAGATATGTAAATAACCTCAAGGGCATAGATAATAGTAAATTAACTAGGAAGTTATGAGTTTTTAGTCTTTATTAGCTTTGTTTTAGTATAATTATTTGATTGCATATTCATATAGCTTAATGGTTAGTAATGACTGTTCAATAACCAGCATGACAGTTACTGAAAATTTAACATTTGGCTCTTTTGAGTTGGACAGGTTGGCTCCTTACACCACTGCAACGGCCTCTTCCCCATACTACAGAAGACTGGGATGTTTATTATCTAAAAGTTTGAAGTCAAGGATCTCTGGTCTTGAAAAAATCCAGGCAGAGCTGAAAACAGAGGAAACAGTGAGATTAAGTGCTAGTCTAGAACTGAATTAGAAACCTTTCAGTCTTTGTCTGCCATTGAGCTCCCAGTACCATGGTAGCCAGACACATTCCCTTCTGGTCAGAGACTAGAAGCATCTTCTCTGGGTAATCTGACTAGCTGAAAGAAGAGGGAGGGGCAGGAGGAATTAACTCCTAAAGATTTTGACATTAAGATTCTGAAAGGAAACACTAGTTAGATTGCCCCTGTGGGGAAGATCATCATTAACAAGCCTAACTCAGCGCACAGAGCTTCTAATCTGCATTTTTAATGACTCAAACATCAGTCAGAGTTTGCAGATATTTGAGTAAGGCATATAATGTGAAAGAGAAACACATATACACTTACTAAGAAAAGGTGACTTGAAGGAGACAGGAACTATGCTGGGAGAGGACATCTTAAAAAAGCAGTCATCTATTATAAAAACTTCAGAGAGATAAGAGAAGATATTGCATGAATGAAACAAGAAGCGAATACTACTAAAAGAGAAAAAGAAATGTCAGAACACAAAGCCAGCTTTTGGAAATGAAAAATATAGTAGAGTAAAAAACTCAAGAGATGGAATGAGAAAATCTACAAAATTGAATAAATGTCAGTGAATTGGAAAGTAGGACAAAATTAGAAAACTGGAGGATCCATTCAGGAGATCAAATAGAAAGAGAGAAGAAAAATTAAAGAAAAATTAAGAAAATTACCCAGAATTGAAGGATGTGAGTTTCCAGATTGTAAAGTCCCATAAAATGCTCAGTTGACTAATAAAGGCATTTGGTCATGAGATTGTAGAATACACACATCGGGCAGTGGAGGTAGATCATAGGAATGGATTTCTATCCAAAGGATCAGGAGTCAGAACAATTTCATATTTCTTTGAGCTAAAAGAAGTTGAGTAATGCTTTTACATTCTAAAGAGAAATGATTCCTCAACATAGAGTTATGTACACAGTATAATCTTTACTGATTGTGATGATAGACCAAAAACATCTCAGGAAGTTGAAGTTTCAAATAATTGACCTTCTATACTCTTTCTCTAGAAGGTACTGGAGTATGTGCTTCACTAAAAGAGGGAGGGGAATCAAGAAAGTGAGATCCAGGAGACAAGGAAGCCCACACAAAAGTGGGGTGACAGGAATTCTCAGGTTAATGTGGCAGGTAGACCCATGATGAAAGCTGTGCATCAAGTTTAAAGACCTACTCACCCTGACACAAGTAAGGCTACCCACCATGTCTGGGAATGATTTTAGGTAGATGAACTTGACAGCATACCTAATAGATATGAATGTATTGTGAGGAGATTTATATGCCTGGTGGAGAGTCTGGGGTAAATAAATAAAAAACTGAATTACCTAAAAAAGAAATAAGCACAAAAACCCCACAGCTGTTAACAATCAGAAAAAAACCACTCTTCAAAAAAGAAGTACTCAGGATGTACTACACAAATCAGCTATGCTGAGAGCATTTATATATATAGTCATAACAATGTAAGCATTTAGTAATGACCTGATAAAACAGTATTTTATAACACTGAGAGGAAGAGAAAAATGAGAAGTGTACGTGCGTGCGCGTGTGTTTGTGTGTGTGTGTGTGTGTGTGTGTGTGTGTGTGTGTGGTTGGGGGTAGCAGGAAGAGGAAAGAAGGCTGAATCATTTTTTCCATAGTAGGAAATGAATAGATAATTGGTAAATGGGAAACAAAAAGTAACAATATAACTATGTTAGATATATGGAAGAAGAAAAAATATATATTGGAAAAAAACCTTTAAAAGTCGATTCCAGAGACCAAAAACAATTGAGGTCTAGCATCAGAAACTGCTGTTGCAATGAGCCTTAAAGAAGGATTGGCCTTTAAAGAATCTTCATGTATAAATTTGCTAAAAATGAAATTCCAATTAAAATATATCATGATACTGGAAGACATTACTGGGAAATAATAAATGGCAGGAGATCGCAACACAAGTACTATAGACCCCGAGAGGAAGCAGAAAGCCTTTGGAACGTATTTTTAATGCTTTTGAATGAAGCTACACACTTTTCTTCCTTTTTGGAAAAAACATGTGTTTTATTTAATTAAAATTTATTCAATGGTAATTTATGTATAAATTTGAAAAACATTTTGGAGTGAACAAAGATGTTGCAAAAGAATAGGTACGATCTGATACCATTTATGTAAAAATCTCTAAACACAAATGATGCTATTTATTGGTTATGTATATTCATAAAGGCAGTGCAATTATAAAAGTCTTTATCAGAATGATCTCCAACCTCAGCTATGTTGTATGATATGAAGAAGGAAGGAGGTAATAAAGCTTTACTAAAGTAAAGCTTTAGTTATATCAAATTCTTTTTGTTTCATAAAGAGAGGGAGAAGGGGGAAGAGAAAACTGAAATAAATACCAAAATTGATTAGTGCCTACATGGATGACTGTTATTTTATGTAGTTTTCTTAATTTTTCAAATGTTTTATTATTTAAAAAAGAAATATGTGAGCATAGTGATCAGCATACAGCCATCTTAAATCTGAAAATCAGGGACAAGTAGATATTTTAAATCTATTTTCATTTTGTATGTGAAACATATATTAAAATTGGTTCTGAATCTTTCAACATATAATTATTAGTTCAGTCAGTTTTATTGAAAATGTACTCAGTTTTGTCTTCTTATCATCTTAGTGAAGAACAGCCCTAAACATGAACTAAATTGTAGCTGGAGATATAGAAGATTTAGTGCTCTTTGCTACTTATCTGGAAGATAAATTAAAGCATAACTTATGAACAGATGATTTGGTGTAACAGCCAATTCAATTTAATAAATGTTTGCTGAATTTTTACTTTATAGGAGATATGACATAAAAATAGCAACGAGCAAGTCAGTGACCTGTCCCCCAGAAGTATTTTCACTCTCGCAAAGTGTGCAGTAAAAAGAAATGGTTAGGTGAGGCCACTGGAATCAGATAACTGGGTTGAGTAGTGACTCTACCAAAGTTAAATAGTGATTGGATCCTGGTCATGTTATTAAACATTTCTGAGCCTCAGTTTCCTCACTGTAAAATGACAACAATAATATTACACACCACACAGAGTCATTACACTTGTTTGCTAATCCAGATTTAAACACATGGTTCTATGTCTGGCACTTAAAGTAACTTCTCAATAGATGTTGGTGTGATTGAAAATGTGAAGAAATCAGAATTACAACTCTTGGGAGAACAAATCATTCAAGATAGGTTGGTTAAACTAGAAAAATTGATTTACACAGCTTAACATGACTGAACACTTTTTGCTGCACTAAGAAATTCTAAGAAAATCCCTCATGAAATTTCAGCTTGGAATTACATCTTAACTCAACTTCATGGACAAGGAATTTCTTAAGAAATTGGTACATTTCCTGGAAGGGAAGAAGAATATGTCAATCATGCTTAGATTCACTTAGACCTTTGCCTTTCTTCAGTAACAGAGATAGTAAAGTCCCACTCTGGGACCAGCCATAAAACAAGCTTGAATGCATAGGTCAGGGCCTTGCTACCTTTGGTGGACTTATAGACTGAAGCTAGGAATGGAAAAACATAAAATAATTTTAGTTATAATTTGAATATGCCACTGAAATATTACTGGATAACAAACCTTCATGATAGAGACAAAAGAGAGATTAATTTCATAGTGCCTGGATATGTATTCACTCACCAGGAGTTTGTCATACATCTTCTGTGTGCCATTAGTGTTAGAGATCCCACGGTGAACAGGTAAGAGTGACTTAGCTTTTCATAAACTGACAGAAGCTAGGGGGAAAAAAAGAAAGAAAGAAAGAAAGACAGACAGAGAGGGAGAGAAAGAAAGGAAAGAGAAATATGAGCAAATAAATCAAGATTGTAAAAATGTTTTGAAGTGGACAATATTAATGACTGGGTCTGATGAGGTGGTGGATGGGCTACTTTAGTTGGGAAAGTCTGGGAAGGCCTTTTAAGAAAAGGTTTCATTGGATCTGAAATTGAATGGATGAAAAGGAGGCAGTCATGTAAAGATCTGAGAGAAAAGTTCCAGGGAGAAGAAAGGGCAAGAACAAAGACCCAAAGGCAGGAACAACTTTGGTGTATATGACAGCCAGTAGGGCTGGAGCATAGTAGGTTAGTTGGAAGGCCATGGTAGATAAGATCAAAGAGTTAGGTGGACATCAGTTCCTGTGTTGTGATGTAGGTAAGGAACTTGGATTTTATATCTGGGAAAAAGCAAAATTATGAGGATTTTATAGTTGAACCTGATGTTATCTGATTTACAAGTTTAAACGTATTATATTTTTATACCAAGAAACTAAAAAAAGAGCAAATTAAACCCAAATTTAGAATAAGAGGAAACAATAAAAATCAGATTTGAAGTCAATGAAATAGAAATCAGTGAAACAGTAGAAAAAAAGTCAATGAAGCCAAAATTGGTTCTTTGATAACATCAGTAAAATTGATGAACCTCTAGTCAGATTTAATCAGGAAAATAAAGAAGGAGAGGATGTAAATTATTAATGTCAGAATTCAGATAGATGTTCTACAGCATCTGTCACTATTAAAAAGATAATAATAAGGAAATTTTTTGAACAACTCTATACCAACAAATCTTAGAGCATATATAAAATGGATAAATTACTTGGAAGATACTATCAAAATTCACTCAAGGAAAAAAGATAACATGACCAGTAGTATATCTATTAAACTACAAAATTAAATTTGTAGTTAAAAACTATAAAGAAAACTATAGGCCCAAAGTGCTTTAATGTTTCATTCCACCAAACATTCAAAGAAGAAATAATGCTGATTCTATACAGATTCTTTCAGAAAATTGAAAAGAGAAGCTTTCCAAGTTTTCCCCCTATGATCAGGAGCAGGATGAGGATGCTTCCTTTTTGCACTTTCATTTGGCATTGTACTGGAGGTTCTAGCCGGTGCAATAATGCAAGAAAAAAAAAAAAAAGACTTCCATACCGGAAAGGATGAAGTATAGTAGCTTTATTTGCAGGCTGTATTATCGTCTGTGTAGAAAATATGATGGAACCTACACAGAAGCTACTAGAACTAAGAAGTGAGTCAAGGTGTAGAATACATCAATATACAAAAGAGATTGTAATTTATATATATATAATCAAAAATCGAAATCAAAATATATTTTACAATAGCATAAAAATATAAAGTACATAAGAATAAACTTGACAAAATATGTGAAAAACCTATAAACTGAAAACTACAAATTATTGCTGACATAAATTTTAGGAAAATAAATAAGTGTGGAGGTATAGTACATTCCTCGTCCTTCATAACATTGTTATTAATTCTTCACAAATTGATCTGTAATTTCAAGGCAATCATAATTGCAATTATCGAAGGCATTTTTTTGTAGAAATTGATTGATTCTAACATTTTTATGGACCTCAAAATAGCCAAAACAACTTTTAAAAAGGGCAAACTTGGAGGACTGAAGCTATTTTAAGAGTTATAAAGCTACAGCATCAAAGCAGTGTGGTGTTGGAACAAATATAGACAGGTTACAATTGCATATCCATCAGCAAAAATATGATCCATACATCATATAATATAAAAATCTCAAAAAGGATCATTGGCCTAAATGTGAAACGTAAAACTATAGAACTTTAAAATATATAAGATAAAATCTTTCTGCCTTTAGAACAAAGAATTTTTAAATATAACACCAAAAACACAATCCACAAAAGAGAAAATTGATCAATTAAAATTTATTAAATTAAAACTTCTGCCTTTAAAAGAGAATCAAAACAAAAGTAATAGACTGGGAGAATATATTTGCAAATATATCTGAGTAAGGCCTTATGTGCAGAATATAAAAATTCCTCAAAATTCAAAAATAAGGAAACAACTCAGTAAAAAAAAAAAAAAAGGGCAAAAGTTGAAACAGATTCTTTACAAAGAGGATCTATGGATGGCAATTCAACATGTGAAGAAATGTTCAGCATCATTAGCTATTAGGAAAATATGAATTAAAACCATGTGTGATATTATTACATATCTATTTGAATGGTTAATATTACATAGCTGACACACTAACTGTAAAGAAACTGGAACTCTCATACACTGCTGATCAACATATAAAATGGTTCAAACATCTGGAAGACATTTAGATAATTTTTTTACATGTTAAACCATTTTATATCATATCTACCATATGATCCACCCATTCTACTCATAGCTAATTACCCAAGAAAACTAAAACAGATGTCCATACTGAGACATGCAGATGAAATTTCCTAAACTTTATTTTTAATAGCTAGAAACTGAAAACAACCTAAATGTCCATCCACAGTTGGATGGAAAATCAAATGGTGGTATATCCATACAGAGGAATACTCAAATATAAAAAGTAATAAACAGTTGACACTCACTGCAACATGAATAAATCTTAAAATATGCTGGTAAAATAAAGTCAGACACAAAAGAATATGTACTGTATTATTACATTCATATAAAATTCTAGAAGTTGCAAACTATGGTGACAACTAATCAATGGTTGCCTAGAGTGGGAGGAGGGATGGTTGGAAGAGGTTATGAAGCATCATGAGGAAAACTTTTAGGGTGAGAGAGATGTTCATTATCTTGACTGCTGTGATGGTTCCATGGGTTTGTACATATCTATCTGTCAAAACTTATGACATTTGTATATTTTGTATATTGTATATTATTGTATATCAGTTATACATAAGTAAAGCTGCTTAAATAATGGATCATTCTGTAGGCTGAATGGAGAATAAACTATGAAGAGAAAATGAGACTGGAAGCCAGGGGCCTAGTTGCAGGATCCACATAAGAAACAAGGACAGCTTTGATTAGATGGGCAGTGGGGCAGGAAAGAAATAGACTTTCTTAGGAATTCTAGGTGGAATTCATTTGTCTTTATATTGTATTAGGTGGAGTGTATGGACAAAGGGTAGTTCTGCATCTTTGTGTTGGATTCACGAGTGCATTTCAACTGTAAGGAAAGGCGAAGAGAGACGAAGCCATATGGTTCTTTGGGGAATCATGAATGTTACCTTGAATATTTCAGTTCTACTAAAATACAGAGTTGGTGAGGGCAATGATAGGGGAAATTTGGAAACATAGAACTAAGCTTAATTGTGGATAGGCTGGCATGTCACTAAAGAGTTTATGACTTTAGGTAGAAGGCAGGCAGTGAAGAACCATTGAATAGTTTTGGACAGGGTAGTTTGTTGATTTTGGAGGAGACTAATTTGTAGCTGTAGGATGGTCTGAAGTTTGAGAGATGTTTTAGGTAGCAAGACTAGACAGGGAAAGCTAAAGAAGTCTTAACTTGGAACTGTTGAAGAAATGGAAAAATGATTGATGTGAAAGGGACTATCTATAGTGTTTGTCAACTGATACTGATTAAGTTTGCGGATGAAAGGGAGAGCCTTCAAGGTTGGGCAAATGGTAGAATGTAGGAAGTGCAAGACACGCAAATGGATGTTGTCTTTTTTTGCCTTCCTTCAATGTACCACCTATGGAGCCAAACTGAGTTGTGGCTTTTTTTTTTTTATTTTGTGTGGAAAGTATTGTTTTATGGCCAGAGGATGGAGTGTGAGGCAAGAAATAGTTTAAGTACAATTGTATGTGTGTCTTTTGTGTAATACCAGTATATAGCCTTTTCCACACGGTAAATGATCACATCGTTTTTACCTTTCCTGGGTTAAGAGGCTCTGCCAGTGGAAGTCCCAAATCATCATTGTATTATAGTGGTAAGCACTAGAATTCTTACATCTGATACATTTAAAACATTTGCTAGTTTCCTAGGAAACCAACGCGAGTCCTGTGTAACCAAACTTTACCATAGATACTAGTTATACAATATCTCAGCAGAAAAAAAACCTTGAGTTTAAAAAAAGGAATTAAAATGTAGGTTGTTGGAATAGTATATGTATGTTACTTTTTCTAGTCAACCAAGAAGAAAAAAAAACACAACCTTAGAACAGATCTACTCAAAAGGAATGTGTGAGTGTATATGAAACAAATGTGTATTTAAAAAATATATATTATATCTTGTCAGATTTTGTCATCCTGATGAGTTTCTGAAGCTGGATTTCCTTTTTTTGCTTTTCATTAAGCATATTTGCCAGAGATGTTGCTAGTTAGAATTTACAAAACTGTTGTGACATGTGAGGCTTGAACCAGATCTGGATGTATTCTGAAAATAGATTTGATGATTAAAGTGCCAGATCAGTTTGCTTTGTTCAGATATTTAATTTTTATTGTACATTAGGAAAATTGGAATGAGGTCAATTTAGAGAACTAAATGCAATATTTCAAATTTGCAATCTCATTCTTAAACATATTTAGGTCCACAGTAATATGATTTTGGTGTCAACCAGGTTAAGTAGTTTTCATTTTCCAGATTTATATGAATGCAATACTAGGTTAACATAGTACATGGATTGATTTTTTCAAATATTGTCAGCATATTATGGTCATTCAATATATACCAGGTTGTAGTCAGCAGAAATTGGAATCAAAAATTGCAGAAGCTCTGTGGGGTTCAACTTGGCAGCAAGAGAGCTTAATTTTGATTCAACAGCTACCACAATCTCTCATTAATTGGTGACGTGGAAGAATGATTTTAGACTTCTGTGCCAACTTCCCGTTTTTCTCATAAGCTACCAGATACCCATAGGCTTTGCTTTTCATAATATAAACCACAATATGCAGGGTAATGTCATGGAAAGAGCTATTGGCTTTTCAGTGAAACAGAAGTGGATACTGATTCAGTCACTAGTGAGTGAGGTCCAGAGAGGTTAAGTGACTAACTCAAAAATGTACAGCTAGTCAGTGCATGGTATGAATAGAGTGGAATAAGTAGTTAGTTTCCTGACCTTTTAGGCTGCTGCATTTTCTACTATATTTTTATGCCTTTCTGTTCCTCTAAAACTCTCAACTGAGCATAAGGACAGCAGTATGTTATGTAGGGCATTAACTGTGAAAAGTTGTCATCCCAACCATGAATCAGCCAGAGATATCTTCCTCATTATTCTCATCAACATGTTTGGCCCCTCATGGAAGAGAAAAATCATCAAGTGGAAACTGTTGGTTAAATGGTTTTTTAAATCTTTTTTTTCATACATACATAGAGATCAATGGGTTTTCATAAGGGAGATCCTATTTAAAATACAAAACAATTAAAAATTGCAATTTGCATAGTCAAATTACATTAGCATGTTATAAGTAGAAAGAAACTGTTTTAAGCATAAACCAGCCATAGCAGTAGGAATATTTTGAACATTCTATTTCAAAACACTAAAAAAGAAGAACAAATGAAAGCCTCAATAAAAAAAAATATAATTTTTTGCCAAACATAACTCTCTTCCATTGAAAGTAGCTATTTCTGTAGTAGCAGTTGGCGTTGCACCTATGAGCTTCACACTCAGAACACGGAGATGCATTTCTGGAAGGGGAATCTCCAGTGGAGCATTTCAGAAAAAGGCAGCCCGTATGTATATAACACAGGCTGCTTTGATCATTTTACTTAAAACTGTCTCCCCACCCCACCCCCACATACTTACAGCTTGGTTAATTGATTTTTTTTTTACACCAAATTAGCCTATTATTCAACATCTTTGAGTATTTAGCTTCAACTCATTTATTCAACTCTATTTCCTATCTTCCAAAATGGAGATTGTATTCTAGTCAAAATTGTTTTAATATTCTATTTCTCCTATATGAGACGATTTAGGTTAAATAGGCAAAAGGAATATACTGATATGAAAACTGGGAAGAACGTGCAAACTCTTTCTTGAAAGTTTTTCTGGATAAAGGGAGATCGTGTTGTTCTCTGCAATAAGGAATAGAAATAGACATTGATTTTTTTTAAAGTGATGCTTTGCAACTGATTTCCTAAAGAAAAGCAGTCAGCAATTCATCAGCTGTATTGATTGATTGGTACTCATGAGTGTGTGTGTGTGTGTGTGTGTGGTGTGTGTGTGTGTGTGGTGTGTGTGTTTATGTTTGGGATGGGGGATGGGCTATTGGAGTGAGGCTAGAGGAATGTAAATGATCCATTTCCTTTCTCAGCTATTCCTTAATAGCTCAAAACCATTTTGAAAAGGGAATAGAAACAAATCAAACAGACAACAGAGACTAAGATGGGTAGAGCTCATGTTCTAAGTGTTCATTAAAATATAAAATGTTCTGATTTTCCGGAGAATAGAGGAAGAGGAGGATGTAAGTGGTTTATTTATTTATTTTTGTCTAGTTTATTCTTTCCATTTTAATGGTGACTGAAGTGGATTGAGAGATTAGATAAAGCTTATATTCAAACATTTTATTGGTTTCTACAAATGACTTAGAGCTCAGGTAGGTAGGCAATTAAAACTTATTGAATATTTATTTTGACTCATTCAATGACTATTTACTGATGTGCTATGTACAAAGTACAGAGAAGCATAAATTTAAAGCATGGGTGATATTATAAACATTACTCTAAATAATTTATGAAAAATGATTTGAGGGAGTGGAGAGAAAAAGAGAGAGAGAGAGAGAGAGAGAGAGAGATTGGTGATTGGTGACTGGTATTTCTAGTCAGATTTGGGAAAGGTGGGGCATAGAAGGTAGATCCTAATAAATTAATGTGGGAAGTTAACTTGTAAGAATAATAAAGAGCTACCAAAATTCCCTTTTAAGAATTGTGATGGTGCAAGTATAGAGATGAGGTGAGTAAATGGTAGCAAAATAAAGTCAAGAAAAGATTGTTGGGGGGTAGAAGAGACTGCATATTTACAGGCTCAGGAAAGGAGAGAGCTTTACTTAGAGAGGAAGCTCTGGTATAATGGGGGGGAAAG
The DNA here is from genome assembly GCA_003508835.1 of Eonycteris spelaea. Classification (NCBI taxonomy): domain Eukaryota; kingdom Metazoa; phylum Chordata; class Mammalia; order Chiroptera; family Pteropodidae; genus Eonycteris; species Eonycteris spelaea. The sequence goes on from PUFA01000162.1 coordinate 2,193,355, forward strand.
TTACTAGGCTTATATTCAGCACATCTGGAATTCTTTCTCATCTCTGCCAATTGAGAGTTAGTTGGGAGAGGTGGGCAATTTGCTTAATTTACCTGAGGCTCAAATTAAATAATAAATGTGAGGTCAATTTGTGAATGATAAAATGCTATATCAATATGAGGCATTATCTTAATAAATAGATAGATTATCAGGGCATATAGGTACTGCCCCTCTATAGTGTTTCATTCATGAATTGCTTGCCTCCTGCAGAAATGAAACCAAATAGAGGGCACTGGGATGATTTTCAACTAATTCAGAAAGAGTGGAATGTAATTATAGACCCTACAAAGAATTGGAACTCTTCAGTCCCTCAAGTCACTGTGTATAAAATGAAGGACATGGGCTAGTCCTGAAAGGGTATTCGATGTTTAAGATAAACAATATTTCTGCATCATGAGGGTTACGGCAACATATAAGGTTAATGTTAACACAATACGAACAGAATACAGAAAAGCTGGTGGTGAGAGAATGAACAGTAAAAGGTTTATGCAGGAATTCTTACAGGAATTGAATTCTGAGCTAGCCTTGGAAGAGGGACAAACAGGAAGTGGTTGGTTGATGGTAGAAAGCAATTCCACTGAAATCCCTGAAGGTGAATGAGTTCAAGAAGTAGTTCATAGACCAGTGGGAGATAATGGAAAAGAAGCTGGAAGGCCAAATTAAGGAGATAACATCTGCTAAGATGAGAAATATGGACTCATGGAGGAATTTCTGAGCTAGGCAGTGGCATGATAGAACTGATATCTGAGGAGGGTTGTTCTACCTACCATCTAGCATCTCAGTGTAGGCTGAGTAGAGATAGGGGCCGGAGCATCAGGTGGGAGGTTATTGCAAAGATGAGGTTACAGGGTTGCTGGAGGCTGTGAAATCATAAGAGAGTGGATATATCTGAGAGATAGTGGGAAAGCACACTTGACAGATTATTTCTCATTTTAGTTAACCTGTTTGTGACCATTTGTTTTGCTGCATTATTATGGAGCCAATTTTGAAGAAGTAATATTTCTATGTTGACTTGGACAATAAAATACTTTCTGGAAATTTCCCAACTTTGGTGGCCTTGTATCCTGATTATGGACATGGGCTATTCAAACACAGTGTGTGTTTTTTACTTCTGTTATAAAGCAAACAAAGATCTATTTATGCAATGGGTCCGATCGTAGTTTTGTTCTTCTGTTATGGTGACCTTTTTCTTCTTATCCAGAAAGTCTGTATAGTGTCGTTGCCCTGTCCTACTGTATCAGCGTTTTAACCAGTTCCCTTGTTCTTAATGTGTTAGCGCTTGTCGAGTTACATTTTTTTTCTTTTTTTTTGGCAATAATTGAGGTTTTGGGTAATGAAACAAACCTGGCTAATGAGTAATAATTACAATTTTGGAGTGCACATTTTGTCTGAGCATGCTGGCACCTCGTGGGCATGATTTCTAGTGATTGCCACCATTCGTTGATTGTTTGCTGTTTGTCTGGAACTGTGCGCTAAGCACAGTACATGGATAACTGCATGTAATTTTCTTAACAATTAGGAAAAAGCTAGTGTTGTACTTTTTATTTTACAGATAAAGGATGCAAGACACAGTTCTAAAGGAGGCATTGATTTGCCACAGCAGAACCAAAATCTTGATAACTTTGTAACAGTACTATGATCATATACTGTAGTGATTCCTTAAATGAAGCATATAACAGCTCTCAATGGAGTCAAGATGGGATATGGCTGTTTTTAAGTTATTTTGTTAGATATAATTCCAGTTCTATATGCAAAAGTGAGTCAGGAATAACAGTTTCCTGCTGTGGAGATATTCGGTGACTTCTTAACAACTCCTCTAACTTTAGTGGCTGTCTGACTATATGCTGCCTTTTCAAGTAGTGACATCTTTACCACTGGGGAGTTTTCATTAAAAGCTCAGTGACCACTTATTATGCATGTCATAGATGTTGGATGAGGGGAAAGGGAAGCACAGTTGACCCTCAAACAGCACAGGTTTGAACTGCGTGGTTTCACTTATACATGGGTGTTTTTCAATAAGTATATTGAAAAATTTTTGGAGATTTGTGACAATTTGATAAAAAAAAGATGAATCATGTAGCCTAGAAATATCAAGAAATTAATAAAAAGGTATGTTATGAATGCATAAAACATGTACATATTTTCTCTTATGATTTTCTCAGTAACATTTTATTTTCTGTAGCTTACTTTATTGTTAAGAATGCAGTATATAATACATATGACATACAAAATATGTGTTAATGACTATGTATGGCTTCCAGTCAACAGTAGGCTATTAGTAGTTAAGGTTTTGGGGAGTCAAAAGTTATCTGCAGATTTTTTGACTGCATGGGGGCTCTGCATCCCTAATCCCCAAATTTTTCAAGGGTCAACTGTTGTATAAAATGTCTTTTGAGATCTCTTCCAATGCTGAAATTCGAAGTTCTATTAACACTTCTTCCTGATGCAGTTAAGAGTAGACTGGCAATTTTTAGGTCAGTATTTTATAGCTTTAGGCCAAAAGCTTTCAAAGGTTAACAGAGCAAAGAGATGAGGATATAATAGGATTTGGGGAAAAAAAATTGAAACAGAAACAAAGTCAGAGTAACTTTCTGTGCAAAAGGTAGGTAATTTTTAAGGATAAAATTTAGAAAGGAATTTCTTAGATTAGCATAGGGTCATATCGTTTTAATTTTAGTGTATAAAATATTTTTTTAAGCCAGTAAAAAAAGTGAGTTCTAAAAGTCATGTTTGTACTCAGTGAATTTCTGAAGTAGATAAAGTTCTCAAGGAAGCATTACAAATGATAATAATAGTTCTGTTTATTATCATTACAGAAAGCTTTTACTGAGCACCTTTATCAGTACCAAACACTGTAGTAAATGTTTTACATGGCTTTTTCTCTGTATTTTTAACACTAACCCCATGAGATAAATATTATTATTAGCATCAGCTTTCAGATGAGGATTTCAAGGATCAGGAAAGTAAAGAAACTTACCTAAGGACAATATCTTGATTAGAACACAGATCTAATTCTTGTCTCTTCTCTCTGTAGCCTACTCTCATTGCTTCTGCAGAATATTCAATTTCATCTATAGTAAGCGACTATATGTATTGTGCCTATTTATGGTTTAGCTTGCCTTAAAGTTAAAGCATCTTTTCTTTATAAGCATCTTTTCTGGATAAGCTAGATTAATTGAAGAGAGAAGTAACAGCATATTATTGGTTCTGAATGTTAAGCTTCAAATTATTTTGGAACCTGGTCTCTTAGTAACTGAATGTGTGGTTGCTACATTTTAGATAAAATTAAAAAAAAAAATTATATGACATCCTAAACCATGTCTTAGGGGTTACCTTGGTCAGGTTAATTTTGCAAGCTCACTTGCAAAATTCATATTATTTTTAACATAGAGGCTTTGCTGTTCCTATTCATCAGCGTGGGTCACGTGTACTAAATTGTGTCATAGGTAAAGTAAAATCAAATTTTCAGTGAGTGATGGAAAATTAAAGGAAGTATTTATAATCTTTAAGATTCATCTGTCTTTGTATTTTTCACTCTTTTATACTTATCACATGAAAATATAAATTCATTTTATAAATATTGATTACCTAAAATGCCCAATTAAATCTTGAAGGAAAATTAGGAGTATCGAGAATACAAATTTTAGATTCATGGTACAGACATGTGTACAATTAATATGCTTATCAAGGAAAATGAATCATGCAGTAGTCTTAGCTCATATTTTGATAGAGAAATTTTTGGCAAAACAAAAATATATAAAACCACTTTCTACTCTAATTAAATGACCCTATTCATTTCCTGTTTTCTTTTTGAAAGTTATTTCAAGATGATCTCTCTAGAGAGTGTTTAAAATTCATGGCCTAAAATTATAATGACAATTTTAAGCTCATCACAAGGCAAATCTTTCCATTTTACAGTAAGCTAATATAGATGTACTTTAAAATTAAAATCTAAAAAAACACTTAAAATTAAGTTTAGATATTTTTGGATTTTTAAATAAGAATTTTGGCTTCAAAAATTATATTTTTATCAATAATCTAGGAAAGTTATAATATATGCCCATCAACAGAGAAGTAAGTACTTACTTGTAAATATGAAATATCTAAAGGCATCAAACAGTCATTATGAGCTTGGACATAAAAATTTACAAACGCATATAGGTCTGTATCAGAGTATTCACAATATATCAATGCCAAGAGAGCCTAACTTAAACATTTTTCCTGTTGCATTTGTAATCTTTAGGTTTACTGAAGTTTTTTAAAATTATCTTTTGAGAAAAAGTTTTGGAGCATTTTTTATTTTTTTGAATTTTTTTTTGTGGAAGAGAGTACTGGAACTTGCTCTCTGAAATTGAGAATCTTTTTATATCTCAATATAAATAATAAAGCAGTGAGTGTACTCACCCCTCCTAAGATTACTTCTGTTTTAATAGAGACAATTACCTGAAGCTAAATAATGGTGAATATGTAAGTAAGGAGGGGTGAGGTTGTTGAAGGGGTGGAGATTCAGATTTTTCTGGTGTTGCTAAAAACCAGGACAAACTAGGAGGACCTCTGTGAAGAGGGAAAGGGTGTGCAAAGGATATTTAAAGTCCTCAAGTGAATCTCTGCACATATTACTATTTTCTGTAAGAGTCATGTATAATTTTTTCTTTCTGCCATCCTTCAGAACATACTCAAATAATTTTCCTACTACATTTTCTTATTCCTGTTTGTTAGCCATTTGCCAACTCTATCAAAGTCAAAGAATTTCCCAAGCACATAGAGAGAAGTTTATGTTAATTGGTTTGCAATGCCCATCCAGGTATGATGTGCTATGGTTTAAGTTTCTGTAATGAACTTGGTACACCGGACATAAATACATAATAGACTCGGCAGAATCTTTGGTGAACTGCTATAATTTTTTCCTCTTAGCAAGCATGCTACTACACATATACTAAATGCCCCTTAGTCATTTTGAAAAAAAAGAATTTTAATAAAGCCAAGAAACATTGTATTAATTTCCTATTATTCTTATAACAAAATACTACAAACATAGACTTCAAGCAACACAAATTTATTATCTTATAATTCTGTAAGTTAGATGTCTGATGAGGGTCTCATTGGACTAAAATGAAGAAGTAGGCAGAATTGGATTTCTTTTCGGGAGGTTCTAGGGGAGAGCTTCTCCATTTTCTTAACTTTTCTAGCTTCTGGAGACTGCCCACATTTCCCAGCTCTTGGCTCTATTCCATCTTCAAAGCCAGCAATGGCCCATCCAGTCTTTTCTTACACTGCATCACTTTGACTCTGGTTCTCTGGCTTATAAGGACACTTGTGATTACAATGGACCCAACTGAAAAATCCAAAGTAATCTTCCATCTCATGATCAACACCCTTAAAAACATCTGCAAGTCCCTTTTGCTATATAAGGTACTACAGTCCCAGGTTCCAAGGACTAAAAAGTGGACATCTTTGGGGAGCCATTGTTCTGCTTTTCACAGGTATGAATAATTTTTGTTTAATGGTTGAAAATTGTCTTTGATGGAGAAAATTATTATATACTATTTTTTGCTGATAGATTTAGTTATAACTTTGGGCCTGTGAATTTCTTTCCCTTCTGCATTGTTAGGGACATAATCAAACTCTCTCTAATTAAATAACTATAGTAGTGAAGAAATTCATTACAAACAATAATAGATGTCCATTGAATACTACACTCAAAGCTGAAAACCTTTTGTGCCCTCTCTCACTTAACCCTCACAACAACCTTCTGCAGATGGCATTTTTTCCTAATTATAAATGATAAAATTTTAGGTAATTTTCCCAAGGCCACCCAGCTAGTGAGGGATAACTGTGATAAGAACACAGGTAGTGTGATACCATAGGGATATTTATTTGTAAATCTCATCACTCATTTGCACATCATCACAATGGGCACCCACTAAATGTTCATTGGATTCATGAATGGTCTTACACAATGATTAATTTTCTGACTGGTACCTTTAATAGGTGAGATAAACATGGACTTAATGGCATGGTATTAAGGAACACTGCTGCACTTATTGTGCTTAATGTCCTCTGTGATAGCGATTGTTGGCACTAGCCTCAAGAGTAGGCCCTCATCATTGCCATCCCTCTTCTCCTGGTATTGTGTGTACATCTGTCCTACCTTCTGCTGTACCTCTAGTGTCATCTTTCCACTAAACATTTTGGCAGCAACTTTAGAAACATCTGTTGCCCTCGCCTAAGAACAAACAAGCTGCTCCCTATCAAATGAGGATGACTCTTGGCAGGTTCATGCTTTAATCTTCTTCAGGAGTCCCTTTGGTCTAAAGCCAAGGACTAAACCCTTAGCACCCTACCATCCCACATAGGTAGCAAAGGGCAAAAGCCATGTGAGTGGCACATAATAGAACAAATTAAAATTAGGAAGCATGACCTTCTCCCATGCACTAGTGAGGCATTGGTTTCATTGGGATGTCACTTACAGACAATTTTAACATAACACTGAGAGGCTTTTGTTCAAATGCCAGTTCTAATCCTGACTCTGCCAGATGACAGCTGGGTGATGTTAGGCAAGTTCCTTAACCAATTTGGGAAGAGGAAAAACTTTGACCTGTCTGTGTTGACTCAGGTATGTACATATAACTGAGATTTGGTCTCTGATCTCTAAGGACATAACCCTTTCGTAAGGGAAAACTCACATGTAATGACCTAATTCATATAAATCAAAATTACACATTAGGGATAATCATTACTGGACATATTCTTCTTGGTTTTATTTTAATAAAAGAAAACAAACAAACAAACAAACAAACAGCCTGTGACATCCAGGAATTGACACCCATAGCTAGACTTCAAAATTCTTAAAAACTGATCTTCACACTTTAAAACTGAGCTACGTAGTTCTCCTTTTAGACATAAACAATCTCATAGACTGTCTAATTTAGAGTGGGTCACCGTGCAAGCAACAAGATACCAGACATCTCCCTCTCTTACTAAATGTGTGGCTGTGACTTCTTTACCAATAGCCACTTTGGGCTTGCTGTAGTGTGTAGATAAGATTTATTGAGATGTCTGGTCATGGAATTGCCCCTGCTTTATGACAACAGCCAATCTAGAATGAACCTCCCCCTCTTTAGAACCTCTTCAAAATTATCCAGGAAAAACCAGAATCCTATAATAACTTCTTTCTAATACCCGCTTACTGAGACAGTTCACAGTTCCCTGGGGTGTGCATTCTCCCTCCCCACCATGAGTAACACACGCAAGTCCTTCAATTGCAGGTTGTGATCTTTAGCTGAAAGGCACTGACATTATCAAAAACATTCAATTGATGACTGAAGTCAGATAGTTGTGTGAAATCATAAAATCCTGTAACAGTATTTAACATTGTTCTTTAAAAATAAATTTTATTTTTTTATCCATATATATGGTTTTAAAAATTAATAAGAATAGAAGGGATTATAATGAAAAATGATATCTCCATGCATGCTTTTATCCATCCCAATCCCAAATGGAAACATGATATAGTGTCAGTCTAATTTTAATTGGAAGCTTGACTGCTATATTTAATTGTCAAGGACTCCTTCTCTGATTATTCTTCCTTCATTGCATTCTCTCTTAGACTTCTGTCAATTCAATATCCTCTTGACTTTCTCCTCTGTGGATGTGAATTTGATGTCATTATGATTCTTAAAATTATTTTTGGTAATTTCCTCTCCCTGAAATGTTGTGTGCTGTGTGTGACTGTGTCTGTGCGTATCTGTGTGTTTGTGTGTGTCTAAATTTTGCTTTCACTTTTTTTTTTATAGAAATTACCTTTGATATTGCCTGTTCATATTGATAAGAATGAGATTCAGGGAAGTTGACCCATGTTTGTTGGGATGGGCCTTGGTAACACAATAGAGATAGCCCTCAAACTTTTGATCTCTAAATACCAGAATAATTGAGATTTTGTTCTTACTTACCAATTGGTAGGTCTGTACTAATTGTAAGCAGTCATATGTGAAAATTTTTATGTATGAAATTTGTTTTTAGATTGATGAGAGTATAGCTTTAACCTATAAAAATAGGGCTTTAACCCTGATTGGCCTATAATCTTTCTCTTTGGGTACAGAAAAAGCTAGAGAAATTCCCAAAAGTTTCTATTAAAAAAATAAATTGCTCTTTAGTGATCAACTCAGTTTGTATATCATCATTCTCTTTGATCTCTTGGGCAAAACTTTCAATAACAGCCTATTCTTGTGCTCATCTGAGTTCTTTCACAAAGAAACTCTCTGAATGAGTTTACATCTGACCCCAATATTCTAAGTACTTTTTGTATTTTTACCCATTTCATTCTTATACCAACCCTATGAGTCAACTTACACACTCTCCATATAGCTCTTAAAATATTGGCATAAAATTTTTTTCTTTGCTTTAAAAAAAATTATGAAACTTAAAAATCTCTGGTTAGAGTTATGAGTATGGATATCATTTCCCTGTCTAATATAATTTTTGTTAGACCCAGAGTTACATGTGTACCTATTTTTTTACAAATGAATTTGAACTCTAAGATCTCTTATTTACATGGAAATAAATTCTATCCTAATATTTTAAAAATAGGTTACTTATTTTCATCAGTATTTTTGTGTGGGACATTCAAATAATCTGAATTTACATTTACATGTCTGTTGTGATAAGTTACTTCATCTTGTTTACATCTGTGGCTTTGCTTTGGGAAACTAATTCTGTTTAAGCTTTTAACTCCTATTTTACAAAGTCAGAGAAAAAAAATAAACAATATGGAAAAGTCTTGGCAACAACATGACCCCTAGGCTGAAGAGTCCAAGCTGAAATGTTTGGTGTCTATCTACAGTGATGGCTGGGAACAAAGAATTGCAAATCAATGCATCTAGTTTTCTCTGGTCTGATAAATGGCCTTATGTAAAACTTACTTTTAATTGGCATGGGAATATACTTTATATCCATAGTAATTGAAATTGAATACATGGTAATTAGAAGTTAGCTTATATTGCCTATTTAATAAGAAAGAATAAGATAGAGTACCTAAAAAAGAACAGAAAAATTCAATATTTACGTCTTAAACTGAGTGCTAATGAGCACTGATTTAGCAGCAAAGACTTTAACTTGATGATATATTACATTATGTTAATGTAATATAATATACAAATAAATATATTTTAAAGAGAGTTGTTTTTAGTTACTAGTAATGATGGTTTGCAAGATACCATCATGACTTCCAAGTTTTAATATGACTCTTACTTTTGCTTCTTGGCTATGTGGAGTAGAGTCTTGGTGAATTTTTCACTTTATTTTATACTGATGCTGATGATATTAACATTTCACATTTGTAAGCACTCTGTGACTTTTGACATGCTTTTATGCACATCATCTCATTGTCTTTACCACCACCTCCAAGTTTGTAAAAGTAGGAAAACACAGCAAAACACAGCAAAAGCCTGTAAGTCTAATTGAGTGACACATCTCTTTCACTTATGGTTACATTCTAATATAGAGTCCAGTGAGAAAGTCAACAAGTCATCTAGGAGAAAGCCTCAGAAGGCTTCATGAATTTTTACTTGCAAATGAGGCAAATCGGACATCTACAAGCCACATTTGAAACAAATATATATTTTATTTTGCCAGCAAGGGCATTTTGAAAATTTAGAATTTAGTGCCTCTTGGTAGCCAAGTTACCCGAATTCCCACCAATCTCCTTTTACTTTCACCTGGATTGTACTCACTCATTTGTGATGACTTTCTTAGTTCTTAAGGAAGGGCCATCTTGTTTCCTAACTCTGGAAAACTCCAGTCACATCATGTTCAATGTGAATAGGACTTCCAGGAGTATCAAAATATAGGCCTTTCTGAAGACATTTTAATTTTCTCCCTCTAATGTGGTGGATAGAGCGTTTCCATCTCTTTGGGTGCAAGTAGAAAAGACTTCAAGGAAGGGGTGATTTTAAGATCGATCTTCATGAACTGACCTCATTGTAATGGCTTTGCTTAGATGGGCTGACTCATAGGAAACAACTGGGAAATTGGGAACCTGGATTGTTTAAAACTTGAGTAAATCACTGCTTGTATTTGCATTACTTAGTCATCAGCCCGATTGTTCAAGTCAGAAGCCTGTGAGTCATCTTAAACTTCTCTTTTCTACCCCATTTGGTTGTTAGGGACTCCTATGGCCTCCCTTTCTAAATATTTCTCCAGTATCCTCTCCACTCTTCATTATTATAGACTCAATTATAGTCTATAATCATTTTATGACTAATTATCTTTCTCCAGTTATGAAAGCCCCCTGCCTAAAAGGCTCCAGTGTCTCTCTATAGCATTCAGAATAAACAGAAAGTTCTCTAGCATGATGTAAAAAGTCCAATATGGCTTAGTTCCTGCATCTCTCTCCATTGTCTCTTGATTTACACTTTAACAAACTGTATATATCATTCTATTTTATGTCCTGTACCTTTGGTCATATTATTCCCTTTGTATGAAATGTTTCCCCACTTTGCTGGCAATGTCTTATTTCCTTTTAAGGCTTATGTCCAGCATCACCTCCTTAAAGCTTTCCTGGCTCTCCTATGTCAGTGGTCTTCAGCTGGGACACAGTGAGGAAACTCCAAGATTTTATAAGGGAACATTAGACATCTCTTGTGTCCAAATTCATATGCTTTCAGCCCACCTTTTAAACCATTAACCATTGTTGCAATAACCATCTGTGCACAGGTATAACCTGATAGCATCATGCCTCAGCTATACTTCACCTCTCTTTTTCCCTACCTCGCCCTATTTCTGAGGTGTATCTCCTTGTATGAACCTGGAAGGGGATGAGAGTTACTGGTAATGATGGGGAATCCCAGACCAATGGGAGATGAGTGCCTACAAATATTCTCCTCTTCTGTGTCTTTCTTGGATGATTATGAGGCACATCTTACAGGACTCTGGGGTGGGTCTCCAGTGGCATAAGCCTTAGGTGCCACTGCAGTTACTAAATCAATGACTGCCTGAATTGGCACTCTCTCTTTTTCTTCTCCCTTTCTTCTCCTGTATCTTGGTATCATTTCCCTAAAAATTTATTTTCATACAAGCTCTTTTCTCTGTCCTGCTTTCTGGGAGATACCAGGCTAAGATGATAGATACAAGAACATGAATATATGTAAAGAAACCAAATTCTCAAATTCCATATGTATTTTCAGAATTTTCAATTTTATGTATTCTTTTCTAAAGCTGACCTGCTGAGACTAAGTGTGAAAGAATGTTCAATAAAAGATTTCAAGCATAAAAATATATTTTGCATTCTGTGGGGGAATTAGAAGAGAAATATATTTTCATTATGAAGAAAAGAGATAGACAGTTTCTGAGGTTTACGAATTTATTCATGCACTTTTAAAAATGGATAATACTAGGTGATAAAAGAGTGATACAGCAATTTATTTTTAAATTTCCATATTAACTCCCTGAAAGAAATTATATCCATTGCAGCTCTTTCAACTTATGATGAAAAATTTTGGATATCAATATAAAACTATGAATCGGCCATATATTTTAAAAAATACTTTTAGGGGAAATGTGAGCCAAAATCTGAAGACCCTTGGTCTAAACCAGGGGTTCTCAATTGTAGGTCATATTGAACTACCTATGGGAACCTTGAAAAACTAATGTCTGGGTCCCAGTGCCAGATTTTCTCATTTGATTGGTCTGGGGTAGAGCCTAGGAATTTGTCTTTTTAAAAGCTTAGCAAGTGAATATAATGTTAACCAGAAGTCAGCTCCATTGTCTCAGAGTGCTCTACCCCAGTAGTATCCCAGGCATAGCACTTATCACATCATGAAGAAATATGGCATAGATGCCTACTGGAGTTATGAAAGATCTACAAATCAGTCAAGTGGCCAGATTGTGGAACTGGAGTGAATTCGAGAATACATCTGCATCCAAGAAAGCAGCTCAGAATCAGTTTCAGCTGACCCTTAACTTCTTAGACAATGGGCCCAGTAATGCCAAACACCCTCATTTCTTAAGAAATGCAGGAAATGTAGGTGTTTTTTCTTTAAATGTGAAATACATGATTTTAAAATATTACCTAAAATTTTCTCACTTCCTCATCTTTATTTTCTTCTTTTAAAATGTCACTGCAGGCCAGATGTAAATGTGAGTCAAATGGCATCCATGGACCCAGTTTTTCAATCATTGAAAACATTACATGAGAATCTTGCCCTCTAACCTGTAGGATCTCCAGTACAGGGATAAGATATCACTCCTCTCTTTCCTGAAATGATACTTGGAATATAAGGGATGAATTGTGTATGTTTAGAAATAACATTCTTTCAGTTTCTGTACTGGGTTCTGAAAGAAAATTGGATAGATGAGACAGCCCACCTATTAAATAGATAATAAACAAACAAACAAACAAATAAAGCTTTAAAAATAAATGTTATTTTGCCTCTTTGTTCTTTATGAAAAGATCATTTTGTTGTTATTCTAGAAAAAGCAAAAGACTATTTATTAGGGAAAAAATTTGAACGTTCCTCATAACGTCAAAGAAGAGTGAATATACAGATAATATATTGTAGAATTGTACACTTGAAACCTATGTAATTTTATTATCAGCATCACCTCAATGGTTTTAATTTTAAAGAGTGAGATTAACAAAAAGATGTTTCATTTATGAAGGGGAATGAACATATTTGACAGAATTTCTATGTCAGAATAATAAATTTTGTCTGTAATAAGTTTTTTCAAGAAATGATTGCGTAACCAGATATGCAGCAAATGACTATTTAGCCTAAAAGAATGCATTTTACCACCATCCCTTTTAGCTCAAGAAATAATCAAAAGTCAAAATTCTTAGTAAAATTTATGTGTGGGTTTGAAGTAAAAAAAATTAACCAAAGCTCTTTGCATAGGGAGATATTAGAAATACTTCCTTCTAAAGGTAAGGGCAGAATTCATGCCATTTCTCTTTATTTCCACTTTGGTTCATGTGGGTTTGTGTTTGATTGGTCCAGATAACTAATTAGCTGCTGTCTGCCTGATGTTACTTGCCCTAAGGCAGAGCGGTTCCTGGTTTTCAGCTGGCAGAATGGCTTGAGATATAGATCAAGGAATATATATGTATAGAAAGATTACTTATATCTCATATATTTTCAAATGAGAATGTCAAAGTAATTTATAATAAAAGACACTATTTAATAAGCTTAGTAAAAGAGACATTGTAAAACATAACATATTAAACATCTTACATGTTGCAAAAGTTGTCATCATAGGGCTGTTTCATATGTCAAGACTTCTGAAAAGCTCAAGGTTTATTATTAAAATATAGTTTTTTTGAAAACATCTCACTGGGGAAACTAGAGTAATTTTGTGATAGACAGAACTCTGCTGGTCTGATTTCATACAGAGACAGAATATAGACAATCTAGAAAAGTGTTTCTCCATCTGTAGTCTGTGTGGACATCTGCATATATATAATTTAAAATTCTGTTAAAAAGGCAGATGGCTGGATTCTAATCCTGATCTACTGAGTCCCAATATCTGGGCTGTAGCTTCCACGTCTGCATTTTAATCTGCCCAAATGAACCTTACAATAAAATTTGAGACATAGAAGAGTGGATGGTTAGAAGTGCAAACAGGTCTCTCTTTTATAGGATAAATCTTTTCCCAAGAGTAATCCAAAGAGGTGGGTGTCAGAGTGCAAATGGTTTTAGTTGTCTACAGAGGATCTGCTCATGTGAGGGAACATCAACTTTCCGCTACCACCAATCTTGCAGCTTCTTTGTACAAGCCTCCAGCCACCAACACCAGCTACAGCCCCAGGGCCTTCCCAGGAGCCTCACATACACAGCTGTTCTACTCTTACAATGTAGGGCATCTTTCTTTTTTATGCTCTTCGTTCACTTCCCCTGCATTTTGATTTGCACTCATGACTTTCAGGTGCCTGAACTATTATCCTATGTCGTGGGATCTTCACAACAATCCTAGAAATAGATGCTCTTTTCATGTTCATTTTACAGATGACATAACTGAGGCTCAGTTAGGTTGTACAGTTAGGGTCAAAAAGTGAGGAAGTAGCAAAAAAGACTCATACTCAGGTCTTTCTGGAGACACTCTGCTTGGGCTACTGCCATGCTACTGTTTGCTACCTGACTTTCTGGAGAAGAACGTACAGAGCTCTGATTTCTAATACCTTAACATTGCTAATATGAAAAACAAATGACCTAGTTCTTTATTTACTTATCTTCTACAAGCTTTTACACATGATTTTAATATCAAAGGGAGGATATGAAATCCCACTCATGTGAATTTTGATCAACAATAATTTAGACTAAAAGATCTATTGCATAAGATAAGTAGATAAGATATGCATTAAAAAGGTAAATGGTACAGGTGTAAATGAGAGAGACAGCACATTGTTAGAGCATTAACTTGAACCCCTCCCCCCAAAAATCAACAAAGTTGTAGCTCTTCTCTTGCTAATGAATTCATTCCTGGGTCTTTTATAAAGCTTTTTATGACTTTTATCTCCTGACTCCCTCATTTAGACTCTAATTTAAAGTGAACTCATAAGAAATCAAAACTGAAGAACTCAAAGTCTTAAAACTCTAAGTTCAGAATTTTAATGTTACTCAATTTTTTCTTACATCTGCCATTATCAAAAATTTTAATTGCATTCTGATTGCTTCTAAATTTAAAAATTATTTGTACTTTTAAACATTTTAATAAAAAGAAGCTGAGCATTTAATATGCCAGATGGAAATGTCTGCAAATCGATACCCTTATGGAAAATTCTAAAATATGTATGCAAGGGTAGGCAGAGTTTTGTCACCTATATTCCAGACAACCTGTAATCTGATCCTCGTTGAACCATCAATTAATTCTGATCTTGTTGGCTTCTTCATTCTAAAACCAAGGATTGAATCTCTACGTGATGATTTCTTGGAAATCTTTTGATTCTTGGAATAATATAGTATTCATTGTAATATACCGTAGACTTGAAAATGCTTTATAATGATACCAAGTACTCTGTATCGCTGTAAATTGCCTGGGAATGTAGAAAGTTGTAAGTTGCCTGGGAATGTAGAAAGTTGAGCACATATGACAGGATACAAATGAAAAAATAATAATGAATGTCTTTTGTAGTTCCTCTTTTGTCATATACTTAATTGAATGTGAATCTGTAGACTTCCTATAGAGCTACTTTTAGAACAGAAATGCATATTTCATTCCTTTCCTTCATTAGATATTTAAATAACATCATAGTTATATCTCTGAACTATACTAAGTTCTTATTTAACATCTTATTTAACACCATTTCCCCTAGAGTCTGTAATATTTGGTATACCGTCATGAATCTTGGTTCATAAACTATTATAAAAGTATTGCCAATTATAGAAAGGTAGAATATGGCTCAAATGCCAATATATATATATAGTCTGGAAACTCCTTTGGGAATGATTAAATTGATAAAGAATTTGGATTTTAGCAGCAATTTTAAAAATTCATTCATTTACTCAATAAATATTTTTTTGTAGACTTTCATTCTTTGACCATGTTGGGTTTATGGACCATTGGGGTGAGAAAAGATATTGAACAAGAAATTTCAGCATGATAAATTTTATCAAAAGAAAAGTAAAGGGTACTACGGAAACCTGAAACAGGTCAAATTCAACTAGTTTGAAGGAATGGATCAGTAGAGACTGGCTGGGGAAAACATCCCTGATGAATGGACATTTAACAGAGATCTGAAGAATAGGCAGATGATAAGCCCAGAAACAATTTGAGGAAATGATTTTAATCAAAGTGAATGGCTTATTTGTAGTTCTTAAAGCAAGAGAGTGTTTCTTTTTGAGATATTAAAAGAAGACTTAGTGCAGTTGTAGTATAAGTCCTAAAAGGAAAATGGAGCATGAGGTAGACCAGAACTTGAGTGGGTTTGAAAGTCAATGTCAAGATGTTGGTCTTATTTAAGGGAAGATATATTTAAGAGTTTTAAAAAGGGGTGGGGTGAAAATCAGAGAATATAATCGAAGTTGTATTTTTTTAAATAACTTTATTTTGAAATTGTTTAAGTCTCATAAGAAATTCATGTACCTTTTACCCAGTTTCCTCCAATGATAATATGTTACATGTTATTAGAGCATGGTGTAAAAACCTAGAAATTTATGTTTGTACAGTGTTATTAACTCAGGTGTAGACCTTATTTGAATTTCTCAGTTTTCACATGCATATTTTTGTATTTTGTTATGGTTTTGTTTTTAAAATTCACTACACCATGTAGAAAAGACTGGAAGTGATTAAATATGAATGTAGGGGACCAATTTGAGATTGAGAAGTCTCTAAATCAATTCCTAAATGGAGTTGATAGATGAAGGTACCTTAAACTAGAAGTGGCATGGAGATGACTAGAAGTGGATAGATTCAAGAAAAATTTAAGAGGTAGACATGTTCAGTGAGCCTTGATGACTGGTTGTGGAGTGTAAGGGAGAGGATGAGGTCAAAGATGACCTCTAGACTTCTATTTTGAGCAACTGGGTGGGTAGTGATGCTACTGGTTAAGATTCAAAGTTCTAGAAGAAAAGCAGCTTTGTTAAAAAGAAGTTGCATTCAGTCTGACTATGGTGAGTTTGAGGTACTTGTGTAAGCAAGAAGCCTTTCAGCTAGAGCTCTACATATAGATTTAGGCATTGTCAACATGGAGATAGTATTTTTTAGTAAGATTATCTCAGGAAAATATATTAAAATGGAAGAAAAAAAGGCTTAGAACTGTAAATGTTAAGTGGGTTAGCAAGAGTCAAGGTTAGAGAGGGAGAGGGAAGAGGAAGAGGAGAATGGGGATGGAGAGGGGGAAGGGGAGGGAGAATAAGAAGGAGGGAAGAGGGGAGGGAGAGAAAAAAGAGAAATGAGGAAACTTAGATTGAGATATAAGTAAAGGACAAAGAGTGTTTTAGAGAGTAAATATCCTGGTAACAGAATTCTGTCTCTGCTCTGACTCCATGTGAAGTCCTAATTGAGAAATTTCTTGTGATTCTCTTTGTACCATTCTTTTATTTTTAAAGTTTAGTATTTATAGTTTTGTAAACTCATCTTCAAGAGAAAGGAAGATATTTTCTACCACATTGTTCATGTTTTCCAAAATGTTATTTTGGATTGACAGTACTTGAATGTGTCACATTTTATTGGTTAATTTTTTTTAAAGTGAACAGAAACTTAAAAATGGGAGAAAAACACTGGTAAAATAGCATAAAAGCTTAGGTTTAACAAACTCCAAACTATTTTTACAAGTTAATGTAATTGAAATATATTTCTCATGGTATGATATGTATATGAAGGACATACACAGATTCCTGGGTCATTCATACCTTAGGCCAACTGAAATTAAATTTTGGGGTTGAATCCTAGGTATCTTTAAAAGATCTTCTCAGTTTACTCTGATGCCCCAGTGTGGGCGGAGAATGATTGGAACATGGAAATACCTGATAATCTTAGGTGAGAAGATTCTAAATGATGATTTAGAGAAAGATATGACCGAATAGAAACCTTATTGATACCACTCTAAGGAAGGACATGCTAAATAAGTTGTCCTGAAAGAAAAGTAGCAGCAGGTAAAGAAATAGAAGACATGACATTTGGAGTTTACCAACTGAATTGGGAAGTGGTCCTTACAAATCCCAAAGGGATTTGAGGTTAATATTAGTGAGGCAAGGGTTCCATTTATAGTAGACTTATGCTATGACAAGCTGAGGGATGAGTTCAAAATACACACTGCAAATAACATCTCCTAAGTCCATTTAATATTAGATGGAGATAAAAGGTCATACCAATTTAAGAGGTAACCAAAGGCTGAGCTAAGGCTTTAAAGGAATGATGCAAGCAAATGTTGGTGATTAAACGTAGTAAGAAGAAATGCATTTGGGTTTTGCTAAAAGTATGGCAGGTAACCATACTAGGGTGAAAGTTACTTTGGAGACTTCTACTAGGAAAGGAGGGAGCATATTGGTGGTTTGTATAATGTACTATGGAAACTGTAGGTGTATCAGGGAGAGGATAAGATAACTACCTGCCAAATTTAGTGCAAGTTAGCAATGGAGTATCTGTTTCCATAAATTTAGGCAGAATTTTCAGTGGGCATGAACTGAGTATGGATAAACAGGTAGCTTAGAACATCATCATTTTTTAAAAAGTGGATTAAAATTATAATTAAATGTATGTACTTTTGACTTAGGTATTTACCCCTTCCTTGTTTTCAAAAGAATTTAAGGTAACTAAGAAGCTGGGTTTAATGACTGAAATTATCTCTGAATGTAAGGAATAAATAATAAACATTTTACTGACTTTAAGAGTTAAAAGTGAAATGAGGTATTCATTTTATTAACCATGAACAAAACTTTTTTTTTTACTGACATTTAGAACTTCTAAATACTATATTTGGTACTGAAATCTTAATGATCTCCATGGCGCAGTCTTTTCTCTGAATGGTGTCATTTACAATATAATTCTCAATTTAGGAAGTAAATGGAGAGGAGGGTAATGAGGCTTACATGATGTTGAGTGAGTCAACGTATGAATAATATTGAGTCACTTTCATGTTCTCTATTGCCTGCCTTTTTGCTTAAAGGTTCTTTATCTGCAGTAACTTGGGATGAGCATCAAATCTGTTAAGCAAGTTTCTTGTATGGATTATTTTGTCAGGTTGCTAACAAGTGTATTTCTTGTACACTGAGGAATCCTTCTCACTCCAAAGATGCCAGTCTAACAAATTGGTGGTTACAAAATAGTCATGGGGATATAGAGTATA
This sequence comes from Eonycteris spelaea, assembly GCA_003508835.1. Classification (NCBI taxonomy): domain Eukaryota; kingdom Metazoa; phylum Chordata; class Mammalia; order Chiroptera; family Pteropodidae; genus Eonycteris; species Eonycteris spelaea. Next base: position 2,212,172 of record PUFA01000162.1, read on the forward strand.
GCATGTAGTCAGTTGTATGTAATAACTATGCATGGTGTCAGACGGGTACTGGATTTATCGGGATGATCCCTTCATAGGTTATATAAATGTTTAATCACTGTATTAAAAGAAGATATTTTAAAAAACCACAAAGATGGCAGTCTAATTTTGATTTAATATATGTTGATTGCCATTTTGCTCTGATAACTGAGGAGGAATCCAGGCTCTTAAGATATTGATAATTTTTAAAGAAATAATGTGAATTTCTTTCTGTATAATCTTATCACAATAAACATTGCAGACTCTAATACATATATATTTTGTCTTTGTAGTGTATGTGTGTCATCTATGTTTTTTTTAAATTGGAAGATGACAGTAAGTTTTATTGGCTTTCTTTCAAGTAATTATGTTTCCAAGTAAGTTTCGGTTATCATGATACTCTTATGCTTAATGTAACCTGAAGAGTAAAATCATAGTAAAGGTATTTTTAAATTTGACACAATGGCAAGCAATGCTTATTGTTGCTAAACTAAAGCACAATATTCATTTATAATAGATGATTGACTCATGCCAGAGATAGACCAGTGATTTAAAAATAATCATATTAGAAAATACACCTCTGGTGAGAATCAAAAGAAAAAATAGACATTCCTCCTCCTTAGAATGCTTCCTTCTCATCACCTCCCTGATTTATACTTCTCTATTTCTGGCATTTCTCAATCTCTTTTGTGAGCTCCTCTCCATGAATCCACCACTGGATTTGTTTGTTCTCCTGTACCCTCTCCACATCTAAGCTCAGTCTACACCACCAATGTCTATTTGGTTGCTTAAACTGGAAACCTATGACTGCTCCCTTCCCTCATCCCATTTAATCTACTAGTAAGTCCTAGGGCTTCAACTTGCAAAATATACTTTTAATTTGTTCATACTTCTGTTCATATCTACTGTCACCCTCCTAACCTAAGCCATCATTATGCTTGCTTAAAAATAGTGAAATAGCATCTCTTCTGAGGTTTCCTTCCTTCTTCTTCCATCTGTAATCGTCCCAGTTCATTCAATGAGATAATAGTGCTCTTTTAAAAATATATCAGACCATGTCACTATCCTTGATTCACCCTGGTAACTAACCCTAAGAATCTAGTTTTTTCCCCACAATCCACAAGGCCCATCTAAACAAGCCCCAGCTTATGTCTCTAAATCCATCTCTAGCTATCCTTTCTTAGAAGACTAGCTCACAGAGGCTTCCTTCTCCAAACACAAGCCTGAAAACATTATGTTCTATCTGCTTCAAGCGTCTTTCTCTCAGATCTCCTATGGGGTGGCTCATCTTATCCTTAAATCTCAACCTACATATTATGTTTTCAGACAAGTCTTTATTTCAGATCCCAAGTTCTTCTGATATACCTAGAACAGCATGGTCTTGATATTAAAAGGACCGTGGGGTGGAAGTTGAGTGATACAGCAACCATTTTCCTAAATAGGATGGCCGATTTGTGTTTGGGAGTTCTCACTGGGAGGATAATATGAGATAACATGTACAAAAGCACCTCAATTAAAAATCCTCAAAAGACTTTCTCCCAGGCAGCTCTCTTTGTACCTAGACTCTAGCCACTAGGAAAGGTAAAGTGCCATTATGGATTACCGCCCCCCATTTACTTTCCTTCATCCCTTACCCTGCTCTCTTCATCCATTGTGGAGAGTGACAAAAATGCAGAAACCATGGAAGGTTTAAAGGGCTTGTGTGTGTAGAGGGCTTGTCCAACAATCTCCACATCTTTAATAGTACTTTTATATCTGTGGATTAGGTCAGAACCCAACCACTCCATGAAGGAGTCCCCTGAATTTCTGGGAACCACTGCCCCAGGAATATTCTGGAAGCACTGCCTCTGGTCTGCCCTCTGTATCCTCTTTTTTCAATCTAGTCGCCAGAGTGAAGACCCAAAGTTGGGCTCAGTACTACCTGAACTCCCTTTGGATTAATTCTTTAAGCTATTTATCTCTAGACCTCACTTTTACTCAGTGCCCCACGATCTCAAGAGTCAACCCTCCTCCCTTTTATAGTCTGTCTCTGACTTCTGGAATCTCGGCCTGGCAAAGCCCTTATGTTCCCCCTTTGGCTGGAGGCATTCAGACAGTATTAGATTGTGTACCTGCAAATGTGTTGTTTGCACTTCAAATATATTTTGTGTTATAAACCTCGTGCCGTCTGTATTTATTTATTATACTCATCTCCTTGGCTTCATGGCCTGCCTAAACTTCTTTATGGCTTCTCCGTTTCTTTTTGTCCTTCTCTCATTGATGGTTGTGACCTTATTTTACAAAGGCTACATTTTTTTGGACTGATCTTTCAGATTTGTAGGTACAGCATACTTCCATAAATACTATACTTCTGTCAGCAGCAACTCTAGGTCACTTTTTAAATCACTTTGTGAATAATTTTGGTTGTATTATAAACCAATGAATCACTATTACTTGCATTTACCTGCAGTGGCTAAATTTGAACTGAGAATTGTTGTTTTGGAAAAGTAATAAATACTAACTATTTGTCCCCAAAAGAGACAGATCTTTAAAGGATAACATAGTACAAATAGTACAAATAGATAAATAGTGGGTTCAAGTTATAAAATCATATTCATTTATCTTCCTCCTTCCCTCCTTCCCTTTCTTCCTACCCTCTTAGTTTTTTTAGTAAACATTTAAGGTAGCTAACTCATTAGATTATAATGCATAAACCATTATACTAACATGTCTTGTTAAGTTTATAAATCCTACATATTAGATTTCTACTGTAATAATATAGAAAGCATGTAATGTTTAGTGTCTTATTTCAGACTTCTTTAAACTATATCTATATTATAGGTCATTAATTACATTCATTGCAAAATGGTGCCATTTTGCAGTTTTTCTTGGAATATCATGTGTTTATTCTATAAATATAATGAGTGCCTTCATTTTATTTAGAAATAAAATATTTATATTTATATTAGGTAATATTTTTATAGCTATTACCTAAATTGATAGTAAATTTTCATATACTTTATTTCCCCTCTAAATTTGTATATCAAGTCCATCTGAGGCAAGGTTTGTAGGAAGTGGGAAGAGGGAGAGAGAGGCACAGGGAGAGAGGCACAGGAGAGAGAGGGAGAAAAGAGAGGAAGAGAGGAAGGGTATGTGCTTAAGACAGAGAGGAAAACAACAAGTATGAACACACTGGAATCCAAATAAGGTAAATTTTATTCCTGAGTTCAAGAGGTGTTTCTGTATTAGAGGTTATCTTTCTATTAAGGCCATAAAATATGCTCAAACTTCTGCAATGTGGAGAATGAATTAGATCAGAAAGAAAATCTCTCTGAATGAACCACCATAGAATTTTTTAAACTACAGAATTATTGTCAAGTGGCAGAAGTTCCCTGCTGATACTGGTGCAATGGATTTGTTCAGTCTTTGTCTAAGGAAGTTTGAACATTAAAATGGCTGAAAGTGTGAGAGGGAGGGACGGAGGGAGGGAGGGAGAAAGAGAGAGAGAGAGAGACAGACAGAGATGGGGACAGAGACAGACACAGTCACAGAGACTGTGAATGTGTGTGTAATGTAGGAAGGTCTGAAAAGCATTTATTTCAGCCTGGTAGTCAGTAGACCAGAGTTCTACTCTAATCTCTAACACGAACTTCACAGGCATCGAACTCTTTTGTGCCTTTGTTTTCTTATCTGTCAAAAAGGTATGACAGTAGTATCTGTTCTACCTACTGCACAGTTTGTGGCAATGGTAGGATGAAATGTTAGATGAGGATTTGGTTCAAAAGCATGAAATGCTCTATGCAGATTAAAGGTCATGTTTTTCAAACAGAGCACTCTTGCAGAATTAGAGATAAGTAAGAAGAACATTTGCTTTTGGATTTTATAGTTGGGATACTATATTCAAATTATCAATACAATTTAGCATTGTGGGCTCAGGAGTCAAACAATTTAGTAGAGTGTGGTTTAGAAGTCAAACAGATTTATCTTTGAATCCTAACTCTACCTGTCATGCAATAGATGCATGATATTGGACAGGTTATATAACTCCCTGAGCCTCAGTTCCACCCTGGCTAATATAGCAAGTCAGTGTGAAACTTAAATGAGGTAAGGCTCTTTGCTGGGAAACACAGAGTGGCAACTTAGCAAATATTAGTGGTAGTAGTATTACTACTACTATGATGTTGAATCATGTTGTAATTATTGTTAATTTGTTACTTTCATTAAGAAACATGGAAATCACAGAGCTTTTACAAGTATGAGCACGATTGTATAGTTTTTAAATTTTAATTATTTAAAATTTTTCTCAATATATATGCTGTCTCTCTTCAGAAGGACCCAAAGTGTCTAATGTATTAAAGCCTAATGCAAACTAAGCCGTTTGGAGATGAAATTGAACCAAGTTCACCAAGTTCATTATCTGCCTCCTAGGAACTGCATGTCACTGTAACAAAGCTAAATATGGCCTAATTTTCTGGAAGCATCACCAGAGGAAATAATGATCTAAGCCATAATTTTCAGCCAAATGAAAGTAAACACATTTTGGGGCAAACAAATGTAAGGTAATTTAAAACTTAAAGTAATTTATCCCAGAAATTAAATATGAGAAGCATCTGAACAACAAAACTTTTCTAAAATGATTATTTTGTGATCAATTTAAAAATCAAATCATTGCAGTAATTGAGATGACAATGTATAACACATGGTAATTAAACACTCTGAGTTTCAATGGACTACACAAACCATCACAGTACCCAATTCGTGTCCTGTAGGGCAGGGTCACCCTGAGTGGTAGGGAACTTAATGGATGCTCATCGTGTGATTATGTTGACCTTGCTGAAAACAAGTGAATTCTAGGAGAACTCAATTGTTTGTGTATTTTGAAAGATAAAAAGTTGCTCCAAAATATTGTATTGCAGTATGCCAAATGTTATTTTTTCCCCAGTCATTGCTCTGTTTTGCTGTTTAAGTATCTAAATTCAAAAATAGAGCTAATTCATAATTCATCAGACCACATGACTCTTACATTCTATAATGCAACATGTATGGTCTTATTCTCATGGGGAAAAAAAAAAAACACTTTACGATACTTCTCTGAAACTCCATAGTTCTACTTCTATGATGTGAAAGAGGAGCTTATTGGACAAGAGTTTGATCTGGACTTTGTTGGAGACTGCCCTATTTTAAGTTAGGCTGACTAGTGCGAAGTAGCTGTAAAATATATCTCTGGAACACTGAATGTCTTGGAATGCTGAATGAGAGAATTTAATACTGACTTTTTGGGTGTTGATGAATGCCTACAAAGAACAATAATTTTATTTTCCTTTAATTAGTACAAGTCTACTCCATCTGTTAACATTTAACCAGTGATTTCAAGAGCTACTTAACATTGTTCCTAGTCAATGAGAATAAGGTGAGCATGTTAGTTAAAAAAAAAAAAAAAGGCTTAAGGGATATTTGAGCAAACAAATGTTTTTTGAGTTAACATCTCCTACTTGTCTCAATCATTATTTTTTGTCAGAGTTATAATATCTGAATTTCATTCAGGTGTTCATTTATTTTAGGATTTCATTAAAAAAGTTAATAGAATGGCAACTGAAAATTATTTATAATGCATATAGTAGACTAAGGATTAATATTGTCAGTCACCTAAGAACAATGTTATTATCATATATTTTGGCCTAGTGATTCTCATGTTTTGTATCAAATACCAAATAGAGGCATTAGAGGCATGAATGCTACAAATACTTTTGATTTCTTCATGGCTATTTTTGCTCTAAGATTTGGATAGCTATACAAATTTAGTTGATATGAAAAAAGTCTGAAACTTGTTAAAAACTGATTTTCAGTTTTGAGGAAATAGCTAAATTGGCCAATAGCTTTGCAGGATTACATTTCGTCTATAAAAATTGTGAGCTAATTAATATTTCTTAGTTCTCAGCCAGCTTATGCCTCCTACAGAATTCATTCAGGAAACCTCTTAGGCAAGAAATAGGGCCCACTGGGCAGAATCTTAACAGTAGGGGCATACTTAAAGAGTTTTTCTTGCTTATAGGTTATTAATGAAATATTTCACAGTAGCTAGATGGAGTTATCCTGCTGCAGTGACTCCTGGGATTAGAAACTCTTAAGGGGTCTTGCAATGACTTCATCTGAGTGAAAGAGCTGTGAACTGTCAATGAAAGTTTGGACTCCTGAGTTGCCAACTGCAGAGACTATACTGTATGTAGATAAAGGTGACCTTGAAACTACATTTACTGCTTCTCCTGACATTTGAACCTAAACCTGAGAGCTAAAGAGATTCAATGAGTTTTTTTCAGTCAAAGAATTGATAATAGAAGTTTTCTGCATTTTCGAGTTACTTTATCTGATTTTCATTATTAGTAATAATTTATAGCTTTAATTACTTTTTAAAGTACCTGGAAGTCTTTGTCAAATGAAGATATCAGATATTAATTTTTCACATTTCTGGGCATGGCGGTTTGGCACATATTTACTATTGCCTGGTATGTGTTTGGAGATTAAAGAGTAGCTGTGAATGGAGAGAGTAACATTTCAACCTCTAGAGATAGATTGGAATTGAAATTTTCTTTTAATATGTAAAAGTTGCCTAAGTAAATGTAAGCTTTATGAGACAGTTCCCGAAAGTTTCAATTATAAGAATTTCTTCTTAACATAAAAAGTTATGCTTTTAGTATTCATTAATTGATAAAATGTATGACAGAAAACCTCTATGACCTCAGTAACATTTAAAAATAAATTTATATTATATATTCTTTATGTCTGATATATTACCTATAAATTATGCCTTCTCTTATAATCCTTCACTGGATTCCTAAAACTTTAGAATGAACTGTAACTCTTTATAACAGCCTGCAAAGCCCTGCAAGACATGGTTCCTGCCTAACTTTGCAATCTCACCCTCCTATCCCTTTCCTTCTTGCCCACTCTATGATTTAGCCACACAGATCTAATCTCTGACCCTTGAACAAATCAGGCTCATTTCAACCTCTGGACCTTTGTATTTGTCTTCCTTTTTTTTTTTCTTCTTTATTATTATTTTTTTAACCTAGAATGCTCTTCTCTATGATCTTTGCATGACTGCATTCTACTATCAAAAGTGCTCTGCTCAAAGAAGCCTCCTGACCACCCAATGTGAAATAGCCTTCCCACTCTTTGAAATAACACTAGTGCTAAGGAGACATTGCTAGCCTACTATATGATAACCACAGTGTAGAATATCCTTTTATTAATGTTGAGAAAACTAGTGAAGCCGTTTATTAAAACTGAACAATACTAGCTCCCTTCTTAGAGAAGTAGGTGCATTATTTCCCTATACTCACCCCAGAATTGCCCATTTTTACCTAAGAAATTGTATAGAAAAACAATTTTTATCAAATATATTTTGTGCCTATTTAAGAAAATTTCTCTGCAATAAGCACATGGAGAAATGGACTTTCCAATTTATTTTCTTAAAATTGAAAGTTTGGAAGAACTATTGCTAATCCTGGCATTAAATTATTTGGGAATATTATACCACTAAAAGAATTTTTTGAATGAGGAAAGGATCATCGTGTTGCTTGCAGCATTTATAAATTAAGGCACACTAAATTCTGAGGGTGTTAGAAAAATAATCTATATCCAGTAATGTGCTGGGCCAACTCATACTGGCTCATATAAGAACTGCTTGTTAAATTTTTAGGAATTTTGCAAGGAGGTTGACTTTGCATTAGTAGCATTAGTAGCTTGATTTGGCTATGGTGGGAGTATTTATATCATGGATGTTGGCACACACTACCACCAGAGTTTTTTTTTTTTTTTTTTTTTTTTTTTTATGGAGAGCCAGTTTATCAGCACACTATTAAAAATAGCTGATATTTCAGAGGCTGGCAATTTGATGATAACAAATGAATAGGACTAGTGTGAAATAACCAAGTTCCTTTTATGGGTGTTTGGATTTAAAAAGCCACAAATTTGAGCATGGAAAAAAAAAAGTCTTTTTTTCTTTAAATAAATTATTTGTTCATAGAAGCAGATAGGAAGGATCAAAAATCAAGATGTTTATAGTATGCTTCTTACACTTCCCAGGTCAGGCTCCTTATTCCTTGCAAAATGTTATTAAAACATAACTCTGAGTTAGAGGAGATAGTCAACTTCTGAAATTTGTGATAGCAGCTTTCCCAAGCCCCCATACTGATAACAAACTTAACTGATCTCATACGCAGCATCACATCTTAGTTACAGTGAGTGTCTTAGGCTGTTTCTTCATGAAAAGAAAAAGATTCAAAAGAGTTAGGTGGAATCTCTGATTGACTATAGTCTATAATGTTGGAGCAGGTGGAGACTAATGAGAGTCGACCTAAGGTTTTAAGCTCTTAGTGGGAAAGGACTTAATGGAAAATTACACGAAGGGCAGGTCTTTAAGTATTACTCACTGACAAGAACATCTTTGAGTTACACTACATAAGATGCAGAGATTTCGGTCTTGCTGTCAAGGTAGAGATAGATTGTATGTGACATTTCAGAGGTAAACATTATTGGACAACACCTGTATGAAAGGATAAATGATAAGACATAGATCCTATATTTCCCAGTTTGTTTTAAAGTGACACAAAATTTTATATGAAAGCCTCTATTTTGCTTCTTCAGAGACTTAACATCAGATGTTCTTTATTTAACATGACATTTGAGGAGCAAGATCATCCTGAAATTCCCCTCTTCTTTCTTTCTACCCCAAGCTTTTGATAAGCACTTGAAAATTTGGATAATTCTAAGGGATTGTGTTAGACCTCATTGTTTCATCTTTTTGATGTATTCATAAAATAGGTTAATAATACTGTTTATGAGAAGAAAGAAAGTGGCTTTCCTCAATTATCTTTGTACTGAACTAATTATTTTCTTAGAAGAGAGCTTTATTTCTAATCTTGCGGCATTTCTAGGGCTTAGATTTTTAATGGAGCACTATTAATATTTCCCAAAGGATAAGATACCATCTGCAGCTAAACATGCTGGGATTCTGATATTGATAACATCCAGTCTTTGCTATATTAGAAAATATAAACCCATTGAGGGTCTCATTCTCTGACCCAAACAAAATAAAGGAATTTTTAGTGAAGAGAGCATTATCAGTTTGATTAAAATTAATTTCCTGAAGATCAAATAAGTTCTGGTGTTTGGGAAAATAATCTTAGAACAATAGAGCTCAGAAGTCACTGTAAAGGTGTTACTGAGGTTCTTGAGTTCAGGAATAGTAAGAATAATTAAGAGGGAAGATCTCATCAAAATCATAGATGGAGACACAGTTTTACATCTTATGTTGAAGATTTAAGAGAAACAACTCTTTACCTCAGGAGACATAAAGTTTTGGCAAGCCAGATTAAAAAAAAAAAAAAGCATTAATAGAAGACACAGCTAAAGAGCCCTGTCAAACTAAAGTAAATTTTCACAGACTGTTTAAATAGAACATATTTTGAAATCCTTAACCACTGGCTGGCCACCCGTCACCATCTCTTTATTGGATGGAAATTTTTGCCATTAGTATTTAAATGCAGGCCAGTTGAAAGAGAATCTATTAAAAAGAATATCTAATAACTTCAAAGACAATTTTCTTTACATTTTATCATACACATACTTTCTTATCCTAAAAGTAATTGTTTCCTGCTTTTTCACTTAAGAATAGTATAAGAATTTCCCCATGCCATTAACACTCCTCATAAACATAATTTTAATTGCATTATAATAGTTCATTCTAAGAATATTTTTCATAATGATGACTTTCCAATTGTTTCCATTTTTTTATGTAGACCTTTTCATTACTTAAAGCCAAGTCATTAAAAACATAAGGTGTAAAGGCTAGTCCAATTAGACTGAGGTCTAGATAAGAAGCCACCCCAAAATAGGCAGGGCTCACTCTTAAGTCAGTCTTCACTGCTGTAGCGTATTTATTTGAAAGCCACTTGCTAAGCATATGTGGACAAAAACCAGATTGTAGTCAAATGCTTTTCAAGTTAAAGCTTTTCATATAAAATCCCAAACGTGTTGCTTCCCCTCTAGGTAGCTAAGGTCTTTGCTTTTCGTCTTCCCCAGTTCCTGACTTCTCTGTCAGTATTCCAATTGTGTTCCTCCTGACAAAGCATATTTTTATTTCTATTCACTTTGATTTCTGTTTCCTCAGGAAGTCATTTGGAGCTTATTATCCCAGTGAATCAAATTATCACCATCTTTTAAGTTCTGCAAAACTTTCCTGTTATCCACTGAATCTCAATTCTAGAATTTGTAAATATCTTTCCCACTGACTACTTGTTTAATCACACGTCTAAATCATGTTGTGTTTGAGACAACTTGTTCAATAGATTTTTATCTTACCGATTACCTCAATTTTAGTTTTTTGAAAAATATTGTCTACAGAATGATGAGGTATGGATAAATAACTGTCACGTTTCTACCAGTTATTCTAAATAGCTAATTAAAAATCTAATTCCTAGCATTTTTTTAATCCAAAAAATTTCTTGATCATCCATATTGCAACTATTATTGTGATAAATGCTGAACCTACATTAGAGAAAATGTTAACAATGCTCCCTTTCCTCCTGGAGCATAAAGTCAAATGCAAGAAGCATAATATATCCAGATGTTCTTTTATAATATCTAAACATAATAATAATGGTATTTGTTCTATATAATTTTGTATTTTGTTTGTATTTATTCTTAAACTAAGTTGAAAACTTTAACTTAGAAGGTTTGTCCATTGGTTTTTCTACAATCTTTGTGGCTAAAAAATTCTAAAAACAATGGAATTCTAAGATTTTTCTTGTTTGCTTGTCATATATTCCTTAAATATAGTTTACTTAAAGGAAATTTCCTCATTGCCTTTCTTATGGCCATGAAATTACTTTGTTCTCAGGTACTTCAGAAAATTATTGCACTCCTAATGAGAAAATGTATTTGTAGCATGCTAGAACACTGTATAACTTCGCTTAACCTCACAAACTATGAAAGCACTTGTCAGATGTGCCAGTAAACCTTCCCTTCCTTGCCTTAGGTCCAAGGATCTCATTAAGGAAGCCATCCTTGACAATGACTTTATGAAGAACTTGGAGCTGTCACAGATCCAGGAGATTGTGGATTGTATGTACCCAGTGGAGTATGGAAAAGACAGTTGCATCATCAAAGAAGGAGATGTGGGGTCACTGGTGTATGTCATGGAAGGTATGGTTCATAACCCCGATCCTTTTACATTTACATATTCCCCTTTATTTTACCAGCCTATGTTTTATGTCACCAAAAATGACATAAGGCAATTCCATTTTTCCCTTTTTTATTGAAAAACAGTTAATGGCATATTAGCTGCCTAATTAATATGAGTGATTGTTTTTATAAATTTTGCACAAACTAAGTTAGAAACTGCTTTGAAAAAAAATTAAGGCATGTATTGTGTAAACATGTCTTATGTTTAGGTAAGTTTTTATAATGTGCATTGGAATTTATAATGGTATGTTTTCTTTTTGTGGGAAGAAGGGAACCTGAAATAATGACTGTTGATTGGCTTTCAGTTAAAGTCATTAAAGTGACCATAATCTTATAAACCGATGTCGATCTGACCCATTTCAACCAATTCAAGGTAACTCGGCTGTTCTTGTGCTAATATCCTTATGTCAAAATAATTTAAAAAACAAACAAACAAGCCCTATTCTTTAAATTTTTATGAGTGGCAATTGAGGAAATGTTTCATTGTTTAATTAGCTTTTTTATCAACACCATTCAATCTTCTCAAAATTTAGATAACAATTTCTTGATATCAATGAATGGATTCTTTTTCATCTGTGAACATTAACATTTATAAGGATATACCATAGCAACAGTGGATGAATATGATATAGAAGATTTTTCATACACTACTTCAGAAAAACACCCAGCAAGTTTACATGGAAAATCAATCCAATTTTTCTTGTTTCTCTTTAGTAATGAAGTTTTCTTTATAAAATGCTTGTTTAACATGTACCTTAAGTGATTTTTATTTTAGCCTGGGCAGTGTTCCAAGTATTATTGCATACCTAAAATGCCAACATTTCTCATCATTTTAACAAAAGAGAATAGTCATATGGTAAGACTTCACTAATTAGGATAAGTGGGGGAAAATCATCTGGAGGTAGTATAAATATATTATCATGTATTCTCAAGCAAAATGAGTTATTTGGCTTTCAGTGCTTAAAACTGCTGACTAGTAGAAGTTTCCGTTTCAAGTTTTCATCCGAATTGTTTGGTATTAGTTTAAAGCGCTATGTAAGTAAATTAAGTTGTAAAGGCTACTTACAGTTTAATTATGTTTCAAATATATAAATGCCTCTTACAAAATACTTGAATGCAGTTTGATTTCCTAAACAAATAGACAGACATCAGCCTTGATTCTGTAAAGTTTGTTAATATCCTTATACCCTTGGCCTCCCTCTTTTTTTTTTGTCATAAAAGGAAACTGCACTCCACCATCGTCCAAAATAAAACAAATTTTGATTTACTGATTCAGAATTGGTGATGTGAATGAAATATCTTCGGCAACCAAATCTGATATTTTCATGAGAAATGTCTAATTCGTACCCATTAACATGATTGATTTGCTTAGAGATACTGGTTTTATGTGTTTTCTGTGATCATTCTTGTGGAAGCAGATAGATTACATTTTTTTCATTGTGGAAGAAGGTAGATTACATTTTGTTTTCTAAAAATGTCGTGTGTATTTAGTGTTCTTTGACCATTGACTTGTTTAAGTTAAACTTTTAAATCATCAACTTTTTTCATGAGGTGCTTTTTAATGGTAATAACTTTTAGTAAGTACTTACATGTGTCAGGTACTATTTAATCACTTTATGAAGATTAAAATTTTAATCCTCTTAACGATCTTAAGAGATAGGTATTATATTACCTGCATGTTAGTAGATGAGAAACTGATTTGTAGATAAGTTAAATAACTAGGGCAAGATCATGCAAACATTATGTTCTGGTGAAAATCATGGCTGTTTGGCTCCAGGGCTCCCATACCTAATGTCCAGGCAATATTAACTTTCAAAGTATACAGATTAGAAGGACTATCGTACACATTTATTATATAGATCCCAGTTTTAGGAGCTCATATAAGATACACACCACTAAATCATTGGATTAAAAAATAATTTTGGTTATTTGCAAAAAACCCAAAAACCAATAGAATGGCAACAATTTAAAAAGAAAATAATCTAGACATTTCCTATAAACACCACTTAGGTTTCCTTGCATCCTTTGAACATGGCACTGCTTACTGCCCTTTCTACTGATTATCTCACATCATTTCCTTTCTTATTAGTTCCTTTTTTCTTATTGAAAAATGGCCATGATTTGGCTTAAACTTAGTCTACCTCTGTGTCCTTAATGTTTAGGACGAAACTTTGCTATGTACCTTGAAAGCACTATTTTTTCTGCCCACAATCAATAGTATTGATTTTATTTTTTTCATAGGTTTTAAAAAAATAAAGAAGAAACAATTCTTTCAGCTCATCATACAGTGATTATTTTAATAGGACTTTTGTGTGCTTACTCTAAGTGATCTGTGATTGTTCACATCAACTCTCAGAGACTCTGTTAATTGCACTGAGATTTCACTTTTGTCTTCTGAAGACTGGTCATCTGTTTCCTTTTCCAGTGAATTGGTAGATACCAGGGCTACCTGTTATGCTGATGTCTGTCACTATTTATTCATCAACATGCATTTGAATTATGCTAGCCACTGTGATAGTAAACTTACACAAATTCAAACTGCAACTTCTACTCACCCCCACCTCAAAAACATTTTTCCTGTCTTTATATAATTAAATGATGTATTGAAAGGTGGCATTCAAAGAGGGATTTTCTGTAAACTTAAACATTAATGACGAGCCTCACCATGTCAGTTGGCATTCAAATACTACCTGAAAGTGTGAAGAAATGGAATGTATTTTCATATAAATGAGCCCTCAGTAAATTTAACATGAGAAACAGACCATTTTATCCTCCTAAATCAGGTGTCACCTTTGGCCTATGAGTTTTCATGTTAATCTGATAGCTATCTTTAGACTAGTTCAAATATCAATGCACTTCAAGTTATTTTTGCCATTCTTTTACAGGACCAAGCTTATAATGTTAAAGAACAAGCTTATGTACTGTTCATATAAAAACAAAACAAAACAAAACAGATATCTATTTATAAAAAATTATCATAAACAAAGAGAATCAAGAAGATTAAATGTGAATATAAAATATATTTCAGTAGTAGAGTCAACGGCATAAACAGGGAACTAAGATATTTAGACAGTATGTGGGGTGTCATAATTATTTTGGTGTGTCAAGCTTCGAAAAAGACTTTAATATACTTGAGGAAGACTAGGAAGCATAACATATATATTTTTTAATTGGCATTATTTTATATATAGATGGAAGTTTTAGGAGGAAAGGATAACTATTTTTAAATGTTGGTTGAAATACTGTCACAGGAAAAGGGAATTCTTCATGAATCTCAGTGGCCTAAGAAGAAATGTTGTAGGGAAGTAGACTTTAGAATCAATATTCTGCTAATTAATGTATTCCAAAAGTGAAATGAGCCATATGATGTGATGGCCAGAGCCCCATCTCAGAAGATGTTTTAGCAGTGACTACATAGCATGTACATTGAGAAACATAGCATATGTGGGTGGAGAAGGGATTTCCTGGGACTGAATTGTAACACATCTCCTATCTTTTTTCCAAATTCCAGGATTTTATCTCTGGGCCTATTAATGAATATCCTATGAATTAGCTTGTGAGAACCCAGTTTTCTGAAGTTTTCCTTTTGAAAATCAGCTCCTGTATGCAACATACATGTTTACTTTAGAAAGTTTTTAAATTTTATATTACATAAAACTAATAATACTACGTGCATTCTTCTTCATGCATTCTTAATTTTTGCTGTTAAATATTTTGTTCTGTATATAAGCCAATTTATTTATCTTTTGTACTATTGATTATACTTGGATTTTTTCCAATTATTTTGCTCCTAATTACTAATGATACTGAGCACCTTTTTCTATGTTTATGTGCTGTTTGTGTTTCTTCTGTGAAGTGTCTGTAGTAGACTTCCACTCATTTTTCTGTTGGTTGGTTGACTTTATACACTTTGGAGCTTAATCTTTTTCAGTGATATGTATTACACACATCTCCCATTTATAGTATGCTTTTTGACTCCTTTGTGATATGTTCTGATGAACAGAAGTTAGTAATTTTAGTGTAGTCAAATATATTTATCATCTCCTTGGTTTGTGCTTTTTATGTCTTTGTAAGAAATTCTGGAAGTCAGTATTTCTCATGCCCACGTATGTGTGTATGTGTATATATTCCCGTGAGGGCATGTGAGTAGGTTAGGTGCATAAGGTCTTACGGATCAAGGAATATATCTACATTTATAATCTAAAGAGAGTTGTCCTTTTCAAAGCAAAAAACTGGAAAGGCAACACATTTTTGTTTCTATGTTCTCTTATTTTCCCCCAATTATTTTGAGAATTTTTTTATAAATTGTCCTTGGGGGACAGAAAACATGTTTTTGAATATGCTTGATGATAGTAATTTCTTTTTTCTGTGAGTTTATATTTTATATTTGGAAATAATCACATCATTTAGTGACAGATTTGATGAATAGGGGTAGGTGATTAAGCTGAGTAATACTTTGGGTTTTTTGTTTTTTTTTTTGGCTAAAATATGTAAGGATGTGTGTCAATGTACCATTATAAAGTAATGGCATTTGTTGTACAATTCAAGAAAAGTTAATAATATGTATGATCAAGAATATCCTTATTGGAAAAATGACATATTTTGAAGTGTAGTGTTCTGAATATGAATCTGGCTACTTAAATTCCTATTTGATTTTTAAAAATATAGCCTCATCACATGTGGCTCTCCTAATATATAGCTCTTCATTTTCTTTCCAAATTATTAGATAGAATTCTATTTATTACATTAAGAAGGTGAATAGTGTTGTGCTTGTTTTTTTGAGATGATATTTGAAAAGCTATCAATTTGTTTCAAAAAATTAATCTGAAGTCAGTAAAGCAGATCATGAATGATGTTAAAAAGTTACAATTATATATTTTTCTCTTATTATTACTTCATAACAGTTATGGATTTTATTTCAATGCTGGTTCATTTTGCTAAAATGTTGATTTCTCTATTCAATTTCAATGCCAAATCTGGAAGTTTAAAATACACTTTTGGTGAAAATTAAAAAGAAAAAAAAACATACCCCCAAAACGAAAAGAAAATGTGAATTAGTACCTTCTTGGCAATAGTATAATAACACATTGATTTCTTGCTAATGAGGTAAAATTTTACTTCAGCCATTATTACATGGATCTGTTGAATAGTTTGCATGCTAAACATTAAACAGGATTCTAAAATTGTTGAGGGTTCATTTTCAAAACACATGGATGTATTTCTTCAGGGACTTTAACAAGATTTTTAATGATTTCTGTGGAGGGCTGGATAGAGTAATGCTTTTAATATCCATCCCTCTAATGAAAAATCCTTGAATGGTTAGTAATCATTTTGGCACACTTTCAAAGGATAGGGCAAATAGGAGCTACTTCCCAGCACAGTGGAGCTGCATGGTGTGACTACCATGGCAACAGCCCACCCCACCCCCACCCAGAGAACATCAGAATAGGTCTCTGAGGTCCTTATTGGAATTCTCCCATGACTCTGTATTTTTGAGAAACACAGCCTGAAATTGCACATATTTTATACAAATTTAAATACTGTAGCTTTGGAAGGATGCAGTCTGAGTCTGATATTTATATTTAGGCCCTTCTATAAACTCTGTTCTGATGAAAATAAAAATATGTCGTACTAAAGTTCTTCAAGTTCTGCACAGAGATTTAGAATTAGGGTAGATGATTTAAAATGGTCTTAAATCAATTCCTGAGAATTCACATCTTATGAGTATTAAAATATCAAGGAATTATTCTCGAGTATATTTACATTAATGATGTATTTAGTACCATTTTTTACCTGCTAATTTGCTCAGCTTTACTGACATTAATTATTTTCTGTGTATCACAAAACTACCTATGTTCATAATAATGAAAGGAGCGAATGCTTTTAAAACCAGATTATGTAAATTCTATTTGCTGTTTGCTATTTTGTGTAACTTAACAAGAACAGTTAAGTTACTCTACACTTCATAATATCAAAGCAAATTAAGTTACTCTATTCATTTATAAATAGCAAAACCTTATTAGAAAAGCATCTAGTGGAGGTGGCCAAACTCTTGTGGAAGGTGGTTTTCCATTTCATAAATACAAATGGTGTATTTACAGAGTAACACTAAAACTTTATAAAAATTATAATTAATATTTAATGTGTTTCAAATTTTTCTGGAAAAATTGGGCCTGCTTCTTTAAGAGATCATTTATTCCCCAGTGGTAAACAGAAAGGAGGGAGCATTTGTTTCTACTAGAGTTTAATTAATAGCTTATTGTAAAAGCTTTCACTGAAAGCCATATATACTCATCAAATATATACATATTTATCATTTCTGTGGCTAGAACATAACTTGGTGTTATATTTCATATTTGTCTCATGTTTACAGAGCATAATTTAAAATTATACTTCTCTTACATTCAATTTCATAATGTTTTAGAATATTTAATACCTTCAGCAAGAATCTTAATATACTTTTATGTTGTCCCTGATGTTTTTTCAATGCTGATGCATGCCTTCAAATTAAAGACATTTTTTAAAGGTTTGTAATAATTTGCTCCAATATTTCTAGTGCAAAGATTTTTATTGACACCTTGTTGGATATATACATACATACATACATATATGAATTTACATAAAATTATTTATTCTCAGAGTTCAGAGTATATTTCAGGAGATGACAGGGTGGTTGTAATATCATATATAGGAGTCTATCAATGATTAAATTTAAATTTACAAGAAAAACACGATTGATGACAATAATTAGTATCAATGATAAGGCTCCAAAGTGAATTAAAAATTACTCTTCAAAGAAAAAAAACTTAGTTTGTACATTTTTTAGCACCATTTTGTATGTCATCCTCTTAAAGAAAATTAAGATGACTTGTATGGAATGTCTTGAAATTTGTTTTTATTTAATCCTATGAATTTAAATTCTTATTTATTATATCAGTTCTAAAGGTCAAAGGCATATGAAATAAGGAAAATACTTCAGCAGATTTTTTTTGTGTTGAGAATTAGATTATGCATAAATGTAGCAGTATTGCTAAATTACCATGTTTTCTTTCCCTTTCCATTTGGTGTGTGTTTGTGCAAAAGTAGAAAGGGTGTTCAAGATAAATGAGAGTATGGATTTGACTGCCTGTAGTCTATGAATGTATGAAATTCTTTGTATTTCCCTTGACAATCGAGAATAGCAAAAAGGTATTTTATGAAGTTCTTTTTGAAATAGAGTGTCTGTACGATGATTCGTTTGTTAATTCATTTGATTATTCATTCCTACAATTCAGTTCCTACAAATACCTGTTCAGTGCTGACTGTCTCATAGGCACAGAGGATACAATAGTGAATAAATCATATAAATCCCTTCTCTTCTAGAGCTTACATTCTAGTGATGGTGGTAGGAGAAAGCAACAAAGAACATCATGGAGATGAGCAAAATACTTACATGTAGTGAAATATCTATTAATAAATTATATAAAACCAACCAATGTAAGAGAGAATCATAAAGATGGGTCTGGCAATGATTGGGTGGGTAAGGGAAGGCTTCCCAGAGAGGGTAGCATTTGAGGTGAGACCTGAATAACAAGAAGTGGTAAGACACACAAAAGTGTGGATGGTGTTTTCCAGAGGAGGACAACAGCAAGTAGACAAAGCTATAGGGTGGTTTCAGAAAGCTTGGCATACTAAAAAGGCAGAAAGAAGGCAATGGCATGAGTTAAAGTTAGAGAGCTCAGTAGCGCCAAGGTCATATAAAAGACTGTATAAGACCCTTAGTCTTCTTTGAAGACTAATATTTTTATTCTGAGAAATTTAGAGAAAATTTAAAGAATTTAGGTTGAGATGGGATATGATCTATGTATTATATTTAGATAAACTGACTGCACTAATTATTAAATGTTGGAAAAAATGTAGAGCAGTTGGGGAAACAGTTATACCTGTTCGGAGATTCTAGCTATAATCCAAGTGAAATATAATGCTGGCTTGGACTACCATGACAGCATGGGAGATAAGAGAAATATGGTATGTTTTGATGCCAGATGGGCTCAAAGAAAGAAATTGAGAATGACTTTTAGGCTTTTGATTGAAATAGTTGGGTGAATGATAGTGCCATTTTCTGAGATGGGAAAAAGTGAGAGGAGTTCATGTTGAAGAAAGAAAACCAAGACTTCTGTCCTGACAACAGGAAGCTAAGATGCCTCGTAGACATCCCAATGAAGATGTCAGGTCAATGATGGTGGATATACATGTCTAAAAACTCAGTTAAGAGGTCAGAATGTAGAGGAAGAACTATTCTGTTAATTAAAGAAGATGTAGGAGGATGATTGATGAAT
This sequence comes from Eonycteris spelaea, assembly GCA_003508835.1. Taxonomy (NCBI): domain Eukaryota; kingdom Metazoa; phylum Chordata; class Mammalia; order Chiroptera; family Pteropodidae; genus Eonycteris; species Eonycteris spelaea. Next base: position 2,231,731 of record PUFA01000162.1, read on the forward strand.
GTGGTTCTTGTAATAGAGCTGTTTAATAGGCAACAGATTAAATGGATGGTTTTGTAAGTTTAATAGATTTCATAGATGCGGTCATAAATACTTTTAAATTCTCCATAAAAAATCTTTGCAGTAAACTGAAAATTCCTTCTTATTTTATGCAAACTAATATCCTTAAAGCAGCAATTCTCAGAGTGTAGTCTGAAGACCTTTCAGGTGCTCTTTGAGGTCAAAACTATTTTCATAATAACACAAATAATGTTATTTGTCTTCTGTCTCATTGTCTCTTGAGTGTATAGTGGAGTTTTCTAGGAGCCACATGATGTGTAATATGGCAGCAGATCGAATGCAGAAGCAGAGAAAGCAACTGTCTTCTATTGAGCCAAACATCAATTAGATTTCCAAAAAGTGTGAAACAATTACTTGGTTCTTATTAATTTTTTTATTTTTAAAATGTAGTTAATTTTATAAAAATATTTTTAACATGTAATAAGTTTATTATTTTCAAGTGATTAAATATTTTTAAAACTTCTCAATTTTAAGGTCTAATGAAGTAAACAGCCCACATAAGCAAAAACTTTTTGAGGTTTTCAATAATTTTTGATAATGTAAAGAGATTATAAGACTACGTTTGAAAATTTTAGCCTTAAGCCATATTATCTGAAGACAAAAATGTCCAACTAGATGTTCATTTCAGGAAACAAGCTAGGATTAGTTTAGAGTTCAAAATATCAGATATTGACTCTCCCTCTTCCAATAAATAGGACCACGTTATAAAACAAATGTCTTGTAAATAAAATCTTGATAAATTAAAAATAGAAAAATTTTTATAAAGGCTTGCATTTAAATCTAGAGCAAATAGCCAATATAGATCAGCAGCGGGCAAGTAAATGCCAATGGAGTGCTTATTGTTCTCTTAATTACATTCAGTTTTCACAATTTGACAGGCATCCTTAATGCACTTTGTGGGTTCTGTTTACATACTTTCTAATGTTCAAGATTTGGGAATTGAATTGGGTTCCCTAGCGATGATCTTAAATTAGTGTAGTAGGATACTTTATATATATATATAGACTTTAATTATAGTTCTAAAGGAATAAAAGGAACAAATATTCTTTGAATCCAATCATCATTTTTGGAGAAGGAAATGGCTTTATACTGTGCTAATTTCTTACTTAAAAAAAATCCTATAAGATATAAGTAACATTTTGTATTTTGAAGTTTCAGTACAGTAACTCTTCTAATACCTTAAATGCTTTCAAATTAAAGATGAATACATTATTTTATATGTGGTACCAGTGTAGTATTCTCAGTGCATATGTAAACCTAAATTATCAGCATTGATTGGATATCTCTTTTTAAATTTTTATTGCAAAGTAAATGTTCGAAATCTCTATAAATTTTTTTTGTGATGCATTTTGCAAGAGGCTTTTTCATTTGCTACTGCATTTGCTTGTTTTTGATATCTCACCACCATGCTATTAAGCATGTTCTTGGGATAAGTTAAAACAAAACAAAACAAAACAAAACCTTGATGCTTTCATTTATTGTTCTTGGAAAGACCACTTTCTTCTTCTCTCAAAGGCAGCTCTTAAGAGATCAGTAACACTGAAAGATAAAAGGCTCCAATTGTGAACACATATGATGCAATGAGAAATTAATTTTAGGAATTATTTTTTATGCAAGTTATCACTCGGGGTTTTCTACAACAGTACATTTTGTTTCCTTTTCTCACAAAGCATAGACTTTCCTTGACATAACTAGACTGACTACTGAACTCGGTTTCTGCCTCTTGTTTCTGTACTTTATGTTATAAACTTTAGCCATTTGGTTTTAGTGGTCTTTCAGAAAATGATCACTAGAATCAGAACCATAAATCCTTGGATTTTAATTCAGGTCTAGCCATTAAGTAGTCATGTGACCATGTTGAAATGATTGAAATCATCTTCTCTGCATTTTACCTACCCTAGTTCCCAGCTGTCAGATGACACCTCCTTTTTTTCCCTAACAGCTTGCACCGGAAACCTAGGAGTTATTCCAGGCCCCACATCTGTTGATTTGTAAATTCTAGTCAGTCTATTAGCTTACCATTATCATGTGTCCCTGTCTGCTACTGCTCCATACTGGTATCTGGGGGAAGAACATTTTAGTCAGAAAGAATAAAAATGTGCAAAGCCCTGATGCAAGGTTTTGACTGATGTGTTCAAAGAGCAGTAAGGAAGTCGGCGTGGCTGAAGTCGAGTGAGTGATTTACGGAGGTGGTGGTAAGGGAGTTAGGTAAAGAAATCAATGATATAACAGAGCTACAATGGCCATGTACACCATGTTAATGACTTAATTTTTTTTAAATCAAAATGGCAATTCCTAGGAGGATTTGAGCAGGGGAGCAACAAGCTCTAACTTACAGCTTTTTTGCAGCTATGGCAAATAAACTCAGTAGCAAGGAGGGGAGCTTTTGAAATCTTCAAGAAGGGTGATAAGAATGACTTAGAATAAGGTGGTAAAAGTGGAGGTGGTAAGACATGGTTAAATGTAAGTTCAGCCAATAGTATTTAATAATGGATTTGACTGAAAATAGTAAGTGAGATAGATAAAGAGAAAAGGATTCCAAGTTTTGTCCTGAACAGCTGGAGTAATGGAGTTGCCTTTTACAGAAATTGTCAATACTATTTGAGGAACAAGATTGTCAGCAAATATCTCGTGTACAATCATTGTTCGCCTATTTATTATGTTAGGATTTGCTAAATTGGAGTAACAAAGAGCCCTCAAAATAAAGTAGTTAAAAATATGTTTATTTATTACATGTGATATCCACGAGCTGAGTGGAAGAGACAGGTAGAGCAGCTATACTACATGTGGTTATTTGGGCACCTAGGTTTCTTCTATTTTATTGCATCATTATCACCTAGGTGTGATCATTGTATGCAGAGCTGAAGCTCTGTTACTATGTGTTGTCAGCTGTTTATATCTGTGGGAGAGAGAGAAGAGGAATGACATGGCAAAGAGTTTCATCTTTGAAGTGAAATTGTATCTTTCACCTGCTCTCATTCTCTTGTCCTGTAAATTTAGCTCAAGAAAAGAAAGAAAAAGTAATCTCTCCAAAGAGCCATCTGTCCAGTGAAAAACTGATAAGGTGTTTTTTGTTTGTTTGTTTGTTTGTTTGTTTTTTACAAAACAAAGGAGAGAATGAATTTTAGAGGCCATTATGCCATATTTGTTTTCCTCTCATAAGCAACTTAAGGTTAGAAACTACTTCTATTCTCTATAGCCCCAGTACTTACCACAGCGCTTGCCATAGTACATATTCACTACCTGTTGATTTCGTTAATACTAAATTAATCATATAGGACAAAAATTATTTTATGCTGGATATTGTGTTTTCCCCTATGAACTTTTGGATTGATTTTATAACTCATTTTTCTCCTTTCAAATTATATTTTAATGTATTTTTGTCACTAACAGAGAAAACTGTAACATTTCAATTATTTTTAAATCAATATCTTATATTTATTATCTAGGATGAACAAATCAAGGTGAGCCATTATTTATGGTTTTCAAAAGATAAGTTTGCTTCTAGATAATGGTTCCAGATATCACACTTAGTGGTGAAAGAATGAGCCACTTCTATGTAATAAAATTGCATCACCTATTCTAAACTGCTAAATTCTCCAAAATTCACCTAACCTTTCACTTAAACTCAGTGTTCCTCTGTCTTCCTACTAACATTTAGCTTAAAAATTAGAGATGATGTATTTAAGTTTAAAGTCTTTTTAAAATAAAAATGAGAAAACCATATAACATTTAAAAAATATGGTTTGGAATAAGGAATCTAGTCTGAAGATAAAATTTAATAAGAAAAATTGGAAAGACAATAAGTATTTTATAATGAGGCAACTGAGATGACACACAGGACATATTCTGTCTCCTTTGGAAAGCCTGGGTTTGGGCTATCAATATGAAAGAAAAATAGTTTCTATTTCTTTGCAATACGCCATTTTGAAAATTGGCCCTATCTTCTCTCCAAGATCTGTTTGTACGATAGTATGTATCTTGTTAGTTTATTCTATTTTTGGAACACTACACACTATTTCCCAAATACCCCAATAGGAATGATTGAATTCTTGTATATTTACTTGCACATCTTCAAGCCTAGATCTATGTATCAAACGTTTTTAAAAAAATTATTAGTAGAATTTCAGTTTAAAAGGTAAATTGAAAATATGGATTTTGAAGAACCTCTCCAGTCTACTAGACTCTTAGTTCCTTGTGAGCAGAAACCTTGGTGTTCTTCATTGCCTTATCTGGGCCAACACATAGTAAGCGTTTCATTTATTTAACAAGTAATTATTAATCAATCTTGCTTGAATGCTAAATACACTCTCCAACACTGAAACCTCACAGTTTATTTTAGAGAATCTAGATACACACACACACCCCTATATTAAATTACCTTCAAATTTTAAATTATATTCTCATAAATAATAAAAGTTGATAATGAACCATTATAGTTTCTAAAACTGTTTAAGATAGTTATTAAGAATCTAGTTAATTCTGAAAATTGTCTACCTCTAGATGAAATTTTTATTTATTTAAGTTTTAAAATCTCCAACATTTAGTTTTTTAAGCTCTAAATCCTCTGTTGAAATTTTATAAGCCTACTCTAAAATACATCTAACATAGTATCATTTGAACTGTGCAGGCTTTTGATTATGATCTTTAGAGATGGGCAGTGTGTGTGTGTGCGCGCGTGCACGCACACTCGTGTGCCATATATAAATACTCAACTTTTTAAAGATGAAAATTTGAAGGACAGTATACCATATTGTGATCATGCCATGGGACACTTGGTTTATACACAATTTCAGTAATATTATTTTACGGTAGTAATAGAGAGATTCACAAAACTATAAATAAATCTTCCATTAATGTGGAGGCATATCTCATTATACTAAAGAGATAACTTATTGAGCTAAACTTTACCCCAACAGAACCAAAAAGCCAAGAAATTTTTAAAAATTGAGTAAAATTTTTAACTTTTTATATCTTATAATACTTTGTAACTAAAATGAAACTGAGTTTTAAAAGCTTTTATCATGCATGACAAATGTATACAGTTCATTGTACCAAATATATTCTTTTTTAAAACTGTTCAGCCAGATCACAAAATTGCTAGATTTAAAGAAACCTCAAAAAATGATCAAATCTTTCTTGAGGTGTGGTTAGATAAACTATGTAAGGTCAACCTGCATGTTCTAAAAAATTTAAGAGGATTGAATTTTACAAAATCTGTTGCTATTGAGAATGTTTCCCTTATGCTTACTTAAACTAATTCAAACTAAAACTCTCTTTTTAAATTAAACTGTTGTCCAAAATGGAAAACAGTTTTTAACCTTTAGCTCAATTATCCTTGTTTCCAAGGTTGAATGAGAAAGAACTTTTCAAGTATGATTTTGACCTAGGGGACAGTAATGTATACTGGTCAAGAATAAACCTTGAGCAAGTTATTTAACCTTGATAAACCTGTGTTTTATTCTCTGTGAAATATAAATAATAATACCTTCCCCAAAGGGTGCTTGTGAGGAGGAACTGATGTAATCAAGAATGTGAAACCTTAGCACTCATTTAAGAACATTATAAACATTTTTAAAAATTTATACTAATTGTTCTTCTTAGCACAGAAAATTAGCAAAGGAAATCAAATATTTAACTTCTTTTCCTCTCCTAAGGATGTGCATATAATCAAAAGTGTTATTACATTAGTCTTAAAAAGTGGGAACTCAAAATTGAAAATGGTAAATGTTTAACAATCTTCCCTGGAAAACAAAATGATAGAAAAATATGCTTTTGTTTATAGTCTCTATATAAATTTCTGTGGTATGAATACTCCCATCATGGCCAAGTTTAGACTGTCAACATGATACCTGAATACCGAGTTGTTAATTCATTTCAGTCAGCTCTGGCATACCAATGACTATGCTAGTTCATAAAGAATGGCTTAACCAGTCATATCTATAATTGCAGAATTGATATGTGAATATGACACATTAGACTTTTATTAATTTTTCATGGACTTTATTTTCCATTGGTGCAGTTCATTGCTTATACTTTCAGTGTCAAGTCATTTCAGCTCTGAAACTTAAATTTTCTTTCAAATCTTACCTTTGAAGTTGCAATTGACTCAGAACCTACATATGCCCCACTTGAGAATAGCACATTGGATACATCAAGCTTCAGCCATTCCCCACAGTAACATGCAATGTTATACATGTGCAGTGTTTTTATTTATACGTTGTAATTATTTTTCTTTCAGTGAAAGACTATGTAAAAGGGCTGTGAAATCCTGCTAAGTTCTTATATAAAACTAGCCAGTTTTAATCAATTTACCAACAATGCTGCAGAGAAATTATGTATTTTATAGAACAGGCCCTGTCTGGAATCAAAAAAAACACCAACAGTGTAATAGCTAAAATGGTTGGCTAGACTCAGTATATATTCTCAGGCCAGAGTCAGTATGGTACAGTAATGTAGATTGTCTCATTTAGCTTTTAATCCATGCATATGTTAGTTACAGATTCAAAATTTCTTTAATTAATTTCCTTTATACTGGTGTATATTAGTTTCTACCAAAAAAAACAAAAACAAAAAAAACGCTATAGCTATAGGTTTTGCTATAATAGCTACGATTTATTTTTGTCAAACAGAATTTTAAATATTTTTTTCAATTTGTTTTCAATCGTAGAATTATCAAAATATCTTCTGTCATATTCATTCAAATATGATTATTTCCTAAATGGTCAAAAACTAACCTCTGTCAAATCTTTCCCTTCTTTTAAGGCCAGAGCTATGCCATTTCTTTCATTCAACTCCTAGTATTTAAAAAAGTTTTTCTCCCCAAATTTCCTACCTCTCCTTGGGAAAATATTACTATATTTAATTCATTGATTCACCAAGTGTAATCCCTGAACCAGCAGCATCAGCATCAGGTGAGACTTATTAGACATGAAAATTCTGAAGGCCCACCCTACATGTACAGAATCAGAAGGTGTAGAGATAATGCCCAACAGTCTGTGCTTTAACAAGTCCTCTGAGTGACCCTGATTCTGAGTAATTCATTGTATAATTTGGCTTTCTATTGAGTGGTATGCTTCCTGAAGGCCAGGATTTATGAGTAACTGTATCTTTCAAATAGTATGTATCCAATAAATATTTGTTGAATGAACTGATAAGTCAACGGACATAAGGACAATTTAAGAAACACAGGCCAATGGACTAGAAGAATAAAGGGCAAGATATTTTATTTGATAGGGTATCATTTGGAGGAGAAATAAAATGTGTTCTGTAAACATCCGTGGACTGGAATTAGGGTAAATATAAATTATGAATGCTTATTATGTTTAGTCTATTTTAATTACAAAAGCTCATTAAATCCTAACAATTCTGTGAGTAGGTGTTATAATCATTTCACTGATGAAAACATTGAGGCTTAAAGGTATACATGTCTCTATATACATATATCAGGGTCATAGAGTCAGGACAGTTTCTAACTTAGTTTTCTTTGACATATTTTCCTCATTATGTCCAAAAGCCAAATTTTAATTCTAGGAGATGGTTGGTTCTAATAATTTATTCAACCATCATTTATTATCTATCAATATGAACAAGGCACCATGCTAGGTGAGCAGCTAGTACTCTCATCAATAAAATGTGGATAATAAAAGTACCTAGTACTTCTTAGGGATGTTGTTATGATTAAATATGCTGGACATCAAAATAATAATTAAATAAGACATAATCACAAATTGTGAAAAATACAAAGATGGAAAGAAAGGCTTACAATGAGAAGTTAGAATAGAGATATCAGATTTAGATTGCGTGTCAGGGCAAATTTTTCTAAAGCAATAACATTGAAGCTAATCCAGAATGACAAGTGTCATTTGGCCAGGTGACAAACTAGGGGAAGAGCATTTCAGGCATAGAAGCCACATGCACAAATCCTACAGTGTAAGTAGCTTGGCTACGCTGTGGAATGGAGCGAGATCTCTGTCACTGGCAGTTTCCAAGAATGTCTCGTGACGATAATGGTTGGTGTATGATAGGGATAGAACATCAGCAGCAGAGCAGTGTTATGTTACATGTACTATCAATTTTCGCCCAATCCTAAGTATTTGTGTTCCCCACATAAATCTATAAAATGTCATTGGTATAATAAAGCAAAGTATATATAATTGTCGAAACAATTACACACACACACAAAAGTTTGTGCTAAATATGACATAAAATTAATATTTTTTAAGATCAAAAATCAGAAAATATAGAAATCTGAAGAATTTAGAGTTGGAGTGAGTCAGTATTTTGAGCAAACGAATTTGGTACAATATCCTCTAATTTTTCTCTCAAGCACTCTCTAAGAATAACTTAGAATGGCAGATGACTTGGGGGCACTTTTTTTAATAATTAATATGTTCAACTATTCCCTAACTTGATTACAGTGGAATTTCTTCTAGAAATTCTCGATTAGATTCTTTCCAATCATACTTACCATTTGATAAACAGTCTGCAATGCAGATAGGATGGAAATGGGGTCATTTGAATCACTAAGTAAAATGGATGAGTTTAAAATGAAATTAAATTGTGATAAAAAAATCTTATGTTGTTTCTAAGCAGCTCTTTGGAAGACATTACTAAGTAAAAATGTAAATATTTCAATTTAATTGGTTTTTCCCGTTAACAAACTTTACTTATTCCTTATTTGACTATAAGACGAGTAAATGGAGTCTGCTAGCTGCTGTACTATAAAGTATTATAAGCCTCTCGATAACCACATCATATCTTCTTTTTAAAATTTTTTGCTTTTCAATTACATTTGACATATTTCCTGGAACTAGCACAAAACTTGACAATAGTAAGCACTAGTGATGTTTATTGAATGAATGATTGAATAAAATACAGATTAACATGCCCATCCAAATAATTATGAGTGGAAATAAAATATCGTGTAGAATATATTTAACTTTTATCGTAGAAATCTTAAGACTGATATTAATTCCTGATTTATGTATTATGTATTCCATAGCTGTATTGCCCATAACTGTCAAAAGTGTAATGTGTACAGAACTTAATGAGCTAATATTGCTACATTGCTTTAAAATACCAGTTTAGAATAATTTCTGCTTGTAGTATCATTGAACTGTTAGATGGATTGGATTCACATAAAATCAAATGGCCAATGAAGACAGTTACTGTGAAACAGCAATCTTCAAATATCTTTGTCGGCCACATGTTTCTGTGTAAATGTAATTTGGGGTGGCTTTTTCAAAGAATAGGCTTAGATATTTAAAATTGCATATTAGCTTTTAACCTGGATTTGCAAATCATAATACGTATGAAATATAAATCTTAGGAGTAATCGCTAAGAAATATTTATAATTAAATGAGGAACAATTCAGCTGGCAGATTCTAAATCCATCATATTCCTCACAAAATGCGTACATTAAAAGAATACACATTTAGTATTAAATGTAAATGTCTCTTATTCTTACTCCTTATATATTTTCAGTGTGATTATGCTATGGAGGAACTTGTGTCTTTATGCACATCTGTGTATCACAGTTCTTTGTAAAATACAAATTTGCTAGAGTAAGAGATTTAATCTAGGAAACAATGAGGAGATAAAATAGATTTGATATTCCCCTATTAGGTAGACAGCTTTTAATGTAATTGTTTATGATCTAATTATAGAAAAGAAAACACACACATCTTCCAAATACACTGACCTTCTACCAAACGATATAACATTTTGATATATGGTCTTAGTACACTAGACTAAGAGACCTTAATGCAGTTAAATGAAAAACACTGGTGCTCTACATTTTGATATTGTTAAAATTTATTTTTTATGTATGTATATTTTGATAGTTCTGTAAAAAGCCCAGAGAAGCTTTCACTGTACCTTAAGGAGCTACCAGCAACTTGTACTTAATAGTGTCAAATTTCAGTCAACAGAAGTTATGAATTTGTAAACTAGTACTCAGAGCTCCATCTCAAATTCTGTGACAGAGGTTACTATTATCAAGAAATATGTCGAAAAAGTAAATTCTTTAGACTCTACAGAATATCTACTAGTTTTAATCAGCATCTATTTCAAGATGTCAATCAGACATCTCCTGGATCCACAATTTTACTTTCTTAAAAAAAAGGTTTTTTGGATGGAAAATATATAATAATATCCACAGATAAAAAATAAATGAAGATAAAAGTTATGATTTAGATAAGGTTTTAGGATAATATGGTTCCTATAGGATGGTTAATTCTAAGCTTTATTTGTCCATACCTATCTTTCGATATAATAGAATATAGCCTTTGGGAGCATTAACAGCCTGAAGACACACAGAACCAGTGGAAGGCTGAAAGACTTTTGATTTTACTCGTCATGCTAATTGTGAGATCACAGATCAGCCTTTCTTCTTGAATCCTCTTTCTTAACTAGGAGTTACAAATTATAGTGAACTGACTGGCCTGCCTTTGAGTGCTGTAATCCCTCAGACACATGGTGCCTAATATTGGTTTGGATTTCCCTTCTGGACTTTACTCTTTGAACATATTTTTCTATACTGAAATTTTCTTGGATCCTCTCCTCTAAATGTGCTTATCCAAATGCAAGGCTAGCAGTGAAAAACTTATTCTCTTGAGTCAGACATCTCCACGCTTGCTCTTCCCCTTACTGGCTATGTGATCTTGAAAAGATTACTTAACTTTTCTGAGCATTGTTTCCGTTTCTGTGAAATGAAAATAATGATAGTCCCTACATCATACTAGCCATCCCTACTATGAAATAGCCTCAAGTTTTTATGTTTTTAAGCGCATGTCCTGGCACACAGCCTTGCATAAATGTTGTCGTTCTTTAATTATTTTGCCTCATCCCTCAGAACTCTGTGAGCTGGCCACATACCTATTCCTTTTATCTACTTCAAATGAAGATCATAATAATTGACAAGGTCTTAATGTATTATAATCTCCCCCTGCCCCATGACATTTGAGTGGGGACCTTCAAAGACTTAATGCACAGGAACAGATACTGAGGGAATTTTCAGCGCCATTCATAGACTCTCTCTGAGGGGACATTTTGAGCGAGGTGGAATCTGTCAGAACTCAGATCACCCTGTGGAGGCTTTTTCTCTGTACATATAAGGGCAGCTTGGTTGATTATGTCACCTGTTCCTAGCATCTGATTCCTTTTTATTTCTAACCTCAGGGCTGGCCTAAAGGCAAAAATAGTTAAGAATACTTGGTCTGTCTTTGCTGTCTGCCTCCCTCCCTTTTCACATACTTTTCTCACATATCAATATCCCAAAGACCTCCGTCTTTGAACTGAAGACAGCTGATATAGAAGATATAAATCATATTTAGTAAACAAAGAAACCCAGTTAACATATATGAAAATTTAAGTATGATATTCTATCATATAATTTCAATCTAATTAAATCTAATTATTGGGTGTGCCTCTTTCGTAAATAGTGAACCAAGTAAAATGTGCAAATTTCCCTCTATCTGCTCATAATGCTTAGACCTCTATTAAAATAAGTTTGCATGATTTCAGAATAAGTAGGTCTGCATACAGACACAGCTGCCACAGCAAAGTATGGCATTTCTCATTAGGGTTCTTTCTCTGGCAGCAGCAGTGACTTCCAGTCAGGACTTCCAGTCTTTCTGTGAATGGCTCTTAAACAGAGGTTGGGCAGAGAGGCTTCTATCTGCCTACTTCTTAGAATTTAAAGCAGATTCTTTTAGGGTTCTTAATTTAAGACAGGTTATTTTTTGGAAGTACTCCAAGTAGGTAAAAATAAGCTCTCTGGGGCCCTGATTTCTTTACTACACCTCCTTTGTGATTTTGTATATAACATTTAATGTTGTTGTTTGTAGCATTTTGATATTATTTAGAATTCAATTCTTATCAGATGGCATTTATTACTGTTACTCTTTGGATCAGAGAGCACTACCCAGACGATGCTGAGTTGAAGACAGGAATGCTGAGAGAAATAAAGGCTAATACCAATTTACTGCAGAACAAAAACAAAAACAAAAACAAAAAACCTTCTTGTTCTTTTTCCTGAAAGAACACTTTGCAAATAAAACTGACTGTGATTATTGTACAGAATATTTTTTAAAGAAAGTTTTGTAATAATAGCTTGCAGGAAGTTTTTTGATTTTAGATGAAGAACATAAAAATAGTCAGGACTACACTTATTAATGCTTACCTTGTACCAGCTATTCTGTTTTCAGCACAACATAAAAATGATCTCAATTAACCCTCACAGCAGCCCTAGAAGAGGTAGGTTATATTATACGCATTTTATAAGCCAGGAAAATGAGGCTTAAGTTAACCTGCCCACCACTGCATATCTGCTGAAGGGGAAGGGAGGAGTATTGAAAACAAGTACATGTGACTACGAAGTCCGTTTGCTTAACCTCTGTATGATGTTGCCTCTTGGAAGTATCTTGCACATATGTGTATGTGTGTGTGTATGTATATATGTATGTGTATATGTATACATATGTATATACATACCTACACACACATATATAATGGTTGGGTTGCAATAGTTTTATGGTCTACTAAGTAATCAGATTTTCACTGAAAACTATTTTGATGTGGCAAAATAAATAGCTGGAACCTTTGGTGACATGCTTTGTAATTCCAACCCAGTTCTTTCATGAGGATTTCTATTCCCATGCCTGTATGCACAGTCATCTTTTTTTTTATCAGAAGCATTTTTTTAAAATTATGTAGACACCAACAGAATATAACATATCTCTTGTATAGAGCACAAATCCTTCATGATGGCTACAAGAAAGTGCTTTTCTTTCAAACTAATGGCGTTTCGGGTCATGATATTTTGGTGTTGAAGACTCTGGGGTAAAGAATTCTGATACAGAATTGTTTCTTCCTAAAATCAGAGTTCTTTCTTGATATTATATACTTATTTTAGCTCTATAAAGAGAGTAAGATATGCCTGAGAATAAATTTGGTGAGTTATAAAGATTTCACCTCAAAAGGCCACATTTCTCTGTCTCAGAACAGTTGTAATGTGTCCATTTCTCTCCATCCACATTCCCATAATAATGGGTCTTTGCACCACATTTCCACCAGCTCTGTTTGTGACCAACAAGATGGATACAAACCATAATCTGGGCTTATTGTTGTCAATGATTGTAACTGATAGTGTGTCACAGGGTAGAGTGGGTACTGGGACCCAGCTTGACTAGAAACGTGTGCTTTCAGTTACCCATTAGGTTCTAGTAGATAGTGGAACTAGACAGGCAATGGGTCTTAATAAGGAATTCAACAAAAACATCAAGGAATAGATTTGCGAGCAATATCCAGCTCGCAAAGTCTAGGGGACATCACTCTTCTTGAATTCCAGCAGCCCTTACAGGGCACTGAATTCTTTCTTAGCCAGAAGCCCTTACTCTTGGCTTTACTTCATCCTTACTCCTGGGAATGGGCAGCACTGAGATGAGAGGGTAGAACATAGGCCCAAATACCTGCAAAATTGTTTTTTTTTTTTAAATGTAGTATTGTAACAGTCTTACTGATTATGAAGGTACTTTGTATTAATCAAAAAGAGTGGCATTCGTAAACTATTTTACAAGACATATTCTGGTAAGGAGAAAAGCTTAATAACATTTTCTCTGGTTTTAATTATCTCTTACATTGTTGCTAGATGGATAGTGAACTTTCGGGTAGAAATATTAAAAGTACGGTCAGATGATAACATAATACAACAACAATAATAATGATCTCGTTTCATAAGTAACGAAGGAGCCATACAAACTTGCAAGCTCTAGTGTCGTGTGCAGCTGAAGCTGGGTTGTAAGAAAGCACAAACTGTGCATAAATGAATTTGTTACTGAGTGAAATGAATCATGTTGCTTTTCCCTGACATGAGCTGTTCTATATTAAACTTTGTAGTTTCAAGGCTTACTAATTAGCTAGTACTCTGGATCTCATTCCTTAGGTTCCCATGAAGCTCACCTTAAGCTTTCTTCTTGCTGTTAGGCAGGAGTTCTGAACATCTAATGCCATTTCGCAGTGTATAATAGCTACCACTTATTGCACAGGATCTCATTTGGTCCTATTGAGAACCCAAATGGATACATAGTATTATTATTTGTAATTTATAAATGAGTAAACTTCAGTCAAGAGAGGTAAAGCTGAGATCACCTAAGAACTTGAAGCTTGAACATATCAAGGTAAGCCAGGGACACCAACATTTATTCCATTGCCTTTCCCCCCTGTTTGTCCATATCTGCACATTAATCTGAACAAAATACCTTTTTTCATATGTATAAACACACACATACCTGTCCTTAATCTGAAAAACATGTAAGGCTGTCTCTTTACTGTTCTGATACTAATTCTCGTCTGCCTAGTTTAATAATCTAGGGACACCGAATCTGTCACATGGACGCCACTATGTTTACCCCTTGCCCTTGGCAGACAGAGCCAATCAATCATAGCAATCCCCCTGAGCCAGAGTCAGCCTTGTTATCTCTTCACCCATCACCTTAGATAGGCACGGCCAATGCATTGATGTTGGCTCCCGAGTTAAACGTCTGCCATTCCTGTGCCACCATTTATTTTTGTCGCAGTCATGTCCTCTAGCACAAGTACACACAGCATTTACCTCAGTCTTCCCTCAGCGATCGATCTCGAATGACATCTTTACTTCTAAAGGTGAATGGTATTTGTGAAGAAGCTTTTTCATGGTGTTTCGAAGTCTTTTTATCTAAGTTTCATTTTTATTTAATATTCACAGAATAAACATGATTCATCTGTAACCCTCTCCAAAACCTGCTTAGATGGACTTCATAGACAATGTTACATCTTAACTGCTATTATTGAAACATTTGTCTCACCAGATTTAAAAAATTTTATCTTAATATTGTGGCTTTTTTGGTTCATTTAAGTAAAATATTTAGTAAATTCATACATCAGTAAGAATCACCATATTTTATTTTCAAACATTGCTGAAGTTTATGTAGCTGTAGCCTGCTGTAGCCATGGTGATTTAGAAGAAATGAGCAAGTGGGAAGTTAACCTATACAACTTACAGTTGCCTTATGTGTCACTTGGTAATGGCTGGGGTGAAACTGTTGAGGAATTTCCTATTTTTATTGTAAGATGATGAGTCAGATCAAAAAAAATTATTGCATCAACAGGTTGTGTTTTTATTTCTATTATTAGCCTTTTAATTGAATCTAATTATGTAATATCACTTAGCTAATGCCATAGAGTTCTTACTTTTAATTCGTGAAACTCTTTGACTTGTCTTTTTTGAAAGTTCATAATGCTTACCTTACCTATGTCAAGAGACTGATGTTATTAGGTTTGCCACTTTTCAGGTACAGAATTGCAGCTCTGGTAGTTACATCCCTCTGCAAAAGCCTATTGCCAGGAGGTGCAGGACATAGTTCAATTGATCCTTCAGGGTCCAGAGACTGACACTCCCTTTTCTTTTAGCGTTCTGCATACTGACTTTGCAGGGCATCTCCCACCTCCTGAAATTAATTCTGATCATGTTAACACCTCACATCATCAAGTGGGGATTTGACAAATATTCAGCTTGTTTTATCAGTATGGGCAGCATACAGAATAGCTACACTTGCAAATATTTCATGGGGTTGAATCCTGGCTCTGCTGCTTTGCAAACAATGTGATCTTAAAAAGGTTATTTAACCTCATTTTATCTTCTATAAAATGGGACAATAACAATATCAACCTCAATGGGGTATTGTGAAAATTAAATAAGGTAATATAAAGGAAGCTTTTGTAAGAGTGTCTCATGAATATTAAGTTCGGCAAGAAGTTATAATTATCTTCAAGTTCAGACAAATATTTTCATTTTGTAGCCTGACTTTTCTTATGCCGTTCTATTCATAAAATAGTGCCGAGACAAATAGATTCTATAGTAATCATTCAAACAGAAATAGATTAAGGTTTATTTTACTTTGATGTTTGCTTCTTTGATTTTAAAACTTTTTCAATTATAGAATAAATATATGGTCATTTTAGAGTATATGTTAGAGAGAAGACAAAAAATTTAAATCTTTATTAATTTCATGATCAAAAGAAAGCCACCATTACTATTTTGGTCTGCAACCTTTGAGTCTTATTAAGTAGAAGTATATACATAAACATTTTTTAAAAATGGTATTATACTGTATATGTTTTGCAACTATTAAAAGGTAAGCTGAGGCTCATTAAATTTTATAAGAGTTTATTTAAGCAAATAATTCGAATTGTGCAGAGCCAAATTTAAAGTAATTAGCAGTCCACCAACAGGAGCTAGGGCAAAGGTTTTTATAGAGAAGACACAGATGCAAAGCAAGGAAATTATTTGATAGGCTTTAGCTTAAGTGGTTGCCTTATTTGGGGAAGCCTCAGTGACCAAGATTGTAGGTGGTTAAGACTTTAGAGCAACCCCAGTTCAACGTCCTCCTTGTATAATTACTTTAATGAAAACATAAATGTATTGTGAATATTTTTCTAAGACTTTAAATATTATTTTACAGCACAATTTTTTTTCATGATTGCCTGGTATTCTATAGTGTAAATAAAATGACTTTATTTACGTCATTCTATACTATTGGCCATTTGGATTATTTCTCTTTTTATCTTTTCTGCTCATTATTCCAAACTACTCTGAGATGAATACTTCTTATACTTAAATCATTGTGCACATTTTAAATCATTTCCTTAGGATAAATTCTTAAATATAGAATTATTTGATAAAAAGATAGATGTATTTTAATGTTTTAATTAAGGGTGATTAAAAAATAGGTAATGGATTCATGGAATACCAAAATAAAAAACTACAAAAAGATATATACAGGTAACAGTTTTCTCTCACCAGCTATCCATCTCTTGTTTCCAATCTGCCTTCCTAGTTCCCTACCTGCTTACTCTCCAGTAATTCTTTTCTAAACATCTGGAGATTTTTTTTACAGTATATTCAAGCAGTTATAAACCTATCCTGTCTCTCACACAAATGGAAGTATATAAGATACATATACTACTTACTTTCTTCTCTCAAAAGTACATCTCTTTCATACGTATGCCTGAATATAATCTCACTGACAGACCTAAAGTTTGATTCCATCTTTTGATATGTAAGCACTACTGTAATAACTACTTATACACATTATTTGCACTATTTGAGTGTCTTTATTGAATAAATTTCTAGAAGTGAAATTGCTGATTAAGGAATATATGAATTTATAATTTGGCTAAGTATTGCAAATCTCTTACTTAGGAATTTCACCAGTTTACATTGCCACAAGTAGTGAAAGGGTGTTTCTTCTCTTCAGCCTTGTCAAAAGAAGATGTTATCAATTGGTCATATTTTTGTGTAGATGAAAAATTAGACCTCAAAGTAGATGTAATTTATATTCCTTTTAGTACAAGTAATATCAAGCAACTTATTCAGAGGAGCCGTTTGCATTTACCTTTTCACTTTGTATAAAGTATTGGTTTTGTTTTTGTCAAGAAGACTAAAATACTTTAGATATATTTGTAGTTAAATTTACCAATCTTTTCACTTACATGTTTTGAACTTTTTAGGTTTTTTTAAAGAGACCTTCCCCACTCTGAGATTTTACATGAATTTTCTGTGTCCCCCCCTCCACCCTCAGGACTCTTAGGATAACAGTAACTTCTCCTTCTCTTTTTTCTTGATTTGACATCTTTGATCCAGTTAGATATTATCCTGATGTAGGGTGTGAGTGGATTCTCTAGCTGTGCCAGCACCATTCCTCTCTTGTTCTGAAATGCTATACCTTCATTATCATGTACTATATTCCAATTTTTTTGGCTCTATTTCTGGATTTTTTTTTCTGTCCCATTTTTCTGTGTGCCAGTGCCACATTGCTTTTATTATTAAAGATTTAATAAATTTTAATATCTGGTGCGACAAGTCTATGCTCATTTTTTTTTCTATTTTAGAATTTTCCTGGATAGTGTCATTTCTGTTTTTTTTCATCTAAACTTTAGAACTAGGTTTTCTAGTTACAGAACTTTTTTTTTTAACAGACTTTTTTTTTTACTGGAATCACGTTATATTTATAAATTATCATGAGGGGAATTGATAACTACAATGTAGTGTCATCCTTCTTTGCAATCATTCAATAGTGTTATAGTGTCTTCTCTATGAATGTCTAGAACATTGCTTGTTCAGGTTATTACTGTTTTTTACATCTTTGCTATTTTTTACATCTATTCTGTTGCTTTCTGTAAATGTTTTCAAACTCATTGTACTGTTCTTTTTTAAGGTATATATGGATGCTATTAATTGTGTATGTCATTATGTTAGTGAATTCTGCCATTGTTTACAGTAATTTTTCAGTTAGGTTCTCTTGGTTTTTCTGGGTATCAATCAAAACCTTTACAAATATGAATAGTTTTAACTTCCCCTTTTCTAATCTTCATGATTAAAATTGTGTTCTTTTGTATATATGTATTTATTGTTCCCCAGGAGTTGTGCTTGACTTTACTGAATATTTTCTCATTAAGTATAAAGACACAAAATTTCATCAGGGAAATATATATATATATATATACTTTTCTATTTTATTGAGTGTTTTGTTTTTTTTTTATCAACAAACATTTGAATTTTATCACATAACTTTTTAGAGCTGTAAGATGATTATATTATTTTTCTCATGATTAATTATATTATTAGATTTCCTTACATCAAATAATCTGAGATAGTTTATATTTTAATGCTACTGAATTCTGTTTCCTAATATATATATATACATATATATATATATATATATATATATATATATATATTTAAGGATTTTTTTATAGCTTAACTGGAAATTACTCTTTAGTTCTGTGTGTGTATATATATATAACAAGAATTCACTCCATTTTAGAGACAACACTATACACACTTCACAAAAATAATTTTGAAGACTTCCTCCTTTCTCGGTGCTCTGAAACACTGATTTCCTTCATTCGTTTATTCTTTAAAGATTTGTTAGAAATTTGTGAAAACATTTTGGTCTAGTGCTTTTTTTCTAGTGGTAGGTCTTAGGTAACTTTCTCTACATCTTTTATGGAACATGATCTATTTTCATTTTCTATCTTTGTGGTTAGTTTTGCTAAATTAGATGTGCATATTTTGCTCAATTGCCTGAAGAATTCTTTATCTTTAATTCTGAACAATATTATAAAAACTATAATATGTCTTCGTGATGACTATTTTTGAATGTAATACAAAACTTTTCTGATTCCTACATTTTTTTCCTGAATTCTATTTTTACCTACTTGTAGTTTCCTGTTTCTTCCAAGAAAGAAAGAAATTATACATATCTAAAATCTTCTTTTCCTATCTTTTCTATCTATTATTTTTTCCTTCCCAATTAGGGTTTTTTTCTTTTCACTTTATTTAGTCCTCTGTTTCCTTAGTGTGTTTTCTGCAAGTTCGTTTTATTTTTGGCTCTTATTTATTCCTTCATTTCTTGGTTAGCTTTGTTTTATTCTTATAATTCTGTCATGAATTTTGCCTACCACATTTCATCTTCTGTTTTTATCTTAGTGTTCTGAGATCTTGTATTTCTGCTTTGGATGAGTAATGTCAGGATAGGGGAGGAATTTGCTGGGGAAGTTTGGGAGAGTGGAGTGAGTAAAGGGCCAGGATATTTTTCCAGTCTTCCTAATTTTATAGCATAGAGGTTCTCTTATATTCTGCTGCATGAAGACTATTTTCTACAAATGAGGCTCCTCCGTCTGATTGTGTGTGTGTGTGTGGGTGCGCACACGTGTGTGTGACCTCACCTCTTCTAGTTCTATGAATAATTATTTTCATTAATGATTTCCATTAATCAACTTTCTTTTTGCATCTCAGGGTGTGTTCCTCACCTTCAGAAAGCACTGACACTTTCTGAGGTCTGTTGGTGCTAGGCTAGGCCTCCACCACTGCAGGCTCACTCAGTGCTTCTTTTCATTTCTCTGTGCTTCTTCCATGCCATGATTTCCTGATCTCAGTCTTCAGACATACTTTAATGTCCACAGGTTACACCTGTTTACAACTTTTGAGAAAAATGAATCTTGCACATTCTTATTTTTTCATTATTTTTATTACTTTTAGATGCTTTCTGGGAGGGAAAGGGCAATTCTGACTTACATAGTCATGTCTATAGTAGAAGTCTAAATTGATATTTTCCTAATTATTTAATTGGCAATACCTTGAAAAATATTGTCATGAATCTTGACAGTGGGAGTCAGTGAGAATCGTAAGCTCACATGAAAAGCCAACACATTTGAAGTTAACTTGCAAAAGGTCTAGCAAAGAAAACCTTCATTCCCATCCCCTGCCCACTCTGTGCTAGAAATATGTAAAAGAAACTTTTGTAATAGGATCCATATCTACCTGAGAGCAATGGAATAAGTCCCATTAAGTTTAAAATCTTGGCTATCATTTCTTTGAGAACTAGGTAACTGGAAGAAAATATCATTTTTGTACCAAACGACAGTTACAATTTTAA
The DNA here is from genome assembly GCA_003508835.1 of Eonycteris spelaea. NCBI lineage: Eukaryota > Metazoa > Chordata > Mammalia > Chiroptera > Pteropodidae > Eonycteris > Eonycteris spelaea. The sequence continues at coordinate 2,252,269 of PUFA01000162.1, forward strand.
GAATTCATAAAAATAGACTAGAATTATGTAAAAGTTGATGTTTTCTCCTTGATTGGTTTCCCTAAGACATTGAACTTTACAGTGTATTTATGCAGGAACTTTAGTGTAATTTGAGTTTTGTCATACCATCCAAAAATCTGAGTATGTTTCAGTGTGTTTGGCTGCTAAGTGGATAGCTTGGACAAATTTAAATTATCCAGGTAGAAATTAGAATAATTTATTTTCATATCTCAAAGGAGTGTCTAAAATTTGGCTCAGCTTCCTTTGAATAAATTATTCATCTTGTGAATTTCTTGTTACAGTTATATAGACTTTTATTGCTTCTCAGATAATAAGGCTACAGTGTCCAAATATCATATTTATATATAACATTTAGAATGAACAATGGAAATTTTCTCCCTTTGAGGGTACTATTTCTTTTAAAATGTTTGAGAACCACTAGGATAGTGAAAACAACCCAAAGTTTGTGAGATTTTGCTTTGGCTTCTTGAATACATTTGACCTATGAAACAAGTTATTCTGCTGATAGGAAAGGAAATTATGTAATTAAGCTTTCATTTGTTCCATGATCCTTACTGATGCAATGCTCTTCATGCTGTGTCTGCGATTGCTCCCAAGTTTAGTACAATGTGAATGGAAAATTAGGAGTATAGAATTTTCGTTGTTGATTTAGTCTGAGGCTCTAAACACTTAATGCTATTTTATTCCACTTTATGGTAAACACTGAAGAGGAAATGCAAGGCTAAGGGAGCCAGCTGTGTTTATTCACTACTGACTGCCCTCTGTCTTGTCTTTATGAAGGATCTTTTAATTATAACTAACCTCTGCTAGCCATGGGCTATTTTTTGATGACACAGATTCTAAGAGAAGAAAAACACACATCAGTAACTTTAGAAGATCATAAAGTTTTTCATGTGCTTTTTCAGCATGCCAAACAGCTTTACACGCAATTATGGAATGTTTCATTTCATAGTTTTTTAATATATATATTAACAAAAGCAGCCAAAATATTATTTTAGTATCTATCTTATATGATGGTTTAGATCAAATATATATTTAAATATATTTTATATTTTTCTCCATGTTTACTCTTTATTTTCTTAAATACAATTGGAACAAATTAAGGAATAAAATTATGACAAGATAATCCTTCAGAAAATAACTTGAAACACATTTTTAAGTGACAAATTATCTAATACCTGGAATTTATAGGGCACTGGGTATTCCTGGTCAGGTCAGGGTTGGCATCCTCACAGGTGAATTCTGGTTAGTATCATAACCTAAGAATACAGGAATGAAAAGACCCTAGAGGATAAGTCTACGTCAAATCCCACAGAAAACCCAAAGCCATAAAAATGTAGTCACCGCAATCCAGGCAAGACCAGGATGGAATCAGACAAATTAAAGACTCGGAATCTCCAAAAAAAAACTGAGGGGGAAAGAGCAAGAAGAAAATTGAATAGAATTCTGAATCATTTATGAATGAAGCACAAGTGCCTCCTGTACAGCTTTATTGCTCTTAGCCACCTTTGTGTGATAAGGTTGGGCTGCGTTAAGATATCACTGGAAGTGTCACTCTCTGAACCCTTCCAACAAGGGGTCATAGTTTCTTGAGGGTTTTGACATAATCCAGAAAAAAAACATAGGTGAGATTGGTCTTAAAAACCTGGAAAGTTTCTTGCTTTCTGTTTTATATTCCACATATAAGTGAAATCATAATGGTTCTCAACTTTTTCTAGTCTGACTTATTTCGCTTAGCATGATACTCTCAAGGTGCAGCCTATTGTTGCAAAAACAACCTGAGACTCATGGACATAGATAAGTTTAGTGGTTACCAGAGGGAAAAGGTTTGGGGGAAATTTGATAAGGGAAAAGGGGGTCAAATATATAGGGGGTCAAGTGATGGAAGAAAATTTAACTTCGGGTGGTGAACACACAGTGCAATATACATTTGTATTTTTGAATTATACGCTTGAAACCTATATGGTTTTATTAACCAATATCACCCCCAATAAATTTAATAAAAAAATAAAACAAAGAATAAAGAAACATAAAACCTGGGAAGGTCTCTCTGAGGAGTATGCTATGATTCTGGTTTGCAGAGATTCAAGAAGAACTCTCTGACAGAAGAGGCTTCAGATGTCCATCTTTTATCTTTTTCCATAGTCATACGGTCTTCATGAAACTCAAGAGTAAACTGAACTTTTTTTTAAAGATGGCATATTTCTTTCATGACACAAAAACCATTACTAAGATCACTGTGGCAGTGTAGTAAATTGCATTTCCTATACTGGAAGCTGATTCCAACTGCTTTCATTCTCATAGTCCTCATTTTATATGCATACCTCTGCCCATAATGTCTGCCTTTGTAGTACAGGCTCCATCTTTCTTCTGTTCATGTAAATTGTGTTCAGATTGCTGTGGAACTGAAAGTTGGTAGTTGTGTTCGATATTGGCTGTGGAAACTGGAAATGTCAGAACTGAAGCTGGAGAGGGCCGCCCCTGACCAAGGTCATGTAGTAGAGTGGACAATGAGAGGACAGTCCTGTGATTATATCCTGCTACTTTGTGTAAATGAAAACAATATATAAAATCTGAGATTTTCATTCAAGACTCAGTTCCAGTGTGCCTCTTCAATAGAGCCATTTCTTATTGTGTAGCTAGGGCACTTGTTTGAATCCAGGCTACACTGTCTACTTGCTCTATGGCCATGAGCGAGTCCTTTGTCTTCACCGTCTCAGAGTTTTAATTGGTAAAATGGAAAAAAAAAAATAACTGCTCCTGTGTTAGGAGTCTCAAGGAGGTTAATATTCATGAAGCACTTAGAATAATAGTTCCAGGCCACAGTAGGTACTCAATAAAGATAAGTTGTCATTATTATAACTGTCCATATTAATCACTCTTTCTTTCTCATTTTATATTTTTTCATGAATACACCCATATAGCATCTATTTTCTAGCTATTTTATTTAGAATGTTAGTTTATTATAGTTTTCTTGTCCCAGATATGCCCGATATTTTTTCTGTGTACACTCATAGAACCTGATACAATGTTTGATGCAAAATAGGAGTTCTGTAAATACTAATTTGTGTGTGTATGTGTGTGTGTGTGTGTGTGTGTGTGTGTGTGTCTCTGCTGGTCGATATTAAGAAATTTCTAATAGTTGCAACTCTGGCCCACTTTTATATGTTCTCCAAAAAAAAAAAAAAAGGTCAGTTAAAATATGGAAGCAGTATAATGCCAGGTGTCCTGTGTTAAAAAGGCAAAAACAACTGCACACTCATAGCATTTGAAGGTATATAAAAATGTCTTTTAAATAAATGTTTGAGATGTTTTGGGGAGTGGTGGATTAGATGATAGAATATTTTTAATTACTACCAGGGCCGTTATGTGAGACACTGCTGGATACTTTAAAACCATATATTGGTATTATAGTGATATAAATAGCATTACCCATTGCCCTGAATGCTGAACAACATTTTAGTAAGACACATCTTTTTAGGTTATATTTTTCCAGTTTTTTTGAGATAATTGATGTATACAGTGTGTAAGTTTGTCAATGTCTAATGTGTTGATTTGTTTGTTTCTGTTGGTTGATATGAAATATCTTTTTAAAAATAATGTTTTATTTTTCAATTACGTCTGACATATATTAGTTTCAGGTGTACAACATAGTGATTAGACATTTATATAACTTAGAAATTAATGACCTCGGTAAGTCTAGTACCCATCTGACACCATGTATAGTTATTATAATATTATTGACTTTATTCCCTATATTGCACTTTACATCCTCATGACTTATTTTATAACTGGCAATTTGCACATCTTAATTCCTTTCTCTTTGCACTCATTCCCCAACCTCCCTCCATCTGGCTATCATTAAAATGTTCTATGAGTTTGTTTCTTTTTTGTTTGTTCATTTATTTTGTTTTTTACATTCAACATATATATGAAATCATATAGTGTTTATCTTTCTCTAACTTATTTCACTAAGCACAATACTCTCTAGGTTTATCCTGTCATTGCAGATGGGAAGATTTCATTCTTATTTATGGCTGAGTAATATTCCACTGTATATTTGTAGCATCTCTTATTTATCCATTTGTCTGTCAGTGGACACTTAGGTCGCTTGCATATCTTGGCTATTGTAAATAATACTGCAATGAACATAGGGATGCATATGTCTTTTCGAATTAGTGTTTTGGATTTCTTCAAATAAATACCTAGAAGTGGAATTGCTGGGTCCTTCTTTGTTGTTTGCTGTAGCCTTTGCTTTAAAGTATATTTTTACCCAGTATAGGTATTGACACTTTAGCTTTTTTTCCTTTTTCATGACATATGTTTTTTTCATCTCTTTACTTTCAGTCTCTGTGTCTTTCAGCCTGAAGCAAATCTCTTGTAGATGGAGTATGTATAGGTATTATTTTCTTATCCGTTCCACCGCCCAATATCTTTTGATTGAAACATTTAATCCATTTATATTTAAAGAAATTATTGATAGGTATGTAGTTATTGCCATTTTATTATTTATATTTTTGATCTTTTCTTTTTTCTTTTTATTCTTAAGGAAATCTCTGTAACATTTCATGTAACACTAGTTTGGTGGTGATGAACTCCTTTAGCTTTTTCTTGCCTGAGAAGTTCTTTTTCTGTCCTTCTATTCTAAATAAAAACCTTGTTGGGTAGAGTGATCTTGGTTGTAGGTCTTTGCTTTTCATCACTTCAAATATTTCATGCCAATCCCTTCTGGCCTGCAAAATTGTCATTGAGAAATCAGCTGACAGCCTTATGAGAGCTCCCTTGTGGATAACTAATTGCTTTTCTCTTTCCGTTTTTAAGATTCTATTCTTGTCTTTAACTTCTGACATTTTAATTATGATGTGTCTTGGTATGGGCCTCTTTGGGTTCATCTTGTTTGGGACTCTGTACTTTCTGTACTTGTATGTTGATTTCCTTCCCAGGTTACGGAAGTTTTCAGTCATTATTTCTTCAAATAGGTTTTCAATTCCTTCCTCCCTCTCTACTCCTGCTGGTTCCCCTATGCTACGAATGTTAGTATGCTTGATGTTGTCCCAGAGGCCCTTAAACTATCCTCTTTTTTTTTAGATTTCTATTTTCTTGTTGCTGTTCCGATTGGGCATTTTCTGTTACCTTATCTTCCAAATCACTGGAAGATAATCTCTGCTTTATCTAGTCTGTTGATTCCCTCTAACGTAGTCTTCAGTTATTGTATTTTTCATGTCTTTTTAAAATGTTTTCCCTCTCCATTTTTATGTTTCCTATCCATTTATTAAAGTTCTCACTGAGTTCATCTACTCTTCCCCTAAGTTAATTAAGCATTTGTATGACCAGTGTTTTGAACTCTGCATCTGATATATTACTTATCTTCGTTTTGTTTATTCTTTTTCTGGAACTTTTTTTTTTTTATTTGGGACATGTTTCTTTGTCTCCCCATTTTGGCTGCCTCCCTGTGTTTGTTTCTACGTATTAGGTAGATATGCTATGTTTCCTGTGTTGGTAGAGTGGCCTAATATAGTAGGTGTCCTGTGGGGCCCAGTGGCACAGTTGCCCTGATGACCTGAGCCAGCTGCTCTAGCTATGTCCTTTGTGTGGGTTTTGTGTGCCCTCCCTTTGTTCTTGAGCCTTGATTGCTGTTGGCATGTCAATGGGAAGGATTGACCCTCAGGTTGGTTGACTATGAGGACTAACCATGACTACAGTGGAGGAGCTGTTGTACAGGGGCTGACTCCGTGAAGCAGGATTTGCTTTAGTGGGGCTCTGATGCCTTCCCAGTCTTCCCTGTGGGTGTGTCATTTGTGGAGGTGGTTGGATGGTGCTCTGGGGTGGCCTGAATTTGGCCACCAAGTATGTTGGTGATCGAGCCTCTTAGTAGGGGCTTTGGTGCAGGCCAAGTTCAGCTGCTGCCTTTTTATTGCCTGGGGCCACTTGGTATGAGCTACAAAGTGATCTGCAGACGGTTGCCCCTTGTACTGGGCTTGGAGGTGCCTGGGAGAGGCTAAGCTGAAAACTGAGGTCTGCTGCTGCTAGTACTGTGCTTGGGACCACTTAGAAAGAGGTATGGGGCACAGTGAGGCCAAATGCTGCTTGTTTCAAGTTTGTGAACCTTTTAGAGATTTAGGAAAGCCCTCAGCCAGAGCCAAGATAGGCCATTTGTATGGAAAAGCCACTGGAAGTTATTGGATGGGTCTGCTAGTTGAGTGGGGTGGAGATCTCAGGGAATCAACAGGGCAGGGTGGACAGTGTTAGGCTGATGGAAACTATGGCACCTGCTTGCATATGGATGGTTCAACAAAGGAACAATGGTTTCTGCTAACACTTCCATCTGGGAGAAAGCTGTCCTTCCAGCCCTTGCCTAGAAGCCAGACAATTTGGTTCCTCTCCATATGTCCCTGGCACCTTTCAACCTGCTGCCCCAGTGCTGGAGCTGAGAGTGAGTGTGTCCATCAGCAAGTAAGTCTATGCTCAGGCCTGTAAGAGGAATGCCTGTTATTCTCGCAGCCCTCTGTCTCATTCAGCCACAATCTTCACTGGTTTTCCAGAAGTTGTGGGGACTTCTGTTTCCATCACTGGAACTCTAGGCTAGGAAGCTAGTATGGGGCTGGGTGCCCTTGGTCCTCAGGGGGAACCTCCACAGAGAGACGTCCCTCCCTATTTTTAACTGCTACATGTGGGCATCAGTGCGGGACTAATCCGATCCTCAACTCTGCCCATTCTGCCAGTCTTAAGGTGGCTTCTTCTTTATATCTTATTATAGGAGTACTGTTCAGTTAGATGTCAGATGGTTCTCAATAATGGTTGTTCTGTAGTTTAGCTGTAATTTTGATATGGTCATTGGAAGGAGGTAGATTGACCCAGTAAGACATGTTTTTAATCCACGTTCTTGGCTAGAACGTGGTTAGAATTGTTCTTGGTTAGAATTGTTTGGTAACCATTTTTTGTTTTTGTTTTTGTTTTTAAATTGAGATATAATTGATATATAACATTGTATTAGTATTAGGGGTACAACATTATGATATAATATGTGTATATATATATTGCAAAATAATTACAAGTTCATATCCATTGCCACATAGTTTCAACTTCTTTTGTGTGTGTGATGAGACTAGTTTTTTTTGGCGGGGGGAGGAGTCTTTCTACAGTTAAAAGTTGGAAGATTTTGTCTTTTCTGACTTCTATAAATCAATGAAAAATCTATGTTCTTATTAGGGACAAAAAATGGTACATAGGGAAGAAAGATACAGGGAACTGAATTAAAGAAACAATAAGATTTGTAGGCAGAAGTGTTATATTTTAGCCATTTTGTCTTAAGGTGCCAGCAAATTCCTACCAGTGAATGGAGTAATGAAGAATGTAATTTGTTTCATATTGCTCATGGAATTCATCCCTACTTTGTTTTAATGTTTAGGCTCTAAAACCTATATTTATAAAGGCTAAATGCAGAAATTGCATAATAAACTCTTCGGTCACAGTTTTTTGTTTATTCATTCAACAAACATTTACTGAATGCCTATCATATACAAGGTCCCATTTGAGGACATTGCCTGAATCAGGCAGCTTTTCTGCTTAGTCACCAACACATATGGAATTAAATTAAAATATTATGAATGTACAATTGAAATTAAAAGGAGAATGAAAATAACATATTAACAATAAATGAATATACATTAAGAGTCTATGTGTTGGACACTATGCTATATGCTTCATGTTTATTTATTAGCTATGCCATCCACACAACTCTATACGGGTGGCTTACTGTGCCCATTATACATATGAGCAAACTGAAGATTAAAGTTGTGGAATTACTTCTCTAATGCTACACAAATATTAAAAGGCAGAATTAGATTTTAACCCAGATCATCTTATTCTGTCCAGTGACCTACCACACACAGATCTTTCCCCTGTTGTTGTTATGTGAATGTGAGAGGAAGAAATAAAACTAAATATGTAATGTATCTGTTGTGATGCCAGGCACATAATAAGACATAAGTGTTTGTTATAATTATTATGTTCAAGTTGTTAAGCTGACTTTCTGCCCCTTTTAGTCTTCACCTAGACTCTTTGTGAAAGTGCTTTGACTAAGAGCAGTGGAGCAGGAGCTGGAAAATAGGCCAAACTGTTGTACTTTGATGTACTTCTCTTAAGATTTGTTTATCAGTTTGGGCACATTGAGTCTCTGACTATGCAAATTATTAAAAGAAAATATTAGCAGTCCTCAAACGAAGCGTAACTGAGAAATTAAATTGGGTGAAGCACATGAGTATTGCTTTCTGAGAAATAGTTAAACACAGTGGTGCAAAGATTGCTCTTACATGAATCTCATCTTTTCTGCTCACTACTTATGTCACCCTGGGTAAGTTATATTTCTCTGAGCCTCAGTTTTCTCATCTGTAAGATGAATGAAATAGTACGCACCTATCTCTGTTCTTTGGGCTACTATAACAAAATACCACGGACACGGTAGCGTATAAATAACAGAAATTTATGTCATAGTTCTGGAGGCTGGGAAGTCCAAGGTCAAGACTTCTGCTAGAATTGGTCAGGAACACTTTTGTGAATTGTTTGTAATGAAAGCTGAACACTTTCTACTTATCCTTATTAGTTTTAAAATATAACCTTTACACTCAATTCAAATTCATTAGTTTCAAATTATTTTTTATATTTCTTAAGCATATTTTTATGACATTTTCCAACCATAAAATTAACATTTAAAAAAATCTTTTGGTAACATGTGAGATAGTAGAAGAGAAACCGTATCTACTACTCTGCAAATTGCAGTGCATTTTGGTCACACGGTAAAAGATTAATATTTAGTATCAGGGTTCACCATTTAAAAAAATATACTCAAATTTCTGTGTCCAAATTTCTAGGGTGTTTTTGTCCTCTTTTGAAAAATAAAACTTCTAGTCTTTCATGTTAGCCATGACTATATTTTTAGATAGAAATGAATTCCAAAAGTCCTGGAAAAAGACTGTCTGCTTCTCTCTAGGTTACATCAAATGGAAAAATGTGTTTGTTCAATTAAGTGTCATATTTTAGTAGTTTCATGGTGTGTCAAAACCAGCTCTATGTTTGGTCATTCACGAGACCCACAGTCTTCAGGTTAGGCTTTAGAAATTGCTAAAAACATAGGAGAAAAAAAATACTGTATTAAAAAAAACAAAACAAACAAATAAAACCACAATTCAGATGAATCCTAGTTAGATTCTTGGATGAGGACATCTTATTGAACAATTTATGATTATTTTAGTTATCTCTATGTTATCATTAAGTTTCTTTGAATTTGACTCATTCATCCCTGAGGCAAGTTAGTGTTACTTGCATTTGAATTGCCTCCTTAATTCAATTCAAACATCAGTTTTCAATTTCCCAATCCTTTTGCTTTTTAAATTAATCAAACAAATTAAAGTTGAGTAATTACTGTCTCTGTTCCTATAGTAACAAGTACCACATTCTGACAACTTCAGAAACAAGGTTGGCTATTTTAGGCTATCCTTGTTTATACTCTTTAAAAACAAGGATGGGCAATGCATTTTATTTTCTTTTTATTAGCCAAAAATTCCTAAACAGGAGACAAAAATCATAGTGTTCTACAGGATAAATTAGAGCTCAAATAAGATCATTTTAAGGTTGGCATTAATGTTAACTTCAGGAAAACATGAGAGCTTTCCACTTCTTTAAAAAGTATGATAATTTGGATATGTAATTTCTTTTGTACCTTTTAGGAAAGTGTCGAAGGTCTTAAGCATTTCACTTGAGGGAGATAAATGCGCTAACAGCAACAGAACAATCAAAAGCAGTTTTTCTACTAATTAAATTTCCACTAATGTTTATTAAGTATGTAAGATGTGTTAGGCACTGTGATAGGAGCTGGATATAGAAGTGTTGCAGAGAAATACAATTTTTGTGATGACTTTATGTTTTAGGTCTGGGTTAGATGAAACACATTTCTACTTGGGCTACAGCAAGATTCCAACTCAAGCCATGCTACAGTCTTGCAAACTCTAAGGATCTGAGGATTAAGGATAAAGAAAGAGAAAGGACCATCCTTGCTATTATTATTGTGAAGGGGAGACTATAAGTCAGCCGGTGGTAGGACATGATTGGTATTTAGCATCGTTGTCTTTGCGAAAGGTTAGAACCATTCTTTATCGCCCCCCCCCCAATAGTTGTAGCAACCATATTGAAAATTTATAATTGTATGTGGGGAGAGGAAGAGAGGAAGAAATACATGTGTGTGAAACCTTAGGTAAATTACATTTATATATATTTTATATTCTTTTTCAAATACTATTCACATATAGAGTCAATTCTGATAACACTACATATATATTTCTAACAATCACCACATTCTGCAAATTTCACAAAAACAACCATGTAGCTTATGGGAAGAAAGAAGTTAGGGACACAACACTCAAAAACTTCATTAGTGACACATGAAAAGAAGATGCAAACTTAGTAAAAATGGTGGTATGCTTTTACTCATGTTAATTGGTTAAGAGACACATAAATACTATAGTAAATGTGATACATTACCTTGAAAAAGACCTGAAGTTTGCTAGTGGAAGTGAGTATCAGAAGGATTGCAGCTTGTGAATTATTAAGAAGTGTTAGAAGGAAGATGATCTGAAATTGCACAGAATGTTTTAACACTAGATGTGGAGAGGTGTGATTTATAATACACTGAGGTAGCCAGTAAAGATTTGAGGTTTGTGTATGTGTTTTTTTGTATCCTCCCACAATTCAATTCATCTGGGTGTAATATTTTGCAGACAAAATTGTGCAGAAGCAAATGTGAAATTGGCTTAATGTTTATTGTTTATTTCAATGAATTCATATATTATTTTCTAATATATATTTTCTGATATCTATTATTTGTTAATATATGAATTGCATTGAAATAAATTTGCATTTGATAATAAGCATGAAACATATTAAGGTAACAACTCCCTTCTCTCAAAGTACTTGACCTATATCTCGATTTTGGTACTTATGTTCTGCCATGTTCTGATTATTTATACATACCATTTCCTTAATTAGGTGGTAAGCTCTTTGAGGGCAAAGGCTATCTCTGATATGCTTTGATTTCTACAGTACCTAGCAAGGTGACTTACCCAAAAAATCATTACAAACACCTGTGGATTGAATAGTGGTAGCTGTAGGAAACTGAGGCATTGATGAATAGATTTAAAGAAGCCAAGAAAGGAAAGTTTCAAAAAGAGATAAATATTGGTATTGCATTCTGGGAAGTTGTGTTTATTATGGGGTTGTAATGAATCCACAGGACGGAGCTGTAGATATGTGGAGATATCGTCAGCGACTATATTCGGGACAATCATTAAGAGGCTGTCTACCCCTAGTATACTTTTTCCAGCATAGCCATGTTGAAAAGAAAGAAGGGGCTCTTTGGCAGAAGAAAATTAATTAAAAGGAGCAAATTATGGAATAGTTTAGGAGATAAGAGAACTATAGTGCTATCACATCTTTTTGGACAAATACTGGGTTTTAAACTTGTTTCCTTTAAAGCCCAAGATACTCCATGGAGTCTTCTCAAAGCTGTTGTGAAGGAGAGGACAAAGACAAGAACTTTGAATGCTTTCATCTTCACTTCAAATTTAGATTATTTTATTTATGGAACACATGATTCCCTGGCCATCAAAGAAGAAAAGTTTGCAAGTCAGCAGCCGTGGCATTGGGCAAGATAGTGGAGATAAGGGTCCATCATGCATTATTATCAGTGAGGAGATGAGCCCCACAACTGTCTCAGTCTCAACTATAATCATCTTATCTTCCCCCTTCCTTTCTTCTCTGTGTGACAGCAGAACTCCTGCAGTAGAAAGCGCATACTTCTTGGGGTAGCTGCACACATTTATTTCATCATAGGCATGGAGTTTAAGGAGAGATAGTTGGGCTGCATCATGTAAAACACATAAAACTTTAGGCAAGGCCTTCCATTCAAAACATAGGCAGTCCAATTTAGTCTTAGATCTAAAATCTCAAGAGCCGTTCTCCCATAAATGGATATAACTAATTTAATATGTTCAGTGCACCAGTAGGAGAGTTCCTGATCTCAAAAACAATGCTGTATTACAAAAGCAGTGAATTTATATACAACCAGCAGAGCGTCTATAAAAACTGCATTATAGCATTGATGAGGGAGAACTTTATAACATACACTCAGCTCAATTATTAAGTGACTGATTATGTGGTTTATAAGTGATTTAGACCTTGAATTTTTCCTGTGTTGTCAGCCTTTTGGCTATTTTCTACACCAGCTATTTGATAAGAATATTCAGGTTGAAAGTTAGTGAGGCCTGTCAGTCAATTGTGTTAACAGTTACAGTTTCATTTAAAAGGTTAGTAGAATAGGATGTTGAAATTCCTAAGTAGGATTTAGAGTCATCTGTAGATTTCATTAATCCATGATATTCCTCTGGTAAATTAACACCTCCCAAATCAAGAATTATTCCATTAGTACTTGAATGAATGCTCCTCAAATTCAGTGCTCTGGAGAAGGAGGTAAGGAGCAACATTATCTTTTTGAAAAAGAACAATAGTAAAAAGTCAAATGTGTAAAAGGATTTTGAAAATCTGATTGTCAAAGCATCTTTTATTTTTTATTTATTTTTCTGGGATAAAATTGCAAATGGATGAATTACACATGAACTGTTTCCATATAAACCAGCTAACCAAGAATCTGTACATGTTGTCAGTCTGAAAATGTTGAGAGGTAACATATCAGACTTGTTTTGCTGAATTTGTGAATCCAACAACTAGCATCTTCCTGTACCTGTGTTCCTGTACTCACTGCTGTCAGTGGGCTATAAATGTGTTCTTCTGAATGCTAGTATCCTTTCACACTGTGCTTATAACAATATCCATTAAGAATGTACTTAATAAGCATTTGTATTCCAGATAGTGTCTTAAGTATCAGGGTTACATGCAAATTTAAACTCAGATTCTAAAGAATTCAGAATCTGGAAAAGGAGACAAACGTATGAATATGGCCGATTTGGCCCCCTTAGCCTTACAGATTTGTTTTCTATACTTACTAATAACATCATTTGCCCCAGCACAGTGACCGGCATGGAACACCACAAGGGCTCCTTGGCCCTCGCCTTTCAATGGAATTTAGCCTACTGCAGGGTCAACCCAGCAGCAGATAAGAGGAAGAAAAAAGAGAGGTTAGAACATTTCTCCTCTCTGTGACACTCCTGAGTTGGCAGTGTTCCTCTTCTGAATGTCACTGCTCCTCTAAAAGTAGTCTCCTCTGCTGACTTTCTACTCCCAGGTATTAGTAATTGTTCCCTCCCTTTGACCTTGGGCTAGAGACAGTGACAACTCCTCTCCTACTATTCCTGAGTTACCTGCTTATCCTCTGCATTCTGCCCACAACTCTACTAATAGTCCTTTTCTAAGTAAGGTTTCTTCAAATGATCCAAATGCAAGAGAGCTGTTTCCTCTGGGGGCTGTCTCTAATACAGTAAGTATTGCATACTCAATAATATAAGTTGAGTAAGGCAAAGGCCACAGGATGTCAGAGAAGTACAAACGAGAGCAGGACCACGTCTTCTAATAGTGGGCATTAAGAAATATATCTTAAAGTAATAGCATGTGAACTAAAACTTTAAGGGTCAGAAGATCCACTGGGTAAAAAAAAAAAAAAGTAAGAAAAATATATACCAAGTGAAAAGAAAAACACTTGCCATAATTGCAGAGACTTAAAAATCAATGGCTGATTCTGGTAATGATTAGGTATGTGTGATTATAGTTTAATGTATGTGAAAAAAAAAAAGGCAAGCAATATAAGGATATCAAAGGCAAAGCTGATGTGTATCTTTTCTATTTAAATTTTCATGCCCATCACCAATGTGGTGGTCAATAAATAATCTGTGGAAAAAATAAAATCAATAAATGGAAAGGTGAGCAGCAGTCAGATCATAAGGGTGTTCAATGCTAAGGAATTTGTACTTCATCAGGAAGGTGGATGGGTAAATAGTAAAGGATTTTTGACCTAGAGGTTGATACATCTTAATAAGTTAATCACATTTTTCCTTTTAGGTATCAGTACATTTATTTTCTCCCTTACTAGACTGTGACCATATTGAGGGCAGGAAACAAGTCTTATCTATCTACATACTCCCAGTACCTCTTATTAGAATTATTTACACATTGCTAGCATTCAAAATGTGCTTGATGAATTATTGCAAGACTAAATTATGTGGTTAGAGTTTCAGTAGCTTGCACATTTTATTTTAGCCATTTTTATTGGAGCTTTTAAATAAAATCATACTGATTTTATCCTATTGATTTAAACATGATGTACTTGAAAGCAGAAGTTCAATACCATTGATAAGTTTAATATGCTGCCTACTGGATATCATTTGTTTGTTTATTACTCGTTGGTCCAAAGAAAACCTTAACTTGGAAGATGATTGACTACAGCTAAGAGACTCTCTTGGGATTTGTAAGAAAAGATTTGGCTCCTTCCGTAAATATTTATTGCTATTATCAGTAGCTTGATGGGGTCACTAGTAGGCATTCTTTCCTTAGTAAAATGATTGCTTTCATCAAAAATTGCCCTCAGTATTTTCACTAATGTTCATCTTAAATATCTAAGAATGGGAAACTGTTCAGTTTTTCATGGTATGAATTAATTTAAAATTAAATATTTTAGCTCGGACTTATAGTGAGTACAAAAATGTATTTTAAATCAGGTAAGTGCAGTATAACATTCCATTAATTTTTCTTTCTGTCTGCTTGTTTGTTTACCTGGGTAGGAGTAAATGCTGTGGACTGAATGTTTATGTCTCCGCCCCTCCAATTCCTATGTGGAAATTGAATCTCTAATGTGATGTTATTTGGAAATAGAGCCTTAGGGAGATAATTACAGCATGCGGATGGAACCCTCATAAAGGAGATTAGTATGTCCTTAGAAGTAGAGGCCAGAGAGCTAGCTTCCCTCTTTCCACCATAAAAGGATACAATGAGAAATAGGCCATCTGCAACCCAAAAGAAAGCCCTCATTGGAAATCAGTCCTGCTTGGCATCCTGACCTCAGACTTCCGGCATCCAGAACTGTGAGAAATAAATTCCTATTGTTTATAAGCCACCCAGTCTATGATACTATTTTAAAGCAGATAGCAGGTGAACAAGTTGCTGTTTGTAGAATATACTAATGTACTTCAAGTAGGAGAGTAAAGCCATTACTTCTTGTAGGCAGTTCTTTTCAATAGCTACTTACTGAGCATCTAGTATTGGCTCTGAGTTCCTAGAGGTGTTATAAAGGATTCTTTAGCAAGTGAGGTAAGTACACTCTCCGGACCTTCTTTACGAGGTAGATGCATGTATCCTCCAGTTGTGGATGTTGGTCATTAAAGATTCACACCCGCGATCTTAAAAATATTGCCTGTGGCTTATAGAAAGTCCCTAACCCAGAGATGCCTGAGAAGTTACAATCCCCTCCAAAGGTGGCCTTCGGCCACCGGTGACTGATGTAGTATGTAACAGCTCAGCTTTCTCACCTCAGACGGGATAATTCTGTGGTGCATTTTATGTTTCAAAGCTCCCATGGAATCAGACTGAAGCTAGACTTCCCTTAAAATGACTTCTTTGCCTTGCTCTTTCCACTCTTTATTTTGTTTTCATCACTTCTCTACTTTCTCCCGAGAGCATTGCTTCAATGCATTTCTTTTGAGAGTCCCTGTCACAGGCTCTGCCTCAAGGAAACCTCACTGAAGACAGGTATAGAAAAATAATATATAGGCTGTTTTCATGGAATGTATAATCAATTATAAGAGTAGACCAAATCTGCAAATAATTTAAGCCAGAATATAATAATTTAAAAGAGATACAAGAATAGTGCTATGAGGATTTAGAGAACTTCTTCAAATAGATTATGGAGGGAATGTAAAATCCTTAAAGCAAGATAGATAAGATACTTGAGGTTTGTTTGAGAATCATGTTTTTTCCCTTTTGTCTGGAGAATAAGTGAAAGGTAATGGTGAGGCCATATTGTAGTAAGTCATTGAAGCTAGGAAAATGTGTTCTTAATTTGAAAGGTGGCAGGAAACTACTGACTGTTTTTGAACGTCAGAGTGATTCTGTTGAAATTGTACTTCTGAGCATATATCTGGGTAACTATGTAGACTACATTTTAATGGCAGGAACTAGGAATTGAAGAGACCAGTAAAGAGGCTAATAGAGGCTAATAGTCAAATAAGGGAAAGAAAGTTTTACAATGAAAATGGGGTGAGAAATAGATGTGAAAGACATTTTGGAAATAGAATTGACAGGACTTGGCAAGTAGTTGGATATAGAGAGGGAGGAAGAGAGAGAACAGTGACTCAAGGCTTTTAAGCCTGTCTAAATGGTGACCTCTTAATGCCTTCCCAGAAGTGGAATTGTTGTATTCAAAGATATGCATATTAAAAAAATGTTATAAAATGCAAACACTGAGTTTTATCCCTTTTATAAAACCTGTGCCAATTTAATGGTGGGAGGCACTGATCTCTCAATGTTATTTTCATTCATTCTGAAAATTATAAATAAAATTAAAAATATCACCTAGGTTTCGCTGACTATATCTGTCATGGGCTGAAAGAGGAAAGCAAACATTCCTCCCATTATCGTGTTTCCATCTCTCCTTGCATTTGGATTAGTTCTTGCTATATGTAATTTGATGCTGTGTTACTAGGCCCATGATGATTTATAACAGAGTCCCATTCATACTGTTTTCTGACTACAAGCCAAGAGGAAATGAGATGCCCAAATGAAATTTTCTATGCGAATAGAAAGGGCTCAACAGATCATGTGGTGATGCTAAAGAAAAGCCTTGCCCTGCACATCTACACACTGTATTGGGGAAAGGTTTTGGGTCAGAAGACCAGGCTTTGAATCAAAGCTTCACCAACAGCTAGTCTTACATACTTAGACAAATTGTTTAAACTGTGTAGACCTCAATTTTCAAATCTGTAAGGCAATATTCACTTCAAAGTGTTACTCTGAGAAACAGTTGCAATAATGGGTGTGATTTTTTTCTATACTTGCAGAGTAAATGCTGATAGATTTTATTTCTGCTGGTCTTACCTTCTCAAGAGCAAAAACTATTTTTTCACATTTCTTTTTCCCAGAATTTTCCTTGGCACATAGTAACTGTTCATTAATGCTTGTCATGTGGATAGATGGATGAATTTTTGTCTTGGATGGTGTAAGTGACACCATGTTTCTATATACCTCATTCAGCACTGTTGTCTGAAATAAGGAACAGGAAATAAGAGGTATATTAGGAGCTTTATTGTTATTCTTCAATATCTGTTTTGCCTTTGCCCAGAGACTTATTTCTTTCATTTAGAATGGATGATTAATTTCATCCTCTTCATAAGGCATTGTAATATTTCCAATGGGCCTCTGGATTCCATTACTGTTATTTAAACAACAGTATCCTGTCAAGGTAGTAGCAGCTGGTTTAGCACATGGAAAAGCTGTTGTTGCATCTTTTATTTTTACTTTTTTGGAATTTCCTGAAAATAATAGGAAGATGAAAAAGTGATTTTCTCTTTGTTGTTGTTGTTTTTTTTTTTTTTCTGTCAGAATAGCTTGTTCAGGTTATTTAAGCAGGTGTGTGTGTGTGGGGGGGGTGGGTATGTACATTTTTGTGCTCCCAATTTTTTCCCTATTGTTTAGGAATGGATTTTGATGCTTCATAATATTTTCCTTAGTTCAACAGTATACTTGTCTAATACTTTTGGTCAGGCCATTTTCAACAGAATCATTTTATACTTAGAGAGTCTCTTTAACCTCACAGGTACCCTACTGCAGGTAGACAAGACAAATATTAAAATTACTCTTACTTTACAGATGAAAAAACTGTGAACCAGAGGGATTGAATGAGTTGACAAGTCGAGATGAGAAGTCACTTTTCTGGCTTCACCAGAGGGTCTTTTTAGAAGATTCTAGGAACTTCAAATATTTATGTGCTGACACCCTCAAGATACTGACGATTGTCCTTAAGGCATACTGAAATGCGACTGTATCTAACTACTCTTTAGTTTGGTTTTATGAACCCATGTAAACATTGAGTTGCTCTGTCTGACCCAATATTCCAACCAAGAGAATACTAGACATTTTTGAGCATGGTCTGTACTTTTCCATGCTGATGAATTTGCGTACATTATTGCCTGTCCTACATTATATATCCTCATGTCTACCCTAAAATTCCAATTATAATTAAGCCTTGCTCACATGTTACCATCTCTAGTAAACCTTTTATGTTCTAGTAAACAATATTTTTATTCTCATCTGTGCTTCCATAATACTTTTCCCCCATATCATATGACTTTTCACATTTCATATTATATGATGGTTAATTTTGTGCACATTTTTTTTACACTCTAAATTATAACTCCAGAGTGTCTCTGTATCTTCCACAGCAGTCATCCCAGTGTATAAACCCTAATTAGGGAAATGATAAGCGTTTGTTGATAGGAGGTTAAGTTGTCTTCTCGAAATAGAATTACATTGATTGTTTCATTGGAAGTGGCTTACACTTAAGCGAATAGCCAGGAAAATATTCTTATTTTAGTTTTTCAGTTTTCTGTCTTCTGACTTTTATTGTATTTGCTCAGGTGAATGTAGTTCACATGCATACTTTGTAATTCTGTTTTTAAACATAGCGTCATTTCTGATGGGTTACTAGCCTGTTTAGAATGTACCCATTACCAAAGATGGGGACTTAAGAGTGTTTTAAGTTTGCTTAAGTTGGGATGAGAACCAAAGGCCAGTCTTAATGCCCAAAATACACTCCCAAAGATGAACTCATTGGGCTGCATTGGACTGTGAGCCACCCTACTGTGGAATCTAGAGACCAGCAAACACCTAGACTCTGTATTCAGTTGTTCTTGGGACACGGTTGAAAGATTGACTGACCTTTGCCTAGATTACTTTTGTGCCACCTTTTTAAACTTTATTCAAGAGAAAATAGTCTCTTAAATTGACAGCACCTTTTCCAAACTGAAACTCAAATGCAATTATTCTTTTTGGCAGGACTTCACTAATTGGGACAGGGAAGTGACCATTTTTTACAAAATAAATGAATCAAAAACCAAGAGCCTCTATATATGTGGATATATCTGGATATGTGAAATTTTACTTTTCTCATTGGAAAACTTGAATTGAATTAGGTAATTTAAAAATACATGGTTTGGAATTTTTCAGTAATAGTTATTACTGAATATTCTGAGTAAATATTATGAAGAAGTTATTATTATATATTCTCTTCTTAAACCATTTCTGATTTCAGTTGCTAGCGTCTGAACCCAGCAAGTTAGAGCGTGGGAATTGGCCAGGGCACAATAACTGGGGAAAAGGGATTAAGTTCCAGGTCATTAATATCTATTTCCAGGCTTTATAATATTCTCTAGGGTGCCAGTTTTCTCAAAAGAAAAGGAATTATTCTGATTAGCTCTCAGCTATGTTAGTGCTTTGTTTTCTTTTCCCTTAAAAGAAGAATGCAGAGGTGCCCAGAGCAGCTCTTGTAACCAAATCTCTAATTACTCACCTGGGTGAGTGGAATGAATGTGTCCCCAGCACTACTTACTGAACTATATCTGAGTGTCCCTCAGGAGATGTCTCAGCAGGTGATATTTTTGGTTACCAGCCTCGTGTCTGCCTTTTTTTAGCCTCTCAGGTGCATGGCTGTGGTTTTTAGATAGCTGTCGCAGAGATCTCCTGGAATGCACCAATTCCACGAAGACACCAGGACTCTACTCAGAAAGGTGTACAACTTCGTCTTTTCCCAGAATACTCCCCACATTTTCTCTATTTGTGATGGACCACTTGTTGCAGAGAATTTACCTTGCAGGCAGATTATAGGAAGTAGAAGCCAGTAGCAGCTTCATATTTCCCTACTTTCTAGAATTCTTACAGAACTCATAGGCTATACTTTAATTCTATTACTTGGTTATTTTTGGTATTATCTTATAGTCCTACCTCCCCAAACCCCAGTCAGAAGTAATTTTGCTCTTATCAGTTCACCTTTCCTGCCTTGCATGTTAGTTACAATGTAGGCAACTTATCTGTGACCCACATCTTAAGCCTTCAGACAGTTAACTTTTGAAGGGGCTGTATCTTTTTCATGGTGGTCTAATCAATGCAGTATCTTTCATGCAGTAGGAACTTGGACTGGTTGAACACATTTTAAGTTCCATTAGAACTTAAACGAATTTTCTTTATTTTTGTTACTTTCCAAAGATTTTACAATCCAGGTAAATTTAAATGTACATGACAAAATCTTGCACCATCTCACTCTCTCCCACTCTGGATGTGAATCGCCTCTTTGTCTAGTGTCTACACACTGTGTACACCACTCTACTGTCAGTCACTTAGCTGCCATCTCAGTTATCAGATTGTCGCCGTATGTCAGTGCTTGTATTCAAGTAACCCTATTTTGATTAATAATGGCCCCAAAGTGCAAGAATAGTGATCCTGGCAATTCAGATAGGCCAAAGAGAAACTGTAAGTACTGTAAGGGAAAAGCTGGATGTTCTCAACTTAATAAGGAAGAGAAATCTATTATATGCTGAAGTTCCTAAGAAGAATGGATCTTCTATTTATGAAATTGTAAAGAAGGGAAAATAAACCTCTGCTAGTTGCTGTCACACCTCAAAACTGCAAAAGTTACAGCCACATTGAGTGATAAATGTTTAAAGAAGGAAAAGTTTAAAACGATTGCTTAGTTTTGATGGAAAAGGCATTACATTTGTGGGTAGAAGATAATGAATGGAAATCATGTTCCAACTGATGGGAACGTGTTACATCAGAAAGTGTTGAGCCTTTATGAAGACACCAGAAAGGGATCCCCTGAAACGAGTGACCATATAACTTTTATTATACTATATTGTCAAAATCGTTCCATTTTATTTTCAGTTATTGTTAATCTCTTACTGCATCTAATTTATAAATTAAACTTTATCGTATGTATGTATGTATGTATGTATGTATGTATGTATGTATGTATAGGATAAAATGTAGTATATATAGGGTTTGATACTCTCTGCAGTTTTAGGCATCCACTGGGGGGTCTTGCAACATTTTCTTCATGGATAAGGAGTAACTACTGTATGGTATTATTTCTCCTTCTAAAGAAGTAGAAGATGTAATCTTTGACCTCAAGACTTCATTGGTAGAAAAATAAGCTGACTGTGGAAGTTGTGTATGTGGAGTTCTTCCATATGTAGGTGATGGAAGAATAGTATGAGGCATTGTTTACTGAAGTACAAGACATGGGATACTGGTTCCAAGCAATATGGTAAATCTGAGATGGTCAAACTGTTATAGTTTGGGGAAGCTGAAGAAAAAGTCAGGGTAATTACTACTGAAGGAAGTACAAGGAAGTACTACTGGGATCTCATACTACATACACTTCTAATTCTTCCAACGTAAACCTGAACTAAGGATCAAACAAACCCAGACCTATTGTTACTAGTTGGCATGTAGGAATGGATTTTTTAGAAAGATATGCATACTCCTTTCTTCAATATTATGGATGAGGAAAAGCATATAGGAGTTTAGAAAGAAGAGAAGCCACTTGTTTCCTTGAATAATGAGAAGGGAACTTCAGAAACCCAAGGGCATCGTGGAATTTTAATTCGGGAAGTTCAGGAGGGGAATTGGTCAGATTCAGAGTACAGAGCACAGACACAAAAATCAGGGCCTGGCCTGGGGCTGGAGCACTGGGATTTTTGCTACCACGACTTTGGACATGCTTCACCAGTACTGTCTTTGACATATGTTGGTATTTTGACATTTGGAAAACACTCTTAGAATTTTATATTCTTCTGACTATTTACCTCAAAGAGAGTAAGACTATTGTGTAGAAATTAGGAAAGGATTGTGTGTTAATATTTGACATTGAAGTGTGCATTTTCTCCTTCATGTGCTCATCAATTTATTTTTCTCTTGAAAGCATTTATGACTTATAATCACTGCAGAGTTCACTAGGCATGGGTGCATTGAGGTAGGCAGATTTAGAAAATGGGTCTGGAAAATCAACTAGAAACTCCTGCAGCAATGGAAAAAAATTTAATTTTTCTTAAAACATCCATGATATATTTACTTTCAGGTTTCCATGTTTATCTGGAAGAGAGAAACAGAAAGATATTGTTTTGACTAGTGTTGGCAAACTGACAAAAGCTATTTTTTTTTTTCTGAAATGTTTTTCTTTTCTCCTGTAAAGGGTGCAGAAATGTTTTCCTCTTACTGGTTTAAAAGTGTGCAGATATTCATTGACCTCATCCTCATAGCTGAATTACTAACCTCATCTAGTCTACATTGTAATCTGTGTGCCCAGACATTTATGGAACTGCCCAGTCTTAAATGCAGTGAACAGATAAGTTTTTGGAACAAAACATCATGCCTTCAGCTGAAGCATTATAGTTTCCACCTGGTAAAAGAAAATGACTACATAAGTGCATGAACAATTTGCCCATGAAAGTAGTTTCTCATTCTGTCCACAAAAAGTGTTTATTGCCAAATTTATATTCTTTTTGTAATGGTTATTATCACAATTGATTACTAATTAGTACTATTCTTAGTATTTGAAGAAGTAGCATGGGTTTAATTTTTTATATATTATTTTTTGGAATATTATTCTTGCTGAATTTTGCCCTTTTCTTGGGATTAGTCTGAGTCAATCAACATTAATGAGATGTGGACAAAAGAGTTAATATTCAAAATTTGGGGCTACTGCTCTGTAACTGCAAATCATCATGAAGGGTTACCATTTGCTCTTTGAAATCTTCTGTCTTCAAGTGAAAATGTCACTTCTACACTCATCTCATTGGCCAAGGGCAGTCACAGGGCCCCATTTAACCTCAAAAGAGCCAGAGATAGTACCATACCTTGTTCCAACAAAGAGGAAGACCAAAATTATTGTGAATAGTCTAATGTCAATCAGAACTACTGTCAAGATTAGAACAACGCCAGGAGGGAAGGGGTTAGTATAAATGTATTATTCTTATTGAAAAGAAGTTCAAAGTACATGTCCTGTTAATTAATGTAGTTATATTTAAAGATGGAATCCACAAATGCACATTTTGAATAATTGAAAAGGAAGGATAACTTTTTTTAAAATCATGAATTACTCTGATAGTTGGATAATAAATTATAAGTGATTACAACTACCACTTATGAAGCTGCTAAATTATAGCCCTTCAGCATAGTTGGAAACTAAAAGAAAGCTAGTTACTATGGAAGTCAGATACAGCTTTTTCTTAGGAGGAGCAAGAAGAGGTGTTGAAATTTAAATGGTGAGAGACTTAGGTGTGTAGGGGGAACAAGAAGAACGACTTTAAGGAGCTCTCGGGGATTTTTGCAGCAAGAATAGAAGAGCAAGGGAGGGGAAGAGTGTGGGCTTTCTGTTATTCATCATAAGAGGTCTTTGGTCAAAAAGCAATGGAAAATATATTCTTTCTTATAAAGCATCCATTGATCAAAATTCTCTCTCCTCTCTCTTTTTTTCCCCACCCTTCCTCTCTCCCTTCTTATCTTCTTCTTTCATTAATAAATAAATATTTACTAGTCTACTATTCTAGATTCAGGATATAAACTTGTTAACCCTATCTATACGGAGCTTACATAATATGTATGATACTGATAAGTGTGTCTAGAAAACATAAAGCATCGTAGGAAAATATAGAGTCCTGCAAAGCACCACTTTACAGAAACCATTTAAGGAAGATTTCTTTAAAGGCATTAACATTTGAGGAGAGAGAATATAATGAGGAAGCAAGTCTTAAAATTATGTAGAAAAGAGCTTTTCAGGCAGAGGAAACAGTAAGTGCAAATGCTCTCAGGTGGAACCCTGTCAGTCTACTATCCAGTAGACTGGATCTCCAGAGATGAATGCTAATAGGGCTTGGCGTTGTACCTGGCCCACAGTACTCATTCAAAGAACATTTGTGGGATGAATGTATGGATACCGATCCCATCTACAAGGAATTCACAATGTCGTAGGGGACAGAGACCTTATTAAAAATAACTGTACTTGTAACAATTGTTCAGTTGCCACATTCAGTACTGGTATATTCAGCACTGCTATATACCAGGCACAGTACTAGGGTCTTTATATTAATGATCTGACTTAATTTAGAACACAAAAGCATGGACATATACGTCCTATTTTTTCCATTTTAAGAACAGAAAATCAAGAGAGATACCATGGGATGTTTAAGCAGTTGGACTCTGAAGCCAGGCTGCTTGAATTTAAATAACTGTTCCACTTGTCAGTGCTATGACTTTAAGTAAGTTACTTAACTTCTCTTTGCCTGGGTTTCCTCATCTGTAAAAATTAAATGAATATAACCCTTTCGGGAGCTTAGCATGAGGACTGCATGAATTAACATATGTAAAGATCTTAGAGCAGTACCTGGCACTGAAGAGCTCTGGTTGTAATTATCGTCATAGTTATCATCATTTTCAAGTGTTTGCAGGAACTAACTGCTTGAAAATGTCATAGAAGTCTTCATAGATCAATTGTTTGAGCTGAGACATGAATAAATATGTAGGAATTATAAAAGGGTAAAATAACATTCAAGCTTTGTGTGTGTGTGTGTGCACATTTCATAATTATTTTTAAGGAGGTTTAAAAAAAACATATTTGGTACTAAATGTCTTTTTCCTGCATATCAGATTACTTTAATAAAGTTCTCTCCCCAAAATGCTTCTACGCTCACAATTTATGAGAATTCAATCAGTGTCATTTTCTGTCTTAGGAGATAAAAAATAAATTCCGGACAATTTAACTATTATTTTCATTAAATAAAAAAATAAATAAACAGAAAGAAAATGATGCTCTGTGCAGATAGTCAAATTAAATGAGTAGTGGTAACAGTTAAAATTTAATATTCACTGAGGATATTCACTTTGATGGTGTGGAGTTATGTGTGGATGTGCATGTACATTTGTGTTAGTTTCTTTTATGAATCAAGATGTAGTACCTTCTTGTATAGACGTAAAAAATTAGATCTGGACAACTTCCCTGGATTTATATGAGAGAAGAGGATGGCACTTCTTTACACACGTGAAATTTCATATGTCTTCTCAGCATCTTAATCAATTTTGCTCTTTGGAGGTACTGGAATGTATTAAAAGCTCATTACCTAATGAACGTGAGAATTACTTTCCTGATTAACTCCTGAGGCAGTACAGGCTTGTTTTGCATTGTTAGAATGATCAATATGCTTATCAGTTGTGTCTGAAATTTAATCCAATAATAACAATTAAAACTACATGATGGTGACAGTAGAAAGCTCACATCTGATGTGGCAACCAGGTAAATATTTATCTTCATGTTAACTGAGCACTGTAAAATTAAAATTACATGCTTATTCACATAAAGTTTGGTGTAGAAAAAAGTGCCTGAGAAAGAAGGAAAACAAAACCTATCACCCTTTCTCTTTTAATAATAAATATGAAGTGGATGATTACAAAATGAGAGATCTGGAGGTGACTGGAAAAGAACACTGTGAGAATATTTGATCACTGAAATTTTTGTATACTAGAATTCAGTATCTTGAGAATGAAACACATTGTTCCTATTTATAATTACATAAATAAAATGGCTATATCCACAAACAGTCATTTTATGAGTTAGGAATAATTTTCCTATGATATAAATTGGCATTTCTGTTTCTGGCCCTAGCTTTGAGCTCAAACAGACGGCCATTATAAACACGATTTACATAAATTGTTTCTCTCTTCACCCCTAATGAATGTTCCTTTGCAGTCATATGAATTCAGATCTGATTATGAATGGCAAAGGTGCAGCAAGAAAAATGGGAAATCTAATTCTTTTAACATTTGAATTTCTAAGTATCGCTTTGGAGGTTTTTTTTTTTTTTTCTTTTTTTCTTTCTTTCTTTTTTTTTTTTTAATAAGGATGATCAATTCCTCATTTCTTTCACATTCCTCCTTCTAAACCTCAGGTCTTAAAAGTGATTAAAATCTCATAAATCACTATGGTTTCAGTGCTTGTACTTTTCAAGGGCCATTTTAGGAACAACAATAACTCCCGTTTACATATTTTGTATTGTAAATGAATTGTGATACTGATTTATATTGTTAAATGTATGAATTTAGAAAGTTATATATATCCTGGCTAGGTTAATACAGAATCCACTGTATCACAGGCTGGTTTTGAATGTTATGTTGGAGGCCCTGAGAAGTAATGTGATATATTTGAGTATAACGTTTTTTCATAACAAAAAAAGTTATTTTAAAGCACTGATCCTTGCTTTGGACATTGAAGCCTCTAAGGAACATGCATGGTTTCTTCATTCTCACCATCTGTGGTTGATACAATGTCCACAGCTTTAATGAGATCACAGTTGGGCAAGATGGAATTTCCTTGTTTAAATTTTCTCATCAGTTTTTCCCACAAAAATTTGCCAATGACTAACATGTTATGAAGTATATTTTTAGTATAGTTCAGACATTTTTGCAAATATACAGTATTCACATAAAACCGAGATTAGAGGTAGATGTTTTTAAATGCATATGAAACATAAACACCAATGTATAATATTATTATTTCATTTTATGAAGTAATCGATTGGTTTTGTGTGTTCCTGTGGTAAGTGCTATGAATTCATATGACAAATATATTATTAACAGTATTTGGGACCCAAATCTAATTCATGAAAATGTTAGAACAATTCCTGTTACATAATACGTGTTCAATAAATATCAAAGGAAGGAAGGCAAGAAGAAAATAACATTGGTACTCAGCAGCTAGAATGTTCAGATTCTATACTGGCCTCACTACTTCGTAGTCCTTAAGGGCTCAGTTTCCTCATCTGTAAAATGGAATTGTTTTTGATTAAATGAGATAAAGCAGTTATCACAGTAGCAATGTATCTTAATAAATTTTCTAAGTATTTTCTAAATTATTTTAATGAATGTAAAATTCTTATTAAATAAGTAATACGGTTAGCTGAGAATTTTATCTGTGAATGCAGATTGCTCATTTTTAAAGACTAGTAATTAATAGACTTCAATACTGTAGCTTACATTGAAATATAAATTGTTTTCTCTTCAACTTTAAAGGCATGTACAAATTTTTCAACATGCATTTAACAGATGAGCATCTATCATGTTACTTGGCACTGGTGTAAATACTGGGTTGCAGACTTAACAATCCTAGAATGATAGGCCAGCAGAGAGTGTGCTATAGTGTATTGTTGCTTTGATTTTGAGTGGGTTGTTGTAGAAGTAAAGAAGGGGAATTTATACAAATAGGGAGGGAGAAAAAGACTGGAGAAAGAAGTGAATGAGTGAACATCTAAGATTTTCTGTAAGTGATGACATTTGAATTGGTTTTTGTGGTAGGCAGAAATTCTAGGAATGAACCCCAAGATTTGACATCAGATATAATCAGATAAGTCCTTAAGAGCAGAGAACTTTCCTCGGCTCCTAGCAGAAGAGGAAAGCAGAAGAGGCGGAGAGAGTTGAAATACAAAAAAAGGTTTCAACATGCTGTTGGTTTGAAGATGGAAGGGCACCAAAAAAGGAATGCCGCTGCCTAAAGGAGCTGAGTGAGGTTCCTGGCTAAAATGAGGACCTTAGTCCTACAAAAAAAAAAAAAAAAAAAAAAAAAAAAAAAAAAAAAAAAAAGAAGCCAGATTCCGCCCACAGCCTGAATGAACATTAAAGTAGATTCTTTATAGAGGTCCTTCAGGCAAGTCTCCAGCCTGGTCTTGTGAGACCGGAAGCAGAGAACCTAGCCAAACCCATATAAATGTCTTGTGAGACCGGAAGCAGAGAACCTAGCCAAACCCATATAAATGTCTGACTTACAGAAACTGTAAGATACATTGGTGTGATTTTAAGCTATTAAGTTTGTGTCAGTTTTTACACAGCAATACAAAACTAATATAATTTAGGAGGATTATTTTAAAGAGTTAGCTGAGAAGAAACAGACAGAGAGGCCAGTTAAAAAGGTGGTGGAAAAATATAAGAGAATTCAAAAAGACTTAAAAAATGTACAATCAGAGTACATTACACCAGCATTAGGGATAGCAACTACCATCACACCAAGAGCTATAAAGCTATGGATCTATAAACAAACATGTACATCAAGATCTATTTATTCATAGTCTGGAGTGGTTGAATAATAAAATGGCTAACATTCATTAGAAGGTCAAAATTCTTAATTCAGCCATATCTATTCTAAGGATCTATCTTTGTGTATGGAAGTTTAATTTTGGAGAGGTAAGGATAATATATATTGAATAAAAGATTGTCAACAGTTGGTCCAAAGCAGGACCCAGTAATTCTACTTCAAAGCATTAATCAAGAGAGCCCAAAAAACAGCAATTCAAAAAGACAGTTGCCTCCGTATATTCTTTGCATCATTATTTACAGTAGTCAAGATATAGAGGCAACCCGGGTGTCCATTAATAGATAAATGGATAAAAAAGAAGTGATACGTATATACAGCGGAATGTTACTTAGCCACGAAAAAGAATAAAATCTTGCCATCTGCAACAACATGGATGGACCTAGAGGGTACTATGCTGAGTGGAGTAAGTCAGACAAAGGAAGATAAATGTCATTTGATTTCATTTTTATGTGGAAGAGAGAACAGGACAAACAAACAAAACAGAAAAGCTCATAGATACAGAGAACCTTTTGATGGTTGCCAGGTGTGGGGGAAGGGTAGGAGGAAGGATGAAAGGGGTGAGTAGATTAAGATGTTCAAACTGGTAGTTACAAAATAGTCATGGAGATGTCAAATACAGCATGAGGAATATAGTCAGTAGTACTCTAATAACTATGTATGATGTCAGATCGGTACTACATTTGTTGGAGTGATCACATTGTAAGTTATATAAATTTCTAACCACTGTGGTGACACCTGAAATTAATATAATATTGCATGTCAACTGTAATAAAAAAACTAAAAATAAATTATTAAAAAGTTGGTCCAATGACAATATATGAGAGTAATTTCAAATTTGGTAAAAGGATGTATAGTAAAATTTATAATAAATTAAAATAGCAGAAGATAAAGGCAAGTTGGAAAGAGTGGGAAAAATAAGTATTTTTTTTTATAATGAGGCTTCACTATGTGGAAATTTAGTCTCATAGTATATTTGTGAATAAGATGCTTAGTTTCAATTTGTTTCACTCTGCACTTGGTTATTAAGTTTAGCGTCTTTCTCCAATGATAGGGGAAAATGCATTTTAATAAAAATAGATTTTCTGATTTAGAGGATGCATGTGCCTTAGTAGGGTAAACTAAACTTAACATATTTTGCTGTATATAATTTGCTTTTAATTTTTCATATTTTTATAAATGTAGGCAATACTTAGTATAACTCACCACATAGTTCTTTACTAACTGACATTTTAAAAAAGCAAGGACTACTCTTTCCTAATATAATTTTATAACATAGCCTCTCATACCATATCGGTAATAAATGTTTTAAAATTCTCAAGTGATTAAATAGAATTTGAATTATTTCTATATTATTATTTTCAGCCATCTAGGTTTATGACATCAAAATATATTTATTTAAAATGTGCACAATTTAATTAAAATGATGAATCCCTCAATCTCTCTGTGCATAAATTTTAAAAATTATAAAATAGCACTAATAACTGTTCACCTGGTTAGTAGTAAATGTTATAATGTATATAAATGTGACTTTGAGGCCATTGTTTCTACATGGTTCTTTAGTTTACAGCTTCAGCTGCCTGATAATTTCAGCAAGTCAATATTGCATATTCTAAACAACAACAAAAAAAGATGACTGAAAAGTCATCCTACCCCATGCTGTCTGCATTATTTAACTTAAAAGTTGAGTCCATCTCTTCACACAGGCAGATAGTAAGCAGTAAACAAATCCCTTCTGCTAAAGTAGCAACACTGAAAGGAAAATAATTATCTCTTCCAAATATCAATGTCTAAACAAAGGCAAGCATCAGAGGCAGAAATTTATAAAAGAGACGTAAGCTCAAATATATTTTTCTTCCCCTTTACCTCTTACCTCCATATTTTCCTATGGAAGATTAGATTGTATGGGAGAAAAAGAAGAACAGTTCACTTCCATTTTCGCTTTATCTTCCCTAAGACCAAAGTTTATTAAAAAATAAAGGTGTTTCTGAGCAAAGTTGTATGTCTGCTTTTCTTTTTCAACAGAACTAAAATAAACTTGATTTCTAAGTGGAACATTAATTAATGTTTCCCTTTATCTTGGTGGTTTAATTGATGTAAACACTCTGGCATTAAGTCTCTGAGGATTTTCTAATTATGCCTATGGTCAGAAATGTTTAATTGACTTCTGCTGTGACCTTTCCATAGATGTTCTGACCCTTTCTTTAGTAAAATTTCTTTGGTTTATTTCCTTAATGAGGTCAAGAAATCTTGCTTAGTCTCTTTGTTTCATAAATAACTTGTCCCAAAGTTTATAGACTTCATTTAGAAATAACAATGGGAAATTCACAGAAGGAAGTAGCATGACTTCATAATTCTAGAGTTAAGAATTATAATCCAGGCATAGTTTATAGTTCTAATGTTGTATGGCTACCAGGAGTATGATAATTTCATTAGAAGAGGCCAGACAGTAGGATTTATGGTATTTCGCCCACATATACGAGTGCTAAATTTTCTAAATTCTGCCATTTAATGGATTGTATTTCAAGCCATGTGAGAAAATATAGAAAATTTGTAAAACGGTTGAAAATATATATTTTTTTATATCAAGTAATATGTGCCAGGTGTAAAGATACAATTAAGAATAAAATATAAGTTCCATGAAGACAGAAATTTTTGTCTGTTACATTGGTCTTTGACACCACACTATATGCTGCATGTTGGTAGAAGCCTGTGTGTTCTTGTTTACTAAGTGCTTATTACTATGCCTAGAGCATATTTACACACATACAAAAGTGAATATAACCATAAACATATTTACATAAGATATTACCATGTATAATGAAGCTTATCTTATTAAATATATATATTAAAATATATATATATATATATACCATATATACCATGTTATGTATT
This sequence comes from Eonycteris spelaea, assembly GCA_003508835.1. NCBI lineage: Eukaryota > Metazoa > Chordata > Mammalia > Chiroptera > Pteropodidae > Eonycteris > Eonycteris spelaea. The sequence goes on from PUFA01000162.1 coordinate 2,283,359, forward strand.
CTATAGGTATGATTTTAATGTCCATATAGGATGAACAATTTACTGATTCTTTTTTATTATACTTTGGGCTATTTTCATTCTTTAATTTGTTGTTGATAAAAAGTGCTTTTAAGACAGACATCATAGTTTCATATTACACATATTATTGTCCACTAACAAATCCTTAGAAGTAGAATGGATGGCTAAAAGTGTGTTGGCTCACAAATGTAGTGCAAATATTCTATTCTACTAAAGAATAAATGAAGCAGTCACTCATGCCCAGCTATGGATTAAACATAGTTAACTTAATTGTTTTACTTTTCATTGACTGGTGGCCCTGAGAGAAGGAAGAGCAAGTTTTGATAATTCCTTTCTATCAGGCCAACCTACAAAATGTATCTTTGAAAAAAAGAAGGAAGTATAAGGACACATAGGTTGGAGTAGAGAGGGATCAGGGAATAGGCAAATAGCAAAAAAGGCAGTGCTGAAGAAGACAGAAGATAACCTTTATCTTGCACTTTTGCAAAGGTCTGCCTTTGCCTTGATCTAGATCTGTGTCAGTTTTGGGCACATATGTAGAGTTAACATTTTCATTGAGACATTCTGGATTTCAGGTTCTTCTATCTCTTAATTCAAGTATTGTAAGCAAACAACAAATCACTGAAGAGACGGAAAGGTGTGGCTGCTTTATTCTAGAGCCTAATTCCCTGGCAGGCTCTTTCCGGCAATATGCCCATCCTGAATCTCTTCAGCCTTGTCCCTATCCACTTTTCTGTAATAAGAAGTTGTCATTACAATGGATGTTTATTGCTCAGAGATTTAGCAGATAGTATTTTCAGATATCGAGTTATTATTTTTTTCACTTGAGAAATATTTCCCAGATGGTACAAAATTTTGTATTTTGATGTGACTGAGAAGGTTATTAGGTACATAAGAACACATTTGCTTTCATTTAATTTTCTACCTACAGGGCTTCCTACACAGTCATAGACTGTATTACGGGTACTTAGAAGGCTGTAACCTCTTAAGTAAAAACCCAAAGCCTATGTCACTGTCATTTATTCAGAGAACAGGAATGAAGAAGCTCACATATCCTGAAATTATAGGGAGGGTTGAGGTGGGCAAAATCTGGCCCAGTGGAATCATCCAGCTTTGAAATAAACAGCTGTGAAAACTGTTCGGCCCTTTTAGTTATGCTCCTACTTCTCACCCTCCTCTCCCCAAATAGCCATAAAATCAGTGTTGGTGATTCTAATAGTAAGAGAAAACTTTGATTTGTAATACATATAAAAGAGGATACACATTAAATTTTTAATTAATTTTACTAAGTATAGTTTTATAATAAGAAAGATCTATTAGGTACCCAGATTTGTTCAGTGATTTGTTTGTTTAATTTCCTCAAAGCAAAGGTAAACATATTTTAAGAAGATTTTCCATTTAAAATCTTTCATTAAGTTCTTTGCCCTTGCTAAAGTAAAAAACTGTTTATTTCATGTTTTATTCATTTATTATACATATATTATTAATGTTATAAATACAATGAGCATATATTTTCTCTGCAAGTTTTGGGTTGTTTTTTAAGTGAATGCAGCTATAGGCTGAGACATTCTTTAATCTCATCATTAAAAAAAACTAGAAAAATTTCAAATTTATCGTATAGAATTCATGGGATACAGAGCGTTGCTAGAACACAGAAATTGGGAATCTTCCAATTTCTAAGAAAAAACATCAGAGATAAATGTAGATTTTCCTAGCTCTAGATAATTACAAAATTGATTCTGGCATATAGGGTAGATTTTTAGAAAAGGAAAAGTTGATTACTAAGGCCCAGACTAGATTCATTATGATCACGTCACACAGTAAAACTGCACTTTTTTTGAATGACAGTCAACTGATATATTACTGGAATGTTGTAGACATTGCATATCTAAATTTTAGCAAGATATGTGTCAGCATTACCTATGATATCTTAATCAATAGGGGAGGGTTGTGAGCTGAGTAATAATCTTATTAGGTATAGACCTTTGGCTCTTTGAGTCATTAACTGTAACAATGTCATTAATTAATGCCAACTTGATGGAAACTTTAGTCTGGCTCAATATACTTATTAATAAATTCGCAGAGAAGCTTAATGACATACTAATAAAATTTGAGGATAATAGAAGTTTGGAGGGTTAGTTCATATCTTGAATAAGAACACCGGTCCCAAAAGAACTGCACTGAAATAAAAGATAGAAAAGAAAGCTTAAGAAGAATGTACATGTATTTAATATTTTCAAATAATAAAAGTGAAAGAGGAAATGAATTAACTCTGAAAGTCACCAGAGGAAACATAGGGCTAATGGGTAGAAGTTTCAGTAAAATATACTTTGGGTCAGTGAAAGAAAGAAATAATTAACATTTATAACTGTCTGAAATTAAAATGGATTGGCTCAGGAGGTACCCATGAAGGTGTTCCAGTAACTAGTGGATGAGCCCAGGGACCACTGGATGAACACTTAGTATTTTCCACTAGGCATTCAGCATCAGATTTCTTAATGGTAGTAAGGTTGGTGAGCAGATAATATGATATCTCCATTATTTAGGAGAATTCTCTTTCCTTTGAACTCTAAGAGGACTTTACCTCTTTCGACATTTATTCCTGTGTATATATATTTATTTGTATCTATGTCTTATCTCATTTACTTGAGTCTTAAGTTCTTTGAAATGGAGACTTGTCAATCATCCATATGGTTTTTAGTACTTAGCACACACTATCTTAAACACATCACAAATTGAAATAATAAGTGAATAAGTGAATATATTCTATAATAATATATTTTCTTCTGTAGGAGTCAGGATATCCTAAGGCCTTGAGGATACTGCACATACAATGTGCTTATAAGAGGATGGTGTACACGCACTAGGACTTGAGTGTTCTTGTTCTCTTTTTGCATAGTAGTATACTGAATGTTACTTTTAGCTAGATATATCCAAGTTACCATGTTGAACATTATTTTTTAGAGGCATTCTGGTAGTCACTGGGAAGGAAAAGGCACATAATTAGGTGACTTTCTTGAGGGTAAGAATTGTGATTTATTCACTCTTTTATTCCAGGTGCCTTGCTTATATCTGGTACTCCAAATTTTTTGAATTGCTCTCTGACTATACATTAGACTTGGTTTTAAAAGATGAGTCGGAGCTCTGCAATGAGGAATGGCATTTCATTTGGAGAAAACAATAGGAACCAAGAGGTGTGGCATAGTATCATTGGGATAAGGTAAAGCATCCACGCAACTGGAGTGTAAGGTGTGGCAGGGCTGAGGCGGAAAAGCAGTATACAGGTGGTTGTAATCACAGATGAGACTATTGAGTAAGGGCTGTCCCAAAGGATGCAATTTGGGCCTTGAAAACCTCGGAAATTGAATTTATCTTATGAACATCTCGAGATTTCTGGGAATTCTACTTTAGGACAACTCTAAACTTTTGATTATCCTTTTCTATCACTAGATGATATTCTTCAGGGGCTTTTGGAGGAGGGTGGGAGAATTGCAGGGGGCCATTTGTATGATACCCAAGGTAACCTAGACTCTGGGTATTTGAGTTGGAGACCCTCAGTACCACATGTTGAAATCATATTTGTATTCTTGGACACAGAGGCTAACATTCCAGATGTTTGTGCATACAGTTTATGTATGGGTTATTCTTTCAGTTGCTTAAAGGTCTGAGACAGACATGTTTGGCTAAGAAATTATGTTATTGTGTCTGCCCTCTGGAAACTTGACTTTGCAGTGGAAACTTAATGCTTAGAAAGCTTAAAGAGACTGAGGTTACAGGGCTAGTGACAGAGTCACTTTTCTGAGTCAGCTGCCACACTCTCTTGGCCTAAGTGGATTCTTCCTAAAATGTTCTTCCCCAAGTGGCTACTTGTACTGCTTATGTAGTTGGTTAATTTTAAATTAATGTCAGCATTTGCCGCTAAGTTGATTTGAAAGCTCTCAAATTGAATTCTTCATATGTGTTGCTGTCCCCTGATGATGACAGTGATAATTTTCACTGTAGCTTCAGATTTAAAATGTTATTTAAGTAAGTTTTTAAGGCAGGGAGAGAGAGAGAGAGAGAGAAGAGAGAGAGAGAGAGAGAGAGAGAGAGAGAGAGAGAGAGAGAAAATGCACATCAAGTGTGGTGTTGATATGTGGAGTTTCTTTTAGGTAATTTTCAATATGTACATGTTTTTACACTTGATTAGGCTATGGAGCTAAATAATCATTGCCTAATATGCTGCCATTTGATTTGCACGTCCTTTAAAACCTTCGATGGCTCCCAATATTTAATAGTAAAGATAATATTACTTCCCTAGACTAGTAACATCCTACAAGACCTGTGTCCTGCTTGCATTTTCTCCATTCCTGTCTTAGAACCACATGAGCCTTTGTGTAGTCCATGGAACTTGAACTGTTTCCTCTCACCATGACCTTTACTCACACTTTTTCTCTGCGTAGAACAGAATGTGTTTTTCTTCCTTTTCCCTCTAGTTGCTCTCTCGTGTCCTATGGATTTCAACATAATCAGCATTAACTGGAGGAATTCCATTCTGAGCCCTTGCCTATGTTAATTCCCATTATATCACTGATGTGATTTTACTTGTCTATTACCGTCAGGCATCCCATTACGACGTTTTAGTCAATGATAGACCATATATATGATGAAGGTCCCATAAGATTATAATGGAGCTGAAAAGTTCCTATCACCCAGTGACATTGTAGCCATTGTAATGTTGTTGTACAACATATTGCTCACATGTGTCTGTGGTGGTGCTGGTGTAAAAAAACTTACTGTCCTGCCAGTTGTATAAGAGTATAGCACATATAATTAGGTATAGTATGTAATACTTGGTAATGATAACAACTATTTATGTATTCACTATATTACACTTTTTGTCATTATTTCAGAGTGTACTCTTTCTACTTATAAAAAAAGTTTACTGTAAAACAGTATGCAGGGTTATGTTGGCAGCAGCCTCATACATTTCTTGCTTACTGAGTCTCTCGATTGCTTCACTTTCTCTTTGCTTGATTTAATCTTATGTTGTTTTATAAATTTAGTGTAGCCTAAGTGTACAGTGTTTATAAAGTCACTCAGTAATGCCCTAGGCCTTCATATTCACTCACCATTAACTCACTGACTCACCCAGAGCAACGTCCAGTTCTGCCAGCTCCATTCATGGTAATTGCCCAATGCAGGTACACCACTTTTTACCTTTTCTATTGTACTGTCTCTATGTTTAGATATACAAATACTTACCAATATGTTACAATTACGTATGGTATTCAGTACAGTAACATGTTGTACAGGTCTGAAGCCTAAGAGCGATAGGCTCTGTTATATAGCCTAGGTATGTAGTAGGCCATATTGACTAGGTTTGTGTAAGTAAGAGCACTGTGTAGTGACGCATTTCTCAGGACATTTCCCTCTCACTAAGCAGCACATGCATGTATAATTTTACATTAATTTGTATGATTCGCTAAAACCTTACTTTTCAACTAAAATGTAGAAACCCTGTTAATCTTACTAACCATAGGTCTCACTGGCATAGAACCATTATTAGCAGAGAGCACTAATTCAGTTGTTTTTGAAGAATGAGTAAATGATATTATATTTAAACATTATTGGAATCTCAGTTCCCTTCTAAGAAGGAATTGAGCAATAGTTTGTCACATCCTGAATAAATTTTTTATTCTCCATGCTAATACTAAACTGACTCTATTCCTTCTGGAAATTTAAGAATGAGTTAATAGTTTACTTATTAGATATTTAAGGATTTAGGAAATCAAGAGACAAGGGTAGAACAAGTGAAGCCTGGAACCCAGACATCAAATCCTTGTTCTGAAACTTTGCTTATCACATTTTGCGGACTCTGCAGTGTATCTTAATGTCTCCGAGCTGTTTCCCCACCAAATAAAATGGTGTTGAAAACCTCACTTCAGAAATTTAGTAATATCTATCGAAATTTTAAATATTACTAATTTTAACCCATATCACTTGCAAGTATTGTATTCAAAGAAGTACAAGGATACTGTTTGCATCATTATTTATAATAGTGAAAAACTAGAAACCAAATATTGAGCCAACCAGTTAAGTAAATAATATAATGTCTATTCAATGGAATACCACACAGCCACTAAAAGAATGCAGATGAATTAGATGTGGGAAATCAGATATGCAAAAATGAATTTAATATGGGGAATGCACATAAATTAGATATGGAGATAAATGTCCAAGATACAGTGTGAAATGAAATAAGTTTCAGAAGATTATGAAAAAAGTACAAAGACACATGTATAGAAAATTTCTGGAAAATACTCAAAGCACTGATAATAATGGTTATCTCTGGGAAGTTTGATGTGTGGTCCAGCTTGTGCGTGAGTAGGGATAGTGCTTATTTTTTCACTTATACTTTACTGTTTTTATTTTTAACAAAGACATATATCGCTTATGTAATTTTTAAAAATCTCATAAGATATCATATTACCCTCTTAGGTTGTTAATAAAATCATGTGAGAAAAATGTCTGGTACATACTAAAATGTTAGTCACTTTAAAAGAGAGAGAGCGTTCTCTGAAGTGCCTTTGGAGAGGGCTTCTCATTTTGGAAGGGTTTCACCAGATTTTCAACTGCCCTTGGTAGCTTGGTGACCATTAGCCATTGTCTGGAGTCTAGAAATTACCTCTATATGTCCTGATCATCTGGGTAAGGTCTGCCCCAGCCTTTCTTCCTAGAGTAAACAGGGAGAGAGTGTTCCTTATTCATTCCAGGAGGTAAAATGTCTCTAGGCTGGGTCTTCTGACCCCGATTACAACAAACATATTTTATGTTAAGAATTGCAGCACTTAATTTTAGTGGGCAATTCCTAGTTGCTTTCTTACTAAAGTAATATTACTTCCTAATTAAAATTTTAAAAAATACAGAAACATTAATGGCAAACAGGAAGATAATATGAGTGCTGGGATCAGGTATTAGGGTATAGAAATAGACCAAGTCAAAGAAGCATCCATCTTTGGAGCTCATGAAGTGTTCAGTCTCTATTGCCATGTTGCAATGAGTGGCTGACTGTGTGTTTGTGTTTTATATCTCTATCCACAGAGATCTCTTCAAAAAATAGTTCTTTCTTACCACAAAATGTATGGTCACTCCTTTGCTGCTTGAACCTGGATTGTTTTTCTTGCTCTCAGAGTTGTGTAAAAATTGCCTTTCACCGGAAGGAGGCTTTGTAGGTGAACTCTGCCTTTGAACATGAGCTGACCACGTTACCCCCTACCACACACACATATTCTCTCTCTCTCCTTCTCTCTCTCTCTCTTTCTCTCTCTCTCTCAAAAACATCATCTTGAGCTGGACCTTCTGATGAGCTCAGACCATTCTGGATCTATTTGCTGAGGTGTGAGGGTTTTTTTCTGTACCATTTTTTCTTTTCGATTTGATGTTTTCTGGAGAATTGGCAACTGATCTGGCAGCTCTCGACTGCACTCAAGCTGTTTTACATCACAATATAAATATATTCTTCCTTGTCACATAATGGCATTTGTTAGAGAATCTGGCAAAAACCCAGGTAAAAACACAGTATTTTATCCCTGTTAACAATCTGAGGTTTTATGTCTTTTTGTCAAGGTTACTGTATATCAGCCTCATTTGTAAATGCCTATATGCTTGAAAACAGTAAACACTTATACCTTTTTAGTTCTACAGAATTCACAAACTGACACATGTCAAGTGGTTTTGATTGACTGCTTTTCAACTTGGCAAGCTAAAGATAATAAAAAGAGGTTCACAGTGGAGGCTTATGCAAGTAGGGGAGCAATTTTTCGGGGCATGCATGTGTACAAACTAAATCCATGAACTCCAGTGAGCCAGTTGTATCTAGGACTCTGAAAGTAGAACAGACTGATTTATTTGTGACAACGTACTTCAGCTGAACCTCTGTACTGGTTTGTTGGCAAAACATAGCATATGGCCTTTTAATGAGAGACATAATAATTGCAGATATGAGTAATGCAGCACAAAGATTGGTTATGCTGTTTTTTATTCTAATAAGGAATGAAAGTTGGCTTCTCAAGCAGCTGTTTACCAGGTTTGCTCCTATTTGAAATAGAGACACTTTAATACAAAAAGGGATTTTAAATGGTATATACTTGGAGAAGAAAATTTATTTATGTTTTGCATGTGTGTACATATATTATGTTTAAATTTTTTAGGCTGTGCTATCACTGTAAGCATTTCACACCTAGCTGGTTGTTATTCCATATCTTCATTGAAAACCTACAAAATCAACAGTGACAATATATATTATCTTATTGCCCTTTCAGAGGAAAGACCTGTGAAGGTGCCTCAATGCAATGAGCCAAAATAATAATCCTTGACAACTGATCAGACAAAAGTGATGGCAGTTTCTGGAATATAGGGCATCATCCAAAATATGATGAAAATAAAATGCAAATTCTTGCCCTGCCCTGTACTAGACATGTTTCTTTGCCTGCTAGAATCCACAGCCATGCCTCTCCCTTGGCTCTTAGAAGTGGTAGCCACACTTATCAGGTGAATCATCCCCATCCCTGTTCCTCTCTCTGATTAATTGATTAGAGATGGAGTTCTAATTTAAAAAATGAGCTAATCTACTCACTGAACCGAGGTCAATCAAATTATTTCTCTCAAGTATTTGAACAAAGTGGCACAAAGACTTGAGCCAGTGATGAATTCCAAAATTAAAATGTGATGTAAAAAATGGTCTGTGTAGGTGATCATGCTGGCCATATGCAAGACACATGTACTAGAAGGTGAAGGGGTGAGGATGTAATGGGGAGACAAAGAGAATGCTGTGGAGAATATAGAAGCAGAATTGAAAGAGAGAGTTAGAAGGAACCATTTCAGAATCTGACATTCTCCTACTTTCTCTAAGACCATGCTTGATGTATCTACATGATAATTTTCATTTACCTAAGCTACCTGGAGTGAGTTTCCGTTTTCTACCATCAAGAGTCTTGATGAGACTATCTCATTTTACAACATGATTTCGTGTCCATGACTATGATTTAGAATTTATTTCTACACTCAAATATTCAATATAAGATCATTCTAAGAAAAGCCTCTAAGATCATTAAAAGACTAGTAGGATTCAATATTAGGGTAAAATAAAAATAAAAATAGTGTTCCAGTATGGGAAATGTATTCCAGATGGAATGTTATTAAAACTTATAAGTCTAGAGTAAACATGGAAGCGTTCACCAAATTCTTGACTATCAGAACCAGATGGCATTCTTTAAGACTTGAAAAGGATTATTTTCAAATAAGCAATAACACTTTACCAAAGAGGAAGGGTAAAAATGGAATTCATTAACTCAGTGTATGGTTTAGGCTTAGAATATAAATGAGATTCAGATAAATTCATGCGAGAGATATCCATAATAGGTGATTGAGATAAATTAGAGGAGTCTGAGAAATATTATTATACTTTTAAAGGGACACTAGTGAGAATAATTTTGCCTCAAAAAATAGCACCTTGATTGTACAATGAGCTGTACCATTTCTTCCAGTGTTCTCTATAGGTAGCAGGTATGAATTTGCCCATGACACTCAGCTGCCTTAGTTATTTCTTCTTATGAATCAGATAAATATGATTCATCCTTTTCCCAAGAGGCTGGAAAACTTACATTGTTCTGAAAATTTGAGAAAGATCTCTTATCATAAGTTCATCAAAATCAGATGCATATTTTCCAAATCCATGTGGATCACTTCAAGTTATGAGTCTATTTAGTGCCAAATCTGTCCATGGAGTAATTTTGAGCAGCTGTGTGACTTTGGACAAGCTACTTAACTTCTCAAGGCTGTGAACTTAGGTCAGCCTGTCTGAACTCATCAGTGGTTATTGAAGATCCTCCTGCTTCTCAAGGTTTTGTAATAGTAGAGACCACTTCCCCACCATGATACTGACCAATCTTCTCAGAGAAATACTTTCTGGTTATGGAACCATTCCCTTTGCTATGAGTCCCCTTTCCATTTTGGGATGATTGTCTTTTCTACTCCAGTTATACTGAGAGACAGAAGAGAATAGAAAATGTATTATCTAAACAGGGTGCTATTGAAAATAATGAGAATATTATTAACAGTTCTGCCAAGACAACAGGTATGAACCAGAACAATCAAACCAGGGAAGCCAGAAGTATTGTCATCCTAACTGCAACTTTCCCAGTTCATCTTCACATTGGGAATAGCCTGTGACCAGAACTTTATTGGGATGAAAACTGTCTAGCCCCTTTCTGGCTGTCATATCGCTTCTTTAGGTTAATTAGTTCAAATGAATTATACTAGCATTGTATAGAACTGAAAAGAACTTGGTTCTTTAGATGAATTAACATCTACACTATGGCCCAAATTTGTGTTCAGAATGCAAACTACTTCTCTCATTTCAAAGTTTATTGGGAATTGAATAGATGCCAAATATTGACAACAAAGTTAATCGATACTACTGAAAATTACAAATCTTAGTGTCCTCAGGAACTGGGGTGGTTATTTGCATGAAAGAATTGCTCAAAAATGTATACTGCATGGATGCGCAAGGCTCCAAGGGCACTTGGGGAACACACAGAGGTTTGCTGGGGCTGTCATAGCAATCCATTGCCATGGGGCACAGGGCACATTACATATATAATGGAACTGGCCAGTTAGGCAAGAGTAAAATTTTTAGTGATCCCTGAATGCTGGAATGTGTAGATTGAATTTAATGGTTTGAAAGAAAATGAAGCTCATTCCCTATGAGAATCCTTAATATGAGTCCCAGGTGGTAGGATATATGGCACTGGCTGGCGGCCACACTCATGGGCTTTAGGAGCCATCCCCTAAAGGCAAAAGACATGTGCAAATGGAAGTTTTTAGATTTTTGAGAGCAATTAAATAACTAACTAAAGAAAAATGTTTTGACAAAAATAAAATGCTTGCCACAGTACCTCTCTAAGTATCTCCAAAGAAAGTAAGTTCAGATTATGAAATCACAAGCACTACTGACACAAGTGATAATTATTTTTCTCATTATAAATTTACAGAACAAGAAATAATATCCTGCTATTGACTTCAGTACTTCGGTTAGCAAGTGTAAGTCCCCGGGACTTCCAAGTCATTGATTACATGCAGCTTTAAACAGTATTATTGCTACAAAGGAATGAATTCCAGATTTATCTCACTTACTGATATCTACAGTATTATCTTGACATATCCTTAAGTATTTTCCATGCAGAGAAAGTAAGATCTCATTGGAATTGCTCATTGTTAAATCAAAAAAATTTTTTTGGATTATGAGTATACTTCTAACACATAAATGCAAGTGTTATTATAACTCATTCTAACTCATGCTGCTTTAGTTGGAAACAATTTTTTTTCCTATAGCCTGGAAAGCACTTATTTACCTATAAGTATTAATAGCATAACAGAATCATAAAAGGATAGAGAGCATCCAGTTTTCAATGCTGCAGTTTGTCAAATTACTCAAATTACCATAGACAATGGTGTCGCTTTAAAAAATATTTTTCACACATAGTTTCAACATAGGGCTTTCACATTTAAAATATAAAAGGCTGTTCTCCTTATCAACCTTTCCCCCTCCCCCTTTTCCTCTGGTAACCACTAAACTGTTTCTGTGTCTGAGTTTTTGTTTGTTTGTCTTGTTTGTTCGTTGCTTGAAGGGGGTCAAATCTATAGTGACAGAAGATTTGATTTGGGTGGTGAACACAGAATGCAATATACAGATGATGTATTATTAAATTGTATACTTGAAACCTATAATTTTATTTACCAATGTCATCCCAATAAATTTAATAAAACATAAATACAATATAAAGGCTATTGAGAAAATTCTGGAATGTGGCCCTCAAGTTAAATACATTTATAATTAGACACTCATTTGTTTTTATTATAAAATTGTTTTTGAAATGTTTTCCTCATTTGGTATGTGTCAACCCAAAGATAAATAGTAAAATCGACAGGAATATAGTGAGCTTAAGATAATGAAAAATAAATAAGACTAACAGAAAGAATTTTGGGTTATAATAACTGAAAAAAAATCTCTTTGGAAAATAGCTATAGTTTTAGAAAACATGATAAACATATTAGAAAATTGGAGTTTGGCCAGCCTCTCTGTAGAAATAAATTAAAATAGAATTTTGTTTTTAGCTAAAATATCAGCTCACACTCTCTCTTACCTTGCAAAAAGAAACTGATTCTTAAATAGCATCTGTAACCCAGAAACAAGAAGTAAATGATGGAAATATTGGAACATAAAAAACAATGCAGCCACAAGCCAAATTTCATGAGTTTTTTAAAACACACACACACACACACACACACACACACACTCTCTCTCTCTCTCTCTCTCTCTCTCTCTCTCTCACACACACACACACACACACACACACACACACACACACACACACAAGATAAAGAGGCCCAATTTTAACACCTTCTGACCCTGAGTAGCACACTAACAAGTAGATGTAAAAGTTCAAATTGGTGCTTCCCAGGTAGTCCTTTTTAAGAACAGGCTGTTTAAAGAGGTTATGAAAAAGCACACTTAGCCAAACAGCTAAATAGAGGCATTAGGCATTTAGTTTTTTGCACATTTGAACAATGTGTGAAAATATTTCCAGCTTTAAAAATATCTTGACACTTTCCTCTGTGCTGAGAATGAGAGTGAGGGTGGTGCCTTGACGCCAGTGCATGAATACTGGACAGGTTCATGGTAGGGAAATGAGGAGCTGAAAGTGATGCTCTCACTTTTTTTGTACTTCTCTATAATTAAGGGATTTTGGTGTTTGTGTGGAGAGGAAAAGTGGTTATAGGAGGATATAACATAGAGGTTGAAAGTCCAATTCTAGAACAAGAACAACCTGGGCTTGAGTTATGGCATTGTGATTTTTTGGTGTTATAATTGTGAGCAGGTGATTTAGCACCTAGGAGCCTCAGTTCCCCATCTGTAAAATGGGCTTGAGTTCTGGCTCTTTGATTTTTTTGATGGTATAATCATGAGCAGATAATTTAGCACATAGGATAACAGTGTCTACCTCATAAGGCTAGCATGGTAGTTAACCCAACTGGAAAGCAAATAACACAATGCCTGACATTTAGAAACTTTCAATACATTTTGGTTATTAGTAACTGAAGACTTAAAGAAAGTATGGAATGTGTTTCTGAAACCCACTACCAACATCCCTCCAGTCTCTCACATCTGAGCACGTGTTATTTTAGATGTTATCACAAACATTGCTATTTATATATGTTAAAGACTCACTTGCCTGGCATATTATAGGTGCTCAAATTGTTCTGCTGAATGAATGGCTCATGGTTAATTGTTAAATAGAAACTAAATACCACTTTTGCCCATCTCAGGTCGTATCTTTGAGTGCTTAAGAACATTTATTGGCTTTCACTCATCTCTGGGAAGGCCAACATGCCTGAATTGAATTACTACTGGCTTACAACATTGCAATGTTTTCTTATTAGCCATATCTTTGTTTTTGAGATTCCTCTTCTCAAGCAGCTTTCCCCTATCAATTTTGCTTGTTGATATGTTACTAATTTGTCAAGATTCATGCTCTCTCCTGTACTGTAGGAATTTTAGCCTCCTCCATTATATACTTTAAATATGTCTTATCTTACTTAGCCTTAACAAAACCACATAACTCCTAAGGCTAGGAACTCTCTTTCAAATCTTTGTGTCCTCTCCAATGTCTAAGAAAATGTGCTCACTCAAGTGTTCAGTATATATATATAATTGAAAGGATGTCTTTACAAAACACAAAATGATGTAGGATCTAGAAAAATATCAAAAGAAATACTGCCATGAACACCAGGAGAGACCTCCTTTGTGTAGCCTGGTGGAAATGCCAGAATGTAATTAGTTACAGGAAACTCTGTGCTTAAAAGATCAAAAAGTTGGGACAATAAAAGTATCAACTGCTTAGGACTCAACAGAGAAAGGTTCTGGACTAAAATGAGGCTAGCTTTGGGATGAATGTCTTTTAAAAAGAATAATAAAATAAGAGTCTACATCTTTTCTGTTTCTGACCCATCAGAAATTCTTAGTAATCCTTCTATAGTAATTCTATTTGTAGTCATTCTTACTTCTACAGTTATGTTAATTTTGCTACATGTTAATTTTATCACATGCCACTCACTGGTTAGTGGCATGCATGTGTGTTTTTCTTCTAACCTCTACAACAACCTCATGAAGTTGGTATTTGGATCCCAGTTTTACAGATGAAGAACCAGAGGTTTAGGCATGTTTAGCTGAAGTTCACAGAGCTAGGAAGTGGCAAAGTGCAAAAGTGAACCCAAATCTTCCCAAGGACAATGATCATGATGTAGGTAACCAATAGTGGTATCTTATTTACTCAGTCACAAAAAGCACCTCCTTTAGCTAGCTGTTTCTTTCACAGAATCATTGACTATCAGAGGTGGGAAAGATGTTAGCAAACACTAAGTACAGCTCACGTAATTTTAAGAGGAGGAAGCTGAATCCTAGGGAAATAAAATTTCCTGCTTCAGAAATTAGCAGCAAAATTGGGACCCTAAGTTTATTCTTACATTAGCCCAGTGTAGTTTCTCATAAGGCAGGAATAAACAGCTTTACAGATTATTAGCCTTGCAAACCCAAACCTATAAAGTGACAGCAAATGTCACAATTCACATAACAGATGTTTTAGGTTACAATTGTTGTCACCTCTTTCTGCCAGATCCTCTTTTTTTTTAGACATTAGAGCCCAATTTGACAACCTGTAGAACTTCAGATGCAGAGAAAGTTTTTTTTTTTCCTTCTCTCTGAACCATGCATTCTGCACACTTGAGGAAGATATGCCTAAGCTAACGAAAATACCCTCAATAACCCACTGTTTAATAGTCCTAAGTCAATTTTCTAAATGGCATTATTAGCATGAGCTGTATTCAAAACCCTGGATCCCAAAGATCTACATCATTGCCAGTGAAAAATAGTTTTTGCCCTCTGTGCCAAAAAAGGAAAGAAAAGAAAAAAAATCAGTGGATAATACAGCATTTTTAATTGAAACAAAAAGGACTGTTGAATAAGTTGGGATGCTCTCAGAACTGAAATTCAAATAGAATAATAGCTATGGATTGTGATGAGGAAGGAAAGGGGAAGTAGCCCTGTGTATGAATGACTAGTTGAGAAGTTCTCTAACAAGCACATGGAGGAAAAAGAACACATTGTTGGGAGAAGAGCTGGATAACCAAGTGCAAGTGTCAGAGGCCTATAGGAAATGTGTCAAAGGCTGAAAATATTAAAGACAAGAAAAGCTTTATAACTATGTTCAGAACAAGAAGATAAATGGTGAAGGGATGATTCTACCATTAGACCCTCTTCAGGAAAGAGTCACACTTGTCTTTCCTAAACACATGACAGTTCCTCTATCAAAGGAGGTAAATATTAGATTAGATAGGTTATAATACTAGTGAGAGGGAGCTGAAGCTCAAGGATATGAAAAATTTAAAAACACCACACTGATACTTTAAATTCAATTCAGCAAACTCTCATTGCAAATCTATAATACCCTGACATTTTGCTAGATGCCAGCTATGTCAAGATGAATAAGATACAATTCCTGTCCTCAAGGGCTCACAGTCTAGTGGTAAAATAACCAGGAGACAAGTTAATTATATAACAGTGTGATAAATGCAATACTATATTGAATTCTGTTACTTTGTAGAGCTATGAGGAATGGGAGAGGAGCAAGGAGATTATAATGGCCAAGGTTGATATAAATTGTAAGAAAGAAACTCAATTCCCTGATTTATAGATAAATTACATTGGTAGTCTGATACCAATCATTTGCAATAATCTGGAATAAATTAATGAAAAAAGATGATGAACACAAATGCAAGTTGGGGATGATTACTACGAATCATCATGGATTTACTAAAAGGGATTAAACTAATATGATTTCATTTCCATTTTAGAAAAAGTAGAATCGGTCAGGAGGCCAGAAACACAGTATAGACATAAACACCATAGATCTCACCTCAAGTACTGGTTTTCTGTGAGTATTTGACCAGGTCTTCAATGACATACTTGTTGAACAAGAAATATAGACATGATGCCAAAACACTGAGATGAACTTGGAAATGTCAATTATTGGTAGACATAAGTCAAGGGAGCCTTTTGGTGGTGGTTTGTAGGGCCCTTTGCCTTGGTGTGGCTGTGCTAATCTTTTCATTCATGACTTGGGTGGTGTATCTGTTCAGTAAGGGACTCCACAGGAAACAGACAGCATATTCAAACAGGAAAATATGAGGAGAGTTAATAAAGTGGCTATTTACATGTGGGCATGTGTTAAAGGAACTGATAAGAGATTGTACAGTCTCAGTGCTGGCCTGACGGGCTGAGGGAAAGATCAGTTCCTGGAACAGATGATGAAGCTGGAATAGGAAGCAGAAGCCTCCTGCCCAAGTCAGGGCTTATGATGATGCCTGTTTCCTAGCGTTGAACTTTTTGACCTGCTTATTTGTCCCTGCTCCAGTGTTCCTGCAGGCACTTACCCAGCCCTCCATGTACTTCTTCTTCCTAGACTAATCATCTGTGTAGGGACCTGTGGAAGTTGTTTGCTTCTCTGTACATCAACTCTTTTCCTGTCTTTGATGTATTATTTCTGAACACCTTAGTTAGACAGATCTTTCCTGATGTACTATAATTGTGGCATGGGCAGTTTTATTCCCCATCATGCCTGTGAATGTTTGTCAGGGTTATTTTCTGATACACCTATGAACAAGGAGAAATGTGGGCCTGACACTAATACTTGAACGGACTTGGATGGGCTTGGAAATGCTAATTAATTGGTAGATATGGTCCTAGGGAAGTAGGGATGGAACAGAACAAATTGTACTTGGAGGAGACTATTGTTTAAATTCTTATATTGCCCTCTCCCATCTTCCTGGTAAATTTTATCAGATTTTCTTTTCATTGCTTTGGTAAATGAGTTATCCTTAGAAATGAGACAGTATGATAGGTTTTCCACAACAAATGTAATTTTTGAGGATTTTTTTTGAAGCAGTAATATCTTTCATGGGCCAATGTTCAAATGACTTTTTTCTTATCTGAGGACATCTAGTTGACACAAATTTCTCAGGAAAGGGTAAATAAATATTTTAAAAATGTATTGTAGATACTTTACATCACAGATAATACATATAGAGCTAATCAAGACTTGTTAGTAATTTAATGAGATTTCAGTGTTTTATATGTGTCAAACATAAAGAAGAAAATGAAGAAAAGAAAACCAAGCATTTAGATTTGATCTAGAAATATTCTCTTTCTTCCTTTTTCATCATTTATATTGCCAAGGTGAATCCAAAATAATAGTTGTTGTAGGCTGAAATAATAGTTGTAGACTGAAATTTTAATATCATTTTTGAGTTCACCCTCCTGTCTAAGGGGATATGCAAAATAGGTCATATTTATTTATAGATCACTCAGAGAGTTTCTCTCTCTTTCTGTTTTTCTCCCTGTGCTCAAACCCCTTGCCAAGAGGAGTCTCTGTTTCAAAGAGCCCGGAGAGCCTCTTTTAACTTCTCTTTAACTCAAAATATCCTGAAGTACTCTTCAGGGGATGAAACACTATGAGGTTCATGTATGCTTTCATAAGTTTTAAACCTATATATTTTCCATTTACATGATTTAGCACATTGGTAATGAAAACCTTCTTAGGAGAAAAGATGATGTTACCATCCTTTCAAAAGAGATTGATATTTGGCTGGTCATAATTTCTCTATTATGTAGCTGTTTTATAACCACTTATTGGAAAGAAATAAAAAGTCTGAGAGCTCTCAGCGGCTGCCTGAGGTTACCTTATCATTTCTTTCCTACAACTGAGATCATATCTTTTAAACTGCAGACTTTACCATGGAAGCTGTTTCCTTTGTGAATACTGGGACTCCATTCCTGAGCCTTTGGGCATACCTATTCTGATTGCTGCCTTCCCTCCCCCAGCAAATCAGTCAAGCATAAACCAAGAGGTGATTAGAATTTTACTGCCCCCATTTACAAGACCTTCAGCTTTCTGTCTCCTTAGCTTCCTTTTGCTTTGCTTAGCAACAGGAATGTGGCAAGTAATGTATTGCCAACCGAATTCTTCTTTGCTTTCATATCGAAAAGAAGAACTTAAGGATATAAGACAGCCAATAAAACATTTCACTTTTTACTTGTGTTTCACATTAGAATTTTTTCTCCGAATACCAGGGGCTTCCTTGGGCCATGGGATTTTCACAATGTTTCCGGTTGAAACTTACTGGATCCTATAACAATATCTGGACCCCTGTTACCCAGTGAACAGAGGTGAATGTCAGCAGCCCAGGAAGTATCAGTGCATTTTTCAATTACAAATCTGTCCTCTTTTCTGTCCCAGGTACTATTTTGAGAAATTTAAGTCATGTAGGTCAATAATTAAGGCCGTTCTTGTAGTAATAGTTAAAAGAAATTTAGAGATGTGCACATTCTCTTTGCTACTCTCTGAATGCTGAGTTTTTTTAAATTCAGCATGTCCAATCAGCAGTGCTGGTTGATCCTCTTCTTTAAGCAAGGCATTGTATTAGATACCAGGAAGAGTAGCAAGATGAATGAGACTCAACCCCTGCCTTCTGGGAGTGTAGCAGACATGTTTATTTACATAGCATTAGGTAGAATAATTAGGTTTCCGATATCTGACCATACTTAATCTGAAAATTGCAATTTTATAAGATATTGCCTAATAATAGTGCTCTAGTCATGCTTAAGAAACATCAAAGCTGAAGACCTTAAATATACCTGGTGAAATTGAGGAAGGTCTTATGGGAATATATGATTTCAGCAATGCCTTGAAATTTCAGTAGAACTGGATTCCCTTTAATTTCCTTCTGTCCTAGACCAGGAGGAAGCTTGTTTTGAGCAGTAGAGAGCAGAAAGAGTTATAGTTAGAAACTATCAAGAGATTAGAATGACTAAAACAATAATTCATGGGTGAGACAGAGAAGGACAAATAGAGCTGAGACAGTATATTGGAGTCAGAGTGTATTATTTTATTAGGGTATGGGGAAGCATCAGAGATGTTGAGGAAGGGAGCGGCAAATGCATAGCGATGTGCCTACTGTTCTACTGTTATTGGGATCTACACTTGTCTATTCCTAAAGATAGGCTGACTTTTCCTGGCACAGAAAAACTTATAAAAATTTGTCTAATAATAGCTTGTTTGAAAAAAACAAAAAAATGAACACTAACAAAGGAGTCCAAAGTAAGAGGGAAACTGAAAAACACTTTGATAGACAATAAAGCCGAAAAGGGTTAGGGCAGAGGTCACATACCTAGAGTATCAGGACAGGTACCATAAAACAGGGGTCAGCAAGCTGTGACCAAATTCAATCCACCATCTGTTTTTGTAAATAAAGTTTTATTGGAACACTGTCAGGCTCATTCATTCCCACATTCACATGACTGTGTTCATGCTGTGCTGTAATTGTGGAGCTGAGTAGTTGTAAAACAGTATGACTTAAAGCCTAAAATATTTCTCTGTTTGGTCCTTCACAGGAAAAGTTTGCTACCCTAAAATTCAATTTTTGAAAATGGGTTAATTTAATTTATCTTTTATTTTTCAACTTTTCTGACAGATACTGATACAGGAAATATTTTCCAAAAATAGAAAAACCTATAGTACAAACATGAGCATAAATAGCATCTGGTAGGGCCCTTGGCCTCAGGGTCAGTCAATAGGAGTTGGGGGCTGTCATTAGTTGGACAGCACTTGTTTACTGATACTTATCCTGTTTCAGCCCTTCATTGATGCTCTGTAATCAAATCTGCCCAGTTTTCAAGGGAACCTAGACATTGGGACATTTGTGTGATATCTGCCACTTTTGAAATATTGCCAGCTAAATCAATGAAAAGTTTTCAGTCTTGAGGTTGGTAAAAAGCCACATTTCTATTGTTTAGGTTCCATTCATGACCATGCATTTGTGCCTCTAGATTTGAGACCAAGAGTAAGACACATTATGAGAAGGCAAGGGCAAAAAGGTAAGGGGAGGTAAATTATAGAGCAAAAGATGAATGAGGCAGGAAATGATACAGTTCCCACATGGCCTGTGGGACTTGTGAATGTAAGTATGGTAGCATTTCAGAAGATGAAAAGACTGTGCATATTGCTATCTGTCAAATTTGCTTTAGAGCACAATTATTTTTTAAGACATTGGTAAAATGATTCAGATATACTGAAGTTTTTTTTGTTTGTTTGTTTTTTAAGATGAGGCAACCCATGGTTGACCTCACAGATTGCAAGGACTTTGTCAGCTTAGAATCCCTTATTTTTACTTTTTTAATTTTTTAATTTTTTATGCCAACAGCGCCTGGTCTTCCTAGGTGGTCTCCCATCCAAGTACTAACCAGGCCCAACCCTGCTTAGCTTCCGAGATCAGATGTGATTGGGCGTGTTCAGGGTGGCATGGCTGTAGACCACTGACAGTTTTTATGCTATGTTTTTTGAACTAATTTCTTCTCCTTTACCCTTTACATGGTACTTTGAAATGAGAGAAGAGGAAGAAATTAATTGTGCATCTGGAACTTAGATGTCTATTTTAATTCAGAAAAAAAGAGAATATTAAGGAATTACATGGGCAAAACATTTCTTAATCTTCTTCAGACACATGTAAGAAGGAAATATTCAAGGAGAAATCTAGAGTAAACATTATTTTTAGTAAGATGTTAGGTTTAAATAAATATCCACTGAACATTTATACTCTTGACAATTGAATATACACAGCAAAACTTGTTTGCGTTTTTGATGGAAGCAAATCACCCTGAGAACAGGACCTTGTTTAACTTGTTTAATCCCAAATCCACAAGGCCAGCACAATGCAACCCCACTGCAGGCACCTGCTAAAGTGGTTGGATAAATAGATACATGAATAAATGGTCAAATGGAGTCCCACATCCATGTATTTCATGTCTCATATTTTCCACTTTTGGCTTTTTTTCCTTCCCCTCTGATGACCTTCTATTGTCTCCTATGTCTCTGTCTTCTCTTTCCAAAACAAAATTCTTTTCAAAAGAAAACTGAATTATCTTTTTTTTTTTCTTTTGGCCATATCTTTTACTAATTTCCATCTTCCACCTATGCCTGAAATTCACTTCAGCTTGGACTTTTTCTCAACTCCCTCAAGTCATCTTCAGTTTGAGGCCAACCGCCTACATTCCTATTAACTGAATTATCATTTTATTAATCACAATGATAATCTTAAGAATAAGAATAAAGTTATGGGAGAAACATTAAGCAACAATAATAAAAGGGTTTAAATAAACCCTCATGTAGAAAGTTCAAATCGGTTTGCACCTGGTAAAAAACTGAAGTTGCCTTAAGCTTTAAAGGTTACTCCTGAAATTATTCTTAGGCTGATCATAGCATATATCCAATAAATATTAATTCCTCTTCCTGATCATTGTAGTGTAAGTCAGGGTTAAGTAGACATTCATACGTCCAGACTTTTCATGGATGAGACCTATCTTAATTTCTATGTTTCTTCTAGGTCTTATTTCAAGTACAAATCAAAATATTGGTTTTGGAGAAGGTAGTTTATATATTATTGTTAATGTTTTATTGGAGAATTACTCTTTTAAATCTATAATATAATATCTATCCATTTTTAACTATGATGTTGTTTTACTTAACTTTACATTTCTTTTGGCTGAACACATCTGCAGTTGTGAAAAGAGGTTCACAGTAGAATCAAATTTGCACAATCAATATTTTAGAGC
Source organism: Eonycteris spelaea (assembly GCA_003508835.1). NCBI lineage: Eukaryota > Metazoa > Chordata > Mammalia > Chiroptera > Pteropodidae > Eonycteris > Eonycteris spelaea. Next base: position 2,305,140 of record PUFA01000162.1, read on the forward strand.
TGAAAGTTACCAATAGAATCCATTTAATTTATTCTTTTCACTTTTTTCTGATGAGGAAACATTGGCTACATAATGGAAATTGACTCTATAGGAAATTTTACTGAAATGTGTGTGTGTGTGTATGTGTGTGTGTGTGTGTGTGTGTATATATATATATATATGTATATGTGTGTGTATGTATGTATTTAAGGATGTACCTATTGCAATAGTGCTGTCTAAAGTTTTAAAGGTTATTCACTATTGCAACTACAATGTTACTCTTACATAAGAAACATGTAGAGAATTTTTATGAGTTTATTTGAGCCAAACTGGCAACATATACCAGGAAGCAAGATTTTTATTTTATCATTTTATTAGTATTTTAAAAATTTTATAAGTTTATTGGGTAACATTGTTAATACAATTCTATAATTTTCAAGTGTATTATAATTTGACATCTGTATATTCTATTGTGTGTTTACCACCCAAAGTCCAGTTTCCTTCAGCTACCATATATTTGATCCCCTTTACTCACTTCATCCTCCCCTTATTCCCCTATATTTGATCCCTTTTACCCCGTCTACCTCCTCTTTATCCCCCCACCCCATAGTAACCACTAATCTATAGTCCTCTGCTAACACTAGTCAATTGTCATGTCCATGAGTCTCTGTTTATTTGTCCTGCTCATTTGTTGCTTTTAGGTTTACATCCCACATATAAGTGATGTCATGTGATTTTCAGCTTTTTCTGTCTGGCTTATTTGCTTAGCATGATTATCTTGAGGTCCATCCATGTTGTCGCAAATGGCAGTATTTCATGTCATCTTATGACTGAGTAATATTCCATTGTATATATGTACCACAGCTTCTTTAGCCAATCATCTATCATAGGACACTGGTTGCTTCCATGTCTTGGCCACTGTGAATAATGCTGCTATGAACATCAGTGTGCAAATATCTTTTTGGATGTGGGTTTTCAAGTCTTTGGGGTAAATACAGGGAGCAAGATTTTAAATGCTCCAGAGAATAATAGTTTTGCAACTTCTTTTATGCATTGAAATTAAGAAGACTTAAAGAAGTTGGAGAAAGCAAGGCGGAGATTGGATTCATAATAGTTAACAAGATTATGTACTTTTTTGGTGGTTAACATCTTCTTTCAAGGGTTTGTTAACCTAGCTGCACAAGAACAATAAACAGGGCTGGCTTAAAACTTTTCATTAAAGAAATCATAGGCCTGGGGGTGACTATCCAGCATGACCTACCCAGTTGGAATTTATGATGAGACCATCCTGTGAGGTTAGTTTCCATAGAATTCCCTTTTTTTTTTTTTTGTCCATATAATAAATTCTACATGATACAGATGGCTACCTAGAATTTACAGAAAAAGAACAATTAATAATCATTTCAATTAGTTAAATCGTTTTAAATTCAATTTGTGCTACTTATATAAAGCAACTCCCATATTCTAAAGATGATATAACTGTTCATTGTTTTGAGGGATTAGTAATTGAATAATGAAGACACAGGTCTGATTAAGGTCAAAAGTAAATATACCCAAAGGTAAAATCTTATCTGATCAAGAGAGTTTAAAAACAACAGATCTAATGCAAATTGATTATTGATTAAACAACCAAAAAGAATGACGGTAGTTTTTTGTTTCCTTAAAGAAAGAGGAAGGCAGTTAGTTAATGCTATATTTAAAATAGCACCATGCTAAACTCGTTTTAAAATCATTTTCCACAAAAAGTAGAGGCAAACACATTTTAGTAAATCCAGAAGAAATAAAGGCTTTGGAAGAAGAGCTTGTAAGGGAAGGTCAGTAAAGAAACAGTCCCATGAACCTGCATCAATAGTTATCAGGCAGTGCATGTATTACAGTGTTACCAATTTTAGCAAATGCACCTATTAATTTGAAAAATATTAGACATATAGGATTTGTCAGAAAATGTAAAAGTAATAATAATTTCAGATAATAAGTTAGAAAATATAAACCTGGAAATAATTAATTTTTTAAATTTGCTGTTTATAAATGGTGATACGTAGTTTCTATTGTCTTGACAAAGGTAAATTACAATTTAACATCTGTTTTTTATTCAGACGTATTTCTAAGTGGTTCAGATTCCAATGAAGTGTTACACTCAGTTTTTTCAATTTATTTGCAAAATAACTCAATTTTTCGCTAGTGAAAGGAGAACAAATGAGATGCGACTGTTTATTAAGACAGTTACAAGTAGCAGCATATTATAAATTGTTCTCTAACAAAGGATAATATTCCTTTATTCATTCAACACTAACAATTGAGCATCTACTATGTGTAATATATTGTTCTAATGCTTCCACAGACCAGTATGCATGGCAAACATCCTTATAATCATGAAGCATACATTCTAGCCATCAGGAATATTTATTATCTTTGTATTCTAAGTAAGAAATTTATAATTACAGACTCTAAAATGTCATATTGTGCTGAAGTGGATTTAAAAGAGTAAGCAATACTTTATGTTGGGTATGCTTTGTATCTTAGAACACACACATTTGTTTAATTCTTCAACCTCTGAATAGTTTGTTTATCAGAGAAAAAAAACAGATCCTGAAAGGCGGACAGACATCCAGGAATCTCGCAGATAGTAAGTAGCAGAGATGAGGCTTGTCTTCTCTCATTCCAGGGCTGGGCTGATTTCAGTCCCCTGCAGTGCCCTCCACAGCATTTCAGTGGAAGGCCGTGTGCAGCCTTGGAAGTGACAGACATCTAAACCTGTCTTGATTGTAGCAAGAGGGAAAAAAAAAAATGAATAATTGGTAGCCAAAAAGACTACAGATTGAACAATACTAGGAAAACCTGTGGGAGAGTCTAATATTTAGCAGTGACATCAAGCAATAGAGTATCAGTTCACGGCATTTGGAAGAACTAAGAATGAATGACTGCCTGAGAGTTGAATTGGATCATCGATCTGGGAATAAGTTTAAACAATGGAAGAGTGTGAAGTGTGCTTCAGTGATGAAGTAACCTGTCATGGAGAGGCGAAGACCTTTCATGAAAACTGGTGAATTGCCTAAAGCAGTCTCCGACTTTGATGGATGGCTTGTCAGCTGTATTCTCTCAGAATGCTTAGTGTCTCCCTGTTTACTATAGGAAGGAAGGAGGTTTGTGGGAATTCTCTCTCCCTCTTTTTTTTTAAATTTTATTTTATTAGTTTCTAATATACAGTACATTGGTTAGACATTTATATAGTTTATAAAATGATCCCCCTAATTGCTCTTTCTCTCCTCTGGCTCTCTATCTAACCAATACATTAAAGCTAACTGCATTCCCTATGCCATGCTCCACAACCTCATGACCATCTATCAACTACTAATTTGTACTTCTTTAACCCTTCACCCCTTTCTCCCAGTCCCTCTACCTTCTGTCTGTCACCAGATTGTCCTCTATGCTTGGGAGTCTGTTTTTGCTTAGTTTGTTCTTTTGTTCCTTTCCGCATATATAAGTGAAATTATATGGTATTTATCTTTTTCTGTCTGACTTATTTCCCTCAGCATAATAACTTCTAGGTCCATCATAATGTTACAAATGATGGGCTTTCATTTTTTTTAATGGCTGAGTAATATATATTTTTCATTGTATATATGAACCATAACTTCTTTATCCAGTCATCTGTTGATGGGTGTTTAAGCTGCTTGCATATCTTGGTTATTGTAAATTGTGCTGCCATGAACATAGGATGAATAGTCTTTAAAGATTATTGTTTTGGCTTTCTGTGGATAAATACCCAGAAGTGCAATTGCTGGGCCAAAAGGGGAATTCTCTTTTACAAGGCAGTCTTTGCCTCTTTGAGAATTTGTGCATTTTTCAGCTTGCAAAAGCACTTTACATTTCCCTTTTTGACATGCAAGTATGCAAAACTCCATCAATGATGAAATGAAATTGTGAAGATAAACAGTGAAATGATAGAAGATCTATCTCCTTTGTCAGACCATTCAATCTCCTTTATTCACTTCATTATAGTAATAGTTGCAAGAAAGGTGGGGGTGGAAGAATTAGTATTGGACATATAGTATATGCTAAGTTCTCTATATACCCTCTCACTTTCAGTCCTCACAACACCCTTGTGAGATATTATTGTCATGCTTATTTTGTAGATGAGAAATCTGAGGTACTGAGAGAGTATGTATTAGAACTCAACCACAATGCCTTACTCTCTTTTTATGTTACTGTATATATCCTATACATCCTCCATCCATCTCTATATAGATTTCACTCTTCCTGAATAATCATTGTAGAATATCTCTTTTTAAAAATATCATTGTAATTTTAACAGCTTTATTGAGATGTAATTGATGTACATCACCTGCACATATTTAATGCATATAATTTGATGAGTTTGGACATACCCATGAAATCATCACTAGAATCAAGATAATCAAAATATGTCTATAGACACTCTCAAAAATTTCCTTGTGTCCCTTTACTGTGTGTGTAAGAACTTTTAACATGAGATCTACTGTTTTACTAAATTTTTAAGGACACAGTACGGTATTGCTAACTACAGACACTACACGGTACAGCAGATCTCTAGAACTTATTTATCTTGCACAACTGAAGCTTTATACCAATTGAACAACTCACAATATGTCTTATGTAAGGGACAGCTTTTTTGACTGCTTCAGAGATACACATGAACACATTTGTTTCACCTTTTATACTACATTTTCACAGAGTCAAACACATGGTAGAAAACAAATCAATATTTGTTATACAGAATTGATTATAGCTTTGGGGTTGGGGACACTTTGCATTGCTTGCTTTCCATGCTTTGCTATAAAGTTATGTTATGTCTGCCTCCAAGGCAGACGAGGTACCTGTTTCATAAATTGTCAGAGCCATCTGCAAGTTGCTGCTTTGCCCTGGCTTAATCAAGCCTTGGCAGGAAGTTTTGGATTGCTTTGTCTCTACTAGGTGTCAATTCTCTTAAAGGCATTTTATTAGCTGTGAACTTTTTGTTGGTATGAGTTGACCTACAAGAGGGAATACAACTTGGAAGGTTATGTGTACTTCATTCCCATTCGGATGGACCAGCTAATTGCATCTGCCAAACACCCAGGCAGAGCGTGCAGCATTCCTTTCTATTTTGCATGTTTTACATCTAAAACATTTATTCCATGTCACTAAGAATCCACATATTAGGATGATTGATTGATAATTAAGTAGGGTTCAACTTATCTGAAGAAATCTTTAGGCACAAAGAAAGAATAAAAATATTATCATGTTCTATATATATGAGCCTAAACTTTTTTTTTTTAACCTCATAAAGTTCTTAGGGACTTGGGAACAGATAAATAGTACCTAATTAGTATACTTCAGAAAATGTGCACATATAATTCCAATAAGAATCAACCTCTGTCTCTTAAATACTTGAAATAGAAGACATAACTCAGAATGTGTTTGGATTCTGTGGTTCACAGTGCAAATGCTTCTCCCAGATCATGAGCTAATCAGTTACTGGATGCGAAAGTTCTCTCTGGTCCTTCTAGGTATTCGTTATAAACATGAGACATTGATGCGGTCATAGTTTACTGCTACTATTAGTAAATGAAGACTCAGACAATAACATATAATTGGAACATTACATATATCTGTTGACAGTTTAATTTAATTTGGGTGTATGAGGGCATGCATACTTGTTTTTTTCTTCTTTCTTAATGAAAACCCCTGGGTCAGATCAGACCATATGTTGGCGTATTGAGTCGCACAGAAAGCAGAAGCAGGAAAGCAAAAAAAGACCTAGAATCTGACTACTCTGTGTATGGTAGTTGTCATCATATACACTAGACATTGAAAGTCTTTAGATGATACTTTGGGTGTATTGAATACATTTTATTGTTTTTAGCAATTTTTACTCTGACTACACCCACATTCTAACACCAACGCATAGATAACTATCAAATACACAATGCCAGTATTTTAAACACACATATAAAAATTATTATTTTTTAAAATGAAGAGTAAAAAGAGTCATATTACTAAAAAATGTTTAGTAAAATGAATTAAATTCTCTAGAACACATATCAACTCTATATCTATGTGAACACAGGTACTTCTACATGTTTACAATGATGATAAAGCAAAAGAAAAAATAATAACTCAATAAATTCCATGAAGTTCCTCCTTTTCTATGAAGTAATGAGTTTAGATTGCTATCCTTTCAACTCTCTATGGCAATTTTGCCTACTGACTTCAACATTTCCTGACAGTGTAGTAGTGTAGGTGGGGAAGCATGGAATTTTGAACCAGGCAGACCTGAGTTCAAATCTAGTCATCACTTATTAGTTACTTTATGGTGAACATTTCTGAATTGTAGGTTTTTTAACTTTTAAATGGAAACAAACAAACAAAAAGACTGTAATGTTATCTTGAAAGCTTAAGAAAAAGCATATTGAAACCCTTGTTGTAATGTCTAGAATAAAAAAAAGCTCAAAACACAGTTATTATTGGTTGTATTGGAAGCAACAGAAAGCAAAGGAAGAGAATGGTTTTGATAGAATGAAAAAAAAAAAAAACCATCTGGCAAGAGATGAGCCATTGTAATTACCAAACCAACCCACCAGAGAGGCCCATTCATGGTTAAAAATCACTGCCAAGCATTTTGGCTGGCCTTCTACACCAGTTTGGTGAGTTTCATTTGTAAAATACAGCTGTTTTAGTTTTCTCACCCATCAAAGAATTACAGGCCTCAACTTTAGAACGGCAAAGCAAAGAAACTATAGACATCAGTAAAGTATTCTTGTCATTTAAGTTTCTGTAAGAAACAATACCATATTGCTGATGGGGAAAAAAAACAAGTCAGACATTTTTAGAAGTAGTTAATGCCTTTCAGACCACCATTTTCTGGAAAAGAAAACTAGAGTACTAAAAGTTCTCAGTGGTTAGAAAACTATAGATTACGAGCAGTTGTATTCTTCATAAATCTTGTATGCTGGAATTCGAGTGGAAAGATTTTTGAGGTTGGTTTTATTCGATTATCAAATGTCCCTGAGCTTAATTTTGTGATGGGAAAAAGAACTCATCTTTTTTTTTTTTTTTTTTTGAATAACCACTTTTTACCACAAGTAGTCAAGTCTGATTTTGAGATCAAAGAGTTTTATTTAACCTCTGAGTCAGATGTTACATATTTCATTATCTCCAAGCCAATTATGTGCATATTCTACTTTCTGAACCCCATCAGTGAGTCTCAGAGAAGTCAAGGGTGGTCAGAGAAGAAGAGAATTTTGTGTGCTGTATTGTATTTTGCGTTCCACTTTGAAGTAATGGAAACCATTGCTTCCACTCATTATCATCAGAGAGGTGCTCAGAAAGGTGTGGAGGTGGCCCAGAACACAGCCATCTTTATCAAGGTGAAAAAGGCATTAGAGCTTTGCATCCCTTTAATCTTTGTAAATGCAAAATGTATTTTGTCAGAGGACTTAAGATTTCATATTACTATGCATCAGAAGATTAGAAGTTATTTTTTCTCAAAAAAGAATCTAAGCTTATCAACAGTCGTATATTGTTTCTGTTGTTGCAAATCAAGCAGCTTGGAAGGAAAATTTGCCATGTTTTTTTGAAAGGGCAGCACAAACTATGATTGTTATGGTTCAATCTGACAGTTCATCCTCATGAACTTTTAATGTTTCAACTTAGTGACAGTTGCAAATGAAAGCAGTATAAAATTAAAACTGTGTATTGTATATACCATATTCAAGATTTTCCTATTTGAGTTTGAAGAGACCATTCAAAGAAAGACATTCTATACTCGAAACTTGGTTAATTTTTCCAAGTGTTTCTTTTGACTTACAATGTTTCTTTTCTATTTCATAATTATTCTAACAATTTTTCTAAGAAAATGTACCTGTTTTGTTTTTAGTACATTTATAAAATATTCTAATTTATATCTCTGTCATGATGGTATCCAGCGTATCTATTTTTGCAAGAAACTGTGTTAAAAAATTAGTTTTTTGTGTTAATTACTAGTAATAAGAAGAATTATTGAACTATAGACCAAATATTTCCAGTCTGATCCAAACCTTTCTATGGAGCACCAAATTGGTTATTTCATTCAACTTTCCCATCAGGCAATTCAGTAAGAGGAAATAAGCCAATCTAAAAAATTGACTTTGTAATCATAGCTTAGTAAAACAGTAACAGCATCATACATGGCAATGACATATTATACAATGCAAAATTAATTCAGTGCTTTTTCCTTAGGGAGTTTGGATTTATAGTTAAGTGAGCTAAAGGTGTCTCTCTGTTCTAGGATAAGTTAGCTTTTATTCCTAATGGTTTTTAGATATTTGATAAGAATGGAAAACAACTTAGTCATTATTTCTTTAGGCTAAAAATATCATCAAAGAAGTGACTTGTATGAAAAGCTGGGATTTTGATTGAAACCAAATTTATATTACCTGAAGGATAGGAAGCAATCAAAATACAGATAGATGACATGTTCTTCTGCTCGGATTAATAAAATGATAGATGTTTGGATTCTGTTCATTTTGATGAACTAAGTAAATGTAATTCAGGACAAAATTCCCCAAATAACATTGATGTGGTTGGTTGAAGTTAGAGTCATTTCTGTTTTCACAACCACAGATATGTGACAATTTAAAAATAAAAACATAATAAAACAGTTTTTTCAATAATGCAATGATCTTCCACCACATCTTAATGGTTTATATTCAATCCAATCAATATTGAGTGCTAAATGTAAGCAATCATAATAATACATAGAAACATGTAATATTTTAAAATAGAAATAATTAGTGGAATTCAATCTACATATTTTTTATTGGGAAAGGTTTAGAAATTACCTAATTCATTCGCTTTGCTTGGGAAGTAAATATATTAATTTCTAGGTTTAAGCAGCAATTTCATGGCTCATAGATTTATACTATAAGAGGAAATATAAGCATTTAAAAACAAAATTATAGAACTGCAAAGGCTTGTGCAGTCCAGGATCTCACAGATATCAGTCGGGATGTTTTTGGCTTCAGGTAACAAAACCCTCAAACTGTTTCAAATTGGCCTAAACAAGGACATTTACTATCTTACATAAGCATTCCTGAGGTAGGCCATACCCTAGGTGTGGTATGACAATATCCCTGACCTTCTCCAATTTGGATCTGGTCTCCACAAAGTGCTGGTTTTCTGCTCAGAGAGGCAGCAAGATGCCTGCAGCTGCCCAGGTCCCCAGTGTTCTGAGGAAGCCATGAGACCATTTCTTTCTTGTGCTTAAAGAGTTACTTACAGAAAGAAGTGACCCTTTTCTAGGTGCTTTCCAGCAGACACTCTCAGTTTTTGGTTGGGCCACTGCCAGAGATGTGGAGTTACCATGATCGCTGGAAAGGGATCCTGGCCATCTTTGGAGCTAAGAATTAGGGCCTATTTCCCCTGAGTCGTGTGGTGTAGGATGGACAACTGCATAAAACTGCTGCTCCTTTTGGAAGGAAGAGAGGGAGAAATAGATGTGTAGGCAATCATTAGTCATTTTGCAGATGAGGAAATAATGGCCCAAAGAAGACTAAGTGTGTCCAAGTTATAAACTTAGAGCCACTTAGTCCAGTATTATTGTCCATATTATTTATTCATTTTTCCCCGTGCTTTTTAAAAAATATGTATGGAATTCTGGTCACACTTGTACTTACACATGAAGGTAAATTTTGCCTGAGTGTCTGAAGTGAAATGAAAGCTGAAATAAAACTACTCTGATTTCCTACTTCCTCAGGGAAGTGTGTCAGGCCTTCCCATGATCTCACCGCAGACTGACTGCTTCTTAGAACTTTCCACAGAGGTGCTGTCTTATTTATTTGTACGATTACTTGATTTAAGTTGTCCTTTTTACTAAATACCTGTAGGGACAATGCCTACTTTTTGCTTAGCACTCTGTTCTTGATACATAATCTGACACTCAACGAAGGAATGAATGAATAAATCCTGAGATTTTTTTTTTTTGAACTCATAATCATAAAATATATTTAAGCACTCCTGTGTGTTTAAGCACTACTCCCATATGAGTAGACTGAACATCTGGCCAACATGTAGACATGGTCCCATGTCCTGAGACGGTGCAGGTAGATAGGGTATATAAAAGACACATAAAAATTAATGATGTGGCATAGTCATGTCATCTGCCAGATGAACACTACAGATAAAGGTGCCATCAAGCTTCAGGAATGTTCAGTGGAGAGAACTATGACATTTGGAGACTACTTCATAAAGGAGGGAGAAATTGGGCTAGAAATGGAAGGAAAGATGGAGTTTAGACAAATAGGAAGGGAATTCAATCCAGGAATGTGAACCAAGAAAGATTAGATTTAATTTAAGGGGCAATAAATGGTTTAGTTAGGCGAAGGCAGTGTGTTACTGGGAATAGACACAGATGAAGTCGAGGGAACTGAAAGAGTAAAGGAGATTGGGAAGAGCCGTCAGCCCAGAGTCTGCAGTGAAATAGCCACTTATAACACTCTTACATTTTTTGTTACCAGATTCAAAGCATATAACTTAGATATTTTAAGGAAGAGCATTCTATGTAAATGATTTACTATATAGCTTTTGTCGTTCAGGGTTTTTAAAGAGATTTTCAAAAGGAGGAGAGGAAAGAGAACGAATGTCTCTACCTAATAACTGAAAGCTTTAACTTGTATCTTTTCTTTATATATTTTAAGGCCTATCCAGCCATTGCTTAGCTTCAGCCCAGCAGCAAGCTGGCCTTGCTCTGCTGTCCCTCTGGCCTCCACCTTCTGATCTGCTTTTCACTTCTTCCCCTGGGAGGATGTAAAGCTGACACTGCTGAGCCAGCAAGGGATGGAGCCAGCACTCCCACTTGAGTGACTGTTGTGGCTATGGTCAGAGAGTGCTCTGTTTCCTCATCAGAGCTATCAGGACCATTCCTGGCACATCGTAAGTGCTCAGCAGATACATGTTGGTATTATTACTATTATGATTACTCTTATGAGTATTATTTAAAAATCGGTCTACTTGGCAAATGCCAGGAATCTGCGCATTACTGTGTAGGTATTCAGGTATTTTGTGACCTTAGGCTTCTCACGTCCTAAGAAGGGGCTGATCTCTTTGGTGTTGGTCAGGTCACTATTTCTTGACCTGTACCTTACATTTAATAGCTGTTTTTAAATATCCTTTCTTGCTTCTGCTTTTAGTGATTTCTATAGTTTTGGGTTTGGTTCCACATTTGATAGTTTTCAGGGCTGTAGTTGCTTGCCACAAGTCGTAGTTGTAGGTGCTTCCTCCACAAAGCGCTTGTATGTTTGGCTTATTTTTTTGAACTATATTTATTTTATGTAAAATTTTAAAGCTACAATATAGTATGTGCCATATTTAAGTGTATTTCTGTAAATCATACACACATACACATATATACATGCATACATTCACACATGTGCAATCATCAATACTTACCTAAAGCTTTCAAGAGAAGGAGGTTGTGTGCATACCATTTCTTGTCAAGAATATCCATTCATCACATATATCTCAAAGATGTATTTTTTCTTGAAGTAACACTCATAAAAGCTGTGATTATTATCATTTACTGTGTCCTTACCATGTGCTGGACTGTGCAAAGCGATTTACACACATTATCTTATTTTATTTCACTTCAATAGTAACCCTATGGGATGGTATCATCTCTGTTTTATGTGGGGGAACTGAGAAGCTGAGATGTAAATTAGAAAGTGGCAGAGCTAGGACCCACATGGAGACATGTCTGTCTTTAGTGACTGTACAAACTATACCTGTCAATGCCAGTGCTCTGCAGCTCTGTTTAAAACAGCTCTCGACTTCCTCACACTTAGAATACCGTATTAGCCAAACAAAACAAAACCACTACTAACAAAAGGTACTCCAAGGACTAAAAAGCATTTATTGTATCAGGTTCTGACTTAGTGTCCTGATACTTGGAGAGTATGAAATCAATAAACATTCATATGAATGTTTTTCTCCTTTTTAAAGATTTGTTGGGATGTGTATTTTACTCTCCTGAATGGTTTTTGCATTCTGTACCACAATTTTTATTTTTTTAATTCTTCTTATTCCTTTGGGTTATACTGATAGCTTTTGATACTTTCTCTACGGAAAATGTGCTCTTCTGGTTATATATGTATATATGGTATGTTTCCCAAATAGTGCTAATGACTGGGAAGTATAGTGAAATAGCTACTTATAACTAGAAAAAAAATGTATGTGCAAAAATACAGATTACTCCAACATCCTGCTGAAATGTCCATCTCTGCAGGCAGTGTTACTTTCCAGGGTTGTACTGTCAGAAATCGATTCTGCTCATGGAGATTACTGGAGATTAAGAGTAAATACCAAGTCCAAAATCAATGTGATATGATTATACTTATCTGTACAAGTGCTGACAATTTTTGATCCCCAAGAAATTATATAAATTTTAAAAATGGTCTTGATGAAACTTAGCCATCAGAAAACTAATTTGATTTCTGTTCTAAGGGAGACTATTTAGAAAGTAAATTTCAGCAACTATCATAATATATAAGACAAGAACACTTTGTGTCTGTTTCTTATTTGATAAGAGCTGTGCTATTCTTTATTTAAAACTTGCAGTTTACAAAATATGTCATAACTTTAACTGGCATATATTATAAGCAAGATGTGGCAAATGTTTCTCAGCAAATTTTCAAGGGATTGGAATATTTCCCAACCTGTTTTGAAGTGAAGAGATAAAGTATTTTTTTTTTCACTCTCAAAGAAGGATATTATTCAATATAAATGCAGAGAACTTTGAAATTGCTGAGCAGGCTATTATTTTGATTTGCTGCTTCTGCATCCAAAGCTTCAGTATTATTGTTTTCAGTGGATCATCACATTTCACAGAGAAAGATTAAGTTTTAATAAATTAAATCTAGAAAATTTTGACTTGCATCACTGCTAGATTCAGAGGTATTCCTTGAACCTGAAGTCGAATATCTGCATATTTCCAGATTCTACTGGGGAGTATTGTGAAGCAATCGCAAAAAAAAAAAAAATACACATTCTATCCTTTCACCATATTTTCTTTTCCAAAAATGAACCCAGTGGTTGAAATTTAAGATAATGAATAGACTTTCAGCAGTTTTTTTAAACAATATCACTGTTGAAATAAATCCAACATTTACATAACAAGAAAAATTCCTAGGCACATTATTTATTGCCAGCCTTGTCTAGCTAGGCTTATCTCACTCATCCTGGGTGAAGATCAAGCTTTGTTTCTGATCCAATGCAAAGAATATTTCAGGAATGTGATCCTTAGTAGAGTATATAGAGTACAATAGCCCCTAAAGTTTCTTTTCTCACCATACCTAAAGGTTGCACACTTAAATGTCTACCGGGGTGGTGGGGGAAGTTCACGTGAGTGGTAAAGATGGGGACCGTTGCATAACTAATCCTCAGTTTAAGGAATCAGCAGCTACTCAGCTCCAATCCAGTGTTGGCCTGTGACAATTCAAATCCAGTATTATCAGGATGTCTAATTGTTTTTTAAAAGAAAAAAAACATTCCATTTTTAGTACTATTAATGAGAAATATCTCAATTTCTATATGCTATACACTAATCTGATTTAACATATAATGTGTGGGTCAAAAAATAAAGTAAAACCCACATCTGTGAGCCACATGTGACTTGAAGGCCACCAGCTGACAACTTCATGACTAAAGCATGACACTATCTGACATCTTTACCAGTAATATTTATTGAGATCTTGGATGTGTCCTCTGGCAGGTCTTCTGCTGCACGTTAGTAGTCGGATGCTCTGCCTGCTTCTCTGCTCCTGAATCTCACAATTTTTCTTAACTATGTCCATTTTATTCTCAGTTTGCAGATGAAATTCTTCAATTCAAAATGGAGAATTAACATGTGTAAGGCCAACATTTGGGTTCCTAATCTTGTTATTAATCTAGTGCTGGTATCAGAGATTCCTTCTTCCTGAAACAGTCTTTTTCTTATATTTCATTTAGTCATTTATTTCCTACCTAATTTACTATCTCTAAACATATTCCCAGAAACCACGTCTTTACAGGATCACACATTATATTGTTAAATTTGTCTAGAGTTTAATGTTAAACTCGTGTTCTCCTGTTTTCTTGGCCTATAGTTTAGGGTCTTCTATTATTTAACAGACTTCACTGATGCCATTGTGCCTGTCTTTCTTAAGCTTCATTGCCTCAGTCTAAAATTTTAATTGCTTTTCAAGACCTCCCTATTTCATTGTCATATCCTTGATACCAGTAACTTGCCTGTCTAGGTTTTTTTTTTTTTTTTTTTTTTCTGAATTATGTGTCGTACACACCTGGATGGATTTGCTCTTTTTAATTATAACTCCTTCTGCCTTGGTGGTAGGTCTGCTTCTTGGCTGTCCCAGTTGGCCAGATCTTGTTCTTATTAACCCTTCATGTCTGGCTATAACATCGGTAAAAACCCCTAAGAGAGTGGTACTTTTGGAACTGCTTTAGAATTGGGGAGAAAAAAGGAGGGATAAAATGTAACTGTCTCTCTGTACTTATACAATTCAGATGGACTTTTATTCAAAGCTACTATGCATATGCCTTACATGAAAAAAAAAAAAGATTGGTCGTTATTGCACTAGTATAGCCAATTGATACAGGAATTTACTTTTTAATTTCCTCCTGATTTGTGTAAGAATAAATGTGGCTGCTAGTAGAATGAGTAAGGTACTAACCTATTAAAATCCTCTTGTAAAGTGAAAGAAAAGACATAGGGTTTGCTGGGATGATTAAGGTATTACCTATTAAAATCCCCTGTTAGAGTGTCATGTCTCTTTAGGATTATTCTAAGAGTATGGTAACCCCTAATATATTATTATTTGGATCAGTGAGCTTGAACAACAACTGCAAAATGCTGAACACTAATATGGAAATTTCCTTTGAAAATCAGTTTGTAAATTTGTAAATTCCAGAAAGCTCAGTTATTTTCATGTAACCTCCACCACACTTGTCATGTTGATTGACTTTGTTTTGGAAGAAAGGAGAATGTTACCAATAACTGATGCCATCCTCTTCTGTCTCCTCTCTACCAATCTGTCTGAGATTGGGAAAGGTGAACAACAAGGTGCCAAACATCTTTGAACCCAGTGTTTCTCAAGAGCACAAGAAAATCCCTTATTACAGATATTTGAAGGTTGAATCCAATTAGTTAATAGAGTATGCTCCAGGAATTTTAACTACAATAAGATAGAAAATTGCTGGAATTGTTGATTATAGAGTCTTCTCTGGCTTTGTTTATTGTATTCCATACCTTGTAAAAGCCCGTTTCATAAGGTAGAGAAACTCCTATTTTCAAGTTATTTTAATCTCAAGAAAGAGATGTAAATAAATATATAAGTAATAATATGTGTATGCATGGAAAGAAAATATGGAAATTGCACAGATTTCACATATGTATGTATGGTATTCTGTGGCAAATGGATACATGTCAATTGGTTTTGTTGTATGTCCTTTATTTTAAAGTCAACCTATGTAGTCAGTCTTTGAGATGAAGCCAGGGCATTTAGCTTTTGCTTTGTAGAGAGAGAGTGAATGTTTGGTGACATGGAATGTGGCATCAGTGTAAGTTTGGAATCTTGAGGAAGGAGTGATTATAAGGAAATGCTTTTTAAAAGTTCAAAGGGTACCAAACTTGACATATTTTTTGAATATTATTTTTATATGAACACCTTAGAAGCATATGTATTTAATACAGTGGATTTTCATGAATAGTTTTGTATTTGTTAGGGAACTGCCCTTTTAAGTCATAGGTATTTTTTTAAATTATTTTCAATGGTGACAAGTATTAAGTCTCTCAAGATAAATTCAATCTGCAAAAAGAGTAAAAAGGTATTAAATTTCAATGCTGAAAAAATAAAAGTAGGTTATAAAAATAATAATACAGCTGCTATATATTTTTTAAATATGCAGGTTTCAGATAATGGGGCTGTTTTTGTTTGTTTGTTTGTTTGCTTGCTTGTTTTTGCATAACCAGTAAGAGAGTTTTGCATGCAATTTATAAAAACAAGTTCAGACATGTTTTGGGCAACATCAATTAATATTGTCAATATTGTTGAATAAATATGGTGTTTTCAAAGTGATTTTTTTTAAAGAAAAACATCTATTTGGATATACAAGGTTTTTTTTTTCTTCCAATTTTTTAGTTATAGTTCCTAGAGAGAGAAGTATAAAAAAACAGTAAATCTGAATAGAGACAAGTAACATATGAATAATAGATAGGGTTGCCAGATAAAATACTAAATGCTTTGTTAAATTTGAATTTCAGATAGCAAATACATATTTTTAGTATAAGGGTATAAGTTTGTCCCATGCAATATTTGGGCCTATTTATGAACAGTTTTTCTAAAAATTATTTGCTGTTTATCTGAAATTCAAATTTATTAGGAGTCCCACATTTTTGTTTGCTTAGTTCAGCAATCTTAAATGCTAGTCAATAGTTATCCTTCTGCCTTTGGGCAGACATGTGTGGAGTTTCTTGTTTGTAACTATTGGCCTTTTTCTTGTGGAAGTTACTTCAAAGAGTCTGCACTTTAGCTGAGGATGTGAGAACTATACAGATAACCATATTTCAAGAGAAACTGCAATAAATGTTCCAAGTAAGATACAAATGATGACAATTCAAAGACTGAAGAGGTTATTTCTGCTTGAAAAAACCAGGGAAAGGACTGGTGAGTTGATACTGGGTTTGGCCTGAAAAGATTGATGAGTTTTTACCCAAGTGAGGATAGGAAAGAAATGGCACTTGCAGGCAGGAGAATAGCACTAGGAAAAGCATTAATTTTATTGAGCGTATCTGAGGAATTATAGTTTGTTTAGAGCAGTGATTCTCAAACTTTAGCATGCATCAGAATCATGAGGAAAGCTTGTTAATACAGCTCCTCGCATCCTACCCCTAGTCCTATCCCTAATAGGTCTGTGTGATCAGAGAATTTGAATTTCTCACAAGTTTTCAGGTGATGCTGCGGCTGCTGGTATGGTGACTACACTTAGGGAACTATGTGTTAGAATGCAGATACAGGTGACCAGTGAAATATTCAAAGGGTTGGAAACATAGGCCGAGGCCCTGGGGAACTTGGCTATCATGCTCTGGAGCTTGAATTTTGTTTAATAGGCAGTTGGGGGCTATTAAAGTCTGGTGAACAAATGACATAGCAGATTGTACTTTAGAAAGATTTATCTGGTGGCAGTATTTGTGATTCATTGAAAGGAGCACCAACAGACCATGGAAGCAAGGATAGCTGAATAGTTGTTGCATGCATTTTATAACAGCCAGGACCTAGAAATGACCTAACTGTCCGTTGTCAGGTGAACGGGTAAAGAAAATGTGCTATATACATAATGAAATATTGTTCAGCCATAAAATAGAAAGAAATCCTGCCATTTGCGATTAGATGGATGAACCTTGAGGACATTACGCTAAATGAAATAAGTCAGACAGAAAAAGGCAAATACTGCATGATCTTATTTATATGTAGAATCTTAAAGCAACAGCAACAACTAAACTAAACTCATAGAAACTGAGAATAGATTGTTGTTTGCCAGGGCCTGGGGGGTAATGGAAAATGGGTGATGGTGGTCAAAGGATACACGCTTCCATTGTTAACTATGATGTTAACTATGGTGACATCATAGTTAACAATACTGTACTGTACACTTAAAAGTTGCTAAGATAGTGGATCTTAAATGACCTCAACCCACACACACGCAAATGGTTATTATGTGAAGAGATTGATATGCTAACCTTATTATCATAATCGTTTGGCGATATATACGTACATGAAATCATCATGTCGTACTCCTTAAATGTGTATAATGTTATATGTCAATTATGTCTCAATAAAACTGGGAAAATTGGAAAAAACTAATGCTGTGTTAGAATAAGAAATTAAGAGCCCAGACTGGAACAGTAATATCAGGATTGAAGAGAATGAATGTTTTGGAGAGCTGCTTGTTTTCTGTATTAGTGTTGAAGGAACGAGCGGGCAGCAGATTTACTTGGTGGACTCTTCCTTTCTAAGAAGCCAAATATCAAAATTGATAAGAATTTGTTTTTCCAGTATTGCTTTAAGTTTTGGAAAAAAATATTTACCGAAACCTTTAAATTAAATAAGCAACTTTTGCACATTTAGTTGAAGCAGAACTTTCCCATTAAAAAGTAAACAAAATAGACATGCTACATATATACAATGGAATATTACTCAGCCATAAAAAAATATAATCTTACCATTTGCAGCAACATGGATGGACCTGGAGTGTGGATTGAAACAGCCATTTTGGCCCATAATTCAGAAATATCCAATAAAATTAAAGATGTTCATGCTATATGACCCAGAAATCCACTCCTAGAGAAATCTCAAATGTGTATGCAAAGAGACACATGTAAGGATGTTTATTGCAGCACTAGAGGGTATTATGCTAAGTGAAATAAGTAAGACAGAGAAAGACACATACTGTAAGATTTCACTTATATGTAGAATTTAAAGAACAAAATAAACAAAACAGAAGCAGACTCATAGATACAAGAACAAACTGGTGATTGCCAGATGGGAGGGGGCTGGATGGTGGGTGAAAAAGGTGAAAGGATGAAGAAGTAAATTACTAGTTATAAAATAGTCACAGGGGTGTGAAGTACAGCATAAGAAATATAGTCAATAACATGGTAATAACTATATATGGTACCAGGTGGGTACTAGACTAATCAGAGGAATCACTTTGTAATTATACAAATGTCTGTCCACTATGCTGTACACCTGAAGCTAATATAAAATAATGACCACCAACTCTAATTGAAAAATAAAAATTATAAAAAAGTAAGCAAAGTAGGAGCTGGTGTTTATTAAAATAGAGTGGAGTACTTACAGGTAGCCTAAGAGGTCCATGCATAAAACTGCACAGAAAATTTGACAGAAATGTACGATGTGCCACAGATGATATCATTGATGCATCATTTCAATTCACAAGGCATATATGCTAGATCTTTATGACAGCTTTTGAGGACAGCTTTATCTTCTATACTTCTATACCTTCAACTCATACTCAGTCATAACATTTCTTGTGGGCCAATATTTGCCAAACCCTGTGATAGGATCTGGCTTATAGATCTAAACTATGATAACAAAAAGTCCTCTTCTAGGAGTTACATTTTTAAATGAGCTAATAATTGGTATGGAAGGGGCTTTGAGGAATTAGAATGGATACTTATTACAAACTCAACTATGCCTTGTTAGTTTTGCTGAAAATCAGCTTTGTCTCTATCAATGTAGAAATTACTGTCTTATTTTCACCATTTCTGAGTAAATTTAACTGAATTTTTTCAGTTAAATTCAGTGGTTACAGAGTTTAATTGTGAAAAATTTGGGAAAGTCTTGAGAAATATAAAGAACAACATAATCACATGTAATACTTAATCTTGGCAAACAGAGAAACAACATTTAGATGCATATTGTCCATATAATAGATACTGTTTTGCAACCTAATTTTTCCATTAACATATGTGTATTTTCTCGTGCCAATGAGTGTTCTAAAATAAGTTTTTATTAGCTAATAGCCATCATATAAAAATATCAAAATTTTCCTCCATATTTTAAAATATTGTATCACTTCCAATGTTTACTGTTAAATATTTCTTCAATATACATCTTTATATCTGAATCTTTGCATCCATCCTTGGTAATTTATCTCCATTGGATAGTTTTATATATTAAGCTGTTTTAATATAGAGAGAATCAAATGCTATCTTCATAAAGACATATGCATAATTTAAAGTTAGATATAATATTTTAATGCATCGTTTGGATAAGGGCTTTTCAACATGTTTCACTTTAAGCACATATAGAAAACTCTAAAGACTTGCAACAGCTTGAGGTGATGGAGGTCAGTGTGTTACTGTTACATTAACTGTATACCTTAGAGCATCTCAGATTAGGTTATCGAAATTTTGAAATTATTTCCTGGATATTTATATTTATTTGTAATTTATGATTGTAGAGTGGGAATCTAATTTTATAGCTTTGATATATCATTGTAACTAGATTTGTGAAGTGCATTTAAACTTTATATTAAATGGACAAATGTCATGACTAAAATATTTAGGGATGGCTAAGATATTGATTAGTAACCTATTCAATGGCAAAATTACTATACTAATTTATAAAGTACAAATTATCTGCATGATAACAAGGCTCTGATCATTCATTTTGAAATCCTGGAGAATAATTTGGTGGAGAGTCATGTAACATACATTTTTTGATATTTTGTGTCTTTACCTTTCCATAATGAAGATGTATACTATCTTTAAAGTTCATCAGGTTTATAGGATTTCCAAACCATTCACTAAAATCAAGTTTATAAGATGAATGAGGATTTGGGGGCTGGTTCATATGTAATGAGTTATTCTTGGAATCTCCAACAGTTTGGAAACCAGGATTAGATCTCCAAGATTTATGTAATCAGTATTTAAGTCTTTCTTCTGGCTTTCACTATTCTGTTTTCCACGCTCAGTAAAAGTGGTTCCAGGTTCCCTTTCAATGACGTGAGCTTCCTAGTGATCTGCAGCAGTTTTACCCCATTGCTCACTTTGTTATCCACAGCTGTCCACTCCCTAGTGGTCAGGGAACTTTGAGAAAATCAAGTTGTCTCTTTTGAGGGAAAAGATAGAGGAATCTATACCAGAAAGTTACAAGTAGCAGCAAAACATGATCTTTCAGTAATTCTGCTGAACATTGCAAAATATCAGGCAGAAGGAGAGTTCTCATTAACTACTTCAAAATGAGATTTCTTGGCTTTTAAAAGACTTTTGAGATCCTCCTTCTTAATCTTTTCACTTCATCAATGAAAAATTAAAGCCTTGAGACATCAAATTCATTCAGGATCACAGAGATAGTTCCTAATGGTCCTGAGCTGGGGACCTAGGTCTCTGATGTGCCTATTCAGCTGTTCTCAAGGGGATTGCTATACTTTTAAGAAATGTCTACTCTAGGAAGAAGATTTTCGATAGATGATAGATAAATAGATAGATAGATAGAGATAGATAGATAGATAGAAGATGGTAGGAACAGTAGAAAAGTTTATTACTTATTCATCTATCTTTTTTACTCAAGAATAGATGTATTCTAGTTTTTTGCAATCCTTTTGAGCCTGTCCATCTTATAAATTCTTTACTTGCCACAAAGGTCTAGTTCCATGTATTTGATCTCCCCCCCCCCCCAGTGGTTACAGAGTTCTAATTGTATAATGAAATCCAAAGGGAAATTGGATTTGCTTACAGAGAATCTCTTTGTACCAAGTTTATGGAAACTTGGTATCCTATGAAGTGAGAGGTGCTTGTATTAGTAATATCACAGATATAGAATGCATTGTTAGAATATTGAGTTTTGGCGATTAGCTTTAAATAGGCTTTTTGGATCTAGATAGCTTTTGCTCTCACAGAATATTTTTTAAAGATTTTAAGTCTGAGGACTAACATGATTAGGAAAATTCAAATATTAATTTCAGTTTTTCTTCTGCATACTTATTCAAAGCACTCTAAGTTAGCCAAAGGCTCTTTTCCACTTTAAGGATTATGAATAAATGTAGTTAGAGTCAAAATTAATAGAAAGGGCGAATGAGAAGGGAACAGGACAAATGATAACACACTTTGTGTTATAAGACTCTCCGTTCTCCTTCCCAGCCTGTTGCACATCTGGAATAGCACGAGTCAGAAAACCTGCCTCAGTCTTGGCAGTCTCAGAGGACCCAACCTAGCCTTTGTGTGGGTTATCCATGTTTTAATTGAATGGAGTTGTTTTCAGTGTCTCCATGGGGATTCTACTTCCTTGTAATAAGGATAGCTTAGGCTAAAAAGGATCCATACGAAAGTAAACTAGAAGCCCCAATTTTGCTCTTGCCCCAAACCCTGTAATAATATAATACTGTTATGGTTTACATTAGAACCGTAGGTTCATCTTAGTCTAAACTGCAAGAACTCATATTCAGATTAGGCTGTACTGTAAGAATAGTCAGGCAGGAAGTTTACAACTGCCACTCACTTTATCCATTAACTTAGGTAAAGCTGAATTTACATTTTTTTGATTTATGAAAAAAGTGCCTTTGCCTCCATTTTGTGGGCTTGTAGTCTTCTGGTGCATTAAGGATTTGCATTTGGAGTTTGAAAAGTATTACATACAGTCCCTACTGTGTCTTGCTGCTGTCTAGTTCAACCTGCTCTGAATGACCATTAAAATTAGAAGCCACAAACCAGCAGTGGTTAGACCCCATTTGGCGCACAGATATGCTTGGTGGCCAGCCCTGTAATATGAATAATTAGCTGTCAACATTTAAACATTGGGACATCTCACATTAAAATGCGGATTTCTGACTTCTAAAACTTTGAGGGTTGGAGATTTCTGCATGGCAGTATCTGGCTGGAGAAGAAGAACTGAGGCCCCTCAGCAAATGAATCATATGTACTTTTGTAGACTACTGTTCTCTATCTGCTCTGCTTCACATATTTATACTTTCTACCTTATCCTTTAGACACGCAAGCCTCAGGTTTAAGTAATGGTGTCCTAAGTAGACAGCACAAGGTATGTGAGCATGTCAGAACTGTGTTCAATCCCAGCATCTCCCTTTCTTAAAGATGTGAATGTGTGCGACTTTCTCAACCTGTGTGAGCTGTTCCAGTCATGTCTATTAATAGGGAATGTTTCTTCCAAAGTTGTTGTGAGTTTTAAATAGAATACTATACACGTAGAGCCCAAATCAATGTCCTCCTTATATGAGATACTTGGTGAAAAGTTATTATCCTTCTACCTTCCTGGTGTCACAAATTTTGTTTCTATTGATACTGAAGTGAGAATGTTTGCTACTTTTACCTTTATAAATTTGCTTTGAAAGGACTATCTCAAAGTAATCACCACTTTCAGTGGGAAGGCACCATGGCTGTCCTTGAAAACTGTTGCTCCTGTCAGCTTTTCTATATGCTGTGAACTTCTGAGAACTTGTTAATGAATATAATACTGCCTTATAATTTTCATGTCTACTGAAGTAAGTATATTTTGACTTTGATTTGGATTTCCATTGAAGTTTGGTTAATATACATTAAATTGCCCTGAGGTGAAAATTAAGACAATAAAGTAATGATTCAAACTGTACTTGAAACGTTGTGTTTCCTAGTCTTTTTCTCTAAATCTCAGTTTCCCCAGCCTTAAAATTGAGATAACAGCATTTCACGTAGTAGTTAGAGTAATGCTAGCTGCAATAAGAAATAGATCCCCAACGTCAGCGCTTTACACTTAGGTGATGATTTCTCATTCATGTAAGAATATTGAGTATTTGAACAAATGACAGGATAGACCATTTTCATGGAGTGGCTGTTGCCATCTTACACACATACACACACACACACACACACACACACACACACACACACACACACACACCTTAAAAGGTTACAAATCTGTTTCTAATGCCTGAAAGGAAGAAGGCAATGGAGAAAGCTTGTATGAAAAGTTACTATAGGCCAAGTTTAGAAGGATTGCACTTCACCCCACTTACATTTGGCTGTACCTGTTTGCAAAGAGCTCTGGGAAGGACAGTCTATCACTATGAGTAAGCTGTCTGTGCCACAACCAGGAACACCATGAAGGTTAGGAATGCTCCATACAGTGCCTTTCACAGTACCTGCACCTCAAAGGCTTTAGCAAGTGCTGACTGCTCTAATTTTGCTGCTTTTGCTGTGGCATTATCACTTGTCATTATTAGGCCCCCAAATGCTGTCAAGTCCTTGCTTGACTTAGACTTTCTGAGAGTATAATTGAGTTTAAAGTCTACAGCCAGCATGCTAGAAGTTGAGGTTACCTAGGGGTGGAAAAGGGTGAAATATTGGACATGGCATCCTTGTTCATCAGAGGGCCACATTTTAAAGATAAAGTTCTGTGTTTTATTCCCACATTATTAAGTCACCTTTATTACTTGTCATCATTTTCCCTATCTCATTTCTTAAACTGTATAATTTTAATTCCATAGGCAGTTTAGGGTTTAAAATAAAAGCCAGACTATGAAAATTACCTTTATGCCCCCAATAAATTGGTAAATGACATTTCTGTTCATAAAACATTTTTTTTCTACTAAAAAATGATTTCAATGAAAATAATGGATTTTCTAATTTTACTTTTGGAAAACATTTTTGAATAGCATTTAGTAATGTGTTTCCTTGTTGTATAGTGAATTGAACACAAAGGAAGTGAGCTTAAGGCTGATGAGTTTGAGTTTGAAAATTGGTGAAAAACATATTGCAATGGATTTGAAATATTGAAGTGATACGGATACCGTTATTTCTAAATGGAATGCAATTTAAGAGTAGAATTCAATTTGATATGTTCCTGTAAATATTCATGCAGTACTTGATAAGCACATATAAATAAGCCACTGAGCCAGGAGTTGGTGAGACAGAGAAAAAGGTACATTCCTATTCACAGACTAAGTCAGAGAGAAAGGAACTTTCTAACACAACCCAGAATGACAAATGCCCTGAAGGAATAAGGCCCATATTGCTGTCAGACAAAGGCATTTAGCCTACCTTGGGCTTGTTAGCTTGTGACAGGTAAGGATCCTTGAGCTAAGAGAAAGTCAAGGAAAGATGATCCAGGTAAGCAAATAAAGGAAATCTGCACACAGAGGAAACAGCATATGCGAGGCACCAAGGCAAGAGAGAAAAAGCCTAAAACATGGAAGATAGTTTAAATTGTCTGATATCTTGTCATTTAAAGTGCCCATAGTAGGGGTTGGGGATAGTGGCAAGAGTTGATGCTGTAAAAATGAGTATGGCCAGATTTTGAGGGGGGTCTTATTAATCAGGCAACAGATTTTGCACTATTTCCTGAGGGAAGTGGATGGCTTCTTAACCAGAGCTTCTCAATGCTGGCTACTCATTAGAATCGTATGAACCTTTCTAGGTACTATCCATGACTAAATCCATCTCAGACTAATTAAATCAGCATTTCTCAGAATGATGCCTAGGTATTAATATTTTTTAAAAGTCTCCCAGATGATTCTAATGTGCAGCTCTTTGAGAACTATTCTTCTAAATGTTTTAAAGCAACGTTTCTAGTGATATAATGCCAACACCTTGAACTGGAGGCTCACGAAAACTGAAGTGACGCGAGGCTGCAAACCTGACATGCTTTGAGATTGGAGGAGAAGAGAAAAATAGTGAAGATGATTCTTAGGTTTTTAGCTCCATGACCATAGGGTAGATGGTGGTTAAATTCAGCAAAGTAGAAACTTTAACGAGCTTATGACTTCATGAGAAAGATGGGATTTTGTCCTGGCTGAACCTGAAGTTCTATGAGATATATCCAGAAGGCTATTAGCTATGCATGTCTGAAACTCAAGAGACATAGGGGTTATAAATATAGATATGGAAATTACCAGCATACTCTAGGAACTGAATTCAGAGGAATAGTAAAAAAAAAAAAAGTGCTTAGGAAGTTCATAGTATGAGAATTGGACAGATGATTGAGCCTTAAAAATCTCTAACATTTAAGAGCCAAAGAGAGAAGAAAGAATCCACAAAAGCGAGTGAGCAAGGATCAGACTGAAGACATATGGCAGTAACTGTGTCCTTAAATGATGCCAGTGTGAATTTACAGTTTGTTCCATTGCAGGCCATTTAAATAATACAGAATTTTTAAAATGCAACATTTAGTTTAAATTGTACATTTAAAAAAAAAAAACTAGTTTATATTCTTCTAGCAAATATTTCCCAGTGGAGACCACTTTCACATTTCACAAGTTGCATTTGATTTCATTTAGATTTTTTTTGTATGTGAAGTACATTTGTTTTACAAATAATATAAAAAGGTAAATCTCCCAGTACTGATTTTGAAGACTAAACAACTTTTAAGCCCTTGATTTTTTTTCTTGGGTTGGATTATAAAGACAGAATCACCTTCCCTCTTAGCAAGGAGGAAAAAAAGTCCTCTTAGTTATAAATGACCAATATTATCAACAGTATCTTTTGTCCTGTTCCCCATTTTCTATCTCCCAGCTCCCTGAAAAAAAGTAAATAAAAGGCTCCATCTATTTGAACTATCACTACTGCTATTTTAGGAGCTATATTAACAAACAAACAAGCAAACAAATAAAAACATAGAGCTTTAAAAGGTGAAGAAACGGAGAAAGCATGGGAACTATAAGAAACAAAAATACTTTTGGGCTACAGATTCATAGGCAGGGCTTGCCTGCTATGAGATGAGACTTGCCCACTAGCTCTATAGAAATAATTTTTTCCCATAAGGAAAAAAAAATCTTTCCCTTTTGGCATATTCCCTAAAATTTTACCAACTGGATAATTACTTTCAGTGAGCAGGCATACTATTTGAAAGCAGTAAACCTTTGTAATGGTCTTAAAACTATTGGTCCTTTCTATTTATATGTATTTGTGAATCCATTTGCTATTCTCCTAAGCTTTGACTGAGATCAATAGTAATGAAGCTGTGAGCATGTGAGTGAGCAGAGACTGGTAGTTTGAGACCACTGAGCATTAGGGCAGTGGGGCTAGATGGCAGGTACGTCCGTTGAAAGATGGTGGCAAAGTCATTGGTGGTGTTTGAGGCCTAAGTACACAAGCACTTTAGAAGGTCTAGATGGTATAAGTAAGCTGAGATAAAATGATGCTAAGAATAATCCGGCTATTTTAAAATTGTACCTGTCTAACCAATTAAATAAAAGAGTTGATATAACTCACTTATCACACTCTATGATAAGCCACCTATATCATTCACTCAAGACCCCACCCCAAATGTTGGGTTAGGCCAAAACCCAATGTCATGAATATCAACTGAAGTATAGGTTCAGTAAATATTTGCACACTAAACCTGAATCTAACTGATTTTATGCAGTCGCTTCAATAAGGAAATGAATTCATGATTCTAAACGACCAATTTACAAACATATTATGGAACATGGTTCCTTTGGAAACAGCATTGTGTCCACAGGACATCTACATATAGATATAAAGATGCTGGAGCATGCAGAAAAAGATTTTACTGGACTATAATATGAAAGATTTGGACATAAAATATTTATAAATTTTCTATGCCAGGTAGCAGAAAACAAGATGAATATTTTAAATTGCTCACATTAAATCAAGAGCTACCAAATACAGTCTAATGATAAGTATGTGAATTTATATTATTCATCGTAAAGTAAGAAATACCTTAAAACAAAACTTTTTTATAACTGATAAGAAAAAGAGAACTGATATTTTTTGCATGCCAGGCCCCAGGTGAGTGAGTCCTCCAACAATCATATTGTGAAGACAGCATTAGATCCATTTTATCTGCTAGGAAACAGGCTCAGAGAGGTTAAATAACCAGCCCACAGCCCAAAACAGGTACCTGGTATAGCCAAGGGCTGAAACTCATGTTTGACTTTCTTTCCTTTGACATTGGTTTTCAAATTATTGAAATAGGTTTGTTGTGTTTTGTAAATATACTTCAAAAGAATTATTTCTAATATATAAGTGTTTTGTATTGTTTATTATGAGACGTGTTTGAAGACACTTCCTACATAAAAGTTTGAGTATAACGCTTTGGATTTTTTAGAGGTTGATTTTCTCATTATCAACTTGGAAGTAAAAATGCAAATAAGTGTTTTATTTCTGTCACAACAATTTCATAAGTAACTGCAGGCTTATTATATTTCCATTCACAGAGTTCACCATGGGACCATGTTTGTAAAAGATGATATTTTATGAAGACCTTTTGGCATCTGAGATGGGCAAAACTATGTATTTTATTGTGTTCTGTGTGAGGATCCAGTTTGTGGGGTTTTTTTAAAATTCTTTTTAAACCTTTACTAAGTTTCCATTACACTGAACAATGGGTTCCCAGTTCAATGACGTGTTCTTTCAAGAAATGCTTTTCATATATTCTAAAAATTACTGATCTTTTAGAACAAAAACCAGCAGAATTTGTATAATATGCCTTCTTTGGTTCACAACTTCTGTTTCTATTTCTTTTCTTTAATTATAAAATGAAGTTAAAACTTTCCTTCAACCCTCATTAATATAATTTTAATACTACGATGATGTTTTAATATTATAGTTGATGTTTTGTACTGGCCAATTTCAGCCTATCGATAACCAATGTTGTGGCTGGACTGTCTTTGTTGTTCTTACTATAATTGCAAGATGCAGCAATAACCATCAGGAAACTTTGAAAACATCAATATTACTTACAGGATCTAGAAATTACACAGCGCACCTGAGGCCACACAGCTAGGTCCGTGTGTGTGTGTGTGTGTGTGTGTGTGTGTGTGTGTGTGTGTGTGTGTGTTGGGGGCGGGGCGTGGCATGAGAGCGAGCATGAGCACGAGCGCGCCAGAGCACGAGCGCGCCTGTGGGCCTGGGATTCTGCTTTTATTGGGATTGAAGGTGAGAGCCTAGGGTTTCAGGCTCACTCTTCATTGATGAATTTAAAACATAACAGCAGTAATTTAAAGCGTGGGAAGAAAAAAAAAAGTGGCCCAGATAGTCAGTTATTGAAATCAACCAAGATCCCTAAACCACAGAAGCCTCAGTGGGGGGAGAGGTGGCCTGGCTATTTATCTAGTTGTGTGGCCGGCAATGTGTTTACTCGAGTTAGCCTTCTTTGAAGTAAATGCCTCTTTGAAGTGGATGCCTCTGCAATCAAAGCTAAGTCAGGCACTTGCACTGCAAAAAGAACAAACCTACAACTATCAAGGTTTACACGACACAGGACTTTGGTTTGCACATTCTGTTTGGGACCTTTGAGAGGTGCCTTTTCTCTTAGAAGACAACTTATCACCCACAGACAGAGCCAATATGATCCATTAAAATGGTATGTTTTAGTTCAGACAGGAGGGATTAATATGTAGGTTGCATGAGATGGCTGGATTCTGCCTTGCAGTGAGTGAGTCCAGTGAGTTCTAAGAACTACGAAGGGAAGGGAAGGATGAAGCTGTACGCAGTCATGCAGACAAACGAGAGAGAATTGGGGCGTGCGCTGATTTTCCTGATTTTCGTGGTGAGAAAATCACCAACAGTGCACAGAAAGGGAGATGAAAAGGCTGAAGCAAATGGTGTACAGAGATAGAGAGTCCCGTAGCCCCTCTCCTGGAATTTGAAGCTGGTGGGAACCATTCAAGAAACCGAAACAAAGCAGTACCAGTGTATTCTAGGAGAGATGAAAACTCCAATCCAAATGTCAGAGGACATGAGAAAAAGGGCTGATTGCAGGAGCTTTTAGCTGATTGAGTTTGCAGGGGACAGCAAGGAGTTTTTCAAAGGGATCTTTTAAAATTCATAAAACATGTATTTGATGGCAGAGAAGATGAACACAGCATGGACAATTATGTATGACTTCCTCTGACAACATCTTCAACTGTGAATCATCCCTGTTTCTTTTCCATTATCTACTTTTTCCCTTTCATAACTTTTATTTCTTGTTCCTTTCATTTTGTTTTTGTTCCTTTGGAAAATCTTATATAAACGAATCTGAGTTTCCTCTAATTCCTTCTCTTTATTGCTTTTTCCCTTTTTTTTGTATTTTTCACTCTTTGGCTTATTTGTAGGTTTCTTTGAGAGCTAAAACTGTGGTTCAGTTTGGTAAGATACAGACAGAGGCTCAAAGCATCATCCTTTTAATACGGATGAATGAAATAAATGCAATATATGAAGTATTATAGGGAAAGGGAGGGGTTGGAATTGAAAGTAGGGGACCATATTATCCTTTCATTTAACAAACATTTACTGAGCTCCTTCTGTGAGCCTGGTGCATATCTAGGTTCTGTGATGCAGTGGTGCATGAAACAAAGTTAACCCGGTGAAGTTTATATTTTTATGGAAGAAAAGTCAGTAAAGAAAATAACAAGTAACTAATTCTATTTCAGGAAGCATTATTGGTTCTGAAAAAAATAAAGATGGAGGTTGGCCATGGCAGCATTAGGGAGTGGTGTTGGTGGAGATTGTTTTAGATAGGATGGTCAGGGAAAGAATCTCAGAAAGTGACATTGAAGAGGAGATCTATGACATGTTTTCCAAAAATGAGAGGGCATTAGTTCTCCTGGTGATCACCCCTACTCACCTCCTTCCTCCTTTAAATTGTTTGCTTTCCCATAGCATGTGTTGGCCCCAAGTAGACTTTAAGTAGACTCTTGGTGTGAGTGTAAAAAGTTTGTCCCCCTTTAAAACTTTGCTTCTTGGAAACAGAATGATCACTTTTATTCGGTCTTTAGTTATCAGAATAACTACTTATTCTAGAATGTTGTAGAGAATGATCTAGTTTGGATAAAGGGATGCTGATTCTTTTCCTTAAAAAGATGAAGACAGATATTTCCAATCTGTTAATCAGAAGACATTATTGTTTCAATATTATACTAATTCTGGAGAGCCCTAATATACATATTTGCATAGCCTTACACAGCCTTCATAAGGCCTGGATCCAGTCGTTCACTCATTCATTTATTCATTCACTTATTTATCAAGTGTTCAGTATCATAGCCTTGAGTAGAAGTCCTCAGTTTGACTTCAGAAATTGGTGAATTCCCTGAAATAATTTGAAAAAATACCTGTGTGTGTGCATACATCTGGTGGCAGGATCCAAGGTCTTGGTGACTTCCCCCCCAAGTTCCTGCCACCCTGTTGGTTAAGTGTCCATGGCTTGAACTCATGCTGGGACCAGGTGCTAGGGACAGCTATAAACAATTCGGATGAGGGTTCTGCTCTCGTGGAACTTAAATTCTTGAATGAAGAGTAAGTGGAAAAGAGATGAGAAGCAAATAAACAATAAACCGAATAATTTTAGATAGTGTACATCTACAAAGGAGATGTCCCAGACAGCACTACTTTAGAAAGGAAGGTCAGGAAATGCATTTCTGCAAAATCATTTGAACCAAGATGTAGATGGAGAGAATGGGGTCATCTTAAACCTGGGCCAGGCTGCAATACAGATATATCTAAACAATGCTCCTCCTCACTTATTAAACTAAGGAGTTTTATTATATATTTTTTCATTTATTTGGCTTTTTAGAATTATTGTTAAGAACTTAAAAAATTATCATCTCAATTTTAAAGAAGTGTTCTTTACCCTACAGCATGAAGGACTCAGGCTAGATGATAATCTATAATGTTAAACTTAAAATTTCTGTAATTATAATTTATAAAAGAAATGCAGTGTACCATAAGGTAGAGTTCTGAATCACATGCATTTTTCATCCAGAGATAATTAAAATAGCATGTGTTGATTTGTTATTCTTCATCTGTTCTTTTTAATTTTGATCATAATATCACCCCAATTACACTGCTAGAGGATTTTTTTTTCTTCCTTAGGCTTGCACATATTTAGATGGGTATGCTTTCTGGAAGTAGTCCTGAGAACTAAAATGTTATTTTTTATATGGATAATTTCCATTATTACACATTGAAAGAGGGAATAAACATATTATGAAACAATGCATTCTTGAAGACTAGGTGCTATTGTAAAAGGCCAATAAACTACCATAGCCATTTTGTGCATTTGGATTAATTCTTGATATTGCTCCTAATTCTATTACTTTAAAGTGGGTGTAAAAAACAGATTAGTTTTTAATGCAATTTTAAAGAGACTGAATCTTCAGTATCTTCATGAGCCCACAGTCATCAAATTTCTCATCATTCAAAGTTGTTGATCATTATGATAGTTCAAAGAGACTTCAAGTGAGTAAGAAATGAAATTCTATTATTGTCTTATCTTTGACTGTGAGGGTATTTGATCACAAAATATTTAACTGCTTATGCATCTCAATATGCTTCAATACAGTAGAATAAGGATGAGTTTCATATACTTAAAAGAAGTTTGCGAATAATAATAGTGCTTAGTAGTAGTTTTTCCTGGCAGAAAGAATTAAAGAGGGAAGCTTGAATGTATATGTAATTATTCTGTAAATTTTTCATATTTATATGGTTTAAAAGCTTCTAGTTTTATTTGAAAGTAGATTTTTTAGTTAAGCGCTGATTTGTGGGATATTTCTATATTCTTATGAAGCAGGCATGATTATAGATGATGTGTAAAATGATACATTGATTAATAAAATATTTTGTGTATACAATAATTCACATTTAACAATATTTTGAAAATCTTTGACTGTTTAGGATGGAAAGGACAGGAAAATGATTATCAAAAATATCATGAGTGCAAAGAAGTAAAAAAATTCCACTGGACAACTAACCTAAAAAAAATTGAAAGATGTAATATACTCACCCAGTTCAGAGCTACCCATGTAGTGTCTAGTAATAAGTTCATGAGCAAGTCCAGGAAGCCTCCCTACTGCTGCCTTCTCCTTCTTGGTGTCCACCAAGATGGCTGGGCATCACTGATTTTCTGCTAAGTATCACACCTCTCACTGGGCACCACTGGCTGTTACCATGAATACTGGCTGCCATCAACCTTAGGCGGCAATGCTATTGTTTCTGCTGTTACCACCACTCCTGTTAGTATTGTCACTTGCTGCCATGTCAACCAGTCACTGCTGATGCTTCCCAATGAATCTTGAGTGATAATGTTCCCAATGAACTGGTGCTGATGCATCAGTGAACTAAGCCCTTCAAATGCTCTGATTTCCAGTGGTCTGTGGCAGAACACAGGAGACCACTTCTCTTTCCCTTAATGCACTTTAATCCCCTTTAATACTTCTAAGGAGCAGCTTCTTGTCCAAATTAGGAGATTATACCAGATCTATCGTCTTTAAACCTCTGAACATCAAGATCACCTAGTATACTTGGGACACAAACAGTTCCTTCTCTCCACCTAAAACTTTCTGAATCATAATCTCTGGTGATAGATACAATTTGTGTGTGTGTGTGTTGTGTGTGTACATATATATATATATATGTGTATACACACACACACACACACACACATATATAATTTGACAACATACTCCAAGAAAATATTTATGCAGAGAGCTCAATATTATCCTCAGACCATATTTGGAAAACACAAGTCTAGATGATTATTAGGCCCTTTAACGCTGAAACTATGCAATTCACTCTTCAGCCTGAAGTAAAGTTGTGATCATCTCATTCACCTTAAGATTTGTGTGATTTTCATGTTTTCCTTTGCATGGCATTCCTTTTCAGGTTAAGTCTTTGAATCAGACACCTTTAATTAGATACCTGGAATTAAACCTCTGTAATTTGGGTTATCTTTCTTATAATTTGTTGTTGTCAAGTGATTTGAAAGTATAGTCAGAGTTGGTTATCTGCTTTGCTTTGTGGGAATGTAGATATTGTGTGTGTTTATTTTCACCCAGATGGTATTATTCTACTGTTGTTGAGGCTCAGTGTCAGAAGTCATGTGGTTAAAAAGAAAACCAGTGATAGCATAGGTGGTCACTATTGTCTCTGAAAGCAACACATGGCAGAGACTTAAGTATTTCCTCTCATCTAAAGATTGATAAATAATACCCATATCAATCTCAGCATCATCTAGCTGTTGTTCTTGTGTTAGCTTTGGCATCCTTACTGGCCAAAGGGATACAGATTTATTTGGAACACATGAAAAATTCAGGTTCCTAAATATCTCCTTTGGGTAAATATCAAAGAGAGTAGATTTTATGGTAAACAAGATATCTTTTAACTTCCCCCATTTGAATTCTATTCTATCTTTATTATACTGTTCTGTCACTTCTACAAGATCTATTGTGATTTTTGTGGGGTTTAAAAGCTTTAGGAAAAAAAAATCTTTTCTAGATTTTCTTGGCTACCAATGCTTGTTATGAAGTACTATTGGCCAATTCTCCTTTCTTGGTGAAGTAGCGGAAAGAACAGGATTTGGAACAAGGAGAAAATTTGTTTTAAACTTGGTTACTAAACTAATTACATGATTTTGTGCACGTTATTTAAACTTTGTGAGTCAGTTTTCTCATCTGTATACTTAGAGAAAAACATACAATTCAAGCATGGCCAGTCTTAGAATTAAGATATAAATATATAATATTGTACTTGGAACATAGCAAGAACCCAACAAATTCGTTATTTGTCCTCATTTACATTGCTCAAAAGAATTAGCTTCCTTATTTCTGATCCCACCCTCAAGCTGAGAATATAGAGGTGTTCTCAAAATGTCATCTCTGGACAAGCAGTATGACCACCCCTTCAGAACTATAAAGAAATGAAAATTCCCAGGTCCTTCTTCTTGAAACCTACTAAATCAAAAACTATAGCATTGGGACTTAAAATATGTGTTTTCACAAGCCTTCCTGGTGATTCCGTGCACACTAACATTAGAGAACTGCTGTGGTAATGAAAGAGAAAGCCATTTTGAGATTCTTATACATCTGACTTCTTACATCGTAGTATGAAGAGGTCCATTCAGCTCTAAAATATATGACTTTTTTTTACATATCTGTATACTTCAGGTTGCAGTAGAATTAGAGCCTTACTTCTCAAGTAAAGGAAAGAAAGTTATCTTTTTGAGTCAAAAGAAACAATAATTTAGGATTGAATCACCTGTGTCTCCTTAGGCCATCCCAACCCAGGAGTGAAAGGGGGCTACATGAACAGTCTATAAATGACACTTCTCCAGCTCTCATTTCCACCAGCTACTATAGACTTCTCTGTCCCTTTCTGAGTCTCCCTGACTTATTTCTGGAAGGTCATGGGATACGTCTCAAATGCGCTTCCAAACAAGTCCCTAAGTTCTCTCAACCATCACCAAATAATGAGGTGAACTCTCACTATTAAAGCTCATGATGGGCCACCCCCATCTCTGCTGCAGGCACAGCCATCAACTGTCCTGAAACCATTCCTGGTGTTGAAGCCTCTGTTCTGTGACAAACGATCAGCATCTCTGGAACTGCTGATGGTACTGCTGCAGGTGCTGGTTCATGGGGGCTTGATGTGCATGCTATCAAGAGGACATCTCCCATTGTCGCCAGTGTCTGCTGTGCCTCCCTAGGCTATTCAGGCTGTAAGGCAACAAGGCTATCGTTCTTCCTCTCAGCCCTGGAGTCCTGGGGAAGACTCCGTGCTAACGTCCTCCAAGGGTCAAGGCTAAGCTGCATTTTCTGGAGTCTTCAATCGTGCCAGACCATTTCATTCCATCCTCCTACATTATTGTCAAAATAACACGGCCTTGGGACCCTAAAGCATTATAGAGACTTAAAAAATATTTTATTAAAGTAAAATTTATATACAATGAAATATTAGGATCTTAAAAGTGTTCAGATGAATGTGTTTTGATAATTTTGTATACCGATGCTACCACGACCTAAACAAGATATAGAATATTTCCATCACTCCAGAAAGTTTCCTTATACTCTTTTAGAGTCAATCACCCTTGCCCAAGCAACTACTTCCTTCTTATCTATCTATCTATCTATCTATCTATCTATCTATCTATCATCTATCTATCTATTCATTCATTCATTCATTCATTCATTCATTTATTTTAGATAAGTTTTTTGGGGTGACATTGGTTACTACAATTATATAATTTTCATGTATACATTATTATTTGACATCTGTATATTCTATTGTGTGTTTACCACCCAAAGTCCAGTTTCCTTCAGCTACCATATATTTGATCCCTTTTACCCACTTCATCTTCCCCTTAGTTCCCTGTATTTGACCCCCTTTACTCTGTCTACCTCTGCCCTTCTCCCCCACCTCACTAGTAACCACTAGTCCATAGTCTATGTCCATGAGTCTCTGTTTGTCCTGCTCATTTGTTGCTTTTAGGTTTATATTCCACATATAAGTAATATCATGTGATTTTCAACTTTTTCTGTCTGGCTGATTTAACTTAGCATGATTATCTCAAGGTACATTCATATTGTCGCAAATGGCAGTATTTCATCTCTTCTTATGGCTGAGTAATATTCCATTGCATACATGTACCACAGCTTCTTTAGCCAATCATCTATCGTAGGACACTTCAGTTGCTTCTATGTCCCAGCTACTGTGAATAATGCTACTATGAACATCAGTGTGCAAATATCTTTTTGGATATGGGTTTTCAAGTCTTTGTGGTAAATACCCAGTAAAAGAATTGCTGGATCATATAGTAGATCAATTCTTAGTTTTTTCAGGAAGCTCCATACTGTTTTCCATAGTGGCTGTACCAATTTGCAATCCCACCAGCAGTGTATGAGGGTTCCTTCTTCTACACATCCTTCCAACATTTGTTATTACTTGTCCCAGGCAACTACTTTCCAATTTCTATAGTCATATATTATTTTGCCTACTCTATAATTTTGGGTAGAGAGAGTCATATAGCATACATATAGAATGAATTATTTTGTGTCTGGCTTCTTACATGCAACAAAATTTTTGAGATTCATCTATGTAGTCACGTATATCAGTATTTTCTGTTGCTGAATAGCATTCCATTTTATGAATATACTGCCAGTGTATCCATTGTTCTTTTGATGTACATTTGGGTTGTACCCAGTTTTCAGCTTTACCACTTTGTGTTACTTTTAGTGATTCTTTCAGAAATTATATGTATCTCTAACTTCTCATAGTCTACCTTTAAATGTGTTATGTTAATATATGAACAGTGTAAACCTTAAAGAGTATATAATTCCATATTCTTCCACTCCTGTATATTTTTCTTCAATATGTGCAACATGGTTATTATTTTTGCTTTAAATAGTCAATAGTCTTTAAAAGAAATAGATGTAATAAACATACAGTCTTCAGTGAAGTGAGCCCTTTCCCTTGTAGACTCATTTCTTCACAATTCTCAGAGGATAAATACGAGTAATAGTAATCAAAATGACCTTTCTTCCAAAAACAAATACTTTTATTGAAAGTTAGTGACTTTCTTCCTGAGGGTTTTTTCATCGGTTAGGACTCTGTTAAAGACAGGTGAAAGGAAATCTAATCACATTGACTTAAGCCAAAAATTATTTATTGGTTTTCCTACCTGTAAAGTTTGAGGATAAGGAGCTTCAGACATGACTTAGTCTATCTAGAGGACTAAGATATGATGAAGAGTGTATGGTTTTTCCTTGTCTCTGGGCGCTACTTAGCTTTCCTTTCCTCATTTGTCTTCTCATGGTAGCAAGACAACATAATTGTAGATATTACCATAGTCCACCTTTTAAGTCCTGCAGAAAAGAGAGAACATTTCTCTCCAAAGCCCACTCAAAGTTTTGGTCTGACTCTTGTGGCCCAAATTTGGTTATGTGCACATATCTGAACCGCTCAATATAACCAGCGAGAAGGGCTTAACTTATTGGCCAGCCCCTGAACCAAAACCACAAAACCTGAGAAGCGGCAATGGATGCCTCCCTTAACAAAAAGAGCATTCTTTTAAAAAAGGGTGAATGGATGTTAATAGCTAAAACAGGTGGCCATTAGAGTTGTTATATAAATAGATTCTTGGTGGCTCATAGCATCAGTACTTTAAAAATGTTTGGATATATTTGGATTCCAGTATATAACCTAATTAAACCTGGCCCCTTGCCCTGCCCTATACTGCTCTGATTATTATTCAGTTGAGGACTTTGGGTCATTTTTTGATAGCCTTTTAATGTTTTTCAATGTAACATTCTTTGAGCATTTCTCTGAGTTTTATAGCCTAAAATTCTCATTTTGTGTGAAGTCTTTGGTTGATATTGTTAATCTCCTATTTGGGGGGAAGCCTGCAAAAGACAAAGCTGCAACTTGGCAGTTATTAAATTCTGTTTCAAATTATCTTCTCTATTGTGAAAGAGTGAGGCATGAACACAATCTAAAACCCCAGCCAGTGTTGCTCCCAGGCCTTCTTAATTACTCTGACCCTTAAGCTATTTATATATTACGCTTGGAGTAACAGTCCTAAATTCTAGCTGGCTTTACTGTGAGTTTGGCCATGAACAACTGCCATGGGTTAGAAGAAGCATTGTCCACTCTGCAAAACACCACTTATTCACTTCTCATACCTTATCCCTCTTCCTCTCTGAAGCTTCCTTGCAACTCACAGAATAGGTGCGACTCACTCATTTTTGTTTATTTTTTGTTTGTTTGTCTTGTGTTTTGTTTTTTAGGACAAATGAGATAGACTTGCTATTTAAATAAATAAAGAAAGGACTTTTTTTAATATATGGCAATTTGTTTCACAGTGTCATTTTGAGGGATTAAGAGGAGTGCTATGTATCTTTGAATCCTGTTCAAAATTAAGTCATGTTTATTTTTAAAGTAAGACTTGATGTTCTAAGTGGGATAGGATTTTGTTTCTCTGATTAGCTACTAATTCAAAATGCTATTTTAAAAACATATTGGTTCCATTTAGCTGAGTCTGTCTGTAGATAAGCATATATTTTTTCCTTTCTAGGCATATGTATGTATGCTTATGCACTTTGTATATATATCAACATTTTATACACATACACATGCAACTTTTCTCACCTACCCTGTTCTGTATTCTTTGATGTTCTATTATGAGTCAGAAGTCCAATGAGACTTTATTAAAGTTTTCACTTAACCTCATTTTATATACTCAATTATTGGTGTCACCTTTTCTATTCATTCTCATTTATTTCTCTAATGAGCATTTGAGCATTGCAATGTGCTAAGCACTGTGCTAAATATCAGGGAACAACTGTGATTAAGACCAGCATGGCCCCCAGCTTTAGATATCTTGGTTGGTTATATATTTGATATTAATTCTTTCTTAGACATCTAGTCATATTGCCACTTTTGCTTCTTCATATTTTTCTTTGTCTGTTACCCTTTTAACTTGATCCCTGTGTCTATTTCCTTTTCCATTTTGGATTTCTTCACTTGGATAAATACGAAAGAGTGAATAATGAAGGGGTTAGTTCAGTCTTTTTAAGGAGAGTCTTGCTCTGAGCTACCAAGTGTTTACAACATTGGATTCTACTGGACATTATAAAAAAGGGGAGCCTAAATAGAAATCACTGAGGCCAAAAGCAGAGAAAAGCAACAGTTCGCCTCTCCTGGCAACAGCATTATTTTAGGATTCAGTGAATCCTTTTCTTCTGCCCTGCAAGCTGTGAAGTTAGCAGGTTTTTAATAGGGAGAACAAGTGTGTGTTGGGAGGACAGGCATTTGAGCAAATTAAATGTCCTGGGGGTTACTAAATTCTGTAAATCAATTTTCCTCTGAATTTAGAGAATATACTTCTTCTGGAAGGTAAACTTATAGGTAGGTGTGCATTTGAACAATGGGGTCTTAGAAAAGCTTCATTGTTTGGGATGTAATAAAAATACTGCTTTCTCTAACTGCTAAAACACCATCTGTTATCAACTCTTTGCTACTGATTTATCCCTTTTCATCCCCTTGCTCACCCCCACTCCATTAAAACATGAAATATTGGATTTTTTTATTTTGGACTTCCTGCTCACCTCACACTAGTATTGAGAGAAAACTTTGACAATGTCTTCTAAAAGAAAATTGTGAACTTGTAAAAATTCATATTGAGGGTTTGGCAAGGGGTGAGGAAAAAGCAAAGGAGGCGGGTAGCACGTAGGTGACCAGTGTGTATGGCTCTGCCTTAAGCAACAGGAAGGGCAGTCATTTGTTCCACAAAAGTTGCACAATCTGTTACATACCAATCAATCACAGACATGCCTGCATTGTTATGTTGGTTTAAAAAGAACACCTTTGTCATGTGTCTTTATTTTCAGCCTCTGTATCTTACACATTCATGTTGCAGGGGAGAAGGGTAGGCATTGGGAAAATAAATGCCCTTGTAGGTTTATAATTTTTCATCAATGTCAATGGTTGCTGATATTGTTGACATTAATGATAATAATTATGAAAATGCATATGTATTTCATTATTTTCTCTTTATTAAAAGGAACTTTTTAAATGGCTTTCCCTGAAAAAAAAAATACAAGCAATTTTAACACTAACAATTAGGGATAAAGTAGGTATCCTTACCTGTGAGTGATATGTTTTATTTGAAGAGGTGTACTTAAAGTAATTCATTCATCTTCAACCCTTCACCGTTTTCTCTCAGTCCCCTAAACCCCTTTCCTCTGGCAGTCACCAGATTGTCTTTTGTATCTTTGAGTCTGTTTTCATTTAGTTTGTTCCTTTTGTTCCTTAGATTCCACATATGAGTGAAATCATATGGTATTTATCTTTCTTTGTCTGACTTATTTCACTCAGCATAACATTCATCCATTTATCGGTCTGTCTATCCATTCATTTCTTCATCAATTCTTATTTAAGACTTACTATGTGTCAGTCTCTGTGTAAACATTTTTTCAAGCATTATCTTCTTTAATGCTTACAACAATGCTGTATAAAGAAAACAAATATTATCCAATTTTATAAACGATAAACTGAGGCTTAGAGATATTAATTTGCCCAAGGTCACATGACTGGTAAATGAAGTTAAAATCTGAACCTACACAATCTGATCCCAGAGTCCCAATGCAGTACTTCAAAACATGTGCCTTATTTTATAGGCAAAGAAGAGGTACTGAATTGAATATTATGACTAGATTCATGATCTTAAAAGATTTAGGTTTTGACTTAGACCTAATTTAAAATTCTAACTCTACCAATTATTAATTATATGAACTCGATGAGAAATGTTCAGTGTCTCCATGTCACAGTCACCTCCTTTTTTCAACAGTGTCATTGAAAGCATAAAATGAAACAGCTTTATCTAGTAAGCACTGAACATAATATATCCATTACATATAGCAATGTTAGCCATTGCTATCAGTGCAATCATACCTACTCCTTTCCTTCTCTGAAGGAAGGGGAAGATGGGTTTTATTTGAAGATAGTGAGCCTGGAGCCTGGGGGAAATGCAGGAATCCAAATGTGAAATATTTGATTCTGATCTAAGACAGTAATATTGGATAGATGAGAAAATATAGGTAGAAATAAAGATAGTTGTTAAGTATTTCACATGGCATAGAGTAAAATAATTATTGGAAAACTTTAGAATCTACAGTTTGCGTTAGTAGGGGAAAGGGAGCCATTAAACAAGATAGGGAATAACAGAGGGGAGTCTCTGTGCTAGGACAATGTCTGGCATATAGCAGGCACACAATAAATAGTCAGATATATGATTACTGTGATCTGTAAGCAAACATGTTTATGGTTGACATAAATTTGTTAATGTTGTTCTTTGGTAAGTGTTTTCTGATATTTCATTGGGATGGAATATAAGGTTTTTGCTTGAAGTGTAACAATTAAGGCAATATGAGGATTACTCCATCTAGGACTTTCACTCCTGCCTTTAAATGAACACTTTGCTCCGATAAGATGGTCTCCTTAATGACCCCATAAAGCCCCATGCACATACCTGTCTTTCTGCCTTTGCTGTATACATTGCTTGAGAATTGGACCAGTATATGTCCTTGCCCATCCTTCAAAGTAGAAACTTTGTAAACATCTTATAGTCACACTATAATATATGTCCATAGCCCTAGTTTGATTTTAAAGCCCATGATTTTTGATGCACAATGTTCTTTGTGCATGTGAGTGTTTCTGGCCTCTTGTATGCTTCTTTGGTACCTCTTGAATCATGTAATATAAGTGTTCTGCAGTAACAGGAACTCAGTAAAGGACTCTTACATTGAAGTTACCATAAAGTCAAGAATGCATTTTGTGGAAAACCTCAATGCAAATCTACACAAGAACTTCAAGAAAATGAGAATACCGTGAGTCATACGTTTCCTGGTACTATTCATTCCTCTTAAGGTACTATCCTCCTGCTCATCCTAGCATGTCCACCACCTACACCTACCATCTGGAATTATAGGTAAGGGGGTATAAAGGATGTCAAGTATTGAGAGGAAATTGCTTTTCCTCAAAAGCTGATGACACCACACCACAGTCGACTAGATTATCTTTTTAGGAATAGCGTACAGTGTTTTCTCCATGAATTAAAAGGTCACAATTTTTTTCTATTTGAAGATGACCAAAAAAGGATCTTGTCTGTGGCAAGTTATTATTTTGCTGAAACTTAGATTTGCATTGTGTCTTGGTGAATAAACCTAGCTGCAACAGCCAATCTGAGCAGACACTTATCAGTTCAGATTTCCTTTTGATTTCTGTGTCATACACAGTAATCCTTGTGAGTTATTCATGGCTGCTTCTTGGATGGATAATAGTATATTATGGTGATATCATATATTTGGGATTTATGAAAGTCTTGGGACATATCTCCTCATGAATGTCAACGGATCATTGTATAATGTTTTGTTCTTTCTTGATAAAGAAATTCTTGCCAAGCTTCTGAGTTTCTATTTTAGTGTTATACACCCTTCTTGTTTTCCTTAGCAAAAGTATAACCTTACAGATGAATTTTGCTTTACTCGGGAGTACAGTTCACTTTTGCAACAGATATAAACTTAGAAAGGTAGATTTAAAAATTGCAGTTAAACACAGGTCTCCCCAGAGGTAAGATGCCATAACAGTTACTGTGGACCCCAGCAAAGATGTCTTTTTTCCCCCCTCAAAATAATGTTCATTTTGTTCTATGGTCAGTTAGACACTGAACCTCTATGTATCACAGAAGGCAAGCAGAGGAGCTACCCTCCTTACATTTCTATCCAGCGGCTGTCTCCTCCCTGTTAGCAAAGCCATTCCTGATGTGTTGCTTCCTTTCAGAGGGTTCCAATCCAAATAAAATTCAATTAGCAGCAGCCTGAAAATAGTATGTCAGCCTGTCTTTTACTGTATAAACCTTAGAAGTGCTGAGGTTCTAATTTTACTTTCTTCTTAATACCAACCGAAGGTGCCATATCTTTCTGTGGAATGTTGACTTTTTTTCAAATGTGATAAGCTCTTGTTATTTCAGCTAACTCTCAGGTGTTGATGACAGCAAAATGGAGAGATATTTAAAAAATCTGATAAGGAATGACATTCATGTCTGATAGTCCAGCAGCAGATTAGTGAAAGAAACTGGCAGTCCAAAAGCATCACCATTCATGTCTACTCTAAGTCAAAGAAATTACTGTGCTCTGCTTAAGCCCCACATTAAGCTCATTTCACTGACCTTTCTTTAATTTTGGCTGAAGGGTATTTTTAATAACTTGGTATGTTTTGGAATCAAAGGAGGCCAAGTTTCTGGTTATGCTCAGGAGAGATGAAATAGTAGTAAAATGTTTAAGAAATTAGAGGAGAAAAGTCTAAAAGAAAGGTGCCTTCTTTTAAAGCTGTTTAATATAACTTAATCATTTCTGAATGAGGGGTGGTGGAAAAGAAATACACAAAATCTCTAAGGAAAATCAATTTTAACACTGAAAGCCTTGAGTGAGCCACTTCAAAATATGCAGAAAATTAGTTTATATTTTACTTGGAAACTAATATTTACGTCAAATGGAGCAGAAGAAATTTATACTAAGCTAACTGAAGGAAACCGGAAGATTAGGAATAAATTGCAGGGTTGTCAAGGAGGTCAGGTAAAGGGTGAAAGCCAACACAAAGCAAGTTGGCTGGACAGTCCACAGACATGAGAATTAGTGTGGGGGCCACTTTCCCCTAAGAAGCCCTGTTCTCCTCAGACACCCTCTACCTGCTTTGCCAGCCTACTGGGCGTTGCAGGTTTGAATTACTGGACACTGGCTTTGCCAGTCATAGGAGTTAAATTCTGTTGAGTGTGATGAGTATGTAGAAGATGCCATGAGACTTGATAGAGGAAGATAGATGAGTCTCTTGTGCCAGAGGCCAGCTCTAGCCAAGTCCAGGGCTGAAGGAAATGTGGAGTCGGTGAAGGAAAAATGATAAGGAGAGAGCCAAGATGCAAGGCGGTTCTCTGATTTATTTTTGCACACAGAAATGTAGAGGTATAGGGTTTTTAAGCCCCAAATCCCATTCTTCATTCTGTCTAAATACAAAGGTCTATTTTTCTTCTATTCACTACCTGTCGACCCACAGGTTGGGTGTGCAAGCAGGGGTACAGAAGCAGAAAGCTTATTGTTAGAATGTTATGTTCCTATGGGTGACAGCCTATGTTCCCATGGACATAGCCACAAACTTATATTTAATATTTAACCTATAATGTTTTTCATTTTCTTACCCTTATGACCTATCATATTACTTTCCTGTGGTTAATGTGTGAGGCAAAGCAAGCAAAGTGAGAGACAGACTTTTTCCTCTTATGTCTCATAATCATAAAGGCAGTATTTACATTTTATTTTCCTATAATGTTGATTTAGCTGTCTCCTAAGACTATTATGCTGATCCTTGGTAAGGAGGCAACTAGGAGGGCCCTGCCTGGCTAGTCTCATCATAAAAGGTAGATCATAATATCACACTCGTTTCTCATTTACATCTACCATTCTAACTCTATCTATATAGGCTCCTGTATAAGGTAAAGTAGGTAAGGGAGAGGCGGGTAATTTTCCCATAGACTTCTTTCTCAGAGGGGGCCTTCCACTTAAGCACTGACAGACACAATGGCCTGCTCAGGAAACAAAACTTGCT
Source organism: Eonycteris spelaea (assembly GCA_003508835.1). Lineage (NCBI taxonomy): Eukaryota > Metazoa > Chordata > Mammalia > Chiroptera > Pteropodidae > Eonycteris > Eonycteris spelaea. The sequence goes on from PUFA01000162.1 coordinate 2,349,547, forward strand.
TTCTCCTTTCATCAAGTTGTTTGATTAATTCCTCATTACTCATATTTCTTTGTGCCCCATTCTCGGAAAAGTTGCCTTTTCCTCTAACACTCCCCTCCACTCCCAAGGATGGAACAGTAATCAAAAGCAATGCATAAATTCCCAATATAGACAACACAGAAGAAAACAACAAGCACAGATGACTCTAGCATCACTTGCTTTGCAAGCAACGCTTCACTCTGGCTGCGACTGTGTCAAACAGCTTGAGCTCTGTGGCCTGCGGCACTCTTGCTTTCTGGTGCCATGTTTCATTTGTACTGATCCTTCTTGTTCATCAGCCTCTTCTGATACCTGTCTCCCAGTTATTCCAGTTCTCGTTGCCGTGACCTCTCACAAGCTATTTCACTCACAGCATTGATCATATAGTTTGAAACCACAATGTTAGTTGTATCATTACTCCACCTCATCTGTAAGTTTCTTGAGGATATATTTTATGCCTCTTTGGAAATACATCTGCCACTAGCATAGTGCTGAGCTTTAGTGGGATTATAATTGGCAACTGTTGATTAAGTGATAAATAAAATAGAGGCTATGGTAAACATGTGCCAGTCTTCCAAAGATTTTTTAAAAAACTTTTATTTAAATTTTAAACAACATCTGCTTGATAAGGTAGAAGCTAGGCATTATTTCAGGTAAAATATTAAAGACATTTTAATATTTGAAATAAAGGACTACTGACTTACTATATTTTATTGACTTGACACATGTTAAATTCCCACTGTGTGTATTGAGCACTGATGATTTACTTGAGACCAAAAATTAGTATTCTAGAAAAATATGAAATAATATTTAGAGAGAAAATCTCCCTATTGGTTATTTCAAGCTAGTTTTTGTTCGTTAATGATTAATTACTAGTGACACCAATAAACCCTTTGTTTATCCAACAGACATTAATGGCAGCTAATAGGAAGAGGTAGAGTTGAATAAATATGGAGACTTGAAGACATTATTTTTATCTGGGGAAAGCTCTCAGGACAGAAGAGAATACAATGCCAATGACAAATAATATTAGATATGTATTTTATTTATTTAAGCAAATACTTAATATAGCATTCACAATGGACAGGCTCTCTTCCAAGCAGCTGCTGATTGTTTAGCAACTTCCATAATATGACCTCATTTAATCTCCAGAAAGAATCTGTAAAGTAGGTATATTATTAGCACATTTTAAAAATAGGGAACTGAAAACTGAAGAGGTTAAGTATTTCACCTAATATACCAAAAGAGAGCTGTTCTACAAGGGACAGAAAGTTAAGATATTAACAAAATATAACTTTCTGTTTAATATTAGGATTTTGGAAATATTTTTGTCTCCAATCTTTCTCTCTCAAGTACTTCCTAAGTTTTAGATTCTCTGCAATTCTCTTTAAATTCCTTCAAATATAAATAATATATGTTGTGTGAATGACTCTTTTATTTAAATCTTAAGATTTCATGAAAGTTCAATGGCCACCATAATCTCACAGCCATCAGTGGCCAACAGATGAGCCACCATGAGAGGGAGGGGGTCAAACAGGCCTCTTCACTGTAGTTGCTCCTCCTGTGTAAACCGTCAGTGACATCTGCCAAAAATCATGCTTTATTTGTGAGAAATGCCTCAGTTCTCTGCTTTTTGGAAAAACGATCAACCTCTTTCAGTCAGCTCAATGATGAGAGATCGCATCTAGTCCCAAAGACTTTGCTGCAAATTTGTTTAAAAATTCTCAGCTTACTGGGCATGACAGATCCCATTTGCTTTTAAATAGAAATATTGAATATATAAACACATTTTTACTTTCTGGATAAGATTGTAATTTAAAATTTAAAATTTAGTTTTTATTATTGCATTTTTCTAATGGAAACATCAAATAAAACATTATTAGTACTTTAATTTCTATTCAAAATATCACAAATTATTTATCAATTTTAAAATGAAAACTAAATCCAAAATATCTTAAAACATCTTAAATGGTGATTGGATTTCAGTGTCCAAATCAGAATTTTCTTTGGAAGAAAAATGGAAATGAAATATACTACTAATAATAAATCAATGCAAGCATATAAAAAATAAGTTAGAAAAGATTAATTCAGAGCAATAGGAAAACTTTACATAATAAATATTATAAAGTGACATAATAGCAATTGAGTTGTTGAAAACGTTACTTGGAATATAAATATCTGTACAGGAAATACATGCAAATGACTGATGGAATAATTAAGTCGAATAGTAAAAGATGATGTAAAATCTATTTCACTCACATACCAGGGATTGGACTTTATGATGGGGCCCAGAGACACTTGAAACATCTTACAGATGAAGAAATTGAGGACCAAAAATTTGAAATCACTTTTAAAGTCATATTGCTTATAAGTAATAGTGGGGGTGGAGCCAATGCTTCAACCTAGGGCTAGGGGAAGAAATGGCAGTTTTTTATGTGCTAGTAGAAAATGAAAAGACTTAGCTAGCCTTCAGCAGCTTTTGATCAATTAGTGATTGCAATTGGCCATCTCCCATTTGCCAGAGGCTCATCTAAGCGATTCATAGTAAAGAAGGATTTGCCTCATCTTTTCTTCTCTGGTGAGACAGATTCCTGACCAAGTAATGACATTGAAGACAATATTAGCAGAAACTATGAAAGGAGCTTACAGAGCATTTTGCAAACAAAGTTCATTCATAAACATTGCCAAATGTGATGTTATTTTATTGAATCCTTCCAAAGTCCTCTAAGGAAGCTGACAGTATCTCCATTTTCCAGATGAAGGAACTCCAATTTAGAAAGGTCAGTGGACTTGCTGAGGTCATGGTGCTCTCTGGCTCCCAGTCCTGGGCTTTTCTGCCTTATCTTCCCTCAGCTGCCTTTCACATTTCAGAAGTGTGAAAGTGGGAAACAGACTGTTTCTTTTTGATTCCTCTTAAAACAGCCAAAGACCAACAGACTTGCAGTTCCTATAGGGATATGGTGATTGCTAATAATGATAAAGCATTAATACTCATTGTTCTTAATGAAATTATATCTTATTAATATTATGCATAACTAATATGCATATGTGTGTACACACACATGCATAAACACAACCCTTGATACTGCATTTTTCATGTTAAATGAGTTAACATTTACTGAGTGCTTAGACCATATTCTAGACAATGTGCTCAGCTTTTCAATACTAAGATGTATTATTATCCTCATTTTGTAGAAAAAGAAGCCGAACCTGTGGCAGTTAAGTAACTTGCCCAAGGTAATACACAGTTTTGCACCAGGATTTTAACCCAAGATGATCTGCTCCAGGGCATATGCTACTAACTACCCTGTTTTACTGACTCTCTCCAGTATTTCTGGTAATGGTGGTTAAAAGCTGGGGAGGCATTATGCAACGTGTGACGTTCTTTTTAATAGACTCATGCTTACATACATGCATCTGACATTTTTCTCAGGTTCATATTTAATTTTGAACTTCTGGTTTCTAGGTTTCCTTAACTTCTTTTTAAATGTGTAGAGATCTGGGGACATAAAACAACAAAGACTGAAATATTATTTATATTTACCTATCTTTTATAAAGTTATGATATAGCTTTAGGTATTCTACATAATTTTTAAAAACTTTGATTTCCTTTATATTAATAACATATTAATACAGCCCCAAGGAAAGAAGATTCAGTGAGAAATTCTCTTTTGTCTTATTTTGTTCCACTAGATTTTTAGTTGTCAAAATCTAGGCATTCAGTAAATACAAATGCAGATTATATCTGTTATTTACACTGTTTAGTTTGTTTCCCTTTTAAATCAAAAGAAAGTAATTCAAAATACAAATAGGAAAGTGAAAACAGTTAACAACTGGGAATTCAAGTACTTAGGGCATGTTAAATATTTATGTGCTAACTTATCCATAGAGCCTTTCTACATTCCCTTTGTCAAAATGAATTTCTTTTCCTGTACTCTGTTACCGTTTTTTAGCTTTGTTACATTACTTTTTTAATAAATTGCCTTTTGTTTTGGTGAATTATTGTGGTAGCGGGAGATTGAGTATGATGGTGTGCCGAAGTGCTTAAAGCACTGACTTTGTATAGATGATCTTCTTCTCTATTTTACCATTACTTTGTGATCTTGTGCAAGTTCCTTAACATCTCTAACTTCAGCATTTTATATGTAAATGAACCTATCTTGTAACCTACGTCATAGAAATGATGTAATGATTAAATTACATATTTCATACAAAGGAATGGGCCTAGGGCTCAATAAGCATTAATTGATATTACTGTGAATGTATTTTCATTCTTCTTCTTACTGCTGAGTTCAAGGACTTACTACTTTGTTACTGAATGATTGTGTTAGCCTTCTAACCAATGTCTTAACCGCCAGTACTGTATCAGTGTCTGGTCAGAAAACTAGACCATACGAGTTATTTCAACAGAATGATTTAATATAGGAATTGTTCCAACAGGTTTGTGAGGGGAGGGCTGGAAAGGGAACAATAACACACTAATAACTGCAAGCAGCAGTTACACATTTAGGGCTGAGTAAATGAAAGCAAAAGTAGGCATTTAGAACTCTGAAGCTTGGAGAGAGGTCTCACAGATCAGGGCCCCGACTTTTGAGGAGAGGGTACCACTGGGCTTCTCCAAATATCTGAGACTTCTGAGCTGGGGACACCACTGGCTGGTGCTGGTGCTGAGGATACGCTGAGGCTGTTTTGGGAGGGTAGGAAAAAGCAGGGAAGTGGAACCAATTTCTGCTAACCAGGATGAAATGACAGTGCTGGGACAATGCAGTCAGGAAGGGCAGAGGAGCAGGAAGGGTCAAGCTCCGGCTCCCTCTTCCTGCCACCTCACCTTCCCCTGGGGTCTCCCTGACAGATCCTAATAGGCTGCTGCCTGCCAAAGGAGAACTGTTGTTTGCTGAACCATGGAGTCAGCACCAGAAAAAAAGAGGATGGAAGATGGATTTAGAGTTGTTAACCAGCACAACTGGTTAACTCCTAATGTCTCACTCCTAATCTCTTCTATAATCTCTTATTGGTTTAATTTTCCCACAGTGCCACCGGAAACACAGCTCTTACCTGCTCAGATATTCTCACGTTCTAGTGAACAGTCAATTCAATACACATTTTTAAAAAAGAACTTACTATGAATTTTGTTCTTGAGGCTTCGGGGATATGAACATGAATACGTTTTTCTGTCCCCACACAATTAAATGTGGAACAAAGTAAACATAAGTCATTTCACATAAAGGTAGAAAGTACTTGGAAAGAGTGATAAGTTCTGATTGGTGGAATTCAGAAAGATTTCATGGAAGGATGAGTAAGGATGTGCCCTGAAACTGTACTATTTGGCTCATGTCTCACTGTTCCCCCTCCATCTTTATGTTTTAGCTATGAAGTGTAACTCATCCCTATTCAGGCTTCAGTTCTTTTATCTGTGTACTTTTGTTCATGCCAATCACTTAGTCCCTGGGCCAACCAAGACGGAGTGCCTCCCATGTATGCATTGGACTAGCACTAAGGGTATATACAGAGCAAACGAGACAGGGTTCCATCTCATAGAACTGATAGTCTAGGAGACCCAATCTTAATTTTAAAAGTCACCCAAATGAATGCAAAATTACAAACCCATGGTCAATACTGTGAAGGACATGTACAAGTTGCTATAATAAAGGTGGAGCAAGTTTAGATTTTGAGTCACGGAAGGCTTCTCTGAGGAATAGTGAGTAGGTATTAGTGAAGAGAAAGGAAAGCTGATGGGGCCTGTGCAGGAAGACTTCCAAGCAGGTGGAAGCAGACTCTGACTCTGAAAGGAGGTCAATAGGGGTGCAGAAAGCAGAATAAGGAGCACATGAAGTACCTTTTTACATGTTAACCATTTCTCAAAGTCTAGCTCAAAAGACATCTCCTCCATGAAGACTTCCTTAAATATTTCAAGTGAAGGTGGCCACTCCCTTTTTTCAACTTTTAACTGTTCTTTGCACCTTTCAAGAGAGTGTGTATTATATATTATAATTGTTTATGTGTAAGTCTTATATCCCATGTTCAACTATAAGCTTCAAGGGACTAGGATCTGTGTAATAGATGTGTAATGTTCTCAAAAAATAGCTACTGCATAAAGTCACATCCTTATATATCAGTTAATACTTAGATGGCTTGTCTTATACAGTGTACTTTTTTCATTTGTTCATTTATTTATTCCTTTATTTCAGTCAGTATCTTGGATTACTTCTTGAATGTATTTAAGAGGAATTGACAATTGTTTTTAACAGGTGAAGATGTATTCACTGCTCCACTTTGGAAAAGGCACAGGAGTTTGGGATTAAAAAGCCTGTACCTCAGATCTCATAAATCACAGTAAATGGATGCTTCATCAAAAGTTTTCAGAGATCACTAGCATTGCAAGGTTTATGTTCAACCAACCAAATTTATTTATTTGTTTATTTTGTCATCTGTAATACCTTGCTCTTGTCCTTCATATCATTAGAAAAGAAGAGGATGAGCACCTGCACATAGCACATATACTTGATCCCACCAGAAACAGAGGTTCCCTTGAAAATTAAGCATCCTATAGAGAGGAGGGCCTAGGTGGAGCATCATGGCCTTCTTTGTAATATCTTCTAGGTCTCTGCAAAAAGAGCAGCTTCTACTTTCAGCATTGAGACCCTAGCTGTAAAAATTCCCTTAATTCGTTTGGAATATGGTCACTCCTCAGCATGTATGATGGAGGAATTGGAAGATTGCTGTGAAATGAAAACTGCAAAACTCTCACTCAACATAATTTTACAAAAGTGTTGTAGTTAACATTTATGTCAGGACCATACCTAATAATGAAGACCAAACTATGACAAGTGGCTCCAGAGTTGGGAGGCAATCAGCTCCTGCCAGGATGACCCAGAAGTCCTAATGGGTAAAAGCAATCATGTTATAGAGTTTATCAATCTGATTAATGTTCACTCTGAAATGAGGTGTAAAATTTCAAACCAAATGAGGCAGGGGGTAGAGAAAGAAGAATAAAGAAACTTGTCTGAAGGATCATATTGGAATTGTAACTATGTAGAGAGATGTATAAACAACATAGGCAAAGTTGGGATAGATATATGTGCATGAGAGTGCATAAATTTATACATTAATTTATTTATAGACTCATATCTGATTAATTAACCTTCATCAATAATGGTGTACACAATTTTGTTCCCACTCTAGGAACATATTCTTTGATGGGACGAGTTGCCAAATTTTTCAGTATGCGACTCATCTGAGGGCCATATGGTGAAGTTTAATTTATAGGTGATATTATCTAGCAGCATTCCTTTGACAATTGGTAATTACAATGTTTTATTATTTCAGTTTAGTTTTGTCATAATCTTATGAGTCATGAGCTGATATCCTTATGCCACATTGATATAGAAAGATATTTAGAGGCAAGTATAGTTCCCAATAAGTTGTGGTGTGTGTATGTGTTTAGTGATTGTGTCAGGATTGTTTTTGACTGGTATAGAATATTCTTCCACATAGCTGATGCTTTAGATTAAATGCTAATTTATGGCATCTTGGACAAAGTCTAAACTTAAATAATGTTTTGGAGAAGGTGGCCATGACCTCAGATTTTGTGTAAAATTGGTCCTGTAAAAGACAGGAGAGTTTACTGGATTCTGGCTTCTATACATCTGGTCTACTTCCTGGATGAGTAAAGATTTTGACACAGTTCTATCTGTCTCTTCCCTCTTTTCCGTCCTATCCAGAATCTATTCCATCTCCTTTTTCACTTATATTTTAGTGGCTGAATCTCACCACAGAGAGCAAGGAACAGCTTGCCTAAGTCAAGACAGACTAATCCTCATGTACTCATTTGTGTACTGATTTCCAGGGACATGAACCCTGAACAATCAGAACAACATCATTAAACCCTCCAGTAGGAGAAAGAAGTATTTTGTTTTGTTTTATTTTCCTTTTGTTGAAGATTGAGATGAACAGGAAACAAATGTCTTTGATCCTGACTTACATAGTATTCAGGTCTATTGCATGTATTCATTTATTGTATCAAATGGTAACGGACACAGTAAATAATGTAGTGAAGTCTAACCTTTCTTGCTCTATTGTAAGCTGTCCCTCACCCTCCTTTTACAGTTGAGAAAACTCTGAGTCAGAGAGTTTCAGGATGTTGTGTAAGGTCACAGAGCAAAGTCATGGAATAGCCTGGGCTCTAACTCAGATTGGTGTAGTTCTCAAACTTCCCTCAATGTTTATTAAGACACACCAATTCCCTCAGCGAGTCCCTTTTTACTATGAACATATTCTCTCTGCTTTCCCTCTAGCTAACCCTTAAAATGACGTCAGGAAAAAAAAAAAAAAGAAAGAAAGGTGAAATTAATTAAATTAGATTATGTATGCGAACACAGTGTAAAAATTCTAAGGTCTTACAGATATTTCTTATATTGATAATAGTTGCAATATGCTCATTTACATGAACCACTTATCATTCACACCTAATTACCAAGTATTACAGTAACAATTATGTGGATAATTAAATACACATTAGATCATCTCTTTTGCAAGCTGTTTGAATTACAATACTAAACTCTCTTTAGTTTCTGTCTTGGTAGTATATTGCTTGTGGAGCTGGTCATCTACTGACAACTAAAAAAAAATGAACATTTGTCATAAAAGAAGTACTGCCCCAGGAAAAACAAGTCATTGATGTAAATAAAGATAGTATATATTTCTGAGCTGCCTATCAGCTTTTCTTCTGGGTACTGAATTTGTGGACTTTGCAGCACTTTTATAAACTTTACACTGTCTGAGTCAGAGATGGCCATTTAAATTCTCATTGTGAAAGCAGCTGACAGCATCATCACATTCTGCAATTCAGATTGTATGTCCCCATTGGTCTCACATTCGTGGCCTTGAGTGGGTTTCTACTAAAGCCATTTTTTGTAAAATCATTGTAATTACTAGAAATGGAACAAGCAAATATTAACTTGCATGGGATATGGTTTTCAAACTACATTACAGTACAGAATAGTTTGTAATGAGACTCTGTGCACTATCATTCAGATTAATTAGGAGAAAGGAATACTCACCCCTTAACATTCTGGCATGTTCTTTCAAAATACTGTGCAAATACAAGAACTTTTTTTTAAATAGAAGAAAATGAGTGATTTATTGCTTTCGAATTCTTAATGAGAGACAAAAGGAGAAATGGTCATTGCCATTTGCAGGCTCATGATTATAGTGTACTGTGAAATGTAATGGCCTTAACTTTGGAACATAAATGCATGAGTTTTATATACTCGTTTGTGTGAGAGGTGATTGATTATGCTGGCTATACATTGGACTAATGAGAAAAAGTAAAAGATGTCATTTATTTTTCTAATATAATAAACTGTGCTCTGAACAAGTTCATTTCAAAAGTTATAAATGAATAAAAAGTCTTTAAGAAAAAAGAATATGTGACCACAGTATCTTTATGAGATGGTGGGATATCTTGATCAATAATCTCAGACTTATTTTTAGGAGATTTATGCCATTTACAGGCATATTTCACGTTATCACGATCCTCACTTTATTGCAGTAGTCTTGAACCTTGGAACCAAACCCTCAGTATCCCTGAGCTATGCCTGTATTGAGTGAGTTATTCCTATAGTATTATGAATTTGGGCTGGGCACTGCCCATTGCATTTAATCCTTACAGCAAACTTGGGGAAAAATGCATCTTGGATTATATAAGTAACTTGCCCAAGACCACGCAGTCAGTAAACGGCAGAGATAATATTCAGTTGTGGGACAATTTCAATTTTATTTCTACTGTCTAGAAGTTTTGCATGAATATGTGGTGAGAGAAGAAATTATACACCAGAATAGTTAAGCATAGACATTTTAGAAAAAAGCTATGTAATTAGGTGAAGATAACTGTTTCAATCAAAAGAGAACAGGGATAAAGTTATGTGTAAAGATGAGTAGGTCCGTTTGGACAACTTTTGTCTTCATCTGATCTGTATCTTCAGGGTTTTGTAGCCTGTTCATATCATGCTTAATTTTATATTTTTCCCCAAATCTGTTATAATTTGGTTTTCTCTCTATGTCAGGAATAGGTGACATCAATCACAAGAGAATCAATGAAAATACTAATAGCATTCACAGAACACTTATTATCTGTCTGATAGAGGGATGGAGGAGTGATAGCTTGTCTATGTTTTCAGTGAACTTTGAAGCTGGCCTCATTTTAAACCCACACAAGAAAATCTAAAACAGATTATCATTAGGAACCTTATTCAAATGTATTTTGGGTGAATTATGTGCAGTCTGCTAAGATATGAGAATAGTACTTTGGTGGATGAACAAAAAACTAGAGAAATAATTGTGATGAATCAAATGAAAACTGCGTCTATATTCTTACAATTGACAAATATGTGGTTTTGTTACTTTAATAAGTAAAGAGTTCTTAGATAATGTATGGGATGTTTTATTTTCTCTGGAGACAAAGTTGGACAAAAGTGAATTGTGATGCTAACATTATCACTTATTCCCTAGAATACAAGGCACTCTAGTTTCAAATATTAATATATTTTGAAATTCCTTTCTGAGGTCTTTTACAGAAAACTTGAAGCAGCAGTTATCAACTCATGACATGGCTATTTTTTTATTCTGTATGAGTCTTGGGAAATTGTACAAAATTGAGTGGGTAGTCAAACATCTTTTGAGCTGGGTACATAAAATGTACTCCTGGCTTTATCTGACAGCTGAGAAATCTTCCCACACACAATCTGTAGTCCCAGGTGGGAGGAGCTGGTGATCTACATGGTCAGGGTCAGCTAGTAGATGTCTGCCTTTGAGACGTAATTTTCTGGGTGTGTAAAGGCCCCTTTTGCCTCCAAGATGATCATTTTTTCCCCTCCCTCCTGATCTGCAGGAATCAATGAGATTGAAATTTTATTAGCCAAACTAGACTTCATATCCGACTTACATTTTTTTTTCCTGAGCACCAACTGTACATTTAAGTACTAATGGATGTTTTATGTATATGATATGTATGTGTTTAATTTTCTTAAGAACTTTCTCCTGTTATGACCCACACACCACAAATGTTTTAAAAGTCATTGAGAGTCATGAGTGCTTGCAAATAATTTGGTATTCAAGAGAGAAAAACGTAAATAATTTATCAATACTTGCTTTTAATATTAAATATATGAGTGTCACCAAGTGATTATTGGAAGGAAAGGACTACCTCTTATTTATTTTTGTTCACTTCTCTTTCCTAACGCACACACACAGACAGCCTTGGCCCTCAATATGTGTGAGTGACATTGAATAAGTATAACAAATTCTAAACAGAATGAACTAGTGATAATGTTAAAATAGTTGAAAGAGAAAACAGCAACTAACATAAGTAAAAAAGGCATGGTAAGAAGGAAGCCAGGACAGGTCAGACTTTAGGAGTAAAGAAGATGAATGATGGGATGCTCACCGAGAGAGAGAGAAGTCAAGGGTCAACTGGCTTTCATGCTGAATGTTGCCATTCTTGTCACCATGCTTCTTATCAGCCGTTCCCTATTGCTTATTTCCTACAGAATGAAGTTGGAGTTTTTAACCTGGTTATGCTAAGGTCTTCATGACCTGACCCCTCTGTCCCTCCAGCACACTTGATTCAGCCTCTCTAATGAACATGCTTTCTTCTGTCATAGGTCTTTGTACCTCTCCTTTTTCTTGCCTAATCATTCTACCACCAGCCAACTCAAACATCCTCTGCTAATCCTCTCTGTGATAATCCCTTCCTTCTCTGTGCTGTAGTACCTCATACATGCTTTATATTGTGGCTTTATTGATACGGTATTTGCAATTCTATGTTTGCCTGGCTATATTCTCTATGGACAGGAATGCTTTGAGAATAGTAATTATATTGTACTTACTTATGGATCCTTAGCCTCTTACTCAGAGACTGGGGCATGGTAGATCTTCAGGAAATATCTATTGGATAAGTAAAAAATATGGACATTTATGTTTATTAGCTAGGCAGTTGATCCTTTTTCAGTCTTTCTAAAGCTAAGATGCCATAAGAATTTGGGCAAGTTTCTTTTCTAGATATGCAAGACAGGGATTATTGTAAGGAGTCAGTAAGAAGGTACATGTAAAACATTTAGTAGAGTCATGTTGTTGGCAAGGACCCTCAACTAGCATCATATCACATGTTACAATATAGATGAGTTTTTAAGATTGTGTAAGAATAACAAAGAATTAAAATTAGCATATGGTAAAAACCATCAATCCTATGGAAACATTGGAGAGGATCAGATAAAAGCAGGCTGGAGCTCTGTGAGGAGTTACAAAGTTGGATATCTGAATGCAGAGTAGAGAAACCAGAGGAAAATTCCAGTGAAGGAGAATAATTGGCACTAGATGAGACAATATAAAGATTACTTTTATTAAAAGTTTTCTTTTGTGAAAATCTTTGGATGGGGGAAAGCCTGAGTATATTGTTTAAATAACCTGAAATTCTTGACTATTTTATAAAAGCTCCTTCTCTGTGCTTAGGTCAACGTATTTTCAATTAGAGGCCATCTTGACAAATTGCTTAGAATCTAAGCTTAAATTTCTTCTGTTCACTTTATTGACAGACATCTTACATTGTTGGTTTTCTTTCATTTTGTCTCAGTTGGGACATTTCCAATGGCAGTTTAATAATTTCTGTAATGATATTGTATGCAGAATAGCTGGTTAACTAAAGTGCAATCCTAGCTATTTCTTTTATAAGCACCATAACAATTTGTGACAATTTTGTTAAAATATACAGTCTCAAAACTAGTTTCTACTAAATTCCTGTGAATTCTGAGTTCTCTTCCTTGAAAACTTTTTAGATAGCTCAGGATTCACTTCATTTCTGACTTGTTCCCTTGAAGGAGATTTGAGTGTTTCAACAGCTATTACCAACTAAAGGACTTGGGTCAAGTCAGTGTACTCATTTCTGCTTCCATTTTATCTCTTGCTGAATGAGAATTACTACTGAGTGCCATCCCTTCAGGGAAAGTGTGTACAGACAAATGAAATGACATATTTCAACTATTTCATGTATCCCCAGAAGAAAGGAACTGAGAACATAATTCTTCGACCTAGTTAACAATTTCTGGCCTACTTTGTGATATTGTTAGATTTGTAGTGTTGTTTTTCCTTCCTACCTGTTCTCTGGCCTACCATCAATTTAATTTCACTATTTTAGACACACAAAACAGGTTACTCATAGTTATCAGACAATATCCATCTTTTAGCAGTTTTGAGCTGAGGGTGGAGTTTAAGTATCACTCCGAAATTTATCTGCCTACTAAAATGCGTTGACTATATCCCTAATCATTACCCTTTCATAAAATAAGTATTTAAATAACTGTGGTTTTGCACAGTTTGCCGTGCTAAGAAAGAAAAACTGTTTTGCAAACAAATGTAAACAGCTTCAGAAATAAAATAAAAAACAAAATGGATTGTATAACTCACCATTCTATCATTTGATACTTGGAAGTTAATCTTCTAACAGGTTCAGTTACTAGCAGAAGTGATTTAACAATAAGTCAAGTATAATTGGATTCTAAGTCCCTACAGGTACAATTTGACCCACGTTATTTTATTCAATAACAGAAGAAAACACTTTACTTTGTCTGCAAGTTGACTGTATTTTCTGGGAAATAGTAAAGGTCTAATGCTTCAGAAGAACTTTTTATATGGAAGAAGATGTCCTTTTACCCCCACAGAGATAAGATTTAAAAAACCATTCTGTTTAATTTTCTGTGCATATGGTAACAATTTGGTGCTTATTAATAAATGATTCACTAGGAGTTTATGGAAATAAGTTAATGTTAGTGTGGTCTTTGAATTCAAACTGATCTCAACATAATCAGGGTTCAGCTGTATAATCTTAAGCAACTTACTTAAATCCTTTAAGGCTCAGTTTGCTCATCTGTAAAATGGAGTTAGTAGTGTAATTTTTTTATAGAGCAAGATTAAATGAGGTAAACGAGTGATAACCTGCTTTGCACAGTGCCTGACACGTAGGAGGCATACATTAACTATTCAGCAAACTTACTATTATCTGGAGAGCTAATGCAATGACTTCTGTCTTTGGGCTTTTGGGAATCTAATCATATTATAATTAAAAATATGCAGTATCAATATTAGTAAACTATAATCTGGAGAGTCATAGGAAGTTTCCCATCACATTAAATTCTGTTTTTTATACCAAGTCTTTGCAATTTTGTGTGTAGTTTGTACTTACCGCACATGTCAATTGGACCAGTCTCATTTCAAGGGCTCAAAGCTTTGAGCAGCTGCCATGATGAACAGTACAGGACTGTACAATCACCACCTTTCTTCCCCCAGCTGAGATGAATTCAGTTCATCTGGAGATGAACTTAGCTGGAAAAAGAGAACCTCAGCTGTGCTTGTTGATCCTGAGGCCAGAGACAGCTATGCTTTCCTATATTACTAAAACAAACTTGGAATCAACGTTAAAAGAAACACAACTCTCATCCTGAGTCACCTTGAGTAAGTGAGGTCAATCACTGTTTCTCTCACTCTGTGTAAATCTGAAAAGAGCTTCTTTCAGAAGTTTGATGTGAGTCTGGTCTCTTGCTTGTGAAAAATAAAACTGTCCCTGAAATTTTTTCTACTGTTTGCCAGGTCGGAAGACTTACTTCTCTAGGCAATTGTGTGGCTCTCATTTTAGTACCTCAGAACAGCAAAGAAAATACAGGCAGAACAAGATAATAATAACAAAAAAAATTAACAACTGCTACTATACCTTCTAACATTTTCTGAGGGCTAAATGTGTGCCACGAAGTATGCTAAGTCTTATATATATGTCATTCAAATCAATGGAATGTAATATTTTAAAACTGAATCTTCTAAGAGTTTACATAAGCAAATACAAACTTACATGGATGAGCTTTGTAAAAGCTAAGGTTAAGTATTATTTCTCAAAAGCACATTAAATGCAGTGCTGTTAGCTTGAATCCTGGACCACCTTGTATAGAATTTTCTTAAGAGACATCTTTCTTTTCTAAAAGCTCATATACACTAAGGTTACATTTTCTTTATGCTGTTCCTGACAACTAGATATCACTACTGTTACTTTAATGTTCTTTTAAAAAATTATAACAAGTATTTATTGAACAGTTATTATGTGTGAGGTACTGATGTGAAGACTTTATATTCATTATCTCTAATCTCCACAAAACTTCTAGGTAGTGGACACTATTTGCATATTATTTACATATAGAAAAAACAGATGCTCAGTGACATTAACAACAAATCAAGGTAGGACTCAAATTCACATCTGTCCAGCACCAAATCCTTGACTTTTAAACATCAAACCATATTGTATAGGGTTGTATAGGCAAAGATGTCTCATTACTGGTATATTTTTATATAAGACAGCATATGTACATTACACTTCTCTGAATATGCTGACATAGAAAGTTTTTTGTGAGCATTTATTACCAAATAAAATATCATTATGATGTGATATGTTTATATATAGCATAGTTATAATTATAACCTTTCAATCTCTCTATTGTGGAAAATGTCTAGATTATTAAAATTGAGGCAAGAAGCTGTTTTTCCTTCACAATAGTCAACGCTAAACTTAGTTAAGCATCAATTAAAAGTATAGGCTCCGGAATTAGATAACCTAGGTTCAAATTTTAGTTCTAATAATTGCCAGCTTGGTAAGTAATCTAGAGTAAAGTAATTTAACTTCACTGAACTTAGTTTTCTAATCTGTAAAATGTGAATAATAACCGTAATAGTTACAGTGAGGATTAAATCAGTTACTGAATATAAAGTACTTAGCACAGTGCCAGACTCTTAGTAAAAAGTCCATGAATTTTAGTTTTTTTTTGTTTCAATACTAATAATGATGATTAAAATGGCATATATTTCTGTATTTGACTAGAAGTCAACAATCCTTGGGAAAGAATGCTCTTTTTCTTTAGAGAAGAAAGGGAGGTGATATAATTTGCCAAACAGTGGTTTAGGTACACCATAACCTATGAGAGCTGCTGGCCCATCTCATCTCATGTGACAAATCAGGGGTTTCCCACCTTCCTCTAGATGTTTGCAGCATACATCTAAGTTTCTGGGATTGCTTAAGAACACGTGATCTGAGGCAGTTTAATAGACGTATGATTACATGTTTCTATTAAAGGACTTAGATTCTTATCGGAAATGTAATAGTCTGCAAATTCTCAATTTATCTTACTATTCATACTTTAAATTGCTTGGGAAGCCTAGCAAAAAGTTTAACAGCAACAACTGACCTCATTTCAGTTTTCAAATCAACTTGCATATTTTTCAAGTGACAGCACTTATTAGATAACAGAGTTACTGGTTTATCAACATGGTCATGAATATGAGGTCTGGCATTCTTGTGACTCCTTAAATTTCTCCTGACACACATTTCTGAAGATTATGCAGTATGGGAGTAAATAGATTTCTGAGACATGACTACATCAGTTCTGAATTAAGTTTCTTTTTTAAATTTGTTTTAATATCCTGCAAATTATCAAATTAATGGGAAAGAAATACCCAGGTAATTATTCCAGAGAGCCTGTAAGATACATTTTAAAATTGCCAGCTTTGTCTTTTTAAAAATAGGTAATTTTATTTCTTGATATAGGGGCAAAAGGAGATTGGCTAGAGTAAAAACAAAAATTAATTTCAACATAAACCTTTCTTTATCATAAACATAAGACTCTCCTCACTGACTTTCTTGTGAGTTACAAGAATAGCTTTCCTAGTGTTTTCTCATTTGGGTGTAAGTTATTTAAGTTACCAAATACAGTCACTTGAATGTCTGCATTCTTATCTATAAATTAAAACCTTACCTTTTTCCAAACATTTAGAATTAGTGCATGGAAGTTAAGAAATGGTAAAAATAAAAAATTGTACTCATATTGTATTGACAAGTTTTCTTGTTTTCCTGCAAACAAGTGTTCCACTCTTATTTATTGTGTTGCTCATGAAAACAGTATTCTTTGCCCTGAAATACTACAAGAAAATTAATAATATACGAACAAATAAGACATAGGAATTTCATGGAATATTTACTATCTAATTGAGAACCTAAAGAAATATAACCTATCTCCAGAAGAGTAACCTCAGGGCTCAAGTTATCAGGGTGTAGAAAAGTAATTCATGATGTTTAAAAAATATATTTTCTTAAGTAATTAAGGACTATTTTTCTTGATCTGGCTGGTTTCAGTATGTTTTTAGATTGTGAATGTGGCTTACTAAGCACTTTTGAAATATAAATCTAAAGAAAAACTAGAAAAAGGTCGCAGTTGTCATGATTGTAATTATAATCACCAACAAATATTTACTGAACATCTATTCTGAACAAGGTGCTCTAATAAATGCCATCATGCCCTCAAATAAATATTCCCATGGTAAACATTTTATGACATAAAATAAAAGGAAAGACTCACCTTATTAAAAGGATGTGTATCTATTGTCTACTACAATAGAGTTAACAAATATGGTAATACATCTGATATGCTTTTGAAGGTTTTTGAAATGGTTTATCTCTTTTCACTAGACAGATCTTAAAATGCTTTGAAAAATTTTTTTCCAGTGGAAAAAAATTATAACATATAAAAATTACTTATATTCGTAGGAGTTCCATGAGAGAAGTTGCATTTAGTAGTGTTCATAATTTCAGGGTAGAAAATGAACTATAGTAATTTTAGAACCTGGTGCAGGACCTTGGTCATGACCAATTAAAATGTCCTACCAAAAAAATGTGTGTCACATTGAAGAAATTGAAAAAAATCAACTTTATAAAACTTTTTAGTAAAAAGTAGTTTAGCTGTGATAAATGTATTTCAAAGGCCAAAATTTAGGTAAAACTAAAAGCTTTTGAATGGGCAGTTTTGATCAGAGGGAGGAGAATCTATTTATATGAGGATAAACAAGCCATCCAGGTCACAAGTGTAAAAAAATGAAGGTGATGCTAACGCAGTGACTATATACTTCCCCCCTTATGCAGAGAGCATGAGTTTCTGGCTTCTGTTGACCTACTGTTCCTAGCACTGCATCAGTATAGTTTCTTTATCCACATGAGCTCGCTGGCCCCAACCATTGGCATCTTTACCTAGAAGGAACAATTATCAGGCAAAAAGTGAAGGACAATTCTCCTGATGCCCTGTGGAAACAGACGAAAGTTCCAAGAGAGCAGGCATCTGCTGCTGGTCTTTTTGCCATCCCCTTCACTCTATAGTAGACTAGAGGGTGAGGTGTAGTTAAGGTTTATTAGATATTAACTAGAAGCAGAGTGCTCTATGCCTTTTCAGGTATTACCTATTTTACCTCACAATTGTCCTTTGAGTTAGGGACAGTTATTTTCCCATCTTACAGATGAGGACACTATAGCTTAGGCTGGTTATATATCTTTCCCAAAGCTACACAGTGGTGGACCTCACGGTTTTACCTAACAATACCATGTTTTGAACCACAAAGCTACCTCTTGAAGTTGCTGGTGCAAGTCCATACAAAGTTCATGGCTGAAGCAGAAATGGCCTGGGCTGTGGAGGTAATGTGGACTGAAATTCCACCTTAGTCACCTACTCAATGTCTGACTTCAGATTCCTAACTCAACTTTCAAATATTGGTTTTCATAATTTCTGCAGGGTAATAAAAATAGGCAAAATTGAGTGCTAACTATATGCCAAGCACTATTTCAAGCACGTTATGAATTAACTTGGTAGTCTTTACAACTATGAGGTATGGGTTTTTAAAGTAGAAGAGCACTGAAGTATAGGCATCTTCCATATTCCTCAAATATATCACTAAACGTGTTCCCTCTGAGAGGTATTAGAGATGGTGCAGATGGAGGAATGAAAATGCGAGCCAGTTCTGCTGGGTGGTCCTTCAGTAGATTTCTCCCTATGGATCCTTTTCTTTTATTATCAGTAACTTGTGACGTTGTGCCTGCACCATAGTATTACAGCCCCCTAATCAGTCTTTGAACTTACAGTCTGCCTTGCTCAAATCTATTTTTAACAAATTGCACTCAAGTATTTTTCAAACAACCAACCAATTGTGTCACCCTTCCTCTCACCACCAACTCAAAAAACCATAAGTGCTTCAGGTTGCCTTTATGATAAAGTCTAAACTGTTTAATACGACCCTTCACATATCACCTCTTGTTTCTGATCCTCTTCACATGCTGGTCCTGTAGCCTGTAATGTACTCCTGACTGCCCCACCTAACACACTCACTCAATCTTACCATCTTTACTTGGATAACCCCTTCTGCCACCATTTAGATCTGAACTAAAACATTGCTTCCTTTGGAATATGTTTCTTTTCCAGTCCAAATCAGATGCCTCCCTAAGTTATGTGCTCCCACAGACATTTAAATTTCATTTTCTCCTCCCTCTGGAATGTAAGATATATGAGGAAAGAGATTGTGTCTGGGACATAATAGATAATAAATAATTATTAACTATGGATGAATAAATGAATGAATACATCAACAATTTATGAAGCCTAGACTAGAAATGCCTCCTTTCAGAACCTTACCTGTACCACTGTGTTTCAGCAACCTCATTGTTTCTTCTCTTCCATAGCTTCTTTTCAGCTAAGCCAAGCTTCTGCTTCCTTGTCCCCAGCACAGCTAATCAGTTTCCAAGGACCAACTTTTATCTTAAGTATTCTGTGAACTCCCACACATTCCTGAAGTCTGCTGCACTAACCAGGAGAGGATAAAAAAGGAAACTAGAAGCAGTTTTTGCTTTCACAGAACCAACAGAAGGATCAGAATTAAAGCAGCTCATATAGGAACACATTGACTAAAGGGACCCTTATTAGAAGGGAATCAAGGAAGAGGGAGTCAGGTGTCTAATAGGTGGTCTAAGAAAAGACTTTTACACAGACATGATATCTAGACAGTCACCTAGATTATGTTAGGGTAAACATACACACACACACACACACACACACACACACAACTGTACTTGGAGTTAACAAAACATTATTTCCCGATAGTTTTCTTATTCTCTCCAAATTTTAAAACTTCGGTCTGGATTGGTAATATTTTAGTTCATCAGTGTTTGGTAGCTTATAAACTTTTTTATTATATTTGCCATCTTTATGTATTTTTGTTGTTATTTTTCCATGTTGATAAAAGAGATTTTCCCAGGCTTGAGAATCTAAGAATAAAAGTGGATTTTTAAATGTTTCTAAAATATTACTTACCAAAATATTTTGCTGTTTATTCAAGCTGTCAAAATTTTTATACGGTTCTTAGATATGTGTATTAAAATATTTCCTTCTAACATTTTTAAACCAGAATCCTTGGGGAAGTTCCAAATACTCTCTTTATCAAAAAGAATTATTCTTGACTGTTATTTTTTAATCACTAAATCATTTCTGTTTATATTAATATATCTAAATGAATACAATTTAAAAATATTTTCCTTTAATAAGTATCAGGTATTTCATATACTGATGTTAGGTTTTTTCATTCAGAAATATTGCAGAATGGTAAATTATTCCCATAGTTTCTTCAGAACAACAAAAAAAGTCAGTCTGATTTGAGATTACAAATTTAAACTGGTTACCCTGCCAATTATGTGAGCTCAGGTCTAGACAATTTCTCAAAGTCCTTTCTGTCCAACGGCACCCTGTAAAGTGTCCAAACCTGTTCAACACATAGGAGCAGGAGTATCTTTGAGCTATTCTGCTTTTCTGAGAAATCACCAAGAAATAAAAATTGATAGCACTATCAGCTAATGGAAGTAAGTGCATTTCTTCTTACTTCTGTAGTAGCAGTTGCCTTGGTAAGTGCATAGTAGGCACATGTATTTTAAGAGTAGTATTTGTATTGCCTATTAAAACATTAGTCACTACCTCTTGTTACAAAAGTTTGACTTCATTTGCTTATCTCTTGAGCCCTCATTAAAGCTCTGCTAATTTACGCCACATAAAATCTGACCAACTCCACTGTCTAGCATTTGCCCTTTGGCAAAAAATTTACATTGGAAAAAAATGTCATTACTAAACATTAGTGAAGCATTAATTTCATGAGTTTTAGAACATTCTAAGCATTAATTATTTTTCTGATATCTAAGATTATATTTACAAAATCATGATTTTGAAAAAATGTCTTAGCAAGGCCATTGTTATAAAATTTTCAGGTAAATTATTAAAATTAAAATGCTTTGTACACAGATTGCAGAGTCTCTAGTTTGACATGAATTGAAGGACTGCTGTTTGTCCTTCTAAGTATACCTTGAAAAACATTCATTTGGTCCAGGGCGACAGATGGCGATAGGTATGGCCTTGTATGTGGCTGAATGGAAAACCAAGTAGCAGGTTAAACTGGACTTTGGAGTGGCTTTGAGGCCTGAGAAGTAGCTTTGATATTGGAGAAGTCAGGGGCTGATTAGGGTTTGGAATTAAGCAAATAGTAGAGGATTTTGAGAAAATGGAAGAAGCAGGAAAGGTAAATACAAAATGTCATCACAGCTCAAATTGTGAGAATCATAGTATAGCAAAGGTACAGTACTGTTAGTTTGGGTAGAGTTTTGTTTGTTTTATTTTATTTTATTTTATTTTAATTTTTTGTATGTTTGTTTTTAAAATCTCTTCGGTCTTCAATTACACAGCTTACTCAGCAATGTTTTTCTTCAGCAGTTATGTTTTTATACACAACTGGCAGCAGTTTATGAACACGAAACATATTTCAGATTGAGCAAAAGATAGGAGAGAAGGGTCTGTGGGGGACAAGTCTTGGGGATATAAAAGATAAGAAATGGAAGAAATGATAGATAAGAGGCAAGGGACATGGGAAAACGGAGGAGAAAAAGGAAAGAGAAAGACCAGCAGAAGATATTAGAAAGGAAGCAAGGAAAAGAAAAATGTGGGAAGGGACAAAAGGGAAAGAAATAGAAATAGGAAATTCAGTGACAAAAAAAAGAGCAAAGAAAGAAAAAAGATGTCCTTGCCCTTGCTAAGATCTTGTAACATCCTTAAACCCTTGCTCCTTCCTGGATTTCTCCCTTCCCCCTGGGTCATCTCTAGCCAGTTGTATTTTGTTTGTTTCTTTGTTTTCCAATTATAGTTAACACAAAATATTATATTAATTTCAGTGTACAACACAGTGATTAGGTACTTATACAACTTATGAAGGGATCACTCTATTAAATCCAGTACCGATCTGACACCATACATAGTTATTACTACTGACTGCATTCCCTACGTTATATTCTATATCTTCATGACTGTTGGTTGAAATTGGTTGTAACTACCAATCTGTACCTCTTAATCCCCTCCCCTCTTCACTTCTGGTTTTTGTTCACAACAAATAAACAGCCAGCTTTTACTGGACAACTTACTCCCCAGATCTGCTTGCTTACCTTTCTCTGTGGATATTACATTAACTCCTGATCTATTTCCTTTTCTTTGATCTTCTAAAAGAGGATGAAAACTTTGAGTGGACTATTGGGTACTTTTTAGTACAAACAGACTTTAATTTGATACTGCTTGGACAGTAGAATGACAACAATAAACAAAGAAATTTCCCTATAACTACTGGGATGTCATCTAAATATATGGTGACAGAAGGAGATTTGACTCTGGGTAGTGAACATATGTGCAATACACAGATGATGTATTATCAGATTGTACACTTGAAACCTATATAATTTTATTAACCAATATCACTCCAATAAATTTAATTAAAAAATAAAAAATAAAGGAACATACAACTCCTATTTAATTCAATGTCATTAATAGGGATAATTGAGTAGTTAATATTCACCTAGAACTATAGCTGGTTATTAGAGGAGTGTATACAGGCCTCTGTTTACAGATTAGGTTCCAATAATTTCTTTGTAAAAGTCAATTACTTGAAATTTCAAGTGCATGTACCCACAAAAATGATGTTATAAATGGTGGTTAGATTTTCCTTTGTTTAATCCATAATGTAGCCAAGATATGTTTGAAATAAAGTGGGAAGGAATATTGTTAGAATACCCAAAACAATCAGAATTGCAATGTATTTGAATTAAAACTTTGTTTTCAAATCATGTTAAATTCTAGTGTAGAGCCAGAGACTGACTTCTTTGCAGTGGGATAAAGGAAGCACAGTAGGCTGCCACGTCTCTTCTCGCTTCCACGGCACACAATTCTAATTGATCATGGCCTCCATTTTCAGTAAGCCCTCAGCCTCAAAATTCTTCCCCACATAGTGTTTTCTGCAACGGCTGCAATTGTGGTCATACCTGACATGGAAGACAATTTGTTTGCCACCCTACTGATAGGGACACCATTTACTTTCAACATCATAAAGCAAATGAACTTACAGTGGGCAAGGTGGTAATGAGGATGGAGGAGAACAGACAGAAATTTGGGGACATTGGTTGATAGGAATTAGCCAAAGTAAATGATTAGGTTTAGATTAAAAAAAAAAAGGGGGGGGGTGTTTCTAGGCCAGAGTTTAGACACACATAGGCAGAGTCTGGTAGGAAGGAGGAAGTGGAAACAAGCTACCTACCTGTATGAGCTCACTCTGTCTCAGAACAGGGATCAGGGGCCATGGAGCCAGTGCCCAAATTCTCACCTGGCAGCTCCTCATTGGATTGTGTGTAATGAGATACTTACACATAGCCCTGACACTCAAGGTAACTGAGTAGTGAAGAATCTTGGTTCCTTGATTCTAAGGAGATTATCATTAGCCTCCATTCAACTTCATCATTTCAGACAAATCTGGGAAATCTTCAGGGTACCTGATTAGTGATGCTATAATTCAGTTAGATGTACAATCGGAAATATGACACGAGGTTGAACTATTTAGTAGAGTACAGTACTTGGTTCCTGCTCCTCTTCTGTAAAATGTCCCAGACTGGCCACAAAGGATGTCTATAGTAATGCTAAGTTTGTCCTGGAGATTTGGAAAATTTTTAAATAAAATTTGATTGCCTTGAGAAATGGCCAACTTAATAATAGAACATGTTTTGAAAGCCCTAAGTGTCATATACCTATTTCTCTGGCACATGTAAACTATTCATTAAATTGAAAGAACAGACTCCCTATAAGTAGTTTTAAATTTTGCCACAGTCTGATTTTAAGCTTCATTTTCTACATAAAACCCTTAAAAGCTTTAATCTTAAAATACATAATAAATACAATTTATTTGGTATTTTTCTTCACTTATAAAAGGCTCAAATGAGTTGTTTGAGTTCATGAAGTGCTTGCAATGAATGGCCAAATATAAGCCTGACTCACAGTTTTGGAATATCATGTAATCCACACCAGGAGAGCTGTGTAATTTCAAATTGTCCTCCAGAGGGGTTCATCAGAAAGTGTAAAAATGCTATGTTACAGAAAAAGGAAGACTAAATATAGTTTATCTTGAAATGTTTATTTTAAGAAATTATGCTATTCGCAGCATATCTTCCAAGTCTCCAGCTTTTTTTCTGATTTTTTAATATTTATTAAATAATTTGAATTTTTATTAGAAAAGCATCACCACTTATTTTAGCAAATTTAGAAAATAAAAGGAAAAATAACTATCTTATAAGATACAACCACCTATATATAGACAGCTTCTGTGAATGTTTTGGTGTACATCCTTTTAACCATTTTTCTGTATATATGTGTATGTGTGTGTGTGTGTGTGTGTATGCTGATTTCCATATAATGGATTAATATGACATGTCGCTTTACAAGATGACTATTTTCACCTAAAGTATATAATTAGCATCTTTCCATGTAATTAAATTCTTCAGAATCATCATTCTAAAGGCTATATAAAATTATATGTGATGAATACACCATGGTTTAAGTAATGTCTTATTGTTGAACATTGCAAAATTTTCCCAATTTTTTTACTAATTTAAAAATTGTGAATTGTATTCTTCCTGCATAATCTCTGGTCATCTGTAAACATTTCCCAAGGGTAAATTCCTAGAAATCTTGCTGAGATAAGACATTGTCGCATTTTAAGGCTTTTATCTTCCAGAGACTGTTGCACCAATTTACACTTGCATCAGCAGTATGTGGAAAAGCTTTATTTACTTTCAAGCTGAGTAAGAGCCTTTGCTAGCAGAGCCCAGTATTATAACAATTTTATAGGAGAAGCAGTCTTAGGGCAATTATCCATTGACTTTTTGAAATAGTTGCTAGTCCATTCTGCCTTAATATTATCCTTCATTTTATTGTTGCAGGTTAAAGTCATTTTGTATACCAAGAAATTGCAAGGAAAAGAAACCTATCCCTTTCTAATATTTTTCCCTGAAAGCTTGAACTATTCTGACGTGTTTATAACTCTCAACCATGTGTTTTTAAGAGGCTGTTCTGAAAATTTATTGCACTTAACTGATGAACAGGATTTTGACTTTGCCAAACTCATTTCTGATCACTTAATCTTTTAAAATCATCTTCCTTTGTCTCAGTTCAATCTATATTAAAATTGTATTTTTATTCACAGTTTGCATGCCTACAAATTTCCAAATGTTTATTTCATTTCAACTTACTTGCTACTATAATAATGCATGTTAAACATACATGAATATGCAAAAACTCAAAGCCTTTTGGATTTGAATTGCCAAGTCTCTTTCAGGTCATGAGCCAGGCATAATACTCTATTAAAAAAAGAAATTGCTTAAACAAACCACTTCTGTGCCAAACCAATACATGTCAAACCATTTCATTAAAGCTATCGAACTTCAGATAGCACATAGCTTTATGCATTGAGATGCTTTAAAAAACAGCTGAAGAATGTTCCTTTGAAAAAAATATTCAATTCTATTATAGTCAGTAGAAACATGAGAGGGTCAGAAGTCACGTTAAAAACATATGCCTGAAAAGTGGTGAATAAGACAATCTGATGGGTGAGTTGGGGAAATACCTTATCTATATTTAGAAGGGATTTAGAAAAAGGTGACTGAGAGAAAGATATTTTATAGACACTGCTGTCTCTACCATTTGATTTCAAAAGGGGAAAAAAGGGTTTCATTGAATAATTTTCTTATTGGTGGGTGGGGGAAATACCCATATTTTGAAGGTTGAAAACTAAAGTTTCCAGTAATTGACTCTACATCTCACATAGACCTGCATGCAGTTTTATATATATATATATATAAATCACATCAGAACTTTTTTCCATTAGCTAATTCAAAATATCCATCCATTCATGCAGAGTCTCTGCTCCATGAACTTGGTGGAAAACTAAACTAATTTCCATAAAATATCCATATTTTACAGTCACAGTTCATTGCCTCAAATACATATTCTAAGATTTAAATTGACTTGGAATCAATTAAAAGGGTAAAGGGATTTAGAAAAAAGTGACTAAAAGATGTATTTCAAAGAATTTTATAGACACTATATCTACCATTTGATTAAAAAAAAAGACAGCCAATGTTTCAATGAATAATTTTCTTAAATGTCTTTCTTTATTGGATTGTATTAAAAAGAAGGTAGGTTATTATTTTGAGATTTAATATTATAAAAGTCAACAGGAAGTTATTTTTATCATCCTATGGCTGAGTAAAGGCTGTGTGTAACAGGCAGAGCAGACAGAAGTAAAGCTCGCTTGCTTTCCTATCTTTTTCTTCTTACCCCCATGGGAGCTCCTTTTGATATTTGACACCTCAGGGTTCTCCCACCTTGTCTTGCCTTCCCTAGGCAGTGTCTCAGACCTCATAGTTGAAACAGTGTCTATAACTCATTTCATATTGTGTTATAACCCCAAGTGATTTAATGTTGTATATTTCTGCTCCTGGAACTTGGTATTCAATAGGAAATAGTGTACTGTGACTAAAAGGAACAAGAGAGTTCTAAAGGTGGTAAATAGGTATTAGAGACAGAGAAAAGATAGGGATCAGGGTGACATATTTATAGTCTAGTGGCTCTTCCTCTTTTAATCTTAAATCCTGGCATGGTGGTAACACCACATTTTATCCTGGAATTAGGCAAGGAATCCTAATGATGATTAGTAGAACAGGCAATAAAAAATGGGGGAAGGGAGAGGAATCTTTATGGATGTACAGGATAGGGGGTGTTTGTGTTCAACCCACCTTACAAAGGGATTCTCATTTTAAGATTAGAAAAACAATCCTACAGAGGAAGGTATTAAGAGATTAAGAAAAATGGTTCAGTTCTTTTTACCTCTTTAGCTAGAGAAAAAAACAAAGAAAGGACAAGATATAACCGTGCTTTCTAAGAGACATGGAATTAAAATTTGAAGAAACATGACTATCTTTAGGTAAAATAAACATTGGAGTAAGTATCAGGAACTTGTTTGTTTGCCAATTCAAAATTTCCTGGGCTACTTCCTAAATGTGCATCTACGTCCTGAGTCATCAATTTGATTTGATTTTTTTGCTCTACTTAAATTTTACTGTGTTATATACAGCTTTAGTTTTCACCCTAGTCACTTTTTGTACTCTGCTATCACTCTGTATAATATTATTTCTGTTATAAAATGGACTAGCAAATATCTCAGATAATATAACAGGTAATAACATCAGAATCAAAATAGCCCTGTTGTCTCTACTAGTTAGCCTACGGATCGGCTACTGTTGGACCAGTTGCTCTTCCACTTCCCTATTATTTGTGTTGCCAACTGCACATGGTTATTTCTGTTAGAATGGGGCTCTGAGCACAGCAGGCATTTTGTTTCATTTTGCCTGCCCGATGTATATACAAAGTTGGTAACCTAAGTAAAATATTTGTCAAAAACATGATGATAGAATTTTGGACCATTTTCATTTTACATAATTATTTAGTATAAAAAGCATACTCAGTAAAATATAATTATTTCAGTAGATATTTTACCTGCACATTTGCCTAAAACTGAACAATAATGATATTTTATATTTTTATAAAATATACAGTTTATAAGCTGTCACTTAATGTTTCACATATATTAACTTTATGAAAATTTATGAAGAATGCACGGAATATATGTTACTCCTACCTAGCACCTTCATCTAAGGTTGGCCCTCAATAAACAAAGCCATTGTTTGTTGGTTAGATAGACAAAACAGGGTTGTGTCTTTCTCTAGGTCACTGAGTCAGGGTACAATGCAGTCAAATCAAAACCCAAATATTTTATTACTAGTAAAGTTCTCCTTGTAAGTAGCTGAATGTTCCTTGCACAATACCTAGCAACTCAGTGGTAATCAATTGTGGAGATGGATAGATGATGATGATAGATAGATATAGATAGATAGATAGATAGATAGATAGATAGATAGATAGATAGATAGATAGATAATAGATGATAGTTAGATGATAGATACATATGAAGTCCAGATAATGCAGTAATAACTTTGTATGTCTTAAAGTTATTGCTCTTTCTTCCAAATATTTTTACCCTGTGGATCCACTCAGGGCTTGAATGTTAGGGGAAATCATGTACAGTGTAAATCTCCTCAGACCTCAATTGATCTGCCTAGCTAATGAGTCTAGCACAGTCAGTTGAGGTCAAAAGCATGTGAATGATAATTTACAAGATGACTACAGAGATGATGTCATACTAGGAAGAGAGAGGACAGAGTACAAACTGTCCTATTTTTTATTTCCATCTTTGAAATGTAGTATAAAATTTAAAGAGAAAGTTCATAGTGTTACTGTCTAGATTGTCTTTCTGTGACAAGGAAGTATTATTACCACTGGGGAAAATACTCAATATTAACAACTTACTATAAAATGTTAAATTAACAAGTCAAGATAATTTCATGCTCCCTTTGCCCCCAATGAATTAGTGCAAATTGCATTTCGTACTAATTGGTCTATAAAATTCACACACAATGAAAACACTGAGATTTCTTCAATTTGCTTGTAAACTTATATACACACACAAATAACAAGACTATTTTTTAAATTTCAATAATTTGTTTCAGACTTATAGATGCACTCATTATTCTACGTCTCCAAGAGTTACTTATGGTGACTTCGAAACAGTAATAACTAGCAATTATTCATGGAATATAACCAGAGAGCAAAAATGTGGGTGCTGGATCTAAGACAGAAAACTTTAAAATATGTGAAATTTTAGAATATAAATTGTCAGATAAAAGAGATACTAAATTATTCTATTTTGTGCATTTTTCATATCTTATAGCAAACTCTTTGCTGACTTGAATAATAAGCCAGTGCTTTCAAGTCTCT
Organism: Eonycteris spelaea; assembly: GCA_003508835.1. NCBI lineage: Eukaryota > Metazoa > Chordata > Mammalia > Chiroptera > Pteropodidae > Eonycteris > Eonycteris spelaea. The sequence goes on from PUFA01000162.1 coordinate 2,378,700, forward strand.
TTATCAGTACAGATTCTTTTTATTATCTTCTTATACCACGTGGACTCCATGTTTTGAATTATTATTGCTTATAAAACTATGTTTTCTAAGTAATGACTAAGTCGTTGCCCATTTTTTATTAATTAATGACATAAGTAACTGTTAATCAGGACTTCTGAGCAGTATGGGATACCATGCTCAATTGATATAATCCCAGCCTAAAGCAAAGCCACAGAATACATAGTCAATAATAGAATACTTAATCGAGAGTAAATATGTAGCTTCTGAAAATCTTTTTGAAGTATTGAACAGACTATAATCACCTTTGTGGTTACCCATGACCTCTAGGAATCCAGATTGAAAATCTCAGAGTGAATCTCATTTGGAAAGAGCAAATTTTATAAAACAAGCAAGGAAGAGAAATAGCTTTACACTTGATAAGAGCTTTAGTGACTGTACAATCCTGAATTTTTATTTGTCCATTTTTTCATTCAGATATTGAGCATATACTTTGTGTCAGACAATTTACTCTATACCACAGATATAAGAATAAAAGACAGTTCCTCATTTAAAGAGTTAAGACAATGATAGCAACAGGCAAGTAAATAATTATAGTAAAATGTGACAATGGCCATGCTACAAGGTTTTAAAACCTGGTGGACTTTGAGTTCCATGCCTTGCCCTTGATTTCAGCAGGAATGATATTGGTATTTCCTCTGGAGATTATCATGAGTACAGATTACATTCATGTATTAGATTATTTCAAGGCTATTGAACTTCCCTTATTCTATGGAAGGAAGTTCCAATTGGTGTTATAAACTGCCACTTGACCAATTCACCACTGTTAGCATCATCTGAGTGTGATGTTTTCAATAGCTGTCACTTTAATGTATTCGTTGTGTTTGGTCTAAATTAAATCAAAGGAAGGCTGAATTCCAAAGCATTAGTTGGTGATCATTATAGGATTCTGTTCTCTGGTCATTTATTTCAGTTTTTAGATCAGCATGAAACTGGGTTCCAAAAAAAAAAAAGAAGAAGATTTAGTCTTTAAAGTAACAGTACATATCTATGTTGCTATGTTGTTGTGTTTTATTTGATGATAAATATGTTTTTTAGAAACATATATTTCATGTTTATTTATTTTAATACTTCCAACATTCTAATGAGATTTATAGGGAGTTGCTGTTGTTCTCACGTCTTATAAAAGAGATCAAAGTTATATCTAAACTGCTAACTGAAATATTCTTAAGTGAAACTTTGAGAGAATGCAACAAATTACATGAAATCAACAACTCTTTTTGCATGACATTTCCAGAATAATTACTAATTTGAGGGCAACACGTACATATTTGGGGCACCCAGAGTTGAAGGCAGAATTATGTAAGAGATGTTACACCTAATGCCATTTCTTATTATGAAGAAATAATACTGAAATGCAATCACTTTTCTAGTTATCAAAATATTTCCTGCATGAATATAACTTCACTAAATTTGACATTTGTAGAGCATATCTGATTTTAGAGAATACTTTCCAAATATAATGAAATGGCAGTTTGGAGCATTGGAAGTAGCATACAACCTCATTACATCCAACAGTCCTTCCAACTTTCTTATATGTGTGAGGCTCTCTTAAATTGAACGCAGACTGTCTTGTGCAGTCTCTCTCCAAGGAAGCAATAGGATACTTTGGCTTAGAGTTCCAGAGAAACCTCCTCACCCAAACCTTCTTATTCAATATCAACATTTATTTTCCTGACATAGAGTAGGCTCCAAGGCTCACTACAATGATGTCGCCAAGGGCCCAGATTCTTTCCATCTCACCACTTCGCTTCTCTCGGCCTTGTCAACTTCCTAAACCTCATCATTTTCCTGACCACAAGATGAGTGCCAATGACCATTGAGGATACATGCATTCCTGTTCAGGAAAGAGGTAGAAAGAGCCTCTTTTCCCCACTACCAAGAAATCTGTAATATGTGCCTACCCTGGCATCAATAAATGTCACCAGAGAAATGCCAACACACTAATTAGCCTAATGAATGTATACCCTTGGAATTGAGGTTGGGAATCTTATTTCAATCGTGTTGAAGAAGAATGAATATATGAGTAAAGTTAGGGTTCTTTTAACAGTGAAACAGCTTAGGGGAAGGAAAGTATTAAGGAGCAGTAGAAAATCTACAGGAATCTTTATAACAAGGAATGAATACTGCAAATACCTTGGTTCCCAAAACTTGATACTTTTATAGAACTTGGCACTATGAATTATAGTAAGACAAAGATTATTGGATGACAAGCCAGAGAAAAATGATATACCAGTTTAGGTGAAAATGTGATCGTTTTGTCATTGATTTTCAAAGAAATTCTTTTACTCCTTTTATGGACTTCTTGTTGAACTTTTTTGCCCAGGTCTCTGGGTCTAAAATGGAAACATTTGGTAAGATTCACAAAATACTTTATAATCTTTTAAGCTGTATTTCCCAGACAAGGTGCACATTATCTCCATGGATTCTCATTGGTGTACCAGGAAATATAAAGACCCATTGGCCAAATTTGGCCCATCCGACTAGACCATCAAATTCAAAGATGTTTTGTGAGAAAACAAGTAACTTAAGAAAACCATTCTAAATCTTAATTTAAAATTTAACATACGTATCACATAAGAGTGAAAAATTTATATTAAAAAAAATTTTACACTAAAGGCTACTTGAAGTCATGTACCATGTTCACTCTGAGCCCTGCCTTCTACACATATTCTTCTGTCCCTAAACCTGCATGTGCATACATCCTCTTCTGTGTTAAGAGTACATCTGTGGAAAAGCATCTTTGGATGTGCAACCAAATTAAACATACACACTTCTAATATAAGAGTTAATTTCTCAAAGAGTTCACATATTTTTTCCCTACATTTTAAGACAACCTGTTAGTAATCAAAATGTCCAGGTAAGTGCTTTGAAATTCTACTCTTACTTTTTCCATCAAGAATGAATCCTGCCAGTTAGCATTAATATGATGGCTAGATGGAGGGCCAGAGGAGGGAGGGAGCAATTGGAGGGATCATTTTATGAACTATATAGATGACTAACCAATATACTGTATACTTGAAACTAATTTAAATAAATAAACTAATTTAAACTAATTTAAATCCCCCCCCAAAAAAGGAATGAATTCTACCAGAAAACATAAACCAAGCCTGCTAGAGATCCTATATAATGACATCTATTCACTGAAAAACTATTCCCTTTTTATTTTTTAACCAGATAGCCTCTCTTAAAGGTGATCCTTCTACTCTTGATGTTTAGAGAGGCCCCTAGGAAGTCCAATGAGAGCCTGATCTTGGTCTCATATCTTCTTTGTGTAGATCTAGTGCACTTACCTTCAGTGTTGCTGCTTATTCTGACAGCTTCCATCACTATGAAAAGCTGAGTGAAATGTACTGTACCCATCTTTCAGTATGACTTGCCCTGTCACATTTGAATTTCCTTGATTTATATAGGGGTTCTAAGCTCCTTCTCCTCCCCCCCCCCTCCCGTATGGTATAGTTTGGGGCTAATGAAAATCTACTCACTGGTAGCAGGCAAAATCCAGAGCTAGAGGATGTAAAACAACTCCCTTGTTAACATTACACTTGACCCCATGATGAGATGGTGTTAATGAATCTCTTAGCATAAGACAGGCCTGGTGCCCAATACGTCACAGAGATTATCTGTCTTCCCCTAAAGCTGAAGTAAGCAGTGAATTATCTCCCTTCTATTGATGAGAAGCCTTAGATTCAGAGGAGTAAAAGAACCTAAAGTAGCATTATCTTACACCTGCTACTGGTGATTTCTCCTGATAGTTCCAGAAGTGTGTGTGCTTCTGAATTTGTGTGCAAAACTATAGATTTCTATGTCTTACATACAATGAAATATGAGTGAATTGTATGTTTAGTGACCTATTGTCAAGATGAGTGCTTAGACCCATCCTGTAATTATCTTCAACTTGTCAGACCACAGGTTATTTGCTAAGATACAAATTCTATTTTTTTTAAATCCTGAATAAGAAATTTTAGTATTTATACAGAAAAAAATATGAAATTGCCTATTTCAAGTTGATATTCTGTGTGTGTGTGTGTGTGTGTGTGTGTGTGTGTGTGTGTGTGTGTGTGTTTAAGCTGGATTACATATTCCCTCTAGGGATTCTCAGTGGTGTGTGTACAGGAAATGCAAGGATCCACTAAATTGGATAGATAATATCAAAGATTTAGAATGCATAACTCCTGCCTTAAATGAGCTTACTTTTCATTGAAAAGTCAAAATGCAGATAGATAATTATAATTTTAAGTAACCTTAAATACCATGGAGCTAAGGAGAGAAAAATATTAAACCTTGGGGTCATATAATAATAACCATCTATCATTTTTGAACACTTCTGTGCCAGCCACTGTGCTGAGTTCATTATTTGGCTTACTCCTCTGACCTGCCCTTGTTATCTACATTGTAGAGGTGCAGGAGCAGAAGGTCAGAACAATGGAATAACCCGCCAAGCTTCCACAGTAGAGCTGGAGCCGTGATGTGATCCTAGCCAGTCAGACTCACATGGCCTCCATATGCTCCCTGCAACATAGCCTTAAATATAAGGCCATTAAAGGCCCCATGTTTCAATTCACTAACACAGATGATGAAAGAACACTAAATACAGGAAATATTAGGTAAATACTGATGGTGAGGCAAGGGCTTCCACCTCTGATAACTTGGATAAGATATTAAATACCGTCCATTCTATTCTTGTGTTTCGTATCAATGGAGTAAGATACAAAAATATCATTTATAACATGTATGATTAGAACTGAACAATATAGTATATACCAAGTGTAGAAGTCACTAAAGACTCTAAGTTGAAAAAGTCTAGTTAAGATCCTATTTTTAATTTGGAGGTCAAATTTATTCCCCATGTCTTATAATTTTTCTCTCACACATTGCTTTCAGATAGTCACTAATCAATGAATATGCCTGATCAAAACTGCTGTTTCCAAATCTATATAGTATGAAAACTTAGAGGAGTTGGGCTATGTTGCCTAGTAAAAGGGATGATTCATCGTGTGTTTCAAATAAATTAAAAATACTTAGCTTGAGATGAAGAGCCATAAGGCGTGTGTTTTTCATTTTTTTTTAAATTAGAGATATCAGAAAACAGTTGAAGGCCCTTACCTGTGCTTGTTGTCTCAGATGCTGAAAGTTGAAGGGACCCTCCCTCTAGGCATGGTTGGCAATGTGATTTGTCTGGACACAGAGGTGACGTAACAGTTTTCAGAGCTAGACAAATGAACTTGAGGTCTAACTTCTACTTATTAGTCATATGACTTTCACAAGATTACTTAATCATTAAATCAACAACGTATTTATAAAGTGATTAGCATGGTGCCTGGCACATTGTAAGTTTCAGTAAAGGATAGCTTTCATTATTGCTTTATTATTCCCATTTATATTTTACAGGTGTGTAATATGAAATTCCAGAATCTCTCAATCTTTTAGCTCTGTTTACATTCTTTAAAGACACCCTGGAAATGGGAAGTGACTCGTGATTTTTTTTATTCCTTCAAACATTCCTAAAGGATGATTTTTCAAACTTTTCAGGAGGAAAAGCACATGGTGACTTGTCCAAGATTATTCTGTAGATTCTTAACAGAAACATCCTTTGTATTCTGCATTTCTTTATCCACCACATTGTGCTTCTTTTCCTGGACACCAAAATTAAATCAATGCTTAAACATTAATTAGAGAAGATCTTTTGTTATTGTTTTTTTCCCCACTTTTGAAAGCTAATAGGCTCAAGTAGATCTAACCAGCCAGATAACATAGCCTGTTGGACATTCCTCCCCCGCCCCGGCCCCCAATATTTTTTCTTTCCAGAAAGATTGTCTTGTGGAAGTTGGAAAAATGAAACTGGGCCCTGAACTTTTAAAAATGTTATCCAGTTAGTTACAAGATAAAGGAAAAATTGCCTAGGGTCTTATTGATGTGGGTGACCAGTTTTTATGGGTGATGTCTTTGTGGATATTTCCAATGATAGTAGTAGATGGGAGTGTGAATGCCACCATCACATTCATGTTGTGAATGGGATTTCTTGTCACCCATGTTTTCACGGTGAGAGAACTGCAGATTCTTTCTGCAGGGAAAAGGGTGGGAAAACCTCGAGCTACAGCACTGCTAATGTTAGCGCTTCTTTATATAGACAGATCCTGCTAACCCTGCACTTTTTTTATTCCTGTATTCATTATGACAATAACATTTTTTTCCTCTCATGATAGAATTTGGCTTATTAGGAAGAAGCTGCACACTGAACACCTCCAGAATTTTATTTTAAATCTTTGCTACTGTGTTGGTGGCAAAGATCATTGTAAAGGAGAAGAAAGAAGTCTAGTAAGAAAATATAGGTGAAGCAGAATGGTTAGGAAAAATACTGCTAGAGCTGTTGTGATTCTGTTTCTTCTTTGTTTTTTTTTAAGGGAAGCAATTTGTGGTGTCACCATTCTGGGTCAAACAATTGTATGTGCTGTCCATACTCAGGGAGAAAAATTTATGAGGTCCAAAATAGAAAACCAGCTTTACACTTTGCACTCAAAGACTATCCATGGAAGGCTTTGTGTAAACAGAATAAATCATTCATTAGAGCTATTGGCTCGAAACTCCTCCTGATTTTCTGAATATTCTATACTATAACATACTATACTTTTGTGCCTCTGTGCTTCCCCTCCCCCACACCCCAATGCCGTCTCCACCCATGCTCTTTCTCTGCCTCTTCTGTCTGGTGAACGGCTGCTATCTGTAACCTAACTCATTTCATCATAGTCTCTTTCTATTGACAGTTCCCTCCCCACTTCTCTGGTCAATCACATATCTTGTACATGTATCTCTAATTCCACGTCTCACTATAAATTGTAGATACATATTTAGCTGTCTTTCTCCCCTAGTAACTTTCTTTACTCTTTGAACTCCATCTCTACCCAGCTCAACCAAGAATTAATTCCCAGCACTCCCATTGCTCCATGTGTATACTTCTATCTCTGTACTATTGCACCATAATTGGGGATTTCTGTGGGTACATCTGTCTCCTCTATTAGACTATAAGTTCCTTAAAGTCAGAGGTCCTTATTCTTATGGACCATTATGCCCATGGTACACTCTCCATAAATGGTTGTTAAAGGAGGAGACTATTTTAATAATTCGTGGTGGCCAAGGATATGTCTACGTAGTGCCTAAAAATGGCAGAAACTAAGTAAATATTTATTGGGTTGAATTGGCCTGCTTATTAGAAAGTGCTTAGCAAGCAGTATAATGGACCAATATATACATGGCAGATGTAGGGAAAGTGTGGATGAGATAGCGATCTTTGAATCATGGCAGAAAGGCAAACAAATTTTTAGGTTTGGAGATTGTCAAAGGGATCTTAGCCTTTTGGGTTAAAGAAATTCCATTATAAAGTCCATGGTCAAGGAAGTATTATTATTGGTTTAACCCTGCTTGACTTCCCAGTGAATGAAGCAGCTTTTATTTCAGCTCTCTTATCTTCTGTTGGAAATATCACTCTCTCCTCAGTGATAACTCAGACACATAAGCATGGGACAGCAATCGATAAAATTGTATACTGTTCTCAGAAAACTTTCCTCAAAGCCTCTTCACCTGTCAGCTCATTGTCAATAACAGACATTCAATTGAGGAGATGCTTACTGATTTTTCTCCATAAAATCCTTTAAGGTTATTTTATGAATAAAAACTTCTTTTCCGCTTCCAGAAGCTTGCCATTGACAAGAATAAAACATGAAGCCTTATATGTTATATTTTAGGCCTGAAATAATGTTAATGGTCAAATCCTATGGTCATTAGGGCTCTTTGTCCCTTTCATATTCTTTCACCACAATTTTGATGAGGAAAATAGTCCCCCGTATAATTTCTACTCTGACACGCAGTAGCCCTAAGAGTGGTTTTTCAAAGCCTAGAATTCTATCTGAAAGTAAGTTACTTGAATGACTAGAAAATATTTTATTCTTCAAATGTGCTTTAACGTTTGGAAAGAAAATATAATCTATGCTATTTGCAAGGCACTTTACTAAATGCTCTAGGGTTTCCAATAGCGTTCAATAAACTTATTTTATATATTAAGGATTCCCAGGTTTTATTTTTTAAAGAGTTATACTACTATATTTGTTATGTATTGCTTTATAAAAAACTATCCCCCAAATTTAGTAGCTTAAATAGCAATAATAATTTATTATTCTCTTCTTTCTTTGGGACGGAATTTACGAAAGGCTCAGCTGGAGGAGGTTGTGAGATTAGCGAGATATTGGCTGGGACAACAGTTATTTGAAGAGTAGACCAAGGCTGGAGGGTCCATTTTCAAGGTACCTCACTCATGTGGCAAATTGCTACTGTTGACTGAGGCAAGGGAAGATCTCACCCCGCTGCACGGAGCCCTCTTATTCAAAGAGCAATCTAAGAAACCAAAGCAATGCCTTTTATGCCTTTTATGACCTAGCATCAAAAATCACATATTGTGAGTTCTGCCATATTCTACCAAGTAAGCAATTTCTAATATCCACTTTGGTTAGAAGTGGGTAGGGGATAGGAATGTCTATTAGACACATTTCTCAAAGGTCAAATTTTGACGCTCTCTTGAAGGAGTGTCACTGTCACATGTAATGATAGCAGTTGGACTGGGATATGTATTGGAGCAGCTGTCATCAGAAAGCACAGTCTGCCACAACTGGCAAAGTGGAAATTGAAAACTTTCACTCTGGAGACTTAAGTAATAAAGAAGCTATGACCCCTGCTTTCAGAGAGTTTATGGTCTAAAAGAATGAAACATGAAAAGGAGGGACATAGATAGTCATGTCACAAGCCAAAACTGCAAGGTTATGTGAACCCAGAGCACGGATACTCTCTTCGGGCACTGAGGATTATCTGGATGGAAGAGTTGAAATTTGCTTTGGCCTTCGAAGATTAAGTCAGCTATTTTGAAATACAGTCATAGACTCCTGATCACTATGGCTGTGGGATTTCAGTATGTTATCATAATACTATAACACATAGCTAGCCCTCTGCATCTGTGGGCTCCAAATCCATGGACTCAAGCAACCATGGATCAAAAATGTATATAAAATGTATATGTTGTTGCTGACATGTAGTATGTAGTTAGGCTTCTGATAGTTGTGTCTATACTGGACATGTATAGTTTTTTTCTTGTCATTGTTCTATAAACAATACATTATAACAACTATTAACATAGCATTTACATTGTATTAGGTATTATAAGTAATCTAGAGATGATTGAAAGTATATGAGAGGATGTGCAGGGGTTACATACAAACACTGTGTCCTTTTACACAGGGACTGAAGCATTCTTGGATTTTGTTATTGGTGAGGTTCAGAACAATGATTATATACCATATTCACATACATTGTTTAGGTCTAGTTTTGATAAACAAGTTGCTTTCATAATAAAACTTTGATCCTTGTTTTAGAAACAAAGTATTATTTATTGAGGCATTTCAAAGTTTTTTTCCTGTGTGTAAAGGTGTGACTTAGGTTTTAGAAGTTTAATTTAGATCTGTTGAAGTGTCTGTAAATTTACATAAATATTGCCTAAAATTCCACTTGATGTTAGAAAGCAGCCAGAATACTTTATTTATGGGATTTGAAAGATTAGGGCTTTGCCTTTTAAAAATGAGTAAAGGATTCATTTGGAATTAGTATGTATGCCATTATTCTAAGCTGTTTTTTTTTTCCCCAAGTAAAATCCTTTTAAAGTCTAATTTTGTTCTAGTGAAAATAATATATAATCTAATTTTTAAATGAAAAGTTCACTGTAAAATAGCCTTCGAATTAAAAGGGTTAATGGATTAACTTCTCAGCCACTTTTATCAATTGTCACTAAAATGTACTTCTTCCTCTGAAGGGAAGGCAAGCTAGAAATACAGACATCAACCATGTGCTGGGAGCCTATACAGCCAGCTTGTGTTACTTAGCGTATCATTTCACTATACATAAAAGAACGATGACTATTAACTTTATTAATTTTATTGAAATCAGGTTTATTTGAAGGAAAATTAGACCACGTGTGACTTCTTAAAGTGAAAAAGACTGCTAGGGATGGTGGTGATGCTGGTGGCAGCACTGCTTCTAATAAGCTGCTAGCATTGCTTTGGGAGTCCTTCTCCTTTGATATCACTACCCCCAAAATTGTCTGTGCACTGCTAGCAGTAAAATACCCAAGAATTATATTTACTTATTAAATTATTTTAAAAGAACATTTCTTTTTCATTGGTACAGAGGGTGCTAATAAGTGTCCTTGAATATCCTCAAGTTTCAATGACACATTTTTTCTAACTCCTTCTATTCAATATTTTTAACGAGCTAGTGCCACTCTTCCCTAGTTTCTTAGCAGGAAAAGTTCTGGGGTGGTTTGTTATTTTGCTAAACCAAAGTGTCAATAACATAGCAGATCATTGTGCACAGGGAAAAGCTCACCTTTTTTTGCCATGGCTTATCTTGAAATACACACCTGGCTCCATCCAAAATGTGGGGACTACGAGTATGTGGAGAGCTCAATCACCTACTGCTAAAAGGAAAAAATAAAATGAAAGTGTGCAGAGGGCCAGGGGCATCCATTCTGAATGTAAACAATGATACCTAGAAAGGCAAAGTGCTGCAATTCTGTTGGTAGGACAGAAATAATCATACACAACCAGCATTACCACCATTCTCACTTGAATTTATTTAGTCCTTTCTAAGTGCTATTCAACTTCTATAAGGGCTTTACATATATTATCTCTTTAAACTTGTTTTTGACAGTATGTACACTATTATTTTAACCGCTTGGTATTGGTAATAGTTGTTTTGCTGTGTTAGCTGCCGACCAGGCGCAACTTGATTGGCGCACGTGCGCACACACACACACAGAAAATAAAACTGTCCCCAATTTGAGTCAGTAAAATAGTGACCTAGAATCACTCCAGCTCTGAATCATGGTCTGGGTCACACAGTAAATTACTAGTAAGCTGTATTTGAAACCTTGTTGATGAAGTTGTTGAGAGGCCTCAGTTCCATGGTTAAAAATTTAAGATTTTTTTTCTCTAGGCCTCTGAATTAGAAATGATTAAGGGTTGCCTAGTCTAACTATCCATTGGATGCATGATAATGATCATCCAGTTACTTCCGAAATGCCAAAATACTACATACTGGCCACTGTTGCCTCTTATTAAGGCAGAATCTCTGACCAAAGTCATTTCATAACCAAAGTACATGCAGAAACACTGAATATTATTACCCATGTTACATCTTTATATATATTACCTCCAAAGCTTATTTTTCATATGGTTTCATTGCTTCTAATCAAACTATTTAAACTATATTACTCAGTTTCTAGTTTTTCCTAGCAAATTTTTTGTAAGCAATTTTTTTTGAAACATAGCATTGTTTAAAACTCTTAAACCTCTTTTAACAAGTGTTGTAAGTTTAAATGCTTATTTTTGTGTTTATGTAGCTGAAGTAGGTCATTTAAAAGAAATAAGAACCAAAATAAAAATTATTAAATGGAATGGCTATTTAAATGTAAAGTGGATTCAAATACTGGACATGTAACATTTCATTGGCAGGGAACTGAAAGGTAGACTATATATTTAGGATGTGGAACAGTATGAAAAAAAATTAAAGAGTTTTATGTGTTCATAAACGTATATGTCTTTATCAGAAAAATAAAATTTTCTTATATCCATCTTGGCATCTTTCCAAACTTTTATGTGAATCTTCTTTGAAGATCAGTCTTTAGATACTTTTATGATGAGCATTAGAACATGGAATTCATGAGAAAAATACATCATGAGTTCTCTTAGTTGCCTCCCAGAATTACATAAGGTGCCTTTCAAAATACAGATGCAACCTGCCCCAAACCTTTTATATTCCTATTTGAAAAGTGCTACAGGGAACTCAATTGTCCCTATTTTTTGAGATCTCCACATATGAATTGGATGTGTAATCATCAATTACAACCATTGGGTATTTTTAGGATACTAAAATAAAAGGTCTTTCAGAGGGAATAAAATTCTGGTCAAAAATATTTCTGGCACCCCATTAAAAATAGATTGACTAAAAATAGTTTTTGGAGAATCTGTATTGATAAGCATGCTTCCTTTCAGACTGCCTACCCTAATCAGTTTAACAGCTTTCACAAATCTCCCTTCTTATTCCTGATGGAATCCACTAAAAGTATATTTGCTTTGATATTGATATCATGAGGATGTGGATGCCAGCTGGTCTAATTTCTTCACTGAGATAAATCAAGTATATTGAAAAGGAAGAATGCAGATATAAAAGGCACAAGAAGGGGAAGTGAAATAGGTAGAATTGAATGGAGGTGTTAAATAATACCAGGAAACAACCCAGGGATCTTAATGACTTGAGTTTATGTATTATTTTGTTGTTGATTCGCTGTAGCTGCTCTTTATTAATTCAGATCATTGTCAAAAACATGTCTTCTTATCCAACTGTTAGAAGGTTTAAGGGTGGTGGTAGGGAGTCATGGGTCTTTATACCACTACCCCTGTGCTGCTTTACAAAAGGTCAAGACTTGTGGGCCCTGTGGTCCCCATTAGTCAGTCTCCTATGGAGCTCTGCCCTTCTCTATCCTGATCATGTCAATATAAGGTGGGGTGGTTTTGTTTTGTTTTGTTTTTATTGTTGTTGTTGTTTTGGGGGTTCTTTTTGCACAAGCAAAGGCAAAAAAAAAAAAAGATACTTTACTTGAAAAGTACCTATTTCTCTAGAATATGAGAATGTTAGTTCTAAATAAAAAACAGTCAAAACAAATCAGATAGTCATGTTCTGTACAGATGGAAATTTGAGAAAAGGATTTCTTAGAAAACGCTAAGTCAAAAAGATGCATTTGATTTGAAGAATGACAGAAAAACATGACCTCTGTTCCTGGGCTGGACAACAGACTGGCAGAACGTACTTCACCCTTCTCAGTATAGGAACGGATTAAAGTCAGTGCAGTTTTGCGTTAGATGGCTGAGGGAAAAATCCCATCCACACTGAATCTTATTCTCAGCTGGTTTCTCTGTATTCTGTTCCATTTACTCAAAACTGGATCTTCACTTTCTGCTTAGCCTTTTATGACTGGCCATTCATTCATCATGTCTGCTGTCTTAGGATGAACTCTTAAAAAGTCAGGTAAATGGGAGGAACCATTTGGTCAGTTCCAGTCTTTGATTTCCAAATATATGGTTTTGCACACAGTCCCCTTGAAAGACATGACTGACATAGAAGGCCATGGCCATTGACATCCATGAAATGATATCTTTGCTGATTTGTGGTTTGTGCTTGACGATTTCCAATACCCACTAAAACCCCTGTGCTTAATACAATTGGAAATACGTACTTTTTACCATATTCATTTTCACACTGGCTTTATGCATTAGCAATAGGACTATTAGCAATTATAAAATTTAAATGAAGGGAAAAGACTTAAATTTTCTTTATGGAGAGAATGCCCAGCCCAGCTCAAAATGGATAGATTTATGTTAAAAAGTTTTCAACGAAAGGCCTATAGATAATAGAAAATACTTCTTTGATTTCAATTTTTGAGAAATGTTTTACTTATCTTGGTTGAATTTTAAAAGTAACTGCATAGCTAGATTCCCTGGGGAAGCTTTATCATAATTTGGAGTTTAGTCCTCAGCTTTACTGATTAGAGAAATCAATATTATTAGAGTTGATAAGGCTCATGGAGTCTGACTCATGTTAACTAAATACACAAAAGACTAAAATATAAACTCATAAATAAGCCATGTATAAAATTTGGAGCATATAATTACCGTTTACTGCATGCTTGTTTTAGTAATAATTGTAATTAAATGTTCTTCACATACTGGGATGTGTCTGTTGGCAAAACTATAGATTTGGAGTCAGACAGCCATGGGTTTCAGTATCATCCAGACTCCAACGAGCACTGTAACCTTAGCTTTTCTCATATGTGATACTGGGATAATAGCATCAACTCATAAGATTTATCTAATGTGTATAAAGCACTAAACATAGTATCTGACACAGAATAAGCACAGTCTGCTGTTATCATCATAGTCATCCTTCCTCCTTTCACGTTCCTTCTACTCATCATCACGAATTACATATCAAACAAATTCTATGCTCCTTGACTCAAAGCCCAATTCTTTCCACATCATCATTCTTCCTGCAAGAGTTGGGTTGGGTACTCAGCACAATTCTCTTTAAAGGAAATCCCACACAAGAAATCAAATTATAATCAAAAGGCAGTTTGAATAGAATGCAATCAAATAAAGGGAAATCGACTAATAATTTTAACATTTATGGCTTTCAACTCTGATTCCCTGGTATATCTATCTCCACAATGGCGAAATCCTGCGGTTCAGACCCAATAATTGGGTTGATTTATTAGTGGTGACTCTTCCAATCACTTTAATTGTTCTCTGCTTGTTTTTAGTAAAGTGTGGTAGGAGGGCTCTGAGAGTTGGGTTTACCTGGGAACTTGTATGAAGTACAGAATCTCAGCCCAAGCCCAGACCTGGTGAATTAGAATCTGCAAATTCCCCAGTGATTCAACTAGTCAATCAAGTGTGAGAAGCATTATCTTAAAATATTCCTCAGACTTTCTTCTAAATACTTGGTCTCATTCATTATACATAGATTCTTACTAATTGCCCTCCCATAGGGTAACCTTATTCCCAAGTAGTCTTATTTCCAAGCCAGATAGCTTTACACTATATGTCCTTTTCTCTCCATCACTATATATGTTAAAAAAAAAAAAACTGTTGTATAAAAAGATTAAATAAGAAAACATTTCTTTTTCTGAGTCTTTGTTTAAAAATGTCTCTGTCACTCAAGCTCTGGATCTTGGCAGATGGCCTCATTTATATTTAAGGGAAAAGATAGTTTTATATTCTTTGGTTTCAATTAGAGTCTGCTTTCCACGAGGTAATTTTTTTTCCTATCACCTTTTTGAAGTCTTTCATTTTTTTTCCATTTTGTTTCTCTGCTATGATTTCTCAGTCACTGCTGCTAAGATAAGCTCAATGTCAGACTGATGGTGACCAACTGGAAACCTGGCAATTCTGTATAGACACTCTTGGTCTTCCAGCTTTTTCCTTACAGTACATGGATCTGTGTTTGCCAACACTGACAAGTGGGTATTCAATAAGCCATCAGTTTCTTTTTAAATCCATTTGGATTTTAAAGAGTATTTTATAATTGTGGTCTATGATGAGGTCGGTTTCTAAAAGAGAAGGTCCATGTTAAGGCTATTTTTAAAACTTTGGCAGCTTCTCTATAGCCTGTCAAGCTCCCATTTATCTACTCTTCTCCATGAATTAACAGAGCTGAAAAAGCACCAATCTATAGTTATGTCCACATTCTACCTCTCCGCTAAATTAAAACATGGGAATCTGTGTAAACAAACTGGAGGTCATTTTAGTCTTCAGGTTCATAGAACCAAGAGACGCACTATTTAAACATTTGTATTTGTATTATACACCCATTTGAGTCTTGACCTTACATATTTAAACGGATCGTGAAGTCATTTCTCCAGCATTTGTACGAAAGCTTTCTCCAAAATGTTTTAGATTATTTTTCAGTTACTGAATCAAATCTTTCATTATTATAAGAGGAAATTGGAGATAATTTTCCCTCATTTTACTAAGCCTGTAGTTTAGAGAGGTAAGAACATTTATCTAGGTCTAAAAAAAAAAAAGAAAGAAAAAAAAAAAAATTAGTGACTAAGCCAAGAGTTATAATCCAGGAGTTTTAGGTTCTGGGCCACTGCTCCATTAAATAGCTCATATTATAGCAATTGCATGGCAAATTTAAAATTCCTTAATTCCTCATTTAAGAAAACCAATGAGGAAGTACTGATTTATTTTTCACTAGGCTTATCCTTCCTTTTCGAAGCTCCATCTAGTGACTAAGATTTTTTTTTTCTTCATGTTGTCAGAAGAGCTTAAAAAAATATATTTTCAGATCCAAGCATTTAAACAAGGGAGGCTGTAACTTAGTTATGCTGCATGTATTCAATTAGCTTGTGAAATCTTATCTCTTCTACCAGTAAAAAGAACTTAAAAAGGGAACATTGAAATTCCAAAAGGAGCAAGAGGGTGTTTTTGGCAGCAAGATGACTCAACTGAAAGACAGCTTAGTAGCCAAAAATGGTACTTTTTGTCATTTTGTTTTCCTTTGAAGAGGTATGTCGAGCTACAGAGGGAGGAACTGAACATACAGAGCTAGAAAAGCTGCCAGGGGAATATCTCTTATGGTGCTCAGGGTTAGAGGTCATTGGCTTCTTGTTTCTTTCTCTACACTTAACAACTGTCTCCACAGAAGAACTAGATGAGAGTCTTTCTAGGGATAGATACCTTTTTTTTTTTTCATATTTTGTCTGTCCCCTTATTTTCATATGTTTTATCATTTTTAATGTCCTTTGATTTTCTGATTTCTCTGTTACCATCTCAACCAAACAATGAGTACTTTTTGTGGTGTTGAAGAACTCAAGATTTCTGTCAATTCTAAAATTAAAAAATATGTATATTTTGCTGTGACCTATGATGTGATTATCTCAGCACAATGGCTAACTCAGCATTTTGTGTCCAGCAGTAAATTGGTATCCTAATCAGAAAATGTATTGTTTTCATAATAAAATCAATTATTTTTAGACATACAGGGCCCTCAAAAAACCAATTTGTAATATCAGCCTCAAAAATAAAATAGCTGGTCATTTCAGTAATAAAATAAGTTTATTCAGGAATAACAGATGATTGCAATTTGGGATGCGTAAGCTATGGTGAACCATAGGCAAGTCTGAAGAGACAAAGAGAAGGTTTGCTTTTGTTAGGTCTTAGGAGGAAATTTGGGGATTTGTTTTGAACAAAAGATTGTTGCAGAAGAACAAGAGTTTGAAGGTGTGGCGGTTTTTTATTGGCTGCACACAGTGGTTATTGTGTTGCTAAAATAGGGAGGAAACTCCTTTCCTTAAAAGCAAGAGATGAAATATCTATGTGAACAATGTCCTCTACTTTTGTCAAAATAATTATCTTTCTTATTCCTCATGGTTATGTAGGCTGCGACTCAGGGAAGCTCCATTAGAGATCCCTCTTCAGAGCTTCCTGACTCCATTTTAAATGGGGTTTCATTTATTTTATTTTACATTAATAATATTTCCCTCTTTATTGGTTACTATAACTTTATTGGGCCACTCTGTCTCTGTCAACGGAGTCTACAAACCCTTTCACAAGCCTTCCATCTCCTTTGTGATTATTTTGTTTTGCTGCTGTCATTTCCATCTACAAAAAAATTCTTTTTTTGCATTTTTGTTTTACAAATCCTCAAATCAAATGCCAATTCCTAAGACCAACATAGATCTAGAACTCATATTCTTCCCAGTGGATCAAGTTTAAGAGCTACTGGAGAATCTTCGGGAGAAGGCAAAACATTCTAGAATGTTACCAGATCAAAAACATTTTCTGTACATTTGAAAAGTTGTAGACTGAATTGACTTAACAAATTTTTCTTCATGGGAGTATAGTGTACTCAGTGATTTATTCAAATCAACACCATCAGAAAGCAGTCTCTAAGTATGTGATATTTTGCTTGGATGGATGAGAATAAGAAGAAAAAAGAGGAGGAGGGGATATGGTATCATGGAATAATAGTCCAGTTGGTCCAACCTTAGACATTTCCTTCATCCACATAACACCAGAAAAATCTTAGAGACAAGATTTTGCTAAGATTCTAAACATGAGTAAGAGTTAAATACCCTGGGCTTGTGTCTCCTCAGCTGGAAATAGTAGATGCTCATGAATTTCTTTGGGTGAGAGGAGCATTAGTGATTTACTGTTCGTAAAGGGGTGTCTCATATATCTCAGGTGTCCTGGAAGAGAAGCAAAAGTTGAGAGTCACCTATTTAGAAGGTGTTCATCTGATAGAGGAAATGTAAGGTGTGGATGGGTTGGTAATTCCCCAAGGTTGTATAGCTTTGTAGTTGCAGAGCAAGAACAGCAAGAACCAGAATCCAGGTCGCAAAAATCCCAGTACTGCTTGCTTAACAGCATGTTGTCTAGTTAATAGTTCCTTTCCACCTGTTGGCCAATCCTCATGACTCCTACCACCTTTATTGAATAGTGGCAAATTCCAAGTCAGCGTTTATAGGAAACTCTAGGACCATATGCCCCCTATGCACCATACTACAGTGGTCTGACCCATATAAGAGAAAAAGATGCACATGAGAAATATCTATGTGCAGTAAAGATATAATATTAAATACACTAAAATATTAAAGCACAACTAGAATGGAATATCCTGAAAAACAATCAGAAGAGGATGTGTTTACTTTTTTCTGGTACTAACTTTTTGTTATTGTTAGGCACTAGATTTATATATTTAGTTGACATTCACTATTATTTTATATTAGTTTCAGGTGTATGGCATAGTGGTTAGACATTTATATAATTTATAAGGTGTTCCCCTGATTTGTATAGTACCTACCTGGCACTATATGTAGTTATTACAATATTATTGTCTATATTCCTTATGCTGTCTTTTATATCCCCGTGACTATTTTTTAACTACAATTTTTATTTCTTATTCCTTTCACCTTTTTAACCGATCCTTCCAACCCTCCTCCCATCTGACAATCATCATGTTCTTTGTATCTATGAGTCTGTTTCTGTTTTGTTCTTAACTTTGTTCTTTAGATGCACATGAGTGAGATCACATGGTATTTGTCTTTCTCTGTTTGACTTATTTCACTTAGCATAATACCCTCTAGGCCCATCTATGTTGTTGCAAATGGTAAGATTTCATTCTTTTTCATGGCTGAGTAATATTCCATCATGTATATGTACCACATCGTTCTAATCCAATAGTCTATTTATTGATGGGCACTTAGGTTGCTTCCAAATCTTGGCTATCATAATAGCACTGCAATAAACATAAGAATGGACATATCTTTTTGAATTAGTGGTTTGAAATTCTTCAGATAAATACCCAGAAGTTGAATTGCTGGGTCATAAGGTAGTTCTATTTTTAATGTTTTAAGGAACCTCCATACTATTTTCCATAGTGGCTGCACCGATTTGCAATCCCACCAATAGTGCTTGAGGGTTTTCTTTTCTTCACATCCTCGCCAATACTTGTTTGTTGATTTATTGATGATGACCATTCTGACAGGTGTAAGATGATATCTCATTCTGATTTTCATTTACATTTATCTGATGGTTAGTGCCATTGAACTCTATTTCATATGTCTATTGACCAGCTATATGTCTTCTTTGAAAAAAATGTCTATTCAGGTCCACTGCCCTTTTTAAATTTGGATTCTGAGGGGTTTTTGGTGTTGAATTGCATGAATTTTTTTTATAAATTTTGGATTTTAACCCCTTATTAGATGTATTATTGGTGAGTATCTTCCATTCAGTCAGTTGTCTTTTCATTTTCTTGATGGTTTCCTTTGCTGTGAAAACCTTTTTAGTTTCATGTAGTCCTACTTGTTTATTTTTTACTTTGTTTCCCTTGCCCAAGGAGATATATTAGAAAAAATATTACTAAGAGCAATGTCAGAGTGTTTACTACCTATTTTTTCCTCTAAGGGTCTTATGGTTTAGGTCTTAAATTTAAGTCTTTAATTCTGGTGCTAACTCTTGCAAACTAGCTCAGGCTAATCAATTTGGGAGGAGCTGCTGCCTTATGGTGGTTGTCATTTTGATAATGAGGTTAGTAATTTCTTGGTGCCATATGAAATATTAAGGTCAGAGAGGCTAGAACATAATGCAAGGCAAGATTGGCAACTACTGAGGCTGCTCTCTCTGTGATCTCGTGAATGGGAGTTCTCTGCTTGAATGCTCTTTCTGGAGGGGTTAAGGCTTTAGAGACTGATTTTTTTCTCACAAAACCTTCATTATTGCTTTGTTCCCCACAGATACCTTTTTTTTCTTTAAGATGTAAACACTTTCTAGGTACTGAATGAATCCATCTTTATTTCTTGGAAAGGAGTTTGGTTAAACTATTTGAATTTCAGAATTTGCAGAACTGCTTTTTTTTTTTTCCTTCTTAGCAGGAAGAGAGTCCTGGATATTTATTTGTAAGAAGATGTGGAATAAAGTAATAATAATAACATAGCGCTGAAAGCTTTTTATTTGTGTTTGTCTTGTGCGTATATATGTGTGTCTGCATAATAAGGGGAGAAGATTAAGCACAAGCGGCAGCCAGCAGTCTCCCCGTGTTGTACATGATCTCCCATCGTAACCAATAGAAATATAATGTGAGCCCATCAATGTAATTTTAATTTTTGCAATAGCCACATTGAAAATAAATAAAAATAATCACATGAAATTAGTTTTAATAATAGATTTTATTTAACCCAACATATTCAATATATTATCATGTATCAATATAAAAATGACAATGAGCTATTTTACAAGAGTTTTGTTTGTTTGTTTGTTTGTTTTCATTACATCTTAGAAGTCCAGTGTAAATTTTATGCACAAAATACATTACCATGAGTAGTGGCTGCTCTATTTAACAGCATAGTTATACAACAAAAATCTAACTTTCTTGTTTGGAATTCAAGATAGTTCATAATCTGTCTTCTAGTTGGTTTTTGAAAAATCTTTGTACCCCTGTGCTTCTATATTCCACCTCACCAATTCACTTCTCATTTCCTAAACACGTTACAGACTTTCTCTTTTAATGCCTACAGAGTCCTTTACCTCCCTTTACTCTATCCATGTCTTAAAATAGCTTTGGAAGCAGCCCAATATCGGCTTTTATGGGTTTTGATTGAGATTCAATTCCAACTTCATTGCTTAAAAATTAGGTCAACTTAAGAAAATCAATTAGCCTCTTTAAATGCCACATAACCTATCTTTAAAGTGAGAATAGTACTTGAGTGTGTGGTGGGGGGCAGAAGGGGGTGTGCGTGTTATTGTCAGAACCAGAGAGCAAGAGAGTTAACTGATGTAATGAATGCAAAAAAATAACAAAATATTTTCTCTTCTTTCATTTGCTTTTCAAGTTTGTTTTGAGGGTAGCACTCCCATCCCCATCTGCCAGCAGTGTCTAAGCTTACTTAAGTAAGCATCTTCTTTTTTCTTTAATTATCATATTTTCACCTACAATATCTTAACCCACCTTAAATAGTCCATGTTTAATCTTTGCTCCTCAGTTACCATTTTTTTGCCTTTTTCTTCTCCCATACTGCAAAAATGCTAGCAACAAAATGTACAGCTCAACTTGGAAATGAGTGACCCTGGTGCCAAGTGGCACAGGTATATTT